>OX422140.1:19017823-20261152 GCA_949129095.1 Volucella bombylans | reverse complement strand
AGGATCTGAAAGACCAGAAGCTAAGCTTATTTTTGCAAAAACCACTTCTAAATTTTGACAACACTATAACAAAAATGAACAACAGTTTCCACTTGTACTACCTACAAAACAAATAGAAAGTGGCATAAGTTTGCATTTGCATGAGTTTATATCCCACCAGATCCGGCTATTCCGGATCCGGATTTTTCCAGAAAAATGCATATAATTATGTGTTACGATGCTGTTGTAAAACCAACGCCTTGACTTCCGAATTCACAATAACTTTATTCACAGCCACTAAGACAATTGAGTCTAAAGACTTGATTACATCATTTCCTCGTCCGCTATTTGTAAGTATATACCTAACCTTAGGATTACATTTGGAATCGAACACTCTTTTCCCTAATGCGTTCTGATCTTCTAACTTCTGGTGGAGGTGCTTCCGAAATGGATACGCTGGATGAATGTTCCACTTAAGTCAAACCTTCGTCTAACACTTGATCCTCAGTTTCTTACCTGTAAACGCATCTGGTTATGATGGCGTTTTAAATATCCCTCGGTGGTCTGCATTCCGTACATGTTGTTGCCTACAATGTCTTTGACGATACCTCTAGACAACTTCTTTGACTTCATGTATTGCCGAGCTAGAACCTCCTGGAAGAGTTGAAATTTGGATGGTTGTCTTGGTATGATCCTCTTCCTTTCTAGAATAAACCATGATAAAATGTTTCTATGTTGACGACCATGAAGTAACTCCGCTGGAGACTTTGAAGAAATTGTATTCGACATCACCCGAATTTACGTTTTCTTAATTGATTGTATGAAAGTTCGAACAAATCTTTCGGCATACCCGTTTGAGGCTGGATGAAACGGTGCTGTTCTCCAATGATGAATAGAATGAAGTGTGCAAAATTGCGCAAACATTTGGGAAGTAAACTCGGTGCCGTGGTGCGTAACAATGGCTTTCTGAAGACTTTCGATGGCGAAAATAGTCTAAGAGGCTTTAATAAGCCCTTCCGAAGTTACTGCTGGCATAGATACCACGTACAGAAATTTTTAGTACGCGTCCAAGCATATGAGCCACATCTTGTTAAAAAATAGCCCGGCGAAATCCAAATGGATTCTCTCCAATGCCTCTTCTGCTGGAGGCTAATTGATGTATTTCTTCCTAGTATCCGATGCTAGGACGTTATCGGTTTTCTGATTTATACCTGGGAACCACAATACCGCCTTGCCAACTGCTTCATCTTTGAACTCCCCCAATGACCTTCGTGAATAAACTTTACGACTCTTGACTGCATCACTTCCGGAATAACCACCCAATCGTTGTTAGAGATTAAAACAATTACATTATCTTGAGCCATTACAGCCAACTTACTATAATAAGGCTTCAATGCCTCGTCGCTTCCTGGGAGTTTGTCAGGCCATCCATCTTTTACGTACGCTAAGACCCTACTTAGCGCATGGTTCTTAGATGTGCCGTTGCTGATCGCTGTAGCATTAATAGGACCTACTTCCAAGTCCTACAAAACGACTGTGTTTACTTTATGAAAATAGTCCTCCCTACTGGAAGTCAGATCAATGCATCCGCATTCCCGTGGCTAGTAGTTGAACGATATTTAATCTTGTAGGTATACGAGATAAGAGTTAGCGGCGCATGGTCATCTCAGGAATCATCTTGGATCATTATTAAATATGACAGTAAGAGGCTTGTGGTCTGTCTGCAACTCGAAAAATCGTCCGTACAGGTAGCAATGGAGTATCTTTACGCCATATATGACAGAAAGAGCCCAGCGTTTTTGATGGGAACGCTATCGGCTTCTCAGATCTGTCCGGATATCTGTGAGATATCACCACTCCAATACCACAGCTTGAGGCATCCGTTGCCAGAATTATAGGCAACGTATTGTGGAATTGAACTAGGCGTACAGCTTTTAGAATACTGCTTTTCAATATAATCCAAAGGGTGTGTTGATTACAATGATCTCTTTTGACACATCATCCAACTCAATCGGGATGTATGCATACGAAAGATCGATCTTCGTAAATAGCTGCTCTCCACGAAGCTTATGAAATATGTCCCGAATCCGAGGAATAGGATGATGATTGGCTATGAATTGTGGATTTACACCAGCCTTAAAGTTCCAACAGATTCGAACTCCACCACCTGACTTCCTTACTATTACCACCGGAGCAGCCCACTGCGCCCGATGCACCTGCTTCAAAATACCAGCATCAAACAATCGTTCAATCTCATTCTTGGTGTCATCCAATAACGCACATGGAATGGGTCGATGACGAATTAACTTTGGTACAACGTCTTTCTTGAGTGCCAAGTGAACTCTATAATCCTTACACCTTCCCAGTCTATTTGAAAACAGATTAGTATGTGCCCGACATAACTGCTCAATGCTGTTGATAACAGACACATTTGAATTAATTTGGAGAACGGAATGTTCAATTCATAAGCTGAACACATCAAACCAATCTAGCCCTAGGATGTTAGCGCCTGAGCTGTTGACTACCAGTAAGATTATTTTATGGGTTAAATCAACGTAGGCGACCTCCACCTCCAATTCTCACTTAATACTCAGCGGGGCTCCGCAATAGGCTTGAAGGCTTTTGTTTGTCGAAGAACATTTTGGCCGCCCCAGACGCTGATAACCTTCGAGACCAACCAAAGAACACGACGCTCCGGTATGCACTTGCAACGGCATCACACGCCCATTAACCCCTACATTCAGCATGATCCACGACCTCGACCGATTTGATACCTGCACACATTCACTATACTGCACCATATTGTTATAATGGAGTTGCTCTAAGCTGATAGCTGCACATTTTTCCACGATACGAACCTTTGCCACCCCGTTGAAGACTGCGGCTTCTACTACTACCTGACATACATACTGCTGCTACATGTCCTACTTTCCTGCATTTACGGCAAACCGTTTTGTAGTGTCGACAATCGATCCTACTGTGGTGCATGAAACATCCTGGGCACGATTTTCGAAGAGATTGTGAAGGTGAACGGCGAATATTGTGACCCCTGGTCACCGGCAGTTGGTTTGCCTCTGCCACGTCGTCTTCTTTGATTGCAGAGAACGTTCTCTGTGTCGTTTCAAATGCACTTGCAATATCGACCTTGCTGAAAAGGAAGAACCTGAGAAAAGTGAACTGAGTACGCCATGTAAATTAGTCAAAACAAGGCACACACTTTGAAGGTAACATAAGTTATAAGAAGCTCTACAGCACAAACTACGACATTCTTACAAAACCAAAAAACTCTCAAGCACTCTAGACTAATTTGAAGAAAGACTGCAACTTTTACAGATCAGAGCAAAATGAATATGAGGAAACTACAAAACTCGCCAAATTTCGAGGTTCTCAGTCTCATCCTCGAAACTCACTTGCCAGCTGACCTGATCAGCTCACAACTAGCTCCTATCATCGGAACTTCAAACGAACTAATACAACCCACCGTAGCTGGTATACAGCACATATTATGGTGACGGATGGTGCCACAAGCCATCTGCCATCATTGGCGTATAATGCCCCAAAAAATTATAGCTGGTCCTAACTCTGAAGAGTATCTTCCCTCCTAACGTCTAAGCTTTTAGACAGAAAATCCGCAAAGATGACTACTCCTCAGTTTAAGACACAACACGCATACCAACGCCAGCAAGTCTCATGAGACTGCGCTTCAAAATTTAGCAGGATGACTTGAATATACACGTTTGCTTGCATTGGACCGTTTTTTCAACAGAGAGACAGACATGTATTACTTGGCCAGAGGAAGTACCTTGCAAAGTGGGCTGTGGTTAATATGTCACAGCAATATCCATATATCATTGATTGCATTATCTAAGCCTTTCTCTATTTAAAAGGAAAAAGTCTTTGGTACAACAACGTGAAGTCTACACTTCAAAGTCGGAAGTACCATTTACCAAAGTCGGAGATATTGTAGAATGGAGCTAGTCAGTTATGTGATGTGAGCGTCATCGTGACGATAGCCTTCGACTTCAATCCTCGGTCTTCCAACTAGAGGCATATGTAATCCAAATAGCAGTGAACTACTCGTATATTGCGAGAAACAGCTGAAGGAAGCAAAATGTCAGTCCAATTCGTTCGAGAATGCAAGACAATGAACGCAATCGTTTAAAATTTAAAAGGGCGATCAAAATGGAAGTCTTCTGATGACTTGAACCCTCTATTGAACAGCCTGCGTTCGCTGTTTAAACTTTGGGTTTCGCGTGATCAAACTGTAAGTCACATGACTATCCTGAATGCAGATAGGAAAAAGCCAAAAGCATTCTTGCTATCCCCTGAAAAGAAACACCGTATATTCTTACGCCTTATTGATGAATTATTGTGGCTCTATGCTTTTGCTAAATGTATCAAAAAGTCCGATGCCTCAAGCATCAAATGTTAAAGCCTAGTGATCTGTCCATACCACAGCAAGAACCCTGGTTCAGAGAATAGGCCGGCAGACATAAGAAACGTATATGGAGGTGCTACATATAAAGACCAGAGTGCTCGCGAGCTCTATAAAATAATGGTATTACAAGAATAAGTTTCCAATTTTACCAAAGTTTATTGTTATGTGCCCTAGAGATAGGGTAGAGCTGTAAACTTAGGATGCCCAGCATTCTAACTATCTATTCACAATTATGCTCATTTTACCTCCTAGTAGTAACCATTGGGTACTCGACTTACCAAACTTATAAGCGCGTGTGCGATCTAGCAGACAAAAATAGCATCACTATAAGCGGGACAGCGGATGAATTCCTCGGGCTGAATAAAACAAATAAGACCTTATCCAGGCTACTCTGACAGGCCGGTAAGGATTTCCGACACTTGGAAGAGAGATGGTGGCAACACTCACATCCCCGAACGGGTTACTGGCTTGGGTCTAACCCAACCCTGTATCTATAGAAAAACTGTCTCTCTAAGTTGGTGCTTGTCCTTTGGAGTAACTGCCCGGCGATGGAAAAAAAACCAAGAGTTAAAACCTCAGATATAGACGAATCTACTACTGACAACCCATGCCAATGGGATAAGGACAACGAACTTTGGATCTGTACGTGAAATGTTAGGTCACGTGCAACCAAAAAAATACCGGAGGCCATAGATTGCCACAAAACAGATATTACCGGCATCCAAGAAATGCTGGCTGGATGAGCCGGGAAAAATTATTATAAAAAACTGTGATAAATATGCAGCGCATATTTGGATACAGATTTGCTATTAGAGAGAAACTTAGGCAGGAAGTCTTGAGTTTCCGGCATGTTAACGAGCGCCTCGTAACAATCCGTATTAATGCTATATTTGGCAACATTAGCCTTATACGCGCACTCCCCCACAGAGGAGAAAGAAAACTGTACGAGATGAACTCCGATAACGGATTTAGGCTTATTGACTTTGTGGTGGGGAAAACATTGTAGTAGCTAGCACTCTGTTCCGGCATCTCAATATCGAGTCTTCCTTAATCCCTTAAGAGCTCGTATGCCTCCAGCATCAAGTATCGAAGACCAGTGGTAACATTGCCAAAATGCCATCAGAGATGCCGCCTGTGATGTGCTGGGTTTCACTTGGCCACCACAACGAAACCTCTGGTTTGACGACCAGCGCCAGCAAGCACATCCAACTAAGATGCATATAAAGCGGCGCTGCAGAGAAGGGCCAGAGCTGCTCACTTAGAGGAGAAACGAACACCAGCTTCTAAGGAGGAAAAATAAGGAGTATGGAGATGCTATTCCAGGAATGAGATTCAACAGTAAAAAAGCAAAAAAAAAACATGCCACGGACACAAACCCCGAATAGAAACCTGCAGACACGTACAAGGAAACATAGTAGTAGAGTCGCAGTCGATGCTGAGGATTTGGAAAGAGCCTTTCTGTAAACTGTATAACGGCGATGACGCACCAAATACCGCTGTCGAGCAGAAGGAACCTTTCCACCTGGATGATGTAGAACAACAATTCGGTCCACCAGAAACAGACTTAAGTCCAACAAAGCTGCTGAAGCGGACGTCCTGACTGCTGAGCTCTTTAAAGCGGCTGTAAAATATCGTCGGACGAAGGTGTGTCCGATGAATGGAATCTCAGCATTGCCAACTATAGAGACAAAACTCTGTCTGCCGTTTTGTGTGAACGCCTGAAGCCTTTCGTCAACAACAACACACTTATATGGTGTAGCTTTGGGCCAGGAAAATCCACCATCGATCAAATTTTCTTACAATACGGCAAATCTTGGAAAAAAAACGTTGAGCTCCAAATCGATACACATCACCTATTCATCGATTTTAAGGCCGCGTATGACATTGTCAATAGCGACGAACTATAAAGACAATGTCTACTTTTAACATCCCTGTCAAACTCGTCCATTTGCGCAGAATGACGTGTGCACCCTTCTCCATCGAGGTCAGTAACGAACTCACCGAGACCTTTGATGTCAAAAAAGGATTTAGGCAAGGCGATGCGCTGTCCTGTGATTTCTTTAACATGCGTCAATACAACAGGCACAATATCAAATTCCGTCCAACTGAGGTCAGCGACGATTTCGCGAATATTGAGGACAAGATCAAGTACGAGTATATGCTGTCAACAAGAAAGGACTCCTAACACTGACGTTTCGGACAGAACGTCACCTTCGACATACATTACTTTGAGATAGTTAAGGACTTTGTCTACCTAGGATCCACTATCAATGCAGACACTAAACAGCGACATCACAGCTGAGATCCAACGAAGTATAACACTAGTCAATTGCTGCATCTTTGGGCTAAGAAGTTAATTGGGTAGCAAAGCTCCTTCTCGAACAACAAAAGTAACCCTGTTTATGATCTTTATAATCCCAGTCATGTCCTTTGGCGCAGGGGCATGGACTTTATCAATAAATGAATGATGGTGCTCTTGGCTGCTTTGAGAAGAAAATTCTTCAAAGGATATTCGGTCTTGTCTAACAGACGGTGAGTGGAGGAGAAGATACAACTACGAACTGTACGGGCTGTACGGCGACATTGATTTAGCCAGGAGAGTGAAAGTCCAACCACTGTTTTAGCTGGGTCATATAGGGAGGATGGACACAAATGCTCCAATCAGCTCTGTAGAGGGAGACCAGGTGAAGTAGAAGGGGACTTCAACGAACTTAGCATGCGAAACTGGAAGCGACTAGCTAAAGATCGAACTGGCTGGATTCGCTTGTTGGTTGAGGCCCCAGACTACAAAAGCCTACCCGAAGTCGAACACAAACCAAGGAACAAAACAGTTTAATCGTAGTTGGCACTGGATATATTAAGACCAATACTGCGGCCTGTATAAAGGCGATGATTTTGAAATGAATGCGGAATGAACCCCTCACTGAGGAAAATGATTGACAACAACTATTGGGTGATTGACACTCAGTTTAGTTTAGCCTTTCCAATCGAACGGACGTGCACTACTCTATTTCTTACCTTCGGATTATTTTTAATTTCTCCCAATACCAATTTTCAACGCTCGCGTTCGTATTCGCAATCTAAGCCAATTGCATTTTGTTTTTTACTGACCCAACATTTTTGTTTTTCTTCCGTCTTTTTTGTTCGACCCATATACTTTTACCGACCTACAATGTCTAAATTCTGCAGTAACCCCAATTGTGTAATTATCAGTGAAACAAATGCCGAATCAGTGAATTGCAGTGGCCTCTGTGGGAAATCCTATCACACCCTATCACGTGTTGGATTGAGTAAAAGATCGATTGTATATCTGAAAGACTACAGATGCAACTTTCTCTTTTTTTGTGATGAGTGTAAAGATATCTCGACATCGCACATTATGCTCGCAATAAAATGTCTCAGTGACTCAATAAACAATATTGGCAATGAAAACGTACTCTGCTTCAAGAGACTACAAAACCAATTCTCCAAACTTGATGACGTTATGAGAAGTGTTGAAGATCTTTCTGGTGTCGTAGAACAATCAACCAATCTCTTCAAAACAAAGTGTAAATCTCTCGAAAAACAGTTGACAAATACCCTCGAACTTCCAAAACCCACAGACACCATTAATATTAACACAATTAAAAGCGTTATTGAAAACAGTGTGAAATCTGCCGTTAAGACCTATTTACCGTCTATTGCTGATACTCTCTCTACCTTAAGATCCGACCTTGATATCTATTTCCAAGGTTCATCAACCCCAAGTGCTCCTCCACCAGACCCATCATTAGCTCACGTCATAACTACAATAAATAAAGTAGGTAACGATGTTGCCGCATCTCATCTACTTCTTGGTGATATCGTTGATGACATTAGAACGACTCTTAAAAAAATTGATCTTCCTGTACAACTCCAGCCCCAATCTAACGCAATGTACAATACGTCCCTACTAACTGAAATGCTCGAGAACGCTGTCATCGAACCTTCTGAGACACTATTACAAATACCTCAATCTCCATCTCCCACTCAGGCAATCGCAGTCGATCCACCGGAAATCGAGGCGATAATTTCTCGTTTTGGTACTTCCTGGACATCCTCGGAATGGAAAGAACGTCTTCAAAAACTCGAAAACCACAACAAGTCTGAGGGCATAACATTCACTCTCGACTGTTTAGCTGGAACCACAGACTCAGTCTGGCTTGTGAACTTTTTTAGGCGCAGATTTAAAATCACCATAGACAACTGCCAGAAAATCACATCGCCCAATAAATCAAAGTCTTGTCGTTTCAAATTCAACATTCCCCATAAATACGAATGGCTTTTTCGAAATCCAACTTCAGAGATTTTTCAACTCGACGGGATGAAGATGCAGATTTTTAAGGATAACAAGATCAAGCACAAAAGAACTCTTAAGTCTAGAATTAATTCATACCTCTAAGTCACCCAACCAACCCAAGCTACCTGAGAACCGCAACCCTACGGATAAGCCTAAGCGCAATATACAATCCAAGCCCTCCCATCGAGACCCCAACTGCAGTTTTAAGGTTGGCTTATTTCCCTCGTTTTCTCCACAGAATCACTTGCTTTCCCCTCCTCATGTCATCCAACCAAAACAACATAAAGATGTCTCCCTCCCCACAAAATCTGTCCCACCCAAACGTGTCTCTTTTAATATTACACCCAATCAATCTCCTACAAAACTCCAAGCCTCACACCCTAAACCCCCTCACTTTCCGCCCCCTATCCGAATTTCAACCGCTCCCACACACTTAATCCTCCGTCATCCACGTTGGCTGTTGACCATAACTCCTCCAATACTCTCGAAATCCCAACCTCCACAATTCTTGACCCCTTGCTTCCTCCCGCAGTTAAGCTAACCAAGAAGCTAGCCGACGTGGGAAATGACGGCCGCTATGTCCTTTCCCGCCTGAGGGACCGTCGGCTATATCAACACGTGCGACTCTACCTTGCTTACTTGCACGATAAACCCGATTCTATCTGCATCGGTGGTACCACTCGTACAAATCATGGTTTCAATCCAACAGGAAGGACTCCCCACTGATCCTAAAGATCTTCGACGAATTTTTATCGATTTTCACAACAATTTCAATATCTCTTCTGCAAACGTCGAATACGAGGCGTATTCTCATGTCTCTTCCAAACGTCTCTTGCATCTCCAAAAAACGCGCTCTAGTTTTAAAAACTACTATCGTCCCTAACATGCCCCACAATCCAGCAAACAATCGTCTATCACTCTACTACCAAAATGTGAAGGAGTTGCGTTCAAAAACATCTTCTATATATCTCAACTCTCAAAAGCTGCCTTATGATATTTTTGCCTTAACCGAAACTAATCTAATATCTAATATCAAGGATTCGGAACTATTCACACCAGAATTCCATTTCGCGACGATGGACGTGATAATAATGACGATTCTATAGGACGAGGTGTCCTTCTGGCAATCAAAATTCGGTTGAACCCTGAGCTCGTCAAAAAGTCATCTACAGCCGATTTCGAATTTATCTGTGTTAAAGTTACTCCCTCCAAACACAAACTCTATATCCTCTGTTGCTATGTTCGCCCCTCCCAACCAATACACAGTTATCAGCTCGCGACTAATGCGGTTGATTCCCTCTTCGAAATCACAGATCCCTGTGATGAAATCATTGTTCTCGGTGACTTTAATCTCCCTCACATCCAATGGACTCACTCGGACGAAGAATCCTATCTTGTTGCCACAAATGCAACTTCTGACAAAGAAATCCTCCTCACAGATTGCCTCACAAACTCTGGCCTTTTTCAAATAAACTCAATTTCTAACTTCATGGGTCGGAAACTAGATCTGATCTTTACATCCGACACCACGAACTGTCTTGCTCTCGAGTGTGAACTTCTTCTTTCGAAATTAGACCGTCTCCACCCACCTCTCCTCGTTATTCACTCATATGATAACAATAATTCCTTGAGCCTTTCAGAAACTCCCTTCCATTTCGATTTCCGTATAACCAATTACACTAAGCTCAACAATCTTCTCAAAAATGTTGACTTTAGTTTTCTTCAAAACAGTAACTTAACCGCAGATTCTGCTGTAGCTATCTTCTACGATAAGATTTTCCACTGTATAAGGCAAACTACTCCTTTTATTCGTACACTTCGTAATAAGAGAAACAGGTTATGGCAACAATACGTTAAATCTGGTTCTGACTTTGACCAACAAAACTACCTCCTAGCTTACAATCACTTCTCCCAACTTGCTGAATATCGTTACCAAAGATACCTCACCCAAATGCAATCTTCCATCATCTCAGACCCTAAAAGATTCTACCAATTTATTAACACAAAAAAAAAATCCGATTGCTATCCATCAATTCTCAAATTTTCTAATATGTCTTCCGATGACCCAACAACCATCGCTAATCTATTTGCGAACTTCTTCAGTCAATCGTTTTCGGCCCAATCTGATGACATCGATCCTGAATACTTTTCTTACCTAAACAACTGTTGTCAAATATCTCCCTCGTCAGTTGAAATTACTTCAGCGCAGTTACTAGACAAAGTACATAAACTGAAAGACGATTTTTCCCCCGGTCCTGATGGATTGCCAGCAGTTGTCTTAAAAAAATGTGCTGATAATCTAATTAATCCCCTCACTAGTATTTTCAAACTATCTTTGTCTGAAGGGCTCTTTCCTCATCTGTGGAAAAGCGCTTTTATTACACCTATTCACAAAAAAGGATCAAGGCATGATATCTCCAATTATCGCCCCATTGCTAAACTATCCTGCATCCCCAAGGTTTTTGAAAGTATTGTTTATGATGCACTATATTTCCAATATAAATCTATATTTGCAACCGACCAGCACGGTTTTGTTAAAGGCAGATCAACGATCACCAACCTCATTGAGTTTGTTTCTAGTTCACTATGCGAACTAGAGCAAGGGAAAGAAATTGATGTAATCGCTACGGACTTCAGTAAGGCCTTTGATAAAATCTCGCACAAGTTAATTTTATTCAAACTCAAAGCTGTTGGTTTCGAACCTAGACTGACCTCTTGGATTAATTCCTACATTAAAAAACGCCCCTATATTGTTTATTTTCGTTCCCATTTTTCTGACCCAATTCTCGCCACTTCGGGTGTTCCACAAGGCAGTCATCTCGGTCCATTAATTTTTATTTTAACTATTAACGATGTTATTAACGTCATAAAGTACTCCCACATATCTATCTATGCCGATGATATGAAAATCTATAGACAGTTCTCAAGTCTCTCTGACTCTCAACCTTTACAAGATGATCTTAATAGATTCTCGACATGGTGCCATAAGAACTTTCTCGAGCTCAACATAGAAAAATGCCAAGCCATTTCTTACTCCCGGAGGCGTTTGACACTTCGAATCCGCACCTACTATTTATCAAACCAAAGAGTAGCTGTAGTTACTTCAATGCGGGACTTGGGTGTCATTTGTGATTCAGAGCAACCATATAGACTCCGTAATTAGGAAAGCTAACTCCGCTCTCGGATTTGTTAAACGATGGTCAAAAGAATTCTCCGACCCCTATGTCGCCAAATCCCAGTACATAACCTTTGTTCGTCCACTTCTCGAGTACGCCAGCGAAATATGGTCTCCTTACTATGATGTACATATTCTGCGCATTGAAGCTGTCCAACGTAGATTTCTGCGTTTCGCATTACGCGGACGAAATTGTGGGCTGACCACAATATTTTACCCCCTATGTAAATCGATTAAAACTACTCGGTCTCCTGTTTTTGGAAAAACGTCGGGAGTCCGCCGATATTCTCTTCATACACAAACTCTTAACTGGTATCATTGACTGTCCCACAATACTCTCCCAAATCCCAAATCCCAATCAATACCAATCCGTGTCATTTAAGATCTGTCTACCTTTTCCGTCCGAATAATCACAGGACAACTTATGGTATCAACGAGCCACTGTGTCGTATGCTACGTGAAACAAATCGGGTACGTCAAGTGTTCGATTTCCACTACAGCAGCCCAGCCCTCCGAAATTCCCTAAATAACCATTTTTCCCGTCTATAGACCTTGGCTTAAGTAGAAATAGTAGTTATAAGTCATAGTTTTAAGTTTAGTTTGTTAAGTTATATGTTTGTATTAAACATCTCCAATAAACTGTCCGGGGTTGACCCGGGCCTCAAATCAAATCAAATAAGAAGAGATTTAGATTGCGATACCCAAACTTAGTCTACTGGAGCAGTCTAATTCGATTCGGAATTATTTAAAACAGTGTGGGTTGGCATACACCAGCTAACTTCTCAAATCTAACCAGATGAAGGTATTCCCTTACCATTTACCTGGTTCCTAACAAGCCTTAACTGCACCAACTACAGGGCATTCAGTCTGCTTAACTTCTAAACAACTGACAAACAAATGACACCATCCACCGCCGTACTGTCTGTGAAGAACACTACTCCGCAAACACTCCTTAAGTAATCTATCAGACTACGCTCAAGCTGCTGGTATTGGGTGGATTCTAGAACTTTAAGCACTTCGTAACTGAAGCCCATCTTTCAACAAAAGACTGTGAAAAATTCCATTTAAAGGATTTAGACGCGACTCCATCCATTACGAAGCCTTCACATCAATTACAGACTTCCTAAGGATAACGACGACGTACTTGTATGAGTATTGTACCAATATATTAATGAGACTTGTTTCAGGCAAATCTTTTGATGAAACCTTTATGAGATTGGCGCATCGAATCCTACCGCACAAAATTTTGCCATATTTATCGACGACTCTTACGACGTACTATGATGTTCGTTCATTCACAGACCGAACCCGAAACCTTCAATTACCCACTAAATGTTTACCAGATGACAAATAACATGTCTGGCTAAATGGTCACTGTCCTGGAGAGAGATTTATAGGGCTCTTCAGCAAACCATACAACCTATCATGGGCTCTTGAATGTTATTTTAACCCAGAACCCTTCTGCAAAACACATCTAAAAATTACATCAAATCAATCAAAGCTCCCTTACAAGAAGTGGCCCACTCCAATTTCCTGAACTCGTGTTACCCTTCTCACTTAAACCAGTGACAAATACTACAAATGTATATCCTTCTTCACGCATAAAACTAATTACTTACCAGGATGCGAATAAACAATCGGCAATGAACGACAAAACGCCTTCCTATACACTCGAAATGTTTCTCCCTGGGACATATTCTTTGGGAACAAAGTGCCATCGAAAGCTCCTTGCAATGTGTTACACTCAGTATTTCTGAAAAAGGACAAGAAAACGCAAAAAACCTTACTAACACTGCAACAAACAAAACTCTCCATCACTTACATAGAACCCTCCAGGTAGCCCCAATGCTTCAAACCCTTCAAACCGTTCCAATTGTCTATGGAAAATTCTCTGATCACCGGCTCGTAGTTATCAAACTCATAGTCAGCGTTCAGCAAATCGTCATCCACACCCTTTTCATCATCCGAACGGTTTTTGTTACCTGGTTCCTTGGGTAGATTAATTGTCACCAAATTGCTACCCTCATCAAACATCTGTCAGGGATAAGGAAATCGTTGTCATGCCTCGGTAAGGCGACACAATGTCATTTAGAAAACCCCACTTACCCGGTCAAGAAGTCCAAACTTTTGGAAATTTATCAAACTTGGTAATAATTTGGAAGCCAGCACCACCATGGGATCCTCATAGCCCCACAAATATTCATGTACACTGATTTTGAGTATGGGTCGAGCACCGAACCTTCGGAGGAATGTTTGTGCAGCAAATGCTATGAACATGGAAGCGCTTGATGCTGCCGATGTCACCCCCATGTAGGGGATGTTTGGCGAGACAATCATGTCTGTATGGGGATCTCCGATTGACATCTCTCGTATGAATTTCACCTCTCGCCTCGGATTGAAGGAGAGCGTCCCATTTGGATTGAACGTTGCATTGTGATTCTCAAGGAACTCCTGGTAAACATAAGGACCGACTTCGTCTAGTTTGAGATTTGCATCCAGTCCATTTACGAAACGCTCATAGTTGGTTACATTGAACATATATACTTTGATGAACACATCTAAAGGGGGTTTCTGCCACAGTCCGAACAGAAAGGATCCCTCCCACATTGATAGTTTCTGGAAGAGGTGAAAAGTCTTTTTTTAACAATTTCAAAGGAGACAATCATAAATTGACATACGTAATTGGCCACCTTTTGTACGGGATCGACAATAACAATGAGCAAAGCGACTCCAATCAGACCCAGACCAATGGCTGCACATTTGAAAATTCCTGCAAGAAGAAAAGTCACAAGCTCGTTAGAAATGCCACTCGCAAACACAATATCTCAAAACACTTAATCCTAGTTAATTCAATTTTAATTGGTTTGACCATTGGAACTCTGGTGATTTAGTCGGCAATCACAATTCAATTGTTACAAAATGCAAACCCTGTTCGCACCCATGTCGACATCGAGCAGATCATCGTTTAGAGCAAACAACATTCGAATTATTCTAATAAATGGATAATGCCGTAAATGTCGGAACTCAAGACATCCATGGGGTTGGCTTTCATTAATAATCTGTAATGTAGGCTGTCACTTTGATTTATCTCGCATTTTAATTGACCCATGACTAGTTAAATGTTTGGTAGGTCGTGTAGCGTGTTCGTTGCGACAAATGTAATCAACACATTAAATGGATACGAAAGCAATAAACGTCTGTTTCAGGTACTTCAGTTCAGAGCGCGGAATTGGCAGTAAATTGGCCGTTTAACACAAATGTAGTCTATGTGTCTTGAGTTTGGTTGGGAAAATGCCGCACGCGACTAAGTCATTTGTTTCATTGACAGCTCATAACTAAAGATTTGGATTGGAATCATTTGATAGTGACAGTGTCCTTTAACATCCACAGTGTGTGGCCTGAAAGAATGCCTTTAAGCTAAAGATGACGTAAAGTATTCCAAAATGAAATCACTGTTTCATTTCTTTTCACTTCCCTTTGTAATATTTGACAGTTCATAGTATATTTTCTTTTTTCTTTTTAACCCATTAACGCCCAAAATGAAACTAATAATAACTTTATAAATTTTACTTCAATTCTTTATTAAAACACACTTAATTAGCAAGATAAGATAGAAAAGAAATAATACTCGTAATAATACAAATTCACGGAGTTATAGGGGTGTACCCAGGCGAGTACAATGGGCATATCAAGAATGAAATTGTCCAAAACAAGATTTCTAAACACATAATGTTGACAAACATTTTTGACAACGCCAACGTACTCTATTGTGACAAATAACACATCTTAATGGATTTGTGATTCTTTCAGGAGTATGTCCATAATTGTTACGATTCAGGTCCACTACTACACTTGATGAGGGACGGTGCCGTGAAGGTTTTAATTGACGCAAATAAGAACGGGCGATGTTTCTTCTAAATGCTAACTGGTCCATACATTCTGAATTTTCATTTTTCTTCAAAATCAAATGTAAACGCCTAGCATTTGATACTGCCATGTCCAGAACATAAGTAAAAATTACCCACCACCATTTTTTTCCCCTCATTGCAACGCGGTATAGACCGATCGACTGATCCATTTGATCCACGCCGCCCATTCCTCTGTTGTAGTTTTGAAATAATTTTGGCATATCGAAATCCACCTTCTCTTTTTTCTCTGAACACCAACGCTTGGCTTTAGCTAACGGTTCCACGTTATCGAAGTTAGTGCCAATAGTACAGACGTTGTTATCTTTCCATCGTACAAAGAGTATCTCATTCTTTTTGTCGAAGCGATAATCATAAGTTGCCCGAGGTTTTTTCTTCAATTCTTTTACTGTACGAGTATAAAGTGGGCATTTTTTCGTTCTATTTTCGCGTATGGTCCCTGATGCCCTAAAGCCATCCATTCTCAAGTCATTCAATAAATTATAACTTGTAAAAAAGTTATCGAAATAGACAATGTGTTCCTTTGGCTTTGCGGGTATTTTCCTCAAAAGAGACTTCACAACTCTAAATCCCAAAGTGTCTGTAGAGGGCTCATTTGACTTTCCGCAATAAACGTCGAATGCGTAACAATAGCCATCAGAGCTAGTCACAGCCCAGTTTCGGTATCCAAAGCGCACCGGTTTTCCCATAATAAATTGTTTGGCTGGTCTCGTCAATAGATAAACTTTCGTGAAATACTCCCCACTGACAAAAGTTCGCCTCTAAGATATTACACAAAGACCTTACCTTGAACATCCTGTCGTTAGATGAAGCCGCTAAATTATTATCTACAAAATGCATGTTTTGTTTTATTCTAAGTAGTAGTTTCTCGACATACAGTTTGCAACTAGGGGCACGCTTAAATCTTCGTCCAGAGACCAATAAGAACGTTCAGTTGGTAATTGGTGATAGCCTGATATCAAAAGTATGCCTAAAAACCCTTTTAGGCTTTCTTTGTCGAATTGAAAATTGTGCCTATTTTTCTGATTCGAATACAAAAGACTGTGTTCGACTATCAACTCGCACATTTTATCGTCAAAAAGCCTCTCGAATAGCATGACTGGAGTGCATTCTTTTATACTACAATAAACATCGTTCAATCTTGCTTCGATGACGTTAGACACCTCATATGTAGCAGAGTAGATTGGTAAAGTTTTATGCCAAGTAGGGTTAACACTAGTGGATTCAGGTGTACGACGACGTTTTGACGTTGACACGTAAGTTGAAAGTGGTTCATCATCACTACTATTCTCGTCTGGGGATGATCTTACACGCTGTACTACTTCAACAGTCCCCGGAATATCTTTTGGCATTGCTTGTGTCATAAGATCATTTTCAGGACCCTCCTCTTCGTCAGTTACTGCACCAGGTTCAGGTGGAATGATCAGGAAGTCATATTCGTCATCATTTTCTTCAGAAATGATAGAATTAACAGCTTCTTCGAATTGTAAATAATGGTTTTGCAACAAATAACTACGTCTTTGGGCCATTTTTAATCGATTGGATTATCTGCTAAAAAAAATTATTTATATATATGCAGGAGCGATAGACTATGAGCAATCAATATTATAAACAACGATAAGAGTATCAATAAACAATGAGTAATTTACGGTCGACGACCACCATCTGCGCCAATAAATCGTCATTCAATTCGAGAAGATACAGTTTCAGAAGTATGAGTCGTCAGTCGTCGGATGTTGACCCAGACGTTTGGGGTTTGTTTACAAAGTGCATTGGTTTGCAAAGAAGACAGTGTTACGAATGGAAGTTGTGCGACCTACATTTGGAAGCATAAAAGCCAGCGTAACATGAACAATGTTGTCTTTTGAAGATACAATGTCGCCAATGAAAACAATCGTTATTATGGTAATTGGGGTAGGCGGTGGATGGGCTTTGTTAATGTTAGCCCTGAAATGGTGGACGTGGCACAAGCTGCTAAGTGCCGTGGGCATCTGGGACATGCTGGACTGAACTGATGACTAAGTAGAAGATCACTATTTAAAGGCGGCGTACGATGGAAGCGAGGGTAGTCCAACAACCTAGTGGTAGCACGGAGGTCGTCGATCAGAGTAAAAACAATAACTAAAAATACAAAACAAATTGTAAAAAAAACAAATATACGAAATAAAACGCTTATTTAGATCGCAAAAAGTAACGCGCCTTTCAATTTTAAAATATTATCGTCCACTACATATATAAAGTATGATAAATCTGCCCAATGTATCTGCCCAGGTACAGTAGGAGAAAAACGTATTTTGAAACAAACCTTATTATTTTATTTTTGTTTTTGACACTTCAACAGCTAATATAATATGTGTATTATTGATTTAGAACCAATTTTCTATTAATTGTCAATGACAACATAAAAATAACAAAAAAAAATAATTTGAACCGCGCACTTCGACCAAACCACTGAAAATAAGCACTCACACACAAAAACCAAGAGTATCAACTCAATCTTTATTTGTCTAGACTAACAACTTATGTCTGTATTGACACTTCATAAAACAAAAAATAACAATTAGTAGCAAACTCCAGGAAATAGCGGTACTTTTATAGGTGTACCTGCTTGTGTACAGCGGGCGGTAATGGTTAAAGCGTGTTAGAGGAAACAATTGGTCTTTTTCATCGCCATCATTGTGTAGGTCCTTCGAAGTGGAGAACCTAATCGAACAGCAACAGGAACATTTGGGGGCTAATGATACGAGCCTTCATTAACCTCAAAAAGAAAGACGAGAAACGCCACGCAACGAAATTATCTCGTTAAGTTCCACTGCCGAAGCCGACAAGGGCAATCCATACTTTAAAACCAATTTCTTCCTGGACGCAGAAGAAATCTTTGTGGAAGAAAACCCGAAATTCTTGGATGAATTGGAAGCAGTCTTTTCCGGAAAGTACTCAGATTGGTCGTCGTTTAGGTACTTAGTCGCTGATAATTGACGATGAGGAGCTGTCAAATGTGGAGCGGTTACAGCATCTTAAGTCGAGTCTCAGCGGAGAGCCTGCCAGCCTCGTCAAAGGCATTCCCATCACTTCAGAAAACTATAACCGAGCTTGGGAGAAATTGACGTCCTTCTGCGAAAATAAAACGGCACTAATCTGTGCATGCTTGTACTCGTATTCCATTTTCCATCTTTCGTCGATGACATCGGAATCTCACATTGCTCTGAAACAGTTGAAGGATTGCACATCGGAAATAATCGAAACTCTTCAAATGCTAAGACCAGTCGACGGCATGGAGGAACTTAGTGTTCATTACCGTGCAAAGGTTTGATTCTTGTACCCGACGCGATTTTGAGTTGTCATTAGACGATAGTTGGTTTCAATTGAATGCCTTCATGAAAACAAGACTTCAAGCACTTAAACGGTCCGAAACAGATGCCACAACATCAAATGTAACCCACACAACTAAAAATCACAAGCCATGTGACAGCTAAAAACAAGTCAACTTGCTCATATTGCCAAGGAGACCATTATATTGTCGTTTGTGAAAAATTCCGTTCTGATTGTGAAAATTCCATCTTCTTTTTGACAAATGTCAAGTGAAGCAGTCGGTTCTCTTAATGATAGAGTGCAAAGCCTTGAAAGAGACGCTACATCGGCAGGATTAGTTTCCGACGGCACGTGTCTCCATGTCACTTCTTTGGTGAGCCTTTGAATTTGTGCCACTCGGTTCGCAATGAACGTTTTCCATTTCGACGATGGTGCTGCTATCCAGCATAGTGTAATTGCTGAATCCGTCCATGCCCACATTTTAACGTTGTCCATCTTCATTGCGCCTGTGGTGTAATGTAGAAGCTTTGCCAACAGTGTCTCTCCGCACAGTTCCAAGCGGGGTAGGGTGACCTTTTCCAGCGGAGCTACTTTAGTTTTTGCTACAAGTAGACGCATATGTACTACGCCATCTGGCCCCATGACGCGAAGGTAAATTGCTGCAGCATACGCCTTTTCCGATACATCGCAGAACCCATGGACTTCAATTTTGCATCCTCTGTTCGTGTTGATCCAGCGGGGTATCCTCAGTTTTTCGAGGATTGGTAGATCTTCTCAGAAGGCTTCAAACTCCCGCCTTACCTCAGTGGGAATAGGTGTTGCATCATTATCTTGGCCTTTACTACGGATGGACAGATCCAACCCATTGGATCGTAAAGCCGGGCAATTTGTGACAGCATGGATCTCTTCGTGTAATCTGCATCATCGCTCAACCCCACTTGAAACGAAAAGCTGTCCGATACTGGCAACCATTTTAAACCCTATGTTTTCTTAGTATTACCCTCGTCAAAGGGAGAGAGAAATCGACCGCTCGTTGTTCTGGTGGAATATGTTGTAACACGGCCATTGAGTTGCTGACGTGCTTCCGCAGTTGAAAACCCGCCGTGGCTAACAGCTCTCTTACCATTTTTAGCTTGTGCTGTGCCTCTTCAAGAGTGTCTGCTCCGCTGATCACATCATTCACATAAGTCTCCTCTCTGATTACGGACGCCGCTGCCGGAAAATTGTGTGCCTCGTCGTCTGCAAGCTTCAGCAGTACCCTAATAGCGAGGAATGGAGCCGATGCTGTCCCAAAAGTGACCGTGTTTAACCTGTACGTTTTCAGACTTTCTTGCGGATTTTCTCTCCATAAGATGAGTTGGTAGTTTGCGTCCCGTTCGTCTACCCGGATTTGGCGATACATCTTTTCGATGTCTGGAGTAAAAGTAAATTTATACCTACGCCATCTTAATACTACATCTATGGCATCAGTCTGTGTTTTGGGGCCCACCATCAGCATATCGTTTAAGGAAGAGCCAAAAGATGGTTTGAATGTTGCGTCAAATACGACTCTCAACTTCGTGGTGGTACTGGATTCCTTAAAGACAACGTGATGGGGAATAAAAAAGTGAAATGGTGATTTCAACACGGTATCATTGTCTTTCACCGGTGTCATATGTCCGAGTATTATGTATTCCGACATATATTTTATGTATGCCTCTCGTAATTCCGTGTTGGCTTGGAGCCTCTTCTCCAAGTGGATAAAACGTCTGACTGCGCCGTTTCGAGTTGGGCCCATACAAGGGTAGTGCCCTTCCCTAAATGGAAGCCGCACCTTGTAACGGCCATCACGTAAACGTTTCGTGGTGTTTATAAAGTGTTCCTCACATCTCTTGTCCTCTTCAGCTTCACATCTTTCGTTTGGTTGGTCCTTGATATCCCAAAACCGTCGTAGTGCTGCATCCAGACTGCTTGCAGATGCAAATTTCAAAACAACCGCACGGATAGAAATGATATTGTGGGCTGATGTATGTACGCGAATCATTGAGGAAGGGCTGTGTAAATCCAAAGATGAAAATCTCGTTGCTCAAGCTACACGTATAGGATGGGTACTTACTGGATCTTGCTCATCAAATGCTGGACTTCCTGAATCTAGTGGTGAAGCACCCCCGCTTACCAGTCTGCAATGCGTATTAGACCAAGATCTGTCGGCGCAGTTGGAACGTTTTTGGAAACAGAAAGAGGTAGTACAGTCGACTGCTCCTATACTTACCACCGAGGAAGCTGAGTGCGAAAAACATTTTTCGTCAACGCACAAGCGAGCAAATGATGGACGATATACTAACAAAATATTCACAAGTTGGGAAACTCAAGACAATCTGCGCTTTGTATGCTTCATCGTACAGAAAATCGATTCAAGTGACAGCCGGAATGAGGCCAGCACCACCAGAGAGTGTTACTGATCCTTCCAGTTCATTCTTCTTACCGCATCATGGTGTTTTTAAAACGAATGGCGAAGAATCGAAATTGCGGGTGGTGTTCAATGGATCAGTCAGACTCCAACATTAATGATTGTCTTCACGTTGGACCAAGTTTACAACCTGAGATTTTTGAAGTAATCCTTCGTTGGCGCATGCGCCACTCCGGTTTTTTCCACGGACATCAACAAAATATTCAGGCAAATACAAATTGACCAATCTGATCAACCTTATCAACGAATTTTGTGGCGAGCTTCAGAGAATCAAAGTGTTCGCGCTTACAACTTAACAACAGTTACATATGGCCCTGCAAGTTCTCCTTATCAAGCTATTAGAACTTTGCACCAAATTGCAACAGATGAAGGTAGACGTTTCCCTCGTGCTGCCAAACTCCTAAAGGACAACATCTATGCGGATGATAACATCGCGGGCGCTTACACACTCCAAGAAGCTTGTGACTTAAAAATCGAACTAATCGACTTACATTTGTACTCTGTACCACGATGGAGGGGAATCTCAAATGACCTTCGGTTCCTAGAACTACATTCTTTCTTAGACGACTCGGAACGAGCATATGCTTGCTGTGTTTATTTACGGTGCTTAGATGAGCGTGGATTCGTGCAGATGCTGCTGCTGGCCTCGAAATCTAAAGTCGCTCTATTGAAATTGATGTCACTCCCTCGACTAGAGCTGTGCGGGGCGTTCTAGTAGTTCGACTCGTAAAACGACTTCAGGATGGAATAGGACTCAGAGAAGCTGCTTGCCATCTTTGAACGGATTCAACGGATTCGGAAGCATCCCTCAACATGGAAGACATTTGTGACCAATCGAGTGTCTGAGATACAGGTAAGCCTACCAAATGCATGCTGGCATCACATTTCAGGCGACAATAATCCCACTGATCCGGCTACTTGAGCGATATCTTCTCAAGATTTGACCAACTCACCGCTCTGACTCCATGGACCACCACAGTTAACAGAATCTAGATCTCCATGGCCTACTTTCGACAACATGCATGCTTCCGACACTTGTTTAGAGAGCCGCACTACTACCTGTCTTGTTGTAGCGACCTCTCTTCAATAATCCGATATCCTCAATCGCTATAGCTCCCTCAATAGACTGTTGAGAGTCACTGCACGTTGTCGTCAATTCATTCATAATCTGTGTCATCAACATTCTCGGACAGCATCTAACCACGACAGCGAATAAGTCCGTGAAGTTCCACCTCAAGCGAATTATTGGAGAGACCTTATTAACATTTGAGGAGATGTCCACGCTCCTCACACAGGTCGAGGCATGACTTAATTCAAGGCCCTTGCAGCCACTCTCGGACGATCATGGATAATTCCTCATACTGACATCAGCGCTCACAATACCAGAACCATCGACAGTGGAAGACAACACATCCCGACTATCTCAATGGCAGTTACTCCGACAGATGTATATATCTGCACGAGTTGCAACAGCTGCCAAAGTGGCGTACTTATCAGCCGTCCGTAAATGTTGGAGATCTTTGCCTGGTTCGATCAAATCTTTATCCACCATGCAAATGGCCGTTGGTCCGCATCACCGACATGAAACCTGGCGCCGATGGACTAGTTCGTGTAGCACTCGTACATCTAAGGACAGCGACATCCACGCTTGTGAGGCCAATCCAGAAAATCAGCTTGCTACCACTGGAGGAAGAAACTTGTTCGCCAGGATCTGGCCAGGAATGTTCCAAAATTAAATCATACCCTTATGTATAATATTTTTCCTTTTTTCTTTTTAAAGCGTGTTAGAGGAAACAATTGGTCTTTTTTATCGCGATCATAGAGGAACATTCGTTTGGCCTCTCTATGAACTGAAACCAAGGAACGTACAATCTAATTAACCCACTCAATGCTGATTTCATCTCACGGTACTCCATTCTGAGAAGCGAACTCAATTTCCTGACTAGATTCAGAGATACGAAAATTCTACATTTTCAATCTTACCTGGATACAATTAAAGACATGCGTAGTGCGTGGGATGTATGTTCTGACCTCTGCGGGATTATTAGATATTGTACGATTAAGGTAGCTACTACCCGTCATCCATCTGCCGATGTCAAGAGCTACAACTACGACCGGCCATCAACTGTGCTTCGTTTACCTTTACCTGGTAGCGGATATGAATCTCGTGCAACTTAACATGACTTCGTAATCTTATAAGAGCGAATGTTGAACAAGAATTTTATTTTTTTCTATCGGAATAGAAGACGCAGACAAAGAACTAGTCTATTGTTACGATGAGTAAGCGTTTCAGTGATAAAGTGCGTACAAAACCAACACCCATCACGTGCTCCGCGGTGTCATCATCAATTTCATAGCAACCGTCGGAGGATGCTGTATCACTTATCCTCAGCACATTTAAGTGCTTAGCAAAAGTGCAGTGTCCTGTCATAACGCCAGTAAGCAACCTGCAGTCTTTCCTCCTGCGGGACAGCAGGAAGGACGCTGGCTTGTTAGAGACACCGAGAAGCATTCCTTTGAGAATTCACGCCATATGCAGTTCTACTCATATGAAACCCAACTGTCAATGGAAGACTTACCCTAGGACGCTGGCAGAACTAAAGTAGGTTCGGGTCCCGAAAAACTCTCCTCTGACCCTTACCAGGCAAATTCAATAGCGAAATCATTTCCCCTGATCCCATTGTGGCAGGTGCCAGACAAGACTCAGTGAATTCAGCCTTTCGACTGCATTCAGTAAAGTATTGAATTTCTTGGGCTAGCTTGAAAGTCGTAAGAGGCTTCAGCAAGGCCCTAAGCGCAGCTTACGCTACAGACGCAAATGTTTCGCCCCATCCACCTGTTCTTCAGAATATAGTTGGTTGGCATCAGGATTGCGTATATCTCCGCTTGGAAGACGAGGTATTAAATGTAAATTTGTCGTCCTCCAGAAAAACACCAGTGCCGCATCCTATATCGATTTGGGGACATCCGTGCATTCGATTTCGTACTTTTTCTGCTGCAGGAGTTCTGGTGTCATTGTGACAGATGGCATGTCCATAAGACCAGAGTCAAAAACCAGCAAGCGCGCAAGGTCATCAAGGCTCCAGTGTGTGTTGTAACAAAAAGATCACTCATTTTTAAACATACAATGGCTTTGAGTGTGGAGCCCATGATATGAATATCAAGAGGAGGGAGATATGATATGAATATCAATGAGTCTAGAGCGGAGCCATGCATGCTAGGGAAAGCACCCATGCAACCAAAATAGACCGCTCTTTGGAGTCTGGTAAAAACAACAATGAAGTATTTTCGTGAGAGCTTATTACACCAGCTACATCATTTGTATATGCATGCGCATAGACGTCAGAACTATTGAGCGCGTTCAGAGGTCAGCCGTCCAAGATGCACCATATCAGTGGAGACAGAATGCCGCCTTAGGGGCATCCCCTGTTTAGCCCTGCTATCATATATTGGAGACAGTCAGCTTCCGCATTCAATGTCCTATTCACAAGCACTGCTTTTGTCCACAAAATTAGTTATTCGCCTATTCGACGAGAAAGAGTTACTCATGCCGTCAAAAGTTGTTTGTCGAAAGCATTCTTTAATGTCGATGAAAATGCCCAGTGAGTAGTCCTTTTTGTCCAGTGCGCCTTCAAGTCTTTTGTATCTCAGACAGACGATGGATGTAGACTATTCTATCTGCGCTCTTCAACATGAAGGAAGTTAAACTTATAGGTCTGAAGCTTTTGGCGAGCATGTAGTCGTCTTTTCCAATGTTCGCCAGAGTTCCGGTATATATGCCGGTGTCAAACTAGCAGTGAAGATTCTCTTCAGAACTACCATCAGCTGATCTGACTTGCTTAGAAGTCTTCTGGTTTCTGTACGAATACGCTGCATATCCAACGGATCTGGCGATCTGCAGGATTGTGATCTAGGTAGACATACCATTTTAAAATACCTTGCGAGGGTACCACTCAAGTTCTGAACACCTTCTTCTAGCTTTTGTCTTGTCCTGAGCTTGGATGGAGCACTGCTGGACTTGTCCAGCTCGTGCTTAAATCGTGTCTCATTGATTTTCCGCGGATTCCTTCTCTTCAAAAAGGTCGAGACCTCGCTTCCGATTCTATATTCGATGTACCTATGGTCTGACATGAAGATAATCTTTGAAAATCTCGTCGTACGTCAATCATATTTGACATTTGTGAACTAGACAGCTGCAGTACACAAACAGATAAGTTATGGAGCGCTATACTCCGCAAGAGCGTGGAATAATTGTGTCGATGTTTTTGACCTATAATTGGTCGGTGGTGTTAGCGCAGCGTGAATTTCGAATCCAATTTCCTAATCGTGTCGCGTCAACTGGGCAAACATTCCGTCGCTTAGCTACTTGACTCGAATAGAGTGGAACTACAGGAAACCATGCAGAATGTAGCCGCCACCGGACTGGTCGTTCGACCGAAAATATTGCAGCTGTTTCTGCCGATGTCGCTGAGGACGAAGAAACATCAACCAGACTATTGATCACGCAATTGGGCATTACCAGACGGACCATACAGCGAATTTTAGTGAAAAACTTACACATGTTCCCGTACAAAGTGCCAATATAATGCACTATTTGTTAATGCCTCCTGACTGTCAGTAGCTTGTGAACTACTGTAAAGCCATCCTCAATCTCAACAACGAAGAGAACGATTTTGTGTCGAAAATCATCATGAGCGACGAGGCGCATTTCCACTTAAGCGGTTACGTCAATAAGCAAAATCTTCCTTTCTGGGGCACTGAAAATCCGCGTGAGATGCACGAAGAGCCATTACATCCACTCAAAGCCACTGTGTGGGGCGGCGTTCACGCGGGAGGAGTGATTGGGCCGTATTTTTTTGAGGACGCCATCGGCAATGCGGTCACTGTTACTGGCGAACGCTACAGGTCCATGATAAACCACTTCTTGCTGCCGGAATTAGATGAGCGAGGCTTGCTGAACATGTGGTTTCAACAGAAAGGTGTAACCGCACACAGCACGAGCCACAATGGATAATTTGAAGGAAGCATTTCCTGGTCGCGTAATCTCCCGTTTTGGCGGTTTGGCATAGCCAGCAAGATCGCCCGATTTAACCATCCCAGACTTCTTTCTTTGGGGCTACTTGAGTCGCGGATTTATGCTAACAAACCTCAGACAATCGCAGCCCTTAATGGAATGCGAAAAGTTATCAGCACAAATCTTGTGGAAAGTCATGGAAAATGCGATAAAACGGACACAAATGTGTATCAACACTGGCGGCAACCCCTTGGCGGATATCATCTTTTCCACTTGACAGAAACAATTGTAAAGGTCCAGATGTCTCTTGTGTTTAACGTAAGTACCTGCCTTGTAGGTTTAAACTTACGGGATGCCCATACATCCATGGGAGCAAGGATACGCCTTGCCATCGCTCACCAAACATTTTCACTGTTTCAGATACCAATTCGGAACTGTGTTGCCGGCACAAGTTCCACCCTTGGTATGAGTCGAGGCCGACCTAAAACCTCTTACTGCTCTTAGGGTCGCAGCACCCAGTACTTATTGCAACTCTACATTGGGTCAAACCAAGGGAAAAACCAGGGGAAAACCCAAGGTAAGACCCTTCCCGCGATTTTGGGTTTAAACCACAGCCACCATGACGCTCCCACAAGGGGGCCTACCTCCAACAAGTCAGGCCCGGACCGAGATCCGGGGGCTCCTGACTCTCATGGTACCGTGATTTAAATCCTGATAGGGACTACCAGCCGCCAACAAGATCTATGACCGGCAACTTGTGACTGATCAAATCGTAGCAACCTTCGGTAGCGTCATCTGAAGATGTTTACGATAAGACCAGTACTTTGCTCTGCCACCGTTCATTATTAGACAACGTCATTAAAGGGCGAAGCCTTGATAATTGGGCGGGGGCCCTGTACAGGTCCAAATAAAGATTTCCATCACTCAAAATCATTTTTTTGTTTATTTAGTAAAAAAAGTAATTCGAAACAAAATTGGATGATTAATTTTGCGCCACCTGTTACCTCAGTAACCTCCTTGGCATACTTGTTGAATAAAGTTAAGTCGATTACTTGCTGCCTTACCATCGTAACAAAAGTTGATTGAGAGTCAGCATTGCTGACAACCAAGTCAGGTGGTACTACGAAATCCAGCTACTCGTACTCTGAAAATTAGGCGTAGAGCGAACGAATGCAGATAGAATCAACGTAGGAGTTTACAGTCAACGTGGCAGTTAAGCTACTATCTAAGAGCAATAAGCATTGTTGAGGTATACTCAGGGTTCTGAAATGGATGTGTTGAAGGCTAAGTCCTTAACGGATTCACTGTTGAACGACCCAGTAACAAGAAAATGTACAACGAACCATAGACCTGCACACTGAAAGTTCGGGCCTTGTACAAGTCATAATCTGAAACATCTAGAGTAGGCCCTGTTATATATATCGGCTCGCCAACGCACGCACAACCTGCACTTAGTCTGGATCACGACCGACTCCCCCGTGCCTGCACGAACGCTCGAGACAAAGAGGGCATATCTTACCATGCACCATAGGTACTTACGTGCTATGAAACTTGGAGCCAAACTCGCATACACTACAGGCCCTAAACTGCTATAATGGGGATATTAGTGCTATGTAGGACTCTTGCAGGAAACTGGAGGAGCGTCTGTTTAGGTGCGGGTTTGTTGTAAGTGATAGACTTAAGCAATAGCTCTTGCCCTTCCGTCACGTTAGTAAATGCATCAGGGTTTCAGGCGCCAATATCTTCCTCATATACCCACAGAGGAAAGGCCGATGCTATCCAAGAAATTGTCTACAAGCTCCTGGACCAAACATGCGATCAGTAGTATCATATAATATTTGCATTGTCCTGGGCGATTTCAGCACAATGCTATTAAAGGAGTCCATCTTTATTGGTACTCTTGGGAAGCATGTGCTGTACCTCCTATAGCGGACGTAGTCTAAAAGATATTCCGGGTATGGGAAGCATTGTGCAAGATAGTACGCTTTTGTCGCACCTCGATGTTTGAAATTTTCTAGTCTGATGGATACCCGAATAGCAAACCAGACCTCTTCCTTACTGTATCGAGGTAATATTGCAGTTACGACTGTTTCGAGCATTCCAAGGATAAAAAAAAACGGAGAAATATTTCCTATCACAGGAGATAACCAGAGCCGAACAGGTGACCTTTAATCGCATCATCCTATGGCGCCAGAATGCGTAGCCACTAGCATTTTTTACGTAATGTACATCAAGGACTTTGATACACTGAGTTGATTTAAGCTACCACAGCGAAAACAATGGCTGGAGAAAAATGACGGCAATCACATGGAGCGAAAGAAAAGGAAACATACATTGCGGCACTGAATAGCACCAGGGCTACTCAGGGGCATGGGAAGCATGTGGTTGAAATAATAGAAAGTTACTGAACACTTTAGCAAATAGCAAAGATAACGTGTGGCTACATGCTCAGTGAATGGAGTGGCAGATTGATTGCCCGATTCTCAACAACAAAACCAAGCAATTTGTTTTGGTATGTTCTTGTGGCAAGTTGCCCCATCATTATGGAACCACATATCGTTCGAATTAATGTCGTAAATAATTTTTGTGAAATAGTCACTGATCGATGTCTGGTAACTTCCACTGAATAAGCTTCGGCGTTATTTCTGATAAAAAAGGAAAAATGAGACCAAAGCTCTCATTTCTGAAAAAAAAGAAACGATAAGCCTCCCATCGCGGTCTATGTCCTCGTGGCTTCAGTTGGATCGAACACGAACTATATCTTTGCTAAATTTTCCATAGCGCGGAGGACCTAAGGCCAAACTGTTGCCTAATGCCGGGTTGACAATTACGGATCTTCAGCCAGACTTTCACTTAAAACGGCTACAGTTTCTTCGGTTACCGAGTTAAGTTGCGGAATTTTACAGACAAAAAGCTCCAGTGACTCAACACCAGAACTATCAAATGTGACAGCATGGCTGTAAAGTTATTCCTATTTCAATATCTATCGGCCGAAAAAATAAAACTCTGTATATCTTTGTCAATGACTCATATGAAGTCCTTTTCGGACTCACTCGAAAGTAGATTATAATGGTCTCATAGGTAGAGCTTCCTCAAAATCTTCAGATTAGGACTAAGGGGTAAATCATCCTGCTATGCAGGTGTATCCCATCAGTCAAACCCGTCTAACATACTTACTTACTAAGTATACTAACGTGCTACAGTTTGGTGTAAACCTGGGCCTCAACTTCCTTCCACTAACGTGCTACAGTTTGGTGTAAACCTGGGCCTCAACTTCCTTCCACTCGTGTGGAAATGAATATCAACAAAATGGATAACGATTACAACATGAATTCATCTCTAAAATCTGGGTCGACCAAAGGACGGCAACCACAAAACTACCTATGGCAGCAAAGCTCTGGAGTTGCAGTCTAATGCCAGAGACCCTGAACGAGTTTTATGACGAATTGTGTGAAACATTCCCTACCAGAAAAGATCATGCAGACGATAGCAAAACCGCAGACAGCGACAGAGCGAAGAAGCAGAATAATACTGGAGACATCGCTAATGTACTTGTCCAGGGACTAATCGACTCGTAGTGAGAGGATGTGCTTAAATCAGCTCAACCATAGCCGGTGCTAATATGCTAACAAAAAAGCGAGTACGAAGAGAACGTGAAAGTGAATGGGAGCTAGCATTCATTGACTGCCTATTTATGTGCAAATCAACGGCCGACAATGGCAGACGGCCTGAAGAGCTGGTGCGAGTTGCTAATTGTGCCTGTTGGATCAACCGCAGGTAAAGATCGAAAATGTCCTACTGGAAATTGGAAATTAGTGACAAAGTAACAGAAAGTGGAGGTCAAGCGCATACCCAAGAGCGTGCACAAAGAGCTCGGAGGAGAAAATCTCACTAGCGGAATAAGACGTCGAGGAGTTGGAGGATAGTTGAGGAAGCAGAAGGATAAATTGAAACTAGAGAAGTTAGAACGAGTACACGAAAAGTTTTTCGAAGTTCTTAACGAGGAAGAAGCACGGAATTGATCGATTCTGCATAGACTACAGAGCACTAAATGTGGCAACAACAAAGAGGACGTTCCCGATGCCGATAGTGGTGATGGTACTTGCATCCCTTGCGGGAATACAACCTTCACATCCCTGGATCTGGTGTCAGGATATCACCAAATCATACTCGCCGATCAAAGCCGTAAATACACCGCATTTGCAGCTGAAGATGGTCAGACGACGTGCCACGCAATTGGGTATCAATCGGCGGTCCGTACAGAGAATTTCGGTGAAAGACTGTAAGATGTTCTATTACAAAATGCAGACAGTGCACCAGATGTTAGCTCATCGCTGTTGACCGCCTAGCGAGTGTAACCTACATTGAAGCCATTCTGAATTTCGACCACTAGGGAGACAAATTTTCAACGAAAATAATCGTGACTGACGAGGCCCTTTTCCGTATCTGTAGATATACTCGTACGGTGAGGTTTTCTTCAAGTGTGTTGCCCTTCCTTGTTAGATTCGAAGACTCTGCAGGCCGGAGCATTGGTATCCATTCGCTTTAAAAGCAATCTTAGCAATCTTAGGCGACTGATGCGCAGTTTTCTGACTAGGTCGAAGGATTTTTCTCTCGAAACGACTGAGGATATCTTCACGCGCTTTCGATAGAGTCATGCTTTAGCGCCTTAAAATAGGACTGGGACTATCAGGGTCTAATATAGAGTCTCCTTAGTTTTTCGGGATAGGGCCTTACTACTCAATTGCCTTCTTAGTCCAAAGAAACAGCGACAGCGATTGGCAAGAGTGATTCTTCATTTTATTTCTGTTGAAATGTTGTTGAGAGAATTTATAGCAGAGCCAATATATGGTAGTCAAAGTCCCTTACTCTCTCGAAATTATAGCTGTCGACTGTGGCATTCTGTCCAATTCGTCGATGATGTGTTTCTCTCCTTGTTGACAGCATATACTTGGTTTTGTCCACATTTACCACTTAAACCATCTTGGCAGCTTCCAATTCAATACTAATTATGACGACATCATCGGCGTATGCTAGTAGTTGCGCAGTCTTTTGAAAGATTGTACCTCCAGTATTCACTTGTCATGAAAATATGGTGGATACCGATTTAGACTTCTTGCGTTTCGTCAAGAATCTGCCGAAGTTTGAAGATTTGGTCGATTGTGGATTTCTCTGGTCTGAAATCGCACTGATAGGGACCAATCAAGTTGTTGGCGAATGGTTCAGACACACACAATAAGGTACAAAGTCATTTCCAGCAGCGTTGAATGCCTTGGCCTGTAAGCCGTCAGTCTTATTTTTGCTTAGATATTGCCATCCTTACTTCATTCTCGTCAGGTGAACTGAAGTTGTAGCAATCATCATCTAAGTTGAATGATTTATTCTGCCTGATGCGACGCCGGGATGTTGGGCTTCTTCGCCATTATACAGACTGCAGAAAAAGTGTTTCCATATTCTCAGCACCGACTGTGACTCTACTATAAGGATTTCTTCTTCATTTCTACAGGCTTCTGTAAGGGTCTTCTTGCCTAGACACGTTCTTTTTATCAGTTGGTAAGGCTTCTGTACTTTATTCCTGCAGTACAATCCCTCAATATCATCGAGCACGCGCTTGTTTTTCAGGAGAAGCCGAAGTTCGACCAGTATCTTCCGCTGATAGGTCTCACGAGCAGCTCTCGTCCTTCGTTACAGTGCCGCTTTATAGGCTTCTTGTTAAGGGTGCATTGGTCGGATAAAATACTGCAACGTGATATTTCATCCAGCAGCAAAGTCAATAAGCCTAAGTTCGTTGCCAGACGTGGTGTCGCGTAGTCTATGCTTACTCGTACCAACTATCCTCCTTTCCTATCGTCACGTCAAAATCGACTAGTACGGGCTTCTCATATGTCTTAGGGAAGAGTTCATAGAAATATTCTTTGGTGACGTCCTTCTTCTCTTCCGTAGGGCATGGGCACCAATTAGGCTTATGTTAGTGTCGCTCAAGTGTCGGAAGCTCAAGACTTCTTCCCCAAGTCTGCTACATATGGCAAAACCGCATCCGAATATGCAACATTTCTTTTCCCTAGAGCAATCACCATAGTATACAGGGTGTGCCCTAATTCGTCAGCGATAATTTGGAAAATGATTCCTGGGTATATTCTAAGAAAAAAATCGTTCCACAGTAAGGGTCTATCTCCAATGCTGACATCACTTTTCGAGGATTTAATGAAAGGCTTACTTTGGTATACCCTAACGCATGTTAACGGAAATTGCTCAGTTAATACTAATGGCAGAAAATTCTTTGATGACTTTGATTTTAGTAAAAATACTACCCTTTGTAACTGCATTTAAACAAAGTTGATATCTTGTTAGGGTCTTTAGATATATATTTTCTAAGCTGTCCCATTTTACTTGCCCATGCTAATTTTTGACTTTGAGGTCGCTTTTCTCCAGAAAATGTGTAATTAACATACCGTTGTACTATTTTTTTCTTATAGTAACAATAATAGTAAAAAAAAATCATCAGCAAGTTTTCAGAAAACCCACGGATTTTATTGTACTTGGAAAATCCGACAGCAGGTAAAATTTATAAAAAAAAGCGTTTTTTTGCTTTAATCCCCAAAGGCTATGAATAAAAACTGCTTTGTGTGGTTTTAGATAATTTTTATTTTATGTGTATACTAAAACAGTTATAACAGATGCCCAAAGTGTCCTCCTTGGTTTCGTATGCATGCTAGAGCCCGTTTTTGGATTTTACTACGAATGATTATTGATACTACAAGGGCGGGTCAATAAGTCCGTGACTTTTTGAATTTCTGACCTCTTTACTGAAACAGTAACACTGCTCCTGTCAACAGGCATCTGTCAGTTGACTCCTGTCAAAATTTAAACTTGCTGCGTCAATTAGTTTGTGTTTGGCAGCTATTTTTATCAGACTACTCACTAATTTGAAGAGAAAATGGAAAAAAGTGAATTTCGTGTGCTTCACTTCACAGGAAGGTTTGGCGTTGTTTAATCGCAATATGGAGGAGTTTTTGCGCCGTTTTGTAACCGTGGACGAAACATGGATCCATCACAACACACCAGAGAACAAACAACAGTCAAAACAGTGGGTTTCTAAGGGTGAATCGGCGTTAAAGAAGGCCAAGGTGGGTTTGTCAGCCAATAAAAGTTATGGCGACTGTTTTTTGGGATGCACGCGGGATAATTCACATTGACTACCTTCAAAGGGAAGAACAATCAATGGGGAATATTATGCCAACTTATTGGACCGATTCAATGACGATTTGAAAAAAAACCGACCTCATTTGGCCAAGAAAAAAGTTCTTTTCCACCAAGACAATGCAAGTTTGCACACATGTGCAGTTGCCAGGGCAAAAATCCATGAATTGGGCTATGAATTGCTCCCTCATCCACCCTATTCTCCAGATTTGGCTCCGAGCGACTACTTCTTGTTCCCAAACCTGAAGAAATGGCTTGGTGGAAAAAGATTTGACTCCAATGATGAAGTCATCTCGCAAACAAAGGGCTATTTTGAGGACCTCGACAAATCATTTTTTTTGGAAGGGATAAAAAAATTGGAGAAGCGTTGGACAAACTGTATAGAGCTCAAGGGAGACTACGTTGAAAAATAAAATTATTTTTTTATCAAAAAATCTGTGTTTTATTCCAAAAGTCACGGACTTATTGGCCCGCCCTCGTAACTGCTGCCTCAGATTTGATGACTCTTCGAGAATACCCTTTTCCAATTCACTTAAAGTTACTATTTCGGTTGAATAAACAATTTTTTTATTCCCATTCCCCATACAAAAAAATCCAATACGGTAAGGACAGGAGATCTTGCAGGCTGGTGAACTGGTCTTTTCCATTTCTTTCTACTCTTCATCTAACCAATTTTTAACCTCAAGACCATAGTGGGCCGGAGCCCCTTCCTGTTGGAAATATTATTGGTAAATCTCCAAATAGTTTGTAGAATTCAGCCTAGGTGGTAGTTTGTTTCCAAGTACACCTGCTCACATATTGACGCTGAATTTGTGTTGAAATGATTTATGTCTCCTTGAATGTAAATTGTCCGCAGCCCATGTATGAAGATTATGAAAATTTGTGATCCCATTTCCTGTAAATTGAGATTCCTCCGTCTAAAGAATTCTGCTAATAAATTCGTTGTCATCCAAGCTGCGCTCCAGCAACCAGTTACAAAATTCAAATCCCTTTTCCAATTCATCGCGAAGCAGTTCTTGCACAGGTGTATGATGGTATGGGTAAAGATTTTCTCCACGCAATACATTCGAAATTTTATGTCTGGAAACATTGAATTGCAAAGCTGAGCATCTGATGCTAATTGATGCTTCCTAGATGGCAGTGATATCTGCGTGATAGCAGTCAGCTAATTGTTTGACTGCACGTGAAATGTGAAAGGTCTGAATATTCCTTGTGCAGATCCGAAAGTTGTTGTCCTTTAAACATTTGCTAGGGTCGTCAAGAGTGAGTCCATTTTTATCCGTCATTTGTACGGTTATTTATTCAATGTTTCAGATTCATCAATCGGTCATCGGTCCCTTCAATTGAAAGCCTTTGATGGCTTTGAACACAGATTTGGTGCACACGATCCTTGACAGTATCATTTTTATATGCGCATCCGGTATAATATAATTTGAAACTCAGTTAAATTCTTTCTGCAGATCCTTCGCAGCGTCACGGAATTCTTCCGTCATTAGCATTGAACTAACTACAAATATGAATCAGGTCGTAATTCGACTTTCCTTAAACAAAACTATTTTCTGTGTCGAATATTTTCTGTCAAGTATTCTACTTCTAATTTTTACTTCTTTTGGTTAGCAATACTAATTTCACCAATCTGAAGTTGTTACAACTTATCGTGACGGTTTGCCTTTATAGAGTGGAAGAAAAAGCGTTTTGGTCAATTTATGTATTAGGTACCATGTTCATCTGATTTTCTATAAGTTGACAAAATGAAAGTGATATATGTTACGTGCAATCTCTCTCAATCTCAGTTGGGAAGTGGAACAATTGTTTGTTAAGTATTATAACAAATGAAGATACTCTTTGCATGTGTTGTCAACTTCACTGGCTTTTCTAAGGTACGCGGCAGTGCGAGGATTTTTTGTTTCATGATGCGCTTCTTCGATTTTGTTGTTTTCTGTATACTAATCCTAGGCTTGATAGTTTTACTCGTATCAGAAAAATACATTCATAGTGTGGTCGCGTCCATTCGACATTAAAATTCGTTGCTCCTGCTTTTGAAACATTTTCTAAAATATCCCAGTTAAATCCTTGCATGTGATTCATGACGGCTAACCCATTGTCTCAAATTTATCGCCTTGAACACACATAGTTAGTTATAAGTTAATTAGTTATAAGTGACTTTTATTTCATTTTAAGTAGTTTACAAAAACAGTAATTTCTAAGTCTCTTTTTTGGCATGGCTGATAGCCGTCTACCAGATTGACAATTATTTGTATATCAATAGACCGGATATATAAAATTAGTACAAAAATAAAAACATAAAGAAAAAATAAACTACGAGTACATTATGTAAATATAATTTAAAAGTCCTCCTCGATAATACGTCTTCTATAGCGAAGGGCATTCAGTGCAAAATTGTACAATAAATCCCATCCTTGCTGTCCATTCAAAATGCGGATTACTTCTTCTTCATCTATGATGCTTGCACCAAAGAATTGTAAACGGAATTCCCTTAAAATGGGGCAGATGGCAAGAAAATGAAAAATATCTTCTCTTACTTTTAGGTTGCACATATTGCACAGGATTGGTAGTTCTGGGCGGTGTGGTATAAAATTCTGACTTATCAGCTCTCCTCTCAATTTAAATATTGTGCTTATTTTATCTGCTGGGTAGGAATTTAAAAAATATGTACTTTCTTACAGATGATACTTTAATTTACTATAATACATCCTGTGCTGAGATGATTGGGCTTCATTCGCAAATTTGTCATGCAAGTATTTAGCATTTTCTTTAAGTAAGGATGAAAATTGGGTTCTTATTAAATTAGGCTCCAAATTTTCTGTAATTTCAAGGCTAAGGCCATACTCTGACGCTAGATTCCGCCACTCATTCACGAAAATAATGTGTGTAAGGACGATTTTCGGCAACCTATTTCCATCCATTGACATTACTTTGACTACATAGTCAAAGTGTAATTTAAGAGTCTCTAAGAATAAAGGGGGCATTCCAGCTTCCAAGTATAGCATATGGTTTGGTGTATTACACGGTAAGCGAAATATTCGCTTCAAGAAGTATCGAAAGAAGATTCCTACTGCTGGGAAAGGACGGTATCCCCAAACTTGAGCTCCATATAACAGTACTGACGTAGCGGTTGCACGAAACAGTTTATATTTTGAACTATGAGACACATAGTTATTCGAAATGCACCGCCCCCAGACGGAAGAAATTACTCGTTTAGCATCTGATAACTTTGCCTCCAAGTGTTTGTTTAGATTTAAATTGCTTGTTACCAGAACCCCAAGGTATTTATACCAGCGCACATTTTCAATTATCTCGCCGCAGTACGTCCATCTTTCATATCTGGAATATCTGCCGCCTCCATTTCTGAATACCATTGTCTTGGACTTCTCTAGATTAACAAGCAAGTTCCAGCATTTACAGTATTCGCTGAGCCTATTCATCATGAGTTGCATACAATTTGCCGTGTCAGCAAAGAAGACAATGTCATCCGCATACATCAGCGCCGGGATCTTCGTTTGGCAAAAATTAATTCCTCCGCCTACAGCATCTGTTATGTCGTTGATGAACAATATTAAAAGTAATGCGCTCAAAATTCATCCTTGCCTCACACCCATTGTTGATGTAAATTCTTCAGATATGGATTCTCCATCCCACACAAACGCAACATTGTTTTCATACATTGCTCTTAGAGTATGAATGACTTTACTCGAGATCCCAATTTTGTACAGTTTGTAAAATAGTGCTTCACGTGGTATGGAGTCAAATGCCGCTCGGAAGTCAACAAAGAACGCGTACAACTTTTTATCGTTCTTTTTATAAATTTCTGCAATATTAGTAAGAACAAATATTTGGTCGACACTGGAATAGCTTTCTCTGAAACCTGCTTGAAATTCTGACAAAATCTCGTTACTTTTAACCCACTGAGCTAGTCTGTTATATATTCCTCTATAATTATTTGGATCGTTGAAGTCTCCTTTTTTATGTAGTGGATATATTATTGCTTTTTTAAAACTTTCCGGTATATTTGCCGACTCATATATTCGATTGTATTCTGACGTGAGCGCATATACGAATTCAGGAGTACAGTTTTGATAAAACTCATAGGGAATACGGTCTTCTCCTGGCGCTTTTCTACTTTTTGAGTTATCGATTACTTTCTGTACTTCTTGAATTGAAAATGGTGCATCCAGAAAATCGTTTGTAAAGAGAGGAGCTGCATACTGGAATAAAGCGGAACTTTGTGTGGTGTTGAGAAGGCTGCGAAAGTGTTCTCTCAAAAGTAAGGCTTTTAACATGGTAGCTATTGTATTTGTTTGTCCATTTACGTACTTTACCGCTCTCCAAAACTCAGCGGATGATCTTGAGTTATTTACAACAGCAATCTTTTGTTGTTCATAAGCTACCTTTTTTGAGTAACACAAGTGTTTAAAGTCCTTGTTTGCTTCGCTGTACATAGCTCTAAAAATTTCTTTGTTCTGTTCTCGGTACAATTTTAAAAAGCCAAAAGACCTGCATCTAGCATTATTACACTCTATGTCGAACCATCTTTGCTTGTAGGGGCTTTTAATATCCGGCGGTTTGAACGGTGGGACTGCAGTTTTAATAACATTCGTCAAGGCCTCAATATTTAACGGAGTGTTTGAGTCGTATAAACGCTCTAGGTGGAGATTTATGTTATTAATTGGTAATAATTTTAGTTGGGTGGTGTTGGTTTCATTTGATGAACCGGTTACGATGCATTTAATTTCGAGGGGCATGTGATCCGAAAAGTGTTCCACACCTACTCGGAAATCGGCCACAAGTTGTTTCCAAGTTCCGGAGATAAAACAGTAGTCAATTACAGATGCGGCTGTTCCCCGGATAAAAGTATACTCGCCATCACAGTCACCTTCGCAGCATCCATTCAAAACGTTACAATCGAAGGCATCAACCAGCTCAAGTAGTTTTGTACCCTTATTGTCACAAACTTCGTCTTTCGATCTACGACTCACATGTATGATTGGAGCATTATATCCGCTTACAAAGTTGTTCTGAGACACACCAATCCGTCCATTGAATTCCCCTATAAGCATAAGATTTACTACGTCTATATTGTGTAACGTTTCATTAAGCTTGTCGTAATCGCGTTGCCAGTGACTGCTATTAATGTAAACAGGTATTATGGCGAGGGCGCTGTTGTTAATTTTAACGTATATTACATATTCTTCCGAGCTTCTAAAATTTACTTTCACGTCATTAAGATTTTTACGATAACCGAATAGTTCTCCTCCACTACCCCTACCAAAATTTGCCGATTTGATTGCAGGTATCCATTTTAGTTCAAAATTCAGAAACTTTTTTTTAAAGATTTCCTCTTCATTTTCAAGTACATGCGTTTCAAAAAGCAGGAATATATCAAAATTCTTAACATAATTAAAAAAATTCACAAACATTAGCTTATTTTTTAAGCCAGCGATATTATAACTTAAAATTCTTAAATTACTAGTGTTTTCAGTCTGGTATCATCCTTTTAACATCCTTGAACACACATCTTTCATCCTTTTCACTTTGTCAGTCTTATTCGTTCGATTGGTGCCAGTTTCGTTTTCTAAATAAGAACTGTGTCAGCAAAGAAGTAAAATTTAATTCCTGGATAAGGCCTAAATTTGTTTGGTCCGAGAAAGACGAGACGCAAGATGGTGATATTAAGCCTTTATGAAAGGCAGGTAGTGGCAAGTCATTCGCACAGCTATTATTGCGCTCTTTAGGTGTCTTCAAGATTGAGTCGCCATGAGTCCGACTGGAACATTTGCTGTATGATATAGTTCTTAGTCGTTTTCTCCATAATAGTCCCCCAATTTGTAGGTAGTTTGATCTCCTAACATGAGTTCAGTCACCAGCAATACAAAATGTGTGTTCTCGACAGAGTTATGCCCCAATTCTGATTGTGATGTGGTCACAACTCACGAATGTCAGTGATGCGAAAATTATGATGCTTCTCTTGTGAGGCTTCTTGTGAGCGATCAGCTGTTTGGTATTCTGGCTAACACGCTCTTGTGAGGTTGTTGTGACATATGAGGCATCACAGAGGTATGCCAAAATACGGGCATTAGTTACCTGAATGGCAAAACGGTTTCTTCTTTGAAGAAATAGAAATAAGATCTTCTGTTTTCGACGTTCTGGTTTCTAGAGCACGTAGTTTTAGATTGCGCAAAACCTACCCATCACGTACCCATGGTCTGATTTCTGTCATTTAATACTACTGTGAGCTTTTTTTGCAGTCAACAATATTGCAAGGGTAGGTCCTGTGTTATGTACAACTTTGTATAGAATATCTTCAAAAAGTAAGCGCCTTAAAGAGCAGGATATGGGTAAAAACGTTCGGGAAAACTCCATGCTAATATTTGAACTTGTATTTCATGTAACACTTACATTCATCATTATGCAAGCCTCTTGTGCGGAAAACCATGTTAAAATCTTGAGCCCCCTAACGTTCTTTTAACACGTTTCTTAATCTAATCGAAACACGAACTAGTAGTTAGGTGGAATAGAAGGAACAAATGGGAATAAAACACACAATGCAAGGTACGAAAAATTACAACTACCCTTAATCACACTCATCGAGAAGTCAAGAAGTCAAGAAACATTTAAACACCCCATTTAATAGCCATACAAGCTGTGAAGAGGGTGACTTTCAGCACCAATTAAGCTACGAATAATCCAGACTAAAAAACGATCTAATTATTGTGCTGCATTTTAATTGCCGTTCCCCTCATGATTGTCGTATAAGTAAGTAGGTCAGTCGGGATATAATGTTTTCCATAATCAATACGGCCATTATCCAACAAAGTTAGACAACCTTAACATATATTTAGGTTGAGTTAATAATTATATTGGTTGCATACATTTAAAAGAAATAGCGCGTCTTAGGAATAAATGCAGTCTACGTGATGAAGTTTATGATGAACTCTTCTTAGAAGGACTTGTGGTATTAGAATTGTAAGGTCCCGTCATTTACACAAATCGACTTAAGAATACTTTTGCTCGTGAAAAAATAGCAGACGAATTGGTCTTCATATTGATTTTAAGGTAACTTAAATACGAAGAAGGGAGTCTGTGACCTTTTTTAAGAAGAACATAGCCTTCTTGGATCTGAGCTGCCAGGACCAAAACAAGAGGATTGAATATTAGCCCTGCTCTCTAGTTTGAGTATCATCACGTGTTCCGAAACTTTTCGATGCCCTAGAATGACTTTCGACGATATTTCTAGACATCCCATGAACGGACATATTTTTCTACAACAGAACAAGAAACCTATAATAGCATGAACTCGGAAACACGATGAGCATTAATTGAAGTGGGCCGTGTATACAATCTCACATTTTTGGACATTTTGAAGGATAGCAATTCACATTGTTTAAAGAAGAACAAACGCCGAAATGTTGCACCCTTAACCGTAGAAAGCCAGCCTACATAAATTTTACTCACATGGTGAACAAAAAAGAGCTTTTTTCCGGGAGACTGCTAGTCTTCTTAATAGAAGACACCCACAGCTCGTTGTTATTTTTTGGTTTTCTAACGGAGACATCTTTCTTTACATCTAACAAATAATTTCTCAATGGGATTGAGATCAGGAGATTAAGCAGAACGCTCCATGACCTCAATTCTATTGTCCTGAAGCCATTGTTTAGCTATTCGGCTGGTGTGCTTCGGGTCGTTATCCTGTTGAAAAACCCATTCATCACATTCACAACAAGCGTCGCTAGATGTTGTGTCACTTATGCCCAGCGCATTTAAGTGCTCCACAAAAGTGGAACGCTAGTAAGAAACCTTCTGTCTTTCGCCCCTGACTTCTTAGAAACTCAGTGAATTCAGCCTTTCGATTGCGTTCGGTGATGTCTTAGATTCTCGAAATAGCTTGGATGACGTAAAAGAGGTTTAGCAAGACTATGAGCGCAGATTGACAGTCGCTATAGCTGCAAATGATACGCTTACTCCACAATATTGTTTGTTGTCAGCAGGATTGCGCATATCTCCGCTTGGAAGACAGACACAAGTTTTCCTAACGAAGAGTGAAATCTAACGTGAAGTGAAGTGCCTACAGTACCAGCACCAAACACATCAGCACCTAGAACTTGTCATCTAGTTCGAACACTCGGCAGAAAAAATGCTGGACGATGCCGTTGTCAGCCTCATCACAAGTGTCGCAGAGGGTGGTGTTACATGTGCCTAGCACATTTATGAAAAGATATTTACCAAATGTGTAGTAAGTGATCTACAGTTTTTTAGAAATCAACTATCAACAGAACTATCAGGTCCTGAGAAATCCTTCTCCTAAAATCAAAAGGTTCAAAAATCTTCGGTTAAGACCACCGAGTCTAGTAGAATTGGACTTACTCTGTTAACCCTAGTCTATATTTAGTGTCAATTTGACACATTTTTTTTTTTCATATAAGCAAAACGCCTAATAATTGTAGTGCTGTTGCCAAACGCTCGCGGCTCACCGGGCTACTTTCTCGTCTAGTTTCCGCAAAAAAAAAATTGTTGTCGCCAGAGGGCTCTGAAGGCTTGTGGAAGAGTTATTACATATCTGATGTTTGGTGTTAATTTGATATCGCCAGTGCTGTGGCATTTCGTCCGTTATTTCTTATTATTCTTTTGCAAATATTCAATGTCTAACTATGAGCGATTCTGTGTGTACGGCAAACAGAAGACAGCGATGATCTGCTAATAATCTGATACAGATTATTCACCAAGCGAGACAGAAAGTGATTCCGAAGATTATAACAGTGGCAAGAGTGATGCTGATTTTATCAGACAAGAAATGCGTTTGGAAATCGCTGCTGAACCGGACAACGCTCTCAAGTCGAAAGACAAGAATATTCAATATGTGCGCGATCCGACAATAGATTTCGCTTCTCGTCAAGGTTTGTTTTGAGTATTTTGTGTAGGCGCTTTCATTTGAAATTTTTGCAGGGCCAACATCATTTGCGAAATCTCGCATCAGCAATCCAGTGACTGCGTTTTTGCTTTTTATCGAACCAGTGGAGAATATTGTGGTACAAATGACCAATTTATACGGCGTTCACAAGCATGGCGTCACGTAGAAGCCGGTTGATGTGTCTGAAATGCGCGCCTTTTATGGACCTTTGTTGTTGGCTGGGGCATATCGGTCGAAAAGCGAAGCAGCTGATGAGCTTTGAACTGCTAAGCATGGGCCACCAATTTTCGCAGAGACAATGTCACTTATTCGCTTTCGAGACATTAGCCAATCGATACGATTCGATAACCGAGAAACTCGGCATGATGTTCAGCAGAGTGTACGCGATAAACTGGCGGATATTCGCGATTTTTTCGATCTGTGGGTCCAGCGCTTGAAAGTTATGTATATTCCTGGCAAATTTCTGACCGTCGATAAGCAACTGCTGCCATTTCGTGGACGATGCAGTTTTCGACAGTACATTTCGCCTAAGCCTGGAAAGTATGGCATCAAACTTTGGATTCTGGCCGACGCAGGATCGTTGTATGCCTACAATATTCAAGTCTACAACGTGCGTGTTGTTCTGGATTTGTGTCAATGTATTTCTTCTTCGTGTACATGTCTTTATTTTTCTCTGATCTGTGATTCTTTTCCATTTGTAAGAATGAACGGACGCCATGTCACTTGTGTCAATTTTTTTACATCTTACCGTCAGCGTGCATACCGAAATCGTCTACAAATATGCAGATCGTGTCACGATTGTGTCATACGTGCCCAAGAAAAATCGTCCACTTCGATCCAGCTGACCACGCAAAAAAGCCCAACATACTCGTAATCCACTTCTACAATAAAACGAAGGTTGGTGCCGACACTCTCGACCAACTGGTTGCCACTTATCGGTGTAAACGCAGGGCCAACCGATGGCCACTAACGTTGTTCTACAACATTCTTGACATTTCGGCTTTGAATTGCTGAGGGAAGCAAAAAAGGCAAAACAAAATTTCAACTATGAATTTCTTTGGGTACGATTTGGTAAAATTATGATGAGACGGAAACCTGGTATGGAGATCAAATACATTAAGTGTCTTGATGATCTTAATCATTTATGATTAAGACTTAATATTTTTTATTCTTTTTATTATTATGTCACGTAACAACGAATTAATTGATCTCAGTAATATTAGTTTAAGTAATGAAACAATAGTTAATACAATCTTTCGAGCATCCTTAAAGGATTTAACCATTTTCCACATGAATATTAGAAGTATGAGAACTAATTTTGATAGCTTTTGCTCATATTTGTACATTTGTTTTCCAGTTCTACCGCATGTAATAGTGTTAAGTGAAATTTGGATTTTTAAACATGAATTAAGCAATTTCTCGATTGAGGGTTATATTCCATACGGAAAGTGTAATGCAAAGTATCCAGCCGGTGGTGTAGTAGCTTTTGTCAAAGACGATTTAACGGTCGCGAAATTCTCTACGCCTGATCTAACTAGTGCAGATTCTCTAATCATAAAACTTCAACTTGATGATATTTCTTTGGATATTATATGCATGTACCGGCTACAGTTTGTCCATAGGGATATTTTTCTAAAAGAAATTGAAGACCTTCTTAGTGGGATGAACAGTCACAATATTTGCTTTGTTGGTGATATTAATATTGACATATTGAACTTTCCTTCGAGTTGTGATAATTATATACTCCTTTTGTGTTCCTTGGGTTTTGAATCTCTCCTTAATGAGTCAACAAGAGCAGCTGATAGTTGCAAAACATGTATTGCTACAGGTGTATCGCTCGTAAATCTCTTGGGAAAATCATTAAACACTGATGATGAACCAAAATCGAAAAAAGTGGGTGAGTTTTCACGTGTTGATTTTCGTAAGTTGAAGGAATATTTGTCACAGGAAACATGGCATAGTGTCTATAACAATAGTTGTTCTTCAGGGTCTTTTAGCGTATTTGTGAAGATTATTTCTAACTATATGGCTCTGAGTAGGTGTTCAAATCCTAAACGTAGACCACAAAAAATTAAGCCATGGATGACTGACCAACTTTGCGAAAAAATTAAAGAAAAAAACAAGTTTTATATTAAAAATAAAAATAAAATGCATATGTCTTCAATAAAAAAAGGTTATCAAAGGATGCGGAAAGATATACTGCAGTACATAAATATCCAAAAAGAATCTTATTATATACATGAGTTTAACGAATGCAGATGTAATCCAAAACAGCAATGGAACATTGTTAATGATCTGCTTGGTAAAAATAATTCTGACAAAGCCATAAGATGTCTAAGATTTTCTAATAATACGACCACTACAAATGATGCAGAAATGGCTGACAATTTAAACTCGTTCTTCAGAAACATTGCCGACAATTCCAGACCAAATTCTTGCAATATTAATGCAATACGCGCTTCGGAATATCTTTTAGACAATGAAGTCCTTTCAACATTCTTTTTCGGTACTGTATCTGAAGATGAAGTATCTCTTGTTGTATCCAACTTAAAGTTGAAAAATTCATGTGGGATTGATGGTACTCGTATTAGTAGCTTAGTCGTAAAAAAAATGAGTGACCACATCATTAAGCCGTTAACTTATTTAACTAATCTCAGTTTTGAAAGTGGTATATTCCCGGAGTGTCTCAAGACCTCTATAATAGTTCCAATCCACAAAAAGGGAGACAAATGTGATCCAAATAACTATAGACCTATCTCATTGTTGTCGGTTTTTTCAAAAATCTTGGAGAAAATAATTACAAATAGAATGCTTAAGTTCCTCAATAAATTTAAAATCTTGAACAAGAATCAATTTGGATTTGTCAGAGGCAAGTCGCTCTTAGAAGATATTCTCGATGGACTCGATAAGAGTAAAAAAACTGCTGATCTTTTTCTTGATTTAACAAAGGCATTTGATCTAGTCAATCATCAGCTCTTAATAAAAATTCTTCATAGAATTGGATTCAGAAGCAATATTAATAAATAGTTCGTCTCGTACCTTGAATATCGTAAACAGCTTGTGCGTGTAAACGCTACTCTAAGCACGTCTTTAGATAGCCCCGGGCTTGGCGTTCCCCAAGGATCGGTCCTTGGGCCCTTGCTCTTTATTATTTATATAAACTCGATTTTTAAATTAACACTCCTACGTCACTACTTGTGCGGACACCATAAAAACAGAAATGATAACTGACCTCTCCATACTAAAGAACTGGTTTACGCTCCACCAAATGGTTTTAAGCAGCAAATCCAAAGTAATGTCATTTTCTCTTTGTAATCAGTTGATCATCGAAGGAGTTTGTCTCCACGATTCTAACTGCAATAATGATAACTGCACAAATACTTGTATACAACTAGAATCTGTCTCAGAATTTAAGTATCTCGGTGTGACCATTGACAGCAAACTGAATTGGAAAGCCCACATTTCCGATATTAAAAAATGTTTGAATATACTCGTAGCTATGAGCAAGATTTTTCACCTACGTAAATTAGTGCCAACAAATCTACTGACCACTATTTACTATGCGCTTGTCAACTCTCGTTTACAATATGGTATTTCGTGTTGGGGCAACGCCTATGCTAAAAACCTACAACCTATTATCACCGTCCAAAAGAAGATAGTTCGAGTAATGATGTTTAAATCCAAATGGGAGCCATCATTTCCATTGTTCCAATCTCTCAATATATTGCCACTCAGACACCTATTTGTTTATAAAGTGCTGAGAATGTTTTATTTGCGAGGCGGTTACTTGAACCGCAGAAGAGGTGATACCTTAACATATACTTTTAGGCAACCGTTTGCAGTCACAGTTCCACGAGTGAACAAAGAGAACTACAGACGATTTGCAACCATTATAGCACCCTTCATATACAACAAACTTCCCCTAGATATGTGCAATATTGTCCAAAGCAAATTTAGATTCCTTAAGAACTTAAGAAACTGGCTACTTTCCAGATCAAGCGTAGAAGAACTAATGCAGGTCATTTCTCAATCTTTATATGTGCTTCATTACAATTCGTACGTATTCATCTTTTTGCCCCTAAATTTTTGCCTTTCTTCTCGTGCTATTTACCTTTCATTGCATGTAACGAAAATTTCTTCTTTCTCTTGTCGCGGCTTTCATGAAATTGATTAATATATTCAATAAATAATACACTTACCATTGGTATTCCAAGTACCACCTAGTGTTCAAATGACACCATTTCAATACGTTCATAAAGTATATTAACTGCAAAATTCATGCTTAAAATTCTAGAAAACTATCTTAATACCTGTGAATGTACCTTTTAAATTATTGGTTCTAAGAATAATTAATTGTAAAATAATGAATTTGTAAATTTGAAATGGATTAAATAAATTATCAATTATCAATATCAATTATAATGCCTTCTTGATCTTCACTCAATTGTTCCCGTAGTGGAACAAGAGTAAGAAAAGTTTCCGCCGACGACGATTGTTTTTGTTGAACTTGGGCGAGGCCTTATGTGAAGACAATATCAAAGCTAGGGCACGAACACCACATGGTATACCATACATGCGGCAGAAGTTTTTCGTCGTGTGTGAGATCCAAGTTCGTCGATTCTCCATCAACATCATCACAAGCATCAGCATTGGTCGAAATGCTAGCGGTCAACACATTGATTCATCAGCCAACCACAAAAAAACGGGCTAGATGTCACATGTGCCCTCGAACTCCGAACGCAAATGTTCACAGTGTTCGCTGTGACATGTGCATGAGACCAACTTGTCTGAAACATCGTTTTATTCTTTGCAAGAAATGTGACGTACTTCATCGCAAATGAAATTTCAGAATTCTCCATTCGATTCGACCTGTCCTTTTTTTTCCTTGTATTTGTAGTTGAACTGTTATTTATTAATTTTTTTTTCATAATAAAAATAGCAAAAATTTAAATTTTCCGCAACAAACCAGCATACCATACTCGTATTATAGCTTTTTTTGACCCTACAATCGGATCTATAAATTAGTTTAGTTTTAGATGCATTTTATTTTCTTAATCACTAACTATTATATACTAACAAAAAATGCTTAAATGCTAGCTTACAATTACTTAACAATGTTATACTAACTTAATGGCCCCACACAGGCATTCTAAGCTACTCTAAATTCTTATAACTATGTCTTTCGACTTTATTTGCATTTTATTTAGAATTATTTATTTTGTATACTTAAAGCTAAGAAAAAACTATATGTAAACAATAAACTTAGCATATGGACATTTTATTTTTTTATAAAAAACTTAATATCTAACTTAAAATTAACCTTAGCCTACCTAACCTAAATGCACAATACACACATAAACACACATAGACATTATACACGATCATATACATATATCAGTATACACCTTTGTATACACTGATACATGCATATGTTTCTTAAATGCTAACCTAAACCTATGTAAGCTGGCCATCGCTATTCACCGAGCAAATAGATTGGTCAGCTCTGCCTCATTAGTGAGGCTGGTCTGTAATTGACGGAAACGACGACGACACATCTTCTCCATCATTCAACCACCAGAAATGCTGGTGCTGCCGAACGACATCCCTCTTATCGCGATTTCCCACCACTCTACTGAACCTGAGACGATCCACACTGCCGTGTGCGACGTCTCTGTTGCAGTTGAGTCGCCTGTCCCCAGCTGTCCGAGCGACATGGAAGATTAACGGCACCGCTGATCTATCCTAGACCAACCCTATCTGATGAAGGTAGAGGAATGCTTCCGGTGGAACGAAGCCGTCAGAGCGCATACTCTCGTGGTAAAGGTAATTGGGGTAGTAAGCCCCAAATATCAGGTTATTCGTCGAAGTCATTGCTCTTGCAATGTGCCTTCGAGTCAGCTTAATTACGAAGTTGTCCACTCGTATTAGGTTCGCCCTGTTGTAAAGGACCTCATTAGGATAAAATTTCTTGTACTCCGACTCTGGTGTTCTGTACAAGCGAAGGCAAGCCCTAAGACGAGCCCACTCAAACACCCGAATCTTTTCCATTAAGCTTGCTCGTACATTGAACCACACGGGACAACCAAATACCAGCATGGGCCTGATAAGGGCCATGCAGCAGATTACCTTTACCCTCGCATCGAGTTGGCTGCTATAAAACAGTCTCTTTGTAAGGGCAAAAGCACCTTTGGCTCTGGCCAGAGCAGCATCTACATATTTGCCAAAATACAGAAACTGATCTAGCCAGATTCCAAGGTATCAGACTACATTTCGACAGGCAAGAGGTTGTCCGTGTTGTCCAATGATCAAGAACTTTCGCCAATTTTTTCTGGTATCCCTAGAGGCTCTAGACAACGGCGTCCTAAAAAGAATGGTTTCCGACTTCTGAAAATTGATTTTCAACTTCCAGTCATCGCAAAATCGTCTTATCTTATCGAAGTCACGCTACAAGAGAGTGTTAATGACCTCGATTTTTGGACTTGTTCTGTACGCTATCAAATCGTCTGCGTACGCAATAGTATGGGGAAGTGAACCTATCAAGTCGCTTGTAAAACTGTTGAATAAGATAGGCGAATTGACCGCGCCTTGCTGAAGACCATTTTTAATTTGAAATATTCCAACAGAAGTCACATCACAATTCTTCATGATGAACTGTCTGTTGGTTAACATATTATAAAGAATGTACAAGAGTGGTTTACTGATCTCCAACCTAGTCAGCTTATAGAAAAGACCCTCTAACCATACGGTGTCGAAGGCCTTCTCCAAGTCAACAAGGCAGGCACCAGTGCACTGTTTCTTGCCTTTGTTCCATTGGATATCAGACACCAGTTTAGACGCGGCATGTGAGATATCATGTCTCGCCTTAAAACCGAATTGATTATTCGGAACTATATGTTTGTCTTCAACCCACCTAGACAGAGCTCTATTGATTACTTTTTCAAAAACCTTACTGATGCTTGGAAGAAGACTGATCGAGCGGAGATTCGCCGGATTGGAAGTGTCTTTGTCCCTTTTGGGATGGGATGTACCACCGCAGTTTTCCAATGCACTGGATAATGTGCACTATTCATTGCATTATTAAACAGGGTGATGTAGATGTCCACCGCTTCTAGAGGCAGATGTCGAAGCACGATATTCGGAATACCATCGGTCCCCACTGATTTCTTAGCTCTGATTGTGTCGAAGATCTCATGGAGTCCTTCCTTCGAAATGAACGGGGGTAGGTCACCCTCTCTGGTAATGACATCATTTGCCATATTTTCGTCGCTAAACCGGGTGAAACTATAGCCGTTGGATCGCCAATTCTCTATTTCATTTCGAATGTAGCAGTTGTGCACCAAGACGCGATTGTCCGGTCATAATTAGGGTCAATGATATCAATGGCCTTGTATACTTCCTGGAAAGTCGCCCCTATGGTCTCAACCTTCTCCTGCGGATCCTCGATCACAAAGAAGTCGTCATCATCAGCGGCCTCATTTGGATCAATGCCTGCTATTGTCGGTAATCGTTCATTGTCTGTTGTCCGGGCTATTTTAAGACACTGAAGGTCGTTTTGATTCTTTCTCCGAAATATTTTATTCATTTGCGGAAACATATTTGGGTTGCTGGTGTTTACAGCCCGAACCTTGTTGTTCCAATACAAACTTACAGAAATTCTGTAATTCTCTTTTATCAGCGTTTGAATATTTTTAATCGACGACTTGTCGGTCAGCTAACTGTCTGTACAAGTTTTTGAGTCTTGTCAGAAGTCTACTTTTCTGTCGGTGCAGTGCGTCAATAGTAGGATTGCGGAACAGGTCTTCGTTAGTCGTACGTCGATACCGCGGTATTGTAGTGTCCATAGTTTGTTTAATTGTCTCGTCCATTTGTTTTAGGTAATGGTCGATCTCCTCGTTTGACAAATTCCTATTGGACGGTGGGTGGAGCGTGTTCGAGGAGAGCGCTCTTGTCAAGGTTGCGGAGAAGCGTGTCCATCGAGTCTTACTGTAGTTGTAAGCACATCTTTGGACAAACTCCTCCAATTCCGCAATTTCGTTAGGAACTGTAATTTCGGTGGTAAAACCGCAATGGTCGCTGTCATACACGAATGTGCGCAGACAGTTTAGCGTTTGTAAATTCGTGCCTGTCAGTCGTATGCGTTCGTCGTACAGCAGTAGATCCAAATAAGATCCGCCTCTGGGAAATGACGGGTTATCCGTCGCTTTAATACCGAGTCCGTACATGACATCGTGCTGACCCCACCAATCGAGTAGTAGGTTCCCTCTAGTATTTGGCAAATTATTTCCCCAATCTCTGTGTCTAGCGTTGAAATCCCCGCAGATTATAAAATAATTCTCCCCCGATTCCAGCCTCAGAAGTCGAAAAAGCGTGTCGAGCTCTGTAATGAATAGGGTGGATTGTGAAGCCTCAGGTGTATAAACAGAGGCCAAGTACAGCCGCTTTCCACTGCGGAGCGGGATGTACACGACGACTGCCTCCAACACCCGGAACCTGCGCAACACGCCCTTGTACACTCTGTGAAATTTTATACCTTCTTTAATGAAGATCGCGACACCGCCTCCACGTTTGGATCTGGGCCGGTTTCTTCTTCTAACAATATAATTATTGTGCTCCAGTTTGTGCTTATCGGTTAGCTTGGTTTCGCTAGCGAAAAGCACATCAGGAGTTTGGTCTTGTAGCAATTTAAACATCGCGGCTCTTCGTTCAATCCTAATCAGTGGATTAACATTCACCGCAAGGGCCTTCAAAGTTTGTTCCACCATGTGCGCACCCATTACGACATGTGTTGCGTTAGGCCCGGCAGCAGCGGATAGTTCTGGTCCACCCGCTTGGCTTGTTCTTGTACTTGCTGTTGCAGCTGAGCCATCTGTCCTTGGATTGCGAGCAAGATGGCCAACATGTTACGTGCAGCTTCCGTTGTTCTCGGAATTGGCGCCGGAAAAGCAACAGTCGCTTGCTGTACCGTAGCCTCCCTACTTGACGCCATTTGGGCGTAGGAAATTTGGGACATGACGGCTGGTGTTTGAAACCTAACAGGTGAACGTTTGACTTCCACTTTCTGCTGCCGAGCCAGTTTGGCTTTTTTAATGTCGGCGAACTTAGGACAACCCCGATAGTTTGCGGTGTGTCCCACGTTCTCACATAACACGCACGAGAGCTGCGTCCTATCGGATGCTCCGTCCCTACCCAGAGCACACTCCTCGGAACTGTGGTTCCTTGCGCACTCACGCATCGAGGGCTTTTTATATTGTTAATTTCTTCATCTTCGTCTTCCGACTCAGATAACGCTCGAGAGGCAAAGTTGTTGTTGCCCCCTTCCTCTTTATCTTCTTCAGCTGTTAAAACAGCACTTTTTTTTGGTTAGATTAGGAGGGGTTTTCAACCTCTTCCTCCTTTTGATGGCTTTCGCCACGATTATGGGAAGAGCGAGGCGCTCTCCACCATCCACCACGTGATTTTTTTTTTCTTATTGCTTGTTGGTTTAGTTTTGATAATATTATGTGTATATATTTACACAATTTGAGGAGAGAACAAAAAGTTCCGAGTTTGACCCGGCATTCGAGCCTTTGTCCCACTGTTTGTGGGACGCTGTTAACAGCTGGGCTACCGAGTCAATTAACGAAATTGCAACTGATTATATTTAGCAGGAAACTGAATTATTATTATTTTGGTCCCGGTTGCAGTAGGCCTATTTCGGCCTATATACTGGCCGCGCGAATTGGGTTCTACCTGAAAAGTGGGTGTCCAGTAGCAGGTTTAGTGATTCATCACTTGAGGTTGTCCAAGAGCCATCGAGGATTTTTCTTAGCCGCGATGCCTCAGAGGTTTCTGTGATTTTGTCAAAGAATGACCTCCAGGATTGTCGATTTGCCTTCCTCAGTTCTTTTTTGTATAATTTGAGATTCTTTGTATGAGTCTGAGATGCATACAATGATCCTAGTCAGCTTGGTCATCTCCAAGGCTACACCATGTCAAAATCGCTTTTCTCCCAAAAATAGGCGCGAGTATCAAAGTGCGAGAAATTGAATTTGTCACACCTGCGTGACCTCCTTTTAACGCAATGACACCACTTGGCACACATTAACCTATCCAAAGTGTTTCATTTTATTAAAAAAAAAAACAGTCAACACCAATAGGCTCCATTGTTTTCTAAATATGTGTCTTTAACACGAACTCGCATCTTCCGAATAGAGTGGCATGTCGAACACCAATTACTTCATCCCATCAATGAACATTTGTCCAAATCTCGAACCACGAACATTCTTTCAATAAAAAAAAAACCACAAGAGCACGAGGCAAGTGAGTCGAAAAATGATACATTTCAACCGCATTGGTCTAGAGTGTCCATGGTATTTAGGGGTTAAAAAACCGATTAAGCCATTCGCCTCACATGTGTACGGTCCGCTTAACGACGACTCATAGACTCGCCTAGGTAATGACTGCGGAAAATATTGCAAATAATCGCAAAAACTTTTTTATTACATTGTCGTCCTCTTGCCAAACTATTAGATGACGATACGAATGATTGAATTCCACTTCCGGTTTGTACATATGTATACAAGTCTCTCTGTGTTCTTCAGAATACCCGTACGTGTCGAATGGATACTTCAAAACTGACCGCAAATATTCGTCATTTATCGTCATTTGTTGACATCCTCAAATGTCTCAATATTAAGGTGGACTTCATGCGAATTCATTTTATTGATGGGGGGAAGAAAAAACACAAAAAAACTGCACGAGTAACTACTGCTTGAGGTTAATTACCATTGAACTTGTAGCCTATAATTTTATGACTGAAATCCAAGCTCTAGTAGATAGATTTGTAGGTGCTTAGATGCGCGCTAAATACTCATTTGAAAACCTGTAGATACGAATAGATTATCTTCAAAGCTCTCGGCGGCTGTTAATGTTAATGATCACAATTTTGTGTTATAAGTCAAACAACATATCGCCGTAGAGTGTGAGTCTGTCAACGCACTCTCAAGTCGTTAGGTGAGACAATTGTTTTGATGGTAAAACTCGTTTACGCCATACGACTTCGGTATTTGGTGGAGAGGGGGGATTTAGGGGATTTTTCAAATGAAAAATAGACTACGAATGATGCTAGGTTTACGAGTGTTTATTTGCTTTGACTCACCTTTTACTGAAACTGATCAATTTGTTTGTCTTTCGCTTGTGGCTTAGATTTAAACATTGTTAATTTGTTTGACCTTTTTTTTGCTTTGATATTAGGTTTTCACTTTTTGCCCGAGTTTTACATTAGAGCTGCAGATATTCTAACAACAAGATGAGGTAGTATAAGTACTCGTACTTGTGGGAATTCCACAAACTGAGAACTTTTTGGAGGTGGAAAAGTTTGACTTGTGGTCAGATACTGATATCCGCGCTGTGGAAATCGAAGAAGATACTCCCAAATTTATTTGAACAGTTGAAATGTGTGTGCAATATCAAAAGCACTACCTTTGGAGAAAAGATGTGACAAAACTCTTAGGAAAACTTGGTCGGACTGCGTAGAACGTGCTATTCTCTGTCATTTGCAACGTCCGACACCCACTGTCAAAAGTAAATATCACAAGTTACAAGTGTAATCACCCAATATTCGGGAATTGTAGGGGCTATATCTTTTATTCTTTGAAAACACTCACTCGCCCACATCAGAAGTCTACCATGGGTGGTAACACAGGCGAAGTAAGTATATTGCTAAAACATCTCATATGGCTTCACGGACGTATAAGAACCAGTATCTGGACTGCAGCAATATATGTACCTTTAACTTGTGCGTATATGGATATGGTGCGGATATGGAATGGACGCACTTCATCGAAAATGCATTTTCCCAATCACAGTCGTCAGGGGCCATCAGAATCACTGCAACAATCGTTGTCTAATCCAACTACTACCTTTCCAAAACAGCAGAACAAGTGAATGTAAAACTGCTCCTACAACACAGGACGAGAGCTGCTTTGGCAAAAACTACTCATCCAACATATAAAGAAGGAGCACTCGAACTATAACCACGTGATCCGGTATTTTCTGGATGGAACACAATTTATTTTCAAAATGCTTGCACTCAGCGCGAGCGAAGGAAAATCAGACAGGAATGAAAGAGAGGTGCCGATGAACGTTGGTTTTAAATGTTTGAAGGTTATAATGACTATGTTCTTTATGTTGTAATCTCTCAGTCTTCGTAGAAAGATGAGTAAGCACTTCGGTTTTAAAATGTATATAGTATCAACACTCACTACATCGGCGCTGACTATTGAGTGCGAGCTATGAGCGAAGGCCGGACACTGACAGAAATAGTGCTCTGCATCGTCATCGCTCTCATATCAAGTGTCGCAGAATGTTGTGCCAGTTATATCAAACGGACTCAGGTGATTAGCAAGCAAAGCGTAGTACCTCGTCATAACGCCGCAATCCCTCATACTGAGGGATAGTATTGTAGAAAAATCGTTTACCCCTTAGAGACGTCGAAAAGCATTCGTTTCAATGGAAACCCTAGCCTAGGACGCAGGCATTCCTAACGCACGTTCGAGTTCTGTAAAATCCTCCCCCTAGCAAGTTCATCGTTGACTTAATTTCTCACTCATTATATCTTCAGCCCTAAACAAGACTCACTTAATTCAGCTTTCCGAGTGCTTTCAGTGAAGTCTTGCATTATTGTATTAGCTTGGAAATCGTGAGAACCATGTATGTTATTAAAACCAACTGGACACGATTTAAGGAGGAGCTCGGCAAGACCAACAAGGGAGCCTCCCTAAGCTCAAGACAAAACAAAGGCTAGAAGAAGCTGTTCAGAACCTGAACGGTACCCTCAGCAAGTGTTTAGAACTGTCAAAGATCGTCCGTTCCGCCATGGAACTCAGATCTGCAGCGTCTTGGAAAAGAAACCAGAAAACTTCTAAACAGGTCACTTAAGATTAATTTGGAAGAAGACTGGAATCTTTACAGATCGAAGTAAGAACAATGTAAGAAGCTTATTCAGATTTCGAAGAGTGCCTCTTATACAGACTTTTGCAAAAAGATCGAGACTATCGATGAAACCAGTAGGCTGGTCAAAGTCCTTAAAAGGGGAAGAAAAATCTGATGGCACCTACACTGAGTCGTAAGTAGAGACTCTCCGTCTCATCCTTGAGGATCACTTTCCAGGTTACCTAATCAGAACCAGCTCACAACTAGCTCTTATTAACGAAACTGCTAGTGAGCTGAACAACACAACACGCCGTAGCTGGTATATCTCATCCGCTGTGGTGACGGATGAAGCCATCAAACATTCTGTTGAATGACACCGACGGCATATACCCAGTTATGTTGCAAAAAGGCATAGATCAGCTGCTTGTAACTTTGAAGAAAATTTTCACTGCTAGCCTGGCGAACATTGAGAGTAGTCTTTATACCGAGAATCGGAAAAGAGGACTACAAGCTCGCTAAGAACTTCAGACCTAAAAGTCTGACTTCTTTAATATTGAAGGTCATGGAGAGAATGGTCGAGATCTATGTGTGCAAAACTGAACAGCGAATGCATCCCCTGTCCACGATGCGACACGCTGTCCAATGCGGAGAATATTACGAGAGTGCGCTTCAAAATCTAGTAGGCAAAATTGAAGGCGCGCTCGACTAGAAGGCACATGTCCTCGGCATTTTTATTGATATTAAGGTTGCTTTCGACAACACAACTTTTGACAGCATGTGTAACTCGGCATAGGCGAATCACAAGCTCTGTGGATAAAAGCAATGCCGGTAAATGGGAAACTGATGATGGATGCTGACTGCGGCCCATATATGACGGTAGAGGTAACGAGGGGTTGCCCGCAAGACGGGATTCTGTCTCCATTGCTATGGTGCATGTTGGCCGACTCACTGCGCTACGCGCTCAATATTTTTGAGGTCTATGCACAAGCATACGCGGATGATGTAGCTATATTGACGATTGGTGCACTAGAAAGCGGCTTTCAATCAATCCTCTCAAAACTGAGGTTGATCTCTTTATGAGAAGGAGGAAGCTGTCTGGTCTAACTCAGCTAGTGCTTAAAGGCATGTAAACATGTTACGTTACTGCCGGCCCTCTGATAGTACAAAGGAGCTATCGGCAAAACCTGAGACTTGTCATCGAGATAGGATGCGGCGCTGGTCTTTCTGGAGTACGCCTGTTCATACATAGTTGAACATGTTTATTCTTAGACCGTAATAAATTAAATTACGGTTCAATCCTAAGTCAACAACGAAACAACACGTGTTTAAAAGGCACATCGCAGACGGTCATTAAACAATAAAATCAAGATCAGCGCCGTACTGCATCCCTACAATAACAATGTATGAACATTACTTGCTAGCGCAGGTACATAGCAGATAAGAATATCGCTTGCTGTGACCTTCAGTCTAGCATAGCATAGGATAAGAATTCTTTGTAAAGATCTTCTGTCCTTTATCATTAAATAACTATAGTAAATAGTATATAAGGAATGTACATAGTTTTAAAATAGTATAAATAAGGAACAATTTTTAAAATAAAGGCAGATAGTTTAAACTACTCGCGTTGTGAGGTCTTCTTTACAACAACGCCAACATTAGATTTCCCTTCTCGTTAGGTGAACTTGTGTCTGTCTTGCAAGCGGAGATACTCGTATATGCAATCCAGATGGCAGCGAACTGTGTTCTAAAGAACCGACAGAGGGGTGGGGTATTTGCATCTCTAGTGACAGCCAACCTCCAATCTAATTCGAAAATGCAAGACATCACTGAACGCTGTCGGAAAACTGAAATCACTGAGTCTGGGTCTCACATCACAATGGATGCGAAACAGGAAATGAAATAGCTGATGAACTTGCCAAGAACTGCAGATGGATCCCCAAATTACAAGCAAACCAAGCGAATTTTTCACGGTGTCTCTAAGAAGTCAACGATCTTTCTGTTGTCCTTCAACAAGATGGACTGCGGCTTGCTTACTGGTGACGTGACGGAGTACTACTACTACACGTGACGGAGTACTACACTACACTACACACTAAGAACTTAAATGTAATGGCCATAAGTAATACAATATCCTGCGGAGTTTTATGTGAAAGTGATGATGATGATGACGACGGCTTACGCTCGCATCAGGAAGCTGGTACTCGGAATTGACGTGGTGGGTACTGGTACCGTAGGCACTTTATCATTGAAGAGCATACCCATCTTCCTTCCAAAGACTGAAAGATTCCATTAAAAGGAACTTGCAAACGGAACATTGGACTAATTCTTTGTGTGAGTGCTCTGTTCCTATATTGCTTAACGGACGCTAGCAAGCTGCAACGACTTGAAGTTTAGTCTCACCTCAATCGTTAATGACATCATTTTTCCATCAAATTGATCAGTGGTTGGATCTCGAGGATACTTCAGGAGTGCAGCAAAAACATTACCTCCACCCAAAAAAAAGTCAGACGACCGACTTTGCTTCCTATGGAGCTACCTAGTACTGGAGGAATTGGACGACGAAATTTCGTCTCCTTCAACCAGCCACCAAAATTGTTGGTGCTGCCGAGTAACATCCGTCATGTCGCGACTCCCTACTGCCCTACTGAACCGGAGACGCTCCGCACTACTGTGTGCGACATCTCTGTAGTAGTTGAGTCGCCTGTCCGCAGCTGTTCGAGCGACGTGGAAGATTAGCGGCACCGCCAATCTGTCCTGGATCGGACCTTTACTGTCTAGATAGAGGAACGCTTCTGGAGGAATAAAACAGAATGGTTTCCGACTTCTGAAAGTTGATTTTCAACTTCCAGTCATCGCAATATCGCTTAATTTTGTCGAAGTCACGTTGCAAAAGTATATTAATGACCTCAATCTTTGGACCCGATCTGTACGCGATTATATCGTCTGCGTACGCTATGGCATGGTGAAGTGAACCTATCAGATCACTCGTGTAAACGTTGAACAGGATCGGCGAATTTACCACACCCTGTTGCAGACCGTTTTTAATGTTAAATGTTCCAGCAGAAGTCACATCGCCATTCTTCACGATGAACTGTCTACTGGAGAGCATATCAAAAAGAATATACAGCAGTGGTTTACTAATGCCCAACCTGTCCAGCTTGAAAAAGAGTCCCTCTAACCATACGGTATCGAAGGCCTTCTCCAAGTCAATCAGGCAGGCACCAGTGCACTGTTTCTTGCCTTTGTTCCATTGGATATCAGAAACCAGTTTCGACGCAACATGAATGATATCATGCCCCGCCTTGAAACCGAACTGATTATCCGGAACTATATGTTTGTCCTCAACCCACTTAGTCAGGACTCTATTGATCACCTTCTCGAAAACCTTACTGATGTTTGGAAGAAGACTAATCGAGCGGATTAATTTTAGTGGATCGGATGCACCACCGCAGTTTCCAATGCGTTGGATAATGTGCATTATTCATTGCATTATTAAACAGGGTGGTATAAATGTCCACCGCTTCTAGAGGGAGATGTCGAAGCACAATGTTCGGTATTTCATCGGTTCCCTCTGATTTCTTACTTCTAAGTGATTCGAAGATTGTTTGGAGCTCTTCCTTCGAAATGAACGGGGGCAGTACCCTATCGTTGGTGATGACATTATTTGCCATATTCTCGTCACTGAACTGGGTGAAAGCCGAGCTCTCGAATCGCCAATTCACAATTTCATTTCGAAGGTAGAAATTGTGCACAAGGACTCGATTCTCCAGATCGTGGTTCGTGCCAATGATAACATTCGCCTTGTACACTTCCTGGAAAGTCGCTCCTATAGCTTCTACCTGCTCCTGCGGATCCTCGATCACAAAGAAGTTGTCATCATCAACAGCCTCATTTGGATCTATGCCCGCTGCTACAAGTATTTGTTCGTTGTTCGTCGTTCGGGCGATTTTAAGACATGGAAGGATGTTCTGATTATTTTTCCGAAATAATTTATTTATTTGCGGGAACATATTCGGGTTGCTGGTGCTTACAGCCCGAATTTTATTGTTCCAATACAAACTTACAGCTGCTCTGTAATTTTCCTTTATTAATGTTTGGATGTTTTTGATCGACGACTTCAGTGTCATGATCTCCGGGTCTGTCAGTAAACTGTCTGCAAAAAGTTTTTAGTCTTGACAGCAGCCTGCTTTTATGTCGGTGCAGTGCGTCAATAGTTGCGTTACGGAATAAGTCTTCTTCGTCAGTGTGTTGGTATCGTTTTGTCCACTGTTCGTTTGATTGTCTCGCCCATTAGTCTTAGATACCTGTCAATCGCCTCGCTTGACAGATTTCTGTTGGACGGTGGGTAGAGCGAATTCGAGGAGAGTGCTCTAGTCAGTGTTCTGGTGAAGTGTGTCCAACGCACCCTACTATAATTGTAGGATATTTGAACAAACTCATCCAATTCTGCGATTTCGTTGGGAACAATTATTTCGGTGCTGAGACCGCAATGGTCACTGTCATACACGAAAGTGCGTAGACAGTTTATGGTTTGTTGGTTTGTGCATGTCAGGTGTATTCGTGTGTCGAACAGCAGGAGATCCAAATAAGATCGTGTCTAGGAAACGACGGACTATCCGTCGCCTTAAGGCCGAGTCGAAACATTATACTGTGCCGACCCCACCAATTGATTAGTAGGTTCCCTCTAGTATTTGGAGTATTATTTCCCCAATCGCTATGTTTGGCGTTGAAATCTCCGCCAATAATAAAGTAATTTTCCTCCAATTCCAGTCTTAGGAATCGAAAAAGTGTCTCGAGCTCTGAGATGAATAAAGTGGATTGAGTAGCCTTAGGTGCATAAACAGACATGTACAACCGCTTTCCACTACGGAGGGGGATATACACGATGCATGCTTCCAGCACCTGGAATCTACGTACTACACGACTGTATACTCTTTTGGAACGCAGTCCTTTTCTTACAAAGATCGCAACGCCTCCTCCCTTAATGGAATTGGGTCGGTTTCTCCGTACTATTTTGTATCTTCTGTGCCTCATTTTGTGTCTTTTGGTAAGCTTAGTTTCGCTAACCAAAAGTATATCACGGACTTGGTCTTTAAGCAACTTAAACAGTGCGGCTCTTCGTTCGAATCTAATCAGTGAATTAAAATTCACTGCAAGTACCTTCAGGGGTTGTTCCGTCATGTAAGTACCCATTACGACTGGAGGTGCGTAGATCTGTGTACGAATATCTATTTCTTGCAACAGTATAGGAAGCACTTTCGGATTTGCTTAATGAGGGTAACCATTCTGGCAATAGGGAATTTTACTGAATCAAGTCTGTAGCTGTTGTTGTTCTCTGACCCGACTACAAGGACTTCTTAAAAGCTATTGACCGAGAGAAAAACAGCACAACCGCTGGAGCTTAGGCTTGTTGGCAGTTCCAGACTAGCGGCATATAGCGTAGATGTATGTACGAGTACGCTCCTAGGCGAAATATCATCATAGAAAGCATATTTGACTTCTGGATTCTCGTCGTACTCTTCTCACTGCTCAAAAACGACGATACCGCCAACTGCCGAAGAAAGCGATTTTAGTACTGCCGTCTTAGTTAGAGGCCCCTAATTATATTGAAGCCTTAATTAGTATATTGATTGAGCCTTATCAGCGCGATTTTAAAACCATTAAGAGCGCTCCAAATTTTGAAGAAGATTCGAGAAAAGCTGGAATTCTGTATCCTTTCGAAATTCACTGGACTTTACAGGATGACGCTGACTAACACTAACAGCGAAATAAGAAATCACAAGGATTTCCAAAAACGAAGAACAAACAACTCCTTACTGGAAATATGTTATATGTTCTTAAGATGGTCATACGGTTCGCGTGCGGCGATTATATTGAGAGCGTCGATGCCAAAGCAGAGGGAGTCAGTAGGCCTATTAGACAAGCCGAAACACATTGTGTCAACAAACAAAAGGTTACGGATTCTTGGGTTTTGTCTATCTTGGATCCACCATTAGCTGGATTTAGATCACACCTACAACTGTAATAGAAAATTATGAGAGTTGATATTATTACATCCTGAATGTTGGCATATGAGCTCAATTTGGTTGCGGAGCTTATCTCTATCCGACTCCCTGTCATAAACAGATATCGAAAGCAGATATCTATGGCCGATTCATTGAAGCTTTTGGACATTTAAGTCCATGTGAGTACGATATCGCTCTGTCGAAGGTATCATACAAAACTTCTTCAACGATTTCTTCGCGTTTCATAGCATAATCTGACAATCATTCTTGTAAATTGGTCCAAAGAAATATTGAAATAATTCGATCGTCAATAAGACCGTGACAAGTGGCAAATCATGGACCTACGCAGTCCACAGCACGGGTCTTTCAAGCCGAGTTAAATCCAAAGCAAATAGTAGCCTGTTTCTTCGAAAAAACCGGACATGTCGCTACAGTGCCATTAGAGCAACGTGGAACAGTCATTTTGGAATAGCACACCACCATTTGTTTGCCAGAAGTCTTTGGAAAAATAAAGAAATTCAACCGCCGAACTTGAATCATTCTCCACCACGACAATGCGAGCTCTCATAGGTCCGCTCAAACAAAATCGGACCTGCTGACGACATCTCCTTAATCACTGTAGTTAACGAGATAGGGTTTGCCACTAATGGGGCTGTTGCGACGATCTGGGATTGTTTCGAGTCTGTCGTTCGGAACTAGCATGAATATGCGAACTTTCGGGGCAGAAACCAAAAGAATGAGGTCAAAGTAGTCCCTAAAACATCTCGGAGTGATGGCCGACAACAGGCTGTGCTTCAATGTTCATCCCTGATGGAGGCAGTTCTCTCTCGGATTCTTCCCAACATCGGGGGCTCTGGACACGTTCGCAAGTTCCTGCTGTCCAGAGCAGTCAGTTCGGTCTTTCTACATACTTCTCCGGTATGAACGGGTACTCTAGCGTGAAAGAGTTAAAAAGAGAAATGTCGTCAGCATGCAGACTCTGCGCAATCAGCTTTACCAGAACAATCTCGGACGATGAGCCTATATGTTAGCCAGAATAAACTCCGTTGACATACTGTATTGAGATTCAAAAGGTCCACCTTATCCAAACCTCGAATGATATGGCAAACCAGCTAGGACAGCTCTGCAAAAGTAGAGCAACGAGGACATCCGCACCCTTTCACGATGGCTCGCCGTTGTGTCCAGAATGTCCAAACTGGGAGGAGGACGTGGAGCATATGGTGTTTCATGTTTTATTGCAGGCGCTTTGCAAAATACCGGTCAAGCTTACTCACCTAAGAGGACCTAGTAGGTCACATGACGGAATTAGAGGCTGACTGGATGGAAATCAGCGTATTTATCTTGCGCGTACAGAACGAACTACACAGAATTGAAACCTTATGAGCAGCCCCGCGAAGTAAAACCTAGGGACAGGAGTTCTTGTCAAGTGCAGACGTCTGGTTACTCGGAAGAGGCATAACCCGGAAACATTGACCAATCAAAGTTTCCCTCAATTCATTTCAAAGTGCCCGTTTAGAAGGTTTCTTATACACCAAACCTAAAATGTATTTAACAAAAAAAAAAAAAACAAAGCAAAGCATCGTCGACAATCCACAACAAAAACATTTAAAACAAAAGATTGCATCCATACTTGGAGGCAAACAAACTTGAGCATGAATAATTGCGAGGCAACAAAGACGCATGATCGTTTAAGTGGCCGATTTGTTTGACTAGATTCAGTCGGAAACGTTAAGGTCATACTTAATGCATGTTCAGTTTAAATCGCTCAGTCGGGAAACAATCTGAGATTTACTCGTATCTTAACATGTAGGTGAGAAAGGAGAGGCAATTGGACGAGTAGCATTTCTACGAACTCGGTTGTATCAGAAATCATTACGCAGCAGTAAAAACATCAAGAGGTGAGCAATTAAGGCAGTACCCTACAGTTTTGTAGCCTGTACCTATCATCTCATTCATAATGCAAATTTACAGCGTAGCAGACGTCATGTCCTTCAGGCTACACTCAATCGCTTGTGGTCTGCACTGGAATTCCCAAATGGATTCGAAATTTACATAAAGCCGATGGAAAATACCCTCAATGTCTTGTTTACACTCGTACTTCGAACAAGATCAAGATGCACTTGTAGGTCACTGTGCGTCATTACATCATCAACGTTCGGTGTGATTCGCCTCCTTTCGACCGAGACCATGTACACGCAAAGTGTATCGAGTGCTCGTAGCACAATGAATTCCGCTCGAAATCATGCTTGCGAATAATAGCCAGCGCAATGGCAATAACTCACCATCAATAGCGTCACGTACGAGCACTAAAGCACATTAACATCAGCATATGTGTCAAGATCAATTTCGATCATTCACCATCTCACCGTTGCGTTTGTTGGATTGTCAATATCCTTAGCAATCTCACCTCCATTGGAGGAGGCAATTGTACCGGGTACTTGTCGTTTCCTTTTGGCAAGGCAATTTGTTGAACTTGAACTGCTCTCCGGCGGTAGTATCCATATCCAATCGGAGAGCATGCGCCCCATGTTGTTATGCAAGGTAATGGTAGTGACAGTGGCACTGGCTCTGGCTCTGAAACGAAAATTATCTTACATCCACGTTACCATCTACCAACTACAGATACGAGTACGAGTATACGAGTACGAGCATTCTCGTATGACTAAATGGGAACAGGTGAATGAATAATCGTACTTAAACGTTGACTTGACTTTATTTTGATGCATCGTGTGCGGCAACTCAAAAGAAAACGCGTAAACACACGCAGAGGTACTCGTAAACGCACATGTCGAGATCACATTCAATTTTTGTGTATCTTTTGGGTTCGCTGCATTTCAGGGTTAAGCCGGTTTCCGTTTTGGCCGAGGTATGCGTAGTCTGTTCGGCTTAATGTTTTACATGAAAAACATTTTGTCCATTTCGGGTCTCGGATATTGGCGGGGAGGTTAAATTTGTTGTAATCTGTGGCGGATTGGTGTTTTAGAGGCGTCGCGTCGTCGTCTGATATATTATTTCACCAAGAGTTCGAGCTGTGTTACCTTGTTTTTTGTGTGAAACTAAATAGTCGGGTATACCACCATGTGTCAGCAATTTGGATGGAATTAAAGGTAAAGACCATTTCATTTTGGCTTTGGAGGTAAAGCACTCTTTTGTTTTGATAGGGCGGAACACATGGATTGGTTCGGTGATGGACCCTTTTAAGGCCAAGGTTGATACTTTGATTTTCCATTTTGACGTTTTCTTTGTCGACTAGATTGGGTGATTTCTTGACGGTGGTACCCATAGAAATGTGTGCCGCAATTGTACAAAAACTTGTTTTTGCTTGAATACAACAAATCATGATTAAGTTTTGAATGGTCTTTGATGAGACCTAATGGCTGGGAAAATATTAACGACCGAACGAGTTTGTGCATTAGATGTGGGCAATACGTCCAGAAATGAAAAGTAGTCGAATCTGAACCTATGACTGGTAGCAAGAGATGTCCAGAATATAAAAACGTAAATATCCTGTAGCTAAACTTCAATCATTATCTGTGATAGACTTGTCGCCGACGCTATTGGCAAAAGTCGGACAGTTCATATACGAATCGCTGAGGGTAGGGTCTTCTGAAAGCATTTTCTTGTTCGAATATTGTTTTAGCTAACATCGGATCAGGTTCTACCACTGATATCACTTTTTCCAGCAGCGATATGCTGGGAAAATAACTGTCGCGTGAGTGATCACTATACGTATAGCGATCGTAATGCTATACTGTTTACTGCAGGCACCGACGCAGCAATCCATATTAGCCAAACCACACTCAAACGGTCTAACTACATTTCAAATACCTTGTTAGTGAAGTGATTATTCTAGCCATGCGCAGATGTCTAGGTTAAGAAAAGAACGGTGGACTCCCAATATCACGGAACTAACCTTAGTATGCCGTAGAACAAGAAAAAATTCTCAGAGTTTCCGAATGCCGATGGCAAGCGAGAACAATGCACAGGCAATGCATGTAGAGACGTAAGAACCCGACTAAAAAATTAATAAATCTTTGCTTTAGAGATCTTTGCCAACAACTTAATCACGATATATTGGCTAAAGCTGATCAAATGTGACCGGTACTGTTGCGACGCTATTTCCTCGTCAAGAAAGAAGAGTGGCGGTTGGCCGAATTCATTACAAAAGTAATGGGGGTTACAATGATTACACACGAAGAACTGTTACAAGCACGTAAAAAGATGAGCGACAAAAAATCACTGCGACTGAATCTTATCCCGGATATAACCTGAAATATCGCTATTAAAACACGACCGGACTTACATATTTGCAAAAATAATTGACGTGTCTTATCATCCTACTTTTTAGCTTTCTGTGGTTAGAAAAATACTTGCGCGGATCATTTACAAAAGACTTTTGCCAGCAATTGAAACAGCAGGAGGTCCATCGAAACATCAATACGGTTTTTGTAAGTCAACAGTGGACGCCAGTTTGAGACAGTATACAGGGCAGGCATTAGAGAAGAGGCACCAAGAGATACGGCGTCATTATAACACTTCATGTGCAGGGTCAGAACGCATTTAATTCGACAAATTGGAGACGAATTATGAGATGTCGTTGTCGGATTGGTATATGGGATTATCTCCGTAAAATGATCAAGAGCTATCATTACTACAACATTATGGAATTAAAGCAGAAGAAGTTACTGGCGGTGTGCCACAAGGCTCTGTCGTAGGCCCCTAGACTTTATGGTTACAGATTTCATACCCAGCTTCGATTACATATCGGACTCTCTGAGTGACACAACCGTGGTAGTTGTAAACATCAGAAGAAGTTAAACTGTTCAGCATGGAAACAATTGCAACTGTAAGTCAATGGCTAATATGTCTCCTCAGACGCAGCAAGGTCTGCTGCTTTCGGTAACTATGTGCACTCAAAAAGGATCTCACACCTTCAACGGAGCAGAGCTGACAACGAAAAAATTGTTCGTCCCTAATGTGCTACCACGGCCAGTGTTCCAACCATCCATTCCTACGCCCTCTCAAAATAGCATTCCTCTTCCCTTCTAAGAAACTGACTCTAACCGAAACTAATTCTAATCTAATTCCCGATATAAAGAATCCCATTGACGATTCGACACAGTGTAGGCGGAGACAAGGCACAATCTGGGAGTGTTGAACTGGCCGCAAAGTGTGCAGCTAGCAGATTGGTCTTATCTAAAGAGCTGACAGGTGGAATGTCATTGTGAATGAACGTTGGGATGGAGAATGAGGCAGAATTTCTAAGGTTTTTGACAAACGACCCAAAGCTTTTACTACCTTTGGGACATTGTAGTATTTTTTGCTTCAACTTTTGGTCGTACTGAAATTTCACACGCTTCAGAAAGACGTTGCAGTCATTCCTGGCTCGTTTAAACTTTTTTCGATTTTCCTCGGTCGGATTGGTCTTGAAGGACCGAAAAAACATTTCTCTAACACTTTTTGGTTTGATACTCTTCATCGGATGAGGAATAAAGGATCTCATTCCAAAGAGAATAGTGTCTGCGATCATATCAACAGCGACATCCACGTCGTAATCGAGAAAACATAAAGACGACTTTAAATTCCTAAAGGAGCTGTTAAAACCGCCCCAATTGGCTTTCTCGTGTTGCCATACTGATCTTTTAGGAATCTTTTCTCTAACTGTGTAGTTGGCTGGTATGGCACAGTGCTCTGATGAGCCTAGAGAGTATAGCACATTGATCTTGTATTTGTCAGGGTGAGAAGTTAAAAACAAATCCATGGTGTTGGCGGTATGACTATCAACGTCTGGTATTCGTGTGTTCGAATAGATATCCTGTAGACTTAACAGATCTTTGGTTTCGTTTCCACGCAATGAACATCAAGTTTTCTGTTTGTTAACTGCATCCAAAGGTCATTGAAACTTATGCTTTTAGTAACATAATTGGCAAAGGGCTATCCCAGCCACCAGATTTATTTAGCTCGAATGGACAATATCGCCTATTGTAACCCCCTTAAAGGTAGTAAGACCTCCAATACTGGTGAGTTATCCCCAATTGTCTGAAGAAGTATGCTCCAGTATTGTACACTCCGCGCTTCAACCAGAGCAACAACCTATCCTCGCTTTCAGCACATGTGCGGTCATATATCACAATATAGTTCGGTAAATGGTCACCGTTTGAAAGAATCTCACAAACAGTTGCGGGATTTCCAGGATTTCCCTCAAAACTGCCTGACGAATAAATTGAGTGGCTTCTACTGAGCTATGCATTCGAACTCCCTAATGCGGAAAGCCCTAGCAGGTTGAATAGCGTATCTATTATTCAATTGTGAGTTCCTCTTTTCACTGCAAGTTATTTACAATACAAATGTTTCCCTCCAAGCAATCAACTCGTAATAATAAATCACATACAATTAATTAATTCCAACTTAATTGATATTAATCGACTCGGACAGAAAAAAAATCACCACACACGCTCACAGACACAGTCTGGAAAGTAGAAAAAATCATGTTCTCCACTATATCAATTTAGATATCAAATTAACCATCGCACTGATTGCTTCTCATTTAAAACACCGCCGCCGATAGCTTAATTGAACATTCAAATCCATTTGGCTGGCAGTGAATTTGATTCTGACCACACGCGTACTGGATGAAGTTGAAAACAGGCGAAACCCTACTTTTGATGAGTTTAATTTTGAATCAAGTGTTTTTCGGATTTATCGAGAAAATAACGTTTTCCAATTGCACACCTGCTGGGTTGCGATTTTGGTCAATTTTATTGAAAATTTGGCGTTTCGATTCTCTCTGCAAATACACATGGATACTGAGGTTTTTAGGAATGCTTTTCAGTATTTTTTACGAGCTGCTATTAGTGATTTAATTTTAAATTAAAAACAACCCTACATCTCAGCACTACAAAGGGTTAACGTGAATCAGTTTGTGGCCCCAAAGCGTACCGTCAGCACCAACACTTCTAAATTTATCCTCAAAAGTGCTTTCTGCCAAGGAAATTGATCCGACCCAGACTCAGCTTCTATATGGGAAAATAATTACATAATCCAGCGCTTCAAGTTGCCTGGCACCGATAGAAGATATTAGGTATACTGTAACTCTTCATCCAATTGTCAGAAGTGTCAAGTTCTCTTCGTAATTTTCGGTGGTTCGCGATGTCATCCAAACGTATTGTCCAATCTACGGCTAATTGAGCCGCTCTAGCTGAGCGTGTACCAGCCAACCAAAAGGCCAACTTCCTTTCAGTCAAGAGCAAATCCGATTTGTTCATGCGGGCCTTGTTGGCTAACCCCGCAAACCCACCAGCAATCGATTGAACTCACTACAAGAAGCTCATTCCGATTCCCGGATTGGTTGATAACTTCCAGGAGCAGTATGAAGCTCTTAAGGTCCCATATACAACCAAAGTTGATGAACAAGCCCAGGCGACAAAATCAGAGATTGGGTCTTTCAAGAAGGCATCGGCCAGCCGCATCGCCGGATATCAAAAGGATATTGCACATTTGAAATCTCTTCTGCCATACGACCAAATGACCATGGAGGACTACCGTGATGCATTCCCCGATGACGCATTGGATGCAATCAATCGTCCAACCTTCTGGCCTCATCAACCTGAGGATCAATTTGATCACGTTGATAACGAAAAAAAAAATATAAATACTGCTGCTGGATAAGAATATAATTTTCACGGGTCACAAGCTTGTTCATCAACTCGTTAACGTTCGGTCAAATTGGAGTTCATTCCAAAAATTCTCAAAGGTGATAACTTCCTCGGTAAGAACTGTTTGAGTATCATATACACCGAGATGCAATTCAAACGCTACCACTGTGATGAAAAGTGTTTATCAGCTCTAGAGATGGCACCTTAGATCCCTACAGTAGTATTGAGGAAAGAATGTAAATTTAAATCTTTACTATGCGGTGTCGAGACAGGATCTTACCTCGTTATAATGCGCCCGGTCCCTCCGGATCGAGTACGCTTACCTCTAGATGTCCGTGGCAGGCGTTATGGTGATTAAAACATGACTTGTGTTGCTGGCTCAGGAATGCAGAGAGAAATTCCTGTCCCTGGAAGACAAATAGCGACATTCGGGATATAATGTTGGCGTGTTGCCAGCAGGAATGGGATCAAGAGATTATGAGTAGATGGAAACACCTCGCCTCTTTTTTTTTTTTTTTTTTTTATAATTTACGCGCGCCTAAGGGGTTGATACCCTTTTACTGTTGCCAGGGCGCGGGCGGAAAGTTAGAAGGAGGAGAAAGGAAAATTGTTTTTGTAGTGGTTTGAAACTCAGGTGTGTTTGGTTTCTATGTTTGCTCTCCAGGGGTGGGAGTCCGAATAGGACGGAGAATTTTTCTTCACTCAGAGTGATTCGAGATATAATTCCCAGTATTTTTTTTTCATTGCTTGAAACTCTTATAACAGCCAAATCTACGTGTCAGTGTTATGCCTTCACACGCAGAATTTTTTGTCTGAGTTCCAATTATACAATGAAAAACTGATTTTGCCATGGGCAGGATTCGAACCTGGACCCTCCGAGTGAGAAGCGTTTGCTACTACCACTACACCACGGCCACCCCTTAACAACCATAGGAACAGCACGCAAAGTCATAGCGAGGTGAATTATTACCCCACTCAGCTCCTCTAGGCACACGGGCAGTTAAACACATATCTCCACCACATGAGGGTGAAGCATCCCCCAGAAGCGACGGTTGCCCTCCGATGGATGACACCGCCAAGGATACGTTGTCCGATTGCACAAAGTGGCATCAGTAGCGACGCATAGAAGATCTGGGTGCCTATCTCCTATCATGCTTAAGTATGAATTCGTATTCATACACTGTCTCACTCGATCTATTAGCAAAGCAATGTACCGAGCACAAAAGTGGGGCTCGCAAAATTAATAGTCAAAACAGAAGCACTGTTAGTGGTGCAGATCTCTGCTGCACTCACTCCGTTATAGGAATAGAATGAATAGAAGTTCACCGATTAGAGACGATGCACCCCTTCGAGGTGCTTGCGTTTGGTTTTTTTTTTTAGACTAGCTGAGAGACGATCTTGGTTACTTTCGCAGCGTTCTAAAAACAATCCTTTCACCCGGAAGTTATGTTAGCGCTGTTCTGAGATGCTAAATACAAAGCCGTCCGGAAACAAAAATGATTTTAGTAAATATCAGGTTGATTCGGTTTCAACCATTGCACTGGTCTCACATTACCGTAATTCTGCAACAAAATGCTGCAATTATGACTATCCAACAATTGTACTTATTCTATCTCAACGTGATTGCCACCTGATGCAGTTCTTATCCAACCGATTTAAGGTGCTTAATGTATCTTATATAACCTAGCTCAACGTTATCAAAATTATTTTCGTACACTCTTCCTCTTAAAATAATATCATTAACCGTCTAAGAAAGATGCCAATCAAGTCGATCTTAGCTCGTCAAATCGTTGACTCCCGTGGCAACCCCACAGTGGAAGTAGATCTCACCACTGAATTCGGACTTTTCCGTGCAACTGTACCATCTGTAGCATCCACTGGTGTGCATGAAGCATTGGAACTCCGTCATGAGGAGAAGAATAACTAAAATGGCAAGAGTGTCAAGAAGGCTGTGGATAACATCAACAAGTCGTTGGCCCCAGAAGTCTTGAAGGCTAACTTGGAAGTTACCCAACAGGAGGAGATCGATAACTTCATGATTAAGCTCGATGGTACCGAGAACAAGTCAAGTTCGAAGCTAATGCTATCTTGGGCATTTCATTGGCTGTTGCTAAGGCTGGCGCTGCCAAGAAGGGAATACCATTGTACAAGCACTTGGCCGATTTGGCTGGCAACAATAACATCATTCTGCCAGTTCCAGCTTTCAATGTCATTTCAAATTGGCCATGCAGGAATTCATGATTTTGCCAACTGGTGCCAGCTCCTTCACTGAGGCCATGAAAATCGGCTCTGAAGTGTACCATCACTTGAAGAAGGTCATCAAGGACAAGGGTGGTTTCGCTCCCAACATTCAGAACAACAAGGAAGCTTTGATTTGGATTCAGGATGCCATCGCCAAGGGTGGATACACCGGCAAAGACGAAATCGGCATGAATGTTGCTGCTTCTTAATTCCACAAGGACGGTCTATATGATTTGGACTTCAAGAACCCCAACAGCGACAAGTCATTGTGGTTGATCCCCGACAAATTGACCAACTTGTACCAAGAATTCATCAAGGAATTCCCCATCCCCAGCATTGAAGGTCCCTTCGATCAGGATCATTGGGATGCCTGGACCAACATGACTGCCAATACACCAATACAAATTGTCGGCGATGATTTGACTGTCACCAATCCCAAGCGCATTGCCACCGCTGTCGAGAAGAAGGCCTGCAATTGCCTGCTGTTAAAGGTCAACCAAATCGGTACCATCACCGAATCGATCAAGGCACATTTGCTTGCCAAGAGCAACGGCTGGGGCACCATGGTATCGCACAGGTCTGGCGAAACTGAGGACACATTCATTGCTGACTTGGTCGTCGGTCTTAGCATCGGACAAATTAAGACTGGAGCTCGATGCCGTTCAGAACGTTTGGCCAAGTACAATCAAATTCTTCGTATCGAAGAGGAGCTCGGCGCTGCTTCTAAATACGCTGGTAAGTCTTTCCGCTAGCCACAGTAAGGGAGTAACAACACAGTAATCCCCCGTTATCACCAACACAACACATCTCTCTCTCTCTTTCTCTCTTTTAAGTTTTATTTTTAATAATTAATGCGATTGCGATGCGAATACATACATGTAATGTTTAAACAAAAACAATCTATTCGAATATATTTGTATTGTAATTCCATCTATCAGTGTGCGCACCAAAAATTCATTGTTTCGAGTAGGAGAAAAAAAAAGGATAAGCAGCAGGAGACATTTCCTTCCGAATTAAAATATCGTTTATTGTTGTTGCTGTTAGACTTAAGCCTTTGAATCCACAAATATAAATATAAAAACATACAAAACAAAATTACAAAACGTATTTGAAGATCTGCAAGGATTTTTTAAGACTAAACAGGAAGCTAAAACAGTTAGCTTTCATATCTTCGAAGTGATATAACCCGAGGGGTCATAGTAAAGTGCAAGTACCGCACTTTGTGGGAGTAATGTGTTGTTGGGGTTCTCAAACCACCTTAGGGCACACTGCTGCAAAGTAGATTAAGACCTTGAACAAACGACAATAAGCTTCAGGTTCGTTAATAGGCGGTCTATTATTAGGCAAATAATTAGCAGAGGTCCCAGACCACCCTAGAGAGACGCCTATTGCCGGCTCGAAAAAGTAAAAAACCTTGCCATAGCCTGAATGCCATTCCATCGATCTCGGTAAAGACCTTGCCGTGATATCAAAAGAAGATTAAAGGATGGCAACGCACTGTGATCTTATTTGTTTAACGTCGTTTCCTTTCAAAAGTCTGCTCAACTAGGTGTACCGTCAAATGATATAGACGTAATCGAAGGCATGCAGTCCAGCGATCAATGATAGTAAAATGAAGTAAATATATGCTGTCTACAAAAGGGCCACCCAATACCGACATATCAGACAGAACGTCACTTGACACATGGAGATATAACTAAAACTGGAAGGTATAACTTAAATACCTAAATATGCTCCAATATTGATACTTACAACGGCGCTAGAACTGACATCAATCCCTGTTTCATTGAGCCATAGAGATATTTGAATATAAAAGCCTCTCTCGGCTAACTAAAATGACTCAGAGTCCTACTCTATAGCAAAGAGGCCGACCTAGGTTGTATCAAAAGAAAAAATTATTCTCTTGATTTTCGGGTCCGAATGTATAGACAATAGGGGCAGACATAATGTACGCTATGTACAGAGACGTCTTCCTTCCCAATAAAGTCCGAAATAAACGACTGCAATCAGAAGTGGACTATGTAGAGCTGATGAACACTAGAGCTCCGACTTGCGCAGTTGAGGAAGACCTCGACTCAGTTGGAAAGGGAGCGAATCAAGAAACACCAATTTGTATGGCAATTGATCTGAACGGAGAGACTTGTTGATTGAGGTCCAGATCCATGTTGGACTTTAGCGTAATCTAAAGTAAGTAAAAGTGAGTATTATTCTGAAAAGGAACGCCGGAAATATTGAATGTGAATTTGGTTCATAATGTCATTATGGTGAGGTTGTCTTAATAACTATTGTGCTTGGTTTACAGTAGTCTGTTTATTATTCTCAACGTTTCTGGTATTAATGGCTAACTTACAGCGTCTATCTGCTTCAAGGAGTCATAGATTTAGTCGAAAATGTCCCCATTTGAGTTATCCCATTTATTCTAAGGCCTTTGATAAAATTCACCAATTGATACTTTTCAAATTGCCTTCTCTCGGTTTTGGCCCCATCTGGATATCTTCCTATCTGCGGAAACGTTGTTATAGCGTTCGCTTTAGGTCAGCCTTCTCAACCCCGTTTTTAGTTACTTGTGGTGTCCCACAAGGCAGCCATTTGGGTCCCCTTCATTTTATTTTAACTATAAACGTTCATAGGAGGTTTATTTCTTAATCCCATGACTCTATTCTCCTTCCAGAAGACCTCGACAGATTTTCCACTTGGTGTCGAAAAAATTACTTAGAGCTTAATGTCTCCAAATGTCAATCTATGGCTTTGCCACCTAAATCCAATCAATCTAATCCTCGACTTTATTTACTGCATGCCCAACCGATACCCCAGGTTCAATGCCTTCGCGACCTTGGAATATTATATGACAGAGAGTTAAACTTCCGTTCCCATATTGGGGAAATAATCCTTAGACCCAACTCATCACTTGGTTTTATCAAACGATGGTCCAAAGAATTTTGCAACCCCCAACATGTTATAAGGTCACTTTATATTACCATTGTCCGGGCCCTTCTCGAATATGCCAGCCGAGTGTGGTCCTACTTTCAGCGATTTCATATATCCCGAATCGAGAAAATTCAACGTCGTTTCCTTCGATATGCCCTTCGAAGACCACCTTGGAATGACCCTTTTATTTTACCTCCCTATCGTGACAGCCTCAAACTTCTTAATCTGAATACCCTCGAAAAACGCAGAGACGTGGCAAACATTCACTTCATTCATAGACTGCTCTCAGGTTCTGTGGATTGCGCATCTCTTCGGAATTCTATTTCCTTCAATACTGACCCTCGTAATTTACGCTGTCCTCGTCTCTTCTATATTCCAACCCACCGCACCTTTTATGGCTCTAACGAACCAATCTCCCGCACTGAGCACTTTGTAAGTCCTGGTTTTTAAGTTAGATTAGCTTGTATTAAGCCAAAATAAATGGGGTCATCAGCCCCTCAAAATATTAGAAATAAAATTCCCGAACTCTCCTTCTACTGGGAGTCACTTTGTCACATTTTTTTGGGATAATTTGCACTTCTCGTGTCCTTTATAAATGAATTACATTATACAACGCACATCATACGGTAAGAAAAGCACCGACATTAACGACGGAGCTGAGTCAGTTTTTGATTACATTATAAGTACTGGCCACATATTTTGCGATGGCTCTTGGACGACCTTAAGTGCTGAATCACTCAACCTGGTACTGGACAACCACTTTCTATGTGGCTCCTTATGCACGGCCAGTAACAACCTTAGCAGGACTGTTGCTGTCGCGACTAAAATTCACATTCTGATTGCAAGACATAAGTTGTTCTGGGCGCTGTATAGCTTCAAAAGAATACAAGTCTGCTGAGCCATGCAGTATGCCAAGCTACAAACGAGCTGCGTAGAAATGGTCTACATTCGCTTGTCGTGGAGGGAAGTTAATGAATTACAGTTTTCATTGGAAAACCCGGAAAATATTCTCGTGATGTCCCGAAAGACCTCGCACCTATAAGTCTACCATCTTTCCTTCTGAAAACACTTGAACGACTGCCTTTCTGGATGTAAAAGGTGCTTTTAACAACGTCTACATATCCGTAATCACGACTGCGTTCTCAACTCCGGTAGATAACTCACTTGAGTAGTTGATCAGTGTTATGTTAAATAGCAGGATTATCAACTCAAAGCTACTAGGGCTTCTGCTAAAAGATGTGCCAGCAGAAGTACGCCGCAAGGCTGTGCCCTTTAACCCATTTTCTGGAACTTAGTGGTCAATAAACTGTTGATTTACCTGGAAGCGGGTTGCTATAACCGTCTCAGAAAGCAAGTAGGGGTTCAATACCAGCTGTACCCGAAAGACATTATTTTTTTTCAGGCAACTAAAACCACGTAAGATGGTTACCTAGTGGCTACAACAACAAGTCCAATTACACTAACAATGTAGTCTCCCCATTACATGTTGGATGCCAACTATGGAACGAAATAACCACTGAGCCTATGTCCCATTTTCCTAAAAACTTAACACGTTCTCAGGCACTTTAAGTGTGGCAATACCCACTTGAGTGTTAAACCATTTAAGAACTCTTACAGCAAAATCTTAATAGATTAACCCGTTGATCGGTGGTTGCTAACGCAGCTATTCACCTTAAAATGACTACATCGATTACATCATGCCCAAATATTGGTTTGACAAAGACTTTCATGGGAGGAAAATTCTTTCATGGACAACAAGTCAATTCATTTCTATATAGATGGATCCAAGACTGATAGCGGAAAGCTCCAGAAAAATATGATATCTGCAAACGATATCCGCATCTTTTCGGCTAGTCAGTCCGCTATCAAATCCCTGGACTCAGTCTTGCAAAATTCTAAAGCCACCCCTGACTGCCGATCGTCTATCAGGGAGATGGCAGAGCATGATTTGCTGTTGAACACATTCACCCATGTTGTTTGCCGGCCCACAGATATATTCCAGTAAATTGTAAGGCCGACGAACTGGACAAAATTTGAAACACTCTCCCTATCTTATCGGAAAAAGGTATCACCGTCATCCTAGTCGCGATACGCAAACTATAACTAAAGCTGGATGCTATTAGAAGTTCAAACCTTAGGTGGACTGTTGGGCCAACATGTTTAGCGACCAAACAAATCTGGCAAAAACTGAAACTAAAACTGAATCGGTCTAAGAGTTTGATCTTTCTAAATAGGAAGCATTTCAGCCGTATCACAAGTGTCATCACTGGACACTGCCTCATAAGCAAGCACGCAAGAAGGCTAGGCGCTTTTACGAACGAATTCTGCAGAAGCTACATGGAGGAAAAGGAAGATGAGACAATACTTCACCTACTCTGCACTGTCTGTATTTAAAATTGTTATGTTTCAGCAGCTGTCAAAGTTACCAATGACAGCTGTCAAAATATTCAGTAAGGTTTGCCATATCATCAGGCATCGGCTTAGTCTTACATTTTCGAAATTCCGGCTCAGTTATAAAAACGCAAAGTGAATTTCGTCGTGAGGTCGGCCACAATCATGGCTTCAGTGTGCAGACAATCGTCTCACCGTGGAAAAATTTGAGCGTGAGTATACTGTTTTGGATCTTAAGCCAGAAACCAGACAGAGATTGGTACGAGATGAAGAAAACATACGAGTACATAGCTGCCGTAGCGGCCAGTATCGAAGAAATATCGGTTCGGCGCCAACCAGCTAAATTGGAGTCAACCCGGCTTATTTTGCGGTTGGATTTGGGTTTGCATCCGTATAAGATTGTGCTGACGTAAGAACTCAAGCCAGACGACCACAGACTACGCCATGAGTTCGCTAATTTTACGCTGGAAATGTTGGGCGGAGATGCAGATCATTTTCTCGGACGAGGCCCCTTTTTAGCTCAGAGGCTTTTCAACAAGCGAAATTGCTGTTGTTAGAGTGAACACAATCCACAAGTGTTCGACCAAGCATCAATCCGTTTGGTGCGGTTTATGGCAAGGCGGCATCATCAGATCTTATTTCTTTCGAAAGGAAGAAGGAGACAGCGTCCATGGTCTCAGGTATAGAGCGATGTAAACCGACTTTCTGTGGTCAGAGCGCGATACACAAGCGATGCATCGCTCGAAAAGGAGAAATTTGGAAACTGGTTCATCTCACGGCGATTTTATATCACTCGACTGTATTTTTTATGGGACTACTTGCAGTCCTTAGTCTATGCTAACAAGCCAACCACTTTGAACGAGCTCGAGGCCATCATTCGACACACTATTGCCGAAATAACGCCTCACATATTCGACCGACCGAGGTCCTACACGATAAGAGATAGAAGATGAGCTTTTGAGCACATCTTCAGAATCGGAGGACCTCAACAACACCGTGGTGGAGGCTACTCTGGAAAACTGTAGCAATGATATGGTTTCTCCAAATTAATCTCCACCACTCAAATAAGGCTTCGGCCGCACTCATTCTGCGTCTTTCGAAAAACGCAGAAGATATTATTCTAATCCAAAAACCATGGATTGTAGAAGGCGTGGTTCGTGGACTTAGGACGCCCGCATACGCTCCGCTCTATACAAGAGACAAAGGTAAGATCAGAACTTGTATATTAGTGAAACGTAGCCTTAATTTATTTTAACTTCCCAACCTCAGTGACCCCGACTTAACCGTTGCCAAACTAGAGACTGCCAAAGGCTACTACTGGCTGGCATCGGCTTACCTTGGCCACGACCAAGTGGACCCTCTCCCTGGTCAGAAGCTAGAAGGGTGGTACTGGAAGCTGGAAGGCAAAAAACTGGCCTCATAATCGGATGCGCCACTAACGCACATCACACGGTATGGGGTAGTACCGACATCAATGATAGAGGTGAGTCACTTTTTGACAATATTTTAAGTACTAACCTCTTTATTTGCAACATTAGCAATGATCCCACTTTTATAACTAGAAACCGACTCTTGTCTCCGACAGCATCACCCAAAGGCTAACGACCTGGATAGTATCATCTGATCACAGCTTTTCAGACCACAGATACATCCAATTCAGCCTGAGTGATGCGCTCCCCAGGAGGAATACTGTCTGAAACGCTATCCTCAAAACCATCAAGTCCCTCGCGTGACACCAATGAGCTTGACATGAGAGTCAAGGAATTTACTCTGGCTCTCAATCAGGCTATGGCCGCTTCCTGCCCTCTTATTCAACCTAGAGGCAAGAAAAAGCCACATTGTCCATGTCCACCATCAGCACTGGGACTGCTTAGAAACTCTTGTCGAAAACTTTTCAACGTTACAAAAAGGACAAGAAAAATGACTGACTGGGACTCATACAAAGAATCCCTCAGATTATACAAAAAAGAACTGAGGAAGGCAAAGCGACAATCTTGCAGGTCATTCTGTGACAAAATCACAGAAACCTCTGAGGCATCGCGGCTAAGAAAAATCCTCGATGTCTCTTGGACAACCTCAAGTGATGAATCACTCAACCTGCTTCTGGACACCCACTTTCCAGGTAGCTCCCAACTTGCGACCAGTAGCAGCCCAAACAGACCTACTGCAACCGGGACCAAAATTCATGATCTCATTACGAGAGACAAACTGCCCTCGGCGCTGCATAGCTTCAAACCCTACAAGTCTGCTGGTCCGGACGGCATAATACCTGCCGAGCTACAAAGATCCTCAGATATTACTGTGCCTGTGCTAGAAAATATTGTGAGGAGCTGTGTAGAACTTATCCACATTCCACTGTCATGGAGAGAAGTCAATGCAGTATTCATTCCCAAAGCTGGAAAATATTCTCATGTTGTCCCAAAGGACCTCAGACCTATAAGTCTATCATGTTTCCTTCTGAAAACTCTAGGTCAACTGATTGATATCCGTATATACTCTAGAATTGATCCACGACTTATTTTCATGCTACATAGCATGATGGGGCCTTTACTGAGAGATGTGTCAGCAGAGGTGCTCCTTCTCTGGAACGAACACCAATGAGCTTGACATGAAAGCCAAGGAATTCACCTCTTATTCAACCTAGAGGCAAGAAAAAGTCGCATTGGTGGACATCAGCACTGGGACTGCTTAGAAACACTTGCAGAAAAATTTTCAAAATAGCAAAAAGCACAAGACTGGGGTTCTTTCAACGAATCCCTCAAATTATACAAGTCTGCTGGCCGGGACGGTATAATACCTGCCTCAGATAATATACAGCCTACACTAGACAATATGTGTAGAACTGATCCATATATCAATGTCATGGAGAGAAGTCAATGTAGTTTTCATTCACTGTAGTAGAAATAAAATCCGGAAAATGCTCTCATGTTCCCCCAAAGGACCTCAGACCTATAAGTCTATCATCTCTCCTTCAGAAAACTATAGAACGACTGATTGATATCCACATGCGAGCTCAAATTGACCCAAGACTTCTGTCAACGTCTCAACATGCCTTTGCACTCTCTGACTAGCCACATCGAATGATCCCTACAATATAAAGAGTACACAGTGGTTGCCTTTAACAACGTCAACACATCCGCAATCACGACTGCGCTGTCAACTCTGCAGGTAGACGACTCATTTGGGGAGTTGATCAGTCTCATGCTAAAAAGTAGGATAATCAACTCCAAACTGGGTGAGACTTCTGCTAAAAGATATGTCAGTAGAGGTACGCCACAAGGCGGTGTCCTATCTCCCATTTTCTCTGGAACTTAGTGGTTAACGAACTACTGATATACCTGGAAGCGGGTGGTATCAGAGTGATTGCCTATGCAGATGACGCAGCCATAGCCGTTTCAGGAAAACATTTAAATACCATTAAAGAACTCCTCCAGGTAAATCTCAACAGATTAACCCGCTGGGCAGATCGCTGTGGATTGGGAATAAACCCCCATAAAACTGATCTTGTCCTCTTTTCTAGGAAATATAAAATTCCAATCATAGACCCTCCTTCAATAAATGATACCAGCTTAGTTTTCTCCGATACAGCAAAATATCTGGGTCTCATTTTTGACAGGAAACTAATCTGGAAACCTAACAGTCAAGAGGGAGTCAAGAAAGCTACAGTAGCTTCATTCTCTTGCAAAAAAAACCATTGGGAACAAATGGGGCCTTCAACCTCGCATAACCCACTGGCTACACATCTCGGTCATAAGACCGATACTTACTTACGGGGTGATTGTCTGGTGGATGGCCTTGGAAAATGCAGTCAACTATATTAAACTAAGCAGAGTCCAAAGAATAGCATGTCTATGCACAAGCGGAACCTTGCGGTCTACCCCCTCTGCGGCATTAGATATTCTGCTTCACTTGACACCCCTCGACATTTTTAGCAAGCAAGTAGCTGCGACTGCAGCTATTCGCCTTAAAGCGACTAAACAGTGGACAAATAATTCATTTGGCCACGCCATTCTTAATATATTAGGAATCCTCATAGAGAACATCGATTACACCTACCTGAACTTTGGTTTGACAAAGATTTTCATGTAATCTAGATCATTCTGGCAGGAAGATGCTTTCATGGAGGACAAGTCAATCTATCTCTACCCAGATGGATCTAAAACCGATAGCGGAGTTGGTGGCGGTGTTTTCTCAGATAAGCTAAATCTGAGCCTCTCTTTCCGTCTTCCCAATCACTGTAGCGTGTGCCAGGCGATTAAAGAATCTCTTTCCTGGCTGAAGAAAAACGTGATATCTGCTAAAGATATCCCCATCTTTTCGGATAGGCAGGCCACCATCAAGTCTCTGGACTCGGTTTCAATATATTCTAAAACCGCCGTTGAATGCCGATCATCTGTCATGGAGATGGCAGAGCAGTTCAACATTTACCTTTGTTGGGTGCCGGGATATAGAGACATTCCAGGGAACTGAAGAGACGATGAACTCGCCAAAATTGGAACCACTCTACCAATCGCTACGTGCAAACTAGCATTAAAGTTGGATGCCAATAAAAGAACAGACCTAAGGTGGACTTCTGGGCAAACATGTCTAGCGACCAAAGAGATCTGGCCAAAGCTGGATCTGAATTGCTCTAAGTGTCTGATCGTTTTAAATAGGAAACATTTCAGCGCCATAATAGGTGCCATCACTGGACAATGCCTCATAGGCAAGCACGCAAGAAGACTTGGCGCTTTTACAAATGATTTCTGTAGATGCTGCATGAACGAGGAACAGTAGGAGACAATCCTTCACATGCTCTGTACATGTCCAGCTCTCTCCCAAAGAAGAAAGCTTCATCTAGGAGCTTTCTTCAACAACGACCTAAACGATCTAGAAAAAATAGACGTTAACAGTCTCCTACGCTTTATTAAAAGCTCAAACTGGTTCCAGTAGTAAGAAGATCATAGATCCACGTGGCATCACAATGGGCCAATAGGCCTAAGTGGGTTGGTATTTCCAACAGCCACTCTTACCTAACCTATTGGACCGACCACCTGAAGCACTGTTAGCTGCCATTTGAATAAATGAAATAAATTCAAAATAAAACCACAATCAATTTTATATCTCACACTGTCACACTGTCACCCTTTATTATCAGTTGTGGCCATTCATGAGTCGTCCTAGTTCAAAAGCCTTGGTGATTATTTGCGACTCGAATTTGTTACTTTCTGCGCATCTACAATAGAATTGAAAAACACAGAGGTAATAGTGTCACAAAACGGTGACCAGGGGCCATACTGAAGTATTATTCCCGTCTGCACCAGATGTTTTCTGCGACAAATCTTAAAACGGGGATTTATCGCTAGATAGTCAAGTTATGCAGTTCGATTATTGACTGCTGAGTAGCTTTCAGGTCGCATGTACTGTGCGTTGCAGCAAGGATGTGTTATGTTTAATACTTCGATTGTCATGCTTTGATTTTGCCTCGTCATCATCAGTTTTGTCCCTTCTAGAAAATGATATGTAGATACTGAGTAGGATTTACACATCAAGGTAAGGATTTTATGACAAACTTACAAACTATTAGTCCTTAGTCCTTAATACTAAAATCGTTGTTTATCCCCAATATTACCAGTACGTTGAGCCATCTTATTGGTTGGCGTTACTACGTTATATTCAAATTTTCAGATTAACACTAGAGCTACTGTAACGTGGTGATACAAAAGCCAGCAACGTAAAGAATTCACATTTATAAAGACATTGACTCTACTATCGATAGTAGACGCCACATCGTTACGTCATAATTGTTTTCCTCAGTTACAATTCTTATTTAAATAAATTGAAAAAAAATTTAAATTGAACCCCAAGTCACTGAAAGCAGTTTTTCAAATTATAGTCAATTCGGAACTGACTCCCTGCCTATGTTGAACAAAATATAGAATTATTGCTCACCTGTAACCCATACGTTTTTAATGGATGGATAGATAGCCATTAATGTGCACAGGTGCACCCCCTTGACTATGCAAAACAAGCATTGATCGTGAACTCAAGACGTTTCAACAGCCCTTAAGCTGGCACTGTTGTAGTCAATGCGGCATGTAACTGTACGATAATCACTGATATTTCACGCCCTATTGCATGAGAATGAGTTGTGATTCACATAAATATAGTATATGTGTGTATGAGTACTAGTACCCATGTATATCGTATCTTTTAACATTACTTACATACGAGTACGTCAACGATGCGATTGATTTTATGAAAGACAATGTAGTCTTTCTGTAAGCTCAACTCATGTTATGATCTGTACACATCCATCTATCTAAATTCAGAAGTTGCATTCGCGATGTGCCCTTGTGGTCAAATTAGGTCGATATCCTCAAGAGGAAGGTTGGTAGGCAATTGAAGAGATCTAAATGCGACAATATCATCGATTTACTATCGACCATTATAGTTAAGATGGCACCTCGAAAACAATATTAATGGTATCAGCAATCTGACGAAAGATTCACAGCGAGCCACTTAGAAACGTTAATATTGCTCCTGCAAACTCATTTTTGCTCAGATTACTGATCCACATGAATCTCATACCCGTAAACCAACACAACACCCCCCTTATAAGCATACGACGCCAGAAATAATATTTTTTTCTTCTGACTCTGTCAGATGCTATAAAGTTTCAGCTTCAGCTTCAGCTTCAGGAACATTTCGACAGCATGGAGAACTTTTCAAGGAAAATCCGGATTTCGTTGTGGAATGGCCCTTGAACATTTCATATTAATCGGGTTAATTGCCAGTAACAGCAGCTCTCTGTGTCATTCTGGACATCTCCAGTGCCTTTGACAGCAGTGATTATACATGCTTAAAAGCTGAACATAACTACTAAGATTAGACAACACTCGACATTCTTAAAAACTGCCAAACGTAGCATCCTATCCCCCCATTGCTTTGGTCCATTGCAATTCATTGCATTCCAGAAATCAGTAAGCAGTAAGCATTCAGCATTCTTGGCGATAAAATCCGTCCAAATCAATTGCTCATAACAATAACAAAAATAGATCTGCTCTTATCTGACGACCACGAGGGCCCCCGCCCAATTATCGAGGCAACGCCAATCAACGACGTAGTCTAATAGTAAACGGGGGTAGAGCAATACTCAGTCTTGTCGCAAAGGTTTTCTGAATGACGTCGCTGAAGGTTGCTACGATTCGACCAGTTGCATTATGAGCGGACGGTTATGAGGTTTGTGTTGAGCGGTATGGACCACTAGTAGTCCAACCAGGATTTAAAAGTGGGTACCATGGGAGTCAGGGCTATTCGGACCTCGGTCCAGACCTGACTTTAAAGAGATAGACCCCATAGTGGGAGCATCATGGATGCTGTAGTTTAAACCTACATCGCAGGTTTCCCACAAGTTGGTTGACCTGATGTAAAGTTGCAAATAAGTACTGGGTGCCGTGACCCTAAGATCAGCAAGAGGTTTTAGATGGGCATCGACTCAAACGAAAGGTTGAACTTGTGTTTTCAATACAGGTTTCGACTTTAGCATTACTAAAAGTTGGTGACCGTTGGTCAGACGCATATCCTGACCCCCATCGATGTAAAGTCATCCCGTGATCTGAACTTTGCACTACAGGTATTCACGTTAAACGCAAAAGACGTTATCGACACCGGCACCCCAATAATAATCTGTGCGGCGTTTGTATTGTAAAAAATCTTATCAACTCTACACACTTTCAAAAGATCCAGAGACTAGCCTGCGTAGATATTGCGGGTGCAATGCGCAACTTCCTAGCAGCTGAGCTGAAGCAAAGCGATTATGTGCTTAGCAAAAACGTAATGCCCGGTGAAGACGCCGGATCTTCTCATCAAGATATGCCAGAGATGCCGCTTACAATAAAGAGACGACCAGAACTTGTTTGTTTAATCAACCTGAAACTTATGCGGTCATATCATGCACATATGGCTGTATCCACGAGAGATATTGGGAGCCCTAATTAAGGACGCTGGTAGTGTTCCTGAGAAGTCCTCCCGTGCGCTATGCCTAGCAATTTTATCGACGACCACATATCACACCATCCCATTGTAACCTGGACAGAGAAAATACTTAGTAAACTCGGTGTTCAAAGAAGCCCTACATTCTCGCGATAACCTCGAGGTGATGAGGGGTTTCAAAAAGCAGCTTTACTACAGGGTTTTGCAATAGGGACTTCCGACTTTGACAGTCGATAGCGGCCATATTACTGAAGCTGTCAAATTGGCCGTCATTTATTCAATCTGTTTTGCCAAATCGCTATGGATTGTTTTATCAAAATGGGTGTTCTGTGCGCGCTTCACCCATTTTACGGTCGCCATAATCGTTCTTCCGAGAGGACTATTCGTAGTGTGGTGGATAAATTTGAGTTCACTGGTTCAGTAAACGATAAACAAACACCCGTACGTCGATGAGCCCAAGATCTGCCAAAAACATCGCCGCTGTCCGTGAGAATGTACAGGAGAATCCGAGGCAGTCGATTCCGCGTCTCTCACAAGAACTCGACTTTTTGCAGACCACAACTTGACGAATTTTGCGTCGTAGCTTGGGCCTGCACACGTACACAATTTAAATGATCTAGGAGCTGAAGGTAAACGACCATAGACAACGACGTGTGTTCGCTGAATGGGCTCTGGAGCAGTTGGAAACTTAATGAGGCCCATTTCTAGATGAATGGGTACGTCAACAAACAAAATTGCCGAATTTGGGACGATACCAATCCACATGGGATTCAAGAGCGCCCAATGCATTCCGAAAAAGTCACTGTTTGGTGTGGGTTTTCGGCGTCATCGGTTCATATTTCTTTGATAACGACGTTGGACAGGCCATCACCGTCAGCGGCGAGGGCTATAGGTCGATGATTACCAACTTCCTTTGGAGTGAATTCGATGATATGGACACCACCGACATGTGGTTTCAACAGTACAGCGCTACGTGCCACACAGCTCACGCCACATTGGAAATTCTGTACGAGCTATTCGAGGGCATGGTCATCTCACGTGGAGGTGATGCCAACTAGATACCGAGATTGTGCGATTTGACCCCGTTACACTTTTTCTTGTGAGGTTTACTGAAGTCACAGGTCTATGCGAATAAGCCACAAACCACAGCTTGATGGCGGCTGATATACCAGATGCCATTGGTCAAATTCTTCTTGATTTATGCGCCAGAGTCATGGAAAATTGGACATTTCGGCACCCAGAGAAGCCGCGGCGGATATTTGAACGATGTTATAGGTATTCCATACATAATAGCATCGATAGGCCTGACATCTAACGCACACTATGTTTTATTTAAACTTAAAGATAGGAAGCGCTTTAGGACAGGCCCTTTACAAATGCGGTTATATTGCCTCTACTAATCGTTCCTTACCTCCTCATAGTTTATTGCCATCTGCATTATGTATCCTAGATCCTGGCGTTATAGATAAAGCTCCGGCTACAGTCAGATTAACGCCGCAACCAGTGAAGTATTCCCTAGCTACATTGTTATTGTTTCAGATGACCTGTCCACAAGGCCTGAATTAAATGACTGTTGAGGCGGAACGTCTACAAAACGTCAGTGCAAATCCTTCCACAGAGCATATTTGACATATATATACTACATACGAAGTAGCAGATGTATAGGTGAGCTGTAGATCAGAGCCAGACGTACGAGGAATAGCTCCTTAACTGGCGAGAGTGGAGTGAAAGCGACGGTAACATATTTGCGTGATAGTTTATTCCACCAAACAACTAACGCGTAAAATTGAATTGATCTTGTCAGTGCGTGCAAATGCAGAGGACTTTTTTGGTCGACGAAAGTGACTTGCATGTTTCTGCCATGACATGGTTAGTCAAAAGATGTTTGCTATTCAGCAGGCATTCAGGTATTTAACTTTGCCAGAGGTTCAGTTCAGGTTCAGAATTGGCAGCTTACTTTGTAGAAGCCTAACTGAAAATATGTTGTCGATTAAAAAAAATAATAATTCGCAAGAAAATCCTCGTATGAGTTACGTTGGGCAAATTTTTGACGACGAAAGAGAAGCTTCGTTTAAGGATTATTTGCTAAAAGCATTAATATTTTGTGGCTTAACCCCAAAAAATATTCGTACGATTTCCTAACATCTGGAATGAATGCTACTTATGGGAAAAGAAATATAGGATCGATGACTTCAGGCGTGGTACAAAACGTTATTTTAATAGTAGCACTATCAGCTTTTGGGTTCGCAATCCCAGTTATAAGGACGCAAAAATTATAAGGACCACTTATCAAATGCCAGTAGTTGGGCCACTAACGACGAGTTATTTGCTTTTATGACCCACTTCATAAAGCATGTAAAACCGACTAAAGAAAGCTCCGTATTACTTGTTCTGAACAATCATTCCTCTTATCCTTCAATTAAAACGCTGGAAATAGCCAACAGTTAAGGGATTATAATTATCTCATTTCCACCTCGGTGCAGCCATAAGCCTCAACCTCTAGACGTTTCCGTATTTGGACCCTTTAAAAAATATTTATCCGAGGGACAGGACGAAAAAAAACAATTTATGTCATTCCTCGAATTGTAGCTGAGTCTCCTCTTTTAGCTACATCTCTAATAAATATAATTAATGGATTCAAAAAGGCTGGAATATTTCCATGCAATTCGACCCATCATATGTGACCGATCGTGCCGAACCAGGTAAGTCAGTGAAAAAAGCCAATGCTTAGAATAATCTATATTTTTATCAGGTTCAGCATTTAGCACAGTGGTTCTGGAAAATGTTGTTCACCAAACTGGTCCCCATATTGCTCTTGAAAGACCTGATGAGAATACCACTAGGTAGTGACTTTTTACCACCTATATCTCGATTGGCTTTTACGATTTCCGAAAGCTGGGCCCAGAAAGCAAACACTGACCAAAAGAAGGGAAAGACGAGCTGCAGTTAAAATTGCACACCCCTGAAACAGATGAATTACAAGAAGAACAAAATCGAAAAGTTTCCAAGCCCAAAATTCAAAAAAAACAAAAACATTTTACAAAAAGCAAGTTCTGAAGAAGACGAAGAACAGGAATACTTTTGCCTAATGTGCATGGAATCATTCGCGTTATAGCGCTAGCTAGTGATTGCCAAATATGTAGTCTGACTTACAAACGTCGAGAAATAAATCAATAGATTCCCCATCAGCAACAACAAAAGACAATAATTCTGCCAATAATTCAGACAGAGCTATGTTCAACTAACAAGCCTATCGGTTCACCATTACCAAGCAATGCAAAATCCTTAGAATTGGAGCTCCGTTTAATAAAGCAAATTGAAGAAAGTAAAACCGAGTTTATAAAACAGCTTGAAGAAAATAATGCTCAGCTGAAATTGACGATCATGGAGACTCAAAAACAACTAGACTGCTTTAACCAACAGCTCAAATCTACGATCCTTGAGACACATAACAATCTGCTTAAAACGATGTAAAAGGCTGTCACTGACTTTAATAATCGCTTTGAAGATGTCAACCGATCCGTTGCAGCCCTCACAGTATACATCGGAGTACTCGAGCAGACATCAGAGTTTATTTATTGTAACCAGCTACAAAGTGATGTTCGTTATCTACAAGGGAAAATTGATGATTTGGAACTCGAAAAGTTGTCTACTGATGCTATTTTGCGTGGTGTTCCAGAAAGCGAAAACAAAGATCTCCATCGTGTTTTCACTGCATTGTGTAACTCGGAAAATTATTAGTCGTTATACTTGCCAACTATTGTGTGTGGTGATTTTAATTGTAATATTCTTGAATATATGAATATATATGATTCCATTAAAATTCTTGGTTTTGATGTTGTAAATTCGACCATTCGAACGCACTTTACTGGTTCTAACAGCACACTCTTGAACACTCTTGGTTTCTGCTCCTGTTTCTTCTAATCTAGTCACCAGTAACAAACAATCGGTTTATACATTCAGGGACCTTAAAAATCTAAATGTGGAACAACTTGAACAAGACCTTCTTTACCTTGATTGGAATAACGTATTTTTTGAAACATCGGTCGATGCCCAATTTGAATTTCTCCATTACGTAGTTTTACAGCTCTTCGATGAACATGTTCCTCTAAAAAGGAAATCTGTCAAATATAATAACATCCAGTGGTTTACCTTTGAAATGTTTGAGCTAAGAAACAAGCGTGATGCTGAATTAAAAAAATGGAAACGATTTCGGATTCCCGAATACTATGACAGTTATCGGTTGTTACGTAACATAGTTAACTCGAAGATTGAAGAAGCCAAACGTCGCTATTATGCTAAGCACTTCGATCATAAACTCCCAAGCAAAACACTTTGGACTAACTTAAGAGAATTAGGTGTAGGTAGTAACTTGAAGTCCATAGTAGACCAGGTCGATCCTAACGAACTAAACAAAGAATTCGCTAAAGTTCAATCGAAATTGCGCCCAAATGGAAACAATATTCAAACGCCACACGCTGGCTTATTCGAATTTGGCCGAGTAGAACAAATCGACGTTGCTAGAGCTGTGCTAAAAATTAAATCTAACGCTGTTGGTGTCGATAACATCCACCCAACTTTTATTAAATTAATATTACGCTATATACGAGTACTTCCAGCTTTAGCATATATTTCCAATAATACGAGTATAATAACAAGCTCCACTTTTCTGTGTGCTTGGAAGAAAGCTAAGATTATACAAATCCCAAAAAGGAAAGCAGTAGGCAACTCGTCAACTGAATATAGACCTATCGCTATACATGCATATTTGTCAAAAATATTTGAAAAAGCTATACACCATGAAATATCAAGTTTTCTTCAACAAGAACAAGTTCTTTGCGCCTACCAGTCTGGATTTCGGAAACTCCGTAGCTGCACATCAGCTTTTCTAAAAGTATCCGACGACAAATCACCCTTATCGCTCTCCTAGATTTTTCTAAGGCCTTTGATACCGTTGATCATGAATTACTTGTATCAAAATTGATAAGCTTCTATAATTTCTCTACATCAGCCGCTAATCTCATACGGTCCTATCTGGTTGAAAGAAAACAAACAGTTCATGTAAGCAATGCTGTGTCAGATTATATAGCAATTTCAGTTGGTGTTCCACAAAGATCCATTTTGGGTCCCCTACTTTTCAACAAAAACAATAAAAACAAAGTGTCTTCTTATAAATAGAAATCCGTTATCTCTTATCAATGTTCCTTCAGTATACCTTGGTAAAATAAGCTCAACATTGCTTTGAACAATGTTGTGCGATACGTATACGCCCTAAATCGTTTTGCTCATGTGTCGGCTTATACCAAAAATATTCTTGGTTGCACACTTGACCGATATTTTGACTACTGCACAATCAAATATCTACACAGAATTGTAATCAACCAACAGCATCAACCAATACTTATATGTTAAACTAAGATTTTTGCATTCAAGTAGATCTTTAAGTTTAATTGTACCTCGTGCTTATCAAGTTACCGAACGACTGTTTTTCGTTCACGCCATTCGCCTTTGGAATTCGCTCCCCTTTAATATAAGACGACTCTATAATACAAATAGCTTTAGTGAAACTCTCTTTCGACATATAGCAGACAACTAGCAGGAATACTGAATATAAATTTCACACCATACAAATACAGAGGCGAATGCCTGTTTGCGCATCTTTCCAGACGTTGGAACATATCTGTGATGAGCTGGCAACTCATAAACACCTTGGCGAGTTCATCGTTGTACTTATATTCGCCGAACCAGATTGAGTAGTTTTCTGGGTCGAACTTCTCCCAGAAGTATGGAATAGATTTGGCTTCGTCTTTGTTGGAATAGAAGCGTTTGAAGTCGTCAAAGTTGAAGTTCCCTTGGGCATAGAATCGAATGGATCTTTTGACTTGGGTTCCAGAGGAAGAGCTTCATCGGCGCGGCATCTAATTTTTTTTTTCTTCAGATTCATTCTTTGGAGCTGTCTTTTCTTGCTGTTTTTTCACATCCTTCTTCTTATAGGTCTTAGCAAAGCTGACACCAGCACCAGTTTTACCAAAGAATTCGGCGTATTTCTTGGGATCGAAGGCGAGAGTCTTCTCGCACAGGACGTAGATATTGAGGACGGCTTGGCTGATTGAAGATTGTGTTGAATCATCTGGCCATGGTACGCACGTAGAGATGGCCTCAGCACATACTGGTACAAATGAAGCAAACTGGTAAATACAACAATATCGGCCAGAGTGATGCGCTCACCCACTAAATAAGTGGATTCGAGCAATTTCTTGTAAAGGATGTTCAAAGCAGCGCCGACTTCATCCTTAGTGGTTCTGTTTTTGGCCAATGGCCAAGGCCGGTACAATCTCATTCTCAGCAAAGTTGATCCAGTCTTGAACTAAGGCTTGTTAGTATTCATTGGCACCGCGTAATTGTTGATTGGCCAAGAAGTAAGCGATGGCATTACTTTCACTAAGGTACTTGCCACATCACATGTTTCAAATGCAGACACCTTGCTAGTTGGGAACTTCTTAAGGAATTCCGTAGTTTTACATGTCTCGCCAAAAACAAAATCTTCGGCCACTTTCACTTTGGCCCCAGAGTACTGAGCAGTTGTGAGTGCTTTGTATGCACTGAAGTTTCTGGATAAATATAAAGTGTTCCTGTCCCCATCGTTGCGGTTTGCCGGAGAAAAAGAAAGTGGTCTCGGATCGTAAGAAATGTTGGTACGGAAGTACTCATTCAGAATACATCAGCGCAGATCTGCCACTGCCTGTCTCAGACTTAAGCACTTTCACAAAGTCTTAACATTGCTATCTTATGTAACCTGTTCTTTAGATCAGATAATTGCAGGCTTCATCCGGTATTTGCCTACTAAGACTATACAGCACAATCTTACATACAAATAGGGAGATGACACAGAAGATTCTGTGAGCTAGAGATGTTTCCTGAGCTATCTTTCATGTTCATTTAATCTTCAAAGAATCTAGTTCATGTCCTTCTCTCTCCAGCTTCTAGAAATCATCAAATCAATCAAAACTGACCCATTTTCCAAGTTGTATTGTAATTCAAAAAAGCCAAAAGATAAAGCATTAACCGGGCACTTATAAAAAATGTGAAAACACACTCGTTTTTAACGTTCATTTAAATACTACAGGTACGTGCTGAGTATCCCAATTACTCGTAAGTGTAATGAATTAGTATCAGATGTGTATAAAATGTGAGTGGTTGGGATACATATTAATGTCGTTACGTATAATATTCTACAACGTCGTATGGGAAACAAATGACTAAATGACTAATCATCTCGAAAATGTAAGCAAACTACAATACAACTCGAAAACAAGCATTGAATGGGATACGTAATACTTTCATCATTCACTTAGGTGGCGTTATAATTAAGCAATTCCGGATCGGAATATTTCCCAGATATCGGTCCATGTTGTACCCTGTTTCAAACTCCAATAAAGCTTTAAAAAAAATGCCATTAGCCCAAGAAACAAATCGAAATCTCATTTCAAAACACCACAAAACACTCACTCCAACTGTCGTCTTATTGACTTTTCAACTCTCAACTAGCAATGTAGGCAAAGCCAAGAGTTAACTGCATCTCAATGTAGCCATGAAATGTATGAGATACGTTAATTTGTTTGGGCTCTGAGGTACCAAATGGTTTTACGGCTAATAGCACTCGAAGCTGTGCCACACTCTGGCGTATACGTAACCCGTAAAGGCATTTTCCAAAAGGTGTTTGCGTCAGATTCAAAAAAAAACAACAAAATAATGTAAGTAATAGCCTCAGCCACAGCCACAGCTTCAGCCGTTGCTTCAGCCAAACCCATCAAGTTCAGTGTCAAAGCCGAACGTTGTGTGAGGTTAATAGAGTTATACTTCAGATTTTACGAGATGTGCGGCATGCGGTTAATGTATATTTTGGTCACACCATTGCGCAAGATACTTATCGGCACGATTCTGGCTTTTTTTTATCGGTTTTCTTCTTCTTTTTTTCTCTCTCCCTCTCTCTTTTTGTGATGCTAATGGAAAACCATTTAAATTTATTGCGTTTGGAAAATAATTAATTGGAACATAAAAATTTGTAACGAGGTGGTATCTGGTTAAATGAAAAATTGGGGGCAAGATTGCCTTGCAATGGCCTTATCAGTGTGGGGTACGTAGGTGGATTAATGTTCCATTGATTGTTCAAACAGAAGAATGACTGCTGTCGCATCAACTTAATACGATTTATGCCAGCAGGATTGGAAGTTCTAAAATATACTGACTAATAGGTCGGATTCCAGCATCGCATACATTTCTTAAACATTCGCGGATTGGCATGGTTTTAAGCGTAACTTGGTCGGCAATGATTTCGATTCCATGGCGGTTAGCCGTATATATTGCATGACCATTTGGAAAACATCACACTCTGTTGAAGAGAAAGATAAATATTTGTCTTAAGTGTGCTCATAGAAGACGTATTAACTTGCCAACTATAGTACGCCTTGACAGTTGTTGCTTTGACGTATTTCAACACTCAATTACACCAATCCACTCACAGGTGTTTGACTTCATTGGAGTTTAGTCAATCAAGTTCGACGAAATACAATCGAAGTCAGATGACAAATAAACAGAACTTTAGCCGAAGAAGCAAAAAAAGCACCAAACAGAAGCAACAGTTGAATTTTTACACATGCACTCTCTGCTTACTTCAGAGATTGACCGACTTTGGGTTGAGCAGCGTTGGGTTGACCAACGTACTCGTAGCGCTTGCCGTGGTCATGGACAGCCTGGTCATCCGGAAACGAACAAGTATCAACAAGGGTACGTGACAGTCTCCTGATAGAAATAGGGCAGATTGATCACATTGCGGTGACCGAAAGACGGGCATATGTGGTAGTATTCTAGAGTTGCCTGCATTAACTCGGACTACTACCTAGTTTTAGCTAATTTACTTGTACGAATGCGAACATCGAATACGGCTACAATCGCAAGTGGTCGCCAGAGCCTTTTCTCAGTATAAACCTTGTGCGGTGTACCAATGGCAATACTGCAGTAAGTTTATCCACAAACTGCTGCGACTAGAAACAAGAGGCCAATATTTCGACGATGAATGCCGAAGTATACTTTCAGCCAAACAGGAGGCGTATCATGCAACACCGTACGCGAGGAAAAGAGCCGAATTAAGGGCTTGCGCCGAAGCGTAGCTGCAGAGGAGAAAAATCAAACACAAACACGAAGGAGAAATATAAAGTTCGACATACGCAAAAGCGAAGAGGTCAAGAGATCCTACTCTGGGAATAAGATTCGAAAATTTTACAAGAAAGTAAAACGCACGCATCAGGGCAACAACACCCAAACCGAAGGATACAAAGAGCACCAAGGAAAAGTTGTAGTCAAACCACAGTCTATATTAAACTGACAACTGCGGTCTGTTAAATGGCGAAAACAACGAAAATACTACTGTCCGGTACGACATTGATCCCGAAAATGTCTGTCTGTCTCACAAAAAATGAAATAAAAACATCCAAACGTATAGTCCGTTTCAAATCACCGTGCAATTTCTTGCGCAGTGCCCTCTTTTCCAGTAATTCTGAAAGTGATCCATAAAGTATTCGAGTATAACCATACTTTGATGTTGATTGCACTGAGTCCATAGATGTCAAACCTAGATGCCAAACACTACTAATACTTTTGCAAATTACAAATGAAATGGGCAGAGTCACACGGATGGGAGCGATCAGTAGATCAGTGATTTTCCAATATCTGGAAAGTTTGACATCTAAGTTAGTCTATCTATGACAGAGTCTCAGAGCGTTCTGATTTTCTGCTTGAATGGGATTGGATAATGTATTATGGAAAAGATAAGAAGCCGGTAATGAGAGATGCGAAACCAGAGTGTAGAGAGAATGCATGGACGTGGAAGGCATGTCCATTGTATATTTTTTCAGTAGAGTTGGCAATGAGGATTTTATGAAAAGCAAAAGAAGAAATAATGAAAACAAGATATTCATCATCAGATATTATTCAGAAAATTGTAAATACAAGTTTATTCATCTAAATCTATATTGTCCCCTTCAAAGTAATCCCCATCGACTGCAACACACTTATGCCAGCGCTTGATCCAATCCTCGAAACATTTTTTATGTCCATCAATGCTTCCTGCGATTTTTCCATTGCTTCCTCTCGGCTACTGAAACGCGTTCCGTAGTGGTTTTTTAACTCGATTGAACAGAAAGAAGTCACAAGGAGCCAAATCAGGTGAATTCGGTGGCTGTTGGATGGTATTTGTTGCATTTTACGTCAACAAATTACGAATAATGGTGGCACTGTGCGACGGTGCGTTATCATGGTGCAAAATCCACGAGTTTTTTGCCCACAATTCTGGTCTCTTTCGGTGATTTGCTTCACGCAAACGTCTCATAACGCCCAAATAATACTTTTTGTTTACTGTCTGCTCTTCTGGCAAAAATTGACATGATGCACTACACCGTTGTAATCCAAGAAAACCGCGAGCACTGCCTTCTTTTTTGATTGAAAACGACGTGTTTTTTTTGGTCTCGTCTCATTTGGTGAACGCCATTCACTTGCCTGATGTCTGGATTGCATGTCGTACTCATAAACCCACGTCTCGTCTCCAGTAATGATCCTTTTGCTGAATGTGGGATCGGATGTAGCCTCGCAAATCATCTCTTTTGCGACGTCAACACGGTCTCTTTTTTGCATGAAATTGAGGCCCTTTGGCACCAACTTTGCTGCTACACGACGGAAACCCAAATCATTAACCAAAACGGCTTGGACGGATCCATAGGCAATGTTCAAGTCCTCCGCTCTCTCTCTGATGGTTAATTTGCGGTTATTGACCAACATTTCCTCTACTCCGTCAATGTTTTCGTCGGTTTTCGTTGTCGATGGTCTGCCACTGCGTTCATCATCTTCGATTGACTCACGACCACTTTTGAACCGCTTGTGCCACTGGTAAACGACCGTTTTCTTTAGAGAATCGTTGCCGAAACACTTTTCCAACATTTCCATCGTTCGCGCACCATTAAAGCCGTTTTTAACGCAAAATTCAATACAAGTTCGTTGTTGCAAATTTAAATCCATTTCTAAAATTGTAAAAAATCGCCAACACACCAAAGATAGATGTACTCTCGGCTACGTAACTTTTGCAAATGTCAAGCTATTATGTTAAGATTTAGAGATAATGTCAACAACAGATTTACAGATTACCAAAAGAAACAGAACTCAAGTCGGAATAATGGGAGCGCGTGGTTATTACGGGAACTTTTTGCGCTTATGATGCAAATGGGTTAAATATGAAATATCACTTTCCAGTGAGCAGATGAGTATTATTATTGGCCCGGGTCTACCCCGGCCAACTTTATTAAGCTTATTAACTTAAAGCTAGACTTAAAAACTAACAAAGATATACTTAACCTAATGGGGCGAGGCGAAATGGCGGACGGGGGAGATGTTAAGGGAGTGGCATATTGAGCAGCGCTTTTTTTATTTCTTGTTTGATGCTATTTAGGTCAAAGACTTCGGCGTAGTTGTTCGTTATACGCAACATTCTAGATATGGGTTCAAAGTGACCGTAGTTGGTGCGGTGAGTTCGGATCAGGAAGAGTGGGACAGATCTTAGATTACGGGGATTGGAAGTGTATCAGTATGTGTATAAGTATCGAGCAGTCGATATTTCCAGTCAGTAACCGGTGATAAACCTGCGTTGGACTGCTTCTATTCTTTGAATGTGGGTTAGTTTGTAGGGTAACCAAACTTGGCTGCAATATTCGAGAAGAGGCCTTAAAAAGAAAATTCTTTTGACCAGCGTTTGATAAAGCCAAGTGCAGGGTTAGCTTTATTTATAATGCTGTCAATATGTGAGTCGAAATTCAATTCTCTATCACAAATTATACCTTGATCCCGTACTTGGGTAGTGGAAGGAATAGGCTCATCGCAGATGAAGTAGTTTCTTGGAGGGGGAGGTAGACGTTTACGGGAATAGGTTATCGCTTGGCATTTGCTGACATTAAGCTCCCAAAAGTTTTGCTTGCACCATACCGAAAACTTATTCAAGTCATTTGCAGGCAATGGGAGTCAGACGGCAATGCGATGACTTTGGAAATTCTCATGTCATCAGCGAAAATAGAAAGATTAGAATTCGTTAAAATGAGATTTATATCATTAATTGTGAGGATAAAGATGATTGGACCAAGGTGACTACCCTGAGGGACACCAGATGTTGCTTTAATTTATTCAGATATTGAAAATCTGAAGATGACCCTGTATTCTCGATCTTCTAAATAGGATTTGGCCCATGCCACAAAATGAGGGAAAAGCCAAGTTTTTTTTAGTTTAAAGATGATAAGTTGGTGAGAAATTTTATCGAATGCCTTGCTGAAATCTGTGGAAATTGAATCGACTTCACCGTCTTCCAGAGCATGAAGCGTCCTAGAGACGATCTCTGTTAGGTTAGTGGTCGTTGATTTACCTTTCATGAAGCCGTGCTGATTTGTGCAGATAATTGGCCTACAGTACGGAAGCAGTTGTTGATAGACTATGATTTCAAAAAGTTTGGGTATGCAAGAGAGTTTTGCTATGGGCCTATAATTATCGACTTCGGCCTTACTTCCTTTTTTATGAATAAGGATGATGTAAGATTCCTTCCATAGGAAAGGCAAAGTACCTGTTGAGACAGACAAGTTAAATAGCGCAGCAAGAGGAGGACCGAGATGGCTTACACACTCTTTTATTACAATAGCCGGAAGGCCATAATGACCGGACGAGAAATCATCTTTAAGTTTGGTAATGTTTTCAGATACCAAAGTTGTTGTTATTGAGTAGCATGCTCTTCCTGGCTTTCTTTACGCAGTTTTCCAATTGCACTGTGATCTGAAACGGACTATAAATCCAACAAATCCTTTGGATCCGACAGCTAGCGATATGCGTCTCAACCCTTTAAAGTTTAATAAATTGTTTAGCAAGTGGAAATACAAACTAATAAATGCGAATTGACTCCAGTCACTATTCGGAATGCTAAAAAAATCATTTACGACTGTTTAACTTAGATATCACTACCTCTTTGGTGGCAATAAAGATGCGAAAAATAATCTCGATTCTAACAGGCGTAACATTACATCTTTTCGCCCTAGGGAAGACCTTAAGACCAATGCCTACATTGGACGATTTTGAAGTGGTAAAGCAAAACGACGTTATTGGCTGTGTGATAGCAATTAAGTCGAAATCTACCGGAGAAGACAGTTTCCCAATCAGTCTCATAAAAATAGGTTTGCCCCTAATTGTAAACCACTTGACTCATATCATCAACTATTGTCTTAAGACGATCACGGTAAAGTTGTAGCCATTGCTAAAAAAGGCGAATGCAACAACTCCATTTGATGTAAGGCCAATCAGTATTATAAGAACATCAATTAGTTGATAAGTATGTAAAATATAAATTAATTAATTTAATAATTAAAATACAACTTAAACGAAGTCTGGGTTCTATTAAAATATGTGATGTATGATGAAATAAAAACACACTTTGTGGTGTAATACAACCAATTACAAGCGTGTGACTAATGAAAAAATTAAAAGTATAACTATTAAAGCCGAATAGTGGTGGTGGAGAATGACGAAATAAACAGCGAGAATGCACCGAATGAAAAGGACAAGGAAGACGAGACCGTAAAAAGAGATAGCGAGATTAAAAGTAAAGTGAAAACGAAAATATAGAAGCAATACTCCTAAAACGTAAATGAGTAGAGCGCTAAGATACTACTTGAAGAAGAGACTCCACTTCAGTTCTTGAAAGCAGCCATACTTTTAATTGTTTTAAGAATTGCTTTCCATGTGGTAAAAGATTGCGTATATCAGACGGCAGTTTATTAAAAATATATGGTGCTATAGAAGTTAAGAAACGTCGAATGTGCTCTTTGCAAACTCTTGGAACATCAACTGTATTTGTATTTCGCAACGTATATATTCTATATCTTGTAATGTGAGTGTTACCACTTCTGATAAAGAAAACCTTAAGCGCTTTATAGATAAAAAGATAACGTAGCGGTAGTATTTTTGTTTCTTGAAAAAGTGGCAGCGAGGATTCATAGTAGTTTTTGCATAGCAATACTCTCATTATTTTTTTCTGTACTGTAATAATAGGACTAAGATTACTTTTGTAAGCACAGCCCCAGCATGTGAGACCGCACTCAAGTCGAGATTGAACCAAGGCATAATAAATATTTAAGAGCAAAGTATGCGGGATAAGCTTGCGTAGGTGAAAGATTCTGTTCAAGGATATGTATAACATTATTTTTAGAGACATGATGTGTGGCCTCCAGTTTAATCTGCTGTCAATTATAATTCCTAGATACTTATACTCCTTCACAAAATCAAGCATAAAGCAATTGTTAGTGCAGTTAATCTTGTCATGAAAAATAATACCTTCAATTACTTCATTCAAGTTGGATAGAAAAAATAACACCGCCTTAGACTTTGTGCTAAGGACAAGCTGATGGTAATTGAGCCAGGTTCTGACCACATCTAGGTCACAGATAATTTGATCTCGAAAGGTAGCTAGAGAAATATTTGCATATGAGAGTTCTATGTCATCAGCATAGCCAATTATATGATCGTAAACAGGTAGGCTAAATATAGAATTAATATAAACAAGGAAAAGGATTGGTCCGAGAACTGACCCCTGTGGGACCCCAGTATTCGGACATGTTTCTTCCTTGCTTACAAATCCATTTACCTAACCATCTGTTTTCGATTAAGTAAATATGACTTAAACCATTCAGAAATATTACCTCTAAAATCTGCCTTACCGAGTTTCTGTATTAATAAGTTATGATTTACAAGATCAAATGCTTTTGTAAGGTCAAGAAATAGTCCAGCTGTTTTTTGGTCAATGTCTAAGGCATTATAAATTCGCTTCAAAAATACAACAATTGCATCTTCAGTACACTTGCCTTTCACAAAACCAAATTGAGACCTAGTCTTTTCAAGAAAGCTAAGCATTTTAGTTACTATGATCTTTTCGAAGATCTTAGAAAACACCGAGAGTAAGCTTATTGGCCTGTAGTTATTAGGATTACTTTTATCGCCTTTTTTAAATATGGGTATAATTAAAACGGTTTTAAGGCAATTCGGGAATATACCGCACTGGAAGCTTTCATTAATAATATGCCTCAACGGATTTATTATGTATTTACCAACCTTCTTAATAATCATATTACTAATACCATCTACTCCACTTGAGTTCGTAGATTTTAAACTCTTGATAATATTGAGAAGCTCTAGATTGCTAATGGGCCCATAATAGAAGGAAAGTTGACTCAATTTGTCAGTTAATAATTTTATATTGCCGCTATTGAGTTCAATAGATACACCTGGTTTACATTTTTCAGCAACATTTTTAAAAAAATCGTTTAGACTGTTGGCCATATTTAGGTTGTCATTGACGATTATATTGCCAAATTTGAGGAATTTTAACTCTGGCTCTTTTGGGTTTTTGCCAAGTAAGTCATTAACAATACGCCATTGCTCTTTTGGATTCTGCCGATTTTTCGCAAATTTATTGGTATAATATTCAAGTTTTTGCTTGTATATGAGATTACGCACATTAGATTGCAAATCTTTGTATTTATGTTTAATTATAGGTTCATTCATTTTATTCTTATTTTTTGCATAGAATTTATTCTTTTCTTCAATCTTGAAGCAAATCCTGTCAGTAATCCAGGGTTTGATTTTTTTAAATCTTTTCTTAATTGTGGTGATTTTGCATTCATTAATGACTTGCGTAAGTTTTTCCACAAAAAATGAAAAGGCGTTGGAGGGATTTTCCGATCTATAAGCACAATCCCAACTTTCTAAATGCAGACAATGGATTAATTGGGAATAATTTATTTGAGACACTTTTGTCACACCAATATCTGCAGAGTGAGTAGACCTATTCCCACAACAGTCATTTCTAAAGACATTTTTAAATATAACACAAGTAGAGTAGTGGTCAGTAATATTGAGTTCCAAAATATAAGGTTGTACATTGGTTAAGGCATTGGACTTAAGAAATACATGGTCGATGCACGATTTTGATTTTTCATCTACTCTTGTAGGTAAATTTATGAGCGCTTGAAAACCTAGTGAGGATAAGAGGAGCATATTTTCATCACATTCTTTAGGTAGGTTAAATATATTAATATTTATGTCGCCTACCAGGCAAACATTCCTACAGTTGACAGAGCACAATATATTTTCTAAATCTTTAAGAAAAATATGGCTGGGGACAAACTGCAGTCGATATACACAAATAAAAGTCATAAGCAAGTTCTTACCAAGATTCAATTTTATAGTTAGACAATCTGCACTTTCAATGACTGGAGTGAGAACCTCTTGTACTTCGTGTTCACTTTTAATAAATACAACCATACCACCCGATGAATAAGTTTCATTACAATTTGGATAAACACTGTAACCCGGAATAGAAAAGTTAGAAACTTCTTTATCAAATACCCAGATTTCGGTTAAAACAATCATTTGAGGCATGGTCGAAAAGCAATTATGTAAGTGAGCACAAAAGTTATCAAAATTCCTTCGCATGCTTCTAATATTTTGATGTACAATTGTGAAGTCACTGACTGAATTACATAAACTAGTACTAACATAAGTTTCATTATAATCATGAGCACTACTTGGATCATAAAGGTCATTTACGTTACACAACATTATAACAAAGATTTAGATACGTATTTATAAATGTTTTAGATCTTCAAGAGTCTTGATGTATTTGACATCAGATCCATTTGATCGTCTCATCATTATTTTCCCACGTCGTACCCAGAGAAATTCATAATTAAGTTCCTTTTTTGCTATTTTAGCTTCTTTAAGAATATGTTTTAAGTCACCAGATAGCCGGTCATTAATATATATATTCCCTTTAGCCGATGGTATGATGGTATTAGCTTTGATAGGTTTTTTATTTGCATAAACAGATTTAATTATGTTTTCCTTCGTACATGTTAGCGTTGTCTTCAGTACCAGTACTTCAGAATCAGAAGATTTGCCGTTCACTCTTATTTTCTTTCTGTAACAGAGGTCAATGTCTTCTTTCAGTTTCCAGACCAAGCCCAGTGTTTACAATATTTACCGCGGTGTCGATGACACATTCATTGACAACAATCGGGACATTGCGAATTTCCAAATAGTTGGTGTGTATTGACTGGTCTGCTCTGCTGAGACGTTCTTTGCACTCATCTATTTGTAGTTTTAGTTTTTCGTTCTCCTTTTTTATTTCATTCGCAATTTTTGCAGATTGCTCTAATGCAGTGAGACGGTTGTTCATTGTGATGAGCGTAGTCTCTGTAGAAGAGATCATTTTTTCAGATCGACGATTTGGTTGTACACTTCTCTCAGATAAATCTTGTCAGTGTCTTCGCAATTTGCCGTTGATGATGACAGAGACAAAGATAATCTTTCCGTATTTGTCTAAGGTATTTGAGAAACTCATAGTAAAACAAATCCTAAGACACATGTCACATCATCGGCGACTACCCAGGTCAGTCTGGTTTCCGGAGGTAACCGCAGCTGATCAAGGGCAATGGTCTATGTCTACGTCTACTCAATTTCTCAAGGACCTTTGATGAGGTCAATCATTAAATACAAAGCTGTAAGACTAATTCGCAGTTTTCTCTCTGGAAGGATGCAACGAGTCATATCTAGAGAAAAGTCTTCAACACTTAAACCTATTTTACAAGGCGTACCTCAGGGATCTGTTTTAGGACCGATTTTGCTTATTTGTGATTGATCTACCCCTTCAGCTCTATGCAGATGATATTCAACTTCACCTGGCCCGACCAATAAAGGATTTTAGAGAAATCAGATTCCGCCTGAATAACGATCTGAATCGAATACAAGCGTGGTCTGTTTTAAATGGTCCAAACAAGTCGTAATTCCTTGCGATTTAAAACAGATCATCAGATCTAAACCTTCTGCCAGATATATGGCTTTGAAATACCATACCAAACATACATCTGTGGAATCAGTAACAAGCCTTGGCTATTTAATGAACTGCAATCTGCAACACAAACGTAGTTATGTGCCTTATTTACAGATACCTTCGTAAAGTACGGTTAACTGCTAGTGTTACACCCACAGAAACTCGACGAAAGCTCGTAACAACCATAATTCTACAACATGATGTTTATTGCACCCTTGGTCCCATTTCTCAAAAGAAATTCACTAATGGCTTTCAGTGATGATGTGCGGTGTGTCTGTGGCCTCCGCATGCGCGGCCTCGTCTCCGCATATTCAAGAAACGTACTTGCTTGCACTCTTCAAGATTCTATAAAAGCGAGAAACTGCTTTTTTTTGCATAGAATTACAAATATTGTAGTAAAATCCCAGAGTATCTCTTTAACAAACTCAACTTGTCGCGCTCCGAAAGGACATTTATCATTAATTCAGCTCATCACAATTATATAAATTCGCCTATTATTTGAGAAATGTTAGGAGCATATCCTGAGCACCGAACTTGTTGAGTTGTAGAGGCAGATTACAGTCAATGAATCTCTACAAGTTCTCCAGACGAGTCCTGAAACTAAAGCTGAACTCTTCTCCCCAGAAAGCATTCTGGAGATCATAAAGCTCAGCAACCCGAACCTTCCGTCTCATGACTGGAAAATCGAGAAACTGGAAGAAATAAGGGCTCAGTTTCCAGTCAATTAACCTAAAGGCTTATAAGAAGGATGAGTTGAATGCTGATAAACAACATCCTACTCCTTTAACTGCAATGTTAACCTAAAATCTTGGAGCGTCGATATCCTTTCCAGAAATAGATGGCAACGACTCTAATTTATCCGTGGTGACAACTCAGCCGTCGGTCTCGTCTTCTGACACTCTGTCGAAAATGGAAACCGATGACGAAGTAAAAAGAGATCCTTTACGATCAGAGGAAGAAGACGATCTTTTGGGCACATGTTCAGAATCGGCGAACCCGAACAGCATCGTGGTACTCTGGCAAATCGTAGCAATGATATCATTCTTCATCATTCAAAAACGACTTCAGCCGCACTTATTCTGCGTCTTTTCAAAAACGTTGAAGACTGTGGATCGTAGAAGACGTGGTTCACGGTCTTGGGACACCTCCGCTCTAGACAAAGGTAAGGTTAGAATTTGTATATTAGTGAAACGTAGCCGTAATGCACTTTTACTTCCTAATCTCATCGACCGCGATTTAACCGTTGTCAGACTAGAGACTGCCAAAGGCTCCTACTGGCTGACATCGGCATATCTTGGCCACGATCATGTGGGATCTCTCCTTGGTGATAACCTAGAATGGGTGATACTGGACGCTGGAAGGCTAAAATCTGGCCTCATCATCTGGTGCAACGATAACTTTCATTACACGGTATCGTCTGAACACTCCTTCTCAGACCACAGATACATCCAATTCAGCCTGAGCCTCCTCCGAAATTATCCGAAAACTGATTGGCGAAAATACAGAGGAATTCTGTCAGAAACACTATCCTCTTAACTCTCTAGTCCCCTGCGTGACACCAATGAGCTTGACATGAAAGTCAAGGAATTCACCTCTTATTCAACGTTGAGGCAAGAAAAAGCCACATTGGTGGACATCAGCACTAGGACTGCTCAGAAACACTTGTATAAAACTTTTCAACGTAGCAAAACGCACAAGAAAAGTGACTGACTGGGACTCATACAAGGAATCCCTCAAATTATACGAAAAAAGAACTGAGGAAGGCAAAGCGACAATCCTAGAGGTCATTCTGTGACAAAATTACAGAAACCTCTAAGGCATCGCGGCTAAGAAAAATCCTCTCTACAAGTCCTATGATGAATAGCTGTTTGAAAAAAACCGATGGCTCTTGGACAACTTCAAGTGATGAATCACTCAACCTGCAACTGGACACTCACTTTCGAGGTAGCTCCCTATTCGCGGCAAGTAGCAACCCAAACAGGACTACTGTTTGGTGACCAAAATTCATGATCTGATTAAAAGAGACAAACTGCTTTGGGCCCTTCAAACCATACAAGCCTGCTGGTCGGGACGGTATAATACCTGCCGAGCTACTGAGGTCCTCAGATATTATTCTGCCTAAGCTATAGAATATCATGAGGAGCCGTGTAGAGCTGATCCACATTCCACTGTCATGGAGAGAAGTTAATCTAGTTTTCATTCATTGTAGTAGAAGTCAAAGTCGGAAAATGCTCTCATGTTGTCCCAAAGAACCTCAGACTTATAAGTCTATCATCTTTCTTTCTGAAAACTCTAAAACGACTGATTGATATCTGGATACGAGCTAAAATTGCTAGTGCTAGTGTAAAGGAAATTCGGAGAAAAGGGATCTGCATTCCTGGAGAGACGAAGTCGCGGAGTGTCTAAACCCTGCGGAGAAAAGTGTGAAATCCTGTTAGCGAGCGAAACGAGCCACCTTCTTCAAACTCTGAATTCGGTTTTATTTTGACAGGCAATGGTCGGCGTTATTTCACTTTGTCATTGCGAAATAACGCAATAACGAATTTTGGAATTCGGCGTTATTGCGCTTGGCGTTATTTCACGGCACCGCCTTTACTTATATAATAGACCAATAGGCCTCCGTGTATGCTTGGCTCTTAGGGAGCAGCACAACCTAACCTTACAAGCACTATTCTATAGGCACGATCAATATATATTTTTTAGGCCCGGTTCAACGAAAGGACGCGATCCATATAATAAAACTTAACTGAAAGCATACAGCCTTCAGTTTGAGCATAATGATTTCATCGGAGATTTTGTCAAAGGGTTTGCTGAAATCGATAGCGATCATTAGCGCACAAAGTATTTGACACGAATACGGTGTGTATTGTAGTATTGTATGTGGATTTTGAAAAAGATAGAATGGCAATGAAAAGCAAACTGCTTAGGGACACTGGAAAGCTTGTTGATGGGTCGATGATTAGAAATTTCGTTCTTAACTTCATTTTTGTGCAGAAGAATTATGTAAAAATTCTTCCAGATCATTCCAAAGATTCCTAGGTAAATGTAAAACTGAATGAGAGTTGGAAAGGGTTGAGTTAAATAATTTGCACATTTTTTCGACAGTATTGCAGGCAACTTATAAGGTCCTGTAGACCAGTGTGATTTTCTATTTTCTTACTTACTCATTCTAACAATACCATATTGATCAAAAAGTTCCCGGAATAGCCACCGTCTGGCGTTTGATTTGAGTTCTTTTTTTCTTTGTTTTCTTAAGTTTGTAAATCTGTTGCTGTCATTCCCTCTAAATCTTAGCGTCATAGCTTGACATTTGCAAAAGTTAGGTAGCCAAGAGTACTTCTATCTCTGTGTGTGTTGGCGATTTTTTACAATTTTAAAAATGGATTCAAATTTGCAACAACGAACTTGTATTGAATTTGAATTGAATTGAATACGGATTTAATGGTGCGCGAACGTTTGAAATGTTGGAAAAGTGTTTCGGCAACGATTCTCTAAGGAAAACGGTCGTTTACCAGTGGCACAAGCGGTTCAAAAGTGGTCGTGAGTCAATCGAAGATGATGAACGCAGTGGCAGACCATCGACTTCGAAACCCGACGAAAACATTGATGGAGTACAAGAAATGTTGGTCAATAACCGCAAATTAACCATCAGGGAGATAGCGGAGGACTTGAACATTGCCTATGGATCCGTCCAAGACATTTTGGTTAATAATTTGGGTTTCCGTCATGTAGCAGCAAAGTTGATGCCAAACGACCTCAATTTCATGCAAAAAAGAGGCCGTGTTGACCTCTCAAAAGAGATGATTTCCTAGGCTGAAGTCAGTTATTTGGGCGTTATGAGAAGCTTGCGTGAAGCAATTCACCTAAAGAGACCAGAGTCGTGGGCAGAAAACGCACCGTCGCACAGTGCCACCATTACTCGTAATTTTTTGACGAAAAATGCAACAAATACCATCCAACAGCCACCGAATTCACCTGGTTTGACTACCTGTGACTTCTTTCTGTTCAATCGAGTTAAAAAACCAGTACGGGGAACGCGTTTCAGCAGCCGAGAGGAAGTAATGGAAAAATCGCAGCAAGCACTGATGGACATACCGAAAACCGAATATAAAAACTGTTTCGAGGATTGGATCAAGCACTGGCATAAGTGTGTTGCAGTCGATGGGGCTTACTTTGAAGGGGACAATATAGATTTAGATGAATAAATTTGTATTTATAAATTTCTGAATAAATTCCGGGAAGGTGGTATATTAATTCATTCCAACGGTGTTTGCGAACAGTTGTTGATTACGAAAAGTAAAAGTGGTTAGGTTCTGGGATAGATTGGTGAAAAATTGGATGGAGAAGTCAGTAAAAAGATTGGCAATTACTTGGGGATCGGCAGATCGGTTGCGTAAGTTATCGGACTTTTGATGTTGATAAATTGGGATTGATGATGAGGCTCATTCGGTTCAAATAACTGTGGCAAAGAGATTGACATAGTTCAGGGAATTCGATATAGGCAGAATGGTAGTAAAGTAAATGTTCATTGGAGCGTAATCTAAGGTAAGTCTGCCACAGGTTATTTCTTTTATCTAATTAAGTTTCCAATTTAATAAAAATGATTAAAATATACAAAAACATTGTCTACTTACTTATATTATTGCGTTTGCTCGAACTTAAAATTTTCATGATGATTTATCTGCTTCCGGAACTTCTTTCCACAATTGCAATCAGCCAAGTAAATACTTTTACGTGTGTTATAAGTATAGGTATAAACACATCGATATTTGTGTTTTTCAGTGCACTGAAAATATAGAAAATAAGAAGGTCCAATTAGCAGGGTTTTTTTCTTTCTTTAAACTAAAGCAGAAGAAGGTAATAAACAAATCCTGAATTTAAAAAAGCCCTTTGGTTGGGACATACCAAAATGGTTGTATGTCGGAGATCTGTTAAACTGAAATCAAGCCACAAATACTGGCGGCTCCAATATTCGATAAGTAGGTAGACATTTTTACCAATTTGTTATAAGCTTGCCCAAGAATCAATTAAATATGAAAACTCAACTGCAAGACACCGTCATAACCAGACCAATAAACAACCACATATACAACAACCACCCGACCAGATGTGGGCATTGTACTCCAATTTCGGGCGGAAGGATGCCTTATATATTGAGGCCAGATCAGGGGGGTACAATATTTCTTACATCGCTTGAGGAAACCTATACATTTCGCAGCATTCTTGGCGATACCGAATTTGTGGTCATTCTAACTTAAGTTCCCACCGACACACATACTGAGAATGGTTTTCGGTTTCGACGATGAAAGTGCCATCCATGGATAATGGCAGCATTGTTTTTACAATCTGTTTACGGTTCCCCAGTTCGTTATGCTGTTTACGGGTATATCAGCATTTAACGAGCTTAACATATACTTAACATATAAAACAGACAGTACTGTCGTCAGCAAGGGAATATATTGGATTATAAGTAGCAGACACGAGATGATTGAAGAAATTTAAAAGGAGTATCGGAGACTGAACAGAGTCCTGGGGCACACCGGCATTTGTATTCCGATTATCAGACTTGAAACCATCTAAGAGAAAGTCTAATCCATTGAAGAAGAGAATCGTCGACCCCAAATGCACGCATTTTCGGCCAAAGAACCTGATGCCAAACTCTGTCAAATGTTTTAGAAATACCAACGAACTTTCTTTCGCCAGACACGCTTTAGTTAGTTCCACTTTTCGGTGATACATGTCATCAAATCACCAGACTGCCGGTCATTGAGAATCTTTGTTTCGTGATATTTCATGAGCTGAAAGCAGCATTGAAATGACCTTAGAAAGAAGGGTAAAGTAAGTGCAATGGGTCTGTTGGAGCAGATTCGCCTTTTCAAGGAGTGTCTAGGCAAATGTTGTTTTCCATCTGCTCGAAAAGAGTCCTAAAGAGAATGATTGAAAAAAAAGCTTACGCAGTGGTTTTGCCAGCGCGGAAGAACACCTCTTCAGAAGAAGAGGAGGTATACCATCTGAACCAATGCGAAAGTGGATTCGTTCCATTGAAGATTCTACGTACTTAAGTGTAATATATTGAGCTGGCCGCAAAGTGTACAGGAAGTAGGTTGTCCTTATCCAAAAAGCTGACAGCTGGAATGTCTTTATAAATAAGCGTTGGGATGGAGGTTGAGGCAGAATTTCTAATACTTTTGACGAACGACCAAAAACTGTTACAACCTTTGGGACATTGCAGTGTTTTTTGCCTCAGTTTTTTCACCGGCTTAAAAATGACGTTGCCGTCATTCCTTGCTCGTTTAAATTTTTTTCGGTTTTCCTCTGTCGGGTTGGTCTCAAAGGACCGAAAAAATATTTCTCTAACCCCGATAGCCTCTTCATAGCTCTAGTCGTAGCATGACACAATGGTCCGACGAGCCTAGAGGAGAGAGCATATCAGCAATGTACTCAAGTGGTAGTGAACTGGCTGCCAAATCGGAAGTTTCGGTGTTAGAATCCCAACCGCGCCCGAAAGTCATCCATTTTTTTCGTTAACCGCGACAGCCTCTTCACAGCTCGAGTCGTAGCATGACACAATGGTCCGACGAGCCTAGAGGAGAGAGCACATCAACAATGTACTCAACCGGTAGTGAATTGGCTGCCAAATCGGAAGGTTCGGCGTTAGAATCCCAACCGCGCCCGAAAGTCATCCATTTTTTTCATTAACGGCGATAGCCTCTTCACAGCTCGCGTTGTAGCATGACACAATGGTCCGACGAGCCTACGAGTAGAGAAGAGAGCACATCAACAATGTACTCAACCGGTAGTGAATTGGCTGCCAAATCAGAAGTTTCGGTGTTAGAATCGCAACCGCGCCCGAAAGTCATCCATTTTTTTCATTAACGGCGATAGCCTCTTCACAGCTCGCGTTGTAGCATGACACAATGGTCCGACGAGCCTACGAGTAGAGAAGAGAGCACATCAACAATGTACTCAACCGGTAGTGAATTGGCTGCCAAATCAGAAGTTTCGGTGTTAGAATCGCAACCGCGCCCGAAAGTCATCCATTTTTTTGTTAACAAAAATCAAGTAAGATGAGTAGTTGACTAGAAATTAACAACTACGAGACTAAGAATTTAGTCTCCCCATTAGATGTTGGATGCCACCCATGGAGCGAAGTAACCACTGAGAACAATCGTCTTTCTTTCTCTTTCTATCCCATTTTCCAAAAAAGCTTTAAAAAAAAAATCAGGATGAGAAGCTAAAAACAAGTCCGGGGTATAGGAATTTGGCTACCAACATCTGGTATTGATGTGGACATATTGACAAGCTGGGTCAAGTTCTTTTCTGCAGCGAAGGTCTCAACACACTGCCGATGGACCAGCGCTTATTAGGACACATAAGCAGTTGGAAAGGGACATCTCGAATTTTTCGAAAACAGGTTTTGTTAGGAGAACGGCAAATTATTCGGCAGGGCGTTTACAGGAAGTTGAAAAGATAACGCAAACGGTGGCGAAACAGTTTGAAGCCTTTGTTTCAGAGTTAGGGGATGGAGATTCGAAGATGGAGGAGCATTCAGAAGTAGTGCATGACCAAATCCGGGAGCTGTACTTCAGCTACCGCAGTGATCTTCTGGGTGCAATGGACAAAGCTACGGGAAACATAAAACCACTAAACTCATCGGTAGCAGAGGGCAACACAGGAAAGCAGTCTGAATTACGACTACCTAAAATGAAATTTGCCAGTTTTCTTCGGGAGCTACGAGTCGAGGCGAGCATTTCGTGATCTTTTTGTTTCTCTTATTCATTCAAATGAATCGTTGTCTGAGGTGCAAAAGATGCATTACCTTGAGTATTGCAGGTAACGCAGACAAACTCTTGTTCATCTTGCGTTGGATAAAGGAAACTACGACAACGTGTAGAGGATATTCATCGATAGGTACGATCACACGCGTTATTTAGTGTTTCTCAGAAACGAGTGGAGGCGATTAAGCAGTTACTGGACACGTCCACAGAGGTGACACTCAGTCTGGAAAATCTCAATGTCGTCAGTTGGGATGTAATACTAATCTACGTGCTCCTGCAGAAGCTGACAATCAAAACTCAACAGTTGTGGGAGGAAAAGCCCAGAATGAGGGCAGACAGCAAAGAACTTCCGACTTTACAGGAGTTCATGCAGTTCTTAGAGGACAGGTTCCGAACACTTGAAGCAGTCGTGCAGGAACTAGCACGAGGGTTTACAGAAACGCCAAGACCATGGACCATGCTAATTTACTGGCATCAGACGCCAACATTTTGGTCCTTCGAGCCGGATGTAGTCTGATCAACGAACTCATTCAACAATCAAATGTTGGCATCTGGTGCCAGTAAATTAGCACTTATAACGTTTGAACCACAATTCGTACCGGTCTTTTGATTTTCTTTAAATCCGTTTACTAAGTCCGTTTTTGCAGAGTTGTTGACATTTGTTGACATGACATTTCTTCTCTCTTCCTTTGTGGCTTCTTTCTTGGGGGGTCATTTTTGTTAACCAGTGATGTCAACACCTCCCTTCGAAAATGTCGAAGCCACCCAGATTTATGGTCGTTGACATTTTAGTAAAGAATACAGGGATACTATTTTTTGAATGGAGTCGATCTACAACTGCTCCCCATTGATCTGATTATCGGAAATTGAGCAACCTATAGAGCAGTCCGGCTCAACAAACGCCGATGGTGGGTTAATAGGCTATGCGTGCACTATAAAGGATGTACATTCTTCAAAACGGTTGAAGATTTCTCTCTGCTCTCAATAGCAATCTTAAATAACTTAAGGCTTTTTCCAGAATAACTTGTGGGTATGCGGAAGTCAGCCCTTAAAAACTCTCCAGCAGAAACAGTAAATTTTCCTCTAGAAGTCGTAAGTTGCAACTAATACCACGTTTACAACACTTCATTCAGCTAGTTTATACCGGATGTGGCCCAGATACGGAATTACAATATATTCCCAGAAGCAGTCAGGCTGGGTATACCCCAGTAGCATCAATAACAATGAATTTCTAACTAATTTTGTGCAGGTGTCCGCTATCAGCGTGGATTAGGCCTATCAGGTCAGCTTTTCTTCGATGACCTAGAAGATTTACCAAACAAAAAGATAGCAGAATTCGTCCTTTTTTTTAATTCCCCTGGCTGGCTTATTATTATAATGATGTCCTTTGACAAACATGCACACAAGACGTTCTCTTGCACACGAGAATTCGCCTGCAAATCACGACAAGCAATGATCCAATTCACTACTCTAACTAGGCCAACGAGTGAACGGGCCCTTAACTAGGATACAGATGAACTGTTGAGAAGGAATCCTAACCTCAGGTGTTAAGTTGGAGGGAATTTAAGCAATTTTCAAAATTCTAAACACCATGGAGAGCAGGTATTTTTGACTCCCTATGCCAAAAGCAAAACCAAGTAAACCTTTTAGACTGAGTCGAAAATAGAACCCTTCTATCTAATACTGAAAATTGATGAACCAGGCAGTCATGTTTAAACCAACGCACAGTGCATCCCATCAAGGATGACATCTGTCTTCGGTTACGGTGGCTGAAGAGAATGGTATACTGGCACTTCCTTTGAGTGATCTTTATTACTAGCCTGGCTTCAGGGATTCAAGTGCAAAAGCTGTTTTGCGAATGTATATTTGCACCTTTGTGAAACATACCTCGATACCTAATTAGCTTGTGAAAATGTATTTCAAAGTTCGGTAGATTCTCGCAAAATTTAAATTGTAAGAGTATTTTACGTGCTGACCATTTTGATCAGCATTAATAGTGGTTTGGGCTTGGCTTTGTCGTTTATTTTGTCCATAAAATGGGGATATTTTGGATCTACTTCTATGGTGCATATTCGTCATCTCTCTATTTAACGTTTACAACAGTTCTAACATCTGTGCTTAGACATATGCTGTTGATTTCACTTATACAACAACTGACGCACCAAGAGTAAGTGAGTAAGTATGGGATATCAGTCCAATCCTACGCCTAAAAGTTTTCTTGTAGGAACTCGGCTGTTCTGATTAATTTTTTCCTTAAACTTCCTACAAACGGCGTTACTAGCCTTTAAATAAAAGGTGAGAATCTAACATTGAGTAGGACCACAATGTTCTTTAGAATGTTGATATCTCCAATGCCAAACCACAGAAGAAGAACTTGGAATTTCGAAATTCTCTGACCCCAAAACTCTTCTTTGAGCGGAGAAGACCAGTTTACAAATAATATTCTTCATCTGATGTGATGGGCTTCATCCAACGACCTGCATAACCAAACTTCAGCTTAGACGACAAATACCAGCTATAAAATGCACAAACTAGTGGATTCATAGTGGACAAGTATGTTTGAGTAGACGAGGCTAGTTCAAAAGCTCCTCATGACTTCTACACAGGAAAAAGAAAAAATGTAAGAAACGCCGGATACAGCCCATACAAAGTGTTACATCTCCGCGTGACGGTTGAAAGTTTCACCAGAATTAAACACAACAAGTTCGGGTCACCATATTCAAACAGAAGCCTACGAAAATAGCCAAACAGTCGGGTTACAGTGAATCAGAAGGAAGACTCCGAAGACTACTGAAACGCACAAGAAATCTCTACTGCCAGGCAGTCCACTCGGCCAATATGTGTCTGGGATGTTCATATCGAACCAAAGACCAATAAAGCTGGTCGATCGATTGCTAAGCCATTCAAAGAATTAAGTTAGAACCTTGCACATACCCTGCATCAACTCAGTTGCGGATGAAATCATGCCAGCATAAGTAGAATCCCAGTATCAACCCTCAAAAGCCGAACATTTTGCACTACCCAACTACATTAAGGTTCAAACCGCCGCTGTATTCAGTCGCCCTCTTACTTTACTCCATAATTTTTGAATTTCCTTTTTCGCTTATTCCAGTTAAATCAATCTAATAACCTAATTTCTTACCCAATAGTTGTTATCGCTGCCGCGCCTTTTTTTTATTGTTGACCAACGAGTCTGTTCATTTCGCGACAGTGCGTTTGGTGGATTTTTCATTTTTTTTTCTCCGCAATTTGCTTTTTGTTTTTCTGGTCTTCGTCATGTCTTCTTGTGGATCAACCAACTGCTCCATTAACGATCTACGGCAAAATATTCCATGCTATTTGTGTCGGCCTAAATAAAAAAAACACGGTCTTCCTTAAAGAATTCTCCGAAAATCGACTGTTCTTCTGTGATGAGTGTATCAGTATTTCTCTCTCACATGTGCTCCTTGCAATCAACTGCCTCAGTGACTCCAATGAATCCAACCAACCAGTGACTCCAACCAACCAACAAAAACGTAGAAAAAAAAGAAGCAACGTCTCATCGAAAGATAATTATAAATCGATCAGATTCATTCCCCATCTACATCCTAAACCTTACCCCAACTGGAGCCTTAAAACAAATATATTTCACAATTTTTCCTCTCCCTTTTATATCGCTAAGCAATCCCCTTCACGTATCTCCACAAAAGCACCAAGTGCCTCTCTTCCATCCAAGCCCCAACGCATTTCATTTAATTTAACCTCTGCCCTAGATACCGTCACTGCTTAACCACCCACACCCCCTCCCACGAATTCTCAATTTCGACCTTACAACAGGAGCCAAATACCCAAACATTATCAGCTCGCATATCTTAAATCCCGCTTCTAGCTCGCCTTTTTCCTCGGTTTCACGGGCAGTCACACAGTCTCTCTTTCGACGCCAATGCTCTTACAGAAACCAATCTGATCCCCGACATAAAGAGCGAAGAGCTATTCCCATCTTCTTATAATGTTTTCCAAGATGAAGATCACTCTCTCCCTATGTTTAATGATCCTGCCATCCCTAAAGTTGATTCTCCATGTAGAGGTGTCCTACTTGCCATTCACAATAACCTCAACTCTTCTCTCATCGCTATCTCTTCTTCTGTTAAACTGGACTTTGTTTCAATTAAAATAACACTTCCCAACAGGTCACTGTACGTTATGTGTTGCTACATTCTCCCAGCTCAACCTAGTGAATCCTACATCCTTGCTATTGAAGCAATTGACCAACTAATGATTCCATCGACGATATCCTTATCTTTGGTGACTTTAATCTGCCCCAGCTAAAGTGGATTCCATCGGATGATCACTTATTTTTTACCGCGTCAAACGCCAGTTCATCCAAGGAATGTCTTTTCATTGATAGCATAACTGACTCAAGCCTGTGCCAAGTAAGTGACGTCCCTAATCCTATCTGTAGGCAACTAGACCTTATTTTCACTAGTGATCCTATTAACTCCACAGTAACGTTGTGCCCCTTTATCCTATCAACTGTCGACAACTTTCACTCCCCACTTATTCTATCATTTTTCCATAACTCTCCCTCCCAGCCCACTTCTTCAACTACCATCTCTTCTTACAACTTCCATAAAGCTAATTTTCGCAAAATCTTTTGATTTTACCAACCTATCCTTATCTGATGCTGTTTCCATTTTCTACAGTGAAATACTTAATTCCATTTCTCTCTACATCCCCTTTTCACGGCATAAAACATCATCTATTTCCCCTCCATGGCACAAATTATGGGCAGGTTTTCTTCGCACCAATTCTTATGATGACTACTCTAACTATCTTGGAATCTACCTGCAATTCACCCAGCTCTATAACTGCCTCTATAAGCGCTTTCTCGACACAGCGGAGACAAACCTTATCAACGATCCTAAGACATTTTATCAATCGACCGACCCACATATTATCGCAAACTATTTTGCAAACTTTTTTAAACAGTCATTTGCAGACAACCTCTTCGTGCCCGACCCCATTTATTTTAAGTACCTTCCCAATTTCTCCATTGGCCCATCTCCCTCTCAACCTTTTGATCCCACCCTTATCGAAGAAAAGTTACAAAATCTCAACGATGAATTTGTATCTGGTCCAGATGGGCTCCCAGCAATATTTCTCAAAAAGTGTGCCTCCAATCTTTCGCATCCATCTTCCTCCCTCTTTCATCTGATCCTCACATAAGGGGAATTCCCCCCAAGTTTGGAAGACCTCTTTCATAACCCCGGTTCACAAAAGGGGATCAAAGAATGAAATAACCAACTACCGTCCCATTGCTAAGTTTTCTCACATACCTAAAATGTTCCAAATGTTCTAAGCTTTCAGTGCAAGTCACTTATGTCACCCAGTCAGCATGGATTTCTGAAAGGTAGATCAACTACTACAAACTTAGTTAAATTCGTATCCTTTGCGCTTTCAGACTTCGCTAAGGCCTTCGATAAAATATCACATCAACTGTTCATTTTCAAATAGTCCTCCCTCGGTTTCGACTCCTTTCTTATCTGGAGAACCGTTACTATATCGTTCGCTTTAGGTCAGCCTTCTCAACCCCGTTTTTAGCCATTTCTGGTGTCCCACATGGCAGCCACCTAGGTCCCCTCTTTTTTTATTTTAACTATAAACGATCTTGAGAAGATTATCAAACATTGCTCCCTATCCATTTACGCTGATGACTCTAAGTTCTCCAAAACTATTTCTTCACCCCTGGACTCTGTTCTCCTTCAAGAAGACCCCGATAGGTTTTCTACTTGGTGTCTAAAAAATTGCTTTGGGCTTAACGTCACCAAATGACAGTCTATGACTTTGTCTCGTAAGTCCAATCAATCCCCCTCTCGGCTTTATTTTCCGCATGACCAACCTGTACTCCAGGTTCAATCCCTTCGCGACCTTGGAATTTTAAACGATAGAGAGTTAAACTTCCGCTCACATATTGATGAGATAATCCTTAAAGTCAACTCATCGCTCGGTTTTATCAAACGTTGGTCTAAAGAATTTTGCAACCTTTATGTGACAGGGTCACTTTACATTACCCTTGTCAGGCCCCTCATTGAATATGCCAGCCAAGAATGGTTCCCCTTTCAGCGAATTCATATATCCCGAATCGAGAACATTCAACGTCGTTTTCTTCGATTTGCTCTTCGTGAACTACCCTGGAGTGACCCATTTATCTTACCTCCCTATCGCGACCGCCTCAAACTTCTTAACCTGAATACCCTCGAAAAACGCAGATACGTAGCTGACATTCTCTACATTAATCGACTGCTCTCCGGTTCTGTGATCTTCCCTTTACAATTCTTTTTCCTTCAACACTAACCCTCGTAATTTACGCTGTCCTCGTCTCTTCTATATCCCAACCCACCGCACCTCTTATGGCTCTAACGAACCAATCGTTCAAACCTTCCCCTTTTTGATTTTAACCTGAGCACTTCACGTCTTAAATTTGATCTCATCTACCACAAACAGACCCAGGCTGATTGTTTTTGTGATGGTGGTATCCCGATCAAGGGATAAGGGATGTGTGACATCGGATGGCTACAATCGCAAGAGGTCATCAGAGGTTTCCCTCATAACCAGCACAAAGTAAGAAGAACCAGTAGCTACAAGGAGGTCATTAGAAATGCCGGCTCTGATGTACTACATTCTAAAATGCCATCACAATTCCGAAACTCATTCGACTGATTCGACTGTAAATTCCTGCGGACTCTTGCACCAGTAGACGTATCGTGCAGCACTACATGCGAGATGTGGGCTCTTGTTGACAAGTACCAACAGAGGAAAGAAGGAAGAAGGAAGCCCTTATCATAAGAAATATGGCCGGATCAAATTTTGACAAAACCCTCGACCGCTGTTTCGAATATTGTAGCTATCGAAATAACTCAATAACTTAGCAGTTGAATGAATTCTCTAAGATACTGCCTGGGGTTAAAGACTCAACACTCTAAAGCTGCTGAATAAATAATTTTACCCTTTAACCATTCACACGAGTATCTGCAACATTTATTTGTTCTCATTTCTCAAGTGGATGCATTGCGAGTTCACGGTCTGTTTGACACTTGAAAAACCTGAACGCATGCCTGCACAACGAATTGCAAATTTCACGTCATGTCACATTCTTGTCATTGGCACTGTTAGCACGTACTCCGAATCTAATTGACATGTATTGACAGCCAGCGATGACAAGTAAAGTAGTGCCATCAAAAGTTAAGTATCTCCGTAGATGTGGCAAAAGTTCACACACGAGCCCAGAGGTCTGGGGTGAAGTAAATACGAGCAGTGGACCGTATAATTTTTAGAACGCTAACAAAGGTATGAACATCATTTTGTTGGGACGTTCGCGTGCTGCTTTATTGCTCGCAATCAAAGCCAGCATTGGGATCAAAATGGCATTTTGGAGAGTAATTCTAATGGATTTGACTTTTCTGTATTTTTGAAATAGTAATCCACTGTTTACGTACGAGAGTACATACATACTCGACACTCGTACCTTTGAATGGAGATGGAGTATGTTCTAGCACTGGATTTTGGTTTGGGGATTTTTTTTTTTCCAAGTTGCCAAGTCACTGGGGTTTATTTGAAGCAGTAGCCGCAGGTGACCTTTTGCAGAATTCATACTGTCACCGTTGGCAATTACGAGTAAATGTCTACTTTTGAACTGGGATAAAGTACTTCTCCTTTGTAGTCGTTGTCATTGACGTAAATTGAATCAGACGACCGGCGGCGATTGGAAGTACCAATGAATTGTCTTTTTTAAACGCATGCAAGTACGTACACATACGTACTCGTATCTGGACCTCACCTAAATCATGTAATTTGTTTTTTTTGTTTTGAAGAAGAAGAAGAAATGAAAAGCCATAATTTTGTGTGGGAAGGAGAGATAAATTGGGTAAAATATTTACATGAGAGAGAGGATTAAAGTTTAAGGAAACATTGTGTTTGGTTTTGCTTATATTGGACTCATGCAGGGAAGATGATTAATATCCTCGCATCTAGCTGCTTGTCCTTCAGATTTCACGAAGGCCAGTTAGCGAGAAGTTAATCCCAATTGCGTGCTGGGTACACATACTCGTATGTACGCGCATTTCAAAAGAGACCTTTACTGCATCTTCATATTTCAGACACTAATCTGACTGCATTGGAAGTCAGGTCTTGTATTTAACCCATAAAGCAGCAATTGTAATTGTGATGAAGTACCAGCACACTACAACAGTCCCTGAAATTTTCATCCTCATTACGGGTGCCCCGACAATGCAATTTTTGACGACAAGCAGACAATTTTTTTTTAGTTTTTGTCGGAACTCACACAAAGAACTACTAGTCCTTGTAGGTTCCCTTTAATGAAATTCCTCACTCTTTCCAAGAAAGATGAGTAAACACTTCAGTGATAAAGCATCATCCCACGTGATGCCAAGTACCTGCAGGCTGATGCGGTTGCATCGTATGCTTTACATTCGCAGAGGTAGTCCTCCGCAGTGCCGTCATCACTTTCACATCAAGCGTCGCAGGATTTTGTATCACTAATGCTCAGCACATTTAAGTGCTTGCGATCTTTCCTACTGAGTAGGAAAGTCTCTAATTTCTTAGACTAACGTGGGGAAGCATTCGCTGCTGGAAACCTTGGGAGTCATGCCATCTGCAGTTATGCTCATATTAAACCCAACAGGTCAATGAAAGCCCTAAACGCAGATAGACCTACCGTAGGTTCGCGTCCTGCAAAAGATCCCTATGACCCTTGACTAGTAAGTTAATCGGCGTTTTCCTGTGATCCCATTGTGAACTGGGACAAAACTTAGCGAATTTAGCCAAAAAAAAGTGACTGGACTCATACAAACAATCCCTCAAAAATATATAAAAACGAACTGAGGAACTGTGACAAAATTACAGAAACCTCTGAGGCTGTAAAAAAATCCTCTCTACAAATCCTATGATGCCTAGTTGTTTGAAAAAAACCGATGGCTCTTGGACAACTTCAAGTAATGAATCACTCAACCTGCTACTCGACACTCCCTTTCGAGGTAGCTCCCTATTCGCAGCCAGTAGCACCCCAAACAGGACTATTGCAACCGTGACCAAAATTCATGGTCTGATTACAAGAAACAAACTATTGGCTGCATAGCTTCAAACCATACAAGTCTGCTGGTCCGGACGGTATAATACCCGCCGAGCTATAGAAGCTCTTCAGATATTATCCTGCCTGAGCTAGGAAATATTATGAGGAGCTGTGTAGAACTTATCCACATTCCACTGTCTGGAGAGAAGTCAATGTAGTTTTCATTCCCAATGCCAGAAAATGTTCTCATGTTGTCCCAAAGGACCTCATCTCTGCTTCAGAAAACTCTAGAACTACTGATTGATATCCATACTCGAGCTAAAGTTAATCCAAGACCTCTGTCAACGGCTCAACATGCCTACTGTAAGGGAAAGTCTGACTAGCCACATCGAACGATCCCTACAATATAGAGAGTTCACAGTGGTTGCTTTCCTGGACATAGACCGTGCCTTTAACAACTTCAGCCCCAATGCTCCGAGACCCGATGCGAGAGCGTATGAACTGTCAAAAATATTTTCGTAACATGTACTTCAATGTGCTTGTTTGCAATAATGCGAGTCTCGCAGAAAGCATCGCAGTCACTTTCGAAAATCTGGAAAACTCTCTCATCTCACAATGCGTGATAGCTAAATTGTTGTTGTTTTCATTTTGAGCTTGTTATTTGTGAGTGGTGTTTGACGCTCAAGGGGTTTGTTTACCCTTAAGGTGATTGTTCACAGCGCGGGCAAAGGAAATTTAGGGAGGAAGAAAAGAGAGGTACCGATGTACATTGTTTTTAAATGTTTGCACGTTATAACGACCAGAAAATACAGAGATCGGCAGGGCATTCCATAAGCGAGTTGTACGGCTTAGGAACGAATCACGATATTTTAGAGTACGTCCGAAAATGGGCTTGAGGGTATACTGATGAGCATTCATAGCGAGACGGGTGTTACGGTTGAAAATTTGAATGGGCGGAATGCTACTGGCGATTTCAATGGAGCACTGGTGGTGGAAATAGCGATAAAACAAAGTGAGACAGGAGACATTACGTCGGTGTTCGAGGGTGTCAATTGATTGACTGATATTTGTATCATCAATAAGTTTTATCGCACGGTTTTGGATCCTATCTAGCAGGTGCAGAGATGTTTTAGGAGCACCTGACCAGATGTGAGAGTTGTACTCCAATTTTGGGCGGATGAATGCCTTATATATTGAGGTCAGATCAGAGGGAGTGAAGTATTTCTTACATCGTTTGAGGAAATCTGGACATTTCGCAGCATTTTTGGCGACATCGAATTTGTGGTCATTCCAACGTAAGTTGTCATTGACACACATACCGAGAATGGAAAGTTTTTCGGTTTCGACGATGCAAGTGCCATTCATGGATAATGGCTGTGTGTTTAAATTTCGCTTTAACGACAGCAGACAGCAGACAGCATTGTGTTTTGGTAGCATTAAATTCCACTCTGTTGATAGTTCCCCAATTGGTTAATATCGGAATTTAATGAGCTTAACATACGCTGGCGTTCTCGTTCTACAGCCGAAGAGCAGGAAAGTGAGTCCGGGAACGTATATGAGAACCAGAGAGTACTATCGTCAGCAAAGTAATATACTGCATTAGAAGCAGCAGACAAGAAATCATTGATGAAAATGAAAAAGAGTGTCAGAGACAGAACAGAGCCCTGGGGCACTCCAGCATTTATTTTGTGAATATCAGACTTGAAACCGTCCAAAACAACTTGAATTAAACGTTCAAATCCATTGAAGAAGAGAGTCGTCGATCCCAAAAGCACAGATTGATGTAAGCTTTAGTCCCGCTTTTGGGTGAGACATGCCATCAGATCACTAGTGGACCTGTTGCTGCGAAAACTGTACTGCCTTTCATTGAGAAGCTTTCGTGTTTCGAGATATTTCATGAACTGACGGCTTATCAGCGTTTCCATAACCTTGAAAAGAAGGGACGTATGTAGGAGGAGAGAAAAGAAGATTCGGCTTTGTCGCTAAACAAGCTGGAAAAATACTGTTTTCCATTTGATCGGAAATTGTCCTAAAGAGTAGGATTGATGAAAAAGCTTATGTTGAGATTTTTGAGTACTCGTGCTACTACACGATTGCAAAAGTGGATTCGTCCCATTGAAGATTCGACACAGTGTAGGCGGAGACAAGGCACAATCTGGGAGTGTTGAACTGGCCGCAAAGTGTGCAGCAAGCAGATTGGTCTTATCTAAAGAGTTGACAGCTGGAATGTCATTGTGAATGAACGTTGGGATGGAAGATGAGGCAGAATTTCAGAGGTTTTTGACAAACGACCCAAAACTTTTACTACCTTTGTGACATTGTAGTATTTTTTGCTTCAACTTTTGGTCGTACTGAAATTTCACACGCGTAAGAAAGACGTTGCAGTCATTTCTGGCTCGTTTAAACTTTTTTCGATTTTCCTCGGTCGGGTTGGTCTTGAAGGACCGAAAAAAACATTCCTCTAACACTGACGGCCTCTTTACAGTTCGAGTCGTACCATGCCTTTTCTTTTGGTTTGATGCTCTTTATCCGATGTGGAATAAAGGATCTCATTCCAAAGAGAATGGTGTCTGTAATCACATCAGCAGCGGAATCCACGTCGTCATCGAGGAAACATAACGACCAGTTAAAATTCTGCTCCAATTGGCTTTCTCGTATTGCCATCCGGTTCTTTTAGGAATCTTTCCTCTAACTGTATGGTCGGTATACGAGATGCGGATGACGTTGCTATAGAAATCTCAGGTAAGCTTCTTAATACTATTGAAGACCTCCTACAGCTATATATTAACAGATTAACCCGTTGGGCAGATCGCTGTGGATTGGGAGTAAGACCCCATAAAACTGATCTTGTCCTCTTTTACAGGAAACATAAAATTCCAATCAAAGACCCTCCGTCAATACGCGGTACCAGTTTAGTCTTTTCAGATACACCAAAATATCTGAGTCTCGTTTTTGGCAGGAAACTAAGCTGGAAACCTAGCATTCAAGAAAGAGTCAACAAAGTTACAGTAGCTTCATTCTCTTGAAAAAAAAGCCATTGGCAACAAATGGGGCCTTCATCAATACATCTTGGTCATAAGACCGATACTCACTACTTATTGTCCGGTGGATGGCCGTAGATAATGCAGTCAACTGCAGCAAACTACACAGAGTCCAAAGAACAGCATATCTATGTATAAGTGAAGCCCTACGTCCTACTCCGTCCGCGGCACTGGATTTTCTGCTTCATTTGACACCTCGCTTAAGCTATCCGCCTTAAAGCGACTACTGAGTGGAGAAATAATTTATTTGGCCACGATAACGTTCTTAGTATATTAGGAATCCTCACAGGGAACATCGATTACACCATACCTGAACTTTGGCTTGACAAAACCTTCCATGTAAGTTTCCGCTCTAGATCCTTCTGGAAGGAAGATGTTTTCATGGAGGACAAGTTAATCCACTTTTACACAGACGGATATACAACCAATAGCGGGGTTGGTGGCGGTGTTTTCTCAGATAAGCATTCCGTCTTCCAAATCACCGTAGCGTGTTCCAGACGGAAATTTTAGCGACTAAATGAGCTCTGTCCTGGGTGAAGAAAAACGTGATATCTGCAAAGGATATCCGCATCTTTTCGAATAGTCAGGAGAAAACTTCACTTAGGAGCTTTCTTCTACAATGACTTAAACGATCTAAAGAATATAAACGTTAACAGTCTCCTACGCTTCATCATAAGCTCAAACTGATACCATGAGTAAGAGGATCATTGATCCACGCGGCATCACAATGGGCCAATAGGCAGGCCTAAGTCGGTTGGTCTTTCTAACAGCAACTTTATCTACCTACCTACCTAGCCTTCCGACTTCATTCAGTGAAGTATTACATTCTCGATGTAGCTTGGAAGTCGGATCTGGGCTGTCGCCACAGATACAAATGCCTCGTCACCTCTATCGATTCTTTATAATACGAGTATAGTTCGTTGTCATCAGGAATACGGACCTAAATTTTCCTAACGAGTGGAATCTAATGTTGTCGTCCTCCAGAAAGACACCAGCACCGTATCCTAGATCGACCAAAACCAGTTTTGGGCACAGGAAAGGCGATTTTGTATTTTTTCCGCAGCAAGAGTTCTGGTGTCATTTCACCAGATGGAATGTTCATTAGATCGCAAGGTCATCAAAGCTCTCGTTCATGATATACCAAACACGACTTCTTTCTAAACGGAAGATAGGTTTGAGAGTGCTGCCTATGATTTGAATATCAAGGGGAGGGAGATTCATCAGTGAGTCTAGATCGGAGCCAGGCGTGCTTCCGAAAGCCCCAATGCAGCGTAGACAGACTGTTCTTTGGAGTCCGGTAAAAGCAGCAATGACCTATTTTCATGAGAACTTCTTACACCAGATATCTGGCTCATAGAATATGCCAGATATCCGTGACAGGTACCACGTCTTGTGCCGACAGCTACTTGCAATGCCAGAAGGCAGAAAGACTCTTATGCTTTCTACGTAACATGGTTAGTCTAGAGGAGGCTTCTTTGGAGATGCTTTTAAACCCTAGATGGGTTAGACCCTCTTCTCCTAAAGAGAACAACTTTAGTTTTGAATGATCGATCATCGATCACGTCTAGTGCTGGCTATACTTTAGAGCTGAAAACCGATAGACGCGATCCAACAGTGCAGCTACATCATCTGCATATGATTGAGAGTAGACGTCAGAACTATTGAGAGCGGTGAGCAGTGTGTTGCCTTTCCCCCACTATTACATATTGGCCGTAGTCACCATCCGCTATCAATGTCCTATTCACAAGAATTGTGAGTTGCACGTGTCGTCAAAATCTGCGTTGTCGAAAGCAACCTCTATATCGATGAAATGCCCAGCGCTTACTTCTTCTTGTCGAGGGCCCCTTGAATTCACCATCTTAGACAGATAATGCATTCGCAAGGCAGTTTTGGGCACATGGAGTTCAACCAACTTGTTCATGCTTTTCAATATGAAAGAAATCAGACTTATAGGTCTGAGACTCCTGGCTAGCGCGTAGTCCTCTTTTCCGATTTTCTGTATAAAGGCTACTCTCACTGTTCGTCAGGATTTCGGTATGTACATGCATATGCCAGTGCCAGGCTGGCAGTGGTAACTCTCTTCAGAGTTACCACCAGCTCGCCTATATCTTTTTGTAACATAATAGGTATTTGCCATCGTTGCAGGCGAGTTGAAGCCATTAAAGGAACAGCATGTGTAATGGCCTCATTCGTCACCACAACCGAGCTGCTCACTAGCAGCTTCGTTAATAGGAGTTGGTTGTGAGCTGGTTCTGATTAGTTACCAGGGGAGTGAGCCTGAGGTTTTCGATTCTACACTTGGTGAGGACACCGTTCCGGTTCTAGACAGCTTCATCTAGCCATTGTTTTGCCTTGAGCTTAAGTTGAGCACTGTTTGACTTGTCAGGGTTCTCCTTAACTAGGGTCTAGTTGGTTTCCCGCGGATTCCTTCTCTTCAACAAAGTCTAGACCTCGCATCCCTATGGTCTGACAAGGAGACCTATGGTAGTATAATACGATACTTCCGAACTCTTTGAATTTGGCCTCGATACCGTTTTTTAAAAGGCGTTATTTACATGAAGAAAGCTTGAGACTTCTTGCCTAGCGAATCATCATCCAAATAAATGCCACCTTCCTTCTTTTTAGCAGTCGCTGAAGTAAATGTGGCAGTTTTTCATCCGCACTTCATGAACTCCGGTTAAATCTGCTTTATAGCACTCCAGGATCTCCACGAGTTGTTCGGCAGCATTCCATGTGCAAAGCCGAAATTCGTTCATAATTTGCTCACAACAACAAGGTTTAACAAGAGCTGGTTAATTCCTCCCCTGAGACAATTGATGGACTATCACAACACCGTTCGTTGAATGCAAATTAAATTGGCCAAATTACCATATCCCATACAATCATTACCATAACTGAAATGCTAAAGACATTCAATCCAAAGCAGGCCACCTAATTAAGTGCAAAAAATGTGGAATTGCAACACGCAGCCGCGATGCAATGTCTTACTGGAATACAAAAAACCTCTTTCACACTTTCATGGCATGCCATTTGCGCAAAAGTACGTTTTACCCGTATTTGTAAAGTATCTGGTGGAGTGGTGTCTGGAATGGAACAGCTTGCATTAGTCGGTATTTTGATATCAGGATGGTACCTCACCATGCGTGGCTATCGGAAAACACTGAATTTCGAAAGATCAACTCTCTATAGTCAGAGATGACTATCAGTGCATCACAGCGAATATCTTTCAGTGGAACGTGTCCTAAATAATTTTCAAAAATGGAAAGTCAGCAAAGTCAAGTAAATGCATTTTGAGTCGGTCATAAGCGCATGACAATGTTGCTGAATTGGTAGTAAATTGGCAAATTGGCTACGAAAATGAATTATGTGAAAGAAAAAGTTAATTTTCAACCAGATATCAACCAGACAATGACTGCTACTGCGATACCATTAGCCAGATGGAAAAGATTTCTGTGTGCTGCAAATATGGTGTTTGCTGAAGACTGCAGAAGCAGTGCCTGTTTGGTTGGCCACCTCAGGAGGACTTGGGCTAGACTTGGATTCTTGAGCTTCAGGCATCCCAATGAATGCATAATTCCAATAATTTCAAGGCTATATTCGCCAATATAAACCCGATGTTCCATTTACGCCCTGCAGACGATAAGGACCACGTTGCAGAAGAATGATTTTACTATCTCCTCGACCAGACGTATGAACAATGTAGGGATAACAATGTAGGATATCAGCTCTAAAAATAGGCAGAGGCTAATTGCCTTCGCCTCAGAACGAAGTTTTGTCACAACTATCAAAAGCTTTAAGTACCTCAACATCCTCAAAGAGACCTGAGGGTCACGTAATCCAAAATCCGTCAATCAGGTCGACACAATAATACGATGTAGCATCCTGGATGTTGTTTCGTGGAACCAAATTCGACTCAGGCCACCACTTTGTTCTAGCCATGGCGGGAATGCGAATGTTCCATACATCAGGAAGCCGAAGAAGACGTCGAACGGCTAAAATACCGACCCTTAGAATGTTTACAAACAACGCGGGCGAAGGAAAGCTGGGAGAAAAGCAAGAGAGATACCGACGTACTCGTACGTTAATTTTGAACGTTTGCGAGTTACAATGGCCAGGATCCAAAGAGCGCGGCAGTGTATTTCATAAGCGAGTTGGACGGCTTAGGAAAGAATCACGATATTTCAATCTGCTTCCGAAAGTAAGCTTGAACGTGTAGTGATGAGCATTCATAGCAAGACGGATGTTACAGTTAAAGGTTTGAAGCAGTGGAATTCTACTGGCAATTTCAATGGAGCACTGATGGTAACAAGAGCGGTAGGACAAGGTGAGACTGGAGACATTTCTTCGGTGTTCTAGGCGATATTAGCATCACCTATGAGTTTTATAGTACGGTTCTAAATCTCATATAGCAGGCGCAGAGATGTTTTAGGAGCACCAGACCAGATGTGGGCATTGTACTCTAATTTCGGGCTGACAAATGCCTTATATATGAGTATTGAGCCTGATAAGAGCGGGTAAAATACTTCTTACATCGCTTGAGGAAACCTAAACATTTTTCAGCATTTTTGGCGACATTAAATAAGTGATCACTCCAACATAAACTGTCACTGACACACATACCTAGAATGGAAACTTTTTCGGTTTCGACGATGCAAGTGCCATTCATGGATAATGTTTGAGTGTTTAAATTTCGCTGTAAGAACCGCAGAGAGCATTGTTTTCCAATCTGTTAGTTAGTTATTCTGTTTACGAGTATATCGGCGTTTAACGAGCTTAAAATAGGCTGGCATTGAACGCATATGAAAAGCAGAGAGTACTGTCGTCAGCAAGGGAATATATTGGATTAGAAGTAAGAGACATGAAATCATTGAAGAAATTTAAAAAAAAAAGTGTCGGAGACAGAACGGAGCCCTGGGGCACACCAACATTTATTTTGTGAATACCAGACTCGAAAACATGCAAGACAACTTGTATTGAACGTTCCGAAAGGTAATCTCTAATCCATTGAGAAATAGAGCTGTCGATCCCAATTGCACGCATTTTCGACAAAAGAGCCTGATGCCAATCTCCGTCAAATGCCTTAGAAATATCAAGTACAACTACAATATCTTGCTTTCGAAAGATTGATACAGGCTTTGGTTCCACTTTCCGATGACGCATGTCATCAAGTCACCAGTGGACCTGTTGCTACGAAAACCGTACTGCCGGTCATTGAGAAGTTTTCGTATTTGAAGATATTTCATGAGTGTTCCCAGGACCTCGGAAAGAAGGAACGTAAGTACAATGGGTTTGTATGAGGAGAGAGAAGAAGATTCGCCTTTTTTAGGGACTGGCTGGGCTAATGCCGTTTTTCATCAGATCGGGAAGAGTCGTAAAGAGTAGGATTGATGAAAAAGCTTAGACAGCGGTTTTGCCAGCGAGGGAGTACACCTCTTCAGAAGAAGAGAAGATATACCACCTAGACCGGCGAAATTGGGTTCGTCCCATTGAAAATTCAATGCACTCAGGTGTAGCTGGCCGCAAAGTGCGCACTAAGCAAATTAGCCTTGTCCAAGGAACTAACAACTGGAATGTCTTTGTAAGTGAGCGTTGGGATGGAGAATGTGGCAGAATTTTTGATGTTTTACTATTGTTGCAACATTGTAATAAATATTTTTTGCCTCAGTTTTTGCAGTCATTTCTGGCACGTTCGAACTTTTTTTGGTTTTCCTCTCCCGGATTGGCCTTGAAGGATAGAACAAATATTTCTCTAACCCTGGCAGCCTCTTTAGAGATCGAGTGTACCATGCCCTTTCTTTTGGCCTGATACTCTTAATCCGATGAGGGATAAAAGATCTCATTCGAATGAGATTAGTGTTTGTGATCATATCAGTAGCAAACTGCGTAGTCGGTGTACGAGAAATTTGCTGATATGGCACAATGGCCCAACGAGCTTAGAGGAAAAAACACTTATCTAGGTGAGAGGTTAAAAACAAGTCCAGGACGTTGGGTGTGTAACTACCAACGTCTGGTACTCGCGCGGGGTCATTTACAAGATGAGTAAAGTTGTTTTCCGCAGCGAAGATGTCAACACTCCGTCCTTTGCGTAGTATCTGTTCAGAATGTCGAAGTCACCCAGAAGAGCGAAAGGAATAAAGGCAGTAGTTCGTAGATATATAGCTTCAGATCTGAGTGATCTGAAAGATGTTGGTGCGGATCTATTTGTATCACTTGCGAGCCTTAATCATTTTCTGAATGAGTTTCCGAAAACCTTTCGAGAAGTCTTAAGTTGCCAGTATCAAGCGCTGAAGACCAGTTGTGACATTTTCAGTAAGTCATTAGAGACGGCACATCTGATGTGCTCGGTTTGATGAAGCTGTCAAGCGCATGCAGCAAAACAATAGACATACATGGGCTGAAAAAAGTGACGTTAGCTGTTCATGTAATCTATGAGCAAAGGGGATGGGATGAAGATCTGAAGATCTCAGAGGTTCTTATACAAAAATGATGTTGGCAAGTTCAGCCAAAAAGCGAAAACAACTTTTCCAGCATATAAATACCGAACAGAGGCTTACGGCTAAGACTTCCAACTTTCCGCTGAAGCAGAATTAAACATTTAACATGGGCAACAATCGACAACAACTGGAAGAATGGAATCTCAGCATCGTTTGCCCGATACTCAAGTAGAGAGCCACTCCAAACAAGGCCAACTATAGACGAACTTGTCTCCTTAACATCGGGTACAAGATTATATCTAGCGTTCTATGTAAAAGCTTGAAGCCCTACCTCAACAATCTAATTGAACTGGTAGATCCAGTTATTCCAATTTTTATGTTTCAGCAGCTGTCAAAGTTACCAATGACATCCAGCTGTCAAAATATTCAGTAAGGCTTGCACGCTTGCCGAACAAGCGGAAATTATTAAAAAATATTACCGAACTTCCAGCTAAATTGTAAATATGCAACGCGAACTTCATCATGAGGCCGGTCGTCATTATGGCTTCAGTGTGCAAGTAATTCACCACACCGTGGAAAAGTTTGACCGTGAGTAGACTCTTTTAGATCGTAAGCCACCAACCAGATACAGATTGCTGCGAAATGAAGAAAACAAAGCCGACGTAGCGGCCAGTATCGAAAAATACCCAGAAATGTCGATTCGGTGGCGATCAGCTGAATTGGGCATCGCCAGAGAATCAACACGGCCTATTTTGCGGTTGGATCTCGGCCTACATCCGTATAGATTTCTGATGACGCAAGGAAAGCGGACGATCATAGAAAACACCGTAAGTTCGCTAATTGGAAGCTGAAAATATTGGCCGCAGACCCGGATTTTGGCCAAAAAATCATCTTCTCGGACGAAGCCTATTTTTGGCTCAGCGGCTATGTTAAAAAGCAAAATTGCCGTTGTTTGATCGAACACAATCCACAAGTGTTCGGCCCAGCATCAATGCATCCATAAAGATTGCATGGCGGCATCATTGCACCTTATTTCTTTCGATACAAGGAAGGAGACAACCTTACCGCCAACGGTCTCAGGTATAGAGCGATGTTAACCGACCTTGTGTGATCAGAGCTCGACAACATCGATATCTCCGAGGTGTGGCCCCAACAAGACGGCGCTACTTGCTATACAAGCGACATAATGCTCGAAGTGGTGAGGGAAAAATTTGGCGACTGGGTCATCTAACGGCGAGCGTTCATCACCACTCGACTATTTTCTCTAGGGCTAGTTTATATCCTTAGTCTAGAAGCCAACCACGAGGCCAACGTTCGACACAGTATTTCCGGAATAACGCCGCACATATTGGACCGAGTCATTAAAAATTGGACCGACCGCTTGAAGCACTACCAGCAATGCTAAAGCGACCATTTGAGTGATCTGCTATTCCACACATGATGGTTTGAACGTGGCTGCAAAATAAAGCCAAAATCAATTTTATATCTCACACCGTTGTTGTTTTATTTAACTGTTTTTCCCTATTGTTCGTATATGGCCAACCTTTAGAAGCAGATCAAGTCTTGGCATCCCTTGGCAACTCATCCGTCTGTGTAGGATAATAAAAGAGAACGCTCGCTGAACCAAAAGTTCAAAAGTTGGTAGTAACCACGAGTCTATGCTGTAAAATATGTAGTTGTGCAAAACTTACAGATTAACACCAGAGGCACAATAATTTAAAATCCTGTGCAACCACTTTCATACGCCGATGACATTGGCATTATGCTTAGGAAAAATTGGCAAGCTATTACCGGGGCGTTCCCGCCTATTAAAACAGAAGTGACAAAAATGAATATATGGAGCAAATGAGGGCAAAACAGTCGACAAGAATGGGCACCCAACTCCAAGTTTGATGTGGTGAGTGACTTTGTAACTACCTGGATTCCACTGTAAATACATAAAATGACAGAACCGTAGAAGTCTAGTGAAGAATCACTCTTCCCAATCGCTGTTGTTTTGGACTAAGAAAGCAACTGAGAAATAAATCCTTCTCACGAACAAAAGCGACACAAAAGCACTACAAAAGAGAGCTGTTGGTTGAGGCCGAAGTCCACTCTGGACTGTAGCGTCACCTGCTGGATAGCCAACAGCGCTTGACCTAATATGATGACTGCTGCTCAAAGAACAGCCACTTATAACTGCGTTCTAGTTAAATGGACCTTGTTTGCCTTAGGACACTTAACCTCACAAACTGGCTGGTTTATTCTCAAGCTAGCACTTCGAAATGGGATATTACATTGAAGGAATCAGAAAAAGAACTGCTGCACCTTATAATGATAGATATCTCCTCTATACGATGGTATTGACCTTTCCAATGTCCTGGGACCTGCTTATCTATTATCTTTTCGGTAGTAACCATGTGCACTTTTACAGCTCCTAAATTATAGCTGCCATAGTTTCAATATGTCTGAGAAACCTGGTAATGGTAGTCATACTTCTGAAACTTCTTAACGGTTAAAGACCGTGTTTTGCTCACAGACAATTCTAAAGCTCTACAATTATTTTACTCCACAAAAATTACGTAAATCAGTGCTCTAATCAGCCCGGAATTAGCAAAGCTTTTGCTAATTATACAAAAAGGTGAATTCTTGCAAGTGTTCGGCTAATTGCAGCTAGTCCATAATAGATTTCTCTGAAAATGATTGCATGTTCCTAGACAGATGTGCTTGTGCTCCAAATGCTCGGTATACGTGATTTCCTAGAATCAATCAATCCCACATATACACAATTTGCTTGCAACAGACTTGCTCTTAGTACTGAGAAGTAAATAAATGCATAAGAATGTCATTTGGGAATGCATCCATTGAATTCACTGAAACTCAGAGAAACACATCCGAAAGCATTAAATAATTTATTTCCCAAAACTGAATGCATAAATTTGAATTACATACGAGTGTATCTGTTACTGAAGTTGCTTAAAATGAATTAAAACAGAATAACAACGATTTCATGTTATTTCAAAAGATAATAAGGAATTCAAGAGACTTCACTCAAATCAATGTTTTCAAAATGATTTCCAATCGAATCTACGAGTAATTGATGTTTTAGCAGCAGTTTGGCTGTAGCTACAGATGCAAATACTTCGTCCTCTCCACCGGTTGTTCACAATATGGGAAGTTTTATCAACGAGGAATGAAATCTAACGTTACCGTCCTGCAGAAAGACACAAGCGCCACATCCTAAATCGGTTTTGGAGCCATCCTAGAAGACCCGACTACATTGATTTCCTGGCTCAGATTCTGGCCGAAACCATTCTTGAATACAGGGAAAGTTTTGTATTTTTGTATTTATTCCGCCGCAGCATCCATAAGACCAGAGTCAAAAGACACCGCCGATAGCAAGGTCATCAAAGCTACAGTGCGTATTGTGCCAACGACTATATCTCATGAAACTGAAGATGACTTTGAGAGTTCAGCCCATGATATAAATATCAAGGGGAGGCACTTTCATTGATGAATGCCGCGACAGACTGTTCATTGAAGTCTTGTTAACTGCAGCAGTTCCGTCTGTTTGTGAGAGCTTGTTGAATAAGACATCTGACGCAATGGATACAATTGGATATAATAACCCTTCTCGGGGTTAGGGTCCATATCTTTCCGACAGATCCTTTGCAATGCGGGAAGATCGATAGCGCCGTATCTTATTTAGTCCAGAAAAGTTTTCTACCCAGGATTACACCCAAATACTTAGCCTCGTTGGAGAATTGGCTAGCGATGCCTTTAGAAATGAGTCTAACCAGTCAGCTTGCTCGTTCTCGTAAATAGAACAAACTTCAGTTTTCAGAGGATTGACTGAAATCTCATTTCTAGTGCACTAACCGCTGATCACATATAAGCCCGCTTGCGCTTTAGGGCTCTAGGCACGATCCAACAGACAGTACAGCTCCATCATGGCCGTATGCTTGTTCACATATGTCAAAACTATTGGGCGCGTTGAGCAATGAGTCGACCAATATGTGATATAGCAGTGGAGATAGAAAGTCACCTCGCCCAGTCTGCACCCGCTACTAGTATCTTATTCAACTGCATTGCTTTTATCCATAAAACTAGTGATTCGTCTACGGCGCGTTTTATGGCGAAGTTAAACATGCCGTCAAAAGTTGCATTGTCCAAAGCATCCTCAACGTCTATGAAAATTCCCAGAGCGTATTTTGAGGGATGCATTCACAAAGCAGCAATCTTTCCATGCTCTTCGACATGACGAAAGTCAGACTTATCTGACTTGGCGAGCCTGTAGTCCTCTTTTCTCACTGTTCGGCAGGGTTTCGGTATGTATACCAGTGCCAAGCTAGCAGTAAAGATTCTCTTCCGAGTTATCAGCAACTAGCCTATACCTTTTTGCAACATAACTGGGTTTATGTCATCGGTTTTATTTTTCTATTGTAATCAGTGCACGGGTTATTATACCTTTAAAATGTTTGCACCCAGTACGGGGAGGAAGAAACTTTAGGGAGGAGAAATAGAGAGATACCGATGTGCATTGGTCTTAAATGTTTGCAAGTTGTAATGAAAGGAGCTCAACAGGGCGTTCCATAAACGAGTTAGGAAACAATCGCGCTATTTCAGGCTACGTCCGAAAGCGGGCTTGTGGGTATACTGATGAGCATTCATGGTGAGACGGGTGAAACCATTAAGAGTTGTAAGGGCCGACTCCAGCATCGTAGCCAGGATTTTGTTTCGGGGGGCTTCCTCAATTTCGAAGCAAAGGAAGCATCAGCATGTTTAATGTATTTCTCCCTGCTCAGCACTTGCGTTAAAAAATTGGTAAGTTAAGTTCGGTTAGACGTAGCCTATAACGTACAATAAACACAGTCAATGTGTTCTCAATTACAGCACCGTATATCACTAGATTGGCGCCAGTCAGTGCCTGTCCTATAGCGGTCATAGTAAAAGTAACGATATAACCGAGATGCATCTCCTCTGTAACTGTCCGGCTAAAGGGTTGATTATCTGCCCATCGTAGAGGCATTTCAACGGCCTGCTATGATCACAACAAGCTTACAATTGCCTAAGTTCCTGACACTTTCAAGAACTAATGTTTGCTGAAAGTTAAAACTGCTGATTACGCGTGAAATACAAAGCTCGGAAAATTACGCAGCTCCACCAGAAGAAGATCAGTCAGGGGTCACGAATTTTAAAAAGAAATCCTACCCACATATGGTGCTCATACATTGGCAAAAGCAACACGGCTACACTAGATGGCATCTGGCAGATATTTGGAAATGTTATTATCAAAAAAATTTTAGGATATTGGTTGTGAAAGATTGTTGAAACTGAGCCGAAGGCTGGGCTGTCAAAAAAATAGCGAGGGACAGCTTCAAGCTATTGAGTTCATTTGGAACTCCAAAATGGTTGAGGAACAAAGGAAAGAAGCAGTTACATTACGATATATCGCCTAATGCAACTCCGTTGGTCGATGTGCAAAAAGAGCTGTGTGAGGAACTGAAGGATCTTTTGCCTTTTCAATTATTCTTAAAATTTTATGATGCGGAGTTGTTGGATCACATCATAACTGAGACCAACCGATTTGCAGCCCAGAAAACACCGATTTCCATTTGAACGTGGTGTTATTGAAGAGTTACCACACTTTGCCTTCTGTTTAGGATTATTGGCCTTAGAAGCCGTCAATGGAAATCATAAGGGTAAAGCAGGCAATGTTGGGATTTAAGTTCACGCACATCAAAAGATGCATCCATTTTGTAAATAATGATGAATTAGATCGTAATGATAAGATGGCCAGGGTACTATAATTTTCATTAAACCGAAAGTTTAAGCAGTTTGGCATTTGGGTAGAGTTCCTGTCAATAGACGAGCAGATGGTGACCTATTTCAGCCGCCACAGTTGCAAGATGTTTATTTGAGGAAAACCAATTCGCTTTGGTAATAAACTTTGGTGGCTCTCTTCGTCAACCGGCTATTTATACTTTTTCATCCCTTACGACACAGAGGTTGGTCTTGGAGTTGACGTCGTTCTCCGTTTACTCACCAATATCGACAACTTCTTCAACATGTAGCTATTAGTGCTACTAATATAAAGACCAAAAAAGATTTGCCTCGTTTCGCACATGATTATATGTACGACTCTAAGAATCAGATCACTCATTGCCGCTGGCAAGATAAAAAGCAGGTCACCATTGCTACGAATTGTGATCAAATTCTGACACTCCATCGGTGTTGCAATAAAGCGACTAAAGCTTCTAAGCAAGGGCCAAGAGAAGAAAGGAAATTCGTCAACGTTGATCAGCCTGCTGTGCTTCGGAGCTATAATAATGGGATGGGCGGCGTTGCTCTGCACGACAACGCCATTCAAAATTATAGAGCGAACAGACGTGGAAAAAAATAGTACTGGCCTCTTTGGATAAACAGCCTGAATTCTTCTGTTGTGAATGCTTGGAAATTGCATTGTTTGGTTGCAAAATACCAGAACGAGAAACTAATCAGCCAATTTTCCTCGATCTAAACAGGATTAAATTTATTTGCTTGTAAAATTTGCCAGATGTGTTACTTCAAAAAGACCGGGAAAAAAAATCACAGTCTGTGTAGTTCGTTGTGTAGATCAGATGTCCTGTTTTTGGTTCGCGAAAATTAGTGGAAGTATTTACGGTGGCCGGTTATTCGAACCGCATTTCTTCTAGGTGTTCTAGTGGAATAGTTTCCTGTATTGGAAAAAACGAGTAAGATCAATTTAATGTACACGGTTTTAATATCCGGCCACTGTTCTTGTTCAAAAGGTTACCGTGGCCGGTATCTAGTACTTGTTGATGCAGTATGCGGCCATAGTAATAATTCGTTGAATATTCGTATTTTATAGGTAGACAATGAATGCAGAAATTAAAGAAAATGACTCAAATTGGCCTTCACGTGCTGATAACATCAAGCTTGCCTTGGAGGGTATTCGGTAAAAAAATTTAAGCCACCGCTAGGCTGCTGCTAAGTGTGCTACGTACAACATACCGAAAAGTACAATACTTTGCAAGATAGACTGCATGCTGAAGTTGATGAAAAACGTGTCGCGAAAGGCTATTACAGATTGGTGCATTGATGTGGCCAAATGTGGTTTCCCTCTTAAAACAACTGATCTCCTTAATACAGTCCAAAAACTAATAAAACCGGAAAATCGAGATAACCCTTGATCGCCCAGGAAGAACATGGCTAAAACTGTTTTCCAAAAGGAATCCCGCCTTAGAGAAGCGGAAACAATTTCTAAGGGAAGAGCAGTGGTTACTGAAAATACCATTAGGAAATGGTTTAGCGATCTTCATAGTTTCCTAAAAGAAGGTAATGAAGAAATCTTGTTGAATCCCAGTAGAATATTGAACGCTTTGTCCTAAAACAGGAAAAGTTATAGCCCCTAAAGGTTACCGAAACGTTTACCAAATCCAAATGGTAAAAGAAAAGGACACTTTAACCGCCTTAGTAATAATGACAGCAAACGGGGGAACTTCTGCCAAATATGGTAATTTTCCCGTACATTCGACCACCAGCGAATATAATCAGGAGCGTTCCAAAAGCTTGGTTTTTAAGAAAAACAGAATCAGGGTGAGTGCGTAGTGAAACTTTCTATGAATACATAGCAAACTGTGTAAGCAAATGGATCGATGACAACAACGTTCCAAAGCCAATTTAACTTTTTGCAGATGGGCATAAAACTGATATGTCCATGCAGTTGAGCCAGTTGTGTGATGAAAAAAACATTATTCCTTACCCTCTTCCACCGAACACAACCCATATCCTGCAACCAGCAGATGTAAGTGTTTTTAAACCGCTTAAGGAAGATTGGAAGCAGACGGTTAGAGAATGGCACACGAGCAACATAGAAAGTGTTTTAATTGGCAGAGATTTCTGTCCACTTCTTGAAAGTGTTCTTAGTAAGAATAAAAACTTGAAAGAAACTATAAAAAAATGGTTTTCGAAAATGCGGACTGTTCCCGTTTGACTCAAATGCGGTCGATTACGGAAAATATGTCCAAGATGCACTTGACAAGATGTCCTTCAAAGGAACAGAAACAACGGCAATTCTTCAACCTCCTGAAAAAGATCGCTACTCCATAGCTGAGTCTGTGATACTAGAAAGTAGAAATGAATTAGAAACAAATGGTGTTAATGTCGAAACAACATTGGCAAAGAATAAAACGACAGTAACAGACGTTCAGACAATAGAATTTTCGTCAATGCCTATAAATGCTTTGTGTGATTTAAAAGATGATGCAGTGTGCTGACGAGAATTGCCCTATATTACCTGATTTGGCAGATATACTCGTATTACCTCAAACATCATCACCATTGACCCATCCGTCCACGCCAACTTCCTCAAAAAGATCTCCTCTTGCTTCGATAAATCTAACAAACCAAACATTTTTGGAAAGTCCAAGTTCCACATCTTGTTTAACCGATACAAATAAAAACTTTTTAGCCACATCTTCATCAAGAACCAACTCTCTGAAAGCTCATGTTAAAACATACCCCGTACATAAAGGATTTAAAACAGTTGTTTCTTCGAACGCAAGATCAACATCTTGTTCCCCTTGCAGGTTTCGATCACCACATATTTTGTCAACTCATTTGTTCAATCCACATCCAATTAAAAGAAAAAATGTGTCGCTGGCCTGCAGGTCTCCCCGTGCAATTTCTTCACAAGCTTGGAGGGATATTTTCGAGCAAAAAGAACGAATTAAGAAAGACAATATTTATGCGGTTAAAAAAAGAAAAGTTGAAAGCCTTCAAAAAAAAAACAAGACATAGAAGCTTTAAAACTGAAGAAAGGAAACCGTCAAGAACGCAAAAAACTGTTAATTGTCACAAATACAAAGAGATACTTATATGCGACACTGAAGAAGACGATCTAAAAAATATTGATTGTGACACATTGCCGTACAATGATGCCATAAATATGGAATATATTTGCTATAAATGTCTTAACCTTTTTTTTTTACTTTTAAATTCATTTTTATTATGTCTTTATATATGTTAACTTACCTACTAGACAGAAATGCTTAAATCTAATTTAACATCAACAGTTTCAGAATTTAGCTTACCGAGCACTCTAAACTTAACGATATTACTACAACTAGTGTCTTACGACCTTAAATCTATCCTAGGACTTAGCTTATATAACCAGCATATTTACATATATGATTCTCTAAGAAAATTATATCAAAAAAAACTTAGATGTTCTATCTCTATTTTTTTATTTTTATTTAAAATTAAGCTACCTATCTACATAACCTACCTATGCTACTTAATTTAACTTAACTATAATCCAGGTGGCGAGCACTCGTTTTCTTAAATGTCTTAACCCTTTCAGGACCAATGTTGCCTATAGGCAACAACGACCTATAATATCAAAACAACCGTTACCGTATTCTTTTTGCAATTCGGTTTGCTTTTCTTTAATCAGCTGTTCTGTTTTGTGCATTTTTATGCACAAACAATTTTGCCAGCTGCTTTGAGCTTTTACGAGTAGTATTTCTGTCGATTTCGTTGCGACAATAGGTGCTGAAAAAATTGCAGCGAAAAGTGTTAGTGAATTTAATTAAATTAATCGAAATACATCAGTTCAATTTGCAAAAATATTTAGTTAATTGATTCAGAAAAGGTAAATTGACATTAGAAACATTAATTTTTAAAGAAAAATTGCTTAGTTGTGTCTTAGGAATTTTTCAAAGTCAGTGTTGCCTGTAGGCAACATTGGTCTTGAGTGGTACAAACATTTTCAAATATTTTTCTTAGAGTAGATATGCGTCCCAAAGGTTTAAAGCAATTGGAAATTGAAAGAATTTGCCAATTTGATTGGGATAACTCAGAAGATGAGAACGATGGAGGAATGGAGGAGGAAAATAACTCCCTTGAGACTTTGGAAAGTTTTATCGAAGATACAATCCAGAATTGCATTTCAAAAGGCGAAACAATTGAACGTGAGTTGCTGAAGGAGTTTAATGGCGAGCGCAATGAAGACGAGCTAAGTGATAAAACGGTGCAGACAATTTTTGAAAAAGTAAAACTAGACACTTTGAGATGGAGAAAAAAAGAGTTTGATGAAAAAGAAGCAGACAATTCATGGAAAAGTTGTGTCAATGGTTCAATAACTAAGGAGCCAATAACATATTTTTCTATGTACTTCGATGAAGAAATATTGCAGAAAATCTGTAGCGAAACTAATTTATACGCGTTTCAAAAAGACGGAGTGGAACTTAAGTGCAATGTAACCGAAATCAAACGTTTTATGGGAGTGTTGCTATAATTGGGTGTAGTCAAAATACCTATATGGCGAATGGCATGGTCATCGAAATTTAGGCTGCCTGCAGTTGCCGACTCAATGCCACGAAAAAGATTCGAAAAAATTAAAAGATACTTTCATTTCAATAATAACCTTCATCAACCTCAGAAAGGTGCAGAAAATTATGACAAATTATATAAAATCCGGCCTTTACTGGCGAAAATGAAGAATATATGCAATAGCCTCGAAAAAGAGGAGTTTTTAAGCGTTGATGAGCAAATGATTCCTTTTAAGGGTATGTATGCTGTCATAAAACATATTTATATTTTCAATACTATAGAAAAGCGTTTCTCTTGCAGGAAAACATAACTTAAAGCAATACGAGGGGGGGTCAATAAGTCCGTGACTTTTGGAATAAAACACAGATTTTTTGATAAAAAAATAACTTTATTTTTCAACGTAGTCTCCCTTGAGCTCTATACACTTTGTCCAGCGCTTCTCCAATTTTTTTATCCCTTCCAAAAAAATGATTTGTCGAGGTCCTCAAAATAGGCCTTTGTTTGCGAGATGACTTCATCATTGGAGTCAAATCTTTTTCCACCAAGCCATTTCTTCAGGTTTGGGAACAAGAAGTAGTCGCTCGGAGCCAAATCTGGAGAATAGGGTGGATGAGGGAGCAATTCATAGCCCAATTCATGGATTTTTGCCATGGCAACTGCACATGTGTGCACCCTTGCATTGTCTTGGTGGAAAAGAACTTTTTTCTTGGCCAAATGAGGTCGGTTTTTTTTTCAAATCGTCATTGAATCGGCCCAATAAGTTGGCATAATATTCCCCATTGATTGTTCTTCCCTTTTGAAGGTAGTCAATGTGGATTTTCCCGCGTGTATCCCAAAAAACAATCGCCATAACTTTATTGGCTGACAAACCCACCTTGGCCTTCTTTGGCGCCGATTCACATTTAGAAACCCACTGTTTTGACTGTTGTTTGTTCTCTGGTGTGTTGTGATGGATCCATGTTTCGTCCACGGTTACAAAACGGCGCAAAAACTCCTCCATATTGAGATTAAACAACGCCAAACCTTCCTGTGAAGTTGTTACACGATTGCGTTTGTGGTCGACTGTGAGCAAACGCGGCACCCATCTTGCGGAAAGCTTTCTCATGCCCAAGTGATCATTCAAAATTGAAACCACTGAGCCATGCGAGATCCCTATGGCTGCCACAATCTCTCGCACTTTCAATCTTCGGTCGGCCAACACCATATCGTGAATTTTTTCGATTGTTTCGGGTGTAGAGACCTCAACTGGGCGTCCAGGACGTTCGTCATCTTCAGTGCTTGTACGGCCACAACGAAATTCAGTAAACCACTTTTTTACCATTGAAAACGATGGTGCAGAGTCCCCATAGTATTTATCAAGCTTAGCCTTGGTCTCGGTAATGGTTTTTTTTCGCAAGAAATAATGCTTAATAAGGACACGAAATTCACTTTTTTCCATTTTCTCCTCAAATTAGTGAGTAGTCTGATAAAAATAGCTGTCAAACACAAACTAACTGACGCAGCAAGTTTAAATTTTGACAGGAGTCAACTGACAGATGCCTGTTGACAGGAGCAGTGTTGCTGTTTCAGTAAAGAGGTCAGAAATTCAAAAACTCACGGACTTATTGACCCGCCCTCGTATCTTCCAAAAAAGCCACATAAGTGGGGCTTTAAAATGTTTTCAATGGCTGGCGTAACTGGTTTGGTACATGATTTTTGCCTCTATGTTGGTGGAGGGACCTGTGATACTTTTGGATTAGGCATATCGTCAGATATTGTCCTTCATTTGACTTCTCATATACCAGAAAATCAAAACTTTAAAATTTTTTTTGATAATTGGTTTACATCCGTAAGTTTGATGATTGCCTTAAAAGAAAAAGGCATCCTCGCAGTCGGGACGATTCGCAACAACCGCTTAAACAATTGTTTATTCAAATCGGAAAAAAACTTGGCTAAAGAAGGGCGCGGATCTTATGATTTGAAAGTTGAGAATAAAAGTGTCACATTGATTTCAAATTACATTGCAGATCAACCCGTCACTCAATGCACTCGATGGTGCCGATGGCGGCTATAGTTGAATCCTATAATAAGCACATGGGCGGTGTTGATTTGTCGGATATGCTATTAGAACTATATAGAATAAACCACCGTACAAATAAGTGGTATACGCGAATTGTGTTTTGGTGCATGAATTTAATAGTCGGATACTATATCGCAGGGATCTAAAGTGCTCTATCGATAATGAAAAACATATACCCCTTATAAATTTTCAATTAGATATTGCCAATGAACTCCTTCAGTCTAATATTGAAATTCCCTCAAGAAAAAGAGGTCGTCCAGCCCAGTTAACTTTTAATTTTGATTCACTTGATTCGTCGCCAAGCTCATCAGCTCAAAATTCACCACCTGTATCCGAGTCTTCTACTCCAAAGAGGATTTTCACTCCGGATCCTGTAAACACAATAAGATACGACAAAATGGAGCATTGGATTCAATGGGGTTCAAAAGGTAGGTGTAGACTATGCAAGACGGGGTTTCCACGTTCGAAATGTTCTAAGTGTCAAGTTTATCTTTGCTCAAATCCACAAAAAAACTGTTTTGTATCTTACCACACTTAAACATGTATTAAAATAATACTTAATATTTGATTAAAAAATTTCAATTTTAAAATAAATACATTGAATTAAAAAACAAAACATATTGCGTATACTCATTCTAACAAATGTACCATTTAAGACCAATGTTGCCTATAGGCAACATTTCAGTAAGGACGAACTGGGATACTCAGGACATTGAAATTTATACCAGTTACCCTTTGAGGCCATATTAACATATATATGAACTCAAATATTTTTTAAGGTCTTCCCCTTTAATTCGGTCCTGAAAGGGTTAATTATAATTAATCCTTGCATTTTTTATATTAGAATCAATGTCTAACTAAATTTATCTTTAGCATAAGCTGAATATTTTTTTTTATGAATTGCTATTATTTATTGTTTAACAATTGTTTAATCAAGTCAATAACATTAAATGAAAAAAGAAATCTTTTTTGTGATATTTTTTATAATTTACTTTATTCTTGTTTATGTTTATAATTGCTTAAAGAGTTTAGAATTAAGGTAATACGTGTCTTTTTGTTTTTGGAATACCTTATTGTTTTAGTAGGCTCAGTATATAATTTGCATCAGGCTTAAATCGAAATAGATATAAATTTTAGTTCGAATTGGAATAGGGTTAATCATTTCTTGGTTGACCATCAGAAAGTAAAGAACAAACAAAATTTTTAAAACAAAATAAAAAGAAAAAGAAGGACTGAGATATACAGAAAAGTGAGGAGGAAATACGGATGAAGTCTGGACTGACAGGACAGGAGCATAGCAGTTCTAGGGGAAAAAAAGAAGATAAGTAGCATTATTCACCTCGCGTTACCCCGGGCGAATCCTTTTCAATAAAAAAAAGATAAGATTTTGTAGTCGTTCGCACATTCGGTATCGGGTCCCCAACTAGATGTCCAATCATTGTTTAGTTTTGCCATTACTCCGCAAATAAAGTGTCGTTTTATAAAGTAGCAAGAAAAAAAAATACATATACGAGTAGTCTTTGCTTTCCGATGGAATATTGTGTAAGTGTACCAGTACCCGGCCACCTAACATTTTTCTTACTTCGATGTTTTATGGCTATTTACCCCAGCACTTAGAACAAAAGCTTACATATTGTTCAAATGAATGAAAAATTTATTTCTTTAAAAAAAAAATGAATGCACGTTTTTGTCTTTATGCATTTGGAATCAAAATATATTTTCCAAAAAAATGAAATTTTTCACCAGTATCCGGCCACCAAAATTCAGTCTTCGGCCACTTTAAACCAGAATCCGGCCAGTTTAGATTCATTTTAAATTAATTTTATTTAATATATGATGTTTAACAACATTGAGTAATTTTTTCGTCACCCCTCTATTAAGTGTAAAACTATTTACTTGTTCCTTATCTAAAATTTATAAATAGGGAATAACCCCAGCTCGAAGCGTAGGTCTCACACATACACTTATTCATACATCCATTCAGATGGATGCAATGGGCTAATTTTGGTCTTTGTGTGCAATGCTCCGCAAAATTTGCTAAAGTCTGCCACCGTGAATTGGATCTCCGCTGCTTACACTCTCTCATACACACACATATTCGTGCTTCTTTCTGTTTTTCCCAACTCTGTTGAAATTTCTTCCAAGATTGGGATTTCCCTTTGGCCCAAGCTAGTCTTTCACTCATTGGGGTTACATTCAGCCGCAATGCAACACCAGTCGTTCAAAAAAAAATAAAAAAAGGTAAAAGATAGTCTGCCACCAATACATGGCCTACTCGCATTTATACTTCATGATCATTATCAGTTTCTGGAACTAATCATGAGACGAGCACAGGAGAAAGAATTCTGCGTCTGAAACGCTACCCAATGAACTAAAAGATGACATCCCGGCAAATCCTTTTGTCAAGTATTTAAGAACCCCTATTAAGAATAGGGGTCCATTCTTTACAACAACTTCTCCTGTTACAATCTCGGCTAGATGAGCCGAGAATTAAAATTTAATGGTTCTGGGCTAGATGAGCCGAGAATTAATTGTTAATGGTTGGAGAAGAAGTCTCCGAACGCTTAGGAAATAAAACACGTCTTACTTTTGATAGATGTTTATTTTATGAAGATGTGAATCCAACTGTTTCAATCTGCTCTATGCACTAACCTCGTAATCTCTGTACCTTGTAAAACAGCTGGGTTTTCTTTACATTGGTACGTATATGGTCATTGACCCTGCCTTGCATTTATGTGCCATACTGTTTATTTATAATACACTAATATTATTACATTTGCTAACAATGCCCCCTACTTTACATTGTGGGAACGGGATGGCTCTATCGCTGATTGCTCTTTCACTTCATGTGTTGACAGCACTCCCATTTGATTGAAGGTGAATTGTGGATTTAGCGTAGGTGTGAGTGAGTCGACATGTTCTTCGGCTTGCTGCCTGTCATTCTTGTGACCATTTGGCAGATCATTGGTCTCTGATATTTGTTTTCGTTGTAAACAGATTTTTAGTGGCGGCGCATATCCTTCGTTCGCGCTGCAGCAAGAAGGAAGTGGATAACCCAGGATGAAGTCTAATATACTCGTAAATATTGTTGGGAACCAACATGCTCCCCGCCTCTGAGTTTGGTGGTTGATGCTGATGGAGTTTTGCTCTGGTGTCCCTTTTCTGTTCCAGTCATCATGTTCCTCGTTTGGGTTCAGGTAAGGTGCATGTAGAAAAAATAAAAAGTATTAATTAGTAATTTGCTAATACTAATAGGTCTAAATGGTGAAAGTGGATATTTATCTGCATGGGTTAATTCATCCTATGGGGTAAGTTGACCTTAAGCACTGGGTTCGTAGTACTTTCCTATGATGTGTGTGTGTGTTTTTTTTTTTTTTTTTTTTTTTTTTTTTTTTTTTTTTTTTAATAGAATTCATAGGGTTTATCGAGTTCAGGGTAGATTAGGGGTTCGGTTCGTTGATTCAGTTCATGGATTTTCATAAAGATCAGGGTAGATTGGGGTTCGTTAGATTAGTTCAGGGGATTTTCACTTGTTTTATATTAAAGAGTATTTTTACTTCGATTCTATCGACGAGTTCGCTACCGGCAAGGGGGATAGTTTCGCGATCGGACGTTTCAATATTGAGTTTTCAGTTTTTATGGTCACCACGCGCGTAAGACCATCAGAGCCCGGATGTAGTTCGATAACTCGCGCGAGCAGCCATGCGGATGGTGGGAGATTGTCTTCTTTGACTAAAACAATATCGCCGACTTTGATGTTGGTTTGAGTTTGCAGCCATTTTGGTCGATGTTGAAGGCTGTGGAGATATGTTGAACTCCACTGTTTCCAAAAGTCTTGTGTTAAACGCTGCACGAACTTCCATCTGTCCAAATTGTTGAGCTTCCTTTCCTTTAAATTTCTTTCTGGAAGTGTTCGCAGTGGTGCCCCGATTAAGAAATGGCCTGGCGTTAGGACATTTAAGTCATCTGGATCTGTTGTCATCGGACACAGTGGGCGGGAGTTGAGGCAAGCTTCAATCTGTGCGAGAAGTGTTACGTACTCTTCGAACGTGAGTTTCGCTGCCCCAATGGTTCTCTTCAGGTGATGTTTTATCGACTTTACTCCCGCCTCCCATAGCCCTCCAAAATGTGGTGACGATGGAGGGTTGAAATGCCATGATGTACCTTGCGTTGCCAAATTTTGTGCGACTTCAGCTGACCATTCTGCGGATATGAACTTGGCTTCCTTTCTGAGCTCATTGTTGGCTCCCTTAAAATTTGTTCCGCAGTCGCTAAACATGTTGCTGCAGCTTCCTCGTCTTGCGACAAATCTTCTGAATGCTGCAATGAATGCTGCAGCACTTAGGTCGCTAACGAGTTCGATGTGTATGGCCTTCGTGGCCAGACACACAAACACGGCTATGTATCCCTTTGTCGATCTGTTGCACCTCCCTTTCCATAATTTTATTTCAATCGGGCCAGCGTAGTCGACACCTGTATTTGTGAAGGGTCGGCTAACTCTTACCCGTTCTGCTGGTAGGTTTCCCATTAATTGTTGTTGCATTTGGGCATTGTAGCGATGGCATCGGATACATCCGTGGATCGTTGATTTGACTATTCCTTTCAAGTTTGGAATCCAATAACTCATTCGAATTTCTGCCATCATCATTTGTTGTCCACCATGCATGGTTCGTTGATGAACGTCGGTTACAACCAACCTAGAAAAGTGATGCCTTTGGGGAAGGATGATTGGATGCCGTTGATGGAATGGTAGTACTGAGTTGAGCAATCTGCCACCCACTCTTAACAGTTCCTCTTCATCCAGAAATGGATTCAGATTGCGAATCACACTTCCTTTCGGTATTGCTTTTTTCTGCTGAAGTGCCTTGATCTCTTCTTGGAACATTTCCCTTTGAGCAAGTTTCACAAGTTGGTCATGTGCTGATCTTCGTTCATTTGCTGTAAGGGGTGTTGTGTTTAGCATTCTTCGTTTTTTAGGGTTTTTTAAATTAAACAAATAGCGCCGCCATATAGCTATGTTGTACACGAGGCGTTGTAGTGTTGAAAATTTTTGAAAAAATTCATTGTTGAGCAGAATGCTGTATGAAGTTATTTGAAAAAGGCTGGTTATTGGTATTTTCAGGTTTCTGCTGTAGAATGCTTCCTGTGTATCCTGTGTCAATTTCTTTTCCTTACTTTCCACATTTGTTTCTGGTGGAATTGTTGTTGGAAATTCATCTGCCTTAAACTTGTGAAGAAAATGGGGCCCATGCCACCACAACTCGTTACTAATGAGCTCTTCTGGGTTCAATCCGCGGGATCCAATGTCAGCTGGGTTGTCCTTGCTGCCTACATGTCTCCACGTTGCCTTGCTTGTTAACCTTTGGATTTCGGTTATTCTGTTGGCTACAAAAGTGTTCCGCGTGGATGGATTTCCTTTTATCCAAGCTAAGGTGACCATGGAATCCGACCAGGCAAACGTCTCTGCCTCTTCCAGTTGTATAGCGGTAGTGATTTTGTTTAGAAGTCTTGCCAGAAGCACTGCTGCGCAAAGTTCTAACCTCGGCAACGATATACATTTTAACGGAGCGACTCTTGTTTTGGATGCTAACAAGTGTACATGTTTCTGACCGTTTTTTGACACTCGTGCGTATATCACCGCCGCATACGCCTTTTCAGAGGCGTCGCTAAACCCATGGAGCTGCACCTGGGATCCGTTTTCGTAGCCTATCCAACGTGGAATTTCCAAAAGTTCCAGTTTTTTTAAGTTGTTTCGCAATTTTATCCACTGGCTTTCTATCTCAGAACTTATTGTGGAATCCCATGATAGTTCATTAGTCCACAGTTGCTGCATAATGATCTTGGCCTTGATTATGCATGGCGCTATCCATCCCAATGGATCGAAGAGGCGTGCGATGTCGGCTAACACGGATCTTTTAGTGTGATTTTCGACCTTGGGTACGTCGATTTTAAAATTAAAGGTATCTTTGGCTGGATGCCATTGGATACCCAACGTTTTAATGGCATCCGATGAATCAAATGTTAAAGGAAGATTCACTTCCCTTTCAGTTTTAGGTATCTGAACCAAAAATTTAGATGAATTGCTGGCCCATTTACGCAGAGGAAATCCAGCTGCCATTAACACAGCTAGAATATCTCCTTGTAACCTGATGGCCGCTTCTACATTATCCGCCCCGTAGAGCAAATCATCCACATAGAAGCCTTCGAAAATCGCCTTAGTAACATGGGGGTGCGTTCGCTCGTTATCCATGGCTACCTGATGCAACGTTCGTACTGCTAAATATGGTGCTGAAGCAGTACCGAACGTAACCGTATTGAGCGCGAAAGTCTTAATCGGTTTGTCACTTCCAGTTCTCCACACGATAAGCTGATAGTTCGTGTCTTCTGGTGCCATCCATATTTGCCTGTACATCATACTTATGTCTGCGGCAAATGCGACCTTGAATTTTCGCCATTGTGCGATGAGGTCAATTATATCCCTTTGTAGACGTGGTCCTACCATTAGATGATCGTTCAGCGATTTTCCGTTCGATGTCGTAGATGAGGCGTCGAAGACTACCCGCAGCTTTGTGGTGGTACTTGAGTTTTTAAATACTGCATGGTGAGGTAGGAAATAGTGCTCTCCTGTCGTCTCGAAATCAGTTTTAACTTCCCTCATGTGCGCCAAGGCGACGTATTCGTTGATGCACTTGGTGTACTCTTCCTTTAGTTTGCTATTTCTCTCTAGACTTCTTTCTATTTGGAACAGTCGTGCCATTGCTTTTCTCTTGGAGTTTCCCATCTTTGGCCGCTCATTTTCCCTAAACGGAAGCCGGACTTCGTATCTCCCATCGCTCCTGCGCTGTGTTGTTTTTCTGAAGTGTAGTTGACACCTCTCCTCTTCTTCTGTTAATTTCCGCTCTTCCAGGTTTTCCTCGATTTCCCAAAATTGACTGAGTTGTTTCTCGAGTGTAATATGGTGATTCTTTACTCTTACTGTTTTGAATTGCGGATCACCTTTAGTTGCTCCTGTCAATATCCATCCCAACTCTGTGTTTTGTGCTATTGGAGATCCATTCTGACTCTTAATTAACCCACCTAGGATAATCGATGCGTATAAGTCAGCGCCTATGAGAAGATCAACCTTTCCAGGATAATTGTATGAGGGATCAGCTAAACAAAGTTTCGAAAGATGACTCCAAGAAGAAGTTTGAAACCTTTGGGTTGGTAACATCGAAGTCAATTTTGGTAAAACAAACGCCCTAACAGTGAGACAAAATGAGGGATTGGTAAAAGAAAACATTTTAAATTCGACCTGACTATTTGCAGTACATGTTGATGCTTCTCCTAATCCTGTCACACTTGCTTCCGCCCGCTGCTTCTTTAAGTTCAGCACCTGTGCGACATTCTCTCTAATAAAAGTTGCCTCTGACCCTGAGTCTATTAAGGCTCTCAAGACATGTTGCTCCCCGCTGGCAGAAAAAACCTTGACTAAAGCGGTGGCTAGTAGCACTTGTGATCGCATTTGGTTGAAATGCGAATTTAGAGTTTGAATTTGGGAAGATGGAGGCCCTGTTTGCCCACTCTGCCGGTTGGATTGTGTTGGTGAATTCATATTTTGAATGAGGTGATTATTGTAGTTCGCGTTATGTTGCCCTTGAAAAGAACCCATTTGATGAATGGATTGGTCGCTGTTATTGGGATGGTGGTGCCCATATTGTGTATCTGCATGCAACATGGTGTGATGTTTATTTCCACATTTTTGACATCTGTTGCTGCTACTGCAGCTTGATGCATGGTGGTCGTATCCGAGACAGTTTGTGCAAGTTGAGCTCCTCTTTACTACCCCTTGTCGTTCCTTAACGGTCATTCTAAGAAATTTCTTACAATGCCGAATTCCGTGAGAGGCCTTGCACACTCGGCAGAGAAATTTCTTTCTTTCAGGTGAGGACGTTACGTGGTAAGCCGTAGGCGCGGTCTTTCGTGATGAATTTGCCCCCTGGTCTTGATGCCTTGCCCCCGTGTTTGACTCCATGATATTTTCCAAGGAGCTGAATCTGGCTTCAATGAAGCTAGCAAATGACTTCCACTCCGGAAGAATTTTAGAAGTACCTAATTTCTCTTCCCAGGCCATTTGTGTCTGAAGAGGAAGTTTATTATAAATGACGTAAATCAAAATAGAATCCCAAGTTTCAACCGGTATCCCTTGATTTGAGAGTGCAAGAATACATTCATTGGTCGTATCGTGCAGTGATCTAAGTGATTCCGCAGATTCATGAATGATTCTTTGTTGCTCCATTAAAATTCTGAGCTTTGTGTTCACAAGCTTACGCTTGTTATGATAGCGCTCTTTTAATATACCCCACGCAGATGCATACGTTTTCTTGTCGAACTGGAGGTTAGAAATAAGATCAGCAGCTTTGCCACAGACATGAGTTTTGAGATATTGTAGCTTTTGAATCTCAGACAGATCAACGTTTTGATCAATCATGCTTTCGAATAAGCTGAAAAATTCCCACCATTCTTCTTGTTTGCCGCAGAATGGCTTTATTTGAACGGGTGGAAGACGGATATCACACACAGATGTGCGACAAGTGGCGTTTAGCCGAGAAACATCCAGATGGTCACTGCTTTTCTCTGTGAATCTATCCATTTCATCGCTTAGCATGCCCACAAACGCGAAATAAACCCGTTTTATTTTGGAAAACGTCTCTTCTTCTAAATACTTGTCCCTAAATGGATCAGACACACTTCCGACGATTGAATCGTGATCCTTCTTGGCTCGTTTAAAGCCTTCTTCGATTTCGGCTAAACATGCACTCACATACCCCCTTGACTTACGCGCTTCAAATTCTTTTTTAAAATCATCAAAATCCGTTTCGAGCTCTTTTAAAAAAAGGTCTTGTTTTTCAATATATTTCGCGATTTTTGCCATTTTGTTAAAATTTATTTGGTTTTTTGTAAGGCTATTATGCTATCACAATTACACTGATATGGGCTTTAAGATCTCTGATATGGACTTTAATTTTTAATATGGGCTTTAAAATTGTATTTATGTGCACAGTAAAATTTCTTTAAAATATTTTATTGTTTTTAAATATTTTACAAAAAGGCAAGTCAAAAAAATATGAACTTCCTACCTTATCTTGTTGGCGTCGCAGATAACAGTTGAGCTCCTTAAAGCTGTTGTTTTTTGTTGTTCTGTACCGTTGGCAAGGAATAGTTGAGCTCCCTACTGTTGCTGTTAATCCACCGTTCTGCACCGTTCTGCACCGTTCAATTGTCTGCACCGTTGGCACCGTTCAATATAGCTGGAGATGTGTTCCTTGAACTGTTTCTGTACGGATTTGGGATTAAAATACCCCTACACTATCCGTAAATCCTGTTGGTCGATGGGTACTGTGGCCGATTGACTGTCCGTCGTTGATCGGATATGATTTTTATTGGCTTGATGACCAACTACACTCCTCCCACAGTACACTTTTATATTCTTTTAATGTTGATTAAACTTTTAAGGACTAAGCACTTGTTCTTTTTCTTTTTTTAAATACTAACGGCTTCGAAGGACCATGTTCTGGGCTAGATGAGCCGAGAATTAAAATTTAATGGTTCTGGGCTAGATGAGCCGAGAATTAATTGTTAATGGTTGGAGAAGAAGTCTCCGAACGCTTAGGAAATAAAACACGTCTTACTTTTGATAGATGTTTATTTTATGAAGATGTGAATCCAACTGTTTCAATCTGCTCTATGCACTAACCTCGTAATCTCTGTACCTTGTAAAACAGCTGGGTTTTCTTTACATTGGTACGTATATGGTCATTGACCCTGCCTTGCATTTATGTGCCATACTGTTTATTTATAATACACTAATATTATTACATTTGCTAACAATGCCCCCTACTTTACATTGTGGGAACGGGATGGCTCTATCGCTGATTGCTCTTTCACTTCATGTGTTGACAGCACTCCCATTTGATTGAAGGTGAATTGTGGATTTAGCGTAGGTGTGAGTGAGTCGACATGTTCTTCGGCTTGCTGCCTGTCATTCTTGTGACCATTTGGCAGATCATTGGTCTCTGATATTTGTTTTCGTTGTAAACAGATTTTTAGTGGCGGCGCATATCCTTCGTTCGCGCTGCAGCAAGAAGGAAGTGGATAACCCAGGATGAAGTCTAATATACTCGTAAATATTGTTGGGAACCAACACTTTTTTCTTTCTTTCTTTAAGGTGGGTGACTGTCCGCCACTATAAGTATTTATTACACGCAGAGAGTTGCTGACCGTTCATCTGGCTCTAGAGTCTAGACGTACCGCTCTGGGACTAACATGACCATCCGCCACTTCACCGAGACTCCTGCCTCTGCCCTCTTGCAGACCTATTATTTGTCCCCTCCAAGGGGCATAAAATCAGAAAGACAGAGTTCAAGAACCCACAAATTCTTCCCGCTAATATGCTTCTCCAACGAGACAACGGACATAAAATGAAGGGTTATGGTCAAACAACGGATCGGACCGGAGAGTTATGGGTGGAGTGGGGATGCCTTCTAGGGCTAAGGGGACTACCGATGGGAGATACGACACAACACAAGGGACAAGGCCCGAGAACCTCATCAAGAGCTCTTGTAGACAACAACGTTGGGCGCTGGTCTCGCGCCTTGCTCTTGGCAGATACCTTTTCTGGTTTTTAACTGATCGTCCCCGTCATACCTAGGGATGTTGATCCCTCAAGATACCAGACGGGTGCACCAGTGGCTGATGGACCCATGGCTGCCCGCCACCCTTCTAGGATTTTGAAGAACCAACGGAAAAGAAGTGGATGGGTGAAATCCAAAGAAAAGGGAAAGTGTAGGACTTGTTATGGTAACTTTTACCGCAACAAGAATTCAAGCTGTCCGTCACTAAGTCTCTTCTGTTGACCGATGATAAAAATGGAATAGAAATGGGTGATGATTTACGCTTGCTGTTGCACACAGTACGAGGACCAACTTCTTTCGCCGTCGAATATCCCACCTTTCAAGCTACTTGCCGGCCGCGAAATATGCTGGATGACGACCAGCACTTTAACGATACGCTGGCGAGTGGGCAACGAGAACCCACATCTCTTGCGTCATTTGTTTGCCATAATGTTGGTATTATCCGGACTTTCTGATGCTTCTCTATTGTGGCAAAAATATCAACAGAGTTTATCAGAAGATTTTTTCCGAGGCACGAGGCAAATTATTGGCGGTGGCAAACTGAACGACGCGCTGTGGGTTGTTGCTGTTTAAAAGCTATACAACATACAGTTTTTTTTTTCTTGGTAATCTTCTGTCAAAATATGGTTTGCCCGAACCAAACTCAGATGGTCAGCGTGGTAACAGAGAGTATATATCCGAAACCAACTATGACCCAGTCAAAACATCACAAGCACTTCGAGACGGTGTGCCTAGCCTTACAGCAGAGCAGCGGAGAATTTTCGATCGTGTTTGTCAAAGCGCCACCAACAGCTTTGGAGAATTGTTGTTTTTAGATGCACCCGGTGGGACCGGAAAGACTTTTTTAAAAACGGGTAATACTAGCGCAGATATGAAGCCAAGCTAATATTGCATTGGCTGTGGCGTCGTGAGAAATTGCAGCTACATTGCTGCCTGGTGGTAAATCTTCGCATGCAATGTTTAAAATACGCATACAATTAGACACCTCTGAAAGTCCAATTTGCAACATTCCCCGAAATAGTGATAAAGCTCGAGTTTTCCGTGACGGTTTTCTAATTGTTTGGGACGAATTCACTATGGCACACCGTAAGGCAGTGGAAGCCGTTAAAAGAACCTTACAGGATATATGACAAAATGATCGACCGATGGGAGGCATGACAGTGCTACTTTGCGGAGACCTTAGACAAACGTTGCCGGTAGTGGCACAAGGCCCAAGAGCTGACGAAGTAAACGCCTGTCTGAAAAGGTCAAGTCTCGGCTTCAGCTTTGTTTAAATGCACTTGACCATCAATATTCGGGCACAAACAGCAGGCAATCCAAACTCACAACATTTCTCTAATTTATGACTTAAAATTGGTGGAGGAACGCTTACGGAATAAAATGGCAAAGTAAATTTATCACATCTTCTGCCGAAGAACTTATCTCATCCATTTACGCTGATATATCGCAACTAACAAACCGTGAGAATTCTTGGCTTTGTTAGCGAGTTATTTTGTCGCCTCGAAATGATGAAGCTGCAGCTATTAATAACGAGATATTGACACTATTTATATTGTAAAACGAAGTAATAAAGCCACCCCATCTCAATTACTAATTGAATTCACACGTCTTTTACTCTTTTCGGTTAACCAGGACATTACAGTTAAAAAAAAATTATTGAAAATGGACAAATTTCACATTCCGAAATGGGTTTTAACTCTCTCGAGCCTGCAAATCCCAAAATAAATTTAAAATCATTCTACTTGGTGCTAATAATTATAAACAAAAAAAAACTAACAGTACTCGTAAATGATGACAGCTCTACCTACATTAAAAGTTTAACCCCTATTGCCAGTGGGTCTTGTTCTAAATTTAAATTGCTCGAAACAACGTTTACGATGGAAGACATAACACATTCGACAAAAATAAAACAATTCTCAAATTGTCATCCGTACGTCTATTAAAAAAACACTTTTTTTTTTGTAAAATTTGTTTAATTTTAACTTTGCGTCAAATGAAGCGATTGACTAACCCTAAAGTGCGTCAAAGGTCAAACGACTTCCTTGTGACTAATTGAAGTCACATTGAAATAAACCAAATTGCACCTATCCGTACGAGTAGACCTCACACCAACAATTAATTTGGATGGCGTGTTGAACACATAAAATTGACATTTGATGTTTAATGTGATAACTCGTTGATCCATGGACTGTAACTGACATTCCGCTGTTGACGGTAATGAAATGCAAACCACCATTAGCACTGATACACATCTCGTGGATATCCACACTCTTGCAACAAGATCACCAATAAACACCTGTACCTGCTTAAACTGTATCATTTGATAAATCGTTTGTCAAACTGGTTTATAATCAAACCCATGCACTGACAGTTGAATGGACGTTATGTATTTAAGCTCTTTTGGTAGACAACAATGCTACCACTGTCTATCCAATAACTACTTCGATGTGACCCCAAGTTGCTGCCGCCACGACCACCAGACTGACGTGATCTCGTCTAATATCTGTTGTCGCTGCTTCTACTCATAGACGTGTCGTTGTCGTACAAATACAAATACGAGTTACTCGTTCGTAGATTGCATAAGTTACTGGGCTTGTGTGTCGCAATGTCATAATGACAGCTTCTTGTTTTGCTTTTCGACTTTGAATTTCATTGATTAAAAAGTCTGCTACAATTATGGACCAATGTCTTAATCAATATGGTGTTTGGACGAGCTATGTGTAAGAGCCGGTTGTGATAAATTTAAATATGAACTCGTCCAGTACGCGACATGCTGCTCATGTTATTTGGTTTGGTTTTTTGTTTTCGTTTTCTTGGAAACTGCCATAAATCCATTCGAGGCCTTCCTTTAATTACTGGCACTTTGGTAGATTGACATTTAAGTTCAGATGCATTTCGACATTTGCATTTGTTTTATAACACAACGAATTAGGAAGCCGTTTGAATTTCGTTTGCTACTGTGGATGCAGCCACTGAAGTTCTGTTTTTTTTTGTTTTTTTTTTGTAGTAAATCATACGATTCAGTGAAACCAGTTTTTCAATCGATGAAGATCGATGACACTTGCGGCTATTATATAATCCATGCTGCTGGAGAGGAGAATTCCACATACAGATGTTGGACAACAAGTGTAAGATACGTTACTTTTGCGTTCGAGCGGCAAAGACAGACTGATCCGTCAAAAATGAAAATGTTTTATATGACAGGGAATGCTATCGTTTTGGACCAGTCTTTCCAAAGTGAATGGAATTTTCACAACAGTTGCAGTATTATTGATAAAGGGTGGTGTCAAATCGCTTGATCGCAGCGGTCAATTGATGAACGCTCGTCGTGAGATGGCCCAGTCGTCAAATTTCCCCTTCACAACTTCGAGCATTGCGTCGCTTGTATGACATGTAGCACCGTTTTGTTGGAACCACAGCTCAGATATATCGATATTGTCAAGCTTTGCCCACAGAAATTCGGTTAACATCGATTTTACCTGAGACCGTTGACGGTAACGTTGTCTCCTTCCTCGTTTCGAAAGAAATAAGGTCCGATGATGCCTCCATGCCATAAACCGCACCCAAGAGTCAATATTTATGGATGCATTGATGCTTGGCCGAACATTTGTGGATCGTGTTTGATCTGCATAGCCGCTGAGCCAAAAACAGGCCCCGTCCGAGAAGATAATTTTTTGGCCAAATCCGGATCTCCGGCCAACATTTCCAGCACTCAATCAATTACGGTCGTCCGTAGAAAATTCTTGCGTCAGCACAATTTTATACGGAAAATAATTTGGGTTGACTCTCTGACGATGCCGAGTACAGCGCCCAATCAACTTTTCTGGGTTTCTTCAATATTGGCCGCTACGGCGACTATGTTTTCTTCATTTCACACCAATCTGTGTCCGGTTGGTGGCTTAAGATCCAAAAGAGTCTACTCATGCTCAAACTATTCCACGGTGCGACGAATTGCTTGCACACTGAAGCCATGATTGCGACCGGCCTCACGACGAAATTCACGTTGCATTTTTACTCGTACAACTGAGACGGAATTTCGATATTTTTTTAATAATTTCCGCACGTTCAGCAAGCGTAGAACAATGCATAATGGAATGGCAAATCTTACTGAACATTTTGACAGCTGGATGTCATTATTAACTTTAACAGGTGCTGAAACATGACAATTGACAAAACTATCATTGCTATCTGGTCACACGTTATTAGTCCAAAGATTTCGAGGGCCAATGAAAACATGGACCACTACATATGTAGTTCCAGCGGAGATAGATCTAGGAGTATCTCATCCACTAACTACAAAACCGGAGAATTACTCTGAGGATATTTTACGTTCAAAAGCTGCATCAAGACCCTTACAATCTGCAGGAAGTGTTAAAAATTTTTAGCATCGATGCCATGAAATCGTCAAAAATTTCGTTAGTGACATGATCGGTTTCTCCCGATGAAAACACCTGGTTTGATGAAGGTTTCAGACAATATGTGCCAAAACAACAGCAACCTCTAAAGATACGCCAGGGTTTACTAGTAGAGTCGCTATCGTGGTTGAGGTTATGGGAAATACATTTCTGCAAACTGTTTAACGACGGGCGCCGCCCAAACTCCGTTGTCAAGTGGAATAAACCATTCAACTTAAGCCAAGAAAGCCATTTTGATTTCCGCTGTAACAACAGTAGCATCTAAACTTAAGTGTGCCGGACCAGATGGCCTACCTGCCGACCTATTTAAGACAGCAGGAGATGACTTGGTAAAACCAAAAGCAACTCATTTTCAAAATTTGGTCGGAAGAAATTATGTCTGATGGATGTAACCTCATTCTCGTTTGTGCGATCCACAAGGAAGAAACGTCACAATAGACATGTGTACCCTGGAGCAAGTGTATCCCTAATTAGATCCTGTTTAGTCTCCGTTGTAAACGAAGAGTTACACTTGCCAATTCCTCTTTCTAAGAAGGCGGTTGAGTAATAAGACCTTGTGAAGAAATATTAGGAAGTCGAGCTTTATTGCGCAGAAACATGGACGTTAGAGAAGGAAGATGACGAAATCCTTGGTAATTTTAACGCAAGATTTTTCAAATGATCTTTGATCCCGTTTCCATTGATTTGGAGAAGGATATATACTAGTAAACTCTAAGAAGATGTACAGCGATAACAATCTGAAACCAGCAGAAAACCTCTTCTTAGGTCGACCACATAAGTACAAGAAGACCTTAAGCATCTCCGAGTTCGGAGCGGGAAGCATTTGGCTTAATACCCCGCTAACTCGAAATAGTAATTCGTTCAGGTCCAAGTCCATTGCGGACTGTACCATCATAGCGCTGGATGAAATTTGAGATTCTGAGTAGACCATGTGAATATATTGTAATAAACCATGCTGGAATGGCCTTGTTCAAAGTGACTAAATCCTAGAAGTGGGTTCGTACATGCACTCAATCAAATTATCTAAATATGCTTGAAATATTCTCGTATCTTGCGGGAATCCACCGGGGCCGCGGCTTTGTTTGGTTTGAGTTTAGACATTACTATTCTCATTTCATTTTGATCATTTAATTTTTGTTGGCTATCATCATATACATTAAAGGGTATGTTCCCCTAGAGAGTGAAATGTTGGGCTTCATTGCGATTGTAAAACTTGTAAATGGCATACACTTAGCAGCAGTGTTGAAACCTTTCTCAGATCTACAGGTTTCTGGATGGATCTCGTTTTCTTAAGATAATCTTTTCCTTATAGTAAGTCTGTTGTCCTCTCGGTAGAGCTTGTATTTTCCCCGTCATCTTTGCTTATGTGGCAACAGAGCAGGTTTTACTTTAAGCTTTAGCGTTTCTGATAGCCATTTGTTATGATTACCACTACTTTCGCTGCAGTTGAACTGACTGTGCCCATGCTATTGCAGCTTCTTCGAATATCCATATTGGTTACCCGGCTGCAACAAGATGGAATCCGTCGGTTTTAGACGGTAACACTTTTGGACAAAACGAATCGGTTTGCTTCCTCGTCTGCACCTCTGTTCTGTACGTTTAGTACGTTTAGTTAAGCTTATATCAGACTTCACTATCCTTGATCAATTCTACAGCAGTTGCTTGAATACCAATGAAGAGATTTGATAGAAACATTCTTTCGTTATTGGGGTATTAGATTCGGGTTACTACTCCACTTCAACGTGTGCATCATGGATGACCCTCTGCAGAAACAAAGTTACTGATCTCAAGGCTCTGATACGAGTACATAAGTAAGATAGTTGTTTTTTTTAGAGATTTAATTTTTAAACTGGCAACACTGTTTCCAAAGATTATCAATTTGACAGCTGAAAGTTAATTTGTGGTTAGTACGTTTTGCCATTTTACAATGAATAGATTAACGCCAGAACAGCGCGTGCAAATTGTGCAAACTATTTTGAGAACCATGGTTCCGCTCGCCAAACTTATCGTGCTCTGTAATACGTCAATTTTACAGTCGACGTAATCGTCCAACTGAGCAAGTTATTCGGAACACGATGAATCATTTTCGCACCACGTACACTCTAGTGGATAATACACATCCCCAAAGACGACAAACAGTGCAAGCAGAAGAAGTTATTACCGCTGTAGAGCGCAGTGTTAAGGAGGATCCGAATGAGTCGATTCGCTAAGGTACACTGCAATTGGAGCTATGCCCATCCACTTTATGGAAGATTTTACGGAAAGATCTTGGCTTAAAAGCTTATAAGCTCCAGCTTGTGGAAGAGTTGAAACTGCGTGACCATTATACGCGTCATAGGTTCGGTGAATGGGCCGAAAACATGAACCAGCTTGATCCTCATTTTCAACGCAAACTTTTGTTGTCCGATGAAGCTCATTTTTGGTTAAGTGGATATGTAAACAGTCAAAATTGCCGAATTTGGAATGGAGAAAACCCAGAAGCCTTTGTCGAGACGCCCATACAACCATTAAAACTCACTGTTTGGTGTGCTTTATGAGCTGGTGGAATCATCGGCCCATATTTCTTTAAGTACAATGCCGGCCAGAATGTTACCGTCAATGGAGAAATTGAGAGCGCTGTAGAAACATGATTTCTGACTTCTACGTTCCTCAGTTGAATGGCATTGAGGTGACAGAGCTTTGGTTTCAACAAGATGGTGCAACATGCCACACGGCACCAACAATTTATTGCGGGAAATATTTGCTGAGCGCATAATTTCGCGTAATGGACCTGTGAACTGGCCTCCAGGATCCTGTGATCTCACACCTTTAGATTACTTTCTTTGGGGATATATGAAGTCACTAGTCTATGCCGATAAACCAGAGACGTTGGACGATTTGGAAGTCAACATTCGCCGTGTTATTGCTGATATACGGCCCCAGTTGCTCGATAAAGTTGTCGAAAATTTGACTTTACGATTGCGCTTATCATATCGTAGATATTGACATTAGGTTCAAGTGATTTATTTCATATTGAATTTGGATACCTCTAAAAAAAACACCCTTTATAATTCAGTAAGTGGAAGAATAACAGTGATCAATCTTAACTAGACGTCGGATAAAAATTAACAAAAAAAAAAAAACCTAAAGCCAGTGATTTATGTGTAATCATTTCAAATAGAAAATAGTAGGTAATGAAGTAATTCCACTCACATACAGGCTGTCCCAGTTTCGGTTTTCGTCATGATAGCTGAAGATTCCTGAAGTTATGGCAAACAAAAACTTGTATTGCAGGGTGGTCTATTCCCCCCCCCCCCCTCTCACCAAGCTATAGGCCGTTAAAGTGAGGAACCTCTAATTTCGAGGTAAATCTTCTTAAATGGCCGTAGCTTTCTAACGCATTCAGCTTAAGAAACTCCGTTTGAAAAAGAATTTCAGTGTTCATAAAATACTAAACCTTTCGTCGAGTTCGATGAACGCCAGCCAAAATTATGTCATTTTAAAGCTAACATTTTGAAAAGCGTTGGACCAATTTTATCAGAAAAATGGGTTTCGAAATTTTCAACTTTTAGGTTAACTTTTTTTATCAAAACTTTTGTCTTCTCTTCATTATCTACGATTTTTATGTTTGACTTTTCCACCTACGAACAACGAAAGTTATTGCAAACCACTATTTTATTCAGGCAAATGGGTCACAAAATAGTGTGTTGAAATAAAAAAAAAATACTAAAGTTAGAGAATTAAGCCAACGGTAAATTTTCCGCTATTTTGTGGAATGTTTTTGTTTAACTCGGTGACAACTTTTGAAATGTGCCGATGTTGCTTTATTTACTGAGTAAGAGTGAACGAGTAAAGTGTTTAGCAAATGTTTAAGAAAAACTGTTTTCGATTCGCGGATACGCCGATATAATTTTCGTTTACGGTTTCTCTAATAGGGATGCACGGTTAGCTAGATTAGAGTACCAACCGCGATATTCTAGACGAAAGACCCCTTCTAGGCCAACTTTTATCAATGCTTTTCACCGCCTTTCAACCGTCGGCTCATCAAATGGGTTAAGAAGAGAAAGACTGTCTAACGTAACAGCAGCAGAAGAGGAAGAAAGTATTTAAATGCTGTAAGAATGCAGCCATCTATTAGCACCAGAAGACTTGCACAGTTGCAAACTCCAAGAACTACAATCCATAGAGTTCTTCAAGCCAACCGCGTTTACCCCTTTTGTTATAATGAAACTTCGTTTTTAAATCAAAAATTTAATGGTGGGTTGGCCATGATTTGGTCCTTTTCCTTGGCCACCTAGATCTCCTGACCTAACGCCAATGGATTTCTTTTTCTGGGGAGCCATAAAAGAAAGGGTTTATTTGACTGAGATTTCAAGTCGGGAAGAGCTGCAAGAGAGAATAAATACAGTGGCAGAGGAGCTAAGAGACATTTTACCAAACATTAATTTGCAGTCTGAAATCGTCAAACGCCCTACAACGTGCATCCAAAGGCACGGGCAACATTTCGAAAATTTACTATAAAATCGTTTTGAAATCTTAAAGCTTACAAGGATTGTCTGAAAAGTTTCCGACCGCAACGTTAAGATAGTGGCACTCGTCAATAAAAGCTAGTGAATGCTAGTTGTACATCATTTGACAGTTACTTACCGAAGTTTCAGTCATTTTGGACGCGCAGTTTTTAGTTGACAGTCGTTTGAGTGAGTCGATGTGAGTGTTTTTTTGTGAAAATGGAAAAGATTGAGTATCGAGCTGTTATTACTTAAATTTTTGTTTTTGAAAGGCAATACGCGTACGCAAATCAAAAATGAGTCGGGCTCTGTGTATGGGGACTCTGCACCATCATTTACTACAGTGAAATTTTGGGCAGCTGAATTTAAACGTAGCCGTAAGAGCTTGAGAGATGATGAATGCTCGGGACGTCCAAAAACTGCAACCACTGACGATATCATTGCTAAATTTCACCAAATGGTGTTAAACGACCGCCGAATTAAAGTGAGAGAGATAGTAGAGGTTATGAAAATGTCCAAAGAACGTGTTTCTTGCATATTAAATCAAGTTTTAGGCATGAGAAAGCTGTCGACTAAAGCTATGTTCGAATGAACATTTCAAACGCTCTGTTGGCGCAGTTTAGGCGCAATAAATCAGAGTTTTGGCGCCGATTAATTACTGTAAATGAAACTTGGATACACCATTATACGCCCGAAACAAAAATGATATCAAAACAGTGGACTACCAAGGGCGAGCCGGCTCCAAAAAAAAACAAAAACTGTTTTTTCGGTTGGGAAAGTGATGGCGACTATTTTTTGGGATAGTAAAGGAGTTATCTTAATCATGCCAAGCTGAAGGCAGTAATTGCGGAAAAACGGCCACATTTTACAGAAAAAGAAAATCCCATTTCACAAAGACAAGGCGCCGTCTCACAGCTCTGCGATTGCCATGGCGAACATCCATGAATTACGGTTTGAACTGCTTGACCATCCGCCTTATTCACCAGATCTAGCCCCAAGCGACTTCTTTCTGTTCCCTCATCTAAAATGAGGAGGCAATCGCCTTCGTGAACTATAATTTGATTTGCATACCTTGGGGATGCTGGTATACTCGAATGACATACTTCGAGAACAATCTTCGCCATCCAGCGTCCCATACAATTTCCAATTTGCTAGAAAATTCGATTCCACTCTCCAGTCAAGACTTTGTTATTCCAGTATCGAAATCTTCTGGTCTTCGACATTTTCTGCTAGATGTCGCTGCTCACATTTAAGTGGTTATCACACTGCTCCCTCCCTACAGTTGTTCGTCCCGAACAACTTCGTCATTCAGCATCCCGTTGAAATGACACATTCTATCCAAATGGACCACTTTAAATTTTCCTCGATCCACACGCTGGATCCGGTAGACAACGTCATTAATGCGGGTTATCACCTTGTATGGACCTTCCCAGTCCTGTTGCAATTTTGGTGATTTGCCTTTCTTACGCTGAGGATTATACAGCCAAACCAGATCTCCTTCGTTGAAACCGGAAGATTTCGCCTTGATATCGTACCTAGTTTTCATGCGGCTGCTTGCTAGCTTCATCTTTTCTCTGGTGTCTTCATGCAATTTACGAATCCTGCTGCGTAAGTCATTCACGTACTCGTTCACCTCTTTGGGCTCCGTCGGTGGGGATCCGAATTTTGCTTCACTTGGCAACCGAATTGTTTGACCAAATAAGATCTCGGATGGTGTGTGCCCTGTTGAGCTATGGACCGCGTTTCGGTAGGCCATTAAGAAGAGGGGTATGTGTCGATCCCAATCCCGCTGGCAGTTGCTGACAACCTTGGATAGATGCTCATTCAAGGTCCGATTGAATCGCTCGACCATTCCATCAGATTGAGGGTGTAGTGGCGTTGTCCTTGTCTTTCTTATTCCCAAATATTGGCATATTTCCTGGAAGACTTTTGATTCAAAGTTTCGCCCTTGATCAGAGTGCAGCTCCATTGGGACCCCAAATCTGCTCACCCAGTTGTTGACTATCTGTTCGGCTACGGTCTTAGCCTCTTGATTTGGGATGGCAAACACTTCCGGCCACTTACTGAAGTAATCCATGACCACGAGGGTATATCGGTTACCATTAAAGGTTTCGGGAAACGGCCCAGCGATGTCGATGGCTATTCGTTCGAAAGGTGCTCCGACATTGTATTGTTGCATTTGTCCACGTGGCTTTACTTTTGGACCCTTGGTAGCTGCACATCTTATGCACTTTTTGCACCAATTCTCGACATCTTGTTTAGCGCTTAGCCAATAGAAACGTTCCCTTACCTTTTCCAACGTCTTGTTTATTCCCAAATGGCCTCCTGAGATTCCGTCATGTATTTCATGGAGCACTTGGTTGACTCTGGACCGTGGCACAATTAGCTGCATACGAGATGTTGTCCCATCTGCACTTTCCCATTCTCTTTTCAGCAATCCATCTTGCACAAAAAGCGAGTCCCACTGTGCCCAGTATGCCTTCAGAGTTTGGCTCCGATCTGATATCTGCTGCCAGCTTGGTCTTTCCTCGTGTTCTTTCCAGGCCAATATTGGTTCGATGTCATTGTCTGCCTGTTGGGAGGAACGGATTTCGTCTATACTCCAACCCTCTATTGGCTCAGTCCTGATCATTTGGATGTTACTCCGCACGGTCGACGAGAGAGAGCATCAGCATTTGAGTGGAGTGTTCCCTTGCGGTGTTGCACTTCAAAGTCGTAGCCCTGCAACTGCTCGATCCATCTTGCAACTTGGCCTTCAGGGTTCTTAAATTGGAGTAGCCATTTCAGAGCTGCGTGGTCTGTCCGGAGAATGAACTTTTGTCCGTAGAGGTACTTATGGAAATGCTTCGTAGACAGAATTAAGGCCAGAAGCTCGCGCCGGGTTACCCGGTAGTTCCGTTCAGGTCTGGAGAGTTTTTTGCTGTAATATGCGACCACTTTATCTTGACCGTCATGAACTTGGGAGATCACAGCTCCGACCCCAACATTGCTAGCGTCTGCGTCCACGATGAACATTTTTCCGGGCGTCGGGTAACCCAAGATGGGGGCATTGCACAGCTGTCGCTTCAGTTTTTGAAATGCTTTTTCGCATTCTCCAGACCACCTGAACTGTCGGCCTTTTTCTGTAAGTTGATGCAGGCTCTTTGCAATGCCAGCAAAATCCTTTACGAACCTTCTGTAATACGTGGCGAGGCCCAAGAAGCTTCTCAGTTGGTGTTTATCTTTTGGAGAAGGCCAACTTTTCACGGCTTCGATTTTGTCAGGATCCGTTCTTACTCCTTCCGCTGATATAATGTGACCCAGATATTTTACTTCCGGACGAAACAAGGCACACTTTTCTGGGTTGAGCTTTAAATGAGCACTTCGTAGCCTCTCAAACACTTCTTTTAGATTTTCGCGGTGCTCCTCGTACGTCTTACCTATGACGATAACGTCGTCCAAATATACTAGGCAGGTTTTCCAGGTGAGTCTTTGCAATGTTCGTTCCATTAGTCGCTCGAAGGTGGCCGGAGCGTTGAACAGTCCAAACGGCATCACTGCAAACTGCCAAAGACCGCTTCCTGTAGTGAAGGCAGTTTTCTCACGATCCGCACGATTTATCTCTACCTGCCAGTAACCGCTCTTCAAGTCAAGTGTTGAAAACCATTTCGCTCCAGAAAGCATATCCAAAGTGTCATCGATTCTCGGAAGTGGGTAGCTGTCCTTTTTAGTGACATCATTGAGACGTCGGTAGTCTACACAAAATCTCGTGCTGCCATCTTTCTTCTTCACGAGGACCACTGGAGATGCCCACGGACTTTGCGATTCTTCAATCACTCCCTCAGCTTTCATCTTCGACATCATTTCGGCAACTTCTGTTTGCTTTGCCAATGGAAGACGCCTTGCAGGTTGACGGATTGGTCGAGCGTCTCCGGTGTCAATGTGGTGTTGAACAATATGCGTACGTCCATATTCTCCGTCTTGTGTAGCAAATATATCAGCGTACTCACCGATTAGATTTTCTGCCAGGATTCGCTGATCTTCGTCCAGATTACAGAGGCTGAGAATTTTGTTCTTGATTTTTATGCTCTGAACTGTTGTGACCGGTTTTGCACACTTTTTTTCCGTTGTGGTCGATATAGCCTCAACAGGTACGCATTTTCCCACTATCTCCCCCTTTTCCACCTTTACACTGAATGTCTTTGGATTTAGAATCCTTACAGGGACCATGTTGTTCTTTGGCTCCACTAAGGTCTTTCCCACCATGAAGTCTCTTTTCTTTTCTGGCTCCATCAAATAGAATCGGTGGCTACCAGGACCACCTTCCACTTCTGCCCACAAAATTGCTTCTGACGAAGGCTCTAGACTCTGATTGCTGCAGATAACGACATTTGAGACTGTGGTATTGGCGTTTCCGTATATCATTGGTATCTCCATGTTTCCGTATTTCAGGGTTTGTGCCCCCAAGTCGACTACAAGTCCATGTTCTCTCATGAAGTCTGTACCAATGATGCACTCGTCACATATGTCAGCTACCAGAAACGCGTGAGTGAATGTTATTCCGGCCAGTTGGATTTTTATGCGGACTTCACCATATACCTTAATCGTTGCTCCTGTAGCTGTTCGCAAGCTGCAGCTGCTAGTGTTATGCAGCCAAGACTTCTGCACAAGATTCCTCCTGATGATTGAGGCCATGGCACCGGTGTCTATTGTTGCCATCCATTTTTCTTTTCCACTGACTACTTCTACTAGAAGGCTTTCGCTGCGTCGTTTTGCCAGCGAGACTTGGATGATGGTCCTGGGGCCGTCGACTCCTGCTACCAACTTCTGCCCCGCGAAGTTGGTGCTTAAGCATTTCCCGACTGATGATTTCGGGAAGGTTGACCGGCTTCTTGATAGCTGTTTCTGCGGGTTTCTTCCTCTATTTGCTTGTCACCACAGTGAGGGCAGTCTTTTCGTCGCACCGGTTCTTTACACTGCCTTTGAAGGTGTCCTATTTTATTGCAATTCCAGCAGCGCATTATCCGTCTATCCCGTCGAGTATCTCGTTCCTCGGCACTAATTCTTGTGCAGGAGCATTCGATAGATGTTACTTCCCTGACGAAATGTGTTCCCCTGGAAGCCTGATTGGCTGCTTCCATCGCCAGAGCGAAGGCAAGTGCTTCAGCAAGGGTTCTTTTCCCGGCCATCCTTACTGCTGACTGTAGCTTCGAATCTGCAATTCCCCTGATAAATGCATCTTTTGCCATTTCGTCGATAATTTCCTGTCCTGCGGTGGGGTATGACAGATGTGCCAGTCTACTCACGTCTGCTTGGAGCTGCTGCAGTGTTTCTCCTCTTTGCTGCGTTCGGCTTTGCAATTGGACCTTGTAGACCTCCTGCATGTGGCTGTCCCCAAACCGTTTCTCGATAGCCTGCACTAAAGTCACATAATCTTTATGCTTTTCGATGTCTACTGTTTGCAACAATTCTGCTGCAGGACCGTGCAAGGCCATTGTTAGGGCAAAGCACTTTTCCTCATTGTCCCAGTCGTTTGCACAGGCAGCCATTTCAAACTGCTTCTTATAAGTAGACCATGAGGTCTGGCCATCGAATGAGGGAGGCTTCAACTCTTTTCTCCTTGGACCGCTTAAAGAACATTCTCGCAGTTTCTGTTTTCGCACTGTGTCGAGCTCTTTTGCCAGTTGCTCAACTTTGCTGTCCATTTGTTCGAGTTTTTCACCAACATTCTTCTCTATTCTTTCAAATTTGTTATCGATTTCTTCGAACTCGTTTAGATTTTTCTTTTGTTCGAGGCTATTCTTTTGTTCTTCCAGATTTTTCTTTTGTTGGTCGAGACTGTTCTTCTGTTCATCCATTTTTAACAAGAGGAGTTGCATCATCGCAGCCATATCACTGCCGGTACTTGTCTGTTCATCCTCGTCAACATCAAAGGAGTATGCATCAGGATCATGCCCCTCGTTGTTCAAAGCCTCCTGAAGTCGGAGCACCAGGTCACTATTTAAGTTGTTTTATTTTATTTATTTTATTTTATTTTAAGTGGTTATTACACAACTCAGTAGGTGAAAAAATGATAGGGATCAATCAGAACTAAAAGTTACTGATGATTGACCCAAAGATATACAAGTTTACAATTTCTGATGTGGCGTAAAAAATAACAAAAAAAAACCTAAAACCAGCGATTTATGTTTAATCATTTCAACTAGAAAATAGTACTTCAGATTATGCAGTTCAGAAAACCAAAGTAATGAAGTAGTTCCACTCACATATAGCACAGTTTTGTTTAAAAAACAAAAAACTTAACACTCAAACCAGTATAGATACATTTATAATGCTTCACCTTGTGTTAAGTTTTTTGTTTTGAAAATTGGACATAGAGAGAAGAAAGATGTTTGGGCTCTGTGGTTATATCTCGGGTGGCATTCAACCTTTTAGTGGGGAGACTAAATTGTTTGTGGAAGCGGTTTTGTTGTTGTTTTGTAGTCAACTACTCATCTTATTTGATTGTACAACAGTTGACTGAAAGAAATGAATGTCTTTCGGGCGCGGTTGGGAATCGAACACCGAACCTTCCGATTTGGAAGCCAGTTGACTACCACTTGAGCAACACCCACCCACAACATTTGAGTGTTCTTTCAAATTTATAATTGTATTTTGAATTAACTAAGTTAAGTAAATTTAAACAGCACTTAGCGGAAGGTTATTAAGTTTGAATATAAGTTTTAATAAATTTGCCTTAAGATGGATTTGATGTTAGCATAGTCAAGATAAAATAATCAGTTCTTCACATTGTTTATGAACGAATATGAGTTGTAAGTTGTCCTAATGGCAAAAGGTAATTTGTTAAATAGTTTTGGGGTCCGATTGGTACATCTACTAGAGCCCTATTATTGATGCTTAGTCAATATACTCCGGAGCGCCTAGTGGGGATATTGCTACTTTTCTTAAAGAACTCTCTTAGTACTTTAACCACGGCAAGATGTCTTAATGGAAGAACGTGTAAGTTTATATATATGTAAGCTATAATATGAATTAAATGTTTTTGTGCTATAAATAAAGGATCAATGTTAGTGTCATAGGATTGTTACCCATCCACCCCAGCAACTTTATTGTGAAAAAAATGGTTCCAAATGAATCATTCCAAGTATTGCCCATCGCTAGCTACAACTTTTTCCCATCTTTCTGGCAGAGTTCGAATACCGTTTCCGTAAAAGTGTTCATCTTTTGAGGCTATCCACGAATCAAGCCATTTTTAGATGTCTTCACATGGATCAGTCAGACCATATGCCATTGAACGGAACAAGTAATAATTGGACGGCGAAATATCTGGAAAATAGGCTTGGCAACGTGAGCCGACAGTTGTCATGCTGTAGAATCACTTTTTCGTGTCTCTGCTCGTATTGTGGTCGTTTTTCGCGCAGTGCTCGCATCAATTGAATTCGATACCGTTCCCCAGTGATGGTTTCGTTGGGTTCAACAGTTCATAATGAATAACACCGACCTGGACCCACCAAATACACAACATAACCTTCGCAGAATATTCGGCCGAGCCGAAGACGTAGGAGCGTGACCGGGCAGTCTCCATGACTTTCTTCTCTTTGAGTTGCTGTAATGAATCCATTTTTCATCACCCGTTAGGATTTTTTTTTATAATAGGCGCACGCACAAGGGATTTTATGTACCCTTAAGATGTTTGCACATAGCGCCGGCGAAAGGAAGTTAGGGAGGGAAAAAAGAGGGATACCGTTTGCAAGTTATAATGACTAGAAAATTAAGAGCTCGGCAGGGCTTTCGAACGAATCACGATATTTTAGAGTACGTCCAAGTGGGCTTGAGCGTATACTAATGAGCATTCATAGCGAGACAGGTGTTACAGTTAAAAGGGGCAGAATATTATTGGCAATTTCGGTGGTGAAAATAGCCAAAAAACAAGGTGCGACAGAAGACGTTACGCCGGTGTTCGAGGGTAGTTAATGACTGTGTTATATTGGCATCACCTATGAGTTCTATTGCATTATTTTAAATCCTATCTAGCGAGTGTAAAGCGGTTTTAGGGACGCCTGACCAAATGTGGGCATTGTACTCCAATTTTGGGCGGATAAACGCCCAAATATATTGTGTCCATGTCAGAGGAGGAGAAATATTTCTTACATCGCTTAAGGAAACCTAGACATTTCGCAGCATTTTTGACGAAATCCAATATGTGGTCATTCCAACGTAAACTGTCACTGACACATATACCGAGAATGGAAAGTTTTTCGATTTCAATGAGGCAAGTGCCATTCATTTTCGCTTTAACGACAGCAGACAGCATTATATTTTGGAAGCATTCAATTCCACTCTATTGATAGTACCCCAATTGGTTATGCTGCTAATATCAAAATTTAATGTACTTAACATACGCAGCCGTTCTCGTTTTACAGCCGAAGAGCAGGGCCGTGAGTCCGGGAACGAATATGAAAAGCAGAGAGTAATCTCATCAGCAAAGGAATATATTGGATTAGAAGTAGCAGTCAAGAGATCATTAATGAAAATTAAAAAGAGTGTAGGAGACAGAACAGAGCCCTGGGGCACACCAGCATTTATTTTGTGGATATCAGTCTTGAACCCATCCAAGACAATTTGAATTGAACGTTCCAAAAGGAAATTTCTAATCCATTGAAGAAGAGAGTCATCGATCCCAAATGCACGCATTTTTGACAAAAGAGCTTGGTGCCAAACTCTGTCAAATGCCTTAGAAATATCAAATGCAACTACAATATCTTGCTTTCGACATATTGATACACGCTTTGGTTCGACTTTCCGATGAGGCATGTCATCACCAGTGGACCTATTGCTACGAAAACCATATTGCCGGCCATTGACAAGTTTTCGTGTTTCGAGATATTTTATGAGCTGACGATTTATCAGCGTTCCCATGACCTCGGAAAGTAGAAACGTAAGCGCAATGGTTCTGTATGAGGAGAGAGAAGAAGCGTTTTTTAGGTACGGGCTGGACAAATGCTGTTTTCCATCTGCTCGGAAAGAGTCCTAAAGAGTAGAATTGATGAAAAAGCTTGCAGTGGTTTTGTCAGCGTAGAAGAACACTTCAGAAGAATTGGAGATATACCACCTGGACTAGCGGATTTATGTATATTGAGATCTTTAAGTACTCTTGCTACTACACGAGTGCGAAAGTAGGTTCGTCCCATTGAAGTTACGACGCACTCAAGTGTAAGCGGAGACAAAGCTCAGTCTGGAAGTGTGGAACTGGCCGCAAAGTGTGCAGCAAGCAGATTGGCTTTGTCCAAAGAGCTGACAGCTGGAATGTCATTATAAATGAGCGCTGGGATGGAGGATGAGGTAGAATTTCTAATGTTTTTGACGAACGACCACAAATTTTTACTAACTTTGGGACATTGCAGTATTTTTTGCCTCAATTGTACAAAGGCGTTGCAGTCATTCCTGGCTCGTTTGAATTTTTGAATTTTGAATTGAATTGGCGCTCAAAGTCCCTTGGCTTCAAATCATAAGGAACCCAAGTTTCTTGATTTTGAACCATTCCCAACGCATGCAATCGCTTAGAAATGGCTTGGCGGGTAAGCAAGCAAGCAAGCTCTTCTTGCTATGGGCACGCTTCCTCATCAATCAATGATTCCAATTCAACGTCTTCAAAGGATGTTGGCCTCCCTTCACGCGGACGGTCGTCAACATCGAAATTACTGTCTTTGAAGTGACAGAATCAATCATGGCACATTGTTTCACTTAGAGCAGCATCTCCGTAAACTTTTACAACTCTCGATACGCTTAAGCCGACGTTTTCTTCGAATGAAAGAAGAAAATCAACACCACCAATCAGAGATTTTATCACAACCAAAAGTATATGACGCCAAAACAAAATTACTAGTGCGTCAGGACGGTTTGTTTACCATATGTCTAAGCTTAGTTCACGACGTTTTGGATATGTCAATATGGACCAGCTACTGCTGGAGCCATCTATTGAGAACTTAGTTGAGCACATAATAACTTGGAATCTGCGAGACTGTAAAAAACCAGGGTAATGATGGTTTTGGAGCAGTGTGGTCTGATGTTACATCTTCCTTACGACTTCCATTAAATAAGATTTAATTTCTTTGCAACATTCCTTCCACTTTAGTCTGTTATCTGTAGAAACACCAAAGTGTTTATAGCTGGTTACTGATTAAATTTTGAAGCAAGCAGATGAGCGTTGACTATTTGTACTGAAATTATTCTTTCCACAGTCGTGCAATGTAGAGGAAATTTTTTACAGTGAAAGTCTTCTCAAATTTTAGTTATGCAGTCGAAAGATGCAGCACTTTAGTATGTTAACGCTACTCGTATGTCATCTGCAAAAGCAGTACAAGTACCGTTAAAGACTTGCTGGAAAAGTGAGTTGATAAATATTAAGAAAAGGAGCGGCCCAAGTACAGAGCCTTGTGGGACGCTATTTTTAAAACTAATAGACGTACTAAGAAAACCATTAAAGTTCCATACCTTTTAAGGATGATTCCGAACCAGTTGAAATTATTTACAGGTATCCCTGTACATACTTCTGAATTATCTGCGCTCCCTCAAGCTCTTCCGTATGCGATTGTGATCAAAATTCCAATCCCCAACAGAGGTTCAAATAACGGATGCGGTCAATCCCAAAGTCAGTTTAGGTGACGAGGATACTTCCTCTGAATCTAGCGCAAATTAATTGCAGACTTTATTACTTCAGGTTCCAAAATTACCTTGGAAACAGGCAAGATTCGGTCCGCTTGCATATTTCAGACGCGAGTGATTTATGGGCCCTAGTTCCCTGTGATCTATGTGATCTTAACTTTTTAGGGACATCGTCTACATTTTGGTACAGCTAATAAGGACTTTTTCAATAGGAACATAACAATTTTGTATGTCAGTCAGTCAGAGTTTACATTTTTATCATGCTAAAGTTCATGAACGAGCAACGTTTGAAAATTATTAGTCGGTGATCTCAACTTTAAGAGCGCTTACACCAATTTTCGGTTGTAATAATCGCCACGATAAATTCGAGTCAACATATTCACTATTAAGTGTTCCTGTGCCAGTGAAACAACTCACGAATCGAAGTACCGAAAGTACCACAACTGTGAATGCTTCAGTTCAAAATCAACCAAATCAGTCCATTCCACGCCGTTCACAAGAATTGGGAATCTCTTAGTTCACATTGTGGCGAATTTTGCATAAAGATCTTAGCCTATACCCTTGCAAGATCAAATTGGCTCAAGAACTGAAGCCTCTTAACCATTTGAAGTGCAGAAACTTTTTCTGCATAAGATTGAGGAAAATCCTGAATTTCGTGGATCTTCAGCGATAAATCTCATTTTTGGCTTAATGGCTTTATCAATAAGCAAAATATGCTTTATTGGACAACAACAAACCGACATGTACTTCAAGAGACTCCATTGCTTGCACGAAAAGTTACCATGTGGTGCGGTTGGACCGTATTTTGCCGTCGATGAAAACGATCGCCATGTTACGGTCAATGGAGGAACCATCAACCAAGGCAGCTGGAACATCCGCTGCCGACGCTACCTCCAAGAGGCAAAAAAAGAAGAGCAGAGCTGCGGTGGTGGAAAAAGTGGAAACATCTGGATCAGCCGCTGTGCCCACCGAAGTGCCTGCCACCTTCATCACCGACTGAGGGCGACTGAGCTAGTACTGGGCGTCAGGACACTGTGTTATTAAAAGAAATGAACAAGCGGACGGGCTTGCAAGAAAAGGAGGGCTACTCGACAATAGTGAGGTTGCTAACATCAAACCAGCCCTTTGCATAGTGAGAGGCACTATCGCGGAAAAAATCACACAGACTGCCAACCTAATGTGGTCAAGTCTTAAAGGACACAGGGCATCCAAGGCTCTTTCTCCACTTTTTGACGACAAAAGATCTAAAAATAGCTTACGACAATAATAGGAATCCTAACAGGACTCTATCTCCTGCAGCAACACGCAAAGCGACTCAAATTGTCAGATACGGATGTCTGCAGATTCTGCTGTGATCTGTAAGCTGTTGAGTAAATAACACACATACTGTGTGAACGCGAGGCAATATCGCGTAGTCAAAGAAAATTGTACTTTTTCGAAAAGCTAGAGGAAATATACTTCAAAGACCTTCTTGGCTTTTGCAGGAAAATTAGCTATTTCACCAGGGCGATTGTTTTGGTTTTGTCATTTGAAGACAAATTCAATTGGTTCCACAGGGATCCCGATAGGCCCGTTTTGGTGCCTGATGTCTGTTTGATGGCATATCCATCATACCCCTGTTTAACCTAACCTAACCTACGAGCAATAGAGTTCGCTATTGTGCCATGGTGGAAGACTATTTTTCACCAGAATTGGATGAACTTAACGTCAGTAATATGTGGTTCCAACAAGATGGTCCCACATGCCACGCAGCTATTTAAACAATTGATATATTAAAGCGGAAGTTCGGTAATGGTGTAATCGCTATAAATGGTCCGGTCAATGGCTACCTCGCTCTAGAGATTCAACGCCCTTGGATTTCTTTTTATGAGATTACGTTAAGTCGCTGATTTGTGCCCACAAGCCAACAAAGTTAGAGGAGCTCTGAAATAATATCGAACGCGAAATTGCCAACGTTCCAGCCGCTATATATGGAAGAGTATTGGAAAATTGGCTCAAAAGAATCGATCGCCGCAAACGTGTTCGCGGTAGTCATTTGAACAAGAACGCAATCCATACTAAAATCTAGCTTGTGTACTACACTTGGAAAAAACACACTGAAGCTGAATCAGAATTCACTCTCCAAATGATTTACCTTAAGCTAACCAAGCTGGAAGAAACAAACAACCGTTTCCTGGCTTCACTTAATGAGCTACGAACTGAAAATGCAGAGCTGAAAGCGAAGGTAAATGCACTGCAGAGTAAACTAAATTGGCAACAGCAACATGTTCTCTCCAACTGCATCGAAATTGTTGGTGTATCAAATGTAACCTAACAGCCGAGACAATACTCCAGAATGCTTTGTCAATTGATGTTCCCGATGCTGACATAGAGAGATGCTATGTAAAGAATGTGCGAAACAAAAACAACGGACCTCCAAACAAGTCGATCATCTGTGCTAAGTTCACTGACTTGTCGCTGAAGCAGCGGATCATGAGTGCGAAGAAGAAGAAGAAGGGAAACCTAATTTCAAACGCCACTATTAACGAGAGCGCCTACAGCAGCAACAGCAACTACAAAATGCAAAGCGGGATGTACATCAACGATGCTCTTACGTCATACACAAGGGCTCTCTTCATGCAAGCGAAAGAAGTAAGAAAGCGGAAACAATATAAATTTGTGTGGTTTAAGAACAACCAAATACTTATGAGGAAGGAGGAAGGTGGAAAAGTCATCTCGATTAAATCTTTTACTGATCTTGAACTTGTTTGAATAATGAATTCTGAATTTAATGACACAAATGATGACTTTTCTATCCTCGATCTAAGTTTTTCAAATTGTGATATTGTTTTTAAAAATAATTCATACTGTTTGTCGTACACCAGAATATTAGAAGTTTGAGAGAAAACCTTGCATCTCTTGCTACCCACCTTGATTCTTTTCATTGCATTCCGGATATTATTATCGTTTCCGAAATTTGGATTTATGGGTTTGAAATTAACGATTATCATCTACCGGATTTCCTTTTCTTTGCGAATCCAAATGAAGATTATGCTGCGGGCGGTATCGGCTGTTTTATTAAAGATAAACTAATAATTCATGAAGCTAAGTGTGTCGACTTTCAGAGCGCAGACATTCTAAAGGTTTCAGATAGCGAAACTGTGTATAATTGCTTGACCCTTGTCAAAATGAAACGACTGTCCCGTGTGGAGTACAAAACTAGAGTGAGTGTTTATTAATTTTGATAGACTTCATTTAGAACACAGTAAAATACATGATAAGCATTTGGTATATGTAACGTGCGTAGCTTACAAAAGAGAACGAGAGATTGCAAACAAGTTGGTGTCTAGGGTATAGAATAACTAATAAATATTGCTGAATTATTCTCAACAGCCCTCTTGGCCTTCCACGGTTTAGCTAGTTTTATAAATGAACCCACTCGGTTGTCTTCAGGTACGTGTTTGGATCATATTTATGGACGATTTGCAGACTTTCCATTGAATGCCTGCGAAAGGTGCACATATGACTTGCAAATCACTGATCACTCAATGATAGGTTTATTGGTGAATACTTTTCAAAGCAAAAAGATCAGCCGTACCGAAGTTAACAGCCAAAAGCAAAAAACAAGAATTGATTTTATAAAGCTGACAAATCTTCTATTTTATGAGTCCTGGGACGATGTTTACATGGAAAGTGATGCTTCTGCTTCTTATGATGTGTTCATAACTCGCCTTAATAAATTTATATCCAATTGCTCCTCAACAGAACCCTTGAAAAAATCTAAAAAAAGACTAAAACCCTGGATATCTGGTCAACTCATTGAAAAAGTTAACGTGAAACAGAAGCTTAGAATAAAATGCTCCAAGAATCCCATGAACCTTAGGCTGAAAAATAAGTTTAAAAAGCTATGTTTGGATTGAAAAAAAAGAGATTGCTTTTTGCCGCGATAATTATTATCGAACTAAATTCATTTCTGCTAAGGGTAACCTTAAATCAGAATGACAAGTAGTGAATGATATTCTGAACAAGTCTCGTTCTACAACAAAACCCCATTCAATTTGTGTGAGCAATTGCCAACTGTTTGACAAACTTGACATTGCTAATGCTTTCAATGAGTATTTCACCTCAGTAACAAACAGCATACCAACACAAACAGTCCTGAGAAATTGCACTCGTTGTTACAATTCAATAAGTGGGGGTGGTGACTTGTCGCAATATACGAGCTTTGCCTTCGAACCTATCACTGCTTTAGAGCTCCTAAAAGCAATTGGATCCCTAAAAAAATCGAACTCTTGTGGCTTTGATAATATTTCAAATATACTTGTTAAACAAATAGCATGCTATGTGATTGACGTCCTGGCAGTCATTTTTAATCGCAGCATATTTGCAGGAACATTTCCCGTGGCACTCAAATGCGCCGACGTAATTCCGCTGTTTAAAAAAGGCTCCGCAGACGATGTGAAAAACTATAGGCCAATTTCACTTCTGCCCACTTTTAGCAAAATATTCGAAAAATTTATTAAAGAGAGAATAATGTCTTACTTGAAAAAAATTCGAGTTTTTCAATCCAAAGCAATTTGGTTTTCAGCAGGGTAAATCTACCGAAGACGCTCTTCTAAATTTTTGCTCAAATATTTTCTCCAACCTTGATGGTAAAAAATTCACGGCTGGTTTATTTAAAGCGGGTTTTCGTGGGTTCATACTAGAGTGGCTTAGATCATACCTAGCGAACAGTTCTCAAAGGGAGTATGAGAAGCGAGATTTGTTTCTTCATTTTGGGAGTTCCTCAAGGTTCTGTGTTGGGACCCATTTTATTTCTAATTTATATAAATTCACTGTTTTCACTAAACTTCAGAAGTAGAATTACGGCGTTTGCAGATGATGTTGGCTGCTCATATGGCTCAAGTGTCTTGGATTTAATCTCCGACATTAATTGGGATCTTAGTCTATTAAGAATTTGGTTCGCAGAGCACAATTTGAACATTAGCTTAAGGACAAAAATAATAGTTTTCAACGAAGCTAAGTGTATGCCAATGAGTATGAATACCAAAGGTATGGATTAACAGGCTGTAATTGTGATTCTAGTCAATCACTTCCAATATTTTGTAGCAGTTTTAACTGTAGTGATAATTGCTCTTTACTTGAGGAAGTAGACGAGTTTAAGTATCTTGGGCTCACAATTGATTCTAGGATGCCATTTGCAAGCCACATAGAGTCCCTAAGGAAATATTTTCGAAATACCCTGCGACACTTTTTTTATCTAAAAAATTTTCGTATAGAAGTATGGAATTGTTTGTTGGAGGGGGGGCGTGTATCTGAATAAAATCAAGCCCTTACTAGTCTTAAAAAAAAGTGTAGTGAGAAAAATCTGTAACAAGAATCGGCGTCATCCAAGTTTCCCATTGTTTTGTGATATGAAAATTCTTCCACTTCGTCATTTGTATTGTTTTAAAGTGTTGAAAACGTTCTTTCAGAGATCAGGAAATTTAAATTACAGACTTATATCTGATTACAATCTACGGAGAAACTTTTCCTATGTTGTGACTGTACCCGTTTTTCGTACAACTGCATTTCGGAATTTTTATAATATCTCTTCATGTCGACTATTCCACAAGCTCCCTTTAAATATTAAAATGATAAGCATTTCTGGAATATTTGAAAGGTCCATAAGGTCTTGGCTTTATAATTATGTTTCACAGAAAGTGGAATACCTTCTCTCTGATATACTGGTGTAAATAATTGTTTTTTTTTTTCTAACTTTTCTTTATTTTTATATAGTTCTTTTATTTAGATTTGCATCCTTCACTTTTCTTTGTAAATATAATTGTATCTCAAGTTAACTTGTTCTTTGAATGTAATTAAACGGGTCACACCACCCACATATTAATAATATTAAAACCCATTGTACTGGCATTTGGCACTACTTTAATACTTTATGTATAGAAAATATAAAATGTCACTATATTATTTCTCTTATATATTTTTTTTTAATATACTTAATGAATTATTGTGTTCAAATCATGTAAATTTTACACATGTATTGTATATAATGAAATAAAAAATACTACTACTACTACTACTACTATTCTGTGTTATGTCCTTATTGACAATCACAATGCAATTGTGCCTTCTGGTCCATTATCCACCTCAATATCGGCTCCATTTTTCTACTTATACAAGGTGGCGCAAAAGTCATCACCCAATCGAAAGATGCTATAATTTTTGCAAATGGCGGCAATGTCAATTCTACTCTGACATTTGCGAAGTAAATTCGCAATAATCCTAATTATTACGATTTTTTGCGAAATAATTCGTCGGTGGTGTTGAATTTCGGAGCAGATTTCCCGGTCATCTGCTACCAACTGGGCACACACTTCGACGTTTAGCCGCTTGCCTCCTAAGAGTTTGGGACAACACAAGATGCTGAAAAGCCTGACCGGCCTCGGAACAGCCGTTCTGCTGAAAATATCGCGCAGAGTTGGTTGAACGTGTTGCAGATAACCCCGGAGTATCGACCAAACGACGTGCCACACAATTGGGTATCAATCGGCGGTTTTTACAGAAAATTTTTGGCGAAAGACTGTAAGATTTTCCCTTAAAAAGTGCAGAGAGTGCATCGGCTGTTAGCTGTTGACCACAAGGCATCCTGAATTTCACGAGGGAGACAACTTTTCATCGAAAATCATCATAAGCGACGAAGCCCATTTCTATATCTGCATATGTGAATTATCGCTTCTGGGGCACCGAAAATCCGCGTATAACCCATGAAGAGCCGTCACACCCGCTTAAAGTTAGTTCATGGTGTGCTGTTTACCCTGAGGTATCATCGGGCCTTTTTATCGAAAACGCCGCGGGCCAAACGACTACTATGGCCGGCGAGCGATACAGAGCCATGCTCAACGATTTTCTCCTTCCTCAATTGAATGAATTCGGACTGGAGAATATGTGGTTCCAATAGGATGGATGGACGACTGTGAACTTTGGCGATTTGCACTGACGGGCAAGATCCCCCATGACAGACTTATTTTTGCGGGTCTTTTCGAAGTCACGCCTAAGATTCTTGAAGTCCTTAAGCAGAATATCCGTCAAGAATGCGAGGACCTATCAAGAGTGGCAAAAGTGATGGAAAAGACCAAAAATCGGGCCCGAATGGTCGTCAATCCTAGCGACGGTCATTTAGCCGATATCAGAACCAAAGTTTTCATAAAAAAATTACAGCGAACGAACATCTGGTGACAACTTTCGCGCCACCTTGTTGTAACATTCAGCGCCGTTTAGAGAAACTGGTAAGACAACAGAATATCTCCTTGCTCATTCGCATAAAGAAATGAATCACCTTCACGACAAACGAAGACCTGTTCCGCAATCCTACTATTGACGCACTGCACCGACAGAAAAGTAGACTTCTGACAAGACTTAAAAACTTGTACAGACAGTTAACTGACCGACAAGACCCGGAGATTAGGACACTGAAGTCAATTAAAAATGTGCAAAAGTTAATAAAAGAACATTACAGAATTGCTGTAAGCTCATTTTGGAACAACAAGGTTCGGGCTGTAAACACCAGCAACCCGAACATGTTTCCGCAAATCAATAAACTATTTCGGAGAAAAAATCAAAACGACCTTCAGCGTCTTAAAATAGCCCGGACAACAGACAACGAACGGTTTCTGACAATAGCAGGTATTAATCCAAATGAGGCCGCTGATGATGACGACTTCTTTGTGATCGAGGATCCACAGGAGAAAGTTGAGGCCACAGGGGCGACTTTCCAGGAAGTATACAAGGCCATTGATATCATTGGCCTTAATTATGACCTGGACAATCGCGTCTTGGTGCACGACTTCTGCATTCGAAATGAAATAGGGAACTGGCGATCCGAGGGCTCTGGTTTCATCCGGTTCAGCGACGGAAACATGGCACCCTCAGAGAGGGTGACCTATCCCCGTTCATTTCAAAGGAAGGACTCTATGAGATCTTCGACACAATCAGAGTTAAGAAATCAGTGGGGATCGATGATCTTCCGAACATCGTGCTTCGACATCTTCCTCTACAAGCGGTGGACATCTACACCACCCTGTTTAATAATGCAATGAATAATGCACATTATCCAGCGCATTGGAAAACTGCGGTGGTACATCTCATCCCCAAAAGGGATAAAGATACTTCCAATCCGGGGAATCTCCGCTCGATCAGTCTTCTTCGAAACATCAGTAAGGTGTTCGTGAAGGTGATCAATAGAGTCCTGACTAAGTGGGTTGAGGACAAACATATAGTTCCGGATAATCAATTCGGTTTTAAGGCGGGACATGATATCTCACATGCCGCGTCTAAACTGGTTTCTGATATCGAATGGAACAAAGGCAAGAAACAGTGCACTGGTGCCTGCCTTGTTGACTTGGAGAAGGCCTTCGACACCGTATGGTTAGAGGGTCTTTTCTATAAGCTGACTAGGCTGGGGATCAGTAAACCACTCTTGTACATTCTTTATAATATGCTAACTAACAGACAGTTCATCGTGAAGAATGATGATGTGACTTCTGTTGGAATATTTCAAATTAAAAATGGTCTTCAGCAAGTCGCGGTCAATTCGCCGATCCTATTCAACATTTTTACAAGCGACTTGATAGGTTGACTTCCCCATACTATTGCATACGCAGACGATTTGGTAGCGTATAGAACAGGTCCAAAAATCGAGGTCATTAATACTCTCTTACAGCGTGACTTCGATAAGATAAGACGATTTTGCGATGACTGGAAGTTGAAAATCAACTTTCAGAAGTCGGAAACAATTCTCTTTAGGACGCCGTTGTCTGGAGCCTCTAGGGATACCAGAAAAAATTGGCGAAAGTTCTCTATCATTGGACAACGCGGACAACCTCTTGCCTGTCGAAATGTAGTCAGATACCTTGGAATCTGGCTAGATCAGTTTCTGTATTTTGGCAAAAATGTAGATGCTGCTCTGGCCAGAGCTAAAGGTGCTTTTGCCCTTACAAAGAGACTGTTTTATAGCAGCCAACTCGATGCGATGGTAAAGGTAATCTGCTACATGGCCCTTATCAGGCCCATGCTGGTATTTGGTTGTACTGTGTGGTTCAATGTAAGAGCAAGCTTAATGGAAAAGATTCGGGTGTTTGAGAGGGCTTGTCTTAGGGCTTGTCTTCTCTTGTACAGAACACCAGAGTCGGAGTACAAGAAATTTTATCCTAATGAGGTCCTTTACAACAGGGCGAACCTAATACGAGTGGACAACTTCGTAATTAAGCTGACTCGAAGGCACATTGCAAGAGCAATGACGTCGACGAATAATCTGGTATCTGGGGCTTACTACCCCAATCACCTTTACCACGAGAGTGTGCGCTCTGACGGCTTCGTTCCACCGGAAGCATTCCTCTACCTAGATCAGATAGGGTTGATCCAGGATAGATCAACGGTGCCGTTAATCTTCCATGTCGCTCGGACAGCTGGGGACAGGCGACTCAACTACAACAGAGATGTCGCACACGGCAGTGTGGATCGCCTCAGGTTCAGTAGGGCGGTGGGGAATCGCGATAAGAGGGATGTCGTTCGACAGCACCAGCATTTCTGGTGGTTGAATGATGGAGAAGATGCTTCGTCGTCGTTTCCGTCAACTACGGACCAGTCTTACTAATGAGGCAGAGCTGACCAATCTGTTTATTTTAAGTTATATATTCAGTTTTTATAAAAAATAAAAAATTATGTCCATACGCCAAGTTTTTGTTAACAATATTTTTTCTTAGCTTTAAGTATAGTAAATAAATATCCATAAAGAAAATGTTAATAAAGTCGAAAGACATAGTATAAGAATTTAGAGTAGCTTAGAGTGCCTGTGTGGGGCCAGTAAGTTAGTATAAGATTATTATGTAATTTTAAGCTAGCATTTAAGCATTTTTTGTTAGTGTGTAAGAGTTCATGATTAAGGAAATAAAATGCTTTAAAACTGAAACTGAAAAAAAATTAATCATTTTAGCACTTATTTATTGTGTTAGCACATAGGTAAGATCCTTAACTACTCGGAAGTTACAGATCTCGACAGCGATTTTTGGATCGAGACGTTGTCAAAAAAATTTTTGTTTTGTATTTGACTCGTGGTGCCGTTAAGGCTTCACAATGGCACTAAGGATGTCAATGCGTTCAATATATTGTAGCTCAACATTTCAACGGCCATCCGTGAAAGCATCTTGGCGACTATGCTGGATTGAATCTACAGTTTCCTTTTCCGAGGCCGGTAGCATAGTTTATAGGCTTATTCTAGGCTGTATCTATTCCAAACATGCTGAAGAGCTTAAATTAAAACTTGGTGTGGTGTCCATATCGTAGCGCACTTGGGCTGTAAATCGAGAAGCGCCTCAAAAAACATCACTTCAGCATATGGGATGCGTATTTTCTACTGATGTGCACTGGTCAGCATATGTCATTAGTCTTTGATTGGCGACTCAATCAGCTTGGGAAAACTTGGAATTGTTCGTACTTTGATTGGACCTCTATATTCAGTCGGATTGGTAATTAACAAGCTTCTCGTAGTGCTCGTTGAATAGCTATGCATCAATGAACCAACGATGAATCTTAAAGTCAATGTGACACTCGCCCAATAGCCCATGCGTACAGTTGACGCGTTATTCAAGAGACACCGTGTACAACCAAACCGGGCAAACCTCGCCTAGTGCCTTTTCACTGCGAACGCTCATGATTACTGTTCTATTGAAAATCTCATGGAATCCAATAAATGAACGCAGAGAATAGAGTGCTCCTGTGTGCCTTAAAATGCCTTTATGACCTAACAATACAACTAAGGCGCCATAACACCTTACAGAGCTATTTTTACATATTCAGAGCTCAAGTCTATGGAGAGCTTGAATCGAATGGCTATTTTGAAGAGCGGTTTTTCTACTTCAGCATCCAAGAGGGATTTACCAAGAGAAAACATCTAGCTATTCAAATCCTTTACGCAGTCTTCGTTAATCGAATCTATTGTATTGCCCAACCGGGTCCGTTTCCAAAGAACTTTAAAAGACCTTACAGGGCTTCTATTAGTGGTATAGGAAGCAGAGTAAGCTCCTGTTCGTATTTATGATCAAATCGACTTAATTTTTTTTGGTTGCTCTTTTAGAGTGTTTTTCTTATTTTTGCCATAAAATTCAAATTTTCCTACAAAATATCTGATCTTGGCTTACTCCAATTTCATTTGAATACGATAGTTGGTGTTGGATATAAATTTCGAGTTCGATTATGTGCGAGAAATCGTTGAACTTACACCAAAAACGGGTCCAACATTACTTCACCTATTTACCTACTCGTAAACGCTCCGATTACATACGAGTATATATTAACAGACCATGCAACATTCTATCTATTTCAACAAAGAAAAAATCCAACTTTAGAGAAAAAAGATCTCTTTTTACCAGTTTGTCCGTCGGTTTATGGTGAAATGGTTTGCGATTTTTATTACAACACCAAAGAGTCACATAAAGCACGGTGTCGTACTCATTTCGCTTTTAATTTCAATTTCAAATGATAGGATCGTGTGTATCTATTGCTCCTTCGATCTTTCGTTTTAACATACATAGAGCTTAATGCCGGTTATAAAATATCATGCAAGTGCAATAGTACAACAGTGCAACAAGTCGCATTTTTATGCTTTCACGTCGTTTCTCTTCAGTTTCTGTGGTCGTAGTTTGACGAGCTTAAACGGGTTTTTTGTCTAACTAGATAAATTTCATTTTATCCTTATTTTGGCATTTGAAAAAGAGCAAATCCACTCAAAATTGTGCAAAGTGAATGTGGCACATATGTAGATCTGCAATACATAATTGTGGCGGGGTTTCATACTATACAGACACAGATACAAATGTAATGCTTGTGGGACAAGTTATATAGGTTATAGTGTAAACGGTGCAGCTTTTTAAACGTTTCCCAATTTGCACGGTGTTAGGTATGTGGTGCACCCTATAACATGGATAGGAATTATCTTTTTTAAGCAAAATTATTAGAGTTGATGTTAACTTCAAAACAAGAATAAATCTTGATTGAGTTTGGAATAAATTAACCGTTAGAGGTGCAGACCTTTTAAAAATAAATCAGATTTTGAGAAGGGAACATCAAAACTAGCTGAAAATGGAGGGCAAATAGAATTCTCGAAGGATGCTAGTGACGCTTTTAAGCGATAAATATTCTCCACATTACTAAGCTGATTATTAGGGACTATCACTATCGGTACAATCACAAGACCACTCTTAATAAAATCAAGTCTTAGAGTTATCTTCAGTTCCATCTGTCGATAAAGTCAGGAATAATTTTTTTCCATTAAGTCGAGCAAGTGATATCGGCTAAGTGGCCGTCGCCAGAATTGACGACCATTCGGTCCCGATTTGTGGCATTTTCCATCACTCTTGCCACTCTTGCGATAGGTCCTCGCATTCTTGACGGATATTCTGCTTAAGGACTTCAAGAATCTTAGGCGTGACTTCGAAAAGACCCGTAAAAATAAGTCTGTCATGGGGGATCTTTCCGGCCAGTGCAAATCGCCAAAGTCCTCAGTCCTACGAATATCGGTTGTGGCTCGTGCAGTATGCGCCGTTGCTCCATCCTATTGGAACCACATATTCTCCAGTCCGAATTCATTCCATTGAGGAAGGAGAAAATCGTTGAGCATGGCTCTGTATCACTCGCCGGCCACAGTAGTCGTTTGGCCCGCGGCATTTTCAATAAAACAAGGCCCGATGATACCTCAGGGTAAACAGTACACCATGCACTAACTTTAAGTGTTTTTGACGGCTCTACGTGGGTTATACGCGGATTTTCGGTACCCCAGAAGCGATAATTTTGCTTATTCGCATATCCACAGGGATGGAAATGGGCCTCGTCGCTCATGATGATTTTCTATGAAAAGTTGTCTCCCTCGTGGTCGAGATTCAGGATGATGCCTTGAGCGTCTACACTGTCTGCACTTTTTAAGGGAATATAGTATCTTACAGTCTTTCACCAAAATTCTCTGTAAAAACCGCCGATTGATGCTCAAATGCGTGGCACATCGTCTGGTCGATACTCCGGTGTCCTCTGCGACATCTTCAACCACAGCTCCGATATTCTCAGCAGAAAGGCTACCTCAGTGCCGGCCAGACCTGGCAGTATCTCTTTTCAAACGTCAAACTCATCCAATTGTGTTTGCATCGACTCGCCTGTCTCAAGTTATTTCCAAATTTCAATAAAAAATTAATCGCTTTCACAATGACTCACATGGTTAAAATGGAAAATGGCACCAGCCAAGCAATTTCCGAAATGCTGGGCTGCATCGAAAGATACAATCCCGACCATTTGAAAACGCTTGAGAACTACGTCAAAGAACAGGCCAAGAATAACACCTACGACTAGGAAGCAAATCTAGCCGTGCTCAAGTTGTACCAACTCATGCCATATATCCTGAATCGCGGAAAATCGCTGACAAATCTTCTCCACACCGTCTTGAAGCGGGCCGATTTCATTCTTTTCTGGCAGAGAGTCGATAAAAATCGCGAATTGTTTAGACACATCAGCGTCGTTGGAATCACTTTCCAATCTATTGCTAAGGATCTGTTGTAAAAGCTCCTGGGTGATATTGACAAATCCACACTCGAGCAGTTCATGAAATGTCATGAATGGAAGAATCAAGGAAACAACCTCATTCTTATCGCTTCACAGGAGGAGAAGATCAAGACCAAGAACATCACAGAGAAGATCGATTTCGAGATCGAACGATTTGGTGGCCTCATGGTGCAATGCCTCTAAGGAGCAGCAATCTGACAGTCCGATCCGTGCGAAGCTTTGTAAACAACAAAATGAATACTCTGGAGTCCTGGTGTTTCTGTCTTAAAATAAAATTACATAATTCCGTGTTGTCTTCTACGCGAGCGGCTAGTTAGTGTCGGACAACCGGGAAATCTGCGCCGAAATTCACCATAGAATTATTCCGCAAAAAAATCGTAACAATTACTCCGCCTTCTTCTCTTTACGTCACAAATGTCAAAGTAGAAATGTCAAAATCTAAAAATAACCCGATCACAGGATCATTTGCGGGAATTAATTATTTTGGCCTTTGACGAAGAACAGAAGCAATTCACATTGAGGTCAAACATGATTCATCCATCGACTAGTGATTTAGGCACTTCGCAACTTCAAAGTTGGGATTGAAGAACGTTATAGCAGCTTTGTGAAAATGATACCAACTGTCATGGTGCACAGCGAGAGAGATGATGGAGACATTATTGATTTATTTGTCTTTCTTAACTCTTTACAATTTATTTAAGTATCTGCGAAGTCTTTGGCTTGTCTGCAGAAGATTAAACTACTTAATGGTTAATTTAGTGAGCTTAGTCTTTCCACATTACAATTTAACATATTTAAACTAATTTAGTATCTATAATTGATAAAATATTTAGCCTATATTGATTTCATATTTCATTATTCAAAAAGAAGGTTTTGATCGCTTTTTTTCTAGTTTTAAAATTTACAATATTTGTTAGTTCTCGGGGTAGATTGTTGATTGTTGCCGGAACGCTGTGTAGGAGTTGTCTTCTTCCATATTTGTTGCGAATGCTTGATACTTGAAGCATACCTTGGGCCCGTCGTCTAGTATTCACTTCATGATCCACTGGCCTGATAAACCGTATGTCGTTGTAGTATTCTAAAGTGAGCGTCATCTTAAAAATGTCTTCTACTTTAAGGACTTTGAAGGTAGTGTCGTTGTTTCGTGTATTCATAGAGTTGATGTGTTTAAATGCGGATTTTTGCAATTTTTGCAGTTTCTGAATATGGGTTGCCGTTGCATTGCCCCAAGCAAGAACACCATACCGCAGTTTTGACTCAATTAATGAATAGTAGACCTGCCTCAAGATGGACACCGTAACGTGATATTTCAGATGGGCTAGTGCATAGATGGCTTTCTTTAAATCCATACGCAGAATCTGTTCCATAAAAAATGACAGTCTATGATGACTCCTAAATATTTATAGCTGTCGACAACTTCGATTACCTCCGTATTGGCACTAGGACATGCATCATTTCTCAGGTATACTGGAATTTGTGTCGATGTGAAACTAGGATTTCGGATGTGCATCATCTTGGTTTTCAACGCATTAATCACCAAGCCGTTATCGTGACACCATTTGACCATTTCGAGCGACCTGTGATGTACCACGATTGCTGTGTCATCAGCGAAAGCAAACGGTGTGCTCTGCTTAAAAGAGCGAAGAAGCTCATTAGTATACAAGATAAAAAGTATTGGACCTAACTTCGATCCCTGTGGCACACCATATTCCACCTTTGTTTTTACGCTCTGTACTCCGCTGATTTTCACGCAGAATAGCCTGTTACACAGATAATCTGTTAACCAGTCCGCCATTAATCCTCGTATACCAACACGTTGTAGCGCTTCTATTAGGGTTTTGTGGTTTAAGGTATCGAAGGCTTTACTGAAATCCATGAAGAGTACCAATACGTGGTGACAATTGTTCAAGCTCTGGTTGACACAATTTGCGAATTCAGCTAACAATTTGCTTGTACTTTTATTTTTCTGAAAGCCGTATTGACTTTTATGGATCAGGGAATATTTTCCCATAAAACTATTTATTCTTTCACTAATTACACTTTCTAGACACTTTTCAATTACCGGAAGAATCGATATCGGTCTATAATTGCTGAGCTGACTTTTAACTCCTCCTTTGTAAATCGGCCTTACGACAGCTGTTTTCAGAATGGACGCGATATTTGTTTGTGCTAGGCTGATGTTTATGAATTTGCATATAATGGGTGCGAATATATCGGCGTGTCTTCGAATATCAGCGGCTCGAATTCCAGATTTATCTTCCCCCAGCAAACTGATAATGCTATGAACCTCTTGAATGTTGGTTGGCTTCACAAATAAAGTCTTATCAAGGATTCTGTTCCGGTGTCGGGATGTTGTCGCATCACAATGATGTATGATATTTGTAGTTTTTGATGCAAAAGAATTTGAAAATTTGTTAGATAATTCATGTGGCTCTGTATCAAAGTTTTTATTCAATGTCTCATCAATGTTTAATTTGTTTCGTCCCAGGATAGCATTTATCAATCCCCATGTTTTTCTGGGATCGGTTTTAAATTGAATGAACTGGTTTTTAAAAAAGCTTGATTTTTGCATTGATATTTCTTTGTTTATTTTGTTTCTACAATTTTTATATTGAACTTCATAAGCTTTGTTTATCCTGTTGTTTTTCCATCTACGGTATAGTTCATCCCTTCTTTTGCATTTTTCGATAAGATTGGCTGTCATCCAGGTGCTGTTTTTTTCTTTTTCTCGTTGTTGTTTTCATCACAACTATTTTTTCAAAATGGCTCTTAAATCCTTTCGGGTTACCACATGGGAAGTTGGGAGAGGCTAATGAGGTTTATAAAACCGGGAAAAAATTCTTCCGACGAGTTTATGTTTCCACAGTGGAGGACATCGTTAACTCGAACAAAAAAGCTCTGACTCCAAAGCACTTACTGTTCTGTTCTTCACACAGGATTAACCCAATGGCAACATTAAGCGACGGCCATATAGTACTCCAAAGCAATAAGCTAGTGAGCCAGCAATATCCCAACATTTGGTAAGGGAATACTTTCAACCATCACTCGGCGGTCAAAGTGGTTAAAATCTTCTGAATTTGGCAATACCATATATTTATGATTGTGGACGCTAACAATGGACGAAACTGCCGGCTCAAAAGAAGTGTAATCGAAACTAGGCACCCTAAAGATCGTCAGGTATTACATGCTACTATTCAAACAATATATGGAGGGCAGACCGTCCTATTGTACGGCAAGCTATCGTCAATGCCACTGCTATGGATGCATTAGTTTTGTAATTATGTAATTATGACGAATAGTTGCCGTTTGTGACCCTACAGTAAGTCTTCATAGGTTCTCTGGTCACAAGTGAAAATTTTATTCGATAAAAACTGGGTTCGCACATCCTGCATCATTTTCTTTTAAAGCGCAATGCGTTAGAAGTTTTTTCTATTTTTTTTACGAATTATGTACGTAGAAGTCGCTCTGCTATATGCCACTTATAAGGTCATAAATTTAGCTCACTTTCAATGCAAATAACGATTTAAGAGCTTGAGAACATAATCAAAAAGAATCAGACCTGCTCATTTTTTTTTTAATTAAAATCGCGACTAAGTTATAATATTTAAAAAATAAAAAACGCTTTCACTGTAAAGGTCAACCTTTGCAGCTGCCGGAAATTCATTGACAATCCAGAGTATTGATGGAATATTATTTATTTTTGAACAATTTTTGATTGGTATTTTGCAGACCTTTTATTTATTTAGTGTTCTGCTTTAATTCAGCCAGTTTTTTAACAAAAACATTCAGTCTATCTTCGCATCTTGAACCTGAGATTTGAATTTGATTTTTGATTTATTTTTTTTTGATTTTGCGGCCCGGGTCAACCCCGGACAGATTTATTTAGCTTATTGCAAGCAAATACGAGTACATACTTAACACTAACATTTTCACTTAAAAACTAAAGGGTGGGAGCGGTTAATGAAAGTTAGGACGTGAGGCATATGTGGAAATAAGTATGTTCTTGGGAGAGTTTGCTGAGATGGTAGTCGAAGAGATGCAGAATATCGTTAACTTCGCGAAGCATCCTAGACATTGGTTCCAAGTGTCCGTAATTCCTTCTGTGCAGATTGAGCCGGAAAAGTGGCACAGAATTAAAATGGCGTGGGTTGGTGTTACAATATAAGTTATAAGTTGAAGTAAGGAAGGACTATCAATATTAAGATCTGACGAATAAATAGAATATCGGCAACATTTCGGCGTATAGAAATGGGCTGTAGATTTATAAGTTTCAACCGATCGGTGTAAGGTGGTAAGTTTTGGCTATCATCCCAGGGAAGACCACGTAAAGCAAACCGTAAAAACCTGCGTTGAACAGCTTCTATCCGGAGGATGTGAGTTCTGTAGTAGGGTGAGCAAACTTGGCTGGCATATTCAAGAAGAAGTCTAACAAAGGTTATGTAAAGAGATTTGGTAAGATAAGGATTGGAAAACTCCTTAGACCAGCGCTTTTATTATACTATCAATGTGAGAACGGAAATTGAGGTCCTTATAGCAAATAACACCTAAATCACGCAACTCATTCACCAAGAGAACAGGCAGATTAAAGATTAGATAGCAACGAGGTGAAGTAGGGAAGCGTTTACGGGTATAAGTTATAGCCTGACACTTATTGACGTTAAGCTCAAGAAAATTCTTCTGACATCAAGTACAAAACCTGTCTAGATCTTGCTGCAGAAGTAGGCTGTCTGAGGAGGATGATATATATCTAAATATTTTCATATCATCTGCGTAAACAGATATGTATGGATTTTTAATGATACAAACAGCATCATTGATGGTCAGAATAAATAATAAGGGACCAAGGTTAATGTCTTGAGGGACACCAGAGGAGGCTTTAATTGGATCAGAAACCATGGACCTAAATAGAACATAGTAAAGTCGTTCACTTAAATAGGATTGAACCCAAGTTATAAAGTTTATCTGGAAACCAAGAGCCTTTAATTTTAGAAGGATTATATCATGAGAAATTTTAGCAAAGGCTTTGCTGAGATCGGTGGCAATCACATCAACTTCATTTCCACATTCCAGTGCACATAAAGTGCTTGATACGAATTCCGTTAAGTTGGTGGTCGTAGATCTGCCTTTGAAAAATCCGTGCTGGTTTAGGGAAACAATAGATTTACAATGGAAAAGCATTATGTCATAGATAATGCTCTCAAAAAGCTTAGATATGCAGGACAACTTAGCAATTGGTCGATAGTTGGAAATATCGTCTTTTCTACCTTTTTTATGTAGGGGAATAATAAACGACCTTTTCCAGGTTGATGGAAATAATCCCTGGGTGATAGAAAGCTGAAAGAGAGCTGTAAGAGGTTGGGCTAGATGCATTTGACATTTCTTTAAAAATATAGGGGGAAGATCATCAGGGCCAGCAGAATAATCATCTTTGAGTTTTATTATTTTATCTCTATCTTGCTCTAAAGTTATAGACACCGATTCCAAAGTTGTTTGTGGGCAGCTGTTTAAGTAGGAAAAGTAAGAATGGTCTGGCTCTTGGGAATGGATGGCGAACGCTTGGCCAAAAAAGATTGCGACGAGATTTGCAATAATTTGGGGATCGCCCGAGGACCTATCAAGAAAATTTAGGGATGATGGATAGTTATCCGATTTGCTTTTAGTTTTTTGATGAACTGAAAGAATCTTTTGGGATCGAAAATGAGTTTGTGGTCCATTCTGTTTAAATAGTTGTCATAGAGAGTTTGGCAAAGTACAGAGAAATTAACTTGGGCAGACTGGTAGTAGAAGAAATCGGTGTCGGAACGCGATTTTAAGTAAGTGCACCAGAGCTTATTGCTTTTGTCACGAAGAAATCGCAGCTCTTTATTATACCAGGGTGGTGACGATGAGGGATTCCTTTTGGTTAAAAAAAGGCACAGATTGGGAGAGACATTTTAAAATTTCGGTATAAAAGGATGCAATAGCATCGTTAACCGTAAGGTTAGAGTTTTAAAATTGACCATGCTGAGGAGGTTGTTCAGTTTGGCGTAGTTGGCCCTATGAAAATTAAAACTGTAAGAATATTCATAGGAAACGGGATTAAAACCATTGTCATATGTCAGCGTAAGAGAAAGGGGAGGGTGGTAACTATCCAACTTAGAAAGCAGATGTTTACTTTCTAAAACGACGTAGCTATCTGTATCAGTGGCGTAGACTAGGTCGAGTTGTCTGCCGATGTTATTGGTGACACCACTTAATTGATATAGACCAGAGTCAGTTAGGCAGTCGATGAAAAGATTTTCTTTATCAGAGGTAGGATTTGTTGCAGTATAGTAGGACTGATCAGCCTGAGTCCATAGAAGCTTAGGTAGAGAGGGGCGAATATAGCAGCAACATATATATAGGTTGCTTTTGCAAATAGGAATTCTAGCGCAAACGAATTCAAAGAATGCAGTGGACGATTTTTTAAAGGGTCTAGACGAGAGTGTATGGCTAGAAGTCCACTACGGCCATATAAATTCTCCTCTTTATCTAGACCATTGTCACGGTGTAAATCGAAGTCTTGGGAAAATAATTCATTATTCATAATATCAGGGTGGTTTCTGTGAGGGCAAAGATGTCGTAGCGCAGAATCTGCGAATTAAGATATATTGCAGAAATCTTAGTTCGTAATCCTCTTACGTTTTGATAATACAGGGACAGATATTTGGGAGGCTTCGGCAAAGAATTGAGTGGTGGGTTAGGAGCGATTTTAGTTTTTGAAACTAGACCGTGTTCTCTGGAGGTGGAGTATGCGTTTGGAGCTAACATGAGACGTAAAAGAAGAGAGATCATTAGCGACGTCATCAGGAGTAATATCTAATTGCTCATGAAAACGTATAAAAAGTTTCCGCAGATCATTATGATTAGTAGGGAATCAGGGAGACAAAGTCAGGCTTATCATGTAGGTAGGCGAGATATAAGCGAACATTATCATATAATCTGCGGTCTCTTAAACGAGAGAGAACATATCGGCCATCTTCCCTAGAATCGATAAGGTGCTTAGTTAACTTTGCCTTTGGAGGAAGAATGGGGTCTAAAAAAGAAGGTGGTGTGGTATTAGGGTGGGAGTCTGCTTAGACCATGGGGAGGGATTTAAAATATGGGAGCGAATAAAGTTGGGGTATGCCGAGTGAAATGAGAAGATGTTGGGTTTTGTAAATGACTGGGAGGAGGATCTAGATTGAAAGATACGCGCTTAGAAATTGAGTTGGAAGCGGTGTAAAAACGTTTTGTATATACGCGATTGGCAGTATGAATTGAAGGAGGAGTGAAGACAAGAAATGTCCCAACTTTAAAACTCCAATTTGCATCAGGAGCCTGTTTGTTAGGAGTTGGGTATTTTTTGTAAGAGTTAGGATTCGTTATAGGGTTAGACTTAAAATTAACATTATTCTGTTTTTTAGATTTAGTGGATTTTGAGGTAAAGGTAGTATCCTTGCGATGTTTGTTGTTTCCTGTATTCGGTTTTATTCTTTCCATAGTTAATCCACCCAGATTGTTGACGTCGGAAGCAGGGGTGATAAACATCCATTCATATTTTGACGGGATGCTTACCATGAAGGTGTTGGTGGAGATCTTACGGCAGTTGCTGACATCTATTTTAAATTTAGATTTGAAGAGACTAGTTAGCCTGTTTCGATCGAGGTGTGGACCTCTTATTAAAAAGGCAACTGACTCAGCTTTTATCTTTTTTTATTCTCGTGTTCCACTCTGAAAGCGTCCATAAGATTCCGAATCTTGAGATTGTGGGTTCAGGAGTTGGTGTAGTAGCATCGTTTACCGAAGAGGGTTGTGGAGGAGGAGAAGATGATCCAGGAGTTACTGGTGGCTCCATGATTGCAGATTCAAGCATCTTAGTAAGAATCGAGGTGTTGTATGATGCAGTCGGTGGGGGCTGGGATTGCACCATTATATCTTCGATTTTACTGGAAGTTATTTTTACGAAGTAAAGTTTACGGTTATCTCGTTGCTTAAATCGCTTATTTGGCACATGATGTTTATGAGCAACTGATCATTATTTGGCGGAGAGGGAACGCTGCTTCTGGGTGTGCCTTGAAGATTAAAATCGAGGGAAGACCGTAGAGAGCTTAAAGAGTCTGTTATTGTGGGGATGTAAGATTTAATTATTGATTTAACACTATGGGATAGAACATTTTTTGAATCTTCACTAAAGTCATGTTTGTCATTTCGTTTTATTAAGTCACTGTTTTGAGCCAACTGCATGGATAAGTTTCTAAATTGATTCTTGTTATAGATTGCACATTGCCCGAGTGAAATTGGCAAATCTTCAACTGATTTCAGAAGGTCATCATATTTTGTAAATTGGTTTTGCACTGATTTCAAGGTATGGTTGTTTTCTGCCGCAAAGTTATTGACCGAATCACTGAGACACTTAATAGCAAGTAATATGTGGGACGGAGTGATGTCCTTACACTCATCACAATAAAACAAAAAGTTGTTCTTAAAATCTTTTAGGTACGCGATGGATCTTTTACTCAAGCCAATGCAAAGGGCATGGAACGACTTGCTACAAAGACCACTGCAGATCACCATAACAGCATTTAGGTCACTTGTTAGGGAGCAATTCGCACTTCCACTTAATTCAGACATGATGACTGTGATTTAGTTAGGATGGGTCAGTTGAGAAATTTTGAAACACAAAAGGCGGTGAATGAGACTTGGGTTAGCTGTTAATTTCACTTTAATATTATTATGGACTTTTAATCAATAAACAAATCGAGTCAGCAAATCACAACAAAAGGCGATGACCGAGAAATAGGTTGTGCGAATTATTGCAATTAGGCAGAAAAAAAAAATTTAATGGAAATAAATTAGCAGAGCGAAATTTAAACACGTCTGAACACGAGTGGCACGTCGCATATTATGAAATCTTTCTTATCTTGCAGCTGAAAAACATGAAAGAAAGTGGAAATCTACTCCAATAATAGAGATTCACTGCTACTGGCACATCTTATGCTATAAGGACGGGATAGGAGACTATCCTTAGTCCGTCGCCTTAGATCTGTACATGCAAGAGATACGGACGGGCACTGCGGTTTTCTACGGTCGTCTGAATATGTGAAGTTCACTTCGACTTCCAGACCACAGTAACCTCTTCCAAGAAGTTTTACCATGAAGCAAGACATCCGTTTCTTATTTCTTATGTCATTGCTCCATCGTCAAACTGAGGCAAGAAACAGATATCAGAACCAATAATCTGCATCAGAAGTAGATATCGAAACAGTCCTTTGGAGAACACGATGAGTCTGAGTAGAATGAGGGGTTACGAAGCCATGCGATGACCACAAACCTGTACTGGATTGTTCCACGATCAATTTTAAAAAAAAAATTTCAAAACACTCAGTACGATTAATGTTAGAACGAAGCTCGGACTACTAGCCAGAATACATTTACAAATATCCGAATACACCAAATATAAGAAGATATTATGCGGAAGTTCCGCAAACCATTAAAAGATTGTACGCCGCGCCGCCAGCATCCAGTACTGGACAAGAACCTAAATGGCGGAGCTTCAAAAAAAAACCACCTGAGACGCCACCTCTGATGTGTTGAGTTTCTCTCGGTCATCAGAACGAAACCAGGGGTTATCCAAAGAATGCTGGCAAGCATAGGTACTAAATCAAAAACCGCTGGTGCATATTAAAGGACTATAGGTGCTTTCGACCGCTATGAGCAAAAGTAGGAGTATTCGAGAAGTGGGATCAAAAAAATAGATATACACGTATGCTATTGAAGGTTCAAAAAATTGTACGAAAGGGTAAAACGAAGGTGTCAAAGCCCCGAGCTGAAGTCGACAAACAAACAAATTTAGAAGTTTCCGCAATAATTTCGTCCACCTTACCTGGATAATGGATCTTGACTTGGGAAAGAGTATATATGTCAAAGGAAAATGCATTCCACAAATGAAACGTAAATATTGTTTGCTTGATCCTCAAGAATAAGACTTCTTTAGGTGGGAGCCCCCTCAACATCACCTAGGCTCGATACATACAACCTTTTTATCGACATTAATATAGATGGAGAAGAGACAGAGAAGAGCTGTTTAGAGCATTATCTGACTTTGCCATCCTGCAAGCTGCTCCATTAATACAAAATAAAGTCTCCACAAAAAGGTAAGCACAATACAGACGTCTCGCAAAGCACAGCCGAATGACACCGCCTCCAATAATGGATTCAGGTTAATTGGCTTTGCGGCTTTGCTACGTGGCGAAACATTGCCGTAGGTAGAATGCGGTTCCCGCATCCGATATTCATAAGGTTCTGGGGGAACTCAACCACATTGACCACACTGCGACAGACGCAAGGTACTCCTCCAATATTATGGACGCCTGAAAATTCCGAAGGGCCAACATCGTCTCGGACCATTGACTTGCAAGCTATAATAATACTGTGAGGAAGTTTGACGTCGGGCGGCTTCAATCGCAAAAGATTGCCAAACTCTTTTCCGATCGAATCTACCTTAATGTCTTAAGATGTCCTATGCCGTAAGCATCAAGTATAGAAGGCCAGTGATATCATTGCCAGGAAGCCATCAGAAATACCATCTGTGATGTGCTGTGTTTCACTCGTCCACCACAACGAATACCCTGATTTGACTATGAATGCAGTCAAGTACATGAAACTAATCAACGAGCATACAAAGCGACGCTGCATAGAAGGACTGGAGCTACGAGCAAAAAAAGGGAAACGAACACCCGCTTCTCAGGAGGAAAAAGAAGGAGCATGAGAAGAGCACGGTCGGAAATTAAGCGAAGCTACTCCAGGAATAAGATTCGGAAACTTCCTTAGAGACCAACAAGGGAACATAGTAGTATAGGAGCAGTCGAGGCTGACGATTGGGAAAGAGCATTTCTGTAGACTGTATACTGGCAACGACTAACCAAATACCTTTATCAGGCAGAATGAACCTTTTAACTTGGAAGATGAAGACCAACAATTCCATCCATCTGACTCGGATGAAGCCTGACTACCGAGCTCTTCAAAACGGTAGGCATAGACTTGGTAAGGAGAATACATCCACTCATCTGTAAAATATGGTCGGCATGGCTTGTCCGATCCTCAAGAAAGGAGATTCTCTGAACTGCGCCAACTACTACAAGATCCTATCTGCCATATTATGTGAGTGCCTAAAGCCGTTCGCCAACAACGTGATTGGTCCAAATCAGTGTAGTTTCAGGCCAAGAAAGTCCACCATCAACCAAATATTCACAGCACGGCAGAACATGGAATCAATCCATGACCTCCAAACCGATACACAAGGTAGCTTATAACATGAGCAATGTCTAGCTTTGGCATCCCTGTTAAACTCGTCCGTTTGTGCAGAATGAGGATGGAGAATGCACGCTGCTCAAGGTCGGTAAAGAACTCACCGAGTCTTTTGATGTCAAAAAGGACAAGGTGATGCACTGTCATACGATTTCCTTAACATCAATCTTGAAAGAATAGTACGAAACTCACACCCCAACATAAGAAGCACAATGTTTCAAAAGTCTGTCCAATTACTCGCATATGCCGATGATATGGACATACTCGTAATCGGAAGAAAACAACGTGATATCAGTGACGCTTTCTCGAGTATTGAGACGAAAGCGGAGAAGATGGGTTTAACGGTCAATGAGGGCAAGACCAAGTATGTGCTGTGAACAAGAATGAACATCCAACAGCGACGTCTTGGACAGAATGTCACCCCTGATAGATATAACTTTGTCTACCTTGACTCCGCTATCAATTCAAACAACGATACCAGCGCTGAGATCAAACGAAGAATAACTCTTGCCAATCGCTGCTTCTTTGGGCCAAGAATGCAATTGACTCGCAAAGCCCTCTCTCGAACAACAAAGGTGACCCTATATAAGACCTTAATAACCCCAGTCCTGCTCATAGCCCAGAGGCCATTTATTAAAAATGGGTGAAAGTGCTCTTGGCTACTTTGGGAGGAAAATTCTTCGGTGAGTGGAGGTGGAGATACAACGAACAACTGCACGGGCTGTGCAGTAACATAGACTTAGCCACAAGAAGGTTCAACGACTGAGGTGGCTTAGAACGCATGGACACCAGTGCTCCGATCCGAAAAGTCTTCGAATCCACCCAGAAAGGACAACTCAGTAGAGGAAGGCTGCGACTCAGTTGGAATGGGACCTCAATCAACTTAGCGTGCTAGAGGTAGCTACCTAAAGTTCAAGTTGCCTGGAGACTCTTCTTAACTGAGACCCAGGTCTGATTGGAGAGTATATTAATGCATCCCGACTAGGATGTTCATACGGAAAGGAACCTAAGTTAACTTCAATTATCTGGACGTGCATAAGTAGATCTAGCTAGGTTGCGATCGACGTGAATGGAGAGGCTACTTAGTTGAGGTCCCAGTACACCTCGGACTATAGCTCCATATAAGTGTAGACCCCATTTTTCTAAAGTAACATAGATGGGCAATGGGCATGTCTAATGATGTTGAAAATTGGCCTCAATCGCGGGGAATTTTATTAGGCTTTGATCCTTCAAATAGTGTAGAACTGCCATCACCCAAACCAAAGAATAAGACCAAACCTAGTAAATTTATGTCACTGAAAGTACGGACGCTATTCTCATTTTCGTACCCAGATGACTTCAACTGTTTATCATTGCATATTGAAAATCTGATCATTTCGAAAATCATTTTTTCTATTTTTCGGTGTCCGTCTTCATGTTAACTTACACCAAAAACTGGGGCACGCCAACCACTTCTTCGTATCAAATGTAGAGCATACTCTTGATGATGCCTGGCCGATCCTAGATAGTTATAGTGTTTCAAAGCTTAAATTCGCGTTGAAATACACCTAAGCAGTTGCTATCAACATTAAAATATTTTTGTAAGAACGATTTAGTAGAGCTTGAAAGCAATTTCATCTTTGGGTCCATTCATATAGTACATCATTCATTTACGTTCGACATACCTTGTCTTTTGAAGTTTGGTTGGGGGCGGAAATGCCTGTCTTGATGCCAATGCAGCATATAACCTTGGATAATGAACTAAAAGTTGTTCCTATGAACCCGATAGAAGTCAAAAATGCATAGTGTTTGACGACGTAAATCTGTGTAGAGCCTTTAAAAAGGAATCATAACCTAAAACAGCGCACTACTGTGATCAACCATGCGATCATTGAAAATATATACTTTATGAGCCCTAAACCATTTAAAAGAAGTCTACGGCACAAGATGCTTAAAATGTGAATAGGGTTAGGTGACTAGCAAATGTCATTAGTAGGGACAGTAAGGGATAACTTGCGCATTATTTTTGGGTTCCAAAAAAGTCATCAGAGAGTGAAAAATCAGTCACCTACTACTCGAATACTAAGTCGGCTAAGTAAAAAGAAGGAAGAAAGAAAAACGTATCCAGAAGAAATGGTTGGTCTCAATGAGAGTGATCCAATAGATCTGGACGTAGTCCTACATGTTTTTCACTAAGTGCCCAAACATAACTGATTTGTATTTGCAGACGTTGGCGTATGTAAAGAAGTGATTGCATCTTGCATAAATTTGCCATACCCACTTACAATTCCCGAGTCATTCTAATAAGCAAACACAAAAACCACAAGCATCGACTATGGTGAGCAAAACTGTATCATGTATCAGTGAGCGTATATGAATACACTTCCTTGACGGCCACTTCTTCTGCACAGAGGATAAGTGATTCCAGGGCAAATAGACATATCCGTGTCAGAGTTCAACGACTTCTAGGGGCGAGCAATATGATGCTTTTCAAAAACTACGTATCGCAAGCTGGAACGTGGCTACTTGTACAATGACGGGCAAAGATTTCGAATCAAAAAACGTATTCGATATGCCCTCATATATTATGTGTCCAAATGGCGGTATATTGGAAACATGGCCGAATTATGGAGCCTATAAACGGGAGCGTGCAAAATATATTATTACAGATCAAAAAAAGACCAAGGTGTCATCATCTTGACAGTTAGCGTAAGCGTTTCAAAAGTCAGTGAAAGACTGTAAAACTTGTAGCACTGTTAGGGCCTACACACTACGGAGTAGACAGTGAACAATTGGAAAATGAAATATTTAGAGGTGACTTCGGTAAGGTTTTAAATAAATCATCAAGGAAGGAAGTGTTATTCATCGGTTAAATGGACACCTCGGGGAACCGAAACCGAAACGATTTCGGAACCAGAAACTCACCGGAAAGTGATGTACTAAATTCATGCAAACTCTTCTGAATACATCCTTTATTAAGCACGAGGGCGACTTGATTACACAATGTGGCAATGGAAACTTCACCCAATTTGTGAAAAAACCATAAAAAAAAAACCAATCAAAGCCGGCATCGTTCGAGAAAATAAGCTGGCGCAACAACAACGTCCAGTCCAGGTCAATAAATTTGCTAGAATGGTTTCCTTATACGTCAAACCAAAAGGGTTCATGTGATACAACTTCAATGAACACGCAAGAGGGGTGTAAAAATCCTGCTGAGCGTCAATAAAGGCCGCAAGCGCAGGCGCAATTGATCTTATGTTTCCAAGTTTGCAGGAGAAAACTTGTAAAAGAAGGCCCAATTACCGAAATATATTTAAGACAAATGCTAAAGGGGGCCCAAAGGGATTTGAAATAGATGAAAAATGTACTCTAACGCGTCCCTTTATTAAAAATTCTTTAATGACCTGTCGAGTTGGTGGCTGCTTTGAGGCAGAGTTATTATAATATAACTCCACCCGGTATGATCACTAGGATTGGTGGACTTTATCGCATCCAATGACATCAACCACATCTAAGCGTACAGCATTCCGTGACCTCCAAAGCAGTTGCACTTCGTACTTGGCCATCCTTATAGCGAATAGTTCCGATTACCTATCCTTGGTGCCAACCATAAGGGTCCATAATCATGACTATGTTACCGACTTCAACTGCCACAAAATGTGTAAACCACTTCCACTGCTGAGTAATAGTTGAAAGGTATTCCTTAACCGAATACTTCCAGAATTTGCTGACATATTGCTAACTTACTAACCAATTGTTTTGAAGTACTATACGGTCGTCACTAAACTTTGCCATCGATTTCATCCTGTTTAAAGGTCCTAGCAGAAAAGTGTTTAGAGTCAGCGCTCTTTCGTGTTCGTCGGTGATACGAAGCTATTTAAACGAACGCGATTTAACGATGTTTTAGGCTTCGGTAGGCGCGCCGCAACAGCTTGCCAGGATTTTTTCAACAAAGCAGTAAAAAGGATAAACCAGGAAAAATCTGCAGGATCACATGCCTTCAAAATATGAATATCTTCTGTTTAAATGTCTCGCGATTTTATGCAATAAAAATATGATACGCGATTGGGTATCTGACCAATGGTGTGAAAACTTTTGTGTTCCACTGCATAAAAGCAAAAGCGTCACGACAAATTGAAACAATTACCGATCGATTCATATCAGACTTATCTTAATAATGTGCACCAATATTTCACAGATACATCTCTTACTAATGACGACTTTCCTGGAATATTTAGAAGAAGAGCCGCAAAACCTATTAACTGGGAGCAACAAAACATTCAATAGATTGAAAGAAGACTTCAACGTACATGTAGAATGTCCCTGCTGTATCTTATCGCGCAACAAGAAGAAACGTCAGATATCCTCCGAAGTGTGGATGACAATAGGAAATCTTGGGTTTCAATAGTTTCAAATCTTGTTCAATGAAATGATGAAAGGCGATCGACAAGTCATTTGTTCCACTGCATAAATTCAAAGGCGACACGAAAAATTGTAACAACTACCAATCTCACCGATCTTGGAACCTATGGAAATATATGATAGAGTTCTTGGCAATCGACAACGTTATACAATATTAATAAACCTTCTGCCAGTAAATGCGGCTTTGTGGAAACAAGCTGAACATACGACGCGATTCAAAGTTTACGAATAATGACAGAGAAGCCTCATGGCTGTTAGAAAATCTAGATACCATCTTCATAGATTTGGAAAAAGCGTTCGATACAGTCTCTAGAGTTATAATACGGACGGAGCTAAGGTCTTAAAATGTACCCGAGACGTTTATAGGAATCATGCACATCTTCGGGGAATATTCACTATTAAAGCAGCACATTGACGAATCGGGATAGCTTCTCTATTCTTCGCTGATGATAGCGCTATCATAGGCAATGACGTTACTCTTTATGATTGGATAAAGGCACTTGAAAAAAATGAGTTAGGAATCGTCCAGACTAACACCGAATATCTGCATTCCTATTTTTCCGAACCCCTAAATACAATAATTATCGTGCCAAAGTGCAAACAATTTGAATACTTGCGCTTAAGTGGCGCAAGAACTCCACAATATTTTGTGACAGGAAAATGCTACATAGACTTCAAAGTTTCCAGTGCATTCTAGCGTAGGGCCTAATAAAACACGTATAAAGGGAATATGACAACAAGTATAACTAAAGACAATCTGGTAAGACGTCTACGCATCTGCAAAAGTCTCAACATTAAGAAACTGGGCCAGGCTGAGAAAATCAGTTGACTTTGCCATACGGAGGTCGTCTTCGGTCAAAAAAGCATTAGAAGCCCAAATTCCAGCTAAGAAGGTGCCTAAGTAAAATTGTTAGATTACTCAAAGGCAAAAACATCACTAAACTCTTGGACTCACTAATGAAGTAAATTAAAATTGAACGCAATCCAAACATCAGGCAAGTGAATGGCGTTCACCAAATGAGCCGAAACCAAAAAAACCACGTCGTTTTCAGTCAAAAAAGATGGCAATGCTCACGGCTTTCATAGATTACAACGGTGTAGTCCATCATGAATTTTTGCCAGAAGGCCAGACAGTAAACAAAGAGTATTATTTGGGCGTTATGAGACGTTTACGGGAAGTAATTCGCCGAAAAAGACCAGAATTGTGGGCAGAAAACTCGTGGATTTTGCACCATGATAACGCACCGTCGCACAGTGCCATCATTATTCGAAATTTTTTGACGAAAAATGCAACAAATACCATCCAACAGCCACCGAATTGACCTGATTTGGCTCCCTGTCACGTCTTTCTGTTCAATCGAGTAAAAAAAAAACACTACAGGGAACACGTTTCAGCAGCCGAGAGGAAGTAAAATGGAAAAATCGCAGGAAGCGCTGATGGACATAAAAAAATGTTTCCAGGATTGGATCAAGCGCTGGCATAAGTGTGTTGCAGTCGATGGGGATTACTTTGAAGGGGGCAATATAGCTTTAGATGAATAAGGGACTTGACAACTTTGAATTTAATTTGTGAAGGCACTCTTTCACTAATCATCAAACTCCTTTAGGGCCTTTATAACGTTTGGTGAATTGGAGACCCAATAGCGGATGTGGAATCCAGCGTTTTGGTGAATGAACTTCACGTCTTTGGCTAGTTTGATTGCCTTAGCTTCGGTATGGACGCTATCGATGAAGTCATAGTGATGCTTCAACAGCTCTTGGCATACTACTCATGAACAGCATAGCATTTTTATTTTTAACGTGGTGGGCTATATATGGTGAACACCTATCGCCAAAGGTCATGACGTTCATCTGGTAGACGCTGAGGCCCTGCACATCGTGAGTGTTGTTCCACAAAAATCCTTGCGCATGTCGGTCCTCCTCTTGAACTCGTACTTGGTGGAACATTTCAGCAATGTCTCCACAAACACCAAACTTCCTGCATCGAAAACCATATAGAACTGTCACCAAAGGTACCAGTTGATCAGGGCCTTGCGAGACGGTGCAGCTCCCTGTCTGCATTGCAATCACACATGTGAAGGTGAAGCGAGTCACTATCAATTCCGTTTCTATCGCATTCATCAGGACCATGCACTGACCAACCAAGTCTTGTCTTGGTGGCAATTGGTTGCGACCAATTTCGCTCAGAGGTTTTGAGCAGAACGCCTAACTTTCAATTATCAATGCCTATTAAAATCTTCGGACGTGCTCGTTGATATGATGGTATAGGAAGCCCAACCAGATGCGGATAATGTTTGGCTAACGTCTGTCCGAAACTCGTCTGTGTTTGTAAATTAAGGCACGTTGTTTAGTTGGTATTTGCGGATGCCGCTAATCCTGCCAGCGATTCCTAGACACTACTTTGGAATTGCTCTCGATGCGAATTGTGTTGGAGGTCCACCTTAGACATAGTTCATCAGCTCTTCCAGATAGCCGTAATAGGCCAGCGAGTTCTTCGTCCTCATGTTACCGACGATCCTCTGTCCAAGAAGGCAAACGTTTCGACTGTTCTACCGTTAGCATACAAGGTCACCGGCAGAACTCGAAAAAGGACTTTGGGCAATTTGTGAGGTTGAAGTCTGCTTTGAATAGTTGTGTAAAAGAACATGGTGCTTTGCCTCACATCCTCCAATACCACACGCCATTACCATTCGGCACCGCGAATATGCATGCCTTCCAAGACACGAGCCGCACAAATTGTATTCTCGCACCATCTTTCACCTTACCGACAATCCAGCGTCTTTGAAGGTTTTGCAATTGGATGTCAGATGACTCCCTTGGCAGATATCACACTTTTTGTTGTTTGTATCTGGTTGGGTCCTCACGCTGGATTCTTTAACTGCTGCATGTGCATATATATAGATGAGCGCTTTGCTTTGATGAACGATTTCCGCTTGACACAGGTGTCGCAGACAGACAGTTACTGTCAATGTATTCAATAAACTCAACATTTTCAAAAATAATAAAAATTTTCTAGAGTCGGCGACTGCAACTTTAAGAGCGTTAACTCCAATTCTCGGTCGTAATTCTCGCCCTAGTAGACAGGCAATAACAAGTTTAGTGAAAAAATTTGAGTCTAAATATTCGTTGTGTGATGTTGGTCGAAGTGTCGAAAATTCCACGGCGTTCTCAAGAATTGGGCATCGCTCAGACCACATTATGGCGTATTTTGCGTAAGGATCTTGGTTTACACCCATACAAGATCAAGCTGACTCAAGAATTGAAGCCGATGGACCATTTGAAGCGACGTTCGTTCTCCGATTGGGTTCTGGAGAAGATGCGCCAAGATGATGAATTTCATCGCAAAATCATCTTCAGTGACGAAGCTCATTCTTGGCTCAATGGGTTCGTCAATAAGCAAAATATGCGTTATTGGTCGGGTGAAAATCCGCATGTGCTTCATGAATCACCACTTCATCCACAAAAAATAACTGTTTGGTGCGGTTTGCATGCCGGCGACGTGCAAATTCAATGCAATTCAATTCACTTTACTGTGAATGGTCAGCGTTATCGCGCCATGATCACCGATTATTTTTGGCCCAAATTGGAAGATATGGACTTGGACGACATGTTGTTTCAACAGGATTATGCCAAAAGCCACACAGCATACGCTGCAATCGATTTATTGAAGAGTAAGTATTGTGAGCGCGTTATCTCAAGAAATGGGCCAGTCGATTCGTGCGATTTAACGCCGCTTGACTATTTTCTGTGGGGCTACGTTAAGTCATTGGTTTATGCCAACACGCCGACGACGTTGAGAGCTCAAAGCCAACATTGAACGCGAAATAGCGGCCGTTTCGGCCGAAATGTGTGGCCGAGTCGTTGGAAATTGTTTTTAAAATATCTCAAATGGTTTGCGTTTTATTTAAAAAAACAGTTGTCAAGTCCTTATTGGAAAACCCTATATTTTTAATTTTTTGAATAAATTCCGGGAACTTTTTGATGGTATGTTATTTCACTGGTTGTTGAGAGAGAATTTTTGAGTCCACTGGTTCAGTAGACGATAAACTAACACCCGTACGTCGATGAACTCAAGATATGACGAAAACATCGCCAGGAGAATCCGAGGCAGTCGATTTCGCTCACAAAAACTCGGCCTTTCGCAGGCAACAACTTGGCGAATTTGGCGTTGTAACTTGGGCCTGCACCCATACAAAATTTAACTGACCCAGGAGCTGAAGGCAAATGACCATGGACAACGACGTATTGCTGAATGAGGTCTGGAGTAGTTGGAAAATTATCATCAGCGATGAGGCCCATTTCCGAATGAATGGGTGCGTAACAAACAAGAAATTATAAGAAATTTTTAAGTTCATAATTCCAGAATCTTCTGTCCAAGTCATACTTGAAAAGAGTTGAAAACGTGTTACATTAATCATATCTCGGGTACTAAACACTTCAAAAACCCTCAAAAATCACAGTGTTTTCCAATAGCGGCCTTGCAGTCAACCCTACAAATCCTGCAGCCATATCCGCGATTTGGAAAAAAATTGTCCCAACATAGCTGCAAACTAGCACATGAAGCTTTGAACTTCACCTTCACCAGTTGGGCAATTCTCACACCAGTAAATCAACAAAATATCGTGAACGCGAAGGTAAATATATTTACACAAAATTACGATAGTACTTAGACTTAGAAATGTATCTATTGTGTCAGAAATAAATTGCAACAGCCCTGGACTAAAGAAAAGTTACTTTGAAAGGCTCACGTTACTTAAAAGGCCGCTTTTCCATTAAATGATATTCTCGATACTCGTTTGAGTATTTTTTTTTTAAAGATAAATACGAGCATGTGTATGACAATGTAAATTCTTAAAAAAAGAGAAAATAGATCAACTTCTACTCACATTAATGACTAGGCACACCGCAGCGTTTATTCCTCAAAAGATAACTGGCTTGCGTTCGGAATAAATTTGTAACACCTTATTTGTTATAATTTTCTAATTTAATTTAATAATTTCAAACACCGTCACACAATGTGTAAATTCACAACTTTTGTTGATTTTTTTTTTTTTAATAAACTTGGGTCACACTTTTTTCCATAAAATAGTCTCTTATCCAAATTAGGTTTGGCTTTGATATTTAAATCTTAAAAAACCGTTTAGTAAAAATATTCGTTAAAAAGTGCATTTATTATTTTTTGTTTAAATTTGAATAAATATTGATAAATTCCTTTGGGTGGAGGTGTAATCGAAAATGAAAAAATTTTACAGAAAAAAAAGAGAAAAAAGAGAGAAAACACGGATAACGCACCGAGCACGAGGTAGTCGCACTTTTTCAAATTCACGACGAAATGAGCAGCTTGAGCGTCTTGCCTAGACCTTTATACGATTGTCATCTTTCAACGTGCAGGGCATCGATTGAGATGAGAGCGAACTTCATTCAGAAATAAACAAACTAAAACTACCACCACACCACAACGGCTCTACCAACAATGACCAAGTTAAGCCCAGGCTTGATCTCTGAGTTGCGCTCATGATATTAACGCATTTTGTGTCAGAGTTACAGATACAGATATAAACACTTGTACGAGTAGATACGACCTGACCAGCTGGTTGTTGTCAGTTACTGGCTAGCTAACTTGTCGCTTAAGTGTGTAAGTTGAGTGTGCTACAGAATGCTAATGTCGATGTTGTTACATACTACCAATTCAATACGGTTGATGATGCTTTGCTACAGCTACTGCTACTGCTACTGCTACTGCATCTAGTGTGACTCTACCCCCACATTCGCATTTCTTTTTGAGTTGAGATTGAGTTTCCAAAGGCCCTGCACGAGTGATTTCTTTAGTACTCATGGTAACCTTAATGATCCTTTGTGAGATGAACTTGACTTCATTATATGTACGAGTACTCGTGCATAGATCGAAATAATTACTTAAGCAGACGTATAGGATGTCATAACTCAAAACAGTGATATGTCACAGTTTGCCCTTAGTTTTGACCGCAAGCGCAATTTAGTGTCCATGTTTGACGTGCGAATAGAACAGAGAAGATACAGATACTGTACGAGTACATTGTATATTTACACTTCCAATCATCATTGAATGGATAGCTGACATTTAGCCTTTAACTCATTATCACAGAATAATGAGTAAGCACTTAAAGCACACACAGAAGTGGTACTCTATTCTAGGTACATCGGCGCTTAAGTCATCTACCTGGAAAGATGACCACTTTTTCTATTGTAGTTATCCGTACAGTACGAGATTCTGATTAGGGAGGAGATAATTACCCAACTGCTGCCTTGAGTTACTGACCGTCATCTGCAGAACTTCAGTGCCGTCATTTTTTTCTCTGGAAAATTCAACATCATTTAAATGTCGTAGACATTACTTAAAAGGTGCGTCGGGGGTTATCCTTGAGTTAAATTAATTTTTACTGGGCTCAGGGTTAAGATGCGAATATGATTTCGAGTGCATTTCGAATGACGTCGACCGCAGAGGGGCTTATAACCTACGGAGGACAATTATCACACTCAGAAAGCAAAATTACTTGTTTTGTAGATGTTTCGTAAAGTTTCCAGGAAATTCACATCAGCTTCAAGGATCTACTCGTAGTATCAACACATTTAGTCATAGTGTGATAAGTGTGATCATTTGTAACTCTCTACGGGTTACTTCTTTTGAATGTACCTTTAAAGAGGAAGTAGTGAGTTTGTTCCAAAATTCACTGCCTAAAAAAGCTCCACCTTACATCTCGAAATTCTTCTTCTAGTTTGTCTAGTCTCCTAATCGTGATTACTTGTTCTTTAGGATGGAGATTTGGGATTTTTTTTCAACGAGCCTAGTGTCTCCAGTATTTGACTTTTTTTCATAGCGCGTAGGTGCTCCGTAGTATCATTTTCAATCTCACAGCAGGACATTGTGTTACTTTTGTTCACTTTTGTCCAGGGCAGTTAAGTGCTTTGCAAAAGCGTAGTGCCTCCTACTGAGAGTCTGCCGCCAACCTGGAGAGTCATGCCATCTGCAGTTATGCTCATATACATTCTCACAGTTACTAGGAGCTCTAACCAAGGACACAGACAGACCTAACATAGGTTCGGATCCTGAAAAAATTCCCTTGCATCCTAAATTTTTCGTTGCAGTGCATTTTTGCGAGCGCCAAGTCAGGAGAAGAGAAGAAAAAATAATCCTGCAGATAGGGTAGCCCATGCAGTATCTAAGCTCATGGAAACAGAAAACTCGGAAAATTGGTGCAGCACCCGCAATTTTTTCAGGAAATCCCTGCCCTTGACAGTCCTTTTAGTCGAGATTAATCTGGCCTTATCGAAATTGATAACCTGTATGTTCAGCAACAGTTACTTACATTGTACTTACGGATACCATAGAGCCCTACGGTGGTGTAAGATTCGTGCAATGTTTAGTTCAAACATCACTAAAACTCTCTTCTGCCGCGTAGCTCTAATCTACCCTGTAATCGCCGTGCCACCTTTCGTGCAACATATCGCGACAGTAACGAGGAAGCTCGTCCCGCAGTCTAAAAGACTTCCACCGCAAGTACCCCGAAGAGTACCGTGGTCTTTTATCTGTGGACTTCTATACAGACCTCCCATAGCAACTGTTACTTCCGGTGTTTCACACTGCTGGCAACCCGGAGCAATCAGTGATATGCACAACCAACGCTGCCTAACTCCGTATCAACCATATCTACGTGTGAGGAGACGCAGGCCCTTCGCCGCCAGCTCCTCCCTTTTCTTTTCTGTTATCACCGCCTAGGCGTCCTCACAACTCAACATCGCGAAAACGATTAAACCTGTGACTAAGCAGCCAGTTCGCCACGGGATCCTCACGGGATCTCGCCGTCACGACCAGTAGGACATCATCAGCAAAGCCGGTCAGCCTGGCCCCCGGAGGCGTTTCTAGGTTCAGGAGATCAGGGCCGACGTCAATTGCTTCTCTTTTCATCCTTCGTGTCGTACTGGAATACTCGATTTTGGAGTTTGCTATAGAGTATCTTTCTAATGCAGTCCGGTATACTTTGTCGCCTCAAGACCTCTCGGATGTTGGTCCATCTTATCGAGTTAAATGCATTTTTGACTTCGTGTGTGACCAAGATGCCAGCACTCTTCGTTTTGTGGCCTGATTTGCGATCCCTAAAAAGTCGCCAACTGTCATAAAGGTCGAGAGGACTTCACGGAACCCATACTGATTATCTCTTATTCTCGCTCCTAACATCTTCTACAAGATTTTCCCTGCATTGTCCAGCATACCAGGGGTCGGAATGATGACGAAGTGAAGAGAAGTGGTTTGACCTTATCCAAAAGAAGAAGGAAGTTTGCAGCGCCCACTGAATACTCCAGCATGTAAACACGCATTGAACATATCCATTACGGCCAGCAGGCCCACTTTTACCCACCTAAGTTCTTCGGGTGTGTAAGGAGGGACGTCTTCGGTTACGATGTCCGCCCTTCTATCCACAGTGTGATCCGGGGACAAGGTGGAGGCCACTTCCCCATCGGGCGACCGGGCCGAAGCCGCGGAGTATTCAATACCTCTAACTCCTTGTGTCCCTATCTATCACGGAAATAAGCTCATGCCAGCAGCGCCTTTTGCTTATTCTGATAGCCCTCATTAGCCATCTTTTTCTTCGCTTCCTTAAACACCACAACTGCCAACTCTACGTCCTTGCCACTGAAAGACTTGTCGAAGGCATTGACATTCTCTGCTCAGGCCCTGGATTCACCACTAGCTCGGCTCTCGCCTGAACGCAGGTGGCCTACAGCGCATACACGCGTTGCACCATTCCTTGACATGGCGCTTGGTGCGGTCAACCAGCTGCTTCGACTTGATAACAATTCTCCAATGCACTTGATGTTGAATTCAAGTCAGCAGGAGGCGGTGCATCTGCCAGAGCTTCACGAAGTACTTCTTGGTTGAGCCGCGTTGCGTTCCATCCTATGTCGCGTGAAAGGAGTACTTAACATGAACGAGCACTAGGCTCATTCCCTACCAGGAAGGTAATGAACTGGTGGCCACTCGGCGTGTAGTGCTCCAGGACTCTCCAAGAGGCCACTTGCTCAGTAAAGAGTGGTGTTGCAAACGCCACGTCGATCACCAAGCCCCTGGCACCAATCCGTCTAAACGTCCCTTCATTACTAGAATTTAACACCGTGAGATCAAGCCTCGCGACCATCTCTAGCACTGGACGTCGTCTGGGATCTGTTCTGGTTTCGCCCGATGGGGTGTTCTTCTGCAGTAGCCCTGGATTATGCCTTTTGTGTTTCTCATGCGTACTAGATCTTGCTTACAGTATGGTATAAACGCCTGAAATCATTTGTCAACAATCTAATTGGCTCTTTCATACGATTTTGGATGCAGGAGAAAAGTCAAGAGGTCCAGATCAATTTCTTTGGGCTTTAAGCTTGAAAAATAAAGCTTGAAAATAATCTCAGTGAGACCTTTAATGTCAAAACAGACTTCATGCAAGGTAATGCACTTTCGTCTGACTCCTCTAACATCATACTTAAGCAAATTGAGCGAACCCAGCTAGATCCATTAGACATTAGAACAGCGGAACACCTACGATTCGGGCCGAGGAATCTTTAATTCGAATCCGGATTAACAGCGCAGTAGAGGAAGACCTGATCTAAGGTAGCACTTAAAGGGTTTTCCAATAGGAACTAGACAACTTTAGATTTAATTTGTGAACGCACTCTTTCAGCAATCATCAAACTGTCGCTGTCAATTTATTCAGTAAACTCAACATTTTCATCATGGTAAAGTACACGAACGAGCAACGTCTGCAAATTATAAAAATTTTCTACCGAAATTCGGAGTCGGTGACTGCAACTTTAAGAGCGTTAACTCCAATTTTCGGTCGTAATTCTCGCCCTAGTAGACAGGCAATAACAAGTTTAGTGCAAAAATTTGAGTCTCAAGAATTGGGCATCGCTCAGACCACATTATGGCGTATTTTGCGTAAGGATCTTGGTTTATACCCATACAAGATCAAGCTGACTCAAGAATTGAAGCCGATGGACCATTTGAAGCGACGTACGTTCTCCGATTGGGTTCTGGAGAAGATGCGCCAAGATGATGAATTTCATCGCAAAATCATCTTCAGTGACGAAGCTCAGTTTTGGCTCAATGGGTTTGCCAATAAGCAAAATATGCGTTATTGGTCGGTGAAAATCCACATGTGCTTCATGAATCACCACTTTATCCACAAAAAATAACTGTTTGGTGCGGTTTGCATGCCGGCGGCGATAATGATCGTCACTTTACTGTTAATTGTCAGCGTTATCGCGCCATCATCACCGATTATTTTTGGCCCGAATTGGAAGATATGAACTTGGACGACATGTGGTTTCAACAGGATGATGCCACAAGCTACACAGCACACGCTACAATGGATTATCTCAAGAAATTTGCCAGTCGATTGGGCACCCCGTTCGTGCGATTTAACGCCGCTTGACTATTTTCTGTGGGGCTACATTAAGTCATTGGTTTATGCCAACACGCCGACGACGTTGGAAGAGCTCAGAGCCAACATTGAACGCGAATCTATTTACAGATCTATGATCTATGTACAGATGGACCTCCTTTTCCCGCTACTCGTGGGATGCCTTATGGAATCAAAAACTTTGAAAACAAAATTCAAGACCGGTACTATTTCCATACCGGATGAGAATACGCTGACTACACCGACTACCTTGGCTCCTGCAATTCCGAGCCGAGTGGCAAGACTGTGGCAAGCCGTGGTCCTACCACTTCCTCCACCCCTAGCAGCAGCAAATTTGTCGCAGGTCATGGTGTTCCCTCTGCTACTAAAACTCCTCCATCAAAAGAGGAATCAGAAGCTCAGCCGCGCCTGTAAGCCCCATCCATCAGTGTTCTACATAAGAAATGCCGCGCGCACAATCAAAACCTTGGATCCACTCCGGAGGTCGAGAGAACTGCGGATTTGAAGAACAAAACAAAGTGGGCCTATTGTTCCCAAAAACTCCTGCAAGCGTCAGAGATCATTGGAGGAAACAGTACCGGCTCCCAAATTGTCCAACGTAAAAAGCGCCAGAACCACCCCTGGGTCTTCCAATGCTCATCTCATTTGTCTTAGCGAAGTCCTAAAAGACCGAATAATGATCATGGTGATCGATAAAACCAACGCAGATGGATCAATTTCATCTGAACGGTGACAGTTGGTCAAGTTGGTCGATCAGCTTCTTGGCCATCATGCGGGAAACCGCAGAGCACCACCCATCACAACCGATCAAAGATCTCACGAAAGCTGTTTGTGGATTAGGAGAGGTCTGGCTAGGAGCAAGACTGAAGTTGTGGCTATGGAGGATATATCTAGACCTGGAACCATCCTTCCCAGAAGACATTCTGGAAATCATTAGGCTCATGACTGAAAAGTTGCGAAACTGGAGGAGCTATGGGGCCCTTATACATACATAGACATGCGTTACTAATAACAGACTAAAACGGTTCAGTTTCGAGTCCTAAAGGTTTAGAAAAAGGATGAGCTAAATGTTGATAAGCAACCTCTTCTCCTTTAATTGAAACAGAAAATACAGCCTCAGATCTCAGAGCATCGATCTTCTCCAATCTTTCCGAGATGACAACTAAACGGACGGTCTCCACCTCTGACATCGTGTCGCAAATGGAAACCGTCGACGAATCAAAAAGATATCCTTGGTCATCTGGCCACTATTGTCGTAAGGTCCTTCTTTTTCATTGCTGCTTCGAAAGCCTTATATAACCATCTTAAAATGTTGTCCCATAAAGTAAATCCGAAACTTCTTCAAGGTCACTGAATCACTGCTAATACCTACAACTGGCAGCTTCTGGATTTCTTTTTGGCATCTGTTGTACCCCTGCTCATGTAATAGACTGGATGCAGAGCATTATTTTCTTTATTTCGTTGAAGTAAAACTGCACCGTAACCTTCACAGCTGGCATCAGTGTGTAACTCAGCGGTGATACCATACTGAAATATTTTCAAACTGGTTTCGTAGAAAGGGCATCATTTAAATCACCTAAAGCCGCTTTTGCGGTTTCATTTAGTTCTAATCGCCCACCGTTTTTGACCAACTCCATAAAAGGCGCAAAGTTTGGAATGTGTACTTTCGAAAGTATCTGGCCAAGCATAAGAAACTTTGCAACTGCTTTACCATTGTTGCGACCATAAAGTTGGTCACTGCCTTTGTATTTGCGCTTGACCGAGCACCCGAGCAATCCGAGCACAGCCACTCTTACCTAACCTACCTAACCTACTATCTTAATGCTCCTATAGTCACCATATCTAGTTCATTTCTGTCCGACAACTTTTTGTCAGAAAGTGTTTTTCAACTCAACGACCTTGGCGTCGCTCTCTAATATATGGCATTAGCCTCCATCGAATGTCTCCGTAAAGCAATTTAAAAGGACTCTCCACTGACACCGCCAAGTAAGTAAACAGCAAATGCAATAAAGGGACTTTTGGATCTACACGGCTATGAAAAGGTATACGCGTAGCTTGTGTGCTAGAATGGTTAGGGCTGGAATATGAACCGAGAAACTAATGTAGTCTAGTTTTCGCAGATGCCCCGAAACCAATCCAAGATACGGCGCATCTGTCTTCCAATTATCAAGGCTTCGCCCATCAATGACGTTGTCTAATAAAAAGCGTGGGCAGAGCAAAGTACTGCTCTTATCGTAACGGTTTTCAGATAGCTCCACCGAAAGTTGCTACGATTTGACCAGTTACAAGCAGCCCGTCATAGGTCCTACCAGGACTTAAATCACGGTACCATGGGAGTCAGGAGCCCCCTGATCTCGCTCCAGACCTGACTTGTAGAGGTAGCCCCTCTTGTGGGAGCATCATGGTGGCTGTAGTTTAAACCCAAATCATGGAAGGGTCTTCCTTTTGGTTTGACCCAATGTAGAGTTGCAATAAGAACTGGGTGCTATGACCCTAAGACCAGCAAGAGGTTTTAGATCGGCCTCGACTCATACCAATGGTGGAATTGTGCCTCCAACACAATTCCGAATTGGTACTCAGGTATCCTTGCGTAAACTTACGTCTACAATCCTTGACTCAATGTCTTCCGAGAGCAAATATAGGCAATCCTAATGACAATGAACTTTACTGTAAAGAATCGGTGTAGGGGGAGAAGTATTTGCATCTGTAGCAACGGCCAAGCTACGCCTGACGCATTTCTGTACCTTCTCAACATTCCAAGCCAGTCGAGAAAGCCAATTTTCTCTGAACGTTGCTGAGTCTTGTTTGGATCACAATGTGATCGCTGATGAGCTTGTTAGGCAAAGTTTAGAGGAGAGTCCCGCAGAAACCACGTCTGCGTTAAATGTTGATTTCATAACTATTCAGGATACCGATAGACCAAACAACTGTTTGGTCCGCTGGCCCGCTGAGAGAGTGATGACGAGTCCAAGTTTCTGGCTTAAGGTCGCATCAGACTGGATGTGGTAAGTGCAGGTACTGTAGGCAGTTTACCGACTTTCTACTGGCTGAGCAGTTTCAGTAAAAGGCATATCCTCTCCTTCTCTAAGGAGAACAATGGACTTATTCTTCCAGTTGTCTGTATCCTCAGAAATAAAAAAAATATTGCAGTGACCAGTGATCCTTGGCCAGGACTTTGTATAGCTTTATACAAATGAAGGCATGGTGAGAGCGACAGATGATGTCGATGTCATATGAGTATCCTGGTAGCAGCTAGACAGATTATTATCTACTGCAACACTAAATTGAAGTGAGCTTTTCTTCAGACGGGAATAAATCAGTGACATAAAGAGTGACAGATCTTAAGAAGAAAACGTGGTACATATGTGCTGCCAAGTTCCTTCTTCTTGCTTGTTTCTTAAAACTTGAATTTGGTCAGAACATTCCGCCGGCCTTGAACTTATCGGGGAGTAAGTTTAAATATTAAACATCGACGTCATCTTTGAAGGCCAAGAGTGGTGATATCTTGACAATGGGCCGCATCAGTATTCCGTCTGCAGTTTTTAACGTTACGATTCGACTCTACCATCAGCGCCAAGATGAACTTCAAGAACTCTTCCCATCCTCCACTTGCTTGGTGGAAGGTTGTCCTCTCTAAGGATCATAAATTCTCACTCGGTGATATTTGGAAACGGCTCTATCGACCTAGCGTTGGAAACGCAGTTGGAGTTGCTGCAAATATTCACTATGCCATCTTTACCAGAAATGCTGTCGCAAATGAGAAATGAGAGAAGCTTCTGGAATGGATTACAGAGGTTCTCCTATTATAAAATCACCCAGTGTTAGCGGTTGGAGATCGTTGGCATCAGTAGATGTAGGACACAATGGCCTAGAATTAACACATGACTCGATTTCCATCAGAAGAGTCGATAATTCCTCAAATGTCAATAAATGTTCATGCAAAGTCCGTCGCAGATGAACCTTCTCACGATTAACAACAGCTTCCCAATATCCGCCCATATGTGGTGCTCTAGGAGGATTAAAGTGCCAATCCATGTTGTCATCTCGTAAACACTTGCCAAAGCTCTCGTCTTGCGTTGCTTCGAAGAAGAAATTTCTAACCCCCTTTCCGCTCCAACAAAACACGTCCCGTTGTCGCTGTACAAATCTCTACAGTGCCCCCTTCGAGATACGAATCTTTTTAGAACAGCTATGAAGGTGCTCGCTGAAAGGTCACTTCCTACTTCTAGGTGCATGGCAGCAGTTGCCATTCAAATAAATTGAAGTTGCAACCACGTCCCTTTGATAAGCGAGGCCGTACAGGTACTGCAAAATCAACTCCACTTCTGAGAAAGTGTCTACAAGACTACACTTTAGATATTGGCAAGTCGCTCATTAACCGTTGTTGAACAACGTTCTGGCATCTAAGACACTTGACACAAAATCCGAAAACCTTCCTTAGTCAATTCTGGCAGTTGATTATCCAAAATCGTTCCTGTATAATCGCAAGCATTGCTGTAGGGCCTGCGTGAAGCAATATATTTATCTGCATTCGGCTTCTGGTCTATAAAAGTAATAAAAAGTTGTTGCAACGGCCAGGTTTCAGAGAGTTGAGACAGCCATAGGGGTCCTTCCCACCATAAACTGAATCCTTTTAGCTCCTTAGGTGACAATCTGCGAGATGCACAATCGGCCAGGTTTTGTGAGGATGGGACGTATAACCATCGCTCTGGTGGTATAACCTCGTGTATTTGAGCAACACTATTACCAACAAACGTGCACCATCTGCTGGGACGTTGATGAAGCCAAGTTATTGTTACAGATGAGTCGCTTCATCCGTAGAAGTTACGAATGCACAGGTCGATTGCTATTCGATTAGACTCGCTATTAAAGCGGCAGCACATAACTCCTGGGTCGGTGATGATATCGGCTTAATGGGAGCTACCCTGGTTTTTGCAGTAAAGAGAGGAACAAGCGTAGACCACAGCAACGTAGACGAAGTGTGATGCATCTGCAAAACCATGACTGTGGCCGGATCACCAATTCATATCCTACTCTGTTGTATCGTCCACATGATCAGGATGGACACGTACTTGGCGGTACATTTTTGCGACATCAGCAGTTAGCGAAAACCGATGACACCGAAATCGTTATAGGGTTTCAAAGAGATCAGCCTGAAGCTGCTGGTTGGCTGTTTACCTGTATTCGGATAATCAGTGGTCTTTTCCATATGACTCAAATCGATAAATTCCTGCATGAACTCTGCGTATTCTCTATAAAACTGGTGGTCCTTCGTGAATATTTTCTCCATACGGGGTAATGCTCGAACTGCTGCATCTCGAGAATTTCCAAGCGCAACAGTGCCTTCCTGGCGAGAATGAGTTTCAGATAAAAGTTCTTCACACAGGATTTCTTCGTCGGTGAAATGTCTTGATTCTGGGAATTACTCCAGATTCCAAAACTTGGCCACTACAACGATAGTTTTAGAAAATGCGAAGGTGGTAGTGACCGCTTTTCCGAAAAATACCCAACCGAGTGTTGCTTGCTGTGCAATTGGAGTGTCCCTTGGGCCACGAACACATCTAACAGGAACCTACCTACCTAGTTTATCACAACCAAGTAAAACGTCAACGTCAACGTCAGCCGGTATGTTGTTATAATTCGGATCAGCTAAAATTCAGCGAATGAAAGTGGGCGGAGAAGCATTTGTTATTTTTGGAAATACTCGTATGTTAACCTGATAAGACAATCTGCACAATTTGATTGGAGCTACCAGCTGCTACAGCACCTATTCCTTCGATTATAGTTGTTGACGGCGTAGAGTTAAGCGAGGGTTTATCGACACACCGTTTTGTAATGAAGCTAAGGTGTGAGGCATTGTCGAATAAAATCCTTATTTTTTATATCAACCGGAGTTGTCCAGGACCTTGGCGATAGCAGTGCCTAAAAGAATTTGGTGATTCGAATTGACCACGTTAAGTGAAGATGTCTTTTGAGACGGCGATTGTTGCTCAGAATGCAGCAAGCGTATGATGTCGAGCCTGACACAAACGACATGAATTCATACCACGACATCCTTCCAGGATGTGTGCATTTGAGAGGCAATTAGTCCACAATAATTTTTCCTTTGCGGCGAGAGCTCTCCAGTGAACTGCTAGAGCTCGTTTTCCATCACAAAATCACAATTACAGATCACAAAAATAGCATTTCTCTGTCTTCTTAGGCACATAGAGGGCTGTGGTGGATTTGATTTTTGTCTTAGTAGATGTAGCTAGTTGTGTATTGTGTAGGTCAACTGCATTTAGAGACCGACATCTTCGACAGTTGGTCGAAGGTGAATACCTTGTCGTCTGCTTGCGAGAGTTTCCATTGGCGATGGGTCTCAGGATTAACCTTGCTGATCATCAGGTGAACAAGCCAGTCATCCCAGTTTTCGACAGATCTACCCAGACTCTTTAGTGAACTATAATTTTCCTGGATGTTGTCTATCAATGCTCTTATACGTGCGGTTGACTCAGATGTAAGTTTTGGTAATGAAAATAAGGCTCGAAAATGGGCATCGACAATGACGCGTTCCACATTATACCTCTTGCATAGTAACTCCCAGACCTCCGTGTAGTTCTTATCTGACCATGTGAGAGATGGTTCGATGTGAATCAAAAATGCAAATGAATCGTGAAACTCTTTCCATTCTAAAGGATTCCCGGTGAATTTTGGCAAGTCCATACGTGGCAACTTAATGTCTGCATACTGGTGATATTTGTTCGGTACACTGTTGGAAGTACTACTGGAACTAGATTTAAGCTGTGCCCGCCTGAAGTTGGCGAATGCTCTTCCGTACCACTCTTCGCCCTATTCCCGCTGAGCTTCGTCTGCTGCAAGAGTATCATCGCCACATTTTTCCTCTACCCTACTCTGCTCTTCATCAATCTTGATCCACTGATACTCCAAGAGTTTGAGAAATGATTGGATTTGCGCATCGTCGTATGTTACTGCTTTTTTACTCGTACTCATTAGACGTTTCAATGAGTTTCTGAAATGTAATTTAAATTATTCGAAATGCATACGAAATATATAGAATGCAATTTAAACTATCCGGCTCGAAGGACCAAGTAAATAAATCAACACGCTATGGCAACTCCAAATATTACATTTATAAATGCTTTCGGCTAACAGCTAAACACTATACGAGCTGTCATCTGTCAGCTCTCCTTTTTCTTTTTGTTTTATTCTCCTGTATACTTTTCAATGTGCTAGACATCCTCCGCAATACATGTGTGAGCACATTTGGGAGAATCGCTTTGCTGAACGGGGAAAATTACGCCACATGGAGGCCGCAAATGGAAGCCATCCTGCATAAAGGAGGAGTTGCTGTTAGCGATCGAGGCAAATATAGTTCCACTGGTGATGAGTCACCGCACGTCGAAGGAAACTTGTGACTTTCTGGCAAACACATTCAGCAAAACGGGACCAAGGCAGAAGACGGAGGAGTTTCGCAAATTAATCAACATAGAAATTGGTTCTGGTCAGAGCATGCCGGATTATTTACGGGAATTTCATGCAACCATAAGCAGTCTACAAAAGCTGGAAGCAAATCTAGACAAAGATTTGCTAGTTGTATTATTGCTGGATAGCATATCGGATGATTTCAATGATGTTCGGGCGGCTTTTGATGCACAGAGCAAGTACACAGATTTGTCAACTGTCTGCTGAAGACTATTGGAAGCAAGCGAAAGAAAGAAAGAGAGTGGAAACACGCTTGAAATAAAACATAAGAGACAGTTTTCAAAGGCAAAACACCGTTTCCCATTCAATTGCCGAATATGTGGACAGAGTGGACACATGGCCAAACATTGTCGTAGTGCAACGGAAGGTGCTCGGAAGTCTGGAGAACACGAAGAACAAGGGTTCGTCGCCAAAGAAACAGCTAACAAGATGGTGAACCCGTCAAGAAGTACAAATTCAAATACACAGTGCAGCGACATCACATATGTGTGCAAATGAACAACAGTTTGCAGAGTTAAGCAGATGCACCGGACAAAAATCTGTGAAGGTAGAAAACGGCCAATTTATGTGTATAATGGGTGTTGGACTTGTACGTTTACCTGTAATAGTCAAGGGGAAACCAAGGACGGTTAATCTATACAAAACATTATTCATTCCAGGACTCACTGAAAATCTAGTATCAGTACCAAAGGCTTCAGACAATTTGAAAACTCAATTGGCTGCATATGCGATGCAAAAGGAAATTTGCTGATGGAAGCAAAGAAGGAGAATGGCCTATACGTGATGGTGCAAAACGAAAGAGTTTGTCTGACTCGTGAACCTAGGAAAACCGGAGATCTGATGCAGTGGCACAAAAGGCTTGGCCATCTCAATGCAAGATCGTTGCAAGAGATGTGCAGAAAGATAATGGTCAGAGGTCTTCCGGATACTTTTAAATCAGCAGAGCTAAATTGCTCAATATGTGTAAGAGCAAAGCAAACCAGTTTACCATTCGAATAAAATTTAGAAAAAGGCACCAATCGACGTCTTCAGTTAGTGCACACTGATATCTGTGGACCAATGAGAACTGAGTCTTTAGGCAGAGCCAAATATTTTATAACCGTCATAGATGACAACTCAAGGAGAATATTCATCGCTTTCCTGAAAAAAAGAAGTGACGCTTTGAGCAAATTTAAGGAATTTAAGGCCTTTGTAGAAATACAAACTGTTGAGACCATCAAGATCCTCAGAAGGGATAACGGAGAAGAATACTGCAACAACGAGTTCGAAAGTTTCCTTCGACAAAAATGTATAAAACATAAACTGACAGTCCCCCGTACGCCACAACAAAATGGCATCGCGGAAAGGCCAACAGAACCCCTACTGAGATGGCACGATGTCTTAAGATTGAAGCAGGACTTCCGGTTGCTTTATGGGCAGAACTTATAAGTACTGCGGACCAGGTCATAACGCCTGAGGAGCTATCGAGTCGACGCAAACCTAATGTTGGATTTCTGTGAGAAGTTGGATGCCGTGGATTCGCACTTCGGAAAGGGGTAAAACTGGACAAATTTCAAGCCAAATCGAGAGAAGGCATATTGGATGGCTATTGTGAAGAGTCCAAGGCCTATAAACTGTTGTCCAATACCAGAAGGTGAACAATTAAATCCAGAGATGTCATTTTCACGCAATATCCACAAGTTCCTATGAATCAACCACAAAAAACCAAGGAGACATCGTATTACGAGTTCAATTTGAAAACACCAGAACCATCGAAACCGACTCTAGTTCAGCGACAATTGAATTCAACGCCGCACATGGAACCTGATGACGCTGTTGTACCGATAGGCGAAAGGCTGAATATCTCTCAGGAAGATCCCAAAACCATAAAGGAGCTCGCAGAATTGGAGAACGCAGAAGAATGGCATCAAGCGATGAAGGAGGAATACTCGTCATTATTAAAAAACTGCACGTGGGAACTGGTGGAAAGGCCAGCTGGTTCAATAGATAAGAGGAAAATGCGGTTAGTGGCACGAGATTTCACGCAACAATACGGACTGGACTACACCGACACATACTCACCAGTGGCGGACATCAGTATCTTTAGACTTACTTTAGCAATAGCAGTTGGGTGGCTGCTAAGTCTAAGAGCTGAACACCACCATCACCATATACATGGAACCACCAGAAGGCTTCGTCACAGACGATAGCAAGGTTTGTTTACTGAAAAAGGCAATATATGGCCTTAAAAAATCAGGTCGGCAGTAGAACCTGATGTTAGATGTTACCCTAAACCATCTAGGTTATACTCCATCTTTGTACAACCCATGTGTAGTTTACGTTGATGACCTTTTGATAGCCACCAACGATGAGCAGACGTTCAACGAACTTTTAAGTAACCTGGCCGAAAAATTTGACATCAAGGACCTTGGCAATCCGATATCGTGTGTTGGCCTTCAAATAGACGTCACTGGAGATACGGTCAGCATTGGTCAGCGGAACTTTAGCAACCACGTCGTAAATCTGTATGGGTTGGATCAATGCAAACCGAACAGACTGCCCCTGTCAAGTGGGGTGAGATTGAAAGCGGAACCAAGTGTCAATGGAGAACGGGAAACTGTTGATAAAAGACAATACCGACGCCTAATAGGAACTCTTCTGCATATTGCAACATTCAGCAGACCAGATACAAGCTCTGAAGTTAATATGTTAGCTCAGTTCATTAAAGATCCGCGACGGCAACATTGGAATGCGAAACTCCTCATAAAGTATCTGAGTAGAACTCAAGATGCAACAGTTAAATACAGGAAAACCGACAAGAACATCTACGCCTATTCAGATGCAAGCTGGGCAAGAAACCTAAAGGACCGTAAGTCACAGTCGGGTTTCTCTTTTATTTATGCAGGTGGAGCTGTTCTCTGGACCTCGAAGAAGCAAAGGATCGTAGCAACCTCCAGCACCGAAACGAAGGAAGCAATGTATCTCCGAAATCTGATGTCCAAGCTGCAACTACTAGGTGGGATGAAAAGTAACCTCCTTGGGAATGAAAAAAAATGTTTTTTTTAAATGTTCTTTTATTTTATTCAATATAGTCCCCTTTTAGCTAGATACACTTATTCCAGCGATTTTCCAATTTCTTGATCCCGTCTGAAAAGTAATTTTCCGGAACGTCTGCAAAATACTCCTCCGTGGCGTCGATGATTTCCTCGCGTGAGCTGAATTTTTTATTGATGAGCCATCTTTTGAGGTTTGGGAAGAGATAATAGTCCGAGGCCGAGATAATCATGTGAGGCCGTTTTGCAGCGATTTCGGCATCCAATCGCTCCAATAATGCACAGTAATACTCGCTGTTGATAGTTTTTCCTTTTTCGAGGTAGTCCACGAAGAGTATGCCATGACAATCCCAGAAAACCGACGCCATAACCTTTCCGACCCATCGAGCCTCCCTCGGCCGCTTCGGAGCACTCGTGCCGGCTTCAGTCCATTGCCGGGCACTCATTCGGTTCTGGATCCAAGTTTCATCAACATTTACCAATCGACGCCAAAAGTCCGCCCGACTTTTTCATATGCAGAATATTGCGTGTGCGCTCAGTACTAATCTTTGTGGTATCTGCTAGCTCGCTTTCCGGTCAGCCAACACCATTTCATGTATTTTTTTGACATTGTCCTCTGTAACCGCATCGGAGGACCTGCCGGTGCGGACTTGATCGTTACTGGAGTTGCGGCCACCACGAAACTCTCGAAACCAATATTTGACGGCGTAATCTGACGGAATATTAGCCCCATAATATTTATCCAACTTTTCTTTTGTTTCCTTCGCCGTTTTGCCTCTCAAAAAATAATGTTTTATGAGAGAACGAAAATCGTTTTTGTCTATACTCAACATGATGCCAAGCACATCAACAACAATCAGCTGTCAAAACAAAACTAAAGACAGTATCGCACTGAAATTTGGCATGTCTGCCTAAATATGAACGGACTTCAAGGCACCATAACGGTCAGCGAGGTTATTTTTCACCCCACCTAGTACATGAGGATGCGGTGATAACTTCAGTGATAGCACAAGCACTCAGTGTATGGCGAGTTCCCAGTCTACCCAAGGGAGGACCAAGCATCTGGATGTCAGATACCACTTCATCCGGGAAACCGTCGCTGAAGGTGCAATCTTAATCAATTTGTTGAGTTAAAAATGAATATGTGAATTTACTAATCTTTACTATTATCAACAAAAGAGAATTTATAAATGTAGCTATTGTGAAATTGAGTGGGAGTGTGAGGGAATAAATATACTCGTAATAAATCCTTTTAGAAAGTCCTAATCCTCGGTGTTTTTATCAAACAACCCAACAGCATGAACATACTTTGATTAGACAATTGCAGTCTCAGATAGTAGCGATTCCTTGTTCATGATTTTCTTTGCCTCATTTTTATGATCCTATTCCAACCTAAAACCGTAGAGTCATTCTGTACAACTCGTCTGAGTATACCTTCCTGTTGACATGGTGAATTTAGTTTCACCGTCGTTCAGTTCAAAATGATATAACCTTCCGACAACAACTCATAATAGCTTCAATTCACAACTACCATGTATGCATCATATTTCACATATTTTGCAATAGGAAACTATTTTCCTAAGCTTTTTGTCGGAATGAGTAATTAATGAAAACTAATGCGTTTTTATTTTCATAATGGTTGCACGAGCACTCAACGAGTGTCTAGTTATTGTAAACAGGTTCACAACCTTTTCCACATTATTAAAGAATATGTATTTTGTTAAAGAAATATTGTTGCACATATGTTTGTACTGCTATATAAGCGATTTAACTGCAGTATCACAATTGTTGTGGTGCTTTGATGAAGACAAATTGTTAAGTCAGAGGTGATATGCACTTTCTACGTAGCAGACAATCTTTATTTGTCAGGTAGAGCTTCTCACGTGATTATTACTATTTATGTATATGGACTGGTAGATATGCATGCATAAATATATGAAATGGGACGGGTGATTTACTCCGATCTGCTTCCTTCTCCTTTACAAAAATAGCACAGCTGAGAGGGTTAGATGGGGCATGCAGTTGGAAGACTGAAAGTTCAACAACGATAACTTTGTTGTAAAAGTAACCTTACGACTAAGATCAAGGGTATTTTCCTAATGATTCGGTACTACCGTCACCTAACATATTAAACACTTTTGTTCCAGGACGATGAGACTTACATATACCACATCTTGGGATGCTAATCACGTTCTAATCACGACTTTATACTATCGTCTGACCTGTTTATCAAGGGTTTTCAGCTAAAAAGTACTGACCTAGGCTTCCATATCCAGCCTTAGGTACATAGATTTTAGAACCGGATGCGAAGTCTCAACCTTATTGAAGAGGAGTAATCTGAGAAAAAACTGACTAGATACGATTTAAGGAGGAACTCGACAAGTCTGTCAATGCTCTATCTAAACCCAGAGCAAGGCAGAAATTAGAAGAAGCTGTTCAGAACCAGAAACGTGCCTTTACAAATATTTTGAACAGCCTTGAAATACTCTTACAAATCGCCTGTTTCATGGCGGAATGCAGATTGGTATCGACAATGTAAGGAAACCCGACAACTTCTAATCAAGTCACTTAAGACCACCTTGAAGGAAGTATGGGATCTCCAGAGAGACTCTTCGTAACAAGACGGAGAAAAAGGTAGAAGCTGCAGTATGAGCGTCATGATGACAGTGGTTTGAACCTAAAGTCGGAGGAAAAATATTCGACTTGTTGTTGACCCGATGGGGGCCATGACCCTAAGATTGGCAAGAGGTTTTAGATCGACCTCGACTTAAACCTAGGGTGGAACATTCGCCTCCAACACAGGTTCCAACTTAAAGAAATACTGGTAAGCGTTGGCCAAGCGTATACTGGCCGCCTTGTATGTATGGGCATCCCGTGAAATCAAATCGTACTATGACAGGTGTTCACCAAAAACACAAGAGACTTTCTGTTTGTTGGACCATACCCAGCACTATATGTGGTGGAAAAATAGTGTACTAGAAGTGGGCAAAACTAAGGTTTTTCTAGTTTTTAAGGTTCACTACCGACACTGACGATAGAGGTGGGTCACTTTTTTTTTATATTATAAGTACAGGCCTCATTTTTTGCAAATTTTGTAATGATCCCACCTTTATAATGTGCTACATCACTGTTGTCGACTCTGACCATTACCTTGTTGTAGCCAAGGTACGGTTGAAGACATCGCAAACTACGGCAAGACAAACTAATGCTGTGAGGAAATCGTCAGACGGCTACAATCGCAAGAGATCACCAAGTCCTTTTCCGATCGAGTGTCTCGTAATCTCTTAAGAGGCCCAATACCGCCTGCATCAATCATCGAAGGCCATTGGAAACACTGCCAAAACGCCATCGGAAGTGCCGCTTCTGATGTGCTGGGTTTCACTCGTCCACCACAACGAATCCACTGGTTCGATGATGAATGCCGGCAAGCATATGCAGCTAAGCAAGATGCATATAAAGCGGCGCTGCATAGAAGGACCAGAGCTGCTCGTGAGCTCTATGAGCGGAAGAGGAGAGACGAAAACCGTCTTCTCAGGAGGAAGAAGAAAGAGCATGAGAAGCGCGTGGTCGAAGAAATTGAGAGATGCTACTCCAGAAAGGTAAAAATAACATGTCATGGAAACATACCCCGAACCAAAGCCTGTAGAGATGAACAAGGGAACATTGTGGTAGAATCGCAGAAAGACCATTTCTGCAGACTGTATAACGGCGATGACGAACCAAATACCGCTATCAGGCAGAATCAACCTTTCAATCTGGACGATGATGACCAACAATTCCATCCACCCGACCTGGATGAAGTGAAGATAGCTATATCTAAGCTTAAGTCCAACAAAGCTGCTGGAACGGACGGCTTAACTCCCGAGCTCTTCAAAGCGGCAGGCGATGCTAAGGAGCATACACCAACTCATCTGTAAAATATGGTCGGACGAAAGTATGCCCGATAAATGGAAAAATGGAATCAGCATTGTTTGTCCGATTCTCAAGAAAGGAGACCCCCTGAACTGCACCAATTACAGAGGCATCAGTCTCCTTAACATCGCATACAAGATCTTATCTGCTGTATTGTGTGAACGCCTGAAGCCGTTCGTCAACAACCTGATAGGCCCATATCAGTGTAGCTTCAGGCCAGGAATATCCACCATCGACCAAATATTCACACTACGGCAGATCTTGGAGAAGACCCACGATACATACCACCTTTTCATCGACTTTAAGGTCGCGTATGACAGCATTTATAGAGACGAGATATACAGAGCAATGTCTAGTTTCGGCATCCCTGCCAAACTCATCCGTCTGTGTAGGATGACGATGGAGAATGCACGCTGCTCCATCAAGGTCGGTAAAGATCTTACCGAGACCTTTGATGTCCAGAAAGGATTGAAACAAGGCGATGCGCTGTCATGCGATTTTTTCAACATCGTACTTGAAAGAATAGTGGAAAAATCACGAGCAAACACAAGAGGCACTATCTTTCAAAAGTCCGTCCAACTACTCGCATACGCCGACGATATTGACATAATCGGGAGGAAGCAGCGTGATGTCAGTGTCGCTTTCGCGAGTACTGAGTTGGAAGCGGCGAAAATGGGTTTAGCGGTCAACGAAGGCAAGACCAAGTTTATACTGTCAAGCAAAGAGGACAACCAACACCGACGTCTCGGGCAGAACTTCACCGTCGACAGGTATAATTTTGAGGTAGTTAAGGACTTTGTCTACCTAGGCTCCTCTATTAATACAGACAATAAATACAGTTTCTTTGAGGTAAGAAGGCAATTGAGTAGCAAAACCCTCTCTCGGACCATAAAAGTCACCCTTTGTAAGACCTTAATAACCCCGGTCCTGCTCTATGGCGCAGAGGCATGGACATTATCAAAAATGGATGAGGGTGTTCTTGGTTGCTTCGAGAGAAAAATTCTTCGGGCGATCTTCGGTCCCGTCTGCATTGACAGTGAATGGAGGAGGAGATACAACAATGAACTCTACGGACTGTACGGCGACATCGATCTAACCAGAAGAGTGAAGATCCAAGGACTGAGATGGCTGGGTAATGTAGAGCGTATGGACACCAATGTTCCGATCCGAAAAGCCTTCGAATCCGCTTCCGAGGGACAGCGCAGTCGAGGAAGGCCAAGACTCAGGTAGCGCACGCAAGTGGAAGGGGACCTCAGTCAACTTAGCGTGCGAAACTGGAGCTGGGGATCGAGCTGGCTGGAGACGCTTGTTGACTGAGGCCCAGGTCCACCCCGCCACCTAAAGTAAGTAAGTAAGTAAGATCACTGTTGTCTCCGATAACATCACTCAAATGATAAATCAAGGATTTTACTCTTTTTAACTTTTATTCAACTTAATGGTGTGAAAAAGCCGCACAGCTGGACATCAGCACTGAAACCTTTGAAGGAAGCTTTTCAAGCAAGCAAAAAGCACAACAAAGGTGACAGACTGGAACTCATATAACGAATCCCTCAAAATATATAAAAAAGAACTGAGGAAGGCAACGCAATAAGCCTGGAGATCATTCTGTGACAATATTACAGAAACCTCTGAGACATCGCGGCTAAGAAAAATCCTCTACAAATCCTATGATGAATAGCTTTTTGAAAAAAAAACCGATAGCGATGGAAGCCCACTTTCCAAGTAGCTCCCTATTCACGGCCAGGAACAAATTTAGTACTAATGCGGCCGCGACTAAACCTTAACACTTCATAGCTTCAAACAAGATAGGTTTGCTGGGCCGAGGGTATAATACCTACAACCGAGCTACAAAAGTCGTCAGATATCATCCTACAAACACTAGAGAATACCATGAGGAGCTGCGTAGGAATGATCTACATTCCCTTTTCAATGAGAGAAGCTAATCTAATTTTCATTCCCAAAGTCTGACAATATTCTCTTGTTGTCCCAAAGGACCTCAGAGCTATAAGTCTATCATCTTTCCTTCTGAAAACTCTAGGTCGACTGATTGATATCCGTATATGCTCTAGAATTGATCCACGACTTATTTTCATTCCACATAGCATAATGGGGCCTTTACTGAAAGATGTGTCAGCAGAGGTGCTCATTCTCTGGAACGAACTGCTGATATATTTACCTGGGATCGGTTGATAGCAGGGTGGCTGCCTATGCGGATAATGTTGCTATAGTCGCCTCAAGAAAGCATCTCAACACCATTAAAGAACTCTTACAGGAAGATCTGAACAGATTAATCCATTGGGCAGATCGTTGTGGATTGGGAGTAAACCCCCACAAATCTGATCTTGTCCTCTTTTCCAAGAAATATAAGATTCCACACATAGACTCACCCTCAATCTACGTTACCAGCTTAATATTATCCAATAGAGTGAATTATCTGGAGACCTAATATTCCAGAAACAGTAAAGAAGCTACAGCAGTCTTAATCTCTGGCAATAACGCCATTGGAGACAAATGAGGACTTCAGCCTCGCATAACCCACTGTCTATTCATCTCGGTCATATAAGACCGATAAACGGCCAACTACAGCAAACTAAGCTAAGTCCAAAGGACCGAGTATCTGTACATAACCGGAGCCTTGCGCACTACTCCCTCTGCGGTTTCTCTCTTTACATTAAAAGGAAGCTGACTGGTCTGCCTCATCTAGTGGTTAAAAGCATCACTACCCATATCACCCTACATCGAAACTAAGTATTTGAGTATCATCCTGGATAACAAGCTTCTTTTGACTAAACATGTCAAGTCGAACACCTCCAAGTTGCATGCTGTCGGCTTTCTGCCAACAGAAATGGAGCTTGTCACCGAGGAGGATCCTTTGGACCTATACAGCTGCAGTAAGAGTAATTATATCCTACGCGTCGATTGTATGGTGAAACAAGTTTTTACAAAAGTACATCACAGCTGCTACTTCTATCTTGCTACGGTCTATCTTGGCTCCATAGAATCGTTCTTCATGGTTCTACTTTAGACGTACTTCTCCTTGATATTTATATCATGGGCTGTAGTCTCAAAGACATCTTCCGTTAAAAAAAAGTGCTACTTGGCACAACACGTACTAGAGTTTTGATGACATTGCACGCCGGTCTAATGAACATGCCATCTGATGCAATGAAATTATGAAATTAGAACTCCTGTTGCCGTGAAAGTGAGACACCGACTTTCTCTGCATCCAGGGATGTCTTCGCGCAGAATCTGAGCCAAAAAACGAATATAGTCCGGTCTTCACTGATGGTTCCACAAACGTTAGTTCTCATTAAGACAACTTTCGTCTGTCTTCTAAGGGGAGAAATATGCAAACCTGTTGACAATGAACTACCTACAATGTGAAGAATCAGTGTTTATACTCTTACAAAAATTCTAGCAAAAATCAACCTTCAAATGAAGTCGTCCGGTGCGATGTTGCTCTTTAAAATAATACTGTTGCAGCCGTTCAATCCATCGAGCAAGCTGTCCTTCGGAATTCTTAAAAGCAACCAGTTAAGGGCCGCGTGATCAGTTCGTACAAGAAATTCGCGGCCGAACAAATATAAGTAGAAGTGTTCGATTGATTTTATTACAACGAGTAGCTCCTTTCGAGTGGTGCAGCAGTTTCTTTCTGCTTTGCTTAGTGTTTTACTGAAATAGGCGAGACAGGACAGCTCCTATTCCCTCGTTTCTGGCATCGTGTCCAAAACTAAGTCTCCCTCGGGCATCGGATAGGACAGAATCGGAGAGGTAGTCAGCTTTGTTTTCATTGTCTCGAAAGCAGAATTCGCTTCCTCACTCCCCTGGAATATAACATTTTTCTTTGTTAGGTGCTAAAGAGGGCGTGTGACCTGTGCAAATCTTGGCACAAAACGGCGATAATAATGCAGAGGAGGCTTTTGGCCAGCTCAAAATTGTTATATTTGTTGAGCAAATTAATTAAAAGAAAAAAAACAACGGCTAATTCAATATAACTTTAATCTAATCGTAGACAAAAAAAGTAAACCTCTTTGGGTGAACTCACAGATCGAAGTGTGAGGTTAACCACCAAGAAAAAATTACCATGCGGTTTGTGCTTATTTCAGCGGCAATTGAAACGTCATTAATTAGTAATAAAACAGAGTTACCATTGTTTACAATATTTTTTGATATAAAAGAGTTGCTGATGCAACGGCTTCCCTCGCATCTAATTCAAGCAACGAATCCAACTCGCTTAGTGCGGAGACGCTCAGATCTTCTAGGTGTAACTACGTTTTCAACTGCATTCCGCCTAGCTGAAGTCATTTGCTGAGGTGATGAAGAAGCTTGAGTCGATAAATCAATCGGCTCTACCTCAGCAGACCTACCTCTCCAAAACAAAGAGTCATTTGTGGACATCGAGCGAGGTGATTGTTGAGGTGGCGTTTCTGTAATTTGAGTCGGAACATGGTTATAGAAAGAAAAAGCGTTACCATTGACTGCTCCCTGCTCAATCTTTTGTGATGTCTGGTTCTCTTCTCGAGTTCGAAGCTGGTTCTGGTGTCTCCTGCAACTGCCACTCTTTGACTGCACGAGATACATCTTTTTGCCAAGCCTCCTCAGTACAACACCAGGTATCCATTTCTCCTTATTAAGGTATTGCCGAAGAAAAACAAGTTGTTGGGGCGAGAATTTAGACTTATTCTCGCAGAGTCTCGTCTTATCCTGCATATCTGGCGGCCATGATCGCTAGAACTGTTCGATGGATTCGGCCATGCAACTTTTCTGCTGGCGATATACCTGTATTGTCTGGCGTCGAGCGATATGTCGCCAGAAATATAGACAAAGCGTCATCGTTCTGATATGAATCCTCTAATATTTTTGATAAAGACGTCTTGAAAGTGCGGACCATGCACTCCGCGGCACCATTACACTCCGGGTTAAAAGGAGCAGAAGTCAGATGCTGAATCGAATTTCTCCTACAAAAATCCGCAAATTCTTTGGATGCAAATTGCGGCCCATTGTCGGAAACCAAAGTCTTTGGTAAACCCTCCAACGCAAAAATGGACTGCAATGCGTGAGTGGTGAAATAGTTGAAGACATCTTAATTACAAAGGGAAACTTCGAATTGGAGTCGACCACTATTAGCCACATACTCTTCTTAAATGGCCCCGCAAAGTCCACTCGTGCAATCGTTCCCAAACCTCCGTCGTAGTGGGCCAACTAGCATATTCCCTCGGCGAACGACTAGCATTCAGCTGACACGCATTGCACATCGATATTGGGCCACCAGCAATATCGCCTAGAAATCTGCTTCATTCTCGTTATGCCCCAATGGCCGTGATGAATCATCTGTAGTACTCTTTGCTGCAAGGTTTTCGGTATTACTACTCTACAGAAGTTCTCGCTCTGAAAAAGAAGAACGTTAGTACACACACACAAACAGAACTTTCTACGGAAAAACGGCAGTAACTTGATTTCAGCAGGAGGAAGAACATCTGACCAACATACCACATTACTTTCTGTACTATTACATCACGCTTTGAATTTGCAGCTATCTCTCCCACGTTTACGGGGAAATTTTCCAATACATTATCAATAAAATAAACAATGTCCTCCTCTGACTTGTCAAACTCCTCGTCTGGTCCATGTAACCGTTGCATGGTCATCACAGGTAGTCTTTTATTAGGGTTGAAAATGGTTACTAAGGGTTGATGATCGGTAATTAACTCAAACTGTCGACCGTATTGGTGAAATTTTTTTACGCCATAAATAATCGAAAGCGCCTCTTTCTCTATCTGGCTATACCCTTTTTGAGCTTCAGTAAGTGTTTTGGAAGCAAACGCAATTGGCTTCTCCACTCCATCAGGATAAGTGTGAGAAATCACAGCATGCGATGAGGCGTCCATCGCTAAAGAAATGGGGAACTCATTTTGAAAATGAACCAATCGAGAAACATTCATGATTTTCTCTTTAAAATCATCAAACGATTTCTGTTGTTGTTGACCCCAAACGAAAGGTTCTTTGGATCTCAGTTTATTCAGCGGTGTAGCTAACTGTGCGAAATTTGGTATCAACTAATTGTAGTAATTTAACTTACACAAAAAGGCTTCTAATTCCTTCAAATTATTCGGTCTTGGTAAGTTGTTGATGGCCTTCAATCGCGTTTCCGATGGTCTTACTCCATTCTCATCAATTATGTGCCCCAAATACTCGATTTCAGGGTCAGCGAACTTGCATTTTGCAAACCGACATTTCAATCCATGATCTTGGAAACGCTGGAATAGTGTCTTTAGGTTTTTTATGTGTTCAGCATTGTTTCGGCCTGACACGATGATGTCATCTAAATATGAGATACCGGAAACCAGATCGGCAGTCAGTTGCTCTATGTAGCGTTTAAAAATTCCTGATGAACTTGCTGTTCCAAAAGGAAGACGTTGATATTGGAACAACCCAAGCTCCCTATTGATGACACACGGACGCTTTGATTCCTCATCAAGTGGGATCTGAGGATATGCTTCTGAAAGATCCACTTTTGAAAACAAACGGCCACCTTGAAGCTGACATAATAATTCCTGGATTCGAGGAACAGGATGCCTATCAATTTCCAAGTGAGGATTTATGGTGACCTTCAAATAACCACAAAGCCGAAGATTACCATTCTGCTTCTCTGCAACTACAATCGGGGCTGCCCACTGGCTGGTCTCCAAAGCTCGCAAAATTCCCAAACTTGTCAGCCGCTCGATCTCTTTCCTCACGGCCTCCTTTTGAGCAAAAGGGACTGGTCGGTACTTAAAATACCGTGGATGGCTGTCAGACTTCAGCGTTAGATGTGCAACAAAATGCTTACTGCATCCAAGCTCGGAACTGAATACCGACTGGAATTCTTCACAAAGACTTTCACATCCTCTGGATACTTAACCCCAAACTTGAACGCTTCGAACCAATCAAGGCCCATGATGTTAGAAGCACTAGTACTGTCAACTACCAGCAATGACAGCTGTCGCTTTTGATGTGACCTTTCTTACCGCAAAGATCACACACTGAATCCCGATGACGACAATCGTTCCGATCGTGGTGCATGTTGCACCCTGGGCAAGACCTTCTTCCTTGGCTCTCATGCGTCCACTTCTGCTTACGACTAGCATGCACTATATTAACTTCAGCTGAGAAAGTGTGCTTCCCAGTGTCCTTTAAAATATCGGTCGCAAGTTGGGTGGACTCGTAGGCCGTAACGATATCCTCAACCTCCTCCAGTGTGGGATTTTTTCGTTGAGTAGCTGCACTGCGGACGGCATCATATGGAGTGTGAAACACCAACATGTTTCGGATCATCATATCTCTTTACTGCAAACAAACGCGCAACTTCTTGCTAATCCCCTTAGGTCTGCGATCCACTCTGCGTATGATTGATTGGGCGTCATTTTTGTGCGGAGAAACTTACAGCGTGACGCCAAAACATGTAATTTTGTTGAAAACTGCCTAGTCAGTTTTTCCGAGAGTTCTTTAAAAGTGTGTGCACTTACGTTTTCTGTTTCAAACAGTTTCCTGAGCAACTCGTTGACACTTGGATCACACTCTGACAGGAAATGTGATCTCCGAAGATTTTCGTCTACCAGGGAATTCGCAGTATAATGTTGCTGGATCTGGAATATGTAGTTTTCGCAACTTTCCTTCTCAAATCTAATCAAATCTTAATCTAATCGTAGACAAAAAAAGTAAACCTCTTTGGATGAACTCACAGATCGAAGTGTGAGGTTAACCACCAAGAAAAAATTACTATGCGGTTTGTGCTTATTTCAGCGGCAATTGAAACGTCATTAATTGGTAATAAAACAGAGTTACCATTGTTTACAATATTTTTTGATATAAAAGAGTTGCTGATGCAACAAAAATCGCTTAAGTTTTATTTGGGTTCCGTCGAACACCAGCAACTGATAGTATATGCCATAAAAACGCTACCTCCTGCATTTTTAGGTTAGGGTCTTTAAACTGTTGAAGCACCATTCGTAGATTAGACAACGTTTCTTCAAAACTTTTGGTGTGCACAAGAACATCAACGAGGTATTTGAGACACACAGAGAGTGGTAAAGCAGCTTCGTCATCAGTCGCTCAAAAGTTGCAGGTGCATATGTAAGATCGAAACTCATCACCTTGAAATTCCAAAGTCCAACCTTGGAGACAAAGGCCGTTTTATCCTTGTACTGGGGTTCCATCCCAACATGCCAATACCCAGATTGACAATCAAGTGTACTGAAGCAGTTACATCCCGCAACAGCGTCAATTGTGTCGTCAATTCTCGATAAAGGAAAAGAATCTTTGGTAGTCACATCATTTACCAGTCTGTAAGCGGCACAAAATCTGGTAGTAACATCCTTTTTCCGCACCATGACAGCGGGCGAAACCCAAGGACTTTCGGATTGCTCAATTTTGTCGTTTTGCAACATCTTTTCCACGATTAGTTGACCTTCCTCGTGTTTGGCTAGAGGGAGGCATTGCGGATGTTGTTTAATTGGTTTGGAGTCCCCTACATCGATGCGATGCCTAGCAAGATTTGTGCGGCTTGGGTGACTCCGAGAAAACATCTTGGAGCTCCGTTAAAAGTGCTTCAAGTTGTTCACATTCACCTGCATTCAAGTGTTGGGATGACAATTCATAAAAATCATGCAGATGATCGGGCAGATCGGTGGCGACGTTTTCTTATGCTGCGCCTTTGACACTATCTCGTAGCTGGACGCCGAGTTTAGTTTTCTTAGGAACCTTGACTGCGAAATCCGATATTGACAGTTTAATGACTTTGTAACTAAAATTCCCTTTGGAAGTACGTCGTATGAGGGCTCAATAAGAACCTCCCCCGATAGCGACCTTGTGGCAGCCACCTTGAAGAACTGCTCGTGTTGCGAAAGTACAATGTGTACATCGTCTAAAATAGAAAAAGGATCTGAAATATACAGATCTGACGGTGACTCTGCTGCAATCTTTCCTAAAGCGGAAATGACTATATCGTTCTCTGGTATAAGTGGAACTTTGCATCCCCCTGCGAGGAGCATATTAGTTTTACATTTTGTCGAGACCAATTAAGACCAAAATTGCATTCTACCACCATTACCGTGAGTCGGCGACGAGGCTCATCCAATTAAACACTTGTATTCCACTCACCAATTACATTAGTACTGATGGTATTGATTCTAACATTTGTGGGTTGCAAACGAATATTAGGTGAAACTAAACTGCCACCCCGTATCTACTACTACTACTTCCACTAACTGTAGCTAAAACTTTAAATCCACAGGGACAGTTACTCTCGGATGCGTTAAATAGAAATTGTAGGCCTGGGTGTTCTGTCAGTGGCTGCCCGTTTCCACAGATATCTCCTTGTTTCCCGGAGCAGAAGGGAGTTGCGAGTACTCAACATTACCGTAGTAATGATAATTCCCTCTACGTTTCCACCTACGTCTGATCCATTGAGCTTATGGGTGTTGGAGAAACTCTTCTGTAACTTCGGCGGCACGTGTTATATGACAGTGTACTCTGGCGGGCGGCATCTAGCGAAATAGCCTTAGCCAATGCCTCCGGCAAGGTTTTAGGCTCTCCGATCTGGACCATGTCTTGAACATACCTGTCAGCGATTTTTTCCTGCGCTTCTCTTGGGCACTCTCTGAAGACTGTGCGAGCCATTCACTCTACTTCTGTTGCAAAATCTGCGAGCTCCTCCTTTGGTCGTTGAACTTTCGCACGCAGTTGTGCATTGGATATTTGTTTTACTTGGCCAAGAAATCGAAGATTTAATGCATCTACCAGCGCCGAATAATGTTCTCTATCGGTTTCGCTAAGATTAGGTAGTGCGGCCACGGCATCTCCCCGCAGCATATAGTCCAAAGCACGCGCCTTCTGGCGGTCGTTACACTAATTAGTAGAAGCAACGATTTCAAATTGGATTTTGTAGCTCTCCCAGCATTTCCATCGAACTGCTGTGGTTTCAACTTTATTGGGGTCTCCCCTACGAAAACGTCACCAGTTTCGATGCATATTCGTTATGTGTACCTGCATTGCCTTGTGCTTCGGTATGAGCTGCAGCGTTCCTGGAACCTGGTGCCCGAGAAGTTAAAGTCTCCATTACTTTCTCAGCAAAGGTAGTGGCACTTAGCGTTCGAACTTCATCTGCTGTCTGCTTGTGCATTTCACGGAGGGAGCTCAAGTTCTTACACTGGCTTTTGAATGTCTCGTGGCGTGAATAGTGTAAATCTGGGTTTTTAATTCCCCCTTCACTAGATTTGCGAATGTTTCCAAATCCTAACGATGCCTTTAATAATGGATTTTTTTACAATTTATAAAGTACAGCCCACGTTGCACGATGATAGATGAAGAATGACACTTCTTTTGTCAGCCGTCAAATTCCTGTCAGCCGAGTTCAGAGGCGTAGGAACCCAGCACACACATTTCTTCTGTCAGCTTCATTCAGGTTACGAGGAACTCGCAACAATACAATACGGAGTCCATGATTACTAGATTTCTGGTAGCACTTAATTCATGGTGCAGGGCACCTTGAGTCTAATAACTTCGGAAGAAGTGCTGCTATTGTCACTAGGAAATTCAAGGAGGTTTTTAGCAACTTGATTCATGTCGGCTGGTATTGTCGACTGCTGATTCCCATCGTTAGCTTCTCATAACTTTCAATTATAAGCCGCACATGGTATTTCCAAAGCGAATGCAAAAAGGCTTCAACAAATTCGAGCATCAAAACTTAATCCTTCCCCTTAGGATTATTACTTAATCCGACGCTGCTTCTAACACCGAGGTAAGGAGGACACGAATATAATATCGCAGAGAGCCTGGGCTAAAAATCTACCCCTGGACACTCATACTTTGTAGAACGAACTTTTTACAAATACAAATCGGCTTGTCAAAACGAATATTTCTTCTAATTTTATTCAATATGGACTAACCTCTTAGATTTTTATTATAGAATAGTTCGGTGCTTATTTTTTGTTCACCTAACCGCTAACCGTTTATTTGTTGAAGAAATCTCAATTTGAAAATTCATACTTCAAGTAACGAGAAAAGAAACCAGCATTTCCGGCAGAGAAGTAGTGACATCTATAGCTCAAAAAATGAAAGGCTTTTCCGAAAGCCCACAGTACGAAGCTTTCAATTTTCTTCAGTAATGCAAAGCTCAAATGAAATGACGGTTTCTTTTAAATTTAAATTTGTATATTATGAGTGAGTAACTTGTTTGATTAGTATTCATTTGAAGGAAATCTAAATTTTAGGAAAGGAATGCGTTTTTCGCATGCTTTTACAATCATCAATCAGCAATCAATATACAGTGGCCGAAATAAGTATAAAGACACAAGCAATGTGAATGCTCAAGTGAGTTTCACCACAAAATTATGAAAATTAAAGAGTTTATTTTTAAGGGCGAAACAATAACCTCATTGATTCTCAATAACTTGAACAATTCGATTCGGCATTGAACTTATCAAATTCTGCAGAACTTCCTCGTTGATCTCATCCCAGTAACGGTTTATTTGCCTTTTAAGGTCGTCCACATTCCTGTACAGCTTCCCATTTGAGTCAGGCTTCTGGTCATGATCCGCCACAAATTCCCCATTGGGTTCATGTAAACACCGTGTTCCACTGACCTCGAACCATTCACGAACAGTTCTCGCATTGTGAATGGGAGCATTATCTTACTAAAAAATAAAGCCGTAGGAACATCTGTAAGAACTCAATATATACTTACCGTACATATGCATCAATTCTACTACGAACTTGTATACTTACCTTACATATCAACTATTTTAATCTAGTACCTTATTATTTATAATTTTGACATAAAGAGAATGAAAGTGAATAGGACGTTTTTTTGAAGTAAAGTTCTATAAGATGACACGTGTTTTAAAATTGTGATCTTTTCTTTTCTTATTATCATCGCTATTGCAAGGTCTACAAATTGGTGACCCCGACGTAATTCACTTTAAGTCGTTTTTCATCAAAAGCAAATTATTTCGCGTGAAACGTAATGAACGACAAAAACAGAGAAAGTTGCTCCAATTCCCAATCAGTACACGCGACCAACACACAACGCCCTAGTTGAGTCGCCTATCCCCAGCTGTCCGAGCGACATGGAAGATTAACGAGACCGCTGATCTATCCTGGATCAACCCTATCTGATCTAGGTAGAGGAATGCTTCCGGTGGAACGAAGCCGTCAGAACGCACACTCTCGTGGTGAAGGTAATTGGGGTAGTAAGCCCCAGATATCAGGTTATTCGTCGAGGTCATTGCTCTTGCAATGTGGCTTCGAGTCAGCTTAATTACAAAGTTGTCCACTCGTATTAGGTTCACCTTGTTGTAAAATACCTCATTAGGACAAAAAATGTTGTTTTCCGACTCTGGTGTTCTGCACAAGAGAAGGAAGCCCTCTCAAATACTCGAATCTTTTCCATTAAGCTTGCTCGTACATTGAGCCACAAGGGACACCCAAATACCAGCATGGGCCTGATAAGGTATCTGACTACATTTCGACGGGCAAGAGGCTGTCCGTGCTGTCCAATGATCGAGAACTTTAGCCAATTTTTTCTGTTGTCCATAGAGGCCCCAGACAAAGGCGTCCTAAACAGAATAGTTTCCGACTTCTGAAAGTTGATTTTCAACTTCCAGTCATCGCAATATCGCTTAATTTTATCGAAGTCACGCTGCAAAAGCATATTAATGACCTCTATCTTTGGACCCAATCTGTACGCGATTAGTTCGTCTGCGTACGCTATGGCATGGTGAAGTGAACCTATCAGATCACTCGTGTAAATGTTGAACAGGATCGGCGAATTTACCGCACCTTGTTGCAGACCGTTTTTAATGTTAAATGTTCCAGCAGAAGTCTCATCGCCATTCTTCACGATGAACTGTCTACTGGAGAGCATATCAAAAAAAATATACAGCAGCGTGTGAGATATCATGTCCCGCCTTAAAACCGAATTGATTATCCGGAACTATATGTTTGTCCTCAACCCACCTAGACAGAGCTCTATTGATTACTTTTTCAAAAACCGTGCTGATATTCGGAAGGAGACTTATCGACCGGAGATTCGCCGGATTGGATATATCCTTTCCCTTTTTGGGGATAGGTTGAACCACCGCCGTTTTCCAATGCGCTGGATAATGTGCATTATTCATTGCATTATTAAACAGGGTGGTGTAGATGTCCACCGCTTCTAGAGGAAGATGTCGAAGCATGATGTTCGGAATGCCATCGGTCTCCACTGATTTCTTAACTCTGATTGTGTCGAAGATCTCATAGATTGCTTGCTTTGAAATGAGGGTGACCTACCTCTCTGGGAATGACATTATTTGCCATGTTTCCGTCGCTGAACCGGATAAAACCAGAGCCCTCGGATCGCCAGTTCCCTATTTCATTTCGAATGCAGAAGTCGTGCACCAAGACGCGATTGTCCAGGTCATAATTAGGGCCAATGATATCAGTGGCCTTGTATACTTCCTGGAAAGTCGCCCCTATGGCCTCAACCTTCTCCTGTGGATCCTCGATTACAAAGAAGTTGTCATCATCAGCGGCCTCATTTGGATCAATACCTGCTATTGTCAGTAACCGTTCGTTGTCTGTTGTCCGGGCTATGTCTATTTCAAGACACTGAAGGTCGTTTTGATTTCTTCTCCGAAATAATTTATTTATTTGCGGAAACATATTCGGGTTCCTGGTGTTTACAGCCCGAACCTTGTTGTTCCAATACAAACTTACAGAAATTCTTTAATTTTCTTGTCTGTTAGTTAACTGTCTGTACAAGTTTTGAGTCTTGACAGAAGTCTGCTTTGCTGCCTGTGTAGTGCGTCAATAGTAGGATTGCAGAACAGATCTTCGTTAGTCGTACGTTGATACCGCGGTATTGTGGCGTCGATAGTTTGTTTAATTGTCTCGTCCATTCGTTTTATTTACTTGTCGATCTCCTCGTTTGATAAATTTCTATTGGACGGTGGGTTTAGCGTGGGGGAGGAGAGTGCTCTTGTCAAGGTTGCGGAGAAGCGTGTCCATCGAGTCTTACTGTAGTTGTAAGAATATCTTTGGAAAAACTCCTCCAATTCCGCAATTTCGTTGGGAACTGTAATTTCGGTGCTAAAACCGCAATGGTCGCTGTCATACACGAATGTGCGCAGACAGTTTAGCGTTTGTAATTTCGTACATGTCAGTCGTATACGTTCGTCGTACAGCAGTAGATCCAAATAAGACCCGCCTCTGGGAAACGACGGGTTATCCGTCGCTTTAAGACCGAGTCTGTACATGAAATCGTGCCGACCCCACCAATCGAGTAGTAGGTTCTCTCTAGTATTTGGCAAATTATTTCCCCAATCCCTGTGTCTAGCGTTGAAATCCCCGCCGATTATAAAATAATTCTGACCCGATTCCAGCCTCAGAAGTCGAAAAAGCGTGTCGAGCTCTGTGATGAATAGGGTGGATTGTGAAGCCTCAGGTGCATAAACAGAGGCCAAGTACAGCCGCTTTCCACTGCGGAGCGGTATGTAAATGACGACTGCCTCCAACACCCGGAACCTGCGCAACACTCCCTTGTACACTCTGTGAAATTTTATACCTTCTTTAAAGAAGATCGCGACACCGGCTCCACGTTTGGATCTGGGCCGATTTCTTCTTCTAACAATATAATTATTGTACTCCAGTTTGTGCTTATCGGTTAGCTTGGTTTCGCTAGCGAAAAGCACAGCAGGAGTTTGGTCTTGTAGCAATTTAAACATCGCGGCTCTTCGTTCGATCCTAATCAGTGAATTAACATTCACCGCAAGGACCTTCAAGGTTTGCTCTACCATGTGCGTACCCATTACGACATGCGTTGCGTTAGGCCCGGCAGCAGAGCGTAGATCTGGTCCACCCGCTTGCCCTGTTCTTGCACCTGCTTTTGCATCTGAGCCATCTGCCCTTGGATTGCGAACAAGATGGCCAGCATGTTAGGTGCAGCTTCCGTTGTTCTCGGCATAGGCGCCGGAGAAGCAACAGTCGCTTGCTGTACCGTAGCCCCCCTACCTGACGCCATTTGGGCGTAGGAAATTTGGGGCGTGACGGCTGGTGTTTGAAACTTAACAGGTGAACGTTTGACCTCCACCTTCTGCTGCTGAGCCCGTTTTGCTTTTTTAATGTCAGTGAACTTAGGACAACCCCGATAGTTTTCGGTGTGTCCCACGCTCCCACATAACACGCACGCGAGCTGCGTCCTATCGGATGCTCCGTCCCTATCCAGAGCACACTCCTCGGAGCTGTGATTCTTTGCGCACTTCACGCATCGAGGCTGCATTTGGCAGTTCGACGCGGCGTGCCCGAACCTTTGGCAGCGAACTCATTATATAACGCCTTCACTCCTTTTTAATTTTTCCCAGTGAACCACTTGGTAGTTTATGACATTGATACTCCTTTGACTATCCAGACGGCTTTCGGGACTGAGCTGTACCAGGAAGAACGGCAGACTCCGTTTCTCCCGCCTGGCTCTAGCTATGGTAAATGACTTTACCCACACAAACTTGAGTCCTTCGCACTACTTCTCTTTGAGCAGTGCCAGGATCTCCTTAGAATTAGAAAACGGTTCCAACCCCTTCAGCAGCATCGATTGCCGCTTTTCACACTTCGGTGTGAATTAGTAGTGCTCCGTTGTCGGTTCCTGTAGGAGCTCTTTCACTTTCGCGTAGCTCTCCACTCTATTACAGTGGATGGCATGACGATCGTTCCCCAATCGCTTAATATTAAAATTATTACCAGTGACCAAATTTGCACAGGTCCTTGGTTGCATTTACCTCTAATTTATAGGTGTTGATAGGAGGCACCTTCTCCTTCGTCTTCTGCTGCTGCTGCTGTTGTTGTTGTTGCTGCTGTTGCTGTTGTTTCTGCTCTTGTTGTTGGGGGGGCTCTCAAGTTGTAATTGCTCCCTCAGCTTTTGTATGCTGCTGTTTATGTCGATTATTAGTTAATCCTCGTCTTCCGACTCAGATGCCGCTAGGGAGGCAAAGTTGTTATTGCCCCCGTCATACTGGACTTCATCAGAGATGTACCTCAAAGCATCAGCTGATTGTGTTTTACTTTGTTGTGTTGTTTTATCTTTCTGAGCTGTTAAAACTGCACTTTTTTTTGTTAAATTAGGAGGGGTTTTTAACCTCTTCCTCCTTTTGATGGCTTTCGCCTCGGCACCGGCAAGATTATTGTTGCCTTTTGCATCTCCCGTTATGGGAAAGAAGAGTTGAACACTCTCCACCATCCCTTACTTGATTTCTTTCCTTATTTGTTGGTCTTGTTTTACATTATTATATGTATATATGGTATTTCCAAAATTTGAGGAGATAAAAATTTCCGAGTTGACCGTGGATAAGAACCCGTGTCCCACGATTCGATGACTGATGCCGCTGACCGCTGGGCTACCGAGTCATTTAACGAAATTGTAACTGATTATATTTAAGAAGAAACTGAATTACTATTTTTTTTACTTTACGAAAAGCCGAAACACGTCTATTCTCACCGGAGATCTGCGAACGACCACAAAAAAAAAAATCTTATAGACACCGGTGCCGATGTCTCTGTTCTGCCACCAACTCCACAACAAAAATCTAATTATTCCAAGTTCTCACTGTTCGCTGCTAATGGATTGAAAATTAAAACTTTTGGAAGTCAACCTGGGTCTAGGCAGAAACTTCGTGTGGACGTTCATCATCACGGATCTTAACACACCAATAATTGGATCAGATCTCCTTAAATACTATAGCCTTCTAGTCGACATTAAAAGAAATCGCCTCATAGACGAAACTACGAATCGTTCAGCCCTTTGCACTCCAACCACAGGTAACTGCATTATTAAAGCTTTTGACGTTAGAAACTCATTTGCAGGACTACTCGAAGAGTTTAAGGACTTGACATCACTCAACTACACGGGAACCCCAATGAAGTCCCTTACCACTCATTGCATTGTCACATCCGGATCGGACATCGCCAGAAAAGTTGGCTGCTGCGAGAGCTGAATTCACTTGCCTAATGGAATAAGGTATATGCCAACCATCCAAAAGCAACTTGGTTACACATGGTCAGAAAATCGAACGGTGAATGGATGTCATGTGGCGATTACTGTTCTTTGAATGCAATCACTCAACCGGACAGATACCCCATCCCATACGTGAATGATTTTACAAATATGCTGTCTAAAAAAACATTATTTTCAACAATAGATCTTCAGCCAACCTTTCACTAAATACCTGTGGAGCCAGAAGATGTTCCAAAAACGGCAATTACACCACCTTTCGGTCTGTATGAATTCAAATACATGACTTTCGGGTTGCAAATGCACCACAAACGATGAAGAGATGCATTCACGAGGCATTGCGAGGACTGGATTTTGCATTTTCGGATATCGACGACAATCGTAGTAGCACCTTCAAGTAGAAATGAACACACACAAACATTTACAAAAGGTTCTTTTGAGACTGTGTGAGTTCAATCTTAAAATTAACACTGCTAAATGTTGTTTTGGTAAAATAGAAGTTCAATATGGTTCAATATTCCAGAGAAGGTCAACCACATTCTTGAATTCAAGAAGCCTCAAGGAGCAAAAGACTTAAAGAAATTTCTTATCATGATTAATTTTTATAGAAGGTTCATACATCACGCTGTTAAGAATCAAGCCCCCTTGCTTGCACTTATAAATTGAAACAAAAACAATGATACAACACCCATCGAGTGGACACCGGAAGCAGTAGATCATCCAGTCCCTGATGCAGCGCTTTACCTTTACACAGATGCTTCCGAGATATCGCAATTGGGGCTGTGGTAAACCAAATGTGTGATAACGTTCCTAAACCACTTGGACTTTTTTCAAAATTCGGAACAAAAATACAGTACTTATGATCTAGAACTCCTAGCTATTTATAAAGCTGTGAAACACTTCCCACATTTGCTGGAAGGAAGGTCATTTGTTATATTCACAGACCATACGCCTTTAATTTATGCCTTTCACCAAAATTCCGAAAAAGTATCGGCGAAACAATTGCGTAGGTCTCTACTACGATATTGCATATTCCTGGATCGCAGAATCAAGTAGCCGATTTCCTTTCAAGGATTAGTGCAATTGATGCATTGAAACCAGTCGATCTGGAATACCTGGCAAAAGAACAGCTGCAGTATGAGGAATTGAAAACCTTTCTTGCAAAAGGTAACACACATAGTTCATTGCAATTAAAGCTTTTTACTTTTCCAGAAGCAAAACATCAGGTGTTGTACGTACGTTCCTGAGTCAACGAGAAAATTCATTATTAGAAAGCTTCACAGCCTATGCCACCCCGATGTAAGAGCTACTTTCTAACTACTCAGTGATCGATTTGTTTGGCCCAGGATGAAAGCAGACTGCGCTAAATTTATTAACAGCTGTATGCAATGTCAACGATCAAAGGTAGGCCGTCACAATAAAACAGGACATCTTTCATACAGTTTACCATCTCAACGTTTTTCTCTTATAAACATGGACATCGTTGAACTGCTGCCAACATCGAATGGTACACTCGCTGACCAAAGGCATTTCCTATGGAGGATATTACAGCAAAAACAGTGGCTCAGTGTTTAGTCCACGGTTGGATTAGTCGTTATGGCGTGCCACTCCAAATTACAAATGACTTAGGCAGACAGTTCCAATCAAGGCTTTTCTCGGAGCTAGACAAAACCCTGTGAATTAAACACTGTAGGACGACGGCCTACCATCCACAATCCAATGGAATAATCGAGAGATGGCATCGTTCTCTTAAAGCTGCCCTTACGTGTCACCAAACAGCGTACTAGTTTAGGGTATCACCACTTGTTCTTCTTGGACTACGAACTGCTTTTAAAAAGGATTTAGATGCCACCCCAGGTGAACATTTCGGCTGCCTGGAGAGTACCTCACTAAGTGTTCCAATAACATGTCCTCCGAAGATTTTGTCAAGGAGCTGCAGAAGGCTAAGTCAGCTTTAAGACCAGATAACACCACTTGCCATGGAACGCACAAAAAATTCATCCAGAAAGTGCTGGAAAACTGTACTCACGTGTTCATAAGAACTGACAGTGTTCGTCGTCCGCTTCAACAACCGTATGAAGGTCCATTCATAGTTACACGAAAACACTCAAAATATTTTTCTGTAAAAGTTAAAGAAATTGTAAAAAATGTTTCTATAGACAGATAGCAGATGATGACAGATGAAATTCCGGAAGACAACAAAACGAGAGACAAGACAAAAGTTTCAACGAAGCTGGTGCAAAACAACTAACCCGTTCAAAATCAATTGCTCCCCCAGCCAAAAGAGAAGCCACAAAATTTGTCAAACTATTTATTGAAGGATCGTGCACATGATCGGAATCAACAGCAAACGCGGTCAGGTCGTCGAGTTTATACACCATCGAGGTATTCTTAAAACGGTATTCTTACTAGCGGGGGAGTACTGTAGGAACATCTATAAGAACTTAGTCATTCTTTTTATCATCGCCATTGTAAAGTCTACAAAGTGTTCACCAGCCGGAAAGTCTTCACATTCATCTAGGGCATATTCCAGCATCCCCCTGTTTTTTTCGTAATTCATTCTGGGTTTTACCAACATCAAAGGGATTTTTCCGAAAAAAAATCAAAGGCGCCCCAAACCATCACACTTCCGCCTCCAGAGTGCCGACTCATTTTGATCGCTTTTTCGTCTCTCAAATCACCCCAATAAAAGCTAAAACCGTCGGGGCCATCCAGATTGAATTTCTAAATAAAAATAACAGATTCGCACTCCCTGGTCCACGCCATGTGATCTCTTTCTTGTAAATTTTATCCTCGCTTCCTTGTGATGCTGCTGCAAATGCGGTTGTTTTTTTCTCATCTTTGTGTAAAGGAGGTTAGGATTTGCCTTCAACAGTTGCTCCACTCTTCCTACTGTAACTGGAAGATCCAACTTCCTCTTTCTCTGACCAGCATTCAGCTTATTTCGCCTCGCTACGTGAGAAGTTGCATTTTTGTTGCGAGGGGTCATAAGACTTGGGCTACCAGATCTTCTTGAAGTTCCATAATTTTCGCCTAAAATTAAAAAAAATTGCAAACAACGGAAACAGACCGCCCAATCCGTGCTCCTTGTGTGTTGCAATAATTGCTCTTTCTTCTGATGTCAAACGATTTCCGCCAGGCATGGCTAAAAAAATAATTTGCTAGCATCATTTTGAGTGCCAGTAAGTGCAATTCACCTTTTAAAATATTGGTGAAATATTTTTACACCGTTTTAATAGAAAAAAAAAAACGCAACAAAATTGGAATATTTTACTTATTTCGCAACTTTGTCGCTACTATTTTTTATGTGGAATGACAAATCGCTCCGTTCCTAAGCTTATCTTGTGGATAACGGCACCTTTTTTTCTATATGAGAAAGAATTCACTTACCTAGATTTTTGCTGAACATTACGTTAGCATAAGTTTAGGTCTTCAAGCTTTAACTTGCACAGTTTGAGAATGACTGTCTTTATACTTATTTCGGCCACTGTATATAAAAATGGATCGTGGTTTGTTCGGATGCTTAAAAGTTGAAAACGAATGGACCGAATTGGATACTTCCTTCTGCGGATTTGTTCGTAATTGCTACACGAAGGTTTAAGAAAAAAGAAAAGCCGGAACATTCTCAACAGGTGGCGCTGCATGCGCACATTTCGTTTTTCAGTTCAATTCAATTACCATCATCCGTTTGCGAGAACATTGTTTTACTCGGAAATGCCTCGATATTACACAGTGCATCGTCGAAGAAATGGTTACGCAGAAAGCAAGATCAACCAGTAGATGGATATCCAGGTGTGTTTTCAACTGATGCATTAGAACGAATTTACACATTCCATCCATCCAAAGAACGACGATTGCTACTATCTTCGGTTGCTTTTGGTTAATGTGCGCAGTTCAACTTCATTTGAGTCATTGTGGACTGTGGATGGTACGATGTGTGCAACTTTTCGAGATGCATGTCTACAGTTGCAATTGCTTGAACACGACAATCAAACGCTAGACGATGCAATAGCTTTTTCGCCTGCCAATCAGGTTCGTACACTTTTCGCTATGATCATTTCGACATATCAGCCCTCAAACCCACGTCAATTATGGGATACGTACAAAGATGACATCACAGAAGACATTTGCATTACAATAAAGCGTTAGTGCTGATTGAAGATTTGTGTTTGCTTATAAGTTTTAAACTATTGACTAAAATTCATATGCCAGCACCAAATCGTCAAACTAGAGATGTATTGAATTTTGAATTGGAACGAGAGCGAACGAGAACGACACGACAACTTTGCAACAACAAGTACAAACAAATGTTCCACTGAAGGACTATTCTTTAAGCTGAACAGGCATAAGTAAATGCTATACATTCTTTTTGATATGCCCTTCAGTAGACCGTTCATCGTGAAGAATGACGATGTGACCTCTGCTGGAATATTTGACATTACCAACGGTCTGCAACAAGGTGCGGTCAATTCGCCGATCCTATTCAATATCTACACAAGTGGTCCTCTAAGCTCGCTCGATTCACCGCGCCATAGCGTACGCAGATGACTTGAACGCATACAGATCAGGGAAAAAAATTGAGGTCATTAATACTCACTTGCAACATGACCTCGATATGATTAAGCGATATTGCGATGACTGAAAGTTGAAGATTAACTTTCAGAAGTCGGAAACTATTCTTTTTAGGACGCCTTTGTCTGGGGCCTCTGGGGATACCAGAAAGAACTGGCGAGAGTTTTCGATTATGGGACAACACGGGCAATCATTGCCTTATTGAAATGTAATCAAATACCTTGGGATCTGGCTAGATCAAAATCTGTATTTTAATAAACATAAAGATGTTGCTCTGGCCAGAGCAAAAGGTGGTTTTGATCTTACAAAGAGACTGCTTTTAGCAGCCAACTCGATGCGAGGGTGAAGGTGATCTGCTACAGGGCGAATTTAATAAGAATGGACAATTTCGTCATTAAGCTGACTCGAAGTCATATTGCTAGAGCAATGGCCTCGACGAACAATCTGATCTTCGGGGCTTATTACCCTAATTATCTTAATTTTAATGGCTTCAGTCCGCTAGAGGCGTTCTTCTATTTTGATAATAAAGGGCTGATCCATGACAAATTAGCTGTACCGCTAATCTTCCACGTTGATCGAACAGCTGCAGACAGACGACTAAACTAGTTCAATGAAACCTTCCTTTAAACAGCTGTTTTGCGGATGATTTATTATTTTCGTTCACTGACCTTAAGATTGCGGATCTTCCAATAGAAATTGCAACCGATCTACAATGTTTCATTGCTTTGCATTGCTCTTGACCATGGCCTATTTGAGCTATGAGATTTGCCGTCGGCCAATTTGCAATAGTCGATATTATTAATTTTACCGACGGAAACTACGCCTTTACCGTGCAACAAGAAGTAATGCGAAAAACCAACTGGACACTCTTTAAGAAAGAGCTCGGAAGATCCGCCAAAGCACCGGGTAAACTCATAACGAAACAAAAGTTAGAGGAAAGCAACCAGAGCCTCACCAAATATTTTGAACTGAAGTATCCAGCCAGGAAAAGCTCTTACAGATCGTCCTTTTCATGGTATAATGCAGATACCGTGCAAACTTGTAAATAGGTCATTTAGGACTTTTTTTTAGAGAAAAAGTAGAATCTATATAAATTGAAGAAAAGAAATTTAAATTTCGAAGAGTTACTCTTATAAAGACTTGGTTAAACCAGCAGAATGATGAAGACCTCAAGACACTTGGAATATCTGATGGCACCTACACTGAGTCGAAAACAGAAGCTTTACGAGTATTTCCCATGGTTGAAATTCACTTCCCAGATCTCGTGATCAACCTGACAAGAATCAGTTCGCAACCAGCTCTTAACACTGGAGCTGCAAGAGGGCTGGGTAACATGACCCAGCGGTTGAGTGATCGATGCACATGGGTTTTTTTCCAAGATCTGCTGTAGTGTGAATATTTTAACTATGATGGGCCTTCCTGATATGGACCAATAGGGTTGTTGACGAACGGTTTCAGGCGCCGTTCACGCAATATGGCAGAAAAGACTTTGTAGGTGATGTTAAAAAGACTGATGCCTCTGTAGTTGGAGCAACTCAGAGTGTCTCCTTTCTTGAGGATCGAACAAACAATGCTGAGGTTCCATTCATCGGGCATCATCGGAAGACTTAAGCTTATGTATGGCTATCTTCACTTCATATTTTGTTGTTGTTGCATTTGTAACCCCAACTCCTTATTTTTCCTTCTACGAAGTATATTTTGGTCTCTCCTCTTCCATTCGTAGAGCTCGTGAGCAACTCTAGACCTTCTATGCAACGCCGCTTTGTATGCATCTTGCTTATCTGTATGTACTTGCCGGCCCCCATCATCAGGGGTTTCGTTGTGATGGTTGAGTGAAACCCAGCATATCAAAGCCACATCTGTGATGGCTTTTTGGCAATGTTGCTGGTCGTCAATAGTTAATGCTGGTAGCAGAGGACCTCTTAAGAGATTAAAGTAGTCTCGATCGAAATACGATTTGGCGATCTGTTGCGATTGTAGACGTCCGAAGTCAAACTTCCTCACAGTATTAGCTTTTGCGATGTTCAGGATATCCGCAACCGTACCTTGGCTGCAACAAGGTAATATCTAGTACTTTCGAAGGTTCGGAGGAGTGCCTTGCGTTCATCGTAATGTGATCAATCTGATTAACGATTGATTGATCAGGAGACCTCTTAATCTCCTTATCAATATCAAGATGCGGGAACCGCGTGCTAGCTTCGTGAATCGTTATCGGAGATGGTGTCGTGCACTTTATACTTGCATTAACATTGTTTTCGGTGATTTTAATCATAGGTCATAGGTGGGGACTGCTCGTAGGTCTTACTCAAGAGCTCGTAGAAGCTATCTTTGGTGTCTTCATTTTTCGCCACTATAGAGGCGTGCGCGCATATTATATTAATGTTGGCAAATTTAGCCTTAATACGGAGTGTTTTGAGGCGCTCGTTCAAAAGCAGGAAATTCAAGACTTCTTGCCTAAGTCTGCCTCTAACAACAAATCCGCAACCAAAACGGCGCTGCTTTTGCCATCGATAATAATCGCCGTAGTAAACGTCGTAATAACATTTACTTTGGAGCAGCATAGAATTCAGCGCCTCTGCTATTAACAGACCTAATATTACACGCACAGATCCGAAGTCTGTTGTCCTCTCGTTTCATGGTATTCGTAATTATGGTTTTTTTTTTCATGGCTGGGCAGTTACCCCAGAGGCATAACCCCCAACCTGGAGGACCACTTTCATTATAGATACCCCTAGGACGAGGTTCATTACTGGTTCATCCGCTACCATCTCTTTTCCAAGACCCTGAATTAGACATTGAAATCCCTACCGAACTTAGCTCCAAATATATCGGAGTAGCCCAAATAAGTTCTTATTTGTTTCATTCGGCAATTTTACTTCAGTGTTGATTCCAACTGGGGAATTCATCCGCCATCCCGTTTATAGTGCTGCTAATTTTGTCTGCTGGTCAGACCTCGTGCTTATAAGTTTGGCAAGTCGAGTCCGAATAGACGTCGATCAGTACCCGATTGTTACTAATTGGATGTAAAAAAAAAGACAATCAATGTGTAGAAACAGCATCGCCACCCAATTATGCTACAAAAAGATACAGACCATCTGTTGACATTGGCGAATACGAATAGACACAGAATCCTTGGCGAACAGTAAGAGTAAGTTTTGTACTGCAAATCGGAGAAGATGACTACAGCCTACTTCAGACCAATTAGTCTGACTTTCTTCATGTTGAAAAGCATTGAGATAATGAACGGTCTTAAGTGCAAAAATGCCTTCCAACAAGGAAGATCCTGCGAAGCGCGCATTCAATAATACGCACTAGTAAACATTATCAGCGACATTAAAGGTTGCTTTCGACAACGTAACCTTTGATAGGATGTGTAGCCCATCCAAACAGCATGGCGTATACCAATCACTGGCCTTGTAGATTAGAGGAAAACTGGTGAATAGAACTCTGATTTCGGAAGCGGAATGCGGCCAATATGTGATGACGAGTGTAAACAGTGGTTGCCCGCAGGACTGTACTCTCTCCACTGCATTTTTGTACAATATCTTGGTCACCTCTCTCAGGCTTATGAAGATGATGTAGCAGTACTCTCTGTTTGATCATGCCGAGCGACCGTCTCTACTCTAAAGCACCAATAGCCCTAGAGCTGATCAACAATCCGAGAACATGAAATGAGCTTCCAGTTAATCCTATCAAAAATCACACTGTCCTCTTCAGAAAAAGGAGAAGAAACTCCTGTTGTGTGTTCCTCTATGTTGGCAGCATATTCTTTATTTTTCCTTCATTGAGTGGTAAACCCATCTTTATCGCTTCTACTTCAATAGTCGCAAGCGCTCCATGGACAACTTGCTGTGTTGTTCCCATTATGTCAATGTCATCTGCATGTGCGAGTAACTGAACAGACTTTTGTATGACGGACGTAAAGTATCAAAGTACTACCAAAGCGTCCAAATTCAAATATGGGCTAAGACCCTTCGATGGGTCCATTATACCGTTGTGCTAATCGTCGCTAGTTTTAATACTTGCTTGTAAGATCGAATGATATTTATTCTGAAATGGTCATTCGCTTATGGTTGATGGAAGTGTTACTCAAATATTTCGACTCAAAAGCTTTCAATAACTCTGACGTAGACATCTGGTCTAGGTGTGGTGTATTGTCATCCAAACCTTAAGGTTTAAGAATAACCCCAATGAAAAATATGATATAAAGCAGTTGAACCTAGCTAGCTTAAAATTACTTAACAATCTTATACTAACTTACTGGCCCCACGCAGGCACTCTAAGCTACTCTAAATTCTTATAACTATGTCTTTCGACTTTATTAACATTTTCTTTATGGATATTTATTTACTATATTTAAAGCTAAGAAAAACAATTGTTAACTAAAACTTAGCATATGGACATAATTTTTTGTTTTTTATAAAAGCTTAATATCTAACTTAAAATAAACATTAGCCTACCTAACCTAGATACATAATACAACATACAACACCTAGACATTATACACAATTATATACATATATTAGTATATACATTTGTATACACTGATATATGCATATATTTCTTAAATGCTAACCTAAACCTATGTAAGCTGGCCATCGCTATTTATAGAGAAAACAGATTGGTCAGCTCTGCCTCCTTAGTGAGGCTGGTCAGTAATTGATGGAAACGACGACGAAACATCTTCTCCATCATTCAACCACCAGAAATGCTGGTGCTGCCGAACGACATCCCTCTTATCGCGATTCCCCACCGCCCTACTGAACCTGAGGCGATCCAAACTGCCGTGTGCGACGTCTCTGTTGTAGTTGAGTCGCCTGTCCCCAGCTGTCCGAGCGACATGGAAGATTAACGGCACCGCTGATCTATCCTGGATCAACCCTATCTGATCAAGGTAGAGGAATGCTTCCGGTGGAACGAAGCCGTCAGAGCGCACACTCTCGTGGTAAAGGTAATTGGGGTAGTAAGCCCCATATATCAGGTTATTCGTCGAGGTCATTGCTCTTGCAATGTGCCTTCGAGTCAGCTTAATTACGAAGTTGTCCACTCGTATTAGGTTCGCCTTGTTGTAAAGGACCTCATTAGGATAAAATTTCTTGTACTCCGACTCTGGTGTTCTGTACAAGCGAAGACAAGCCCTAAGACAAGCCCTCTCAAACACCCGAATCTTTTCCATTAAGCTTGCTCTCACGTTGAACCACACGGGACAACCAAATACCAGCATGGGCCTAATAAGGGCCATGTAGCAGATTACCTTTACCCTCACATCGAGTTGGCTGCTATAAAACAGTCTCTTTGTAAGGGCAAAAGCACCTTTGGCTCTGGCCAGAGCAGCATCTACATTTTTGCCAAAATACAGAAACTGATCTAGCCAGATTCCAAGGTATCTGACTACATTTCGACAGGCAAGAGGCTGTCCGTGCTGTCCAATGATTGAGAACTTTCGCCAATTGTTTCTGGTATCCCTAGAGGCTCCAGACAACGGCGTCCTAAAGAGAATGGTTTCCGACTTCTGAAAGTTGATTTTCAACTTCCAGTCATCGCAAAATCGTCTTATCTTATCGAAGTCACGCTGCAAGAGGGTGTTAATGACCTCGATTTTTGGACCTGTTCTGTACGCTATCAAATCGTCTGCGTACGCAATAGTATGGGGAAGTGAACCTATCAAGTCGCTTGTAAAAATGTTGAATAGGATCGGCGAATTGACCGCGCCTTGCTGAAGACCATTTTTAATTTGAAATATTCCAACAGAAGTCACATCACCATTTTTCACGATGAACTGTCTGTTGGTTAGCATAGGGCCCCCGCCCAATTATCAAGGCTTCGCCCTTTAATGACGTTGTCTAATAATGAACGGGGGCAGAGCAAAGTACTGGTCTTGTCGTAAACATCTTCAGATGACGCTACCGAAGGTTGCTACGATTTGATCAGTCACAAGCTGCCGGTCATAGGTCTTGTTGGCGGCTGGACCACCGGTCCAGGACTTAAATCACGGTACCATGGGAGTCAGGAGCCCCCCGGATCTCGGTCCGGGCCTGACTTGTTAGAGGTAGGCCCCCTTGTGGGAGCGTCATGGTGGCTGTGGTTTAAACCCAAAATCGCGGGAAAGAGTCTTCCTATGGTTTTCCTTTGGTTTTCCTTTGGTTGACTCAATGTGGAGTTGCAATAAGTGCTGGGTGCTGCGACCCTAAGAGCAGTAAGAGGTTTTAGGTCGGCCTCGACTCATACCAAGGGTGGAACTTGTGCCGGCAACACAGTTCCAAATTGGTATCAAAAATAGTGAAAATCATTGGAGAGCGATGGCAAGGCGTATCCTTGCTCCCATGGATGTATGGGCATCCCGTGAAATAAGGCCGTAAAGGCAGGAGTCCACGCAAATCAAGAGACGTTCTGTGGGTTAGCATATTATAAAGAATGTACAAGAGTGGTTTACTGATCCCCAGCCTAGTCAGCTTATACAAAATACCCTCTAACCATACGGTGTCGAAGGCCTCTCCAAGTCAACAAGGCAGGCACCAGTACATTGTTTTTTGCCTTTGTTCCATTGGATATCGGACACCAGTTTAGACGCGGCATGAGCATGAGATATCATGTCCCGCCTTAAAACCGAATTGATTATCCGGAATTATATGTTTGTCCTCAACCCACCTAGACAGAGCTCTATTGATTACTTTTTCAAAAACCTTACTGATATTCGGAAGGAGACTTATCGACCGGAGATTCGCCGGATTGGATATACCCTTTCCCTTTTTGGGGATCGGTTGAACCACCGCCGTTTTCCAATGCGCTGGATAATGTGCATTATTCATTGCATTATTAAACAGGGTGGTGTAGATGTCCACCGCTTCTAGAGGAAGATGTCGAAGCACGATGTTCGGAATACCATCGGTCCCCACTGATTTCTTAGCACTGATTGTGTCGAAGATCTCACGGAGTTCTTCCTTCGAAATGAACGGGGGTAGGTCACCCTCTCTGGCAATGACATTATTTGCCATATTTACGTCGCTGAACCTGGTGAAACTAGAGTCCCCGGATCGCCAGTTCCCTATTTCATTTCGAATGCAGAAGTCGTGCAACAAGACGCGATTGTCCAGGTCGTAATTAGGGCAAATGATATCAGTGGCCTTGTATACTTCCTGGAAAGTCGCCCCTATGGCCTCGACCTTCTCCTGTGGATCCTCGATCACAAAGAAGTCATCATCGTCAGCGGCCTCATTTGGATCAATACCTGCTTTTTTCAGTAACCGTTCGTTGTCGGTTGTCCGGGCTATTTTAAGTCACTGAAGGTCGTTTTGATTTTTTCTCCGAAATAGTTTATTTATTTGCGGAAACATATTCGGGTTGCTGGTGTTTACAGCCCGAACCTTGTTGTTCCAATATGAGCTTATTGAAATTCTGTAATTCTCTTTTATTAGCGTTTGAATATTTTTAATCGACGACTTGAGTGTCCTAATCTCCGGGTCTTGTCGGTCAGTTAACTGTCTGTACAAGTTTTTAAGTCTTGTCAGATGTCTACTTTTCTGTCGGTGCAGTGCGTCAATAGTAGGATTGCGGAACAGGTCTTCGTTAGTCGTTCGTCGATACCGCGGTATTGTAGTGTCCATAGTTTGTTTAATTGTCTCGTCCATTTGTTTTAGGTAATTGTCGATCTGCTCGTTTGACAAATTCCTATTGTACGGTGGGTGGAGCGTGTTCGAGGAGAGCGCTCTTTTTAAGATTGCGGAGAAGCGTGTCCATCGAGTCTTACTGTAGTTGTAAGTATATCTTTGGACAAACTCCTCCAATTCCACAATTTCGTTGGGAACCGTAATTTCGGAGCTAAAACCGCAATGGTCGCTGTCATACACGAATGTGCGCAGACAGTTTAATGTTTGTAAATTCGTACCTGTCAGTCGTATACGTTCGTCGTACAGCAGTAGATCCAAATAAGACCCGCCTCTGGGAAACGACGGGTTATCTGTCGCTTTAAGACCGAGTCTGTACATGACATCGTGCTGACCCCACCAATCGAGTAGTAGGTTCCCTCTAGTATTTGGCAAATTATTTCCCCAATCTCTATGTCTAGCGTTGAAATCCCCGCCGATTATAAAATAATTCTCCCCCGATTCCAGCCTCAGAAGTCGAAAAAGCGTGTCGAGCTCTGTAATGAATAGGGTGGATTGTGAAGCCTCAGGTGCATAAACAGAAGCCAAGTACAGCCGCTTTCCACTGCGGAGCGGGATGTAAACGACGACTGCCTCCAACACCCGGAACCTGCGCAACACGCCCTTGTACACTCTGTGAAATTTTATACCTTCTTTAATGAAGATCGCGACACCGCCTCCACGTTTGGATCTGGGCCGATTTCTTCTTCTAACAATATAATTATTGTACTCCAGTTTGTGCTTATCGGTTAGCTTAGTTTCGCTAGCGAAAAGCACATCAGGAGTTTGGTCTTGTAGCAATTTAAACATTGCGGCTCTTCGTTCAATCCTAATCAGTGAATTAACATTCACCGCAAGGACCTTCAAAGTTTGCTCCACCATGTGCGTACCCATTGCGACATGTGTTGCGTTAGGTCCGGCAGCAGTGAGTAGATCTGGTCCACCCGCTTGGTCTGTTCTTGCACCTGCTTTTGCAGCTGAGCCATCTGCCCTTGGATTGCGAGCAAGATGGCCAGCATGTTAGGTGCAGCTTCCGTTGTTCTCGGCATTGGCGCCGGAGAAGCAACAGCCGCTTGCTGTACCGTAGCCCCCCTACCTGACGCCATTTGGGCTTAGGAAATTTGGGACGTGACGGCTGGTGTTTGGAATCTAACAGGTGAACGTTTGACCTCCACCTTCTGCTGCCGAGCCAGTTTTGCTTTTTTAATGTCGGTGAACTTAGGACAACCCCGATAGTTTGCGGTGTGTCCCACGTTCCCACATAACATGCACGAGAGCTGCGTCCTATCGGATGCTCCGTCCCTACCTGGAGCACACTCCTCGGAACTGTGGTTCTTTGCGCACTTCACGCATCGAGGCTGCATTTGGCAGTTCGACGCGGCGTGCCCGAACCTCTGGCAGCGAACGCATTGTATAACGCCTTCGCTCCTTTTTAATTTTTCCCAGTGAATCACCTGGTAGTCTAGGACATTGATACTCCTTACTATCCAGACGACTTTCGGGACTGAGCTGCACCAGGAAGAACGGCAGACGGGTAAATGGCTTTACCCCCACTAACTTGAGCCTTTCGCACTCCTTCTCTTTGAGCAGTGCCAGGATCTCCTCAGGATCAGAAGACGGTTCCAAACCCGTCAGCAGCATCGATTGCCGCTTTTCACACTTCGGTGTGAATGAGTAGTGCTCCGTCGTCGTTTCCTTTAGGAGATCTTTAACTTTCGCGTAGCCCTCCACTGTATTACAGTGGATGGCATGGCGATCGTTCCCCAATCTCTTAATATTGAAATTATTACCAATGACCAACTTACACAGGTCCTTGGTAGCATTTACCTCTAATTAAAAGGTGTTGATAGGAGGCACCTTCTCCTTCTTCTTTTGCTGCTGTTGTTGTTGTTGTTGCTGCTGCTGCTGTTGTTTCTGCTGCTGCTGTTTTTGTTGTTGATGCAGTTGTTGTTGCTGCTGTTGTTGCTTTTTTTGTTCGGCGCTTTCTACCTCTGTTGCTCCCTCTGCCTGCGTGCAGTTTGCTTTAGCTTAACAGCCAGCATTTTTTCTTGCAGCTTTTCTATGCTGCTGCTAATGTCTTTAATCATTTCATCCTCATCTTCCGATTCGGATGACGCTAGGGAAGCAAAGTTATTGTTGCCCCCCTTCATAATGATCATCATCATCTTCTGTTAGCACATTCACTCTTTTTTTCGTTAGATTAGGAGGGGTTTTCAAACTCCTCCTCCTTTTAATTGCTTTCGCAACGTCACCGGCAACACCATTGTTGCCTTTTCCAACTCCCGTTATGGGAAGAGCGGAGCGCTCTCCACCATCCATCACGTGATTTTATTAATTTAGTTACTTTTTGGTTTTGTTTTTATTAGAAAAAAACAGAAAAACAAAAGTTCCGAGTTTGACCTGGGATCGAACCCGTATCCCACGCTTCGATGACCGACGCCGCTAGCCGCTGGGCTACCGAGTGGATTGATTACATTGTAACTAATTGTCTTTAAATGGCACTGGATCACTATTTATTTATTTACTTATGTAAAAGTCGAACACGTCAACACGTCTATAAACTGTCGAGGTCTATGAACGACTGGCCTAGTGAGTCGTCCCAACAAACATATGTCGGTACAAATGTGGAGAACAGTGAAGTCTGTTAAGGATAAGCTTTAATAATCGCAGTTTTGATATTTAGGGATTTCAATTGGAGTAATAGAGTCCCTGCAATTGATTCCACTTTTCTTTTTGTGTATCTTTAAAATGTTTGTACATCTCGCGGGCGAAGGCATTTTAGGGAGGAAGAAAAGAGAGGTTCTGATGTGCATTGTTCTTAAATGTTTGCAAATTATAATGACTAGGAAATAGAGAGCTTAGCAGGGCATTCCATAAGCGAGTTGTACGGCTTTGGAACGAATCATGATATTTTACAGTACGCCCGTACGTGCGCTTGAGGGTATACTGATGAACATTCATAGCGAGACGGTTGTTACAGTTAAAGGTTTGATGCGGCGGAATGCTGCTGGCAATTTTAATGGTAAAAATAGCGATAGAACAAGGAGAGACGGGAGACATTCCGTCGGAGTTTTGGGTCAATTGACTGGGCGACATTAGCATAGCTTATGAGTTTTATCGCACTTTTTTGAATCCTATCTAGCAGGTGCAGGGATGTTTTAGGAGTACTTGACCAGACTTGGTCATTGTAGCTCCAATTTTGGGCGGATAAATGCCTTACATATTGTGGCCTTACATATTTCTTACATCGCTTGAGGAAACCTAGACATTTCGCAGCATTTTTAACGACATCGAATACGTCATATCATTCATGAATAATGGTTGGGTGTTTAAATTTCGCTTTAATGACAGGAGACAGCATTGAGTTTTGGAAGCATTCAATAGTTGAAAGAGGAAACTCTTATTGCTTCTTTGTCAAATGGATTTTTCCAAATAACGACTTACTTGGCCGTGATTTCCATAGAACACGTGCGGTTTTGCCGAATCTGACATCATAAATTTACAAATTGCATTAGAAGTAACGCAAGATTAATACGAAGTATTTGCAAATGCCTTTCACATCAAAGTAAACACTTCAAGTTGTACTAACAGATAACGGTTATCATTTAACCATTTGCACAGTTCCAACTATTTTGAGAAACGACAAATTGTTCAGTAGGCATTTCCTGTGATTAGCATAGATCCATCTATTACCTGTGAACTGTCCCGAATCACCTTTTAAACCCCATCACGGCCCGTGTATCCTATTTGATATGCCGAATAGTGTGCAGATATGAAACTACCAATGTCACATATTAATTACAAAAACACTGAAAATCAATTTAACACTTCGCGATCAAATCCCATCTGATTAGATTAGTTACGTTCGTTGGGACGCTCTGCCATACAACTATCCATCACATCGACTCAATCTAAACGAAGACACAGCGCATTGTTAATTAAATTTAAATGGTAACGATTCCCACCCGTCGTCGATGACTAATGAGCTTGCGATTTCCTCCTAACTACTCGTAGTGCATCGCAGTACGACTACTCCTACATCCTTATTAAATGCTGAGTAAATATTTGTCTTTGCCTCATTTTTAGATATTAGCTGGAACTATTTACGCTACGGCTACAGAGCATTACCAACCCATTAAAGAGTTTATGAATGGCGGGGAAAGTTCCTAACTAGTGTGAAAAGGAGCCGTCACAATGCACCATGACCAGTCACCAATCAGTAGTTACCCGTCACCAGTTACCAGTCACCATCTGCAACCATTGCAGGTACTGGCAATCATTTGTGTGATTAACATTTTGTGACATTTGACTAAAAATCTATCTCCCCATAAACGTATTACATTTGTCCAACACACTAACCATTAATTAGCAATGACAGTAATCAGAAAACTTAGTCCGGATTCATCATATTCTACCCACAAATTAATATTCAGATACAAAATAGGTATTCCTATCCCCACCCTGCTCTGGAGAACTAATTTTAAATTAGAATTCTCCTTTTGTATTCGTACACCGTTGTGGTATATGTGTTGGCAGTTGTCACACAAAAAAAAATGAAACTCACCCCTTGAATCCACAACCCCTAAATCCATTTGCGATGGAGTAGGTGAACTTCGCCAAATATAAATGCGGGCATTCTGTGGTAGCTACCATCATTTGTCAACAGGATCTTACAGTAAGAGCAACTGTTTAGTGCGCGCGATATTACGAGTATTTATTTAAAAAAATAGTCACAGTCCCCGTCAATTGTATTTCGACTAACACACTTTGTGAATCTAGAATAAAACAGTGAGTGCATTTTTTTTTCTGTTTCTGTAAATTATATTTTTCTTCACTATTTCCATCTACAGCAGCGGAGTTGTTTTTGAAAAATGAGGAAACCGTTTTTGAGTTGTGTAAATTCGTGAGATGATTTCAGTGAATTTGTGATTTTCTATTTTGGAAAAAATTGGTTCTGTTGAGCGATCTTAAAAAATTTCTGAAAAATAGGTCTTTTTCGAAGATGCATTGCTTTGCTTCTTCTGGAAGGCGTACATTTTTGAAGATTTTTTAAGTTCTGTTAGTTTGGCTTTTGCAAAAATATTGTAGAATCATTGTAGCATATGGATATCGTTGCAACATATGTGTTTTGATCGTTTCAAATACGTTTCTTAAAGTTTCTTTGCATCAGAAGTACTCGTAACACTGTTTTCTTCTCAACACTTGGACTCATCATTCTGGTTTGAATCCAAAGATAAATAAAACTAGAGTCCTCTCCAGTGTCTTGTCTCATTGATTGTGGTTTCTCTTCCATCTGGCCTGTTTATGGAATATATTTTGAGACCCCGTGATCGATTTTGAGATTTTACGTGGCAAAAGCTGTTCTACAAATTCTGCTACTTTGCTTTGTTCTGTATTTTGAGATGACTTCAATTGAAACACTTTTATCATTCAGCTGAATTGTAAACTGACGGCAGTTAGCTACTTGTATTTGAGGTTATTTGAGGTTCCTTTCCATTTGCGCGGCACCTCTGTCGAGATTTTTCCTACTGCGAATTGGAGGTTATTCGGTCAGGCTCCCAGGCATAATATTGTAGTTCTCGTATTCGGACTTTACCGACTAGGTACGAGTAGGTACAATTTCTCATTGTAACTCCTCACCGTCTTTATAAACCGCGCTGAAGAAAATTCTGTAAATTTGAAATATGACAGGGCATCCTCATTCATTCATGATAAAGCCTAGGGTCCTCCTAGAGCAGGATAACTTTGACAACTAGATTTTTCTTTAGAGTTTCCTTAGTTATTTGTGGAAAGCTATTCTAAAGTTTGATCTCAACGCTGATCTTGCCTTTGTTAAGAGCGGAGTGTAGGAAGGCAAAGTCCATAACGACCTCAGCAATTGGACGGATTTTTGAACGATTTAGCTTCTATTTTGCACAATTCATGAAGGATCACGATAAAACGTTGTCTTACTTAAATCATTTTTATGATCCCTAAGATCTGGATGAGGTTTTTACCAATTTTAGTGGAGAGCCGTATATTCTCCATGGTCGTCCTGCTCTACATAATTTATCTCTTAGAATGTCATCATTTTTGGTTATAGAGCTCGCGAGCAGCTTTGGTTACTCTATATGGGCCACTCTGTGCGTTTCTTGTTTCGCTGCATGTGTCTGATGGCATACTTCTCCTAACTGCTAACAGCTAATCACTGGTTTTTATTACTTAATGCTGGCAGCATATTACTTCGATCAGCAAAAACCTCTGACAAACTCTTGTGATTGCAGCCATCCGACGTTAAATTTCCGCACAGTACATATTTTTTGTCTTGGCGATTTACGAGATATCCGCCCCTCGGAACGTTCAGAAATCTATCACACTGGAGGAGTGACTTGTATCGATAACAATGTGGTCAATCTATTGGACAGTTGAAGCATTAGAAGGTATCCATGTGTCCTTGCGAATATTGAGATGTAGGATACGTGAACTAACCATGATAATATTTTTACCTTTGTAAAGTCCCTCCTTTGTAAAGTCCATCGATCTGTTATCGGAGATTATGTGGGTAGGTTAGGTTAAACAGGGGTGTGGTTCATATGCCACCATACACAGACACCAATCAACAAAACGGGCCCATCGCGATCCCTGTGTAACTAGTTAAATTTGTCTTCAAATGGCAAAAACCTAAACAATCGCCCAATTCTCTTGCAGACTAGGTTTTCGAAAATGTATTTCCCCAAAAATTTTCTTCGACTAAGCGATATTACCTCGCATTCACACAGTATGTATGTTATGTCCACAACAGCTTGCAAATCACCGAAGAATTTGCAAATATCCGTATCTGAAAATTTGAGTCTCTTTGTGTGTTGCCGCAAGAGACAATGTCCTGTCAGAATTCCTATTACTGTCCTAAGCTTATCCCTGTTTAGTTCTATTAACTTCCTACATCTTTTGCCGTCAAAAAATGGGCAGAGTTCCTTGGATACCCTGTTTTCTTCAAGACCACCAATCACCAGTCTTTGTGATTTTTCTCCTCAATAGTGCCCCTCATTATGCAAAGGGTTGGTTTGATGTTGGAAACCTCACTATTGTCGAGCGGCCCTCCTTTTGTTGCAAGCTCGTCCGCTTGTTAATTTCCTTTAATACCACAGTGTCCTGGCACCCAGCACAGTCTTATCCGGCTCTGACTGCATAGTGTCTTAAGCACTCTGTAGACATCCTCTGACTGTAACAGAGTTGACGTTGGTTGATTCCATTGTCTTGAGTGCGGTCTGGCTATCGATATAGATAGCGATATCTCTTTCGGACAACGATCTCATCTGATTGGAAGACACTGCTTGCGTCCGGTAATCTTATAGACACTCTTACTGTTACTTCCTCTATTTTTGAGCCATCTGTGAAAATTGCTCTGATTATTGCATTTTTTTCCCAGTCCTTCCTCTCCGCATAAATTATATCGTACGGAATGTCGAAGTCGACCAGGGAAGGAATTTCATCCGGTAGACTATGCCATGTCCAGAAAACTACTGCTCTTGAAGTAACCCAGATTAGAGAGTCTTATCGAAAGTTTTTTGATCTGTAATTCAAACGGTGCTAGGTGCAAAAATATGTCCAATGCTGCCGTAGGAGTGATACGGAGCGCACGTATCGTTCTGGAAGTCGTTCTTTGAACCGCCGGTGATTTTCCGTAAACCGTTTTCTTGTTTGTTGCTTTCCACCATACTAGTGCGCCATATGTAAGTTTGGGTCTTACCACCACCGCATATAGGTGCTCCATTGCAAATTTTAAGCCTCAAATATTGCAGATAAAAAGAGCATTATATGCCTTTTTGATATCTTTCCGCTACTTTAAGATTCCAATTCGGTTTTTGTCCAGAATTACATCCAGATACTTCGCGCTGTCCGAAAGGAACAGGTTTTGGGGATCTGAACTGCGGTATCTTGTACTTTCTAGTAAAACGAACCACTTCAGTTTTGGAAAGGTTGACAGCTTTTTGCCCAAGTGTTGATCGTCTGTCGATTAAAATGTTTCGGTATTTTCCCTGCACTATTATTACCACGTCATCTGTGTATGTCATTACATTGTACTAGGATTTTACGGATGTCATTGATAACCAGCAACCACAGGAGAGGCGTTATAACTCCCTGGTTACAGATATTCAAACCGATATTGGCCCAATGGAAAAATTTATTTTCCTACTTGCAAGCATGTTGCAAACCCAGTTAGTAATGCCCTATTCAATACTCGTATTAGCGTCTACTAGAGCTTTTAATTGCGGTGCACTCCACGTTATTGAAAGATCCTTCAATATCGAGGAAGCCCACCATCGCAAACTCACAGAAGTGTGGACACTTTTCTATTTTCTAGAAGACTACAAAATTCCAAACTACGAGTTTTACGCTAACACTAATGATTCGTATTCTGCGGGAGGAGTAGGCGTATTCGTCAGTAATTCATATTTGCGTAATGATGAGTTTAAGGTTGACTGTTATAATTTGAATAGTGCTGATATCTTATAAATATCCTGCGTCATTTGCAAGGAAAATTTTAACATTATTTGTGTGTATAGAGTTCAGTTTATGTCTTCGCAATTGTTTTTAGAAGAGTTTACAGTTTTCTTGCGCAATGAAAATGCGGCAAATCCTATTATTCTTGGCGACTTTAATGTCGACACTTTAAGTTGTAACGCTGCAGTTGACACATATGAATTCTTAATGGCATAGCATGGTTTAACATCGTTCATTAATGAACCTACAAGACCGATTTCTAATACTTGCCTTGATTATATATCCAATTATGTAAACCAATCTTTGTGCGGGTGTTAACTTTGATCTGAAAATTACTGATCATTGTTTGACCCGTTTAGTCCTAAGTATCTTTAACAACAAAAGGTCTGTTGTTACCGCTCCTCTTAAAGTAACTAAAATAAACTACAGGCAACTTAACGATAATTTGCTGCGTGAAAGTTTGGAAGAAGTCTACACCATTAGAAATGCTTCACAGGCGTATGAACAATTCTTAAAAATTCTAGTTGGTCATATTGATATCTGTAGCTTTTCCATCGAGCACAGAAAATCGGAAACCAAATTTAAGCCCTGGATGAACAAATCTCTTCTCAAAAAAATTAAACTTAAGCACAATCTACGTAATAAATGTTGCAAACACCCTCATAATCTTGTTTTGAAAAGACGTTATAATCACATGTGCCAAAAAATTAATAACGAAATTAAAGTACTCGTAGAATAAGAGATTCACAATCTTAAAAAAGAATGGGAGGACATAAATAGCATTATTAATCGCAAAGCTAAAAACCATAGTAAATTAATTGTTCTAAAAAATAAGAATGTTGAAATCACCGATCCCACAGCAGTTGCTAACGATTTTATTGACTACTTCGCTTCAGTGGGACAAACATCTTTCCCATCAGACCTTCCAAGCGTCTGCAGCTGTTGCTCTGGGTCTGACCTTGGGGACCACACACCTGTAAGGAACAGCTTCTTCTTTGAACCCATTACAGGGTTTGAGCTGTTAAAAACAATAAACCGTCTTAAAAATTCAAATTCTTGTGGTAACGATGGTATTTCTAACATTGTAATGAAACAAATTGCCCTTAATGTCGTTGATATTTAGACAAATATTTTCTCGCTAAAACTGCGATAGCCGGAAATTTATCATGTCTATTTTTCCACCATTCATATGGATCTAGGTCAAACTTCAATTGAGGTTCAGCTAAATAAGTGTCCAGGTGATGTTGAATAGTCTTTCGCTTAGTTCCACTTGTAAAATTCATAGTGGACCCAGTTTCTGTTTCCGAATTACTCTCGGAAGGTAAATAAGCTGTCATGAGCTGCTTGACTTTATTTCTTATAGACATTTTTTCATCAACACTCTCATGCTCTAGGTACTTATATCGTGGGTCAAGAAAAGATGCTAATTGCCTTGCAGAAACATCAGTTGTGTTACTCTGATTTAAATCAAATCTATTTCGTAGATTATGTAAACTGATTTTGAACGATGTAATCATGTCTGAGTCGCTTGCGAAAAAATTCATATGTTGCTCTAGCATTTTTAGCATAAGAAGTCGCACCATGGATGTAGACTAGTTTTCATTCCTGAGAATCTTTGTAAGCGCTTGAATAGGCCGCAAAATTTTTCCAAATTCTTCCATCAATGCCCATTCTTGTTCTAAAATTTCCAACTTTGTAGCGATAGCTGAGGAAGTGACTGTATGATCTGTCAATACATTTATCACTGGACTCCGGTTTTGTGTTAGACGCTGAAGCATAAAAAAGATTGAGTTCCACCGAGTGTAGCATGATTGTAAAAGAGATTGTGCTGGTAGACCCAATTGTTTCTGCTTTTCTGCAAATCATATTTCGCAACGTTGGAATGTTTAAAATGGCAAACTAACTTACTAGCTTTCTCAATTATTTCTTTTATATTATCAGAAGATATGGATGTCCTTAATGCCAACTGAAAACTGTGTACTGCGCATGTCAAACCGACATTCTGCTCTACTTGCCTCATAGATTCCACAACTTTAACCACATTTGCAGCGTTGTCTGTCACTACTGCTGAGACTTTTTCATTAAGTCCCCAATCGAGAAAAATGCCTTCCATCTTGTTCATGAGATTTTCTGCATTGTGACGTGTATCAATTTCACTTGTCTCAAGTGTAAAAGACTGAGGTACCCAATCGTCATCTATGAAATGTGCTGTCATTGTCATATATGATTCTTGCGCGGCAGACGTCCAACAATCAGACGTGCAAGAAACTTCATTAACGCTACCAATTTTGTCCTTTATTACTGTCTGAACTTCCTGTTTAAGTGATTGCAGTCGTTTTTTTATTGCCTCTTCTCTCAACGGTTTATAGTTCGGTTCAACAACAGTCATGAATTGGAGAAAACCCGGGCTTAAACAGAAAGAAATTGGAATTTGGTTTAACGCAATCATTTTGGCTAGGGCCTGGTGGATCTCTTCCATCATATCCGGCGAACATGGTCGGGCATTGCTAACTCCTTGAGCTTTCCTTTTGTGTGTTCTGCGTTATTTGAAAGAGAACGGCCCAGGACTGCTATCATCGTTGGTTTCAGTTCTTGACGAATCTCTATCAATCATGCTGTAATTTGAATCACAAAAAGTATTTTTTACGTTAAAGTGTTAATCTATTTTTATTCACTTGATTTGAGTAGAAACCGGATTTTCTCTATTTATGTTTGTTTGAATTGCATGAATTCCTTGCAAATGCCGTCCTAATGACTCTGTCGTACCACCATGGCAGGAGAAAGAATTGTTCCTGTCCTCACTGCACAAATCACAGAAGGCTATATCACCTTCTCGATGTGCATACCCAACTCTTTGGTTTCATTTTATCAGTTTAACTATTTGAATTATCAGCCTTTCGATCAACACTCAACTAAAACTGATCAGAAGGTCTTCGTCATCAATTCATAAACCGGTTTCATGATTAAACTTTAATCTCAATAAAACAAAGAAAAATAAACTATGGCTTGAACAGAAATAACTGTTTCGGCAAGTACTCGTAACATCCAATAATCGAGAAAACGTCGTGTTGTAATTACATGTGTTATTTTATTTACACGCATATTAAAAAAGAACACGTGTATTTAAATATTCACGTGTAAAAGTGTCTTACTAACCGTGTACACGTGGCACGAATACACGTGTAATCGAGAGCCCTAATTTGAAGTATCTTAATGATATAAAATTCTTCAACGAAAGGCAGTTTGGGTTTAGAGAAAGTCAGTCTCTCTACGGAAGATGCTATCCTAGACTTTTGTGCAGTTGTTTACAAAGGACTTGATGTTAAAAAATGTTGCGCCGGACTCTTTGTAGATATTACAAAAGCTTTCGACATGGTAGACCACACCATTCTCTTGGAAAAATTGCATTCTGCGAATCTTATTTAAAAAACAGAACCCAAAAGGTAAAAATCGGGAATAATTTAAGTAATTCAAAGATAATCAATATAGGTGTACCCCAAGGATCCGTTCTTGGACCTATTTTGTTCCTAATAACATATATGTCAACTCTATTTTTGCAATCCCATTTATTGGTAATTTAAAGACTTTGGCCTATGATTTTGTATTTGCATTTGGATGAACCTTTTAAATCTAGTTGCTAACATAAACCACGACGTTCACTTGCTAAGACTCTGGTTCACCAAACACAAGTTAGTAGTAAGCAATAAGACTAAATTGATGTATTTCAGTTTAAAAGTGAAAGATTCCCCAGACTTTGACATTGTATTTCATGCATCTCACTATTGTAGACAAAATTCCAATGTCCTATATGACGAAAATATTAGCTACAGCTCGAATTGCTTCAAAATAGAAACAGAAGCACTGTTCACTTTAAAGGAAATTATTTCAATCGAAGGAACATGTCCCTAAACTGAGTTGAGTGGGATTTAAAAGTTGGCTTGGAATAGACGATTCACAAGCGGTGGCTAGCCTTTCAGTTAGATGTTAGATGAACTGAAGAGAATAAAAAACCGATAACTCCTTCAGTTAAATGAACTGAAGCAAGTAAAATAAAAATCATTAAATAAAAACTCGTGACCTTTGGTTTTTAACTTAAAACTTTATTCGTTGACTGTTGGCTGAAGAGTGGTTTAACATATGAATTTCTTCTTCCATCGAAGCTGCTTATGGCTTATGTACCACTCAGCTGTTTCTTCTAAGGTCAATCACCCTGGCTTATTTACCTTAGTGTAATATGTGAACAACACACCAGCACCAACAATGCCCCCCCCCCCTAGGTGTTAGAGTGCATTGTGTTGCAGTGCATCTCACTCACATGCAATTCGGCCATCCTGGAATTTCGTTGCCTTTGGTCAGAGATTATGACCATATTCTTCAAGTGGCGTTGAAATTCGTCAAAGCGAGATCGACAGGTTCTTCGTAGCTCGGCATATTGATAATTTGATAGTTCTGAGTTTTGTCCCGAGTCAAATCGTTTTGCTAAGTTTGTTAAAATTTAATAATCGCTTTAGGGTTTTAAGCATAAATGATGACAAAATTATTGGTCTGAAATCGTTTGCTGTTATATGTCGCTGTTTGTAAGCTGTTGGTGTGTAACCTATATTTACACTGTGTCTAAGAATTTCCATAATTTTTTTGATTGCTACCTCCGGTGCTCTCTATTAGCATATCGGGAGATCTATACAAATTTATACGGCTTAAGCGGCTGAATTGCCCACTGTAAATTTTTTCCTATTACTACGAACACCTATTTCCTCTTCAGGGAGAGAGAGAGATCAATGTTCTCTGTGTGCTGTAGCATGCCAGGGTCGTCTGATACTGTGGATCCCGGAAAGTGGGTTTCCACCAGTGTTGCGAAAACTTCTTGGCTACTTTCAACCCAAGTTCCGTCACTTTTCCTGAGGTAGCTAGGAACGCTCGTTGGAAGCATTTTGTGTAACCTCGAAACCTTGGCAGTACTTCTATCATGAAGCCCCTTTTGACTTTCTAATTAGATACTTGAATTCTTTCTTACTCATTTTACGTGTTGTGCAAGTTCTACACTCCAAAAGTCTTACAAAAGATGCCCACTCTATGGCTTTGCATTGAGATCGTCAAGGACAAATTTAACTTCATTCGTAAGACACTGCTCGTACTTTTTGTCATCTTTTTACCAGGCACAGCTCCAAATATTGTACATTGAAGTAGCTCATAGAAGGTGAGTGTCATTCTAAACGTTCACGCCACGGTTGATTCAATTGTATGAACTCCACCGCCGTATGTTCTCCTTCTGAATATCCGTGAAGATGGCAGTGTTGGATAATGTTGCTAACTACAATAGAATATATTTTCTTCTTCCGGTGGCTAAACGTACCTATGAAAAACGTATTCGTAGTCAATGCCTACCCTAATCGTACAACATCCTAACGCATACATAGCTACAGCCACTTTAAAAATGTTTGATTCTAAATTATTAGCTCTCTCTGTTAGCACGATCAAATTTGCTTACGCTTACAACCACTGGACGCTTGGGCCGAAGTTTCGGATTATTCCGCGAGGCAAATGACTCGGATCGAAAGTGTTTTTCCAATCAAGTGTTACCGATTGTGCTCTCTATAGGCCGGACTATATCTCTTTTTAGAACTGCTTACCTTCTTGGTTACATTTATTTGTATTCCCCACTCCTCTCAGTTATCTACTCGATAACACACGATCGGATAGAGCAAGATTTTGTGGAATATGGTTACGAGACTTCGTATTAGGAATTCAAGCCCAATTTGATGCAACAAATCACAGTAAAACGCATTGTGAGGATTGGAATTGAAATATATTTTTGAATTTTGTGAAAGACAAATATAGCTTCTATGCAGTGCAATGCAACATAATTTGAACTGAACTGCGACACGATTTCAACACAAAACCCTACTGGGATTGGATGGCACACAAATGTATCCACATCACAAGAAAATATATAAATTGTACTCACCTCTCTTAACAATTCGGTGATATGAACTGGTCTTTTTGCTCTCCGGTTACTTTAGGACAACAAATGAAAATATTATTTCACTCAACCGACGCAATCACCATTTCGGTATTCAGCACTTTGTGAATATTTTCTATTCGGAACTAACAATTAGTATAAACCGAAATAAAAACAAAGATCACACACACAGTATTGACGAGCTAGTTCCGGAGCTTCATCTCACACTAAATGATACAGAACTCCTAAAACTAAAAGTGAATGGCTTTAAGCGTCGTTTCGATCGCCGTATTATTTCGAATTTGTTTGCCACAGGGTGCCTTTAAAGTGATTGACTTGATAGTTTACTTGTAATTCTCATCAATTCCATATTCTTAATTGTCAGATTAGAACGTTGGGTGTACGTTGATCAATTGAAATGTCGGCCAAGTCGTCAAGTAAAATTTATTTCAGTTTGAGTGTGACGCCGACTAATTACAACATATAAATTTGCTCTACTCGGCGGCAATACATATTCAGACTAGATCAATGCAAAACCTCATAACGTTCGCTGTTAGATCTTCCCTTCCCAAGGATTCATGAATTCTAAATGACAAAAGATGTCTTCACAGCCCTTTACTAATGTCAGTCCTTCTGGAGTCCCTTTAGTGTTTCTTGACGAAAAATTATTTCTCAATTGTCTTCTTAGGCCAGAGAGACAGCGATTGGCAAGTGTTTGAGTCCTTAGGAAGTTGTCTTCTTTTTAGAGTTAATAACTCTCAAATTCGTCAATGTTGTACGTCCTTTATGAATATCACCAGCGTATGCCTCTAGATTTCCACACAATTTTCCCAAGTATGATGTTTTACTGTGAATATTTGTTCAATTGTGGACTTACCATGCCTAAAACTACACTAATAGGGTTGATATACCATCTTGATCAAAATCTTCAGAAAATGAAAAATACACGTTTATTCATCTAAATCTATATTGTCCCCTTCAAAGTAATTCCCATCGAATGCAACGCATTTATGCCAGCGCTTCAATCCTCGAAACATTTTTTATGTCCATCAGTGCTTCCTGCGATTTTTCCATTACTTTCTCTCGGCTGCTGAAACGCGTTCCTCGTAGTCGTTTTTTAACTCAATTGAACAGAAAGAAGTCACAGGGAGCCAAATCAGGTGAATTCGGTGGCTGTTGGATGGTATTTGTTGCATTGTTCGTCAACAAATTACGAATAACGAGGGCACTGTGCGACGGTGCGTTATTCTGGTGCAAAATCCACGAGTTTTCTGCCCACAATTCTGGTCTCTTTAGGCGAATTGCTTCACGCAAACTTCTAATAGTCTTTGTTCACTGTCCGGCCTTCTGGAAATAATTCATGATGCACTACACCGTTGTAATCCATGAAAACCGTGAGCATTGCCTTCTTTTTTGACTGAAAACGACGTGTTTTTTTTGGTCTCGGCTCATTTGGTGAACGCCATTTACTTGCCTCATGTCTGGATTGCGTGTCGTACTCATAGACCCACATCTCGTCTCCAGTAATGATCCTTTTGATGAATGTGGGATCGGATGCAGCCTCGCAAATCATCTCTTTTGCGACGTCAACACGAAATTGAGGTCTTTTGGCACCAATTTTGCTTCTACACGACGGAAACCCAAATCATTGACCAAAATGTCTTGGGCGGATCCAGGTTCAAGTCCTCCGCTATCTCCCTGATAGTTAATTTGTGGTTATTGACCAACATTTCTTTTACTCCATCAATGTTTTCGTCGGTTTTCGATGTCGATGGTCTGCCACTGCGTTCATCATCTTCGATTGACTCACGACCACTTTTGAACCGCTCGTGCCACTGATAAACGACCGTTTTCTTTAGAGAATCGTTGCCGAAACACTTTTCCAACATTTCCGACGTTCGCGCAAGTTCGTTGTTGCAAATTTAAATCCATTTCTAAAATTGTAAAAAATCGCCAACACACACAGAGATATATGTACTTGTTGGCTACGTAACTTTTGTAAATGTCCAGCTATGACGCTAAGATTTAGAGGGAATGTCAACAACAGATTTACCAACTAAAAAAATAAAAAACATAACTCAAATCGAAAAAATGGGAGCGCAGCACGGTGGTTATCTCGGGAACTTTTTGATCAAGATGGTATAATTTCAGGTGTTTGAACAATATGACAGACAATATGACAGATATTAACGAGACCGACGTCTAAATACTCGTATTTGCGGAGTTTAGGGTTTAGGTGGGGCAAACCATTTTGGGGTTCTACCCATCAGACACACTTTCTTTGAACTAAGTCTTGGAAATAATTTGGCACTGCCTTCCATAGCTCAGAATTTGGACCGCCTTCGCTGCTTTATAGTCTGAGCACAGACTGTGACTCTACTGATAAATTTCCTCTAAGGCTGTTGCTATAACTTTCAAACATTGTTTCTGAAGTAACAGCTAGAAATTTCTCAATACTCTTTCTTTTGCTTCTTTCGGAACTCGCGGAACTCACGGATCGTGTGGATCACTTTTAGAAATCGAAATCGATTTCGTGACGATGTTCCTCGTAAAATTCAGGACATCAGTTGAGAAAATTTTTGTGTCAAGAAGTCTTTGGTAACATCGTTCTAATACGCATTTACGGCTGATATTTGAGATTTATGCCTTGCTTAAGTGCGTCCATTCTTATCCGAGAATCTAAATTGCATCGCAACAGTTGAATTTTTACGTGAGAGCTAGACCATTTTTAAAACTCCTTATGCAGATGGTGCTGGATATTCTAGATTCATCCAATACCGCCTCTATTTCCTTACCTTTATTTTTGAGGGATCTGATCCTCCAATTTAAGGGGCACTGCAACTTAAAAATCTCTTTTTTAGGAAGCCTTTTGATGAATCTCTGTTAGGGATTTTGTGAATTTCCCAGGGATTAAAATTTGCCTCCTTAAGGCACTTAGTGCTATGTACTCACATGAAATGTGTTTCGCGGTTTCCTCATCTTCCATGCAAAGACGACATTCAGTTTCCTGAGTAAGACCTATTTTGTGTAGGTGATATCGATGGTGACAGTGTCCGGTTAGAAATCCAAGCAGTTTTGTGATATCATCCATTTTGAGTTGTAGGGATTCTTTTGATTTTTTGTGAAATGGTTTGATGGCTCTTTTGGCATGGCGAAGTCCTGCTCCCCCCATTGTTTATTGCTGAGTTAATTTCTGATTTCGTGATATTACAGATCGCGTCAGGGCCGATGAAAGAATGAGTAGAACCGTTTCTACCCAATTCGTGGGCTATTTCATTTCCGACCTTTATTACCAGGCACCCACCAATGTTTTACTTTTTTCTTTAGAAGAGATCTTGTAGTGTATCGAAGCAGTGCAAGACTGATTTGGAGTTAGAGACTTATGACTTAATGACTGCTTTACTGTCCGTTGGTATATGGATGGGGATACCCTTCATTCCGAGTTATATGTTATGTGTTATATTTCCGCTTGAAATACACTGAGACTTTCCCATATTGATTACGAAATTCTGGTATTTGAACCAAATATACCCAGCCGTTGTCTATCGTTGATCCATTCGTATACTCAGCTCCATATACGTCGACGTAGCGAAGTAGCATGGTATCTGCCATGTTGACTCCTTCAGAGCTACGAGTAATATTGCTTTTTTTGCTTCTTGATCAACATAAGCACAATTAATGTGGAATCACTAGAACGGAAAAGTTATTCCAATTAAGACAAGAATTTGGGGTCTCCCACTCCCACAGTACTTTTAGAATAGACATTGACTAAGATAGGTCCAGCAAAAGACGCTTGTGGCTCATGAATTATCTAATGGCCTGTAGTGATAAAAATCCATAATTTTTCAAAGATTTAGGATAGTGTTAATACACAGTTTGCGGTGCACTTTTCGGTCTAAATCACATCGATATGAAGTGAATCTAAAACTGACAACGTTAAGAAGATCTTCATCCATTCATCAGGCATGATTACCGACCAGATATGTTGGTATATGCTCGTTTTCAAGTTTTTTCCGACTGGTCTGAATAATTTAGGTGGCATGATATCAATCTCATCGGCCTGAGTTTTAAATTGATTTTAACTTCAGCGAGGTCGGATGAATACTCCCCATCATCATTCCTATTCAATCAAACTACCTTCCGGTGGTACCTATTTCGTCACCGGCATTGATATTCCTTAACCGTTCCTGCTAGCGTCAGGTTTCGAGTTGTATAGCCATCCCATGTTCTTCTTGGCTTGTCGATTTTTTTGAACTACACTTGCACAGATTTTGGGGTATGCTTGGTCGAGGAAGGTCTATTTTTTCTTCTTTTTTTTGACTCGTACCTTGTTCACTGTATTTTCTTACTGAGTTCCAAGTAAACAGGACTTTTTAAATTAAATAGCAAAAAAATAGTAAAAAGAGCAAAAAGTCCCCTTGCGACTCAATACGGCGATTTGCACGGTCTAAAAGCTTGTCGAATGAGTGTTTTATGTTTAGACCATCGGCCAGGATCTCCTTCAGAATGTCAGTACAAGCCTTTTGGATGGCATCTACTCGTACAATACGTCCACAAAACGGTTTCCTTTCATCAGCAAATGCATTTTTTCCAAAAATATAAATCAGGCGAATACGGGGAGTGGTTGACGGTTAAAATGCGATTTTTAGCCAAAAAAATCAATCACAAGGGTTAATCGATGAGACGCACACTATCGTGCAACAAATGCCAACGTATTCTGACCGAATACAACGAACACGATGCACTAAATGCTTCAAGACATGTCTCTGTGGACAATGCCCTTGGAATCGTAAAAGCAAATCAACATTGTCTTCACTTTTGACTTCCCCAAACGAGATTTTTTGGGTTTGGGCTCGTCTGGTGATTTCCACTCGGCACTTTGTTGCTTGGTTTGTGCATCATATTGAAAATACCACCTATCACGACCAGTAACAAAGTCGTAACAGAGATCTTTGTTCTATTTGACCTCCTTGATGATGTCCTTCGAATGTTGAATTCTGAGCAATTTTTGCTCGATGATCATTTTTCTACCGATGACACAAACATAGTGTCACCTCAGACGCAATAACTCAGCTTCTGTTCGTCCAAATGTCATGAAATTTTGACAGTACACCAATGAAGGATCTACCGCATGTAATTGGTAATAAGTAGCCTCACTAAAAATACCTATTTTTAAAAAGTCCTCTTTTCTTTGGAACGGACTTACGTGTGCGTACCTTGACTATGTACACTCTACATAAACGGGGGAATAGCCTCAGTCAGTGGTTACTACCCTTAGTGGTTACCAAATGACTAGGATTTCTAGAACCTTAAAAGAGTGTTTTCCTATTTATTATAATATTAATATGTATACATCTCGCCTTTACGTTCGATGCCAACTCTTGTTGAAAAAGTCATGAATTAACCAGTACATCCGTCAAATAAGAGCAACTTATAGGGTACTAGCTGTTCTGGTGGGGAGTGAGCTGTGAGAAAAAGTGACATTGCCAAATTCAGCGAGAATTTTGAAAAACGTTGCGAATTGCCGTGAACATTCCATCAAGATTAATTCAATGCAAGAACCACTCCACCGAGTCAACATTCCATATCACAGAATGATTGGCCATCTGGAGGGACAGAGCTCCATCTGTTGGATTACGAGTATAATGACCTGTTCTCCTGCACACCAAAATGTTGAGTCTTTAGTGTACGGAGGGTGGTCGATAACTCCGTAAGATTTTGGCAGGTCGTGATGCCAATCGCAAATTCGTTGTTTGTTTCATGTAGTAAAATTCTGGAATATAAAATATTAGACAGAGATGTCATTTAGTTGGAAGCAGATAACTTTTTGTAGTTTTACAAACAAGGAGTAAAGCAAATGTTTGGCTAAATTCCTGGCATGGTGATGGAAGATCGGAGATGCGTGCTATTGCTGAAGCCATACGCATCTCAATTATTTGAATCAGTTGCTCACCATAGAACAATGACCACTTCGAAGCACTGTACGGCCATGTTGAAACACAATCAGAAGTAGAAAAGACGGCCTTTTGTGACTTCGCAAACATGAAGAAATAGATTGGAGGTAAGAGATTTACATCAGATGGAAGAGGTTATCGCCGCAACCGAGTTCAGCAAGTCGCACTATTTGCGCTGCGATAATGTTGGATAAAGTGTGTTGCAACAAGAGGTGAAGGATTTATTTTTTTGAATAAAAGGAACAATTTTTGAAATATCTCTGAAACGTTTATTGAAAGTAGACACATGGTGATTACTTATGGAACACACGTATCTTCCAAATGAATGACTCAGCTCTGCTTGCACTCATTGCTTGCCTACATTCGAAAGTAGAGGTCGTCCGTATCCATATCCTCGATCTTCAGCTACAAAAAAGTACTTTTCATGTCTCGGTAGCACTCTCCATTGACCGTAATGGCTTTTCCGGCCTCATTTTCAAAAAAGTACGACCTTCTAACTCCTCTGGTCCATAAACCGCATCAAACAGTTACTCATTGTGGGTGCATTGGCATCTCCTGAATCACTCGTCGATTTTCGGTGCCCCAAGTGCGTCAATTTTGTGTAAATGGGCTTCATCCAAAAACACGATTTTCTTTCAAAAATCCATGTCAGCACGCATGTTTTCCAGAACCCAATCGAAGTAAAGCGCTGTTGGTTCTAATTGGAGCTTGTACTCGTATGCATGAAGAGCCAACATTTCGTCAAAATTCGCTGCAGTGTGGCTGAGGAGATCTCAAATTGCTGAGAACGGTGGCGATTGGAGGTGTTCGTGTCGTTTTCACTAGTTTCCATCACTCCGGCGATATTTTCCACTGAACGTCCGAACGTCCCTTGTAAAATAACTGATGAGCTTTCCCAAGGTTTGCACATAACGTCGCAAACTAAGAAATAGTTTCAACAATCGAGAGGTGGCAGCAAAATCTTTGTTCAACTGGGAAAATACCTCAGATCTTTGACACAATAAAAACAACTATTTAACCAATCCCTCAGAGAATGTCTTGACAGGTCGCAGCGATATACATAATTGCACTTCAACTTGGTAGTGAACACGGCTTTTACAATCTCATTGAAACAGGAAAGGACTATCCTGTCCTGAAAAAAAAATCTCAACATAAACGTGCTTAGCTGGATAAAGCAGATTATACTGTTTGTTTTTGCCGATGGTAATGAGCTAGAGCCCAGGAGGGACAACTTTTTTTTATCAGTTTGCCTTAAGTTGTGGGGAATGGCCAATGATTTTTTGGAAACACCACAATGTGTGCTTCACAATTTGTCGATTCCGTTTCGATTGGAATTGGAATTGACGTCCCTGTGACTTGTCGTGTTAAATTTTGCTCAAGGCTTTTTGTTTGCGTCCAAATAAGGCTACTTCGAATAATTTATTCTACGATTTGACGATGACTGTTGAGTGAGCAGTTCTTTCAAGAGGGTGGATTACAAATACTGCTCTGTCGATCCAAATTTGTTACCAATTTTTTGAGCATTTGGGGCTATAAATGCTTACAAATTTATTTCCTTCTAAAGCTTTTCTATTGCTGCTTGTTAATCCACGCAAACAAGGAATTTCCCATTCTGTTACAGAAAGTAAACGATTAGCGTTTTTTGTAGTGGACCTCATCGCTGAACACAATTTTGCCATACAATTTCAGATCATCCTTGTATAAACAACAAAGGCTTGAGGTGGCTTAGTCTTCCAGATTCCTGATGGCTTGCTGTAAGTCCGATCGAAATCGGCCTTGATCTTAGCTTCACCATCCTTGACGGGGTCCTTGAACTTCATAGAAGTTAGTTGGTACATAATGTTGCCCATGGCCTCCTCGATCACGTTCCACGTGATCTTGTTATCGGACTGAGCGATGGATTCAACTGAATAACGGGCCATATCGTAGAAGGCAATAATGTTTCTCAACATACCGACTGTCTTGTAGAATGGACAGAAACGATCGTATGAAGAGTAGGAGTTCTGTTGTATGAAATCGTCCTTGAGCAACTTGCGAATAGTGATCTTATCGGTCTCAGCCAATGAAGTCTTACCGACGAGTTGTACAATTTCTGAAAGATCTTCTTCCTCTTGTAGGATTTCCTTGACCTTGGTCCTAAGTGGCACGAATTCGGCAAAGTTCTTGTCGTAGAAATCATCTAGGGCACGCATATAACATATTTACTGTACGAAATAAGCCAGTTGATGGAGGGGAAATGTTTGCGTTGGACCAGTTTCTTATCCAAACCCAAGAACACCTGTACAATACCAAGTGTAGCAGTAGTGACAGGATCTGAGAAATCACCACCAGGAGGCGATACAGCACCGTCCACCGACAATGGAAACGGAACCTTCACGTTCTGGGTTACCCAAACACTTGACACGATCGGCACGTTCGTAGAAGGAGGCCAAACGGGCACCCAAGTAGGCTGGGTAACCGGAATCGGCAGGCATTTCAGCGAGACGACCTGAAATTTCACGAGAGCCTCAGTCCAACGAGAGGTAGAATCAGCTATCATTGATACGTTGTAACCCATATCACGGAAGTATTCGGACAAAGTGATACCAGTGTAGATGACGAGCAGCGACTGACATGTTAGATGTGTTGGTATCAAGAGCTATACGTTTCATGATCGATTCGGTGACACCATCGATTTCAACTGACAACTCGGGGAAATCACGAAGTACTTTACACATTTCATTACCACGTTCTCCGCAACCGACATAGACGATTACATCCGAATTGGAGTACTCGGTTTTACCACAACCGAAAGCTCCGGGAATGGCAGTGGTACCACCTTGTACACAAAGGAACAACGAATCCAATACACGTAGAGCGGGCACATTAATACCCTTTGGAATGTAAATGGAATTGGTCAGCTCGTTGATGTCTTTATATGGACGTTGGATACCGTCGAAAATGCTGCCCATAGTACCGGGACCTAATTCGACTGAAAGTGGCTGGATCTCCGACAGTGACGCCAGATGTTTCTTCGTGTACCTGAATGGTAGCCATGTCACCTTCGAGACGAATGATTTCACCCACTAACTCGAAGTAGCCGACACGCACCAACTCGTACATAGCTGATCCAGACATGCATTCGGGACCGGATACGGCAAAGACACGTCCATAGATGGATTCCTTCTCATCATCGAAGCACTTTAAATTGGACATTGTGGTATTGGTTTAGCGTTGTTTGTTAGTGAATCCAATGAGTCTACACTTGAAAGAAAAGAGAAAACGTTGCGTTTCACCAACAGAACAAATACCACCATACTCACAAATAGTTGTTGTGAGCCCATTCTTCGAGACTCCGAAACATGAAATAATTCAACGGTTTCAGTTCTCACACCAAATTGAATCTTGTAAGGGACAAGGCTTAGATCATTTGCACAATGCGCCAAGTTGGGGACAGACTAAGCCCAAGTTCCTGTTGATGGCTGCGATTTGATACATTGGCGTCCTCATTAACTTTGGTCTCAACTGCGGCGATATTTTCCTCGGCATACACTGGTCTCATTCTTGTGATTCACCTAACGTCCTGTAGCATTGATTTAGTGAGAAATCTATCGACAACACATCGAATAATACGTAGGTATACCTAGATGGGCGTTTATTCGGTCCATAAAATTGACGAAATGCTCGATGAGTTTATGTAACTGAGCACTGATTTCGGAAGCACTATTCCACTATTCAGCACTATTCAGCTATATTGTCAGCTATCCCTATCGGAAGCTCCTCACCTCTGTAATAAAAATCCTTTATCATATTTTGGCTTGTGAGTAGACTAAGCTCTAAATTTTAACAATATCTCAACTTTTTCTCAGAGACACCCTGCATCAAAACCACTGATTAAATATTACTTAACAAATAACATTGCGTGATAAAGTTCATGCTTTGCTAAGTTCTTCACTAACTTGCCATTATGGTCAGTCTACGTAAAATCCAATTCGTGCGTTCACCTCAAGTATTCGTATTCTCTTAGTAGTGCAAGACAGCCAGTCGTCACGGTTTAAAACTTTCAATTTTGTTTCTGTCATGTTGGGAGGTATCACACGTGCCTGCTTGTTGTAAATATTTTTTCTAATTTAAATTCAAATGCCTGACAAGCACTCAAAAGGATTCTTCGCTCAACTGCTAATTAAAAAACTCCAACATTGTGGATACTTAATTCGAAAAACAATATCTCAAATGTTCATGCACTCGTAGATTCATATGACCTGTATGTTTTTTGAGATGTAAAAACCCGGCACCCACATGTAGAGACCGTACAAAGTCTGACAAATTACTTTGTGTCCCGGTTTTATGATTTTTTTTAATTTTTTATTTTTTAAATTAATGTGAACTTTTAAATTTAATTCGACAGCAGTAGCACGCAGAAATGGCTTCACAAACAGTCTCACGGTTTGGCATTTTCATCTGCATTATCATGTTGATTGGATGTATATCAGCATCTATGTCCCGCCCACCGAGGAACAATGATATCAACAACATGGCTGATGCCTTAAAATATCTTCAGGATCTGGACAATTACTATGGTGACAAGGCTCGCGTTAGGTAGGATTCAACGAAATGTCTTCCTCTCTTCGAGTTGTTTATTGAAAAAGTTCTCCTTCTTGTCTTCGAATTAGATTTGGCAAACGTGCATCACTTTTACTCAGGGACCGACTAATGGAGCAACCAGATTTGGTAATTATTATTATTTTTTAAAATTATATTTGAATATGGATTCGTTTAAAACTCATTCCCATTTGCAATAGAAAGACTCACATATCCAATACAGCTTCCGAAGATGAACCATTTTAAACCAAAACGATACCGGATGTCCACTGCTGATGGTGAAAATAATTACAAAACTTAAATTTAGATGTTGATAATTTATAATCTTAACTTAACTGTGAACACTGTTCAGTGACGTTTATTGTTAATAATAATGGGCGGCTTGAATTTCTCATTAAATAAAACCAAAGAAAAAAACTACAACTTTCTTGTTTTTGTGTTTTCATTTTATTTAAATAAAAAAGAAACAGGGATTCGTTGTAAGTCATGCGGCATCTCTCCTGGAACGTTTAGATGGGCAGGGATAGTGTCAACAAGGCGCAAACTAAAATTCAATAAAACAGAAAAAAATTAAGTGTAATACGAGTACGTCTACTATTTATAAAAGAATTGTTTTAAGGTTGGATAGTTGTCTATAGCTTTAACCTGGTATATACATACTGACCACAACTCTCATGTCGAAGGACACAGGTGATATTCAAGCGAAAGTTAAGTGCCGATTCTGATACAAGTTGATTTTCTAAATATTTAAATTTGAACGATAGCAATTAAATAGTCGTAGAAGAGGTCTAAAGAGGCCAACTAAAAGGAAATAAGTCTCCTCACCATCGCATATATAATCCTGTCTGCCGTATTATATGAGCGTCTAAGACTACTGTTTAATATTATGACGAAGTGGCAACTCTAAGAGCAGTTAGTTTAGTTTTTAGTTTTTTATGCATTTTATTTCTATAACTTAAATCACTCTTATATGCTAAACAAAAAACGCTTAAAAATTAGCTTAATTAACTTAAAAAATAATCTTATTGTAACTTACTGGCCCCATGCGGGCACTCTAAATTAAACATAATACTTAATCTATGTCTTTCGACGTAACTTACATTCTAATTTACTTTTTATTTTAACATTAATTAATACTAAAACTAAGAAAACATTTTTTAACAAAAAAAACTTGGTAACATGACCTTATTTTTATTTTATTATAAAATTTAGAACTAAAAATCTTATAGACTACATAAAAATAAATCTTAATCTACTTAATCTACTTACAACTAACACAAATATGGACATACATTTGTTTTTTTTTAATTTTTTTTGTTTTTATATTTTTTTTTTCTTAAAACTAACTTAATTCTATCTAAGACTATGTAAGCCGGCCATGGCTAAAAAAAAAAAATTAGGCTGGCCCACTTTGCTTCACATGAAGCTACCTATTGGAGGAGTTCGACGACGAAACATTCTCTCCTTCAACAAGCCAACAAAATTGCTGGTGCTGCTGAGCAACATCCCTCCTGTCGCGACTCCCTACCACCCTACTGAACCGGAGACGCTCCGCACTGCCATGTGCGACGTCTCTGTCGTAGTTGAGTCACCTGTGCGCAGCTGTTCGAGCGACGTGGAAGATTAGCGGCACCGCCAATCTGTCCTGGATCAGACCAGATAGAGGAACGCTTCTGGAGGAATAAAACCGTCAAAGCGAACTCTCTCGTGATACATATAATTGGGGTAGTAAGCCCCGGAGATCAGGTTGTTTGATGAGGCCATTGCTCTTGCAACGTGCCTTCGAGTCAACTTAATGACGAAATTGTCCACTCTTATTAGGTTCTCCCTATTGTATAAGACCTCATTAGGATAGAATTTTATGTACTCAGACTCTGGTGTTCTGTATAAGCGAAGACAAGTCCTAAGACAAGCCCTCTCAAACACCCGAATCTTTTCCAATAAACTTGATCTCACGTTGAAAAACACGGGACATCCAAATACAAGCATAGGCCTGATAAGGGCCATGTAGCAGATCACCTTCACCCTCGCATCGAGTTGGCTGCTATAAAACAGTCTCTTTGTAAGGGAAAAAGCGCCTTTAGCTCTGGCCAGAGCAGCATCTACATTTTTGCCAAAATACAGAAACTGATCTAGCCAGATCCCAAGGTCCGTTTTGTCCAATGATCGAGAACTTCATTATCGTTTAATTTTGTTGAAGTCACGTTGCAAAGGCATATTAATGACCACAATCTTTGGACCCGATCTGTACGATTAAGTCGTCTGCGTACGCTATGGCATGGTGAAGTGAGCCTATCAGATCACTTGTGTAAATGTTGAACAGGATCGGCGAACTTACTGCACCTTGTTGCAGACCGTTTTTAATGTTAAAAGTTCCAGCAGAAGTCGCATCGCCATTCTTCACGACGAACTGTCTACTGGAGAGCATATCGAAGAGAATATACAGAAGTGGTTTACTAATGCCCAACTTGTCCAGCTTGAAAAAGAGTCCTTCTAACCATACGGTATCGAAGGCTTTCTCCAAGTCAATCAGGCAGGCACCAGTGCACTGGTTCTTGGCTTTGTTCCATTGGATATCAGAAACCAGTTTCGACGCAGCATGAATGATATCATGCCCCGCCTTGAAACCGAATTGATTATCCGGAACTATATGTTTGTCCTCAATCCACTTCAGGACTCTATTGATCACCTTCTCGAAGACCTTACTGATGTTTGGAAGAAGATTGATCGAGCGGAGATTCGCCGGATTGGAAGTGTCTTTATCACTTTTGGGAATGGGATGTACCACCGCAGTTTTCCAATGCGCTGGATAATGTGCATTATTCATTGCATTATTAAACAGGGTGGTATAAATGTTCACCGTTTCTAGAGGGAGATGTCGAAGCACAATGTTCGGTATTTCATCGGTTCCCACTGATTTCTTACTTCTAAGTGATTCGAAGATCGTTTGGAGCTCTTCCTCCGAAATGAACGGGGGCAGTACCCTATCGTTGGTGATGACATTATTTGCCATATTCTCGTCACTGAACTGGGTGAAACCCGAGCTCTCGAATCGCCAATTCAGAATTTCATTTCGAAGGTAGAAATTGTGCACAAGGACTCGATTCTCCAGATCGTGGTTCGGGCCAATGATAACATTCGCTTTGTACTCTTCCTGGAAAGTCGCTCCTATAGCCTCTACCTTCTCCTGCGGATCCTCGATCACAAAGAAGTTGTCATCATCAACAGCCTCATATGGATCTATGCCTGCTGCTATAAGTATGTTCTCGTTGTCAGTCGTTCGGGCGATTTTAAGACACGAAAGGTCGTTGTGATCTTTCCTCCGAAATATTTTATTTATTTGAGGAAACATATTCGGGTTGCTGGTGTTTAAAGCTCGAATTTTGTTGCTCCAATACAAACTTACAGATGCTCTGTAATTTTCCTTTATTAATGTTTGGAGGTTTTTAATCGACGACTTCAGTGTCATGATCTCCGGGTTATGTCTGTCAGTAAACTGCCTGTATAAGGTTTTTAGTCTTGACAGCAGTCTACTCTTATGTCGGTGCAGTACGTCAATAGTTTCGTTGCGGAATAAGTCTTCGTCGTTAGTGTGTTGGTACCGAGGTATCGTTTTGTCCATTGTTCGTTTGATTGTCTCGTCCATTAGTCTTAGATACCTGTCAATCTCCTCGTTTGACAGATTTTTGTTGGACGGTGGGTAGAGTGAATTCGAGGAGAGTGCTCTAGTCAGTGTTCTGGTGAAGTGTGTCCAACGCACCCTACTATAATTGTAGGAATGCCTTTGGACAAACTCATCCAATTCCGCAATTTCGTTGGGAACAGTTATTTCGGTGCTGAGACCGCAATGGTCACTGTCATACACGAAAGTGCGTAGACAGTTTGTAGTTTGTTGGTTAGTGCACGTCAGTTGTATTCGTGAGTCGAACAGCAGGAGATCCACATAGGACCCGTGTCTGGGAAACGACGGACTATCCGTCGCCTTAAGCTCAAGTCGATACATCACACTGTGCTGACCCCACCAATTGAATAGTAAGTTCCCTCTAGTATTTGGTGTATTATTTCCCCAATCACTATGTTTGGCGTTGAAATCTCCGCCGATAATAAAGTAGTTGTCTTCCAATTCCAGCCTCAGGAATCGAAAAAGCGTCTCGAGCTCTGAGATAAATAAGGTGGATTGAGTAGCCTTAGGTGCATAAACAGACACCATGTACAACCGCTTTCCACTACGGAGTGGGATATACACGATGCATGCCTCCAGCACCTGGAACCTACGTACTACACGACTGTATACTCTTTTAAAATGTATACCTTTTCGTACGAGAATTGCAACGCCTCCTCCCTGAATGGAGTTGGGTCGGTTTCTACGTACTATTTTGTATCTTCTGTGCCTCATTTTGTGTCTCTTGGTAAGCTTAGTTTCGCTAACCAAAAGCACATCAGGAGCTTGGTCTTTAAGCAACTTAAATAGTGCGGCTCGTCGTTCGAGCCTAATCAGTGAAATCACATTCACAGCAAGGACCTTCAGGGTTTGCTCCGCCACGTACGTACCCATTACGGCAAGCGGTATGTTAGGCCAGGCAGCAGCGCGTATACTTGATCCACCCGCGCGGTCTGTTCAGTTAAATGACGTTGTAGCTGAGCCATCTGCCCCTGGATAGAGAGCAAGATAGCTAGCATGTCAGGTACTGGTTCCGGTGCTCTTGGCGGTGGCGCCTGAGAAGCAACCTTCGCTTGCTGTACCGTATTTCCCCTACCTGCCGCCATTTGGGCATAGGTAACATGAGGAGTAACAGCTAGAGTTTGAAAGTGCACGGGTGGACGTTTAACTTCTACTTTCTGCTGCCGGGCCAGATTTATTCTTTTGATGTACTGGAATTTGGGACAACCCCGATAATTTGCGGTGTGCCCCGTGTTCCTACATAAAGCACAAGAGAGTTGGCTTTTTTCAGACGCTCCGTCCTTACCAAGAGCGCACTCCTCGGACTTGTGGTTCTTACCGCACTTCACGCATCGAGGCTGCATTTCGCAGTTCGACGCGGCGTGCCCGAACTTTTGGCAGCGAACACATTGTAAAATGTTTTCACTCCTCTTTAATTTCTCCCAATGTACAATCTGGTAGTCTAGGACTTTAATACTCCTTAGACCATCCAGATTGCTGGTGGGACTAAGCTGGACCAGGAAAATCGGCAGTTGCCGCTTCTCCCTTTTGGCTCTGGCTGTGGTGAATGGCTTGACCCCCACGAATTGGAGCCCTTCACACTTCTTCTCTTTCAGCAGTGCAAGTGGCACTTTTTGCTTGGTGGCTTTCTGCTCTTGCTGTTGTTGTCTCTGCTGCTGTTGCTTTTGCTGATGTAGTTGTTGGTTCTGTTGTTGTTGTTGCTTCTGTTTCAGATTCTGGTGTTGTTGTGGCGGCTGCGTATGCTTTTCTTGTTGATGTGTTTGTGTCTTCTGTTTTGGCTGATGTTTTTGTTTTATTTTGTCCGTTTGTAATTTTAACTGTTGCTGGCTTGCAACCTTTTGCTGTTGTTGTTGTTGTTGTTCTTGTGATTGGGAGCATACTTGTTGGTCCTTTTCACGCCTAGCTATATACTTTGCCTTAATGGCAAATACTTTTTCTTCAAGCTGCCTGATGGTGCTCATTATAGCTTGGACTTCATCCTCTTCGTCGTCCGACTCTGAGACAGCCAGAGCTGCGAAGCTGTTGTCGCTTCCCATGTAACGACCTTCGCACCTATCCGAATTATATGGGTATTCGTCATTGTCTGACTCATGACGCGTAGTATTTATTGCTGCCGCCGTAGAAGTTGAAGGCGTCGTCTCCCTTAATCCACCTGACAGCTTTTCGGTGGATTGTGATAGAGAGCGGCGCTTCAGTCTATTGGGGGTTGGCCTTAGCTTCCTCCTCCGTTTGGCATTACTTCTTGTTACCGCAAGTGAGAGGGCGCTTGATGTTGACATTTCATCAAGTCTCTTTCTGCTCCCACTAGCTTTTCCCAATAATGGGAAATCACACATCACGTGATTTCTCTTTTCTTTTTTTTTTTACCGTTCACTTTTTATTATTTCAATAAAATAAAAAAAACAATTGTCTAAAGTTGGGAATCAAACCCATGCCTCGTGATTGTGATGACCGACGCCGCTATCCACTTGGTTATCGATTCAAGTAACGGAATTGCGACCAATTACTGTACAAGTAAATTTAAACTTTTAACTTTTTCTCTCTATGAAAAGCCGAAACACGTCTGTTGTCTGCGGAGATCTGGGAACTACTGAACTCCAACAGCAGATCATTAGTATAATGATCAAGTGGCAATACCGACTACATCATGTAAACGCATTTCCATAGTCCGCTTTCATACGTCGCATGTTTCGAAAGATTCAAGTGAGTGCAAAAGGGAGGGATAATGAAACAAAAAATACCCAATTAACCAAATTCAAACTGCCTGTGGGTAGCAATTTCATTGCAAGTTTTTGACATTTCTTTTTCTCCTTCTTCTTTCTTTTTCGCATTTGCTTCATTACTTCTTTTGCTGTGTTACGAGCACAACATTTCCGTATGGCGGATGAACTGAAATGGACCAAAGAATTAACAAGCGGGCTCATTTTCAATTATGAAAGACTGAGCGCCAAAGATGAAATGAAAGAGAACTGTCAAATAACATGCAAACTCAAAGAAGGGGAAAGTCTTCATGTAGAGTTGCTCGCATCACTGAATGACAATTCAAAAGAAAATAACCAGAACATGCGCATTACACACTTGCGACGTATGAAAGCGGACTTAGTTATTTCAATAAAAGTAATTGCGTTGACTTAAGCAGTGTTGTCTTTTTATTTGAATTCTTTTTACGGACTTACAGCTGATGCCAGTTACCGCGGTAAGTTATTTTATTGCGTGATTGGACATTTTTGGTGCCGAAACTCGGGAACGATCGGTGTGAGACTTGGAACAATCCTGGTTGTGGCCTACACGTTGTGGCAATTAGAGAGAGGATTGTTACCAAAATAATATTCAGGGGCGTCGTGGCGAATAAATAAATAATTCAGTTTTGTGGCAGAATTTTATGCAAATTCATTTCGTGTGACGCGATTAGTAGTTGCAAAGGGGATTTTTTTTTAAAAATAACGAGCGAATCTGGTGGCGTGGTTTTTTCGGTCAAACTAATTCCTTTTGTGTTCTTTTTTATGCACATATATGTACATACATATGTGCACATACTACCCCTGATTACGATATACATATATACCTACTCTTGCAGTGTGAAAAGTGAATACATTAATTCCGTTGGCTTTGGCATACATACTCGTACATATTGTCTCTCGTTTACACCGTGCAGTGGCATCTCCTTCCGACTCGTAACTCGAATACCCTTTCGTGGCCCAATAAAACATTCTGCGTCGGTTGTCAATATACTTTTAGTGGGATACTAAAGTAATTGCGTGTGTGCAGAACAAGTGACAGAAGCAGTGGTGGTTCGAACTTGGCATAGGTGTGCACAACAAGTTGGATTGGCACATCAGGCGATTTTTTACTATGTGACACATACACATAAATATATCTGATTATCACTGGCGTCATCAAGTACCTATACTGCGTGGTACATAGTAGGTACTATTGAAAAGGTAAATCTTTTTTTCTATTTTTTTAAATTTTGACACAAACATGGCAGAGATAAACAAGAGAAAGGCAGCTATGACATCACAAGGAACATCACAGGCGACAGCACAATCCGCTCCTACAACTTCAATAGCTCCTCCACGTAAGCAATATTGACTCAACGACACATTTAAGGCATTCACGGTTACCAGTAACCGAATCATATTTTTGGCAACAACTCGCGTGAAACTCATCGAAAATGTTGGCATCAATCACTCTTGTCGACTACTCTGTGATCCAGGATCACAAGTCAGTTTTATTACTTCCCATCTGTTTAATCAATTGGCGGGATAGATGTACAGTTCAAGTTGAAGGCATTGGCAACAACATTTGCGAATACACTCGAGGCCGGGCAGACGTCCAGATGAGGTCGATTGCTGAACCATCATTCGAGCTACGTGTGAACTTCCACATCATCACATCGATTACATCACAAACACCAGTGGCAGATCATTGTTGGCAGCATCTTCGCAATATATCATTGGCAGACGACACGTTTGGGAAAACTGGCAGGATCGATGCACTAATTGGCGCGGATATATGGAGACAACTAATCACGGATGGCATTATTCACGGCGAGGCTAACGAACCAGTAGCACAAATAACACATCTTGGCTGGGTGGTCTTTGGCCCAGCTACTGCTACTCAAGCAGGTTCTTTGGCATTTCAGTCTATGACTTTACGGAGGAGTGAGGAGGATCACCATCTTGACGAACTTCTTAAAAAATCTTTGGTGTGGGTGACATTAATCAGAGGGAGTCAGATTCAACCGGTATCGACTATTGTGAGCAGATCTTCGTACAGACACACAGGCAATTACAAAGTGGCTTTTATGAGGTGCAGATGCCATTCCGGGCAGACGCACCATCGCTTGGATCATCACATCAACTGGCTCTTAGGCAATTCCATCAACTGGAACGGAAACTGGCTTCTGATCCTGAACTGAAGCGGAAATACATCGCATTTATGACAAACTACCAACAACTTGGACATATGCATCCAGTTCGAGACAACCATGGCGATCCATCACAGGTATATTTGATACCGCATCACGCTGTAACCAGTAAATTTAGGGTGGTCTTTAATGCATCAGCGAAAACAATGAATGGCATCTCATTGAACGACACACAATTGGCTGGTCCACCAATTCAGGAATTGCTGGGGAACATCATTCATCGGTTTAGGCTTTTTGACAGCTGATGTCGAGAAAATATTTAGGCAGGTACGTGTAGATCCAAGGCATATGCTGCAGTTATTGTATATATCTCAGCACCAAGCAGAAGGATGGCACACATGTAACTAGGATAATCACAGCAAAAACGAAGGTGGATCCAATCAAAGCAATAACAATACCAATGCTTGAGCTTTGTGCAGCTCATCTCCTCACCAACCTAATGAAGGATATTCGTATGGCTTTGCATTTGGAAGGACTTCCGTACACCCTTTGGAGCGATTCAAAAATCGTTTTGCATTGGCTTCATAAAAACTCTTCACAGCTCAAACAATACGTAGCTTCCAGACTGGCATTTATTCAAAAGCATTCAAGTGTGGCTAATTGGAATCATATTCGTACTCAATTCAATCCGGCAGATTGCGCAAGTCGTGGTATCAGTCCCGCAACATTGGTTACACATTCTCTTTGGTGACAAGGCCCATTACCTGAACATTATCCTATGGCCCTACTTAACGCTCTCACAGCACAGGAGGCAGAATCAATGGAAGCTGAGATGAAGTCACCTAAATCCAAATTGGCTCGGGCAGGGTCGACACTTTCATTGCAGACATACTACTGGCAAGATGGCAACCAGGCTCAAATACCTTTAGTTGAGAGATTCAGCGATCTTGGCAAATTATTTCGTACCACAGCAATTATATTTCGCTGGAAAAAGGCTCATCAACCTATCTCCGCAGAGGAACAGGAATTGGCATTGTAATGGCACATTAAAGCAGAGCAGCAACGGTTCTTTGGTTCAGAACTATCATTACTTCACAAAGGCCAAACCATTTCACCTTCAAGTAAAATTATTTCATTGGCTCCCTTTTTGGATCATACAACTGGCATACTACGAGTATCAGGCCGATTGGAAAACGCAGACATCAGCGACGAGCAACGACATCCACCTATTTTGGCAAAAGAAGGCACGCTTAGCGATCTCATCATATGGCAAACAGATCGCGACACACTACATGGTAGCATTCAACTAATGATACACACTTTTAGGCGAAAATATTGGATTCTGCATTTACGCACTCGTGTAAAAAGATGCATTAATTTTTGTGGGATTTGCAAACGACATCGGCATAACATGGCAACCCAACGTATGGCTTCACTTCCTAGAGCAGGAGTTACACAGGCACCCTATTTTTCAGTGGCAGGCGTTTACTACTTTGGTCCATTCAACATACGCATTGGCGCAAAGCGAGTACGCACGGAAAAGAAGACATATGTGACTATCTTAAGTGTCATGAACTCTATAGCGGCAATGGCACAACATTCACTAGCTCAAATCGGATACTGGCAGAAGACTTACGACATTGGCATGATAAATCTACTCAGCAACAGTTAGCAAACAGAGGAACGCAGTGGCATTTTATTCCGCCGAGGGCACCACATCATGGAGGATTATGGGAGGCGGCAGTGAAATCTGCTAAAAAACATCTACTAAGCGTTACTGGCAACGATTCGATCTACTACGATCAACTTCACACTCTATTAGTTCATGTGGAGGCTTGCTTAAATTCTCGACCGCTTGTGGCTTTGCATGACTCCAACGACGATCAACTAGCACTCACACCAGCTGATTTTCTTATTGGCTGACCAATAGTTTCAATACCAGACAAATCCGTCGTAGACATACCGAAAAATCGTTTATCTTATTGGCGCCAACTTCGACAAATGCAACAACACTTTTGGCGTAGATGGCTTGATGAATATCTCAGCACACTTCAGCAGCGATCCGAATGGCATACAGGCAATGATGATTTAAAACTCAACGATGTTGTACTCATACGCGACGAGAATCTACCATCAACACATTGCGAACTTGAGAGAATTATTGCGGTTCATCCCGGACAAGATGGTTTGATTCGCGTGGTCACCATCAAGCATGCAACTGGCGAATGCACCCGACCAATTCGGAAGGTGTGCAAATTACTGGAATAATCCTGAACATACCTGTTCAGCCGGGCAGGATGTTTAATATTATGACGAAGTGGCAACTCCAACAGCAGATTATTAGTATAATGATCAAGTGGCTACACCGACTACATCATGTAAACGCATTTCCATAAAGGAGATGTCAGTATCTTTTTCTGTCTTCGATAACATCTGAACCCGTTTGGTGGTGGCTTTATCCTGTGCTCTTTTTCCTAGTTTGCTTAGTTATTTCAATAAAAGTAATTGCGTGGACTTACGCAGTTTTTGTCTTTTTATTTTACGGACTTACAGCTGATGCCAGTTACCGCGGTAAGTTATTTTATTGCGCGATTGGACAACTACTCATAGACAGTCTGACCAGTCCCTGTCAGTGTGGTTTTACGCCAGAGAAGTCCACCATGGATTACATTTTCACATTACGACAGATCTTGGGAAAAACCCAGAAGTTGTTTCAAATCGATGCACCTCATACCACCTCTTCATCGATTTCGAAAGCGCATATGGCAGCATCTAAACCGACGAACTATACAAAGACATGTCTTGTTTTGGCATCTCTGCCAAGCACATTCGAGTATGCGGGATGACGATAGAGAATGAACCAAGACGAACCGAACCGAATGTCAGAAGAGAACTTAAACAATTCAACTCCAGAGGCACTATCTTTCAAAGGTCTATTCAGTTAGTAGTATAACAGACACCGTTGGTATAATGAGAAGAACACAGCGACCTGTCAATGAAGCATTTGCGACTATTCAAACAGAAGCGGCGCAGATAAATTTAGCGGTCAACGGAGAAAAACAAAATACAGATATTCTGAGCTCATTTTCTACTGTGCTGTACCTATATGTTGGAGTCGAAAACAGTCCGGACTAGGGCGATGATGTTCACGAGTTCAGGGTGGCTTTAATACAAAAATCCGCTGGTCTAAATGATCCTGACGGTATATCTCCCCGTCTGCTGAAGAGGTGTTATTCCACGCTGGCAAAACCATTGTATAAGCTTTTTCATCAATCCTACTCTTTAGGACTCTTTCCAAACAGATGGAAAACAGCATTTGTCTCCTCTGTCTTCTCTTTCCTTGAAAGGAAAGTGAAACCAAAACGTACATCAATCTGGCGAAAACAAGATGGTTACACTTAATATTTCTAAGGCATCAGAGTTTATCATCAGGCTCTTTTCTAGAAAATGCGTGCATTTGGGATCGACGACTCTCTTCTTCAAAGGATTAGAAACTACCTTTCGGAACGTTCAATTCAAATTGCCTTGGATGGTTTCAAGTCTGATATTCACAAAATAAATGCTGGTGTGCCCCAGGGCTCTGTTCTGTCTCCGACACTCTTTTTAATTTTCATCAACGATCTCTTGTCTGCTACTTCTAATCCAATATATTTCTTTGCTGATGACGGTACTCTCTGCTTTTCATATTCGTTCCCGGACTCACGGCAGCGTATGTTAAGCTCATTAAATTCTGATACTAACAGCATAACTAATTGGGGAACCACCAACAGCGGTCCTTAAAGCGAAATTTGAACACCCAGCCATTATCCATGAATGGAACTTGCATCGTAGAAATCGAAAACCGTTCCATTCTCGGTATGTGTGTCAATGACAACTTATGTTGGAACCGCCACATAGTCTTGGTTTCCTCAAGCCATATAGGAAATATTTCACCGCCTCTGACCAGGCTTCAATATATAAGGCGTTTATCCACCCAAATGGTAGACACATGGACAGGTAGACCTAAGACACTTTGCACTTGCTAGATAGGATCCAAAGTCGTGCGATAAAACAAACTCATAGGTGATGCCAATATTACACAGTCATTCGACACTCTCGAATACTAATGTAACGTCTCCTGTCTCACCCTGATGTATCGCTATTTTCACCACCAGTGCTCCACCGAAATTGCTGTGAATGCTCTTTAGTACATCCTAAAGCCCACCTTCGGACGTACTCTGCAATATCGTGTGTTACGGGTGGCCGTGGCTCAAGTGGTAGTGTATTGGGGTTCCAATAGCACGGCTCGGGGTTCAATACCAGCCGTGACCGAAATACTTACTTTTTTTCAAGCAAGTAAAATCTCGTGAGGTAAATGGTTTCCTAAATACAACATCAAGTCAATTTACACTAATAATTTAGTCTCCCCATTAAATGTTGGATGCCACCCGTGGAGCGCAATAGCGACTGACCCCAAACATCTTTCTTTCTCTTTCTGTTCCATTTTCCGAAAAAACTTAACACATGCTTTGGCATCATAAGTGTAGTCATCACTTTAAAAAAAAATCATGATTCTTTCCTAAGCCGTATAACTCGCTTATGGAATGCCCTGCCGAACCCTTTATTTCCTAGTCATTATAACTTACAAACATTTAAAACCAACGCTCATCCTCTCTTTCTGTGTGCAAACATTTTAAGGGTACATAAAATCCCTTGTGAGCGCGCCAATTATAAAAAAAATGGGTAAACCGAGTTTTACGAGTTTCTGATAAAGTCGTTCGTTATTAAAACGACTTTCGCATTCCTACATACATAGATGCAAACGGGACTGAAAATTACCTGAAGAACTTTTCTCACGAAGTGCCCGAAAGCATTTTACTCGGCTTTCGTCAGTGTGCGCTTCTGCTGTTTTGTATAATAAATTTTTGATTGCCCGAGAGAGGATTTTAGTACTCGATTGCCTTACCAACAAACAAATCAAAAATAGAAGCCCTTTTCCGCGACGACCGCAGACACGATCTTTCACCCTTTGGTAGCCGAAACCTGAGCTTTTGGTTTTTCGTTGCATCACGGACACATGACAATGGTATTCAAACTCAATTCAGTCATCACAGCGCTAGATGCGTCGATAGCACAGAAACTTGCTGACGTTGTTCCCCAAGAACCAGACGCAGATACAAAGTATCAATTTAAAAAAAAAGCGTGTAGTGTAGCCGAAAAAGAGAAATTACGTCAGCTGCTTAAAGGCATTCTCACCTTCTTCGTGAGATGAGGGATAATGCTTCTAGGAAACATAGATAAGATTTCTGCTATATATCTTAATCGCAGATTCTGCCATACCACATCTTTGCCCTCACAGAAACCAATCTCACCCCTGATATTATGAATAATGAATTATTTTCCCAAGACTTCGATTTACACCGTGACAATGGTCTAGATAAAGAGGAGAATTTATATGGCCGTAGTGGACTTCTAGCCATACACTCTCGTCTCGAGTCTAGACCCTTTAAAAATCGTCCACTGCATTCTTTGAATTCGTTTGCGCTAGAATTCCTATTTGCAAAGGCAACCTATGTATTTGTTGCTGCTATATTCGCCCCTCTCTACCTAAGCTTCTATGGACTCAGGCTGATCAGTCCTACTATACTGCAACAAATCCTACCTCTGATAAAGAGAATCTTTTCATCGACTGCCTAACTGACTCTGGTCTATATCAATTAAGTGGTGTCACCAATAACATCGGCAGACAACTCGACCTAGTCTTCGCCACTGATACAGATAGCTACGTCGTTTTAGAAAGTAAACATCTGCTTTCTAAGTTGGATAGTTACCACCCTCCCCTTTCTCTTACGCTGACATATGACAATGGTTTTAATCCCGTTTCCTATGAATATTCTTACAGTTTTAATTTTCATAGGGCTAACTACTCCAAACTGAACAACCTCCTCAGTATGGTCAATTTTAACTTTCTCTACAATAACCCTAACCTTACGGTTAACGATGCTCTTGCATCCTTTTATACCGAAATTTTAAAATGTCTCTCCCAATCTGTGTCTTTTTTACCCAAAAGGAATCCCTCATCGTCACCACCGTGGTATAATAAAGAGCTGCGATCTCTTCGTAACAAGAGAAATAAGCTCTGGTACACTTACTTAAAATCGCGTTCCGACACCGATTTCTTCTACTACCAGTCTGCCCAAATAAATTTCTCTGTACTTTGCCAAACTCTCTATAACAACTATTTAAACCGAATGGACTACACACTCATTTCCGACCCCAAAAGATCCTTTCACTTCATCAAACAACTAAAAGCAAATCGGATAACTATCCATCATCCCTAAATTTTCTTGATAGGTCCTCAGGCGATCCCCAAATTATTGCAAATCTCTTTGCAATTTCTTTTGGCCAAGCGTTCGCCATCGATTCCCAAGAGCCAGACCATTCTTACTTTTCCTACTTAAACAGCTGCCACAAACAACTTTGGAATCGGTGTCTATAACTTTAGAGCAAGATAGAGATAAAATAATAAAACTCAAAGATGATTATTCTGCTGGCCCTGATGATCTTCCCCCTATATTTTTAAAGAAATGTCAAATGCATCTAGCCCAACCTCTTACAGCTCTCTTTCAGCTTTCTATCACCCAGGGATTATTTCCATCAACCTGGAAAAGGTCGTTTATTATTCCCCTACATAAAAAAGCACTTTATGTGCACTGGAATCTGGAAATGAAGTTGATGTGATTGCCACCGATTTCAGCAAAGCCTTTGATAGAATTTCTCATGATATAATCCTTCTAAAATTAAAGGCTCTTGGTTTCCAGATAAACTTTATAACTTGGGTTCAATCCTATTTAAGTGAACGACTTTACTATGTTCTATTTAGGTCCATGGTTTCTGATCCAATTAAAGCCTCCTCTGGTGTCCCTCAAGACAGCCACCTTGGTCCCTTATTATTTATTCTGACCATTAATGATGCTGTTTGTATCATTAAAAATTCATACATATCTGTTTACGCAGATGATATGAAAATATTTAGATATATATCATCTTCCTCAGACAGCCTACTTCTGCAGCAAGATCTAGACAGGTTTTGTACTTGGTGTCAGAAGAATTTTCTTGAGCTTAACGTCAATAAGTGTCAGGCTATAACTTATACCCGTAAACGCCTCCCTACTTCACCTCGTTGCTATCTAATCTTTAATCTGCCTGTTCCCTTAGTGAATGAGTTGCGTGATTTAGGTGTTATCTGCGATAAAGAACTCAATTTCCGTTCTCACATTGATAGTATAATAAAAAAAAGTCAACTCTGTCCTTGGCTTTATCAAGCGCTGGTCTAAGGAGTTTTCCAATCCTTATGTTACCAAATCTCTTTACATAACCTTTGTTAGGCCTCTTCTTGAATATACCAGCCAAGTTTGGTCACCCTACTACAGAACTCACATCCTCCGGATAAAAGCTGTTCAACGCAGGTTTTTACGGTTTGCTTTACGTGGTCTTCCCTGGGATGATAGCCAAAACTTACCACCTTACACTGACCGGCTGAAACTTATAAATTTACAACCCCTTTCTATACGCCGAAAAGTTGCCGACATTCTCTTTATTCATCAAATTTTAGTAGGTAATATCGATTGTCCTTCCTTACTTCAAATTATTGCTTTTAACACCAATCCCCGCAATCTTAGGTCTGTGTCACTTTTCCGGCTCAATCTTCACAGAACGAATTACGGACACCTGGAGCCAATGTCTAGGATGCTTCGCGAAGTTAACGATGTTCTGCCTCTCTTCGACTACCATCTCAGCAAACTCTCCCTCAAGAACATACTTATTTCCACCTATGCCTCACGTCCTAACTTTCTTCAACCGCTCCCACCCTTTAGTTTTTAAGTGAAAATGTTAGTTTTAAGTATATGTTTGCTTGCAATAAGCCTAATAAATCTGTCCGGGATTGACCCGGGCCGCAAAATCAAAATGCAAAAATAAACTAACCTAGATGTCAAACTTTCCAGATATTGGAAAATCAAAACTGTGTGACCCTGACTGTGAATACGTGTGAATTGTCATTAAAGGCAGTTTCCCTCCCATTTTACACAAAAAAACGTTACTACATTACACACACTCGTGCGAATCGCTCTCATTCTAGCAATTGTACATGTGAATTGCTCTCATTCTAGCAAATTTTGACAAAGGCGACGAAGATATAGAGATGTAAAAGGGTTGGAATTCACTTACAGTGTGTCTGTGCGAAAGTTAAGGGTTTAAAAAAGTATTAGTAGAGTTTGTCATCTAGGTTAGTTTATCTATGGTTTATCTATGGACTTAGTGCAATCAACATCAAAGTATGGTTACGCTCGATTACGATTATGATTACGATTGCGATTACGTCTGGATCACTTCCAGGATTACTTGAAAAGAGGGCACATGCGAAAGAAATTGCACGGTGATTTGAAACGGACTCCCGATTTCCGTCTCCGAAGAGATCTTTCTTGGCAATTCCTCATAGCCGATGTACCAGTCAGTGATGCCACTTCGGAAAAAAATTCTGAAGTAGAATTGGCTCAAAACAGTGAAGCAGATTGAGCAAAACTGGAGCAGATTTTAAGAGAGCAACTGCATATTTTTTAACGCTTATTAGGTGCAACGCAGATTTCAATTTGAATTATAATAAATTTATTAATTATCTTAAGAAAAACGTGCGTTAAATTACATGTCTTACTTTACTTACACACTTTCAACTAAATTATTTTCTGGACTTAATTGCCGATCGAGAAATTATACAATATTTCCTCAGTATGTTTCTATACTTTTGAAAATAAAACGCAAAAAAAAAATTGATATTAAGATTCAAAAGTTGTCCACCAACACAATACGGCGCCATTTAGCAGAAACTGGCATCAAAAACAGGACTGCCAAAACTAAGCCGTTACTGACCCAAAAAGATATTGAAAAGATACTGTAGAGTTTTGCTATAGTGGCATCACTTAGTTGTAACCTAACGAAGAATATCGGAAGTAAAATGAAATACGAGTAACTTGAATAAATCACTTGTCAATCAGCCATTAAGGAAAGCACACGTTTTTTATTTCGTCTTACGAATACACTACAAATTGGCGACGAGGAAGTTAAATTATAAATCGTTTTACGAAGAAAGTATTATTTTCCATTTACTAAATATTTTTTGTGCTTATCAATTTGTTTTACACAAATTAAATCGTGTTACAAGTGTCATGACCCGCATTTTTCTTTAAAATGCCAGCCGACACAACACCCCCAAAATCGTCGATCACGCTGTTCCAGACATCGAGTGTTCCAGAATTTTCTCCGAACAACGAAACTTTTTCGATTTGGAAAGAAAAACTGGACATTCACTTTTGTGAAATTAATTGTACTGAAGACAACATTAAAAAAGCGGCTTTATTAAAATCAATAGGTGCAGCTCAATATACTGTCTTACACAGTTTATGCAGCCCCAGTTCACCTATTTCCAAAACATATACGGAGTTGTGCGCAATCCTAAGGACTCATTATACCCCACCAACAATAGTTTTTCGCGAAAGAAAAAAGTTTTTCTCTTCGGTTAAAAACGACAATGAAACCGTGGCTGAATGGTATGCAAGAGTCAAAAGCTTGGCATTAAATTGTAAATTCGATACACATTTGGACGCCTTCGTGTTGAACCAATTTATCATACATTTGCCTAGCAAAATATTTGAAAGACTATGCGAAGAAGACGAGAATCTTTCAGTCACTGCAGCACTAAAAAAGGCGATGAACATTGAAACAAAAATGACAACAGATATCAAAGAGCAACCTGTTAACCTAGTTATGAAGAAAAGCACGTGGTCGAAGGGTAAAGCACGAGGGAATCAATACAACACTTCTGGTGGCCGTAGTAGATTTGGAGCAGGCAGCGATGGATTAGGTGCAGGCAGCAGCGGTAGCGTAGGCGCTAGCAGGCAAAAACAGCAAAAAACTTGCTCACACTATGGTTGGCGCAACCACGATTCTCATTTTTGTAAATACAAAAATAGCAAGTGTCATTCCTGTTCTAACAAAAATAAAACTGTAAATTATGTATCAGATTCCGATAGCAATTATTCAGTTAATGATATTGACGACAATTTATTTAACCTATCTATTTACAGCGTGGCTCTGGATTCTACTAGGGGCATATACTATTTGGACGTCATCTTTGAGGGCATTCCTATCAAAATGGCGTGTGATACCGGTGCTCCTTGCACGTTGATTCCAGCATCAATATTCAAAAAAAATCATAGTGGGACATCAAAATTAAGACAATGTCAAGTTCCCTATGTGGGTTACAGTGGTAAAAGATTACCAGTCTTAGGTGAGTACGATGCTTTAATTTCATATCGTGGTCTCACAAGTAAAATAGAAGTAGTAGTTACTGAAACAAAAAGTCCTCCATTGCTTGGACGTTCTTTTTTAAGGAAATTCAATTTCGATTTGGTTCAAATTAATTCGGTTTTTGTTGAAAATTCAATAGTTGTTAGTAAGATAAAAAACGAGTTTTCGGAAGTATTCCTTGAAGGGCTTGGAGAATATAGAGACACAAAAATTTCTTTAAAAGTTTGCAAAGATTCTAAACCGATATTTTTCAAGCCTAGGCCACTACCTTTTGCGTGGAAAACTAAAGTTGAAAATAAACTGCGGAAATTAATTGAAGATGGAGTTCTCGAACAGGTAGATAATTCGGAATGGGGCACTCCCATAGTTCCAATTTTAAAACCAAATGGTGACTTAAGAATTTGTGGCGACTTTATGTCACAATAAACAAATGTTTAGAAAATTTCATTCATTCACTCCCTAGGATTGATGACATTTTCGCTTCATTAGAAGGAGGAAAATTATTTACCAAACTCGATCTCTCCAATGCATATAACCAGTTATTACTGGACGAAGAATCGCAACTATTATGTACTTGGAGTACACACATAGGCTTGTTAAAAGTCAAAAGATTACCTTACGGTGTTAAAGTTGCGGCGGCTATATTTCAAAGAGTAATGGAAAACTTGTTTCTAGGAGTTAAAAATGTAGTAGTTTATCAAGACGATATAACTATAACCGGCAAAGACATGCCACATCACATTCAAACTCTGAAGTTAGTTTTACGAAAACTTCTTTCAGCAGGTCTTAAGTTAAATGTTAGTAAATGTGAATTTTTCAAACCTAAAATATCTTTTCTTGGATTTACAATAGATGAAAACGGTTTAAGTAAAACCAATGAACGCATTTCCAGTGTCTTATTAGCACCCGTTCCAAAAGACATTTCCGGGTTAAGAGCTTTTATTGGAATGGCAAATTATTATTCCAAATTTATTAATAATTTTAGCCAGAAAATGTTCCCTCTATACGAGCTCTTTCGGAAAAATGTGAAGTTTTGTTGGTCACAAGAATGTCAAAAATCATATGAATTAATTAAAGATGAAGTAACATCCGATCAAGTTTTGGTGCACTTCAATCCAAGCTTACCTATAGTGTTGACCACGGATGCCAGCAACAATGCTGTAGCAGGAGTTCTATGTCACAGAGTTCAGGGTAGCCTTAGGCCTATCGCTTTTGTTTCAAGAGCTTTATCGAATAGTGAATCCAAGTATAGTGCCATTGAAAAGGAAGCTCTTGCCCTGATCTTCTGTATAACAAAACTAAAACAATACCTTTTGGGTAATAGATTTATTTTGCGAACTGATCACAGACCTTTGTTAGGTATCTTCGGTGAGCATAAAGGTTTGCCTATTATGGCTTCAGCTCAAATTCAAAGATGGTCGTTAATCTTATCAGGTTTCAATTATTCTATTGAATATATAAAAGGTTCCTCAAACAGTGCGGATGGACTTTCGAGGATGCCACAGTTCTCGATTGCAAAAGATCATAAAGAAAGTAATTATATAAATTTCATTGAATCCGAAAGCGAATTCGGTCTATTTTTAAATTATGCATTAAATTTGCATTAAAGGCAAACAACTTCTTCAGTTTAGGTCTTACACCAGCTCGAATTGGACCGCTCAAAGTGTTACTGTCTGTATGGTTGGATGCTGATGGAATTATCCATCTTAAGCTGTTGCCCCTTAACTGAAATCTACTGTCTCTACTCTCAACAGCTGTGCAAATTAAAGTCAGCACTAGAGCAAAAACCGCCAGGTCTGGTTTACCGAAGGAGTGTTCTATTCTATCAGGATTACGCTCGCCCTCATACAGGTAGGACCACCTGAACATAATTACATGAGTTCGGTTGGAAAAAAATAGTGCGTCCGCCTTATTCTCCAGATTTAGGACCTTTCCCACTTGTTCCAAAGTCTGCAAAACTTCCTTAATGGAACAATTTTTAGATCTCGTGATTATGTCCAAGAGGCCCTTAGAGTATTTTTTTCGTTAAAGCCAAATAATTTTTTTCGTGACGACATTAAGAAGTTGCCTGAGAGGTGAAGGGAATTATAATATGTACTTCAGCTTCAGTATTACATCAGATAATAGCCAGTGACATAATAACAGAAAATCATATTAAGGTCATAAATCAGAGAAGATCTCACTCATCCAGGACCAATAACACTCTTTATCAGTAGAAAAGGTTTAACGTCTTTTCTTGCTTGGGGAGCTTTTTTTATTTGATTTACTAATTGTTTCTACCCCTTTCTGTTTATTTTAAGTTTCTTATCTGTCAACAAATAGTGATCAGAGCCAAACACGCTCCAATGGCATTCCCAGCATTCATCGCGCGCGTAATTTTAACTTAAAGCGTCTCGAATTAGAATGCGAACAGTGCAAAGTAGAGGCAAAAAAGCGATAGCTAAAGAGATGTGCAGTAGCAATAGCAGCTTTTGGTAACTTTTCATCAGTAAACAGGGACAAGATTTGATAGTGATGCAACAAGTAAGCTGGCTAATATTTTTGAGATTGTTGTTCAACGAGGGAACAACTCGGAAGAGATTAAAATGATAAAGTATAAAGAAGACTAGCCCCTACAGAGAACAAGGAAATTCTGAACACGTAGAATGCACAGTGGCGCCCAGTCGAACCGGCCCTCCGAAGTTATGTCGTGAGAGAGTTGTAGGCAGCTGACAGAGCAATATAAAAATCCGTGGCGGCCAATGTGGCTGGTCAACATGCGACGCAATTTAAAGTTTTCTGATAATTATGGAGCAATATTTATTTTGTTAAATTATTCTCTCATCCGTGGTATTGTTTACATAGTTTTCATTTGCCAGATTTTCATATTTTCGGTCTGTTCATCGAGCGATCACTAATTGCGTGTTGTTGTAGCATCGATTATTATTACTCGTACCGATGTGTGATAAGAAAGGGAGTTGTTCCGCATGCGATAGATCATATTCTACGAGTAGTAATTTACGCGTTCCTATTCATTTCATTCATAAACAACGCGTGGATTTGAAGTGTTTTTGTTGGTTCATGCGTGGCTGTATGTGTGTGTTTCTGAGACATGGGTTGACCCCAACCTAGGTGCTGAACTCTATTCAATGAGTGGTTACAATATCTTCCGCGGTGGCAGACAGAATTGGTAGTGGTGTTGCCATTTATGTTCGAATTGAGTCTCTCTTACCACTTTTTGATATCATAGGGAATCCTACATCTTTTTACTTAAAAACCTTTATCTGTGGGGATCTAAACTGTAACATTCTTTATGAGTCCTGACGAGTCCTCTCCGTTCATTGATTCTATAATTACCCTTGGAGTAAACTTTGTCAATTCAACTGTCGCAACCCATTCTACACGTTCGAATAACACTCTTCTTGATCCTTCTTGGCACCCGGTGGACTTCCCATTATATTGAACCAAGATAATTTTTGTGAATACATCTGGCACACTAGTGTGATGGAAAGCAACAAATTGGAAGACGAAAACTAGCGGTCGTTTAAAGAACGATAAGCATAACCATCACGAGTGGGCTTTAAGTCTTCCTGAATCTTGTACTTTTGATACACAAATAAAGTAACTATCATAGGTACGAATTTGGACAACTTCATAATTGCCATTACTGAACACTGCACAGTTTAATTGGATAAACTGATAGATGTTACAAAAATCACCGACGAATTTTCAGTCTTCGTCGATTCATTCCGTGTGACATTTTATGACCCGGAAAGGAGATAAAATAACGGACCTAAGTGAATGTACAAAAACCTTAAACAGTGGAAGGGAATAGGACAGGTCCTGACATCTCCTGCGAAGAACCTTCACCGAAATTGTCTATATGACCCATAAACGTAAGCAGTGTTTTCAGAAGTTCTGAAGTTCTAGAAGTTCTAGTAGTTCTTAGAGCAGTAGTTTTAATGCTGGTGCCGGTGGAATCACAGTTTGATTGAGATCTACTTATGTGTATATCAAAACTCAGCGCATTAATCAGGCCCAAGTCAGACTATACATATCGGGTACCAAGACACTACAATATACGAGTATGTAAAACGAAATGGGCCAGCTAATGAGGTCCCGAGAAGAGCAGGGTAGATAAAACAAAAATAATTCACTACCACGCAAGAAATACCACACTTTTCGGTGAAACAATACAGTTCTCAACGGAAGTCAAATATTGAGGAATCTGGATGAAAAACTTACATAGAACACTCATGCTTCTTCGACTATTGACAAGGCCAAGGCGTCAGTATGGACCAGAAAAAATTTAGTCGGAAAAATTTGTGGACTTAATCCCAAAATGACACTGTGGATGTACACGGTAATACCGAGACCTATCATCACATATGCCGCCGCCGCGTTTGGTGGCATAAAGCAACGCAGAGGTCAACACAGGCCAAACTCAACAAATTACAGAGACTAGCATGTGTCTGTGCAGCTGGTACAGGTAAGCAACACGATGTACAATTAAACTTAAAGATCTACTTGAATTCGAAAACCTTAGTTTATCATATAAGTATTGGGGCTGTTGGTTGATGACAATCCTGTGTAGATATTTGATTGTGCAGTAGTCAAAATATCGGTCAAGTGTGTAACCAAGAATATTTTTGGTATAAACCGACACATGAGCAAAACGATTTAGGCCGTATACGTATCGCACAACATTGTTAAAAGCGAAAAGCAGGGGACCCAAAATGGATCCTTGTGGAACACCAACTGAAATTGCAATATAATCTGACACAGCATTGCTTACATGAACTGCTTGTTTTCTTTCAACCAGATAGGACCGTATGAGATTAGCGACTGATGTAGAGAAATTATAGAAGTTTATCAATTTTGATACAAGTAGTTCATGATCAACGGTATCAAAGGCCTTAGAAAAATCTAGGAGAGCGATAAGGGTGATTTGTTTCTTGTCTATTGTAACTCTCATGTCGTCGGATACTTTTAGAAGAGCTGATGTGCAGCTGTGGTGTTTCCGAAATCCAGACTGGTAGGCGCAAAGAACTTGTTCTTGTTGAAGAAAACTTGACATTTCATGGTGTATAACTTTTTAAAATATTTTTGAAAAATATGGAAGTATAGCGATAGGTCTATATTCAGTTGACGAGTTGCCTACTGCTTTCCTTTTTGGGATTGGTATAATCTTAGCTTCCTTCTAAGCACACGGAAAAGTGGATCTTGTTATTATATTATTGGAAATATATGTTAAAGCTGGAAGTACTCGTATATAGCGTAATATTAATTTAATAAAAGTTGGGTGGATGTTATCGATACCAACACCGTTAGATTTAATTTTTAGCACAGCTCTAGCACCGTCGATTTGTTCCACTCGGCCAACTTTGCGAATTCTTTATTTAGTTCGTTTGGATCGACCTGGTCTACCATGGACTTCAAGTTACTACCTACACCTAATTCACGTAAGTTTGTCCAAAGTGTTTTGGTTGAAAGTTTATGATCGAAGTGCTTAGCATAATAGCGACGTTTGGCTTCTTTAATCTTCGAGTTAACTATGTTACGTAACAACCGATAACTGTCATAGTATTCGGGAATCCGAAATCGTTTCCATTTTTGAATTCAGCAGCACGCTTGTTTCTTAGCTCAAAAATTTCATAATTTCATAATAACATTTCAACTTAAAGTTATTATATTTGGCAGCTTTCCTTTTTAGAGGAACATGTTTATCGAAGAGCTGTAAAACTACGTAATGGAGAAATTCAACTTGGACATCGACCGATGTTTCAAAAAATACGTTATGCAAATGAAGGCAAAGAAGGTCTTGTTCAAGTTGCTCCACATTTCTATTTTTAAAGTCCCTGCATGTATAATGTTTGTTACTGGTGACTAAATTAAAAGTGGTAAAAATGAGGTCATGTTTAGAAAAAACAGGAGCAGAAACCTGGGTAAAGAACACTTCCTGACAGTCACTGGTGATAAAAATGTCCAAGAGTGTGAACCAGTAAAGTGCGTTGGAATGGTCGAATTTACAACATCAAGACCAAGCATTTTAATGGAATCAATAAAAAGTGACGATCTCATATTTTCAAGAATATTACAATTAAAATCACCACACACAATAGTTCGCAAGTAAAGGGTTTTCCAATAGGGACTTGACAACTTTGAATTTAATTTGTGAACGCACTCTTCATTAATCATCAAACTGTCACTGTTAATTTAATCAGTAAACTCAACATTTTCATCATGGTAAAGTACACGAATGAGAAACGTCTGCAAATTATAAAAATTTTCTACCGAAATTCGGAGTCGGTGACTGCAACTTTAAGAGCGTTAACTCCAATTTTCGGTCGTAATTCTCACCCCAGGTAACAGGCAATAACAAGTTTAGTGCAAAAATTTGAGTCTACATATTCGTTGTGTAATGTTGCCGTGTCAGTGTTGAAAATATCGCTGCCGTTCAGGCGTCCGTAGCAAACGATCCAAATCAGTCAATTCCACGGCGTTCTCAAGAATTGGGCATCGCTCAGACCACATTATGGCGTATTTTGCGTAAGGATCTTGGTTTACACCCATACAAGATCAAGCTGACTCAAGACATGAAGCCGAGGGTTCTGGAGAAGATGCGCCAAGATGATAAATTTCATCGCAAAATCATCTTCAGTGACGAAGCTCATTCTCGGCTCAATGGGTTCGTCAATAAGCAAAATATGCGTTATTGGTGCGGTTTGTATGCCGGCGGCGTTATTGGGCCATATTTTTTCGTGGACGATAACGATCGTCACGTAACTGTGAATGGTCAGCGTTATTTTTGACCCGAATTGGAAGATATGGACTTGGACGACATGTGATTTCAACAGGATGAGATGCAGCAAGCCACGCAGTACACGCTACAATCGATTTATTGAAGAGTAGGTATGGTGAGCGTGTTATCTCAAGAAATGGGCCAGTCGATTGGCCGCCTCGTACGTGCGATTTAACGCCGCTTGACTATTTTCTGTGGGGCTACGTTAAGTCATTGGCTTATGCCAACACGCCGACGATGTTGGAAGAGCTCAGAGCCAACATTGAACGCGAAATAGCGGCAGTTTCGGCCGAAATGTGTGGCCGAGTCGTTGAAAATTGGGTCCAAACGTGCCCGCGGTGGCCATATGAACGAAGTCGAGTTCCATTCATAAATGTTTTGATTGTACTTCAAGCCGATAATAAAGATTTGAAATATCTCAAATGGTTTACGTTTTATTTAAAGAAAAAGTTGTCAAGCCCTTATTGGAAAACCCTATACTTTTAAAATTATTGGCACTCAAAAAAAATTGAGAAATCTGATGCGCTGTGACGATCTTTCAAGTGCTGTGACCGCAAATCTTTACTTTTCTTCGATTTTTTTTTTGTCACGTAACCCTGAGTAACTCTTCTGTAAATTACGGTCCAAAATTGAAACATAACTACTCGTATATCGGTTTTAACTAAAATATTCCTTCTTTGTCCATCCATGTATTTGAAAATCATTAATCACTCAACTTGAACTGACTGTACTGACAAAAAAATTTACTATGCCATTTTGGCAAGTAACTTTAAAAGATGGCGTATTTAGTCTGGATTCCAAAATGGTATGACACTTGATAGACTAAGACTTAGTTGAGGACAAACAAAAATATTTTGTTAAAGAAACCCGATTCATAGTTAATTCTTTTTAGTAAGTTAAAATGAGTACCAAGAGTGAGCGAGACAGACAGTGACGCCGTGATTGGAATATGCTAACATGCATCTCATTTATGGGGAATGCAGGTGTAATGCTAGTCTGCAGCCAGAATTTATCATGAGAGATACCCAATTGATCAGCGTCATCCGGGTCATCGAGTGTTTGTAGATGTGCAACGGTCATTCTCAAAGGGTCGCTTTCCAAATCGAATGGTTAGTGAGGGAAGACCCGTCATGCCCTACGAGGACGAAGTACCCTACTACTTTAGTACGTGCAATTGAAGAAAGCATAGGAGTACCCAAAAGTACAGCACACCGAATTCTAAGGAAAAACCGGCTCATTCCGTACCATGTACAGCGAGTCCAAAGTCTGCTACCCCGAGATTATCAAGGAAGAGTCCAATTTTGTCAAACGATGGTGCAGAGGTTCAGAGAAGATCCGATATTCTTCGAAAAAATTCTATGGTCGGAAGAATCAACTTTTAAAAGGGATGGGGCACGTGGAAAATCCACATTTGATGCGGGAACATAGATCACATTACCGTTTTAAAGTAAACATGTGGACGGGAATTTTGAATGGTAGAATTATTGGCCCATTGGCGCAGAATTTGAATGCGGAGGTTTATTTAGATTTTTTGGAGAACCACTTACCAAATTTATTGGAAGACGTGCCACTTAATATTTATGCATGCATGTGGTATCAAAAACATGTCTGCCCAGCGCATTATGCTCGCACAGTACGAGAGTTCCTCGATCGGGAATACTCCAACAATCCACTCGATTTTTTGTACTGGGGAACAGTAAAAGAAAAAAATTATTCTAAGTCGATAGAAAATTTAAACGAACTGCGCCAAAAAATTGCAGAAGCCGTTGAAGACATCAACTCCAGAAGACCAAATCATTTGTAAGAAGATGTAGAGCTTCCATTGCCATTGGAGGCAAGCAGTTTGAACATTTGTTGCAAAATACTCGTACAAGATCGGTAGATGGCGTTTAGTCGCGCAACAAACAACAGTTGTATATGTATACACCAAGAAAAAGTAGTGTAGCGCTGGATAATGTGCATTATTCATTGCATTATTAAACAGAGTGGTATAAATGTTCACCGCTTCTAGAGGGAGATGTCGTAGCACAATGTTCGGTATTTCATCGGTTCCAGCTGATTTCTTACTTCTAAGCGATTCGAAGATCGTTTGGAGCTCTTCCTTCGAAATGAACGGGGGTAGTACCCTATCGTTGGTGATGACATTATTTGCCATATTCTCGTCACTGAACTGGGTGAAACCCAAGCTCTCGAATCGCCAATTCACAATTCCATTTCGAAGGTAGAAATTGTGCGCAAGGACTGGATTCTCCAGATCGTGGTTCGGGCCAATGATAACATTCGCCTTGTACTCTTCCTGGAAAGTCGCTCTTATAGCCTCAACTGCTCCTGCAGATCCTCGATCACAAAGAAGTTGTCATCATCAACAGCCTCATTTGGATCTGTGCCTGCTGCTATCAGTATTTGTTCGTTGTTCGTCGTTCGGGCGATTTTAAGACATGGAAGGTCGTTCTGATTATTTCTCCGAAAGATTTTATTTATTTGCGGGAAAATATTCCGGTTGCTGGTATTTACAGCCCGAATTTTACTGTTTCAATACAAATTTTTCTTTATTAATGTTTGGAGGTTTTTAATCGACGACTTCAGTGTCATAATCTCCGGGTTATGTCTGTCAGTAAACTGTCTGTACAAGGTTTTTAGTCTTGACAGCAGTCTACTTTTATGTCGGTGCAGTGCGTCAATAGTTGCGTTGCGGAATAAGTGTTCGTCATCAGTGTGTTGATACCGAGGTATCGTTTTGTCCATTGTTCGTTTTATTGTCTCGTCCATTAGTCTTAGATACCTGTCAATCTCCTCGTTTGACAGATTTCTGTTGGACGGTGGGTAGAGCAAATTCGAGGAGAGTGCTCTAGTCACTGTTCTGGTGAAGTGTGTCCAACGCACCCTACTATAATTGTAGGAATGCCTTTGAACAAACTCATCCAATTCCGCAATTTCGTTGTTATTTCGTTATTTCGGTGCTGAGACCGCAATGGTCACTGTCATACACGAAAGTGCGTAGACAGTTTGTAGTTTGTTGGTTAGTGCATGTCAATTGTATTCGTAAGTTGAACAGCAGAAGATCCAAATAGGACCCGTATCTGGGAAATTATGGACTATCCGTCGCCTTAAGCCCGAGTCGATACATCACACTGTGCTGACCCCACCAATTGAATAGTAGGTTCCCTCTAGTATTTGGTGTATTATTTCCCCAATCACTATGTTTGGCGTTGAAATCTCTGCCGATAATAAAATAGTTATCTTCCAATTCCAGCCTCAGGAATCGAAAAAGCTCTGAGCTCTGAGATGAATAAGGAGGATTGAGTAGCCCTAGGCGCATAGACAGACACCATGTACAACCGCTTTCCAGTACGGAGAGGGATATACACGATGCATGCTTCTAGCACCTGGAACGTAGGTACTACACTGTATACTCTTTTAAAACGAATACTATATATTTTCGTACGAAAATCGCAACGCCTCCTCCCTGAATGGAGTTGGGTCGTGCCTCAGTTTGTCTCTCTTAGTAAGCTTAGTTTCGCTAACCAAAAGCACATCAGGGGCTTGGTCTTTAAGCAACTTAAATAGTGCGGCTCGTCGTTCGAGCCTAATCAGTGAATTCACATTCACTGCAAGGACCTTCAGGGTTTGCTCTGCCACGTACGTACCCATTACGGCTGTAGGTGCGTTAGGCCTGGCAGCAGCGCGTATATTTGATCTACCCGCTTAGCTTGTTCTGTTATCTGACGTTGAAGCTGAGCCATCTGTCCCTGAATTGAGAGTAAGATTGCTAGCATGTTAGGCCCAGGTTCAGCTGCTCTAAGCGCTGGGGCTTGAGAAGCTACATTTGTTTTTTGTGCCGTATTACCCCTTACCTGCCGCCATTTGGACGTAGGTAATGTGGGGAGTAACGGCTGGTGTTTGTACCTGCACGAGTGGTCGTTTAACTTCCACTTTCTGCTGCCGAGCCATATTTACTTTTTTTATGTATTTGGGACAACCCCGATAGTTTGCGGTGTTCCTACATAAAGCACAAGAGAGTTGGCTTTTTTCAGACGCTCCGTCCTTACTAGAGCACGTTCCTCGGATTTGTGGTTCTTTCCGCATTTCGCAGTTCGACGCGGCGTGCCCGAACCTTTGTCAGCGAATACATTGTAAAATGTTTTCGCTCCTCTTTCATTTTTCCCAGTGTACAACCTGGTAGTCTAGGACTTTGATACTCCCTAAACCATCCAGATTGCTGTCGGGACTTAACTGGACCAGGAAGAAAGGTAGTTTCCGCTCCTCCCTTTTAGCTCTAGCCGTGACAAACGGCTTGACCCCCACGAATTTGAGCCCTTCGCACTCTTTCTCTTTCAGCAGTGCAAGGAGCTCCTCCGGGCCAGTTGACGGTTCTAACCCCTTCAGCAGCATTGTTTGCAGCTTCTCCTCCTTCGGGGTATAGGAGAAGAATTCGGTCGTCGTATCCTTCAGTAAATTTTTAATTTTTTGGTATCGCTCCACTGTGTTGCAGTGGATCGCATGTCTATTAATACTTAAACGCTTTATGAAAAAATTATTTCCTATAGCCGACTTACATAGCTCAATGATGTCTTTTAATTCCATGTTGAAGGTGTTGATTGGTGGCACCCTTTGCTTGACAGTTTTCTGCTGATGTTGTTGTTGTTGCTGTTGTTGTTTTTGTTGTTTCTGCTGTAGTTGCTTTTGTTTTTGAGTTTTGGTTTGGGATTGTTGCTGTTGAGGGCTCTGTGGCTATTGCTGTTCCCTCGGCCTTCTCGCTATTTGCTTAGCTTTAATATCTAGAACTGCTGTATGCTGTTGTTTATATTTTCTACCTCTTCTTCTTCGTAGTCTGATTCGGAGGCAGCTAGATAGGCGAAGTTATTAAGGACACCCATGTAATGACCTTCACCACCGTTGGAGACGTAAGGGTATTCAGCGACCACTGGTTTTTCCTTCTTCCTAGCTGCTGTAGTTGATGTTTTCGCCTCTCTCCTGGCTTCAACCGGCAGTTTTTCGGTTGAAGCTGATAGGGAAAGGCGTTTAACAGTTATAGTTAGGCCTAGCTTCCTCCTTCTTTTTACTGTCCCCCCGCTCTCTGATGTACCTCTCTGGGCCGACATTATTGCCTCATCGGCTGATTTGATCACGCAATACACTGGATCCGCTATTGCGTGAGCCGACCGCTCATCTTTATCCATCACTTGATGGATACTCTTATGTGTTGTTATGTCTTGTTTTTTTCTATTAATTATGGAGAAAAAAAAAAGAAAAAGTCGAACTCAGCACTCTTTGTCGCCGATTGATTGTCACTTCCACTAGGCCAACTTGCCCATTTTAAAATTTTTGTCAAACACTTTATTTTTAATATGTCCACTGTTCTAATTCACAAGAAAATCCAAAACACGTCTCTTCGCCTCGATCATAGATAAACTAAACCAGATGTCAAACTCTACTAATACTTTTGCAAACCTTTACAGACGCAACACTTTTGCATCTCTATAACTTTGTCAAAATTTGCTAGAATGAGAGCAATTTACAAGTAAAATTGCTAGAATGAGAGCGATTTGCACGAGTGTGTGTAATGTGGATGACGTTTTTTGGATCAAATGGGCGTTGTTTGTATAAAAAAGGAGATAAATTACCATTAATCACAATTCACACGTATTCACAAACAGAGTCTCACGGATAGTGACGATCAGTAAAAAACCGGTTTTGATTTTCCAACATCTGGAAAGTTTGATATCTAGGTGTAGTTAGTCTATGGCCTCGATGGTCGATGGACGAGTGACAAATGCGGCATCTTTTAAAGTTACTTGTCAAAATGGCATAGTACATTTTTTTGTCAGTACAGTCAGTTCAAGTTGAGTGATTAATGATTTTCAAATACATGGATGGACAAAGAAGGAATATTTTAGCTAAACCCGATATAGTTATGTTTCAATTTTGGACCGTAATTTACAGAGGAGTTACTCAGGATTACGTGACAAAAAAAATCGAAGAAAAGTAAAGATTTGCGGTCACAGCACTTGAAAGATCGTCACAGGGTGTCAGATTTCTCGATTTTTTTTTTGAGTGCCAATAATTGTAAAAGATTTTTAGATTTTTTTTTTATAATTTTGTGATAACCGACACCACTTTACCTATCACCAGTTTCCGGCTTGACGTTGTGTAAAGATGAAATGATTCTGAAAATGTGTAAAAGTTTTTACCAAGGAAAGAACTTAGGAGATAACCTCACTCGATCACGTTTTGTTTAAGAAGAAAGATTTATTAGGCAAAATCATTCGACATTTGTTAGAAAATGACTATGTGCTTAAATAATGACAGCACAGATGTAGTTGGCGTAAGTTAAAAATAGTTCTACATAAAATTGTGAAATACAGACTTCAGTGAAACAGTTATATAATGATTGAATGATAAAAATATAGTGTGTAATGATTTCTAAACATTCCGGCCGCTTCGACGTCTCAATTTGAGCGTTGAAAAATAACTGCTGCTTAACTTGACGATCTTTTCTCAGTAGCATCATTGGAAACTGGTAGCAAACAAAGTTTTGATATGGGACGCTTAACTGTTGTTGACTGCGTCTTCACAGTGACGACTCTTTCAAGTCCGTCACCACCTGGATGTGTTGAAATAACTCGAGCCAGTGGCCATTTGCAATATCTTGCAAGCGTTAAAGGTACTCGTGAGACCATCTCTGCCAGAATCTTTCTAGCAATTGGGGAAGACTTGCGAAAGTCTTGATGTGGGTAATTGGATTAAAGATGGTTCAGGAACTGTTGTTAAAGCATCTCCAACAATGAAGTGGCCTGGGGTGAGAGCTTGGGTCATCCGAGAGAGGGCAAATGGGACGAGAGTTCAGAAAAGATTCCACTTGTATCAGGAACGTGGAAAATTCCTCGTATATGAGAACAGCATCTCCTATCACTCTCTTGATGTGGAACTTGGTTGACTTAACAGCTGCCTCCCATTTACCTCCAAAGTGAAGAGCTGTGGGAGGGTTGAATGACCACTTCGTGCCATCATTGGCTAGTAGATCTACTAAAGATTTCATGTCATTAGAGGCAGAATTGAACAACTTAGGCAGCTCTGCATCAGCGCCAACAAAATTGGTCCCACAATCACTTTTCAAAGTTGAACAAATTCCCCGTCGACCAGTGAAGCGCTTGAAGGCCGCAAGAAATCCGTCTGTAGAGTAATCCGTGACAAGTTCGAGATGAATTGCAGATGTAGAGAAGCATACAAACACCACTAGATATCCCTTATACGTTTTAGCTCCTCGCCCTTTCCAGGTTTTTAGTGTGAAGGGGCCTGCATAGTCCACACCTGAATGTAAAAATGGACATGAAGGAATCGTTCGATTGATGGGAAGCTGGCCCATAAGTTGACTTGGTGTTGAAGCTCGATAGCATGCGCAAACTACACAGCGATTAATGAAACTACGAACTATATTGCGACCTCCTATAATCCAGTAGCTCAGTCTAAGCGTGGCCAGTATTAATTGAACTCCACCATGAAGTGTAGACTTATGTGTATAGTCCAGAATCAGCTTTGTTAGGTTTGACTCACGTAGAAGGATTATTGGATGCTTCGTGTCCGGATCGATTTGGGCGTTCCGAAGCCGCCCGCCAATTCGAAGAATTCCATAGCAGTCAATAAATGGGGTAAGGCGATAAATTGGGCTGCTGCGATGAATGGACTGTAAGCTAGACAAATGTCTAATTTCTGAAGAAAAACTCTCGATCTGTACGTATTTGATCCAAAACACCTTAGCTTCATCTAGTTCCTCGGGCTTCAACCATCGACTGAATTTTGTGATTTTTGGTGGGACATTTCCATCAGATTTCGCTTTTTGTTTGAGGGTTTTCGAGAACGGTATAAGCCGCCTACACCAGGCAGTTATGCGTAATAGTCGTATCAGCGATGAGTACTTGTTTATAAGATCCCAGGAAGTATTAGATTTTTACCTCGTAGTGAAAGCTACTATTGGCCGACGTTCAGATCAGTGCTTGTATCCAAGTTAACACACAGAGATGGCCAAAGACTTGAGTCGAGTTGCAGCCAACTGGGCCCGAACCACCAAAGTGATTTCTCAAATATCTGACGTGGTGACAAACCCCTCGACGCATGATCAGCTGGGTTGTTCTTTTCAGGTATATGATGCCAATGCGCATCAGGAAGAATTTCTTGTATTTGAGGGACACGGTTGCGTACAAAATTTTTCCACCTAGTTGGTTGGCCTTGAATCCAAAACAAGGCGGTACTGGAATCAGTCCAGAGATGAATAGCTGATACCTCAAGATTCAAGACTTTTCGAATATAATTGACGTGGCGTGTAAGAAGCAAAGCTGCTGAAAGTTCCAAACGTGGCGTTGTAACACGAACATTTCTAGGTGGATTACTTGATTTGTTGGTTTTTTGAATAGGAGCCGCTTCGGTCTTCGATGCTAAAATAGTGATTTGAATATTGTCTATACCCCTGGCAACACGAAGATAGATGACTGCACCTAGAGCCGAATGAGAGACGTCCGCAAAGCCATGAATCTCAACAGATAAATATGATGAAGTTAATCCAAGCCATCTTGGTACGCTGATTAAATGAAAATCTTGAAGCTCATGAATGTAGGTTTTCCAGCGCAGCTCAAGGTTTAGAGGAATAGCTTCATCCCAGCTTAGATTAGCTTCCCAAAGCTCATGCATGAATATTTTTCTTCGAACAACCACTGGCAATACGAGACAAAACATTTCTCTTCGTGTAGATATGAATCGATCTTCAGCAGGTTGCCAGTTGAGTCCCAAAGTACGATGTATGGGACCACCTTTGATAGAATGCGTTTGGGATGAGGTACAGGACGCATGTTCTTGACTGGGAGCATCTTCTAAGAGACTTTCGTGGCTGGCTGCCCATTTTTGAAGTGGAAAACCACCCGCCAGGAAAAGATTTATTATTTGACTAATTTTGTGCTTTGACTCCACTGTAGTCATCATCGACGTAAGTGTTCTGCTCGATAACTTCCTTGGCCTCTGGATAAAGACGACCTTCGTCTGCTGCAAGTTGTCGAAGAACTATGTTTGCGAGATACGGAGCTGAGCTGGTTCCGTACGTTACCGTTGTTAAGACGCATTCCACCAGATTTGAGTTTTCAAGGCACAAAATTCTCTGAAAGTCCCAATCATCGGGATGAACCTGAATTTGCCTAAACATTTTCGTGACGTCAGATGAGAAAGAAAATTGATTTATCCGCCATCGTGTTATAACGTCTGGAAGATCCACATGAAGCTTGGGGCCTTCGTGAAGGAATTCGTAAAGTGACAACCCTTGTTGGGTTTTAAAGGATCCGTTAAAAACCACTCGGAGTTTAGTTGTGGAGCTCATCTCACGCACAACTCCATGATATGGTAAATAAAATACCTGATCAGCTACTTTAGCAGGTTCAGATGTTCGGCGCATGTGCCCTAAATCCTCGTACTCTCTGATGAACTTAGAATAATCTTCATAAAACGTTGAATCTAGCATGAAACATGTTATGAATCATGTTTACCGCTGCAGTGCGAGAGTCTCCGAAACTTATTGGACGTGACTTAAAAGGAAACCTTACGATATATCTTCCTTCCAAGTCTCGAGAGTGAGTTTTTTTTTTATTTTTTATAATGAGCGCGCGCTCAAGGGGTTTTAGTACCCTTAAGGTGATTGTACACAGCGCGGGCAAAGGAAATTTAGGGAGGAAGAAAAGAGAGGTACCGATGTACATTGTTTTTAAATGTTTGCAAGTTATAACGACCAGGAAATACAGAGATCGGCAGGTCATTCCATAAGCGAGTTGTACGGCTTAGGAACGAATCACGATATTTTAGAGTACGTCCGAAAATGGGCTTAAGGGTATACTGATGAGCATTCATAGCGAGACGGGTGTTACGGTTGAAAGTTTGAATGGGCGGAATGCTACTGGCAATTTCAGTGGAGCACTGGTGGTGGAAATAGTGATAAAACAAAGTGAGACACGAGACATTTCGTCGGTGTTCGAGGGTGTCCATTGATTGACTGATATTAGTGTCGTCAATAAGTTTTATTGCGCGGTTTTGAATCCTATCTAGCACGGGCAGAGATGTTTTAGGAGCACCTGACCAGATGTGGGAGTTGTACTCCAATTTTGGGCAGATGAATGCCTTATATATTGAGGCCAGATCAGAGGGGGTAAAATATTTCTTACATCGCTTGAGGAAACCTAGACATTTTGCAGCATTTTTGGTGATATCAAATATGGGTCATTCCAGCGTAAGTTGTCATTGACATACCTAGAATGGAAAGTTTTTCGGTTTCGACGATTCAAGTGCCATTCATGGATAATGGCTGGGTGTTTAAATTTCGCTTTAAAGACAGCAGACAGCATTGTGTTTTGGAAGCATTAAATTCCACTCTATTGATAGTTCTCCAATTGGTTATGCTGTTGATATCGGAATTTAATGAGCTTAGCATACGCTGCCGTTCTCGTACTACAGCCGAAGAGCAGGCCCGTGAATCCGGGAACGAATATGAAAAGCAGAGAGTACTGTCATCAGCAAAGGAATATATTGGATTAGAAGTAGCAGACAAGAGATCGTTAATGAAAATTAAAAAGAGTGTCGGTGACAGAACAGAGCCCTGGGGCACACCAGCATTTATTTTGTGAATATCAGACTTGAAACCGTCCAAGTCAACTTGAATTGAACGTTCCGAAAGGTAATTTCTAATCCATTGAAGAAGAGAGTCGTCGATCCCAAATGCACGCATTTTCGACAAAAGAGCCTGATGCCAAACTCTGTCAAATGCCTTAGAAATATCAAGTGCAACTATCTTGCTTTCGCCAGATTGATGTACGCTTTGGTTCCACTTTTCGGTGAGACATGCCATCAAATCACCAGTGGACCTGTTGCTACGAAAACCGTACTGCCGGTCATTGAGAAGTTTTCGTGTTTCGAGATATTTCATGAGGTGACGATTTATCAGTGTTTCTATGACCTTGGAAAGAAGGGACGTAAGTGCAATGGGTCTGTAGGAGGAGAGAGAAGATGATTCGCCTTTTTTAGGGACGGGCTGGACAAATGCTGTTTTCCATCTGCTCGGGAAGAGTAGGATTGATGAAAACGCTTACCCAGTGGGTTTGCCATGGAGGAAGAACACCTCTTCAGAAGAAGGGGAGATATACCATCTGGACCAGCGGATTTATGTATGTTGAGATCTTTAAGTACTCTTGCTACTACACGAGTGCGAATGTAAATTCGTCCCATTGAAGGTTCGACGCACTCAAGTGTAGGCGGAGACAAAGCACAATCTGGGGGTGTTGAGCTGGCCGCAAAGTGTGCAGCAAGCAGATTGGCCTTATCCAAAGAGCTGACAGCTGGGATGTCATTGTAAATGAGCGTTGGGATGGAGGATGAGGCGGAATTTCTAATGTTTTTGACGAACGACCAACAATTTTTACTGCCTTTGGGACATTGCAGTATTTGTTGCCCTTAGTTTTTGGTCTTATAGGAATTTCACACGCTTAAGAAAGGCGTTGCAGTCATTTCTGGCTCGTTTGAACTTTCTTCGGTTTTCCTCTGTCGGGTTGGTCTTGTAGGACCGAAAAAACATTTCTCTAACCCTGACGGCCTCTTTACAGCTCGAGTCGTACCATGCCTTTTCTTTTGGTTTGATACTCTTCATCCGATGAGGAATAAAGGATCTCATTCCAAAGAGAATAGTGTCTATAATCATATCAGCAGCGGCATCCACGTCGTTATCGAGGAAGCATAACGACCAGTTAAAATTCCTAAAGAAGCTGTTAAGACCGCTCCAGTTGGCTTTCTCGTATTGCCATACGGTTCTTTTAGGAATTTTTTCTCTAACTGTGTGGTCGGTGTACGAGAAATTAGCTGATATGACACAATGGTCCGACGAGCCTAGAGGGGAGAGCACATCAATGGTGTACTTATCAGGGTGAGAAGTTAGAAACAAGTCCAGGGTGTTGGCGGTATGACTATCAACGTCTGGTATTCGCGTGGGCTCATTTACAAGCTGCGTTAGGTTGTTTTCCTGAGCGAAGATCTCAACGCATCGTCCTTCGGGTGTTGTCCGTCCAGAATGTCGAAACCACCCAGAATTGTGTATGTATGTATCGCCCGTAATAAAGATTTCAGTATGAGGATACAGGGATACAATTCTTTGAATGGAGTCACGCAGCGCATCAAAATCGTTAAAAGTCGAATTGCTGTCCAGTTTTGGGCTTCTGTAAATAAAGCAGTAGTGGATAATTTGCTTACGGAGATGGAATTTTAACCACATGAAGTTGAATTCCGGATTAGAACATAGATCACATTGTGGTGGAGTTTGGTAAGCTACATCACTACGCACATAAATGGCGAGACCGCGGTGAGAGAAGAATAATGGCACTGGTTCGTAGCCAGGTAGCTTCAGATCAGAATGATCTGAGAGGTGTGGGCGGGGATCTACCTGTGTTTCACTAAGTGCCAAAACAGCTGGTCTGTACTCACAGACCTGGACGTACGCAGAAAAGTGATTACTTTTTAGCCCGCGTATATTGGCTACGTCTACCCTGAATTCCCTAGTCATAATCACAGACAAACACAGAATACACAAACACCGACGATACTAAGCAAGGCTGCGAAGTGGAAATTCTGACGTTGGTTTACCGAATCAAATTGTTGTAGGTGTTATGCCCTTACAACAATATGAAACAGTGCACCAACAAAATTTTCACTCACAACCCCGCTATCCATCAGTTGTTACATACACTCAGCCACTGCCCGTACCGTATGGTAAATACAGTAACGGCAGTGACTGCGTGCAAGCAACAGTACTTCGACTAGGAGCGGGTGAGGTGGGATACCCGCACTGTGTGAAATTTTTTTTTCAGTCACTGCACTTTTTGTTTTTGTATTCTTTTTTTGCACACGCGCGCGGTTTTTTTTTCACAACAATATTGCGAGTGCACTGGTGGAGTTGTGCACTCGACGGTGGTCGACTCGGTACTGAGTGGTATTGAAAATCTTCTCGCTGAAGTTAGTTGATTACTAGGCTAACTGAAGACTTCTTCTTGAATCCAAAATCGTTTTATTAGGTCGTTGAGTTCGTGGTCAATATGGCAATGAAAAACCTCTGCCCAAACTAGTTAGTTGAGCAACAGCAGATCAACCCTACTTGCAATTAACGACTTTGAAATAAAATCAAAACTTGTCTGGAATTGCCTTCAACTCCTACAACTACTGGCCACCACAAATAAAGTCCACCTGATTTGGGTGCCAGGACATAGCTGATAAGAAGGCAATGAAAAAGCAGACGAACTAGCCAGAAAGGATCCGCATCTCAATTTCTGATGCCAAGACCATTCTGTGGGCTATCATTTCTGGAGAAAAACTGTAGGAAAGACAAACCAACAACAGGCCAAGCAGTTACCACAAAAAAACGAAACAACTACTCGTACTACAATTAAGTAGAAGACAGATCCGACTGATCACAGGTTTTCTCACAAGAGCACTGCCATGTGAAAAAACACCTGCGACCATGGGCATAGCACAAGACAATAAATGCAGATTGTGCAACGAAGACGTGGAAACAGCAGAACACATCCTATGTGACTGCAGTAGTCTAATCAAAACACGTCAACGTTACCCAAGTAAATGTTAATGATTATATCAACAGTGTCATCCACGTCGTTATCGGGGAATCATACGTAACAACTAGTTAAAATTCCTAGGGAAGCTGTTTACTCCGCTCCAATTGGCTTTCTCGTATTGCCATACAGTTTTTTAGGAATTCTTTGTTTAACTATTGTAATGACCGGTGCTAAAACCGTAGATAGCATAACAAACACAAGTGGTAATTTCAATAAAACTTCTTTATTTTTATTTATTTAGACTACTACGCTCTGACACGATCTCTAACAGACTAACTCGCGTAGCCGAAGTTGTGTGGAGGATTACCGGCGAGTGAGAGAGCGCATCGTGGGTGTAGAGAGCACTATGTAGTGAAGCGATGAGTGGCGAGAGCGTAAACCTCCGTGTCAGCTCAGAGCTCGTCCTCGCTGACAGGTCGCCATATCCCTCCGATTTTTTTTAGTTTCAGCTTCATGGAAGAATCCTCGGTCCGAGAATCATTTGCGACGTCTGCTTTACCTTCACCAGGTGAGAGGCCGTGAGTCTCCTCAGTTGTTGATTGTTCTACAGCAGTCTGAGACGGAGTTGGAATCTTCTTTACATGGGTTACATTTCGTCTGAAGGTACTTCCGTCTTCTCCTCGAACAACTACTTCGCTCGGGCCTCTTTGGAACACTTCAACTCGTTTGAGTCAAAAGTCGGTGTTAATTTATTTGCAGGAACCAGGTTATGAAGCAAAACCTTATCGCCGACACCAATACCTCTTTCTTTTCCTCTCCGGTCTCTGTCTGCCCTTTCTTTCCCCGAATGTTTGCTCATTGTGTCTAAGTCTCGCACCTCTGAATCTAAAATATTTCCGCTTATATCTTGTACAGAGGGCATCTTGTCCCTGATTGTTCTGTTGTAAAGAAGCTTCGACGGTGATTCAACGGTTGTAACGTTGTACATTACGGTGAACTTTTGTACTTCCCTTTTATAATCCCCCTTTTCATGGGCAATTTGAAGCCGCTTCGGAATAAATCGATTCATATTCTCCACCTCGCTTTTCTCCTGTAGCTAATAGAGGTGGTTAATTCAATATTGTTGGCTTCAAAATGGTCTTTGAATTCGCTCCTAACGAATTGCCGACCATTGTCCGCCTTTATCGACTTAGGGTAGCCTAACCTGCAGAATTTTTCCTCCAAGTTGGCAATGATATCCGCTATTGTAATTTTCTTCATAAAATTTATCTCTTGATATCGGGGGTGATAATCAATGATGACAAAACTGAAATCATGGATTGGTAATAGTAATAAGTCGATTGCGATACATTGCTAAGGTACGTCTGGGAATGCATGTCGTTGCATGGGAACTGGTGGTGATGGTTTTGAAGGTAGTAGACATTCACGACACTGCTTCACGAATGACTCTACTTCTCTGTAAATTAGCGGCCACCATACTTTTGACCGAAGTCTGCGCTTCATGACTGTTTCTAATGGATGGCCTTCGTGCCCTAGGTCTAGTACTCTTCGTCGTAATGCCGCTGGTATAACAATTCGGGCACCGCGAAAGAGAATGTTCCCCAGGGTGCACAATTTCAGCCGAAATGGGAAGAACTTGTTTTTAACATTGGTCGTCCAATCGTCACTCTTTACACTTTTTACTGCTTCTACGAGTTCTTGATCCGTGTCGATGAATTTTACTATCTCGCTTATTGTAAGTGCGTGGAAAACCGTATTTTCGTGCACAGACGCTATCACAATGGGTGTCAAACGAGTCAGTTTCTTCAGTTTTGTACAATCTTGATAACGAATCGGCTATGTTCAATTTACTCGCCTGATATATTACTTTAAAATTAAAGGATTGAAGTCTTAGTACCCATCTTTCAGTCCGAGCTGGAGACTTTGATGTTTGTTTGATGTTTGATGTTTCTTGTTCTAGGGGCTTATGATCAGTCACAAGCTCAAAAGTTATTCCTGCGAGATAGTAATAACAGCGTTCTACAGCTCAAACTAACGCCGGGTTTTCCTTTTCAATTTGTGAATATCTCCTCTCTACAGTAGAGAGGTTTTGCTGGCAAATGAGATAAATTGAGAGTTTCCATCTTGAAACTGCAAGAGGACTGGACCCAACGCTACTGGACTTGCATCGGCTATTAGACGAGTGAGATTCTTGGAGTTAAAATAAGCCAGAGTGGGAATTTTCACAAGAGAATTCTTTAATCGCCGGAACGACTGCTCTTGTTTTTCGCCCCACGTAAAGGGGACGTTTTTTTTTTTACTCCATAATGGTTCCGTAGCATCTGCCATAGCCGGAATGAACTTCCCTAGATATGTCACAATGTCTTATAACGCAGATGGAATACGACGTACTTGACTGACTCACCTCACGATAGTTGAACCTGCATATCTTTTATTTTTTTGGGAATGCTCTTCAAGATGATTAATGTCAACCCCAATTTTAAAAACTTTTAATTTGGTGGCTATTTCACGGCCTAGTAACGATTGTTTGTCGTTCTTAATACCGCTCATTCACGCTTATGGGGGCTTCTAAAACTGATATTATTTCAAGCAGATCCTTACCTGCATACGCTCTGAACCGGTCTGGTGATTCCTTTCGGATGTTCAGCAATGCTCTCGAATTGTTATAAATAATTGTTCCCAGTCTTTTTCCCCTATAAGATTGAATCGTGACCCTGAATCCATAACCATCGCCAGCTTAGCCAGCCCCCAACATAGCAAACAATTTTCCCACTTGATGGCACGCCTAGCTCTTCTGTTATTTCGAAGCAGTCATGTTCATGATCCCTTTCCCATTTGTTCACCTTTTCCTCTTACTTTTCTTCGTCTACAAACCTTAAATTTGACTGTCCAAACCTTTTTCTTTTCGAACTCCACCTGTCTTCAAAATTATTCTTTCGTTTATCTGTTTTAGTCCTAAATCTTCTGGCGAAATTTCCCACAAACCCACACTTATTGCATCTGACATTTCTGGCCGGGCAGCCACTACTCTCTCTAAAATGACCTAATCGCCCACATCTCTGGCATTCTCTGCCATGATTTGAATATTTCTCCTTCTGCGCAGAGAAAATGTTATTGATCCCACTCGACGATGGTGTAGGGGCCATAGTTTCCGTCTGGCTCGCGATTTGCTCATGTACTGAGCGCATATCTATCACCTATGTGATGACCGATACCATCTCTCCCATTCTGATCGGATCAAAGATTTGTCGATCGTATAAACTCATCCTTCTTTCCCGGAATGCCTTTGCCCGGAGTGATGCTTTACTCACTCTTGCTCCGACTCTATTCTCTTTTAAGAAGAACAATTTAATGTTCAACTTCGAAATTTAATGCCAATGGTTCACAATTAAATGTAATCCCATTTTCCCTGCAATTTAATGCGATTACAACAATTTAGTCCAATTTGATGGGTAAATTTCTTACTTCCGATCATCCACTCACTTTTCTTTCTTTTTGTTTTTTTTCTGAGTGTACTACATACTCGTGTTTATGATTTATCCCGATTCCAAATACAATGAGAATGAACGGAGCCATTTCTACCATTCGGATCGAATGACCGCTCTATCAATAGTCTCACACAGAAATGGTCTTATTCGGGTGTCATTCATTTTTATGAACCTGTTGTACCAAGAACGATTAAGCCAGCTGATCTGTTTGCTAAGAGGCACAATTGAATGTGAAGACTTTCTTGACCTGCTCGGATACGAAACTTATTGTTTTTCCCAGTTTTACAATTGAATGTAATAAGTAATCTTCACCACAATTTAATGTGCAGTCTATATATTTACGAGTATATCAACAGTGGCATCCACGTCGTTATCGCGGAATCATACGTAGCAACTAGTTAAAATTCCTAGGGAAGCTGTTTACTCCGCTCCAATTGGCTTTCTTGCAATACATTTCTTTTAGGAATACTATCTCTAACTATGGTGGCCGTTCTTTGATTAGGTCTGGCACGTATATTTTTTATAATCACAGAGATGTGCCATATTTTTGAGGCCCAAAGTCTATTTTGTTTTTACTGTTTCACTGTTTACAACCGTATTCAACCGAATAAGCGTGTGTGAAAATCCAGTTTAAGTACAAAGTGCTATGTTTGTTCAGCTAATAAAACGAAAGTATAATGAACTTTACTGCAAAACCAAATAAACAAAGAAAGTTGGATTTGCAAAGCATACTCTCTTATCTTTTCATTTAGATAGCTGTCTTGTTATTGAGTCTGCTTCCCACTTCCGCTCCTACCTACACCTTATATTTATCAACATTATACTAAAAGTGTTTTGAATTTCCATGGCAAATATGGTATGTTAGCTCGAACAAATAATACAATTCTACGAGTATTCATCCGATTACATGTGAAAATACTTACGAATTGTGAATCCAGCAAATGAATAGAATGTTAGTGTACAAAATTCCTCCAAGGTACCTCCAATAATACTGTTTCCCACAACACTTCCAAGTCGTCCAAGCATCAAACAAATACAAATGGCTTTTCCTCTTTTGGATGTCAAATACGAGTACATAGGAGTACATATTGAATGAAAAATTGGTCATCAATTTGAAATATTTATAAGCAAAGCCTTACCTCAGGTGAGTAGGTATAAATTCGACAACAGATCCGCTCAACACAGAAATGCAAAGACCTGGTAACATGATAAATCCACAAAACACTATCACAATAAAGATTGGCTCATCAATCCACTGCAAGCTTAAACCACATAGTCCCCCCAGAGTAAGTGATCCTGCAAGAACTGCTTTCCTTCCCAAGGCATTAATCACAATGCCAAGTACAAGGTACGCACCAATGTAGGATGCTCCCAAAGTCATTGTATCTGCATACGTTTTCGTACTAACTTCATCAACACAACCCTTAAAAAACGATTAAATAAATTGTTGAAGGCAGAGGCTATAAAAACTTTTAACTTACACTTTCATAAATCGAGCCGTCAGAGGTCGTTACATTGGTTCCATAACCTATGACCTCACAAATGGTCATGTGATTCTCATCACTAGTCTTAATCCCCAGACGATTTTGAATTTCCGGAAACCATAAGCCTATTCCAGAGGACCTAGTTCAATATTTCTAGATCAAATCCACGACCAGCGAATACCTTAATTATCATACTTACGCCAAAAACAAACCAAACATGACGAAGCAGCAAACACTAAAATTGATGACATGTGGTAGCTTGAACAAGGGCATTGTCTCAGTCCATATGGATTTCATTAATTCCCACCTGAATAAAAAGATTCCTGTTAACATAACACAACGGGACTATGCAGAGGTATAACTTACGCAGTTTTCTTTGTAGCCAACATTTGTATGAATTCTTTGTTTTCCTCGGGCTTCAGTTTCCTAACTTGGAATTCTTTTGAAGGCTTACCAGTGTTCTTCTCATAAATCCAGTATAAAACCTCCAATGCTTCAGCATTCTTTCCATGGGATAAAAACAACTTTGGAGTCTCAGGGAATGACAGAAGCCACAAAACCCCAATTAGTCCAGGAAGAAAGTTGAATAAGGTTAAAAGTCTCCATGGTCGAAAGTCGAAAATTCCAAATATGGACACCGCCCAAGTTTGGGGAAGTACAAACCAGGCAACAGCTAAGATGAGACAATTTTTGAACTAGATAACTGGTAAATGACAAAATCAATGAAACCTACAATAATTTTTCCAGAATAACTTCCCATGGTTGGCGTATCGCAGTGAAATACTTTCTTACTTCTGGGGCAGGGAACAACAATTTACAATATAATCCTGCACTGAAGGAATAATACACCAAGACACGCGCTCCCAGTTCAAGTAGAAGTAGAACCATTCACCGAATGGTAGACCAAGCTACTTAGTGAGTGTGGCCATAAGTCTACAAGAAGGGTTAAATAGCGATGAGCGAAGGTAAAACATTGATCTGTCAGAAGCAAATCTCAGAATCAGCGAATCTTACAACCACTTGGATTTTATTTGCTTCGGTTCGTCTGTTTCATCTTGAAATACACTTACCCATCACCCATCTGTTTTCTCGAAAGAGAAGAAGATATTGTAGATGACTGTCATCTTCCCTATCGAACTCCACGAGTAGATATGTAGATATAAAAAAATGTCAACCAACTCCAGAATAAACCAGCACCACAGTAAAGCAGCAACGGCCTATCTGGTGGAGTACATCACCAGACAGAACGTCACAGCCGTACTCATAAAAGAGCCCTGGATCAATAAGGACAACAAGATCTAGGGCCTTAGGCTGAAAAATTACGAGTAGTTCTACAAGGCAGAAGGTAAGATCAGACCAGCATCCTTATCAAAAACCAAATAGAAGCATTTCTTTTGAGTAATTACAGCTCAGGTAACCTGTCAAAGGGAGTGTGGCAAACCACTCTGTCTGATCTCGGCCTACTTCCCCTATGACTCCGAGGTAGTGATCTCGGGGAATCTAAAGGACTCGGCAAGGCAGAAAAATTGGATGCTGGAACTGGCCTGTGACGTAAACGCCCATCATTCACAATGGGTTTAGAACAGTAATAGGAATCCTGACAGGCCACTGTCTCTTGCGGTAACACGCAAAGAGACTCAAATATAACACACATACTGTGTGAATGCGAGGCAATATCGCGTAGTCGAAGAAAATTTTTAGGGAATTAGACGGCACGACCTTCAATGGCCTTCTTGGCTTTTGCAGGAGAATTGGGTGTTTCACCAGGGCGATTGTTTAGGTTTTTGCCATTTGAAGATCCACAGGGATCGCGATGGGCCCATTTTGGTGCCTGGTGGCATATCCATCACACCCTTGTTTAACCTAACCTAACCTAACTCCAGGATGTTCGAGTTAATATTCTTTGAGATATACTCGTTGTTTTCACTTGTTTTTACTTGTTTTTACCAAATGTTCTATTGTGAATTATTATTGTAAGTGCGTCCTCCTGCTGAATACAGAGGCCTCTAGCGTTCGGATACTCAATCTCGGCTGCCCTTATTAATTTAAAAGAAAACTTTGAATTTGAGAACTTGCAGCAGGAGGACGTACAAGGAAAAATTAAATAAAACTCACTGTCAACTTTAAAAGGAGTTTTATTTTTGTGCGCCTCTGTGAACAAGTTCATAACAAAATTTTATTTCATTTTTGTTGCAAAATCTGTCCCGAATGTCAGCGGAGCACCCCTAGTGGCTGACAACATTCAACATAAATGTGGCAAAGTTTGCATTTAGCTTGCTGTGCTTGTGCAGTGCTTGTGTGAGAGCAACAAAGAAAATTCCACAAAGAAGATAGGAACACCAATTTTTTAAGACAATCATCAGGCCACGCAAATAACGGCACCAAAAACGGATCTAACGGATCTATAACAAGTCGACTGCAAGGAGAGAACCGCAAGGCGAACGGGATCGAAGTTGTTGTGCACTATCTATGTGATAGGAAAAACGGTGAGTGTTGCATGTTTTGTACTTATTGAATTTAATTGGGGGTAGATTAAGTCCGCGGTGTATCATGCCCATGGTAACGAGAGCAAAAGCTCCGAGCACTTCAGAGGTTTCAGAAACAGGTGTAGATAATTTAAATAACACAATTGAAGCAGCAGAAACAGAAACGTCCCAAGACTCGATGGAGGCTAGGTTGAGCACAATGATGAGGCAAATTCAGGAGTTGCAGCAACAAGTGTCTCGAAATGTTCAGGGCTTTAGTGAAAGTGCACAAAATCCAGAACAGTTACTGGGAAATGAGAGGCCATTAACAGCTAGTTCTAACGAGGAAGCATCTAGTTCAACTTTAGTAACGGCAATGGGAGAACTAAGCCGAACATTGTCATCCCGTAGTCACCAGGGCCGCAGACTGCACGATCTACCAGAATTCGATGGAAGGCCGGAAGACTGGCCGCTGTTCAAAGAAAGCTTCTTAATGACAACATAAGAATACCAGTACAACGGACGACAAAATATGATGCGACTTCAGAAGGCCCTAAAAGGAGAAGCAAGAGACGTCGTGGAATGCCTCCTCATTCACAGTAGCAATGTTCAACGTATTATTAATACCTTACAGGATCGTTTCGGCAGACCAGAACAGCTAGTCCGAAGTCAAATTGAAAACGTGCGGAGATTTCCAGCTATACCGGAGGATAGGATCGACCAACTTGTGCCATTCGCAACCAAAGTTCAAAATTTGTCATCATTCTTAGAAGCTGCTGGATGTGCACACCATTTATGCAATCCAACGATAATGGACGAATTACTTTCAAAATTGCCAGTACAAAGAAGGATAGATTGGGGCAGACATGCAGTAAACATTAAAACAGAAGTGAATATTCGTCATTTTAGCGACTGGCTACAAGAACTAGCAGCTATGGTAAATTTGGCATGTGTGAATTCAAACGATCAGCCACGTTCTTTAATTAAAAGGGACAAAGGTCGGGGTCAAATTTACCATGTCAGCGAGGCAGAAGTACAAGGCGGTCGGTGCAGGGCATGTTCTGGTGAACATGAAATTGTGAAGTGTAAACGGTTTCTGGAAATGGGAACGAGTCAAAGGTGGCGAGTGGTGCGACAACAACGGTTGTGTTTTAACTGTTTAAGAAATGGACACCGAAGTAACACTTGTTCGCAACAACATCGATGCGATTCAAGGGGGTGCTCAAAGAAGATCCATAAGCTTCTGTACGAGTCAGGTACTCCATCTGTTCGAGAAAATGATAATCCACAAAACAGTTTATCACGTCAGCGACAACAGGTATACACGAATGCTGTTAAAGAAACCACCTCTATGAAGGTTTTATTTAAGATTCTGCCCGTTTGCTTGTACGCATGCGGCAAAGAGATAACATGTTTTGCATTTTTTGATGAGGGCTCATCGGTTTCTTTAATCAACGAAAGTCTTGTTGATCGCTTGGGATTGAAAGGTTTTAAAGAAAATTTAACACTTCAATGGTTCGGTAATACTAGCGTGACAGAATGCTCTAGCCGTGTTAATCTTTTTGTTTCAGGGATCGAGCCTAACAGTAAAAAATTCTCTCTCAGAAATGTCAGAACTGTAAAAGATCTAAGACTACCCACCCAAACATTAGATATAACCAAATTACACCGTACATTTCAACAGCGAGGTAGGTACCCAGTTTTCAGTTACAAATTAGCGATTCCGGACTTACTTATCGGACTCGATAACGCTCACTTAGGGGTAGCACAAAGAGTTGCAATCACTGGAAGGAAGGGACCAACCGTTGTCCTAACCAAACTTGGTTGGGTAGTATATGGGGCGGAAAACAGTGGCACAACAGTACAGTCTCATAACTCGTATTTTACGCAAGTTGGTTCGACGACTAAGAAAGACCTAGAGCAAGTAGTTAGCGATTACATTATCAATGAGAATTTAGGCGTACAAGAAACTGCAAAACATTTAGAGTCACTGGATGATGTCCGAGCTAAGAAACTACTGGAAGACACAACCAACCGAATGGGAACGAAGTTTGAAACAGGGTTACTGTGGAAGCATGACGAAGCATGATGAAGTTGTTTAATCACAACTCGAAATTGTTCAGCGAGGTGTTGAACGAGGGCAAGTCTATAACATCGATTTTAAATCTTGACAGAGGCGAAGTAGTACCGTTTCAAAAGGTGTTAGGTATACATTGGGATACTGAGTGCGATGTTCTTCAGTTCGTTATGGCGTTCGGAAGGGTAGATCCCCAGATGTTAAGCGCTAATAGAAGACCTACAAAGCGGGAAGCACTAAGCATAACTATGTCCGTATTCGACCCCTTTGGATTTGTAGCCGAATATTTACTGACTGCAAAGGTCATGCTGCAGACGATTTGGCGTAAAAAGGTTGAGTGGGACCAAAGCATTCCTGATGAAGCGTACGAGCTTTGGGCGAAATGGCTACGGAACTTAAAAGAAGTGGAAGGGACACGTATACCCCGATGTTACAGCGTTTCGTTCTTAGAAGGCCCGGTTGAGTTACATGTGTTTGCCGATGCAAGCGAAACAGCGTATGCTGCTGTGGGATATTGGAGAATACAAGAAAAAGCGAGTGTATTTCGTATAGCGTTCGTGGCTGGGAAGACAAAGTGTGCCCCTCTTAAATTAACGACGGTTCCAAGACTGGAGTTACAGTCAGCCGTATTAGCAACGCATCTTCGCACCTTAGTATTAAAAAGACACAATATAAAACCAAGCAGAGTTGTCATGTGGAGCGACTCGCGAACGGTGTTAGCTTGGATAGCATCCGACCACAGGCGCTACAAACCTTATATTGCTCACCGGGTCAATGAGATACTTGAAAACAGCGAAATATCTGAATGGAGGTGGGTACCCAGTACACTTAACCCAGCGGATTTTGGTACTCGACTTAAAGATGAAAAGCGTAATTCATTCTGGATAAGTGGGCCACAGTTTCTGAAGGAAGAGGAACCTGCCTGGCCGCCAAAACAGCCAGTTTTAAACACTGATGAAGAAATACGCCGAAATTCTACACTTTTACTGATTCGTACCGGGGATGACATCTTTAATAAATATTCGTCTTTCGTCAAACTAAAAAGAGTCGTGGGCTGGATGTTACGTTTTCGAAAGAACTGCACGCTAGCTCCCTATGAGCGGGAATATGATGGTCTAAAAGTCAAAGAATTGGAGATGGCCGAACTAACTATTTGCCGTGTTGTTCAAATGACTGAACTGACTGAAGATTATGAGGCTCTGAAAAAATGGGGACAAGTGAACAAAACCAGTAAGCTGTGGAATCTAACACCGTGTTTAAGCGAAGAAGGCGTGATTTGTATAAACGGAAGAATAAACAACGCAACTCTAGCGCCCCCTTACACCAGAAAACTAATAGTACTTCCGCGTTGCCATCATGTGACTGAGCTTATTGTCAACTGAATACCCCATATTAGAGTTGTTGTGCGACGTGCAGCGAAAATATGTCAGTTTTGTAAAATTAAGAGGGCAAACCCGGTCACCCCTGTGAACTACCTGAAGACAGGTTGACGCCGTTCGTAAGACCCTTCTCGTACGTAGGCATAGATTACATGGGCCGCCGCAGTGAAAAACGATGGATTGTGCTTTTCACCTGTTTAACCACGCGTGCGATACATTTAGAAATTGCGAGAGACCTTTCAACTGATACGTGCTTGGTTTGCATACGCAATTTTATAAGTCGACGTGGAACTCCAGTACGCATTAGGTCGGATAACGGGACCAACTTCACCGGTGCTGATAGGGAGTTGCGACGACAGCTGAGCGAGTTTGACCACGGGAGAATATCTAACGCCTTAGCGAACAGAAAAATAGAATGGATATTCAACTGCCCCTTGAATCCGCACGCTAGTGGATGCTGGGAACGCCTGGTGAGAAGCGTGAAACGAGCGATGGCTCATGCACTTTCAAATCAACAACTTCAAGAGCACTGTTTATTTAGTTTTATGTGCGAAGCTGAAAACTTAGTAAACTCACGACCATTGACGCACATTGCCATAGATACACCGGCGGACGAACCATTAACCCCTAATCATTTTCTTCTAGGTACAAGCAACTCAGAACAGACGCCTCATCCACACGAAGAGAAATTAGTTGCTACCAGGAAACAATGGCGTATAGTGCAGCAAATGCAACATCGTTTTTGGAAAAAATGGCTTGCCGAATATCTCCCAGACCTCTGTAGGAGGACGAAATGGTTCCAGCCAGCAGAACCCCTTGCAGTCGGAGATCTAGTATTAGTATGGGACAGAAATATTCATCGTTCAGAGTGGCCGAGAGGAAGACTGACGAGAGTGTTTCCAGGGAAAGATCAGCAATTCAGAGTAGCAGAAGTACAAACAAGCTGCGGGTTGATAAAACGTCCAGCCTGTATGTTGGCGAAACTGGATGTTGGTGAAACTAGAGCCAGCTAGATCCACGGAGGTGGGGGTGTTTTCACTTGTTTTTACTTGTTTTTACCAAATGTTCTATTGTGAATTATTATTGTAAGTGCGTCCTCCTGCTGAATACAGAGGCCTCTAGCGTTCGGATACTCAATCTCGGCTGCCCTTATTAATTTAAAAGAAAACTTTGAATTTGAGAACTTGCAGCAGGAGGACGTACAAGGAAAAATGAAATAAAACTCACTGTCAACTTTAAAAGGAGTTTTATTTTTGTGCGCCTCTGTGAACAAGTTCATAACACTCGTATATATACTGTACAAGCGCAAGTTCCAAATAAGAAACATAATGTTCCAATATCTTTATGATTTGTTGAAACTAACCACTGTTGCGATTTATTGGCTGAAGGTTAGGCAATAGACCGTAAATCTATATATAAATGCTATTCTTCTTAATTAAAATTGTATGGCAACATTTTTCAACAACTCCTAGGCATACTCTCTTCATGGGTAAGTAGCTGTTGCCTTAACGTAAATCTGGACAAAACACAGCTGGTCCTTTTCACAAGAAGAATCAAGATATGATAGAACTTATTTCATTCAATACAATCGCTTTATTCAATACAAATATTTACAATTCACAATTTAATCGCTTATCTCAACCACTTATACTTTTCGTATCTTGTACTTAAATGATGAACTGAGTTGCATATTTTGTGATGCTGACATTTACACTCCCTGACATATTTCGAAAACCATCCGCGCCATCCAGCGTCCCATAGCATTTCCACCCTGCTAAAAAACTCCATTCCACTCTCCATTCACCAATGGTTGAGGCTTCTGCTATTCAAGTATCGAAATCTTCTGCTATGGAAATATAGATGACGCTGCTCACATTATTATGGCACCTCTCTTTGACATACTCGAAGAATTCCAGTTATCTAGTTAGATATCTCATCCCGGATAATAGTTTGCCTTCACTTGTGGAAGATGGTCGTAGATTCATAGCAGAGCCTATTACCCAAACTCATGCACTAAGTCCACGCAATCGTAGTCTGCTGATCAGCTATAAAGAGGATTTGCTAGAAAAAAAGAAAAGTGCTATTCAACGATGGTAGCCGAATTTTTGATTTCCCATTGACGTATCTGGCGATCTGGCCGTCCAATTCAAATCGCCCAAACTGGAGATCACATGGCCTTGAAATTGGTGATTGAAAATCTCCATCGTTGCCGGAGCTGTGTGAGCGGTTGCTCCATCCTTCTGGAACAAACAATAGTCGAGACTCAATTAAGCAACTTGCGTCCTCTAAAAAATAAGGGCCAACAACTTTTTCACTGCAAATGCCGCACCAAACAGTCCTTCTGACGGGATGCAATGGCTCTTCGTGCATTTCGTGTGGATTTTCCGTGTACCAGAAAAAATATTTTGTTTATTCACAGAACCACTTTTTGATGTAGATAACTGGTAAATTATGATTTTGGATACGATACGGTAACCTCACTTGACGGTCAGCAGGTAGCAATTAATGAACAGTTTCCAAAAAAAATCGAAGCAACGAGCGTCTGCTGATGCCATATTGTGTGCATCGTTGTCTCGTCTATGTTTGTGAACACTCTCGGAGGTGCCGGCCACTCCTGCGACATTTTTAGTGCGCACAGTTTGCACGAAACCGAAATTTACGCTGCGTTAAAACAACAGACCGAAAATTGGTCAAATAAGCTGGCAACAATAATTCCGCGTTCTTCAGGTATGTATCGCTTCATTGCTAATTGTCAAATAATTCTCTATGTGTCTACAACATAGATGTCAAAGCACAATGACTCTTGCTGTTGTCTATAAAAATTATGGCACATTCACATTATTTTGCCCCACCTTGTATATGGAGAGCTAACCAGCGATCAGATCTGTAATTTAATTGAATACAGTAAAATCGGTGGGAGTGACGGAACTACACCACTGATGATACCGAACAAGACTCGGTTAATAAGCAACAAATGCTATGCAGGTTCACCATGTCAACGCAAAACATTCTACGCATTTTCTACGCCAGTCATAGATGAACTATTTGGGTCATACTTGATTCCCAACAATGAAGACAGCTGTTCCCGGGAGAGGAGATATCTCCAAACTCATAAACATAATTGCTATGATTGAGTATTCCTCACTATGATTTCGCAAGAGCTGTAAGTATGAAGGAGAAAAGGAATCCTTCGCACTTTCCCTGAAACTGTAAATGCCCTGCCACTCCGTCACGTATGATACAATCCTTCGGCAATTGCAATTTCTGTATCTAAATAATCTCTGCTCTACAAAGATCACCCACCTTGTTGAATTCGTAAAAAAATCTCTTTGGTTCCAAGAGTAGCCAGAGAATCTTACTCTCTTGTTCTCCCAATAGTATCACAATAAACCTACAACGGTTCTAGGTGCAACTCAAATGAGGTCAACTATATCCTAAATCGGTGTCGCGAAGAATTTAAATGGCTTTGCTCTCAAATAATATCAAGGCTCAGGGTATCCTTGTCTCAATGGAATGGTCACAATGGATCTGCCACTAACTCAGAGCTGACGGACTTAAGTGTTAAGACTCCGACCTGCACCTTAAGCCGAAGTTTATCAAACTGAAATCCTACAGACCATAAGATCGTGAGAGCGTACACACATGAATTGAGGCTGCGTCTAAAGACGATAACTTCACAGCTTTAGTAACAAGGGGCAGATACCACTTCAATGATCTTGCACAGTTATCTGTTGTTAAATTTACTAACCTTTTAAGATTTGTGGATGCAAGAAGCTACTTCAGAAACGATACGATCCCGACATAGATCTTACGAGTACTGCAGTTAGATGTAACAAAATCTTACAAACTTACACCTCTTTCTCTTACTTTTTTCTATAAACACACTCTAGATACTATGAATACTCATCTTCTTCGAACCTCAGGTGAAACTTGAGCCCCTAATACGGTTTGGTTCATATCTTCTAACAATTTGGGTTGCACATGACAATATCAGCCGATAGCTTAGCCGAAAGATTTTCAACTATCCGTTCCCTAATGCGGACATTTCCTCGAGTACTAAAAGAGGATATACAAAATTGTTATCTCCGTCACTGTCATATTTCTTTTAAATGTCTCGGACATCATTCATTTCATTTCTGGGAAAAGTATGTTGAAGCCAGATTTGTGCATCGCAAAAGACTGCAACATTTTCAGAGTGCGAAATGCGCCATCGCAACTTCAGCTCTTATGCCACTGATTAAGAACCCGTTCACCTCCCATAGTTTTAGTCAACAAAATCGTTTGCCATTCAAATCAGGATTTCTGATTGGCACTCATACGAGTACGTTGAAGAGTAGAGCAGAATTTTTTTAGACACCAAGTGGAAAACCTATCAAGGTCTTCTTGAAGGAAAATAGAGTATTGGAGTGGAGAAATAATTTTGGAGAACGGGGAACGGTGTTCAGTAATCCTCCCAAGATCGTTTATAGTTAAAATAAAAAGAAGGGGACCTAAATGGCTGCTTTGTGGAACACCAGAAGTGACTAAAAACGGTATTGAGAAGGCTGACCTGAGGCGAACGCTATAATAACGGTCCAATTTGAAAAGGTCCAATTAATGAGACAGTTTATCGAAGGCCTTAGCAAAATCTGCAGAAATAACATCGATTTCGTTGCCTTTTTCTAGGAGTGAAAGCGCAATACGAATACGAATACGAATTATAGTTGATCCATTGTACCTTTCAGAAATCCATGCTGACTGGGTGATATATAAAATACCTTTGAACATTTTAGGTATGTGAGAAAGCTTAGCAATTGGACGGTAGTTAGTTACTTCATTCTTTGATCCCTTTATGTGGACCGGGGTTATGAAAGAGATCTTAGAAACTTGGGAAAATTCCCAAGGGGGGATATGGGAACCATATTTGACTGGCGTACTCTAGGAGGGAGATAATATAGAGAGACCTGGTCGCGTATGGGTTGGAGAATTCTTTGGACCATCGTTTTACAAAACCTGATACAGAGTAGGCTTTACGGATTATCCCATCCATATGTAAACGGAAGTTGAGCTCTCTATCACACAAAATGCCGAGGTCGCGAAGAGATTGAACGGAGGAAATGGGTTATGGTTGTGGAGAAGGCAGAATCGGGAAGGAGATTGGTGCCGCTTATGTGAAAAGGTGATGGATTAGCATTTGGCGGTATTAAGTTCCAAACATTTTTGAGGCATCAGATCGAAAAACTATCAAAGTCCTGTTGAATGAGGAATGAGTCATGGAAAGAGAAATGGTTTTGAACAATTTGGTATCGTCGGCGTAAAGGGAGACGGACGAGTGTTTGATGATCCTATAGAGATCATTTATAGTTAATATAAAAAGAATGGGACGGAGATGGCTGCATTGTGGAACTCCAGAGGCGCCCAAAAATGTAGCCTAGTGGGCTGACCTAAAACGATCACTATAAGAGGATATCCATTTTAAAGGTACGGGTTCAAAGCCGAGGGCAGACACTTTGAAGAGTATTACTCTATGAGAAATTTTATCGAAGGCCTTACTAAAATCGGTTGCAACTATTATAAATCGACTTCGTTGCCATTCTCTAAGGCAGAGAAGGCAAAGGATACGAATTCAAAGAGATTTGTGGTGGTTGACCTACCTTTCAGGAAGCCGTGATGTCTAGAGGAAAAAAGTAATTTGCATTGGAAGCTTACGAGTAGAGCGATTGGACGATAGTTTGTTATTTCGTTCGTTGATCCTATTTAGTAGATCGGGGTTATCAAGAGAGGAAGAACTTTTTTTAAGAAAGTTAGATTGAGGAGTTAATTGAATCTGTTGTGAAAATATGGTCTAATTGCCTGCCCATATAGTTGGACATACCACTGACTTTTCATAGACTTGAGTCTGTTAAACGATCTAAGAAGAGACATTCCTTAGCTGATGGAGTCCACTGTAGCTGTGGGAAATTAAAGTTGCCGAAAATAAAGATATCGTCAATAGAGTTATTAAATGGTCAATTGGTCAGATTCAATAAGTTGAGCTGGAAGGATGTAGCAACATACCATGTAACGTAAAGGGACTCGAAGGGGAGTGATATTTTTATTGCGACAAAGTTGACTTTAGAGGATGAAAAAATGGTAATGGAAGAAGAGTTGTGGATCGCCGGATCATTTAGTCGGGTAGGATTGACGTCGCGAAAAACGTTAAAAGTAGGGGGTTACAATTCCTGGTTCTTTATGTCGGGAATCAAATTGGATTCAGTCAGGGCGTATGGTGGGTATCGATTTGGACTTCTTGAGTTTTTGCAGGATCTGCAGAAGTGTTAAAATTTGGTCGATTATGGACTTGACCAATCAGGTTGTTGACGAAGAGTTTCAGACGTTTTTGAAGAGATTTTGACCTCTATAGTTGATGCAGTTGAGGTCGTCTCCTTCTTTGCATCGTCCGTTCGATCGATGAGATTCCATTCATCAGGCATACACTCTTTTGGCCAGATCTGAGAAATAAGTTAGTGTATGCTCTCCACAAAGTCATTTCCAGCTTTGAGTACCTCAGCCGGTAACCCATCAGGTACAAACTCGCTTATGTGTCGGAACCTCAAGACATACTCGTATATCACAGCTTTTCATCCATCTTATGCTCAGCCCATCCAATCGCAGTTTCTGGATGGCGGTGGTATTTTCGTAATAGCAGTCAAGTGCCTCTGCTAATTGTTCAACTGCAGGTGGCTTGTTAAGCATCCTAGTATTCCACGTAAATCCGTTTTCAAACAAAGCCATCAGCTGATTCGTCACATCTTTTTAATCTCTTCCGTATAAGGTTGTGAGCCCCATGACGGCGTAGACCAGTATTATACTGTCTAAGAAGTAGAGCCTACACTTTATTGCCTATATTGAGAGGCGTTTGGATTTGGTGTTGCAGTTTCGGTTCTTTTAATATTAACATGGCAAACAAAGTCTACCATTTTACATTGTTACCTTAATCCTATTATCTTATTTATTCTTGTCTGTTGGTTATGGTTGCTCGAACCCGTGTCTGTATTTTAAAGATGTTTCCCCAAATATTTTTCCTATCGTATCTTTTCTCAAGTTTTATTTTTTTTCAACCCTGCGATAAATATTTTAAGCACGACACAAGGTAAATGCAATAATGATCCCAAATAATCAAAAACGAAAAACATCAATATTTAAAAATAACCTGCCGCTATAAAGATATCCCGGCTGACTTTGACAGAACAAATTTTTATCACTAATGGTGTTGTGATGTTTTTTTAACTGGACTCTTTACTGCTGTACACATTGCTTTACGATTACTTGTATTTCTACTGCTGAAATATTTCTTATCTTGTATCCATAAAGCTAAAAATGTTGCAAACAATGTTCTTCATTGCTTCATTGTGCAGTTGGCTCTGAAATCACCGTTTGACTATTCGCTTTAAAACATGATACGATTGTCGCATCGGGTCAGCAGTCTACAGTCCTACTAACTGACGGCAGGAGATATAGACACTCCTTTGAATGTGGACTTATAGTCAAAGGAAATTCAAAAATGTAAGCGAACGTTCACCAAGTCTTCTTCTTCTGGAGTCGTAAGGATGTCTTGAAAGTCATCTTTGGCGATTCTTCCATTAATGTATCACAGTGAAACATAGCCTGTGCGACAGCACTTCTGAAAGAGAACTCTGGCTAATCTACATCAAAGAGGGGCGGAAGTATCATCATAGCTATTGCGGCTTTCCCACATCTTTACATTTACAAAGCGCATTAAGCAGATTCATCAATACTGCAGCATTAATAGCCAGAAAACAGTTATGATATCCATCAAAGATTCATCTTCTGATGAGCTAGGTTTAACCCGGCCATGCCAACGAAACTTCAGAGAATTGCAAAAGCTTTACATGAACTCTACGAACAAAAGAATTGTTCTTTGTCTGAAAATCAAGTAGATCATGAAGAAGTGCTACTAATGGAAACAATGTTTGCAAATTTTGCCAGAGAAAGAAAGGACACTTAAGCAGAAACCTATAACGATAGTGATATACCACCTTGATCCAAAAGTTCCCGGAATAACCACCGTGTGGCGCTCCCATTGTTTCGATTTGAGTTCTGCTTTTTTTTTTTTTGTTAAGTTGGTTAATCTGGTGTTGACATTCCCTCAAAATCTTAGCGTCATAGCTTGACATTTGCAAAAGTGACGTACCCAACAAGTACATCTATCTCTATGTGTGTTGGCGATTTTTTACAATTTTAGAAATGGATTTCAATTTGCAAAAACGAACTTGTATTGAAATTTGCGTAAAAAAACGGATTTAATGGTGTGCGAACGTTGGAAATGTTAGAAAAGTGTTTAGGCAACGATTCTCTAAAGAAAACGGTCGTTTACCAGTGGCACGGGCGGTTCAAAAGTGGTCGTGAGTCAATCGAAGATGATGAACGCAGTGGCAGACCATCGACAACAAAAAACAGAGAGATAGCGGAAGACTTGAACATTGCATATGGATCCGTCCAAGACATTTTGGTCAATGATTTGGGTTTCCGTCATGTAGCAGCAAAGTTGGTGCCAAAAGACCTCAATTTCATGCAAAAAAGAGACCGATCCCACATTCATCAAAAGGATCATTACTGGAGACGAGATGTGGGTCTATGAGTACGACACGCAATCCAGACATCAGGCAAGTGAATGGCGTTCACCAAATGAGCCGGGACGAAAAAAACCACGTCGTTTTCAGTCAAAAAAGAAGGCAATGCTTACGGTTTTCATGGATTACAACGGCGTAGTGCATCATGAATTTTTGCCAGAAGGCCAAACAGTAAACAAAGAGTATTATTTGGGCGTTATGAGACGTTTGCGTGAAGCAATTCGCCGAAAAAGACCAGAATTGTGGGCAGAAAACTCGTGGATTTTGCACCATGATAACGCACCGTCGCACAGTGCCATCATTATTCGTAATTTTTTGACGAAAAATGCAACAAATACCATCCAACAGCCACCGAATTCACCTGATTTGGCTTCCTGTAACACTACGGGGAACACGTTTCAGCAGCTAAGAGGAATAATGGAAAAATCGCAGGAAGCACTGATGGACATACCGAAGACCGAATATAAAAAATGTTTCGAGAATTGGATCAAGCGCTGGCATAAGTGTGTTGCATTCGATGGGGATTATTTTGAAGGAGATTACTTTGAATATAGATTTAGATGAATAAACTTGTATTTTTAATTTTCTGAATAAATTCGGGTTCAGGGTGGTATGTAGAGCCAGAAGTAAAGCCAGAAGTAGAGCCAGAATTAGAAGAATTATGTATTATGCTAAATAGCAGGATCAGGTAGAGCTGTAGCTAACAAATATGCCAGCAGGCGGTGTTTTTTCACCGCTTCTCCAGAACTTAGTGGTCAATGAACTGCTGATATACCTGCAAGCGAGTGGTAGCAGGGTGGTTGCCTATGTGGATGACTTTGCTATAGCCATCTCAGCCTTGCTTAATATCGTCGGTGTTTGTGTTTTCTGTGATTATGACTAGGTAATTCAGGGTAGACGTAGCCAATATACGCGGGCTAAAAAGTAATTACTTTCCTGCGTACGTCCACATCTGTAAATACAGACCAGACCAGTTTTGGCACTTAGTGAAACACATGTAGATCCCCGCCCACACCTCTCAGATCACTCTGATCTGAAGATACCTGGCTAAGAACTAGTGCCATTATTCTTCTCTCACCGCGGTCTTGCCATTTATGTGCGTAGTGATGTAGCTTACCAAACTCCACCACAATGTGATCCATGTTCCAATCCGAAATTCAACTTCATGTGGTTAAAATTCCATCTCCGTAAGCAAATTATCCACTAGTGCTTTATTTACAGAAACCCAAAACTGGACAGCAATTCGACTTTTAACGAGTTTGATGCGCTGCGTGACTCCATTCAAAGAATTGTATCCCTGTATCCTCATACTGAAATCTTTATTACGGGCGATTTCAATATACACAATTCTGGGTGGCTTCGACATTCTGGACGGACAACACCCGAAGGACGATGCGTTGAGATCTTCGCTCAGGAAAACAACTTAACGCAACTTGTAAATGAGCCCAGGCGAATACCAGACGTTGATAGTCATACCGCCAACACCCTGGACTTGTTTTTAACTTCTCACCCTGATAAGAGCACCATTGATGTGCTCTCCCCTCTAGGCTCGTCGGACCATTGTGTCATATCAGCTAATTTCTCGTACACCGACCACACAGTTAGAGAAAAAATTCCTAAAAGAACAGTATGGCAATACGAAAAAGCCAACTGGAGCGGTCTTAACAGCTTCTTTAGGAATTTTAACTGTAACGATAACGACGTGGATGCCGCTGCTGATATGATTACAGACACCATTCTCTTTGAAATGAGATCGTTTATTCCTCATCGGGTGAAGAGTATCAAACCAAAATAAAAGGCATGGTACGACTCGAGCTGTAAAGAGGCCGTCAGGGTTAGAGAAATGTTTTTTCGGTCCTACAAGACCAACCCGATAGAGGAAAACCGAAAAAAGTTCAAACAAGCCAGAAATGACTGCACCGCCTTTCTTAAGCGTGTGAAATTCCGATACGACCAAAAACTGAGGCAAAAAATACTGCAATGTCCCACAGGCATTCCGCCTCATCCTCCATCCCAACGCTCATTTACAATGACATTCCAGCTGTCAGCTCTTTGGATAAGGCCAATCTGCTTGCTGCACACTTTGCGACCAGCTCAACACTCCCAGATTGTGCTTTGTCTCCGCCTGCACTTGAGTGCGTCGAATCTTCAATGGGACGAATCTACTTTCGCACTCGTGCAGTAGCAAGAGTACTTAGAGATCTCAACATACATAAATCCGCTGGTCCAGATGGTATATCTCCCCTTCTTCTGAAGAGGTGTTCTTCCTCGCTGGCAAAACCACTGCGTAAGCTTTTTCATCAATCCTACACTTTAGGACTCTTCCCGAGCAGATGGAAAACAGCATTTGTCCATCCCGTCCCTAAAAAAGGCGAATCATCTTCTCTCTCCTCCTACAGACCCATTGCACTTACGTCCCTTCTTTCCAAGGTCATAGAAACACTGATAAATCGTCACCTCATGAAATATCTCGAAACACGAAAACTTCTCAATGACCGGCAGTACGGTTTTCGTAGCAACAGGTCCACTGGTGATTTGATGGCATGTCTCACCGAAAAGTGGAACCAAAGCGTACATCAATCTGGCGAAAGCAAGATAGTTGCACTTGATATTTCTAAGGCATTTGACAGAGTTTGGCATCAGGCTCTTTTGTCGAAAATGCGTGCATTTGGGATCGACGACTCTCTTCTTCAATGGATTAGAAATTACGAGTACCTTTCGTAACGTTTAATTCAAGTTTTTTTGGACGGTTTCAAGTCTGATATTCACAAAATAAATGCTGGTGTGCCCCAGGGCTCCGTTCTGTCTCCGACACTCTTTTTAATTTTCATTAATGATCTCTTGACTGCTACTTCTAATCCAATATATTCCTTTGCTGATGAGAGTACTCTCTGCTTTTCATATTCTTTTCCAGACTCACGGCCCTGCTCTTCGGCTGTAGAACGAGAACGGCAGCGTATTTTAAGCTCATTAAAATACTTAAATCATAACCAAGTGGGGAACTATCAACAGAGTGGAATTTAATGCTTCTAAAACACAATGCTATCTGCTGTCGTTAAAGCAAAATTTATCATGGATAGAACCATTATCGATGAATGGCACTTGCATCGTTGAAACCGAAAAGCTTTCCATTCTCGGTATGTGTGTCAATGACAACTTACGTTGGAATGACCACATATTTGATATCACCAAAAATGCTTCGAAATGTCTAAGTTTCCTCAAGCGATGTAAGAAATATTTTAACCCCTCTGATCTGGCCTCAATATACAAGGCATTCATCCGCCCAAAATTGGAGTACAATGCCCACATCTGGTCAGGTGCTCCTAAAACATCTCTGTACCTGCTAGATAAGATTCAAAACCGTGCGATAAAACTTACTGACGATACTAATACCAGTCAATCAATTGACACGCTTGAACGCAGACGTAATGTCTCCTGTCTCACTTTGTTTTATCGCTATTTCCACCACCAGTGCTCCACTGAAATCGCCAGTAGCATTCCGCCCATTCAAACTTTCAACCGTAATACCCGTCTCGCTATGAATGCTCATCAGTATACCCTCAAGCCCATTTTCGGGCGTACTTTCGTTCCTAAGCCGTACAACTCGCTTATGGAATGCCCTGCCGATCTCTGTATTTTTTGGTCGTTATAACTTGCAAACATTTAAAAACAATGTACATCGGTACCTCTCTTTTCTTCCTCCCTAAATTTCCTTTGCCCGCGCTGTGAACAATCACCTTAAGGGTACACAAACCCCTTGAGCGCGAGCTCATTATAAAAAAAAAAGGAAAGCATATCAACACCATTAAATAACTTTTACAGCAAAATCTTAGGAGATTAACCCGGATTAGCGGATCGCTATGGATTGGGAGTAAGCTCCATTACACTGATCTTGTCCTCTTTTTCAGGAAATATAAAATTCCAATCATTGAACCTCTCTCAATCAACGGTAACAGTTTAGTATTTTCCGATACCGCGAAATGTCTGGGTCTTATTTTTGTCAGGAAACTAAACTGGAAACCTAATATTCAATAAATAGTAAAGTAGCTTTATTGTCTTGCAAAGAAGCCATTGGAAACAAATAAGGACTTCAACCTCGCATTACTCACCAACGGGGTGGTTGTCTGGTGGACGGCCTTAGACAATGTAGTCAATTGCAACAAACTAAGCAAAGTCCAAGGGACAACATGTCAGTGTATAAGCGGAGCATTACACCCTGCTCCCTCCGCGGCACTGGACATTCTGTTTCACTTGACACCCCACGATATTTTCAGTAGCTGCCAAGGCGACTACACAGTGGACAATTTAACTATGATATTTTAGCCGCGCTGATATTCTTATCACACTAGGAAGACTTCTGGAGAATATTGTCTACACTATGCGCCACAAATCTTTTTTTTTTCTTAAAGAACTTAACACTCAAGTGGGTATGAATACACTTATAATGCCTCAGCATGTGTTAAGTTTCTTGGAAAATGGGATAGAGACAGAATGAAAGATGTTTGGATTCAGTGGTTATTTCGTTAGTCAAAGATTTACATATTAGCTTGGAGTCTTACTAATCATTTATGCAGAAGCTGCATGAACGAGGAGGAGGAGAAGACAATCCTCCTCTGTACTCTGTACATGCCCGACTCCCTTCCAAGGAAACTCCACTTAGAAGCTTTGTTCTACAATGAACTAAACGACCTAAACAACATAAACGTTAACAGTCTCCTACGCTTCGTCAGAAGCTCAAAGTAACCCAAGAGTACAGATTCACGTAGCATCACAATGAGGCCTTAATGAGTTGATTTTTCCAATAGCCACTCTAACCTAACCTAACCTATGGCGGATTGTCAAACAGTGTAATTCATGTCAAGGAAGGTCTAATAAGGAAAGGATAAACCCCCTAATCAAACACACTATGCACTTAAAATCAGTTCCTATACTATCAGTTGGCTTTAAACCCTGAACGGAGGTTATCGAAACAATGAAGGCAACTAGTGACTATCACCAAAACTCATCGAGTAGTATGCTTTACGGTACTCCTTTGTTTGGTCTGACGGCATGCTTGAAGTTATGCCCGTGAGAACCCAACTGCCAATTGAAGCCCTAACCAATGACCCAGCAGTCCTAACGCAGGCTCGTTTCCTAGGAAACTCTCCCCTGAGCTTTATCTAGCAAGTACATCGGCGATTTCACATTATTTCATTGTGACTTGGGACTCAGCCAAGACTGCGTTCAATGTATTCTTGAACTGGCCCAGAAGACGTGAGAGCGTTCAAAAGGATTCAAGCACAGCTGTCGCAGTATACGAGTAGTTCAGCGCCAACAGGGTTGCATATATTTGCATGTGGAAATCAGATGCCAGTTGTCTGAAATCTAACGCGTTCGTGATCCAGATTACACCAACTCCACATTGTAGATTGGTTTTAAAGCCATCTATAACGACCCGACTACATTGTCTTCCTTGGTCAGGTTCAACTTTCGGATTCCCGAACGCAGAGAAAGTTGATTTCGTATTTTCGGATCAGATGGCATGTCGATATCGATATCGATAGCATTGACGCTTTTAGGTGACAGATTCTTCTGACAACTGACGCAAAGGATATAATTGGTCTTATGTCAGCTGCCTCGCTGAAAGCTGCCCCACAGTGCCAGATGCCGATAGCGGTTTTCCACATGACTTTTTAGTGGAAAGAAGTTTACTGTCCAGGAGGACGATCGCATATTTAGATTGAAGACTTAATTGGAGAAACTGATGGTGATGACTTTAGGTATTGGAAGTTCTTTCCACTTCTAGTGCTCCAATGGTCGATTACATCTAGGATTGCCTTCGATTTAAAGCAGACAGGCGCTGTTTGAACTGACAATACAGGTGTACCATCTGCATATCCCTGAGAGTAAACGTCAGAATTATTAAATACGTTAAGCAGTGACTCGATCAATTTGTGCCTTCAATTCTGCCCACCAGCGCAATCTCACTCTTGTGCAGAAGATGTATTCACAAAGCTGTTTCGCATGCATGAAACTCGACTATTCTTCCATAGCCTTCAACATGATGGAAGTAAGACTTATAGATCTGATTAGCGCACGTGGAGACGTCTTCTCCGATTTTCAAAATATATTCCAATGCCAGCAGTGAAAATGTTCTTCAGGTATACCAGCAGCTTGTCAATAACTTTTTGTCAGGCTAGAGTACGGTTACTAGAGTACGTGCAGTTGCTGTAGATGGAACCTAGAAGATATTCCTTCACAATCACCAAATAGACGACAAGCTTCAGAAGAGAGCAACGTCTATGTCCAAGCGAACGAACATAGTTAATCCACGAAGAAAACACCACCAAAAGATTCTTCATCCATCAACAATCACCGAAATATACAGCTGGATAGAACTGGAAATCTTTTAGCGCGTTACCTAACGAAGAGTTCCCGCACAGTGATATAAACCGATTTTACGGTGACGAGGTTAGGGACGCAGCGAAAACAGTGAAGTCACAAAAATCTATTGAATTTGGAGGCTCAAGCAGTGGATGGGGAGCCTTGTTCTTCCATTGTATAAAGGCAAACGAGACACGAAAATCTGCAACAATTAGCAATGTCGCATTTAGTAAAAATATATGCGCGACGTAGGTAGATAGACAGTCGAAGACGCTATTTAGGTAGACCCCATTGTGGTGAATGAGATTTCATGGGAGGCAGTTCGACATACGACGCGATTCACAGTTTTCACAAAACAAGTGGAAGTCACAATCCACAGATAACTGAAAGCTCTCTGCTGTCAACGCCAAAGTTAATGACTTCAATTCTGCAACATATAAATTTTATTGCCCAATAAACTGTCATCTCATGCAAATATTTATCCTTTCGCACTTGTTGACGTCAAAATATTGTAGCTCCCGAAAATATTGCGAAAATAAATAAAATTCACGTTTAAGATTTACCTGGAGTATAAGCTGTCGAAATTCCCACAAACATGCTCGCATAATTAATCATTACAGGGCGATACTTCAAAGTGTTGAACTCTCCCAAATAAGCGTAAATTGTAGCTGCCATACCACCATACCTAAAAATACAAAACAAAAAAATAGAATTTCGTTTTTGAAGAAATTTATCTTATCTCACCCAAAGCCAGACAAAAAACGAAACACCACAAACACCCAAAGATTCGAAACGAACATTGAAATGGCAGAAAAGATTATGGCTGCAATGGTTGCCCGAAGCATAACTATTCGCCTTCCGGTAATATCTGCCATGTATCCCCAAGGAAATGACCCCACAAGGACTCCTAAAAATGGTCGATGATGATTTGTATATTTTTCCTAAACGCACGAATGTCAAGCACATATTTGAATTTATTAGCATACCACCAATACATGAGGCACCCATTACTGCCTTCTGCTGGGAATTGGTATTGAAGTCGCACTGGGATGCTATGTTAATGATACTTATGCCCATTGTCTCATTAATAACGGCCATCAAAAGTATACCACAGACAAAAGATATTTTCAACTGCACTCTACCGAATCCTATATCAGATACACAAACTTTAGCACACAAAACAGATTGGTTATTCAATATACGAACCTATCAAGGCGAGGGCTTCTTCGTAGGAGAATTCCTTTGAACTTTCTTTGCCTGCCTCAACGTCTGAGACATTATTCGAGGTATCCGTCCTGTCAATCGAACCGTTTGTACGTACGTCTAACCCGTTTGAAGACATCTTCTCTAATGGATCTAATTTACATTTGATATTATTTACCATTGCAAAATTGTAAAGATTAACCAAGCTTACAGTCTTATCTTTTTGCTTGAGATTAGACATCTGATTTAATATGGTAGTGACGCCAGATGATTTGGCTTATTAAACGTTAGCTTGCCACTACCACCGACCCAACTAATGCACTTTTATTTATTGAAGCTTTATGAACTGTTGATGAAACTATTTCTAAAAACTTAAACCAAATCTGGGTCAAAAACCAACATGTACGAGTATACTCGCAGTATCATATTGTAGATGGAGAAAAAATAAACATTTTGCTCTGAATCATAGAACTTTATCAGAAATTTTCGCTAATACTGGTGACTCTGTAGATATTTACATATTTTGAGTTTGTTGCTGGTCCGGTTTTTAAAAGCACGATTCTACGAATAGTTGATTGCTGGTGAGAGAACTTTAAAGTTACCTTCAAGTCGATTTGCAGGGTTACATCTTATGGACGGTAACGTCGGTGTTTTGAAAGTTGCCGATAGAATGGATAATATTGGCGTCACCTCTAAGTTTTAGCGTATTGTTTTGAACCCTTCTGGCAACTGCATATACATTTAAGGAGCATCTGTCCCATGCCTTGTGGGCGCATTGAACTCTAGTTTTGAGTGGATAATTGAGGTTAGATCAACCGGGGTAAGGTATTTCTTACATCAATTCTACTCGGTTAGTGGTTCCTATAAACTTCCATATTTTGTTTTTTACCTTTTTTTTATTTGCGCGTGCTCAAGAGATTTATGTACCCGTAAAATGTTTGCACACAGCGCGGACGAAGGAAAATCAGGGAGGATGAAAAGAGAGGTGCCGGTGAGCACTGGTTTTAAATGTTTGAAGGTTATAATGACTAGGAAATAAAGAGCTATGCAGGGCATTCCATAAGCGAGTTGTACAGCTTAGGAACGAATCACGATATTTTAGAGTGCGTCCGAAAGTGGGCTTGAGGGTACACTGATGAGCATTCATTGCGAGACGGGTGTTACGGTTAAAAGTTTGAAGGGGCGGAATGATACTGGCGATTTCAGTGGAGCACTGTGTTCGAGCGTGTCAATTGATTCACTGGTATTAGTATCGTCAATAAGTTTTATCGCATGGTTTTGAATCTTATCTAGCAATTACAGAGATGTTTTAGGAGCACCTGACCAGATGTGGGCATTGTACTCCAATTTTGGGCAGATGAATGCCTTATATATTGAGGTCAGATCAGAGGGGTAAAATATTTCTTACATCGCTTGAGGAAACCTAGACATTTCGCAGCATTTTTGGCGATACCAAATATGTGGTCATTCCAACGTAAGTTGTCATTGACATACCTAGAATGGAAAGTTTTTCGGTTTCGACGATGCAAGTGCCATTCATGGATAATGGCTGGGTGTTTAAATTTCGCTTTAACGACAGCAGACAGCAGATAGGATTGTGTTTTGGGAGCATTAAATTCCACTCGGTTGATAGTTCCCCAATTGATATCGGAATTTAATGAGCTTAGCATACGCTGTCGTTCTCGTTCTACAGCCGAAGAGCAGGGCCGTGAGTCGGGAAACGAATATGAAGAGCAGAGAGTACTGTCATCAGCAAAGGAATATATGGGATTAGAATCAGTTGTTCATAGACCTCCACGGAGATCACACGTTTTTCTTGATTCGGCTTTAGAAGTGCGTAAAATTATAAGTATACTTGTACTCAGTACATTTTTCCAAGTGTTCGGTAGCCGAGGTGATAAAGACCGGGACAACAAATTTCGAGGTCAGTCGTTCACTGACTTTTGTAGAGTGTGGAAGTGTTTCGTTTTTTCTCTTGCGATAAGTGAAAATATTTTAGTTTTTAATTTAGACACATATTGTGTGGGGACCCGGTTAGCCCAGTGGTAGCAGAATCGGAGTCACAATCGGGTGGTCCGGGGTTCGATTCCCAGCCCAAGACATTTGGTGTTTTTTTTTTTACTTTTTATTTTACATTATAAATAAACAAGTATAGTGCAAAAAGAATGATGAGTGATAGAGAGCGCTCCACTCTCCCATTAGCGGTTAAAACTAGTGGCACGAAAACATCCGATGATGAGGCCACATCAAGCCACCTACCAATTATGGTAACCAAAGGAAGTGCTAAACGAAGGAGGAAGCTAAGGCCAACCCCCAATCTGGTGAAGCGCCCCTCTCTATCAAAATCCACACCGAAAAGCTGCCAGGTGGATTAAGGGAGACGGCGCCTTCAACGTCTACATCGGCAGCAGTAAGTCCAATGGGTCAGGAGTCGGACAATGTCGAATACCCATATATATCCGATGGCGAAGAAGGTCATTACATGGGAGGCGACAACAGCTTCGCATCTCTAGCTGCATCAGAATCCGACGACGAAGAGGAAGAACTCGAGGCTATAAATAGTAGCATCAGGCAGCTAACGAACAAAGTGCTCGAAATTAAGGCGAAACAAACTGCAAGAAGAGAAAAGGAGCGACAACAAAGCTCCCAACAACAAAAACAACAACAACAGCAAGAAGTTGTAAGCCAGCAACTATCGCAACAACAAACGGACAACGTTGAACAGAAAAAGCTGTCAAAACAGACAAAACAAACACAAAATCATACACAGCAGCCTCAACAACAACAGCGGCCCAAAAAGCAGCAGCAACAACAACAGCAGCTACATAAACAACAGCAGCAGCAACAGCTGCAAAAGCAACAACATCAACAAAATCAACAGCAGCAGAGACAACAACAACAGCAAGTGCAGAAACCCACTAAGCAGAAAGTGCCTCCAATTAACACTTTCAAATTGGAGTTGAAGGACACCATAGAATTATGTAAGTCGGCCATTGGCAACAATTTTTTTATTAAAAGACTAAGTCAAGATAGGCAGGCGATCAACTGCAATACAGTGGAGCGCTACCAGAAAATTAAAAACCTATTAAGGGATTCGACGACGGAATTCTTCTCCTTCACGCCGAAAGGTGAAAAGCTGCAGACAATGCTTCTGAGGGGATTAGAACCGTCAACTGATCCGGAGGAGCTTCTTGCACTGCTGAAAGAGAAGGAGTGCGAAGAGCTCAAATTCGTAGGGGTTAAGCCATTCGTCACGGCTAGAGCCAAAAGGGAGAAGCGGAAACTACCGGTCTTCCTGGTTCAGCTAAGTCCCAACAGCAAACTGGATGGTCTAAGGAGCATCAAAGTCCTAGACTACCAGGTTGTACACTGGGAAAAATTAAAGAGGAGTGAAAACATTTTACAATGTGTTCGCTGCCAAAGGTTCGAGCACGCCGCGTCGAACTGCGAAATGCAGCCTCGATTCGTGAAGTGTGGAAAGAACCACAAATCCGAGGAATGCGCTCTAGGTAAGGACGGAGCGTCAGAAAAAAGCCAACTCTCTTGTGCGTTATGTAGGAACACGGGACACACCGCAAATTATCGGGGTTGTCCCAAATTCCAATATATCAAAAGAGTAAATCTGGCTCGGCAGCAGAAAGTGGAAGTTAAACGTCCACTCGTGCAGACACAAACACCAGCCGTTACTCCCCACGTTACCTACGCCCAAGTGGCGGCAGGTAGGAGAAATACGGTACTACAACCAAAGGTAGCTTCTCAGGCCCCAGCGCCTAGAGCACCGGAACTTGTACCTGACATGCTGGCTATCTTGCTCTCTATTCAGGGGCAGATGGCTCAGCTGCAGCGTCAAATACAGGAACAGGCTAAGCGGGTAGATCAAATATACGCGCTGCTGCCGGGCCTAACGCACCTCCAGTCGTAATGGGTACGTACATGGCGGAGCAAACCCTGAATGTTCTTGCAGTGAATGTTAATTCACTGATTAAGTTTGAACGAAGAGCCACACTATTTAAGTTGCTTAAAGACCAAGCCCCTAATGTGCTCTTGGTTAGCGAAACCAAGCTTACCAAGAGACACAAAATGAGGCACAAAAGATGCAAAATAGTACGGAGAAACCGATCCAACTCCATTCAGGGAGGAGGCGTTGCGATTTTCGTACGAAAAGGTATACGTTTTAAAAGAGTATACAGTCGTGTAGTACGTAGGTTCCAGGTGCTGGAAGCATGCATCGTGTATATCCCTCATAGTGATTGGGGAAATAATACACCAAATACGAGGGCGGGTCAATAAGTCCGTGACTTTTTGAATTTCTGACCTCTTTACTGAAACAGCAACACTGCTCCTGTCAACAGGCATCTGTCAGTTGACTTCTGTCAAAATTTAAACTTGCTGCGTCAGTTAGTTTGTGTTTGACAGCTATTTTTATCAGACTACTCACTAATTTGAGGAGAAAATGGAAAAAAGTGAATTTCGTGTGCTTCACTTCACAGGAAGGTTTGGCGTTGTTTAATCGCAATATGGAGGAGTTTTTGCGCCGTTTTGTAACCGTGGACGAAACATGGATCCATCACAACACACCAGAGAACAAACAACAGTCAAAACAGTGGGTTTCTAAGGGTGAATCGGCGCCAAAGGAGGCCAAGGTGGGTTTGTCAGCCAATAAAGTTATGGCGACTGTTTTTTGGGATGCACGTGGGATAATCCACATGGACTACCTTCAAAAGGGAAGAACAATCAATGGGGAATATTATGCCAACTTATTGGACCGATTCAATGACGATTTGAAAAAAAACCGACCTCATTTGGCCAAGAAAAAAGTTCTTTTCCACCAAGTCAATGCAAGGGTGCACACATGTGCAGTTGCCATGGCAAAAATCCATGAATTGGGCTATGAATTGCTCCCTCATCCACCCTATTCTCCAAATTTGGCTCCGAGCGACTACTTCTTGTTGCCAAACCTGAAGAAATGGCTTGGTGGAAAAAGATTTGACTCCAATGATGAAGTCATCTCGCAAACAAAGGCCTATTTTGAGGACCTCGACAAATAATTTTTTTTGGAAGGGACAAAAAAATTGGAGAAGCGTTGGACAAAGTGTATAGAGCTCAAGGGAGACTACGTTGAAAAATAAAATTATTTTTTTATCAAAAAATCTGTGTTTTATTCCAAAAGTCACGGACTTATTGACCCGCCCTCGTACTAGAGGGAACCTACTATTCAATTGGTGGTGCACAGTGTAATGTATCGACTCGGCCTTAAGGCGACGGATAGTCCGTCGTTTCCCAGACACGGGTCCTATTTGGATCTCCTGCTGTTCGACACACGAATACACCTGACATGCACAAACCAACAAACAATAAACTGTCTACGCACTTTTGTGTATGACAGTGACCATTGCGGACTTAGTACCGAAATAACCGTTCCGAACGAAGCTGCGGAATTAGACGAGTTTGTTCAAAGGCATGCCTACAACTATAGTAGAGTGCGTTGGACACACTTCTCCAGAACACTGACGAGAGCACTCTCCTCGAATTCGCTCTACCCACCGTCCAATAGAAATCTGTCAAACGAGGAGATTGACAGGTATCTAAGACTAATGGACGAGACAATTAAACGAACAATGGACAAAACGATACGTCGGTATCAATACACTGACAACGAAGACTTATTCCGCAACGCAACCATTGACGCACTGCACCGACATAAAAGTAGACTGCTGTCAAGGCTAAAAACCTTGTACAGACAGTTTACTGACAGACATAACCCGGAGATTATGACGCTAAAGTCGTCGATTAAAAACCTCCAAACATTAATAAAAGAAAATTACAGAGCATCTGTAAGTTTGTATTGGAACAACAAAATTCGGGCTGTAAACACCAGCAACCCGAATATGTTTCCGCAAATAAATAAAATATTTCGGAGGAAAGATCACAACGACCTTTCGTGTCTTAAAATCGCCCGAACGACTGACAACGAGAACATACTTATAACAGCAGGCAGCGATCCAAATGAGGCTGTTGATGATGACAGCTTCTTTGTGATCGAGGATCCGCAGGAGAAAGTAGAGGCTATAGGAGCGACTTTCCAGGAAGTATATAAGGCGAATGACATCATTGGCCCGAACGACGACCTGGAAAATCGAGTCCTCGTGCACAATTTCTACCTTCGAAATGAAATAATTAATTGGCGATTCGAGAGCTCGGGTTTCACCCAGTTCAGTGACGAAATAATGCCATCACCAACGATAGGGTACTACCCCCGTTCATTTCGAAGGAAGAGCTCCAAACGATCTTCGAATCACTTAGAAGTAAGAAATCAGTGGGAACCGATGAAATACCGAACGTTGTGCTTCGACATCTCCCTCTAGAAGCGGTGAACATTTATACCACCCTGTTTAATAATGCAATGAATAATGCACATTATCCAGCGCATTGGAAAACTGCGGTGGTACATCCCATACCCAAAATTGATAAAGATACTTCCAATCCGGCGAATCTCCGGTCGATCAGTCTCCTTCCAAACATCAGTAAGGTTTTCGAGAAGGTGATCAATAGAGTCCTGACTAAGTGGGTTGAGGACAAACATATAGTTCCAGATAATCAGTTCGGTTTCAAGGCGGGGCATGATATCATTCATGCTGCGTCTAAACTGGTTTCTGATATCCAATGGAACAAAGGCAAGAACCAGTGCACTGGCGCCTGCCTGATTGACTTGAAAAGGGCCTTGGATACCGTATGGATAGAGGGACTCTTTTTGAAGCTGGACAGGTTGGGCATTAGTAAACCACTGCTGTATATTCTTTTCGATATGCTCTCCAGTAGACAGTTCATCGTGAAGAATGGCGATGTGACTTCTGCTGGAACATTTGACATTAAAAACGGTCTGCAACAAGGTGCGGTAAATTCGCCGATCCTGTTCAACATTTACACAAGTGATCTTATAGGATCACTTCACCATGCCATAGAGTACGCAGACGACTTAATCGCTTACAGATCGGGTCCAAAGATTGAGGTCATTAATAAGTCGGATAAGTTCTGTTTAGGACGCCTTTGTCTGGGGCGTCTAGGGATACCAGAAAGAATTGGCGAAAGTTTTCTATCGTCGGACAACACTGGCAGCTTCTTGACTGTCGAAATGTAGTCAGATACCTTGGGATCTGGCTAGATCAGTTTCTGTATTTTGTCAAAAATGTAGACGCTGCTCTGGCCAGAGCTAAAGGCGCTTTTTCCCTTACAAAGAGACTGTTTTATAACAGCCAACTCGATGCGAGGGTGAAGGTGATCTGCTACATGGCCCTTATCCGGCCTATGCTTGTATTTGGATGTCCCGTGTGGTTCAACGTGAGAGCAAGTTTATTGGAAAAGATACGGATGTTTGAGAGGACTTGTCTTAGGACTTGTCTTCGCTTATACAGAACACCAGAGTCTCAGTACATACAATTCTATCCCAATAAAGTCCTGTACAATAGGGCGAACCTAATAAGAGTGGACAACTTCGTCATTAAGTTAACACATTGCAAGAGCAATGACCTCATCAAACAACCTGATTTCCGAGGCTTTCTACCCCAATTATATGTATCACGAGAGAGTTCGCTTTGACGGCTTTATTCCTCCAGAAGCGTTCCTCTATCTAGATAGTAAAGGTCTGATCCAGGACAGATTGGCGGTGCCGCTAATCTTCCACGTTGTTCGAACGGCTGCGGACAGGTGACTCAACTCGACAGAGACGTCGCATATGGCAGTGCGGAGCGTCTCCGGTTCAGTAGGGTGGTAGGGAGTCGCGACAGGAGGGATGTTGCTCAGCAGCACCAGCAATTTTGGTGGCTTGTTGAAGGAGAGGATGTTTTGTCGTCGAACTCCTCCAATAGGTAGCTTCATGTGAAGCAAAGTGGGCCAGCCTAATTTTTTTTTTTTTTAGCCATGGCCGGCTTACATAGTCTTAGATAGAATTAAGTTAGTTTTAAGAAACAAAAAATTTATAAAAAAAAAACAAATGTATGTCCATATTTGTGTTAGTTGTAAGTAGATTAAGTAGATTAAGATTTATTTTTAGGTAGTCTATAAGTTTTTTTGTTTTAAGTTTTATAATAAAATAAAAAAAAGGTCATGTTACTAAGTTTTTTTTGTTAAAAAAATGTTTTCTTAGTTTTAGTATTAATGTTAAAATAAAAAATAAATTAGAATGTAAGGTACGTCGAAAGACATAGTTTAAGTGTTAGGTTTAACTTAGAGTGCCCGCATGGGCCAGTAAGTTTTAATAAGATATTTTTAAGTTATTTAAACTAATTTTTAAGCGTTTTTTTTTTTTATCTAGCAAGTAAGAGTAATTTAAGTGACATAAATAAAAATGCATAGAAACTGAAACTGGTGATTTTTTTGCTATATGGTTTTTCAGCGTTCTATTTTTGACAGCTCACGCCTGATTCGTGACATGTGTCAAAGTCAAACATGATCATTTAGCATTGCCAATTCATCATGGAGAGACTTACACCCGATCATCGCTTACAAATTATTGAAATTTATTATCAAAATTCGTGCTCTGTGAAAAATGTTTTTCGCGCACTTCAAAAATTCTACGGTCGTCATAATTGACCTACTGAGCAAGCAATTCAAGCCATAGTGACCAAATTTCGCACCAATTTCACGCTGTTGGACATCAAGCCACCTACCTGAATGTGTAGAGTACATACAGATCAAAATATTGCTGCTGTATTTGCCAGTATTAATGAAAACCGGGATTTATCCACTCGTCGCCGTTCGAAGCAATTGAAATTTTGTTACTCGACTACGTGGAATATTTTTCGCAAGGATCTTGGTCTAAAACCTTACAAAATACAGCTCGTGCAAATACTGAAGCCGAACGGCCTGCCACGGCGTCGAATTTTCGGTGAGTGGCCTTAGAAAAGCTGGAGGAAGATCCGCTTTTTTATCGAAGAACTGCCATCAGCGACAAAGCTCATTTCTGGTCGAATGGGTATGTTAATAAACAAAACTGTCACATTTGGTCCGATGAGTAACATCAGGCAATGCAAGAACTGTCAATGCACCCGGAAAAATCCACTGTTTATGGTACGTCGAAATCATTGGCCCGTATTTTTTCAAAGATGACCGCGACAACACCACTACCGTCAATGGCGCCCGCTATCGTTCAATGATTTCGAACTTTTTTTTGCCCAATATGCACGAGCTGAACCTGCTCGGCATGTGGTTCCAGCAAGACAACGCTACATGCCACTCAGCACTCGAATCGATGAACCAATTAAAAAATTATCTCTCATTTTGGACCGGTGAATTTTTATCGTGATACATCAACTCACTCTTTTAGCCAGCCTTAGAAGACAACATTACACGTATTATTAGTGAGATACTAGCCAATATGCTCAAAAAAGTGATTCAAAATTGGCCTCTCCATATAAAGCACTTAAACCGCATTCGTTGTCAACATTTACATAATGATTTCGAGACAAACACAATAAATTAGGAGTGGCATGCCTTGTGAGATCTAACACTGGCTGAGAAAAGCTACTTCATTCAATAGACAAAAATGGTTTCAAAAAGGCCGTTTTTAAACTGAGACATAGGTATGGGAGGAATCCCGATAAATTCAACGAGGCGTTCAAACAGCCCTATCAAAAGTAAGCACTGTCAAGTCGAAAAGGTTAATTGGAAGGATTAAGTTGAAATCGTAGCTACAACGGAGGATGCGAAATTATAAGCATTCAAACGCCGAAAAAGATTTACATCAAAGGCACAATTGGAATATTGCAATCTGCTATTGAATGACCGTTGGAGGTGCCTTTTTAAGATTGAATCATTTCTTAATCTCTCGCAATCAAAAATTAAGGAATTGTTTAGCTAATTTTGTGCAGAAAACTTTTTTTTGAATAAATAAAATGAGTGGTACTTTCCATAAGAGCGAACATTTTTTCTTTATTTGTTTAGTTTTTGTTGTTATTACCTTCTTTTTGCCGCCTTGAATAAATCACTGTCTAACTCTAATTTGTATCTATCTGGACTAAGATTACACAGCACATATTTCGCATCCGGAGACATACATACAATAGATGAATCGTTAAAAATTGAATGCTACGCGTGTTAAGGATAAACAGAAGTAACTCATGGAAAACTACACCACACTTTTGTGAACTTACCGAATAGCAGATTAGTAGTAGGCCACTTATTGAATTGAACTTGAAAATAAAACAAAAACGCTGACGAAAGGGAAGCGATGAGTTACAAAGCGAGACTAGTTGCGTGTGGCTGTGCTGAGCCTAGCGACTTAGATAGCGATATACAAAATATTGCGATATCAATTATCATTCGCTGAAAAATTAGATATACACATAAATAAACGACTTTGTCTGCACAGCTTGTCTTAAAGATGATCTAAAAGAAGAAATCTACGCGACATCTCCAGACTTCATTGAAATTTCAGAAGATAAATATATATATGTAGTGCTAAGCTAAACAAATTATTGTATGGGCTTAAACAAACACCTAGCATAGAGACTTAGTGTGCCAGTATGGATATGGAGTTGAAGATTTCTAACATTTTCATATTTTCAATAGACTACTACAGCGCCTTTGATTTGTGAAGCAGAAAATATGGAGGCCCTTTGGTGTGATCCTTTGCCAGTTGAGCCCAGTTTACACATACACTGGCGATCACTAGGTTGAGGCCACACATTTTGCAATCGACTTTCACTCTTTATACCTTTGGGAAATTTTGTACCCGCAAACTTTTACTACCCTGTGAACAGGTACATATTTGTATAGTATAGTATAGTAGTATTTTTTATTTCATTATATACAATACATGTGTAAAATTTACGTGATTTGAACACAATAATTCATTAAGTATATTAAAAAATATATATATAATAGAAATAATATAGTGACATTTTATATTTTATATACATAAAGTATTAAAATAGTGCCAAATGCCACTTCAATGGGTTTTAATATTATTAATATGTGGGTGGGGTGACCCGTTTAATTACATTCAAAGAACAAGTTAATTTAATATACAATTATATTTACAAAGAAAAGATTTAGATTAGATTAGATTTCATTTTTATTTCGTATAAGAATTTTTACATATGGTTTGTTACCGCACATTTAATAATACAGGGATTTGATAATACAAAGTATCTTGCCACTGAAATAGTTGTTGAAACATTTGAATACAGAAATTTATTAACAAGAAAGAATCATTAGAAGGAAAATACGACAAAAACCTTCCATAAGAAAAAAAAAATAAAATAAATAAATAAATACAAATAAATAAATAAATAAATAAATAAGTAGAAAGAAATAAATAAATAAGTTAACAAAAATTTTAACTAATTAAAGAAACAAATATAAACAAATAAAGTAGCATTTAGCTATCAAACAATTCATTAATTAGCGGGTTATCAGAGAAGCTGCATCTTATTACAAAATTTGACTTAAGTTTTGCGATTCTTTCACAAATCAATTCAACGTTCGCTTTGTTGTGTAGGTCTACTGTTGAATGATGCCAGGGTAAGCTGAGCATCATTTTTAGGACTCTATTTTGACATATCTGCAGTTTTTTTATGTGGCATTTTGCGCAATCCCCCCAAACTTGGCATCCATACAAAAGAATAGCCTGAAAAATAACTTTGAAAATTATGATCTTGTTTTCTGTTGAGAGCGCTGATTTTCTATTAATAAATGGATATAACATTTTAATAGCCACCCCTACTTTCTTGACCGTTCTAGTTATGTGTTCGTTAAATAACAACTTTGAATCAAGCTGGATACCTAGATATCTGACATGGGGCTCCCAAGGGATATTTACTCCATTAATTTGTAACGGGTTAGAAGGCAGAAAGCAATGTTTTCTTTTTCTAGTGAAAAAGATAGCTTGCATTTTCGCTTCATTCCATTTTATTTTCCATTTTGTGTAATACTTTTTTAATACTTCCATAGCATTATTGAGATTGCTTTCAATATTGAAAGCAAATTCATGCGACGAAAATACTGCAGTATCATCAGCAAAAATGGCTACATGGCAATCGTGCAAAACAGGAAAATCGGACGTGTAGATATTATACAAAATTGGGCCTAATACAGAACCTTGAGGAACACCAAAATCATGAGTTATTAAGTTTGAGACACCACTATTAACATAGACCTTAAAACAACGACTAGATAAGAAACTTTGAACTAACTTACAAATATAGGATGGAAAATTAAATTGTATCATTTTGTAAATAAGACCATCGTGCCAGACAGTATCAAATGCTTTTTCGATATCTAGTAAAAGCATTCCAGTTGATTTACCTGCGGAGCGATTTGCTTTCACAAAGTTGCAAATTCTAACTACTTGATGTGAAGTATTATGATGTTGCCTGAAGCCAAATTGTTCTTTAGGATAAATATTATTATCACAGATATGTTTGAGTAACTTTTTCTTAACAACTTTTTCTAATATTTTGCTTAGACTACAAAGCAAACTTATTGGCCTACAACTTTCTACACTTTCAGGTGGCTTACCAGCTTTAAGCACCGGTACAATTTTGGCTAATTTCCAAGCCTCTGGAAAGTACCCTATCTTCAGGCAGGCATTTATGAGGAAAGTTAAATATTTTATTCCAGATTTGGGCAACTGCTTTATATAGATATTAGGTATGCAGTCAATACCGCCTGCTTTTCTTGTTCTTAAATCATTGACTATAAATTGAATATCTTTCTCTGATGCGAAATTTACAGAAGATATTGGTGCGCTTCTATTTAAGAAATACTCTTGAACTGTGGTGTTCACAATATTATCTGTATTAGCATCACCAATAAATCTGGAGATGTTGTTATTTATCGCAAAGTTCAGCGCAAGGGCATTTGCTTTGTCCACATCCGAAATATATGTGCTAACAGTATCTTTTAAAAATGGTAACTGCCTTTTTCTATTTTTTATTACCTTCATAATGTTCCATAAAGGTCTAGTATTTTTTTCTAATGAGTTCAGCTTTCTGTTCCAGTTTTTATTATGAGCCTGTGATATTCTTAGGGCAATGATCTTATTGATATTTGATACCGCATATCTGTAAAGAGGGTCTCGATATCTCTGCCAGTTTTTTCGGTAAACGTTTCTTATTTTTATTAGATCTAAAATATAGGGGGGAAGTTTTATGTTAACTTCACTTATAGTTTTCTTTGGAATACTATTTTCAGCAGCATTTAATATTATTTCTGAAAACTGTTTTAAAATACCATCGACATTTTCTTTACTGGAAATAGCTTCTACGTTGTCAATTGTACCTCGAAATATGTTATTGATCTCAGATCTGAAACGTACCCAGTTCGCATTTTTCAAATCTTGGGTAAACTTGACTTGTTTAACCGCTGTGCAATAAACCTTGCAAAAAACAGGAGTGTGATCAGAGCTAAGAACGTTAACAACAGTTGGCTGTGATATTAAGCTAGGAACATTAGTAATAAACAAGTCTAGAATGGATGGCCGGCCACGGGAACTACAAGGGAAATAGGTGGGACTAGTGGGAAACATTACAGAAATTGGTAGGTTAACACATAAATCAGACAGAATATTTCCCCAGGAGTTAGCTCTTGAACAACCCCAGTCCCTATGTCTGCAGTTAAAGTCACCTCCAAAAAGTACTTTTCCGTTCAAGGAGAATAACCTGCGAAAATCATTTTTGACGGCAATTCTTTTGTCATTAGAAACACGGCCGCCAGGGAAATATACACAAAATACTTTTAACTGCTGCTGGTTACTTAAATTTATTTGAATACCAATGTTTTCTACGTAGCGCGTTCTCACTACAGGTAAAAGCGAATGTTGGATTGATCTCTTAATTAAAATGGCAACACCACCACCTCGTCTATTTATTCTATCGTATCGATAGCATTTATAGTTAGGTGTGGATAGTTTGAGATCATTTTGTAACATGGTTTCAGTGACCAAGGCAATGTCAATGTTGCTACTGTTTAAAAAAAAAATAAATTCGACAATTTTCCCGCGTATACCTCTTGCATTCCAATTTATAATTCTTAGATTTCTACTTAACATATTATTTATCATTAGAGTATAAAAACTTAGTCGCTAAATGTGCGATAACATTGAATTGGTCAATTTTATTTTTGCATGCTGATAATTTCGTTATCATCTCCATACAAAGGGAATTTATCTCTTCTGCCGTAAGCAATGTATTGGAATTGTTGTCTAAAATGTTGCCACAGATGTTGCTGGGAAGGTTGCTAGGTATATCGGTATGACCACGGTATATGTTTTTGCTTGCGCTCGCGTAGCTTTCCCTTGTACTTGTTTGTTGGTATTCCGCCTGAATTTCGCTTTTGTTGCTGATTTCATTATTTCGCCGCGAGAGTTCAGGAAAATCTGTCATAGACGCGAATGAGACTTGTGTTGGTGCGGGTTTTGCAGAAACACGTGATGCATGAAAAGCTTTTGGTTGCAAAGAGCTTTTAAGCTTCGTGGATTTTTCTTTTAGCTCCACATATTTAGTTCTGCTACCACATGTTGGATCTGTAGACTTGTGAGATCCTCCGCAATTTGCGCATTTATGTGGGGCAGTATTTTCACACTCAGCAGTCTTATGTAAACCGGCGCAGATGGCACAGTAAGTCCTAATGTGGCAATTTCTCTCCCCATGGCCAAACATTTGGCAGTTACGGCACTGAGTAAGCTTACCTTTCAATTTTTTCTGGTAACTCCAATTTACCTGTGTATGAAATATAGCACGATAGCGTTTTTTTAAATCAGCCAACTTTACCGAGCCGTTTTCAAACGAAACAATGTAAATAGTGTCACAGTATTGTTCGAAATGTCTTTTAACTTTTTTTACATCAGTACATTTAAGACTAAGTTTTATAAGTTCGTCTTTAAGTAATTGTGTTTCCATATCGTCCAAGCCGTGGAGAATTACTTTAAAAACACTAGTACCTTTAATGTCATGTGAAAAAAATTGACAACATTATTTACACCAGAATATCAGAGAGAAGGTATTCCACGTTCTGTGAATCATAATTAAAAAGCCAAGACCTTATGGACCTTTCAAATATTCCAGAAATTCTTATCATTTTAATATTTAAAGGGAGCTTGTTAAATAGTCGACATGAAGAGATACGAGTATTATAAAAATTCCGAAATGCAGTTGTACGAAAAACGGGTGCAGTCACAACATAGGAAAAGTTTCTCCGTAGATTGTAATCAGATATAAGTCTGTAATTTAAATTTCCTGATATCTGAAAGAACGTTTTCAACACTTTAAAACAATACAAATGACGAACTGGAAGAATTTTCATATCACAAAACAATGGGAAACTTGGATGACGCCGATTCTTGTTACAGATTTTCCTTACTACACTTTTTTGTAAGACTATTAAGGGCTTGATTTTATTCAGATACACGCCCCCCCAACAAACAATTCCATACTGGAGTTTAGCGTGAAAGACACCATAATAAATGATTTTTAATAATTGCTTTGAACAAACATTTTTTTGATAAAAAAAGTGTCGCAGGGTATTTCGAAAATATTTCCTTAGGGACTCTGTGTGGCTTGCAAATGACATCCTAGAATCAATTGTGAGCCCAAGATACTTAAACTCGTCTACTTCCTCAAGTAAAAAGCAATTATCACTACAGTTAAGACTGCTACAAAATATTGGAAGTGATTGACTAAAATCACAATTACAGCCTGTTAATCCATACCTTTGGTATTCATACTCATTGGGGAAGCTAAGTTGAAAACCATTATTTTTGTGTTTAAGCTAATGTTCAAATTGTGCTCTGCGAACCAAATTCTTAATAGACTAAGATCCCAATTAATGTCGGAGATTAAATCCAAGACACTTGAGCCATATGAGCAGCCAACATCATCTGCAAACGCCGTAAGTCTACTTCTGAAGTTTAGTGAAAACAGTGAATTTATATAAATTAGAAATAAAATGGGTCCCAACACAGAACCTTGAGGAACTCCCAAACTGAAGAAACAAATCTCGCTTCTCATACTCTCTTTGAGATCTGTTCGCTAGGTATGATCTAAGCCACTCTAGTATGAACCCACGAAAACCCGCTTTAAATAAACCAGCCGTGAATTTTTTACCATCAAGGTTGGAGAAAATATTTGAGCAAAAATTTAGAAGAGCGTCTTCGGTAGATTTACCCTGCTGAAAACCAAATTGCATTGGATTGAAAAACTCGATTTTTTTTCAAGTAAGACATTATTCTCTCTTTAATAAATTTTTCGAATATTTTGCTAAAAGTGGGCAGGAGTGAAATTGGACTATAGTTTTTCATATCGTCTACAGAGGCTTTTTTAAACAGCGGAATTACGTCGGCGCATTTGAGTGCCAAGGGAAATGTTCCTGAAAATATGATGTGATTAAAAATGACTGCCAGGACGTCAACCACATAGCATGCTATTTGTTTAACAAGTATATTTGAAATATTATCAAAGCCACAAGAGTTCGAATTTTTTAGGGATCCAATCGCTTTTAGGAGCTCTAAAGCAGTGATAGATTCGAAGACAAAGCTCGTATATTGCGACAAGTCACCACCCCCACTTATTGAATTGTAACAACGAGTGCAATTTCTCAGGACTGTTTGTGTTCGTATGCTGTTTGTTATTGAGGTGAAATACTCATTGAAAGCATTAGCAATGTCAAATTTGTCAAACAGTTCGCAATTGCTAACACAAATTGAATGGGGTTTTGTTGTAGAACGAGACTTGTTCAGAATATCATTCACTACTTGTCATTCTGATTTAAGGTTACCCTTAGCAGAAATGAATTTAGTTCGATAATAATTATCGCGGCAAAAAGCAATCTCTTTTTTTTCAATCCAAACATAGCTTTTTAATCTTATTTTTCAGAAGGTTCATGGGATTTTTGGAGCATTTTATTCTTAGCTTGTGTTTCACGTTAACTTTTTCAATGAGTTGACTAGATATCCAGGGTTTTAGTCTTTTTTTAGATTTTTTCAAGGCTTCTGTTGAGGAGCAATTTGATATAAATTTATTAAGGCGAGTTATGGACACATCATAAGAAGCAGAAGCATCACTTTCCATGTAAACATCGTCCCAGGACTCATAAAATAGAAGATTTGTCAGCTTTATAAAAGCAATTCTTGTTTTTTGCTTTTGGCTATTAACTTCGGTACGGCTGATCTTTTTGCTTTGAAAAGTATTCACCAATAAACCTATCATTGAGTGATCAGTGATTTGCATGTCATATGTGCACCTTTCGCAGGCATTCAATGGAAAGTCTGCAAATCGGCCATAAATATGATCCAAACACGTACCTGAAGACAATCGAGTGGGTTCATTTATAAAACTAGCTAAACCGTGGAAGGCCAAGAGGGCTGTTGAGAATAATTCAGCAATATTTATTAGTTATTCTATGCCCTAGACACCAACTTGTTTGCAATCTCTCGTTCTCTTTTGTAAGCTACGCACGTTACATATACCAAATGCTTATCATGTATTTTACTGTGTTCTAAATGAAGTCTATCAAAATTAATAAACACTCACTCTAGTTTTGTACCCCACACGGGACAGTCGTTTCATTTTGACAAGGGTCAAGCAATGAGACACAGTTTCGCTATCTGAAACCTTTAGAATGTCTGCGCTCTGAAAGTCAATTTTCATTTGGATTAGCAAAGAAAAGGAAACCCGGTAGATGATAATCGTTAATTTCAAACCCATAAATCCAAATTTCGGAAACGATAATAATATCCGGAATGCAATGAAAAGAATCAAGGTGGGTAGCAAGAGATGCAAAGTTTTCTCTCAAACTTCTAATATTCTGGTGTACGACAAACAGTATGAATTATTTTTAAAAACAATATCACAATTTGCAAAACTTAGATCGAAAATAGAAAAGTCATCATTTGTGTCATTAAATTCAGAATTCATTATTTAAACAATTTCAAGATCAGTAAAAGATTTAATGGAGACGACTTTTCCACCTTCCTCCTTCCTCATAAGTATTTGGTTGTTCTTGAACCACACAAATTTATATTGTTTCCGCTTTCTTACTTCTTTCGCTTGCATGAAGAGAGCCCTTGTGTATGACGTAAGAGCATCGTTCATGTAAATCCCGCTTTGCATTTTGTTGTTGCTGTTGCTGCTGTGGGCGCTCTCGTTAATAGTGGCGTTTGAAATTAGGTTTCCCTTCTTCTTCTTCTTCGCACTCATGATCCGCTTCAACGACAAGTCAGTGAACTTAACACAGATGATTGATTTGTTTGGAGGTCCGTTGTTTTTGTTTCGCACATTCTTTACATAGCATCTCTCTATGTCAGTATCGGGAACATCAATTGACAAAGCATTCTGGAGTATTGTCTGGGCTTTGTTCATAGCATTGCTGTAGGTTACATTTGAAACACCAACAATTTCGATGCAGTTGGAGAGCAGATGTTGCTATTGCCAATTTAGTTTACTCTCCAGTGAATTTACCTTCGCTTTCAGCTCTGCATTTTCGGTTCGTAGCTCGTTGAGTGAAGCCAGGAAGCGGTTGTTTGTTTCTTCCAGCTTGGTTAGCTTAAGGTACGAGGGCGGGTCAATAAGTCCGTGACTTTTGGAATAAAACATCCCTTAAAAAAATCCCTTATCCCTTCCAAAAAAAATGATTTGTCGAGGTCCTCAAAATAGCGAGATGACTTCATCATTGGAGTCAAATCTTTTTCCACCAAGCCATTTCTTCAGGTTTGGGAACAAGAAGTAGTCGCTCGGAGCCAAATCTGGAGAATAGGGTGGATGAGGGAGCAATTCATAGCCTAATTCATGGATTTTTGCCATGGCAACTGCACATGTGTGCACCCTTGCATTGTCTTGGTGGAAAAGAACTTTTTTCTTGGCCAAATGAGGTCGGTTTTTTTTCAAATCGTCATTGAATCGGTCCAATAAGTTGGCATAATATTCCCCATTGATTGTTCTTCCCTTTTGAAGATAGTCAATGTGGATTATCCCGCGTGCATCCCAAACAACAGTCGCCATAACTTTATTGGCTGACAAACCCACCTTGGCCTTCTTTGGCGCCGATTCACCCTTAGAAACCCACTGTTTTGACTGTTGTTTGTTCTCTGGTGTGTTGTGATGGATCCATGTTTCGTCCACGGTTACAAAACGGCGCAAAAACTACTCCATATTGCGATTAAACAACGCCAAACCTTCCTGTGAAGTTGTTACACGATTGCGTTTGTGGTCGACTGTGAGCAAACGCGGCACCCATCTTGCGGAAAGCTTTCTCATGCCCAAGTGATCATTCAAAATTGAAACCACTGAGCCATGCGAGATCCCTACGGCTTCCACAATCTCTCGCACTTTAAATCTTCGGTCGGCCAACACCATATCGTGAATTTTTTCGATTGTTTCGGGTGTAGAGACCTCAACTGGGCGTCCAGGACGTTCGGCATCTTCAGTGCTTGTACGGCCACAACGAAATTCAGTAAACCACTTTTTTACCATTGAAATCGATGGTGCAGAGTCCCCATAGCATTTATCAAGCTTAGCCTTGGTCTCGGTAATAATGCTTAATAAGCCCACGAAATTCACTTTTTTCCATTTTCTCCTCAAATTAGTGAGTAGTCTGATAAAAATAGCTGTCAAACACAAACTAACTGACGCAGCAAGTTTAAATTTTGACAGGAGTCAACTGACAGATGCCTGTTGACAGGAGCAGTGTTGCTGTTTCAGTAAAGAGGTCAGAAATTCAAAAAATCACGGACTTATTGACCCGCCCTCGTAAATCATTTGGAGAGTAAATTCTGATTCAGCTTCAGTGTGTGCAGGTGTATCTAGATGTGCTTCAGTAGTTTGACCTCTGTTGTTAGTTCCTTGGTTTCTGCTAGCAGTGGAGGACGGTGCATTTTCTTTTCTTTCTCCGCATTGATTGTTGTTGTTGCTGATAATTGTATCAGGCATCCGCATAGATCTACGCCTGAGCACTTCGCACTTGTCACAACGGAAAGTCTTTCCGGTAGAGCACATAAAATCAGCATCTTGTTCACTTATATTTACACAGTATAGATGAAAGAATGCAAAGCAATCACTACATGATATTTTAGTGGAACAATTCCTTTCAATTTTTTCGGTACAAATAGAGCACTTCATAGTGAAGGTATAAAACTTTTACTTATTGTTCTACTGAGATGCGCACCCCACGACACTCACGAGAGCAACAGGAAGTCATAAAATTAAAGGGTAATTAAAAAACGACCGATGGAATTTCCCAAGATCAAGCAATGAACTTCTTGAAAAGCGTATAAAAAGATGCGCCACTAGGATGAGGCCACATGCAAAATCTTCGAAAGAAAGGAAAAACTGAATAAAATGTTTACATTTTATGGTTTTAAAATATTCATTTATTACGTTTTTCTACATTAATAATGAGTATGCCCACCATTTTTCGATATGACCTCTATAAGACGGTTTGGAATAGAATCATACAGTTTTTTTTTAAATAATCAAGAGAAATTTCGGCCCAGGCATCACGAATAGCTTCGATTAACTTCGCCTTCATACACTTTACGAGCCCAAACTTTTTCGATTATGTTTAAGTCCGCTGAATAGGGCGGTCATGGCAAAAGTTCTACGTGTTCTGATTGAATCCTGGAATTGTGGATGGGGGCATTATCTTGTTCGAATATCCAAGGCAGGGGTCCGAATATGTTTTTACTTTTTGAAATGACCGTTCCAGCAAACATTTGTAGTAGTTTCCGTTTGTTGTTGTGGATAAAATCTCCAACTCGATTGTGCCATAGTAGGTAATAGATCCCCACACCATTACACCTGATGTACGGATGTGATGTCTTGCCAAAATAAGCTCCTCCTTTCTTAGATCATTAAAATAAAAGTTGTAACCATCGGGGCCGTCAAGGTTACATTTTTTTTTCATCCGAAAAGACAACGCGTTTCCATTCACTGCTTCTGAAATATTCATTCGATGCTCCTTGTGTACTTGCCTCAAAATAGGTTTCTTTTTCAGTTTTCTCCTCTGTATGGTACCACTTTTTCGGATTACCCTTCGGACCGTTGCTATGTTGGCTAATACTCCGCTGTTGGACTTTATTTTATTCGTTGGTTGAGTAGAATTTGATGCACGCCGTAGAAATAACCGCTTTTCTCGCAATGTTGTTGCTTCTGCCGTGCGTCCTTTTTGATTTTTCCCATAGTGTTGTGGATCCGCAAGATAACTGTTTACAACAGTCTTACTTCTTTTAAGCCCCCATGCAATTTCTCGGCCTGAGAGTCCTAACTCATTGAAAGCATCTGTTTTTCCTCTTTCTGTCGCTGTCAAAGTCTTTCGGGAACCCATTTTTTTTTAAATAAATAAAAACAGTTATTTTCAACGCTTTTGAAAACAATCACTGATGTGAATTCCTGCAAAGAAATATTCACAATGGTCACTTCCTAGTGGCGCATATATTTATACGCTTTTCGAGTAGCTAATTGTTTGGTCTTGGGAAATTCCAACGGTCGTTTCTTATTTACCCTTTAATTTTATGACTTCCTGTTGAGAAAATATGTACCTGTTCACAGGGTACTAAAAGTTTGCGGGTACAAAATTTCCAGAAGGTATAAAGAGTGAAAATCGATTGCAAAATGTGTGGCCTCAACCTAGTGATCGCGAGTGATGTACATACCACATTGATCAAAACGTTCCCGGAAACAATTCAGAAAATTAAAAATACAAGTTTATTCATCTAAATCTATATTGTACCCTTCAAAGTAATCCCCATCGACTGCAACACTTATGCCAGCGCTTGATCCAATCCTCGAAACATTTTTTATATTCGGTCTTCGGTATGTCCATCAGTGCTTCCTGCGATTTTTCCATTACTTCCTCTCGGCTGCTGAAACGCGTTCCTCGTAGTGGTTTTTTAACTCGATTGAACAAATCAGGTGAATTCAGTGGCCGTTGGATGGTTTTTGTTGCAGTTTTCGTCGAAAAATTACGAATAATGGTGCAAAATCCACGAGTTTTCTGCCCGCAATTCTGGTCTCTTTCGGAGAATTGCTTCACGCAAACGTCTCATAACGCCCAAATAATACTCCTTGTTTACTGTCTGGCCTTCTGGCAAAAATTCATGATGCACTACTCCGTTGTAATCCATAAAAACCGTGAGCATTGCTTTCTTTTTTGACTGAAAACGACGTGGATTTTTTGGTCTCGGCTCATTTGGTGAACGCCATTCACTTGCCCGATGTCTGGATTGCGTGTCGTACTCATAAACCCACGTCTTGTCTCCAGAAATGATCCTTTTGATGAATGTGGGATCGGATTCAGCCTCGCAAGTCATCTCTTTTGCGACGTCAACACGGTCTCTTTTTTGCATAAAATTGAGGTCTTTTGGCACCAACTTTGCTGCTACACGACGGAAACACAAATCATTTACCAAAATGTCTTGGACGGATCCATAGGCAATGATCAGGTTAATTTGCGGTTATTGACCAACATTTATTTTACTCCATCAATGATCAACGATACCAAATGACGTTTGCAGTTTGATGTTCGCAACCCTTAAGTATTGCAAATAACGATCAATTTGACGATCAAATGACGTTTTCGAAAACGGCCGAAAGTCCCTTCTTGGGAGGAAGTTCAAAAAGTGGTGGACTTACCAATTAAGCAGGGTTTTCTCAGCATCACTCAAGATACCAGAGTTTTTGATGAGTTTTCACTCATTTTGAATTATATGTATAACAACTCCAAATAGTGACAGATTGAAACATATCGATAAAATAAGTGCTGAAAATCATTGGGTGGAATCGTTGGTGGAAGATATATCTCACGCGATTTTTTTTTACAATTGCAGTGTACTCGTACATTTTGTGTCTACCAGAAGCCTATAACATAAAACTACAACTCTTCAAGTCAACAGGTGCGTGTATATATATTTTTGATTGACAAGTGTAGATTATTGCTGTAACACAGAAAAAAACCGTACAGTTGTTGGAAATAGAAATTTCCCTCGACTGGTTGACGTACAGTTTACAAGTGTTCATGACGAAAGAAGTAGGCAACACCACCGCAATGAGCAAAGAAAGTGTTGACAAAAGAATTGCGGTTTTGACGAAAATTCATGTGACAACAACTTGGAAGGGAAAGAGACAGAAATATCGTCAATTTGTTCTTGTCGTTGTCCTGGCATTTTGGGGCAGTTGAGTTTACACTGTGACGACGTGCAGACGCTTGTATATCGAATAAAGTAACAATTGCAAAGAGTTAGAGTGTTGATTTATTTTGTTAATCCAAAGCTGATCCAAAAGATTATTTTTAAGAGGTTTTACAGGACACGAGTTAAAGAATCAGAAGTGGGATAAATCTAAAGTACGCAAGATAAGTAAATGGTAACTAGAATAGATATAATAAAATATAAATCAATGGGTAAGGAAGTGAACTACAGCTAAATTGCTGATGAGTTGTATGGCGTTTGTCGAGCTCTCGTCAACCAAGAAACTAAATGCAGTCAACTGCAAATGGTTGGTTGTTGGGATTTGGGAAGTCGACATAAGGTATTATTCATAGATGAGCTTACAATTCAATGCTAAGGGAAAATTTCTTTCTTTCGAGAAACCATTATCTCGTATAACGGTCGGTCGACCGACGCACGGCGTTGTATTTATGTTTGTGTGTGTGAGTTGGCTTGGGTGCAGGAGAGGTGGTTTCACGTTTTTGTTTTGGTGTGATGAAAAGGGAAGAAAAATAAGAGAGTGAAATGATCTACAAGCATAAGACTTTCGGTACACGAAAGAGCATTATGATGTGAGATAAAGAACGAGATATAGGTATAAAGTTAGATAGACTTTTGGTAGACGAAAGAACATCATAAATGAAAATATGAAAAAAAATGATAACATTCGCATGGACTTTCGGTACACGAAAAACCATCACATGTATATCCTGAAGAAGAAGTGAAAGAGCATGTCGCTTGTTGTAATGAAGTGAGTCGAGAAAAACGATAGTTGGGAATATACAAATAACTGTCGACTGTTTTCCTAGCACGCCAAGGCTTAGCTCATACAAACAAAGAAAAAAAAAAAGAAAAAAATAACGGTTAGATTTTCAAATAACGCAATCATAATAACGACATTACTGAAATATTTAGGTCCGATTAATGAGAAATTAATTTTATTTTCAGTACAATGGACAAACTTAGCAGCAAGCAGCTGCAAAGTGAACTAAGAAACAGAGGATTACCAACATCAGGTACAAAGAAGACCTTAATAAACCGACTTCAAAAATATGACAAGGAACAGCAAGGACAGGCTGATCGACCAAGCCGACCAACTTCCGATTCGGGAAATCCATCCTCCGCTGATATAATAGCTCCATCCGAAACAGGAACAAACGACAGCCGAACAGGCGAAGAAAGAGAATGGGACCTCATACGAAGGGAGAGGAACCTGATTGAAAATGAAAGAGCCATACTGATAAAGGAGAGGGAACTGGCAGAGAAACTTAAGCGCTTCGAATCATCTACCCCTGCGAGCACACAGACGAGGAGAAACGGAATGCAGTGCAGCATCAAGGACATTGCTGAGACACTGCCATCATTTACTCCCGGCGACGTGACATCGATGTCGGCCAGCAATTGGGTAGATCGAGTTGAGTCCCTAACCAAAATCTACGAATGGGACGAACGAGTCCTCTTGATTTTGGTGGGACGTCAACGAAGAAACGTCAAGCTGCTGGGAACATCTGGCAACAGGTCTGAAGGCTAACTTTCCCCATCAACAGAATGAAATTGAAATCCACCAACAAATGGCACGAAGGACAAGAAAATTGAACGAACCCATTGAAAATTTTTGTTTTGAAATAAATATGTTGGGGAAGAGAGCTCATCTAGCAGATCGAACGATTATGCAATACATCCTTACAGGGCTGAATAACCCTCAACTAAGTTCCAGTTTGGCAGTTGCAACAGTCAACAGTATTCCCGAATTAATCGACAAGATAAAGTGGTGCGAAGGCATCCGAGAAAACTCCCATTTTAAACCACTGTCCAGTACTGCAACCTTCAGGACGAATAATTCTAATCGGGCTATGATTGGCAACCAACAAAACTTTCGTCCACATCAGCAAAACAACGAAAAACCAACGACATCATATCGACAACCGTTACATCAAAGGAACCAAGTTACTTGCTACAACTGTAACCAACCCGGACATGTTTCTCGACAATGCCAGCAGAACCGTAAGAGGCCATGGACTAATAACACTAAATACACAACTACGCACGAATCTCAAAAGGAGAAAAATCTATGGATAAATACTATTTATCGACAACAAAAATCCGACTGCTTTAATAAAGTTGTAACCATAGAAGGAAGGCGATATGCTGCGTTACTCGACTCTGGTAGTGACCAAACAATAGTGACCGTCAGGGAAACTGAAATTCCTATACGCCCATGCAATGTCACACTACACGGATTTGGAGGCGGAAATTATACAGCCCTTGGCCGAATATTATGTTCGATGGTAATCGACAATGCAAAGTTTCGAGTTGATGCAGTAGTCATACCTGATGACAGACTAACCGAACCCGTCCTAATCAGCAAGGATATTTTAAGCAATCCCGCATGTGACGTATTCAAGGAAGGTGAACTATTAGTCATTCGGAAAAACGATACAGCTAGCCCCGAACAAATAACAATACTTGACCTCCGTGTTGACAAAGAGGTTGATTCCACAAGCTTGATAAAATTACTCAACAAATTTCGAAAATGTATTGCCATGAAACAAGGGGAAATCGGGAGAACAAGACTCATGGAAATGGAAATTGAGTTAACGAAGCCAGAACCAATATCACAACACCCGTACAAAGTGCCCTATGCAAAGCAAGAGATACTCAGCTCAATGGTTAAGGCTCTATTGGAGAGCGACAAAATTTGTGAATCCAAATCCGATTTCGCAGCACCAATAATCTTAGTTAAAAAGAAAAACGGGGACGATAGGATGTGCGTAGATTACCGACGTCTCAATACGGTCACCAAAAAAATCAACTCGCCGTCTCCGAACATAGAAGAAGAACTGAACAACCTAGTCAGTTACAACTATTTTACCGTATTAGATCTCGCCTCAGGGTATTATCAAATTCCGATCAAGACCGAACATCAACGGTATACAGCGTTCATCACTCCAGACGGATTGTTCGAGTTCGAGGCCGTTTGGACTGGTCAACGCCCCAGCCTACTTTAAAAATCTAATGAGAATTATCAAACAAAAAATGCTTCCTGATAAAATTGTTAGCTATATGGATGATTTTGTCATTCCGGCAGAAACGCACCAAGATGGAATGCGGAAGCTGGAAAAATTCCTCACTATTCTAGAAGAAGCGAAACTAACCTTAAACCTAAAGAAATGCGATTTTTTCAAACAGGAAATTGAATTCCTTGGCCACATCGTCAAAAACGGGAAGATACAACCCGGGAAGGCAAATAGCCTTGCCGTCAGTGAATTTGAAACACCAACTATCGAACATCGGGTAAGACAACTTGTTAGGCCAATAAGTTTTTTTCGAAAGTTCATCAGAAATTATGCTCTGACGGCATTGCCATTAACGGAACTAACTAAGAAAAACCAAAAATTCATTTGGGGCGTTAAGGAGCAATCGGCATTTGACCAACTGAAGAACGCGTTAGCGAGTGAGCCGGTTCTAGTTCTGTGCAAATCAGGCGCGGAACACGAAGTGCATACTGATGCAAGTTGTAAGGGTCTTGCAGGAGTCTTGCTACAAAACGACAATGGCAATCTACATCCGGTTGCTTACTACAGCAGAAGTACTACTAAAGAAGAAGCAATGTACCACAGTTACGAGCCAGAGGCACTGGCAGTGGTTGAGGTAACCGATCGATTCCGGCAATATTTACTTGGCAAGCACTTCACCGTCGTAATGGACTGCCAAGCGCTGAAAACCACCATGAAGAAGAAAGAAATTATCTCAAGAATAGCTCGTTGGTGGTTGCGCATGCAAGAATATGATTACCATGTAATACATAGATCAGGCAAACAAATGGTACACGTTGATACACTTTCAAGAAACCCGAGCGATGCTCCACAGTCGCCTGAAGTTGTTGATATGAACATCTTAAGGGTCAACATTGAAGAAACCGACTGGTTATATTCACTCCAGCTACAAGACCAGGATGTAGCAAATATAACAAGAGTTTTGCAAGGCACTAAGACCAATGAAATAGAAAAGCAGATACATCAAGACTATACTCTTCAATCGGGACGACTTTACCGGAAAGTGGAAGGCGAGCTCCGATTATATATACCAAAAGGAGTGAGAAATAGGGTTCTGCGAAATAGCCATGACTTGATGGGCCATTTCTCAGAAAAGAAGACACTTATGCATTTGAAGGCTCGGTACTGGTTTCCGAGAATGACACAATTTGTGAAAAAGTACCTCAAGGCGTGCGTTGAATGTGCCTACAACAAAAAAGAGAACCAACCCAGAGTAGAATTGTTTCCAATCAGGAAGGTGACAGTACCTTACGACACGGTACATATCGATCACTTGGGCCCATTCTTGAAATCGACAAAAGGGAATATGTACCTCATTGTAATCGTAGACGCATTCACAAAATTCATTAATCTGAAAGCAGTACCAAACACGCAGACCAAACCAGTACTTAATTCCTTGACCGATTTATTTTTCACGTTTGGAACACCCCGCCGACTGATATCGGATAGAGGAACCGCCTTCACGTCACACGCATTCGAAGACTACATGAAAGAATACTCGATTCAACATGTATTAAACGCCACTCGAACACTAAGAGCAAACGGGCAAGTCGAGCGATATAACCGCAACATCCTCCATGCGCTTCTGGCTACCGTGGAAGAGGAAAACAAATGGGACCAAAAAATAAAGTTTGTCCAATGGGGAGTCAATAATACATATAATGAGGCAACGGGAAAAACCGCTCACCAGCTACTCATGGGATACCAGCCTCGAGATCCTCTAAAAGACGCTCTAACACAACATGTGAACCTCAACCAAACTCCAGTCAACCTCGAACAGCTCCAGAACGAAGCCTGCGAATCAATCGAGAAGAAACAGGAATCGCAACGAACTCGACACAATCAGAGACATCGAAATTCAAAGATTTACAAGGTAGGCGACCTGGTAATGTCCATGAATGATGGAGTTGCAGCTACCGGAACTTCACGTAAATTGGAAGCAAAATACCGAGGACCCTATCAAATAATTGCAGCCTTGCCACACGACAGGTATCAGGTGGCCGACATCCCATATGCTGGTAGAACGCAGAAACCGTATGCAGCAGTTTGGTCAGCAGACCGAATGAAGCCGTGGATCGAGCTGGACCTGGATTTCGACGAGGACGTCGATGATTGTCAGGATGGCCGAAACTGTGACAACAACTTGGAAGGGAAAGAGACAGAAATATAGTCAATTTGTTCTTGTCGTTGTCCTGGCATTTTGGGGCAGTTGAGTTTACACTGTGATGACGTGCAGACGCTTGTATATCGAATAAAGTAACAATTGCAAAGAGTTAGAGTGTTGATTTATTTTGTTAATCCAAAGCTGATCCAAGAGATTATTTTTAAGAGGTTTTACAGGACACGAGCTAAATTCGGGAAAATAAAATTCTTTTTGGTGGATTTTCCTATGTGTTAACGATGCAACATAAAAGTGAAAAATGAAAGGAGATATTTGCTTTAAGTAAAAGTCTTAGTCTTGTTCCTCAAAATAAAGAGTGGACATACATACGAGACGTGTTGCTGTAGTAAGTATTACTGCAATCAATTTTTAAAGCTTCGAAATCAAAGATATACTTTGTAAGCAAAATTAGACAATTCTAAGAAAATAGGTGCTGCTGGCAGGAGGCAGTGCAAGCTGACTGCTTTTGACACCATCGTTCTACACATCGTTGGACGAGAATCCGAATCTCTTATTGGGCTTGGAGTTGAGGAGTCTCAGAGTACCACTGACGGTTCGTGCGTAAAACTTATTATTATTATTTATTAGCAAATAATTAAAATTACATGATAATATAAAATTTTTGACGAACCTAGCTGCGGAGACTATTGGTTCTATAGCTGCTTAGTAATTAAATGATAATGTTTGTTTTGTTTAGAAATTCAGCGATAAGCTCAATATTTGTACAATTGGTGTCTTTTAGTATATCGTAAATGGATTTGTTCTTAAATACTTTTTTAATAATAGGTGTAAGTACGGCACAATTTGCCAATATATGTATTAAATTCATAATTGTATTGCATGAGTCACAGATTGGTGGGGTGTTGTTTGTAAGAAGGTGTTGATGGGAAGCAGCTGTGTGTCCAAGTCTTAAGCGAACGAAGTTAGATATTTTATGTTTGGGAATATTTGTGGGGTAGACAGGTTTCAGTCTTCCAGGATTTGCTTTTTTGTAGTGGTGGTGGTAAAGGCTCCAATCGTGTTTTATCTTAGTTGTTGTGATTTTTTGTATATATTTTATTAGGTCTAATTTTGTGTAGATATCAAATCTATATACGGGAGCATTGTTAGCGAGGTTGGCTGCAAAATCCGCGTTTTCATTTCCAAGAATTCCAGCGTGTCCTGGAGTCCACATCAGTTTAATATTTTTAGGTGATTTGGTGAGCTGGTATCGGATTTCGGATATAAGCTCGGAATTGTTATTCGGATTTTTTATTGCATTCAGGACCGAAATACTATCTGAGCATATTACGTGTTTACCTCGCTGTTTCATGACAGTTTTCGCGGCTTGAAGAATCGCAAAGGCTTCAGCTGTAAAAATTGATGCGAATTCGGGTAGATTACCTATGCAGGCGATCGTACCATTTTCGAGAGATACGGGAAAAGATGTGTTTGCTGATGTCTTTGATCCGTCCGTGAAAATTAGATTCCACCCATCTGATTTCAAGTTTGATGAAATACTCGCAAAAAGTTTACGATATGTTGTACTGTTCGTATTTATCTTTTTATAATTTGCTAGGGTCAGTATCATAGACTCAGAACTGATAGACCATGGAGGGTGGCGTGGGGTAGTGCTCTGGTTTCGCCTTAGTGGGAGATTATTTTGTTTTGCTTTTTCAAGTATGGTAGCGATTGCAGATGGTATCCTCTTGGTAAGCTTGTGATTCATTGCTCTTTTTATATCTTCATCAATGATTGAGTTTCTGGAGAACATAAGTTTGGCAAAGAGTTTTAATGTAATCATATCTCTTCGTTCCTCGATGCTTGGTAGTCCTGCTTCAACAAGGATGTTTATAATGGGTGTGGTAGGAAAAGCGTTTATACTTCTCCGGGCAGCTTGCTGGTACGTAGGTTTGATGATTTTAAGTATTGATTTCGGGCATTGCCCGTATATATATAGACTGTTGAGAAAATATTGCACGAATTTCTTTAAAAATGTAACAGCCCTGGCGGCAGCGTGTGGCTCATGAAACGTCAAATGAAACAAACCTAACCAAGCTGTCACACTAAAACGAGGTTACGCCATTTTAAATCGCTATTTCAATCGTTTCTCGAAATTTCTGCCATTTCTTTGTTCTGAGCCCACGGTACCGCCACGAGTCTGCCAAAAATTGTAAGTATCTATGAAATACATGTAAACCCAATGAATTATAATGTGTATATGTTCAATTATAGAGGAATAAACGTCACCAAACCAATTAAAGGGGTACGTTCTTTTCCATCAGTCTCAGGGGGCCAGAACACTTCTTGCGCAGCCGCAACAAAAGCTTTATTCCTAATTTTTGTCCGTTGACAACGAGATCCCAACGTATCGCCGCCTGCGACGAAGAATTGCCGCCGTGCACTCGTAGTCAACGCAGACGAAAAGGAAATAGCCGCCGCCTGCGACACATCTGCTGCCAAGCACCAGTCGCCGCCTGCGACAACGAACCTGCATTGAACAGTTCAGTGTTACAAAACGTCACTGTCCGTGACGAACGAGGGACCCAGCGAAAACGAAATTGTCATTTCGGTTGGGGATAACGAAAGCATCCATCTGTGGGGAGAGTCGCCGCCCGCGACAAAGCCATGGAATATACCACAAATCCATTCGTATCCCAAACTGAAAACACCGGTAGAAACAGGAAAGTCAATGTCAAACGAGCAAGTACGAAGAAGCTCAAGACTCGCCAAAGCCACATCACAAACGGAAGCTCGCATGCCTTACGCTCCAGGAGTCAGTGAAGAAGACAGCAACCTTGAGGGAAGCAACCCAGACGACACACTTCTGGAAAAAGAGACGACGACAATGGACGAAGTCAACAGGCAATTAAGGGAACTACGCAAACAGCTCGAGACTGCCGAATCCAATGCGGCAAGAGAAAAGGCAGAATGTCAACGACTGCAGCAGCTGTTAAACCAAAGCCAAGCTGACAACACTTCCAATGTCAACACAACATCTCCGTCAAGATTCACCGCCACACGTTCGAGACAGAATGTCTACTCTGCGGAAACCGTCTCAAGGCCGCTCTCTAATGCGAGCATAAATACAACTGCAACGGAAATGGTCATGTGCACCGGAGCTGAATCAACACAGCGCATGCCAGCATCCAGACCTATGTTCCTGTCACAACAACCACAGGCTACGGTGGCAACGAACATGGAGAAGCCAGCAGCACCACCAGTCTCTAGAATCCCAACCTTTATGTCGCCAATAAACGCAATATTGCCATTCAACCAGCCGTATGTCCGTGACCCACCCCAGGCGTCAACATTCCAGTCATCGAGTCAACAACCGAATCATCACAGCACAATAGGCAATCGAAAGATTATCGATCTGCCCGAATATGCGGGACGCCCGGAGGGATGGCCGATGTTCGCTACCGCATTCTTGGAGTCCACGGCAGCGATGAATTATTCGAACGTAGACAACATGTTCCGTCTGCAAAAATGTTTAAAAGGCGCTGCATGGGATGCTGTCGAATCATTGTTGATTCACCCAAACAATGTGAATCGTGTGATGTTGGCGTTGGAGTTCAACTTCGGCCGCCCCGAATGCTTAGTCAGAAGCCAGTTGAGCAAGGTCAGGGAAATCCAGCCGATCCCAGAAGCCAAACTGGAACTGCTCATACCACTGGCGACAAAGGTGCAAAATCGAGCGACGGTTCTTGAAGCCAGTGGAATGTATCACCACCTAACGAATCCTACACTGCTGGATGAGCTAATCAGCAAGCTGCCAATGAGCAAAAGGATGGAGTGGGCGCAGCACAGCATCATGATTCAGCCTTACCCGACAATCAAACATTTCGACGAGTCGTTAAGTGGAGTAGCGAGGTTAGTCAGTCTCGTCGGCCCGAGTGTTCTACTGCCGACAGTCAGCAATGAGCAGAAATCTAAGCCGAAGAACGTTTTACACGCCGTAGAAAAACGTATACCAGCCAACAAATGTCGATACTGCGGAAGGGATCCACATCCGGTCGCCGACTGTCACATCTTCAAGGAATTGGACGTTCCAGCCAAGTGGAAGTTCGTTAAGAAAAACAAGTTGTGTTTCTCCTGTCTTAAATACGGACATCGTTCCAGATCCTGCAAATCATCGAGAAAATGTGATACCGATGGGTGTACTAAGAGTCATCATGTATCTCTCCACGAAAGCCACGCGACAGTAACACCAGTACCCGCCAACACAGTGGAACCGAAGACGCTCATGCTCAGCTGTTGTGCCACGAAGAAAGAACAAATCTTGTTCCGAGTGGTGCCCGTCAGACTATACGGCATGGACGTTACACTACAGGAGTACGCATTATTGGATGAAGGGTCGTCGGTAACGATAATGAGCTCAAGTCTAGCAAATCGGCTGGGATTAAAAGGAAAAGCAAAGGATCTCACGTTGCAGTGGTTCGGCGAAGAGACTTCGGCAAGGAAGTTTTACGTGGTTGACGTCCAAATCAGTGCGGACAAACAGGATGCGGAACGGTACTACCTGAAGGGAGTGAGGACGGTCGATAACCTGAATTTACCAGTGCAGACGCTGAGCGAGATTGATCTACAACAAGTTTGCCAACAATGGAGCCCAGGTACGTTCACTCGATATGAGAATGCGAAGCCTCAACTCTTGATTGGTCTCGATCATTGTCAGCTTGGAGTTCCGTTGCGAGTCATAGAATCTTCGAACGACGGCCTGATCTTCGCAGAAACAAGGCTTGGTTGGCTCGCATATGGGAGGTCGGAGGGCCCAACGACCGGTGAAGAATTTGTTCTCCACAGTAGCCAAATCAGTGAGGACGAAGGAGGCCTAAGCTTTGATAGGATAGCCGAAGAGTACCTGTCTATGGAAAACTTTGGAGTGAAGAAGCCGAATAAGACGCTTATGTCTGCAGCAAATGAAAGGGCCTTACGGATTCTGACGTCCACAACCGTGAGGGTCAACGATCGGTACCAGACAGGACTGCTGCTAAAAGAAGACGATTTCGAGGTTCCTGAGAGTTACGCAATGGCCAAACTACGTCTATTCAGTCTCGAACGAAGGTTCGTGAGGGATCCGGAGTTTGCTACCGCTTATCGCCACGTGATCGCGAGCTACATTCGAAAAGGATACTCCAGGAAGTTGTCGAAGATTGAAGCTGAAGCCGAGAAAGGTCGTAAAATCTGGTACTTGCCACACTTTGGGGTCAAAAATCCGAACAAGCCCAACAAAATTCGTCTGGTCTTCGATGCAGCCGCCAAAGTCGACGAAACATCGCTGAATTCTTTCCTGATGAAGGGATCGGACGACCGCCCGCCACTAACTGCCGTGCTGTTTAACTTCCGGATGAGGCCTGTAGCGGTGTCAGGAGACATAAAAGAGATGTACCACCAGGTCCTCGTTCGTCCCGAAGATCAAGATCTGCAGCGGTTCCTCTGGAGAGATGCGGAAGGCGAGCCAATCGAAGAGTACGTCATGCAGGTGATGACATTTGGTGCTAGCTGTTCTCCATGCTCGGCCGAGTTTGTAAAAAACCTAAACGCCTCAAGGTTTTCAACGAGTCATCCAAGAGCGATCAAGTCAATCGTCCATTACCACTATGTTGACGATTACGTCGACAGTTTCAACAACGTGGAGGAAGCAAGCGAGGGCACGAAAGCCGTGGTTTTCATCCATGCTGAGGGAGGTTTCAACTTGCGAGGGCTCAAATCAAACCCCAAAGAAGTGCTGGACTCCATAGCAGATCCTAACCATATCCAACAGGACGAAGTCGTCAACTTGGACATCGACACAACACTGGAGAAAGTTCTGGGCATGTGCTGGAACCCCGAGAAACATGTCTTCGTATTCAAACTTAAATTCCCGAGAGTCAACAGCGACATCATAGAGGGCGACAAGTGCCCTACGAAGCGAGAGCTCCTGTGCATGGCAATGTCTATCTTCGACCCGTTTGGCATGATTTCAAATTTCACCATATATACCAAGATATTGCTGCGATCAGTTTGGAAGAGTGCCATTGCATGGGATGAAAGGATTCCCGACGAGATCTTTCTTCGTTGGCGCCAGTGGAAGTTAAATTTCCCAGCCTTGCTGCAGCTGAGTGTACCCAGATGTTATCGTCGCTTGTGGGTTGCGGACAAAACTGTCCGTCACGTTTTTGTCGACGCCAGTGAAGAGGCCTTCAGCGCAGTCGGGTATTTCCGCGTCGAGTCAGCCGATGGAGTGTCTGTGTCCTTCATATGTGGGAAGACGAAATGCGCCCCACAGAAACTAATGTCGATTCCACGCCTCGAATTGTCAGCAGCAGTCCTCGGTGTCAGGCTTGCTAATTCGATAGTAAAATGGCACGAATTACACGTGGTCAACCGTGTCTTCTGGAGCGACTCGAAGACGGTTATCAATTGGATTCGTTCGGAACCACGAACGTATAAGCAATTCGTGGCGTTTCGAGTCGCCGAAGTCCTCGAGAGCTGTCATATGGACCAATTGCGCTGGGTATCATCAAAGTCTAACCCCGCAGATGAAGCCACACGGGCGCGATATCCCCCAAGATTTGAGGCTGATAATAAGTGGCTGAATGGTCCGTCGTTCCTTATGCTTCCTGAAGAGGAGTGGCCTTCGCAACCGGATGACATCAACGGTCACGTATGCCAGGAAGAAACTCGCCCGAAGTTTCTCTTACGCATTGGCGCGGTGAGTAACCCTATGTTTGATATATCTAGAATCTCGAAGTTTTCGCAGATGAAGAGGATGGCAGCCTGGGTTCTCAGGTTCGTAAAACTTTGCCGGCGACGATCAGACGAACGAGACGAACTCTCGGTTAAGGAGGTTGACGAAGGTGAACGACTCTTATGCCTCCAGGCACAAGCGGATGTCTTCGCGAGAGAGATCAACCTACTGAGGCGAAACCTAGCTGTAGAGAAGAGTAGCAGCATCTTCAAGTTGACGCCGTACATCGGTGATGACGGCCTGCTCCGAGTGCATGGGCGCATAGATGCGGCCACAACTATACCCCTCGCCTCAAGGCGTCCAGTCATCATGCCAAAAAACCATCCGATAACGAAGTCTCTGATACATCACTACCACCGCTTGCTGCGTCACCAAAATGATGACGTCATCACCAACGAAGTACGACAGCGATTCTGGGTGCCACATCTGCGTTCCGCCGTTCGAAAGGTCAAGACTGAGTGCCCATACTGTCGCGTACGAGATGCACAGCCGATGCCGCCGCTGATGGGACAGCTGCCGAAAGACCGCGTCACGCCTTTCGTAAGACCCTTTACTTACACGGGGTTTGATTATTTCGGCCCTGTATACGTCACAGTCAAACGTTCGAGGGAAAAACGGTGGGTTGCCCTCTTCACCTGCATGACCATCAGAGCGATTCATCTAGAAGTAGCAGCCGATTTATCGACAGACGCCTGTATCCTGTGCATGAGAAACTTCGTGAACCGGAGAGGAGTCCCAAAGGTGATAAGGAGCGACAACGGGACCAATTTTATTGGCGCGAAGAATGAATTGTCAACCGTAGAGATTTTCGACAACGACGCTATAAAAACGGAGCTGTGTGCGAAAGGTATCGAGTGGGTTTTTAACTGCCCGCTGAACCCACACGCAGGAAGCTGCTGGGAGCGATTGGTGCGTTCAGTAAAGAGAGTTCTAAGCTGTTCGCTCAGCGAGGTGGCTCCGAGGTTAGAGACTTTACAGAGCGCGCTCATCGAAGCAGAAAATATCATCAACAGCCGTCCACTTACCCACCTCCCAGTGTCACCCGAGGAAGAAGAACCCTTGACGCCTAATCATTTCCTGGTGGGCGGTGTGAACTCAACTCAAACTCCAGGACCGGTGAACGAGAGAGCCTTATGCCTTAAGAAGCAATGGCGCGTAAGCCAACAACTCAAGGACCGATTTTGGAGGAGATGGATGCGAGAGTACCTACCAGTACTCACGAAACGGTGCAAGTGGTTCGAGCGAGTTCCCCCCCCCTCAAAGAAGGAGACTTGGTGCCCGTATGTGACGTCAACGTTCCGAGGAGTAAGTGGGCCAGAGGGAGAATCACGAAGGTGTTCGCAGGCGGCGACAACCAGATCCGTTCAGCTGAAATAAAAACATCTGCTGGAGTTCTGCGAAGACCAGCTATCAAGTTAGCAGTTCTGGATGTTGGTGAGGCTTCGGTCGAGGACTGGGACGCCTCACGGGGGGCGGGGTGTTGAGAAAATATTGCACGAATTTCTTTAAAAATGTAACAGCCCTGACGGCAGAGTGTGGCTCATGAAACGTCAAATGAAACAAACCTAACCAAGCTGTCACATTAAAACGAGGTTACGCCATTTTAAATCGCTATTTCAATCGTTTCTCGAAATTTCTGCCATTTCTTTGTTCTGAGCCCACGGTGCCGCCACGAGTCTGCCAAAAATTGTAAGTATCTATGAAATACATGTAAACCCAATGAATTATAATGTGTATATGTTCAATTATAGAGGAATAAACGTCACCAAACCAATTAAAGGGGTACGTTCTTTTCCATCAGTCTCAGGGGGCCAGAACACTTCTTGCGCAGCCGCAACATAGACCATAGTCTATTTTACTTAAAACTAACATTTTTGTTATGTGGGAAAGTGTGTTAATGTGTACATTACTTCTTTTGCAAGCTAAGTATCTTATTATATTTGTTCTAGCAGTTAGGGTTTTCTTTAATTCTAGACAGTGTTGTTTCCAGCAATACTTATTATTGAAAACTAAACCTAAAATACTTAGATTATTAACATTTTCTATTAATATATTATTAAGGTTAATATCTACTTTTGAACAATTTTGTTTTTTACATATGTGCAGTAGTTTACATTTATGAATTGATAATTTTGCACCAGAGATTATCGACCATTCTAAGATTTCTTCGAAAGCTAATTTCAACAAGCTCTTACTGCTATTATTATCATTAACTTTACATAGTACGAGTATATAAATATCATCTGCGTACATGCAGTGATCCAACAGTTTATATTTCAGTAAAATAGAATTTATGTTATCGAAGGCAATTATGAATAAAACTACCGATAGAGGTGATCCTTGAGGGATACCGTTATGCAATGGATGGTTGGACGAATAAACATTATTAGTTTTTATACAAAATTTTCTGTTGGTCAAAAATGATTTTACATACGCGTATATATTCCGTCCAACTCCCCATTCCTTAAGACTTTTTAAAACAATGTGTAGACCTATCCTATCGAAGGCCTTCTCAAAGTCCAGTGAGAGTATAGAGACATGATTTTTAGCTGATAACGCTCTGGATACAAAATAATCTATGTGAAGGAGTGCATCCACACATCCTCTGTTTGCTTTAAATGCAACCGGATTGGGGCTGATTAGTTTGTTTGTTTCGGCAAACCATAAAAGACGTTTCGCAACTATTTTCTCTAGGATTTTAGATAAGCAGGGGATGACAGAGATTGGTCTATAACATTCAGTTAACACGCGTAAGCATCCACCTATCTGACTGAAATACGATAAGGCTCAAGTATCCAGTCAGACGCATCGTATGCATTTTTCACCTGCATGCGCGAACCTGCATGAGCTGTCCCGTGGGAACCAAGGCCATTGGAATCAATTGTGCCGAGGTTAGATTTTAAGTATTATATTCATTGTTACGCAGTCTTATCAAGTACCCGGTCGAATAAATGACATTTTATAAAGTATTCTAGAAATCGTTTCATTTTAAAAATCCAAGTTGCGCGGCTTGTTCGCGCGGATTTTATTTTTAGAAAACTCCTTCGAAAGGACTTTTACTGGCGCCCGAGCAGGGACAGCCCAAAACTCGTGTGTCCTTAATCGTTAACCGTTAATCCTTTATCCGAAATCGGAAAAAGTTTTTACATATCATAATTAAATCTGATAAATGAAGTGAACAAAAAATAACAACTCAAAACATAAAAAAGAGAAAGGAAAATTATCCTACCAAAAGAGAAAGTATTATCGTAAATCTACAATAATAAGTGAAGTTAACGAAAGGCTTTGGGAGTGAAGTGAATGAGAAACAAAAAGTGAAAGTATAATCCCAGACCTAACAAGTGAATTTAAACAAAAACCTGAAAAGTGGAGTGAACGAAGAAGCTGAAGATAGAAAAACCAAAAACTAGAAAATTAAAATAATTTTCAAAGGAAGACGACTAAGGATCCAAATGATGAGGGGCTGTCCTATATTCCTAGGATTTTAGTAAGATAACTTTAAGAAAATAGCAGTAAGACATATACCATATATTGAACTCTCACAAGACTAGTACATAGTCTCTTAAACTAACGAAAAAATAAGAAAAACTCAAGTAGAGTTATTTTCGTAGCTTAAAAATATGCCTAGGGGCCAACTCTCATGAAAGAAGGGGCCGGCTTACTGCGGAATTAATTAATTTTAATCGCTGGTGGTGAAGATCCTCATACCCTAGTAGGTTGCTGCAATTTTAACGCATTAACGACTAAAGAGGATTCATATGAGCCTTCCGAACCAAAGTGGCTACCCCGAAAGTTAATGGAGAGCGCTTAGCAGGCATCTAGGGAACTGATGTTCAAAGTGATCCTTTTGACAAAACAAAGGAAAATATATATATATAAAAAACTCAGTCATATATAAAAAAAAAAAGAAAAAAGGACAAAAAGCGTTGATATTGATTGCAAGTAATATATAGTTAAGAAAACATAAAAAATCAACTTTTAATTTTTAATTTAAAAGAAAACCATTTGCCACTTCTGTCGTTGTTGTGTTTTTGTCGTTGTATTTTCTTTACCTCTAAATTCTTACCCTCGACTGGTAAGAACTGGGACGAACTTTTACAAACACAGACCGACTTAGCAAAGAACAATGACCACCAATACAAAATTAACGAGAAGTTGTTTGACGCAACGCTACAATAACGCCTTACAGAAGGGAGAATCTGAGAAACTAAGACATGACTTACTTGACAAGATACTTATACTAAAGGAGGGTGTAAATGAAGTTATTAGGGCCTGCCAGATGGCTAAGACAGGGATAGTAAATAGCAACATACTCGTATTAGACTCTGAAGAGATCAATACCATAATAAGCGAGCTAGAAACCCTACCTTACCAAAACGTCGTGGAAGCCGTGGAGTACGGGCGACCGTCTGTGTTCACAAATGGAACTTTACTGCTTTACGTCTTATCAATTCCGAAGGTTGGGCCTAAAATTTTTCATCTAGTGAACGCTCGCGCTGCAATTAATGACGGACAACAACTTGACTTAAATTTTACGAAACTACTTATCAACTACGACGAAACGTACGGACTAGAAGGTGTCTGCCTTCATATAGGGAATACCGTATGTAAGGAATGTGCAGTAAAAAAATTACCAGAAGATACTTGTCTACCAAGAATCCTCAAAGGTGGTACTGCAGCATGCGACTTCAGAAAGACCAATGCAGAGATCATTGAATTGATCGGAGAAAACACTATTTTTGTTACTAACTTTAATGGCTCTCTTTTAGATAGAAACTCCTCAATTCCTTTAGAAGGTACCTACTTGATCCAGCTGGACAACGAAACAATCAGCATCAAGGATCGGACATATTCCAGTACAACATCTAAGGGTCTACAAGCACTCCCTCCTGTCCTGGTCAACGTAACTACCAAAAGGGTGAAACTTGATATAGATCATTTACATGACATTAGTGTTAAAAACATAGAACACATTAAATCCCTAAAAGAAAGTCTTAATTCTTCTATAATTACAGAAATTTGTATCCTCATAGCAATCTTCATTTCAATCTGTTTGCTCTGTGGAAAGATCTACGGGAGAGCTAACATTCCAGAGCTTCGTGCGTCCTTTCGTCACAAACAAGTCCCTTGCCCAGCGCAGCGCGTTACCAAGGAAGTTCAACAACCCGATGGAAACCTAAGCTGCTCAACATATTCATGTGTAGATCTGCGGGACGCAGATATTTGAAAGGGCGGCAGTTAACACGCGTAAGCATCCACCTATCTGACTGAAATACGATAAGGCTCAAGTATCCAGTCAGACGCATCGTATGCATTTTTCACCTGCATGCGCGAACCTGCATGAGCTGTCCCGTGGGAACCAAGGCCATTGGAATCAATTGTGCCGAGGTTAGATTTTAAGTATTATATTCATTGTTACGCAGTCTTATCAAGTACCCGGTCGAATAAATGACATTTTATAAAGTATTCTAGAAATCGTTTCATTTTAAAAATCCAAGTTGCGCGGCTTGTTCGCGCGGATTTTGTCTTTAGAAAACTCCTTCGAAAGGACTTTTACTCATTCGATTGTGGTTTTGTCTTTATTTGGTTTATGTATGGGCCATATTGTAGCAGTTTTCCAGGTTTGTGGTATAACTGAAGTGTTCAAGATGCTGTTATATAGTTCAATTAGTCTATTTTTAGTTTCGAGTGGGAGGTTTTTAAGCATAGGATAGGATATTCTATCTCTACCATTGCCATTGACTTTGTTAAGGGAGTTTTCAAACTCAATTAAAGTGATTGGTTGTTCAATACGTCGTGCGGTGGGATTAGAGATGTATTGAGGGGCTAAATTGTTCATAAAATCGGACTTAGTATTGATAAATGCCGTTGAAAAGTACTCGTTATCTGATTTTTTTGACCAACTTTGAGCTATGTACTTACATATTTCTGGTGCGTCTACTAAGTTGTTTATGTTTTTAATAGTGAGTGAACTTGGATCACCAGTCAACCGTCGAATGTTATACCATATTATAGCGGGGGAGGAGTTCGGATTTATAGTTGTCGTGAATTCGGAAAATGTTTTGACTTTACTCTCCTTGGCCTTTCTACGGAATTTGGCATTACATTTTTTATATTTTATTAGGTTTTGTGTATTTTGATTTTTTTTAAAATTCCTTAAGGGCATTCATTTTTTCTTTATGTAGTAAGGATAAGTCGAAATTCCACCAAGGGACAACCAGTTTTCGTTTTATAGGAGTGGTCTGAGGGATCGAGAAATTGGCTGCAGTTCTAATAGCTTTTTGGAGCAAAGCGGCTTCTTTATTTATATTTTTGGATACGGGTTTATCAGAAAGATATTCGCGGACTTTTTCTTTGAAGATTATCCAATCGGAGAAGTCTGTTTTAAATCTTGGATTGAATATTTTTGCGTCTGTTCTCGGCCTAGTTTTCAATGTAGTGATTATCGGGAAATGGTCACTATTTTATAGATCTTTTAAAGTTTTCCAAGTAATTTTTGGATACAGTTCGGGTGAGCAACAAGTGACGTCAACGTGTGTTAGAGAGATGGGTAGGGGAGCCGTCGTTGAGAAGAAGTAAGTTGGAGTTAGAAAATAATTTTTCTAATAAGGCACCTTTATTGTTAGTGGTCCTAGAACCCCATAGTATATTCCAAGCATTGACGTCTCCTCCGAATATGATGGGAAGTTTAACTTGATTGATGATGTCTTCCAAGTCATTATTATTGATTATTTGCTTAGGAGGTAAGTAAATATTTATATATGCGAACTTAGTTTTAAGTTTGTGATAAGCATATTCCAAATACAACGATCGAGCTGGGCGTCTTATCGAATCTGGAAGGACAGCGATCTCACCACACGTGCGAACCAGATGTTCTAAGGGTTGCACACTCATAGGAGGGGAGAACTGACCAAGGATGAGGGCTCAGCAGATAGGGGAACGGAGTTCGGTTTGTGCGACCATGAGAGGAGGACTGATATATCCCTTGTTGTTTATTTAGCATACTGTTCATTTGTATTCCCGTGTTACATAAAGTTCATTAAATTAACATCCAACCATACTGTACTAAATAATTGTACGACAGATCAGAAGTGGGATACACTTCCGCTCACCAATCGCGAGTGTAGTGTATCTAATTAATAACAAAATTTAAACTGTGAAAAGTGTGTGTGATTACAAGAAATTACTGACATTGAATTATGGGACGTGGCAGATCACAAGAACGTGTTGATGGACGTCACCATAGGGATGACAGGAGGCGAGACAACAGTTCGAGAGACCGTGAATCTTTCAGGAGACGATTAGATCGAGAACGAGTTCGTGATCGCAGTCGCAGTCCCCGGGTCCGAAATGATTCACTAGCCAGTCGTGAATCTGACTTCGCAAGATTGACTGACGTGCTGTCAAATGTCATCCAACAGGCAAGTAGTAGGAGAACATGTAACACTTTCATTAATGATAAAGTATTACCGGAATTTGATCCGACTCAAAAAAGCTTTTCTGCGTCTGACTGGCTCGATAAGATTAATACACATGGGATGCTATATGATTGGGATGATAAAACCAAGATCTATATTGCTACATGTAGGCTCCGCGGAAATTCCAAATTATGGTACGATGAGCTACATGACTCTCATTTATCTTGGCCGGTATTTACTCAAGCAATCTCTAAACAATTTCCGGGTGACATTAGTTTCGGCAGACTTCTTGAGGAAGCACCCACCTACAAAAGCTCCTCCCAGACATGTATGTCTGCCATACATGTCATCAGCCAGGTCATTTTAAACGTAATTGCCCGGAAAAGAGAAACTCTGCGAATGAGTCAGGCCCAGGTATAACCATTCGAAATGAAACCAAAAACGTAAACAAAGATAATAAAACTGAATTAACATGTATTTATTGCGGGAAAAAGAACCATTCCGAGGAAACATGTTATAAAAAAGGGAGAGAGACGTGTGGCAAAGGGACCGCATGACTAGGCAAAGACCATAAACTAGCAGCGTGTCAGGTAGAGGAAGAACGACCCAAAATTCCGGTAAAAATATGCTGTATCAACGATCTTAAAATTAAATGCATACTCGATTTCGGTAGCACATGTTCGATCATTAAAGATCAACTAGCACAGAAACTGAAATTAAAACTCCTGCCAACACGAGAAGTGTTGCAGGGATTTAATCAAACTATCACTACCCCAATAGCTCGGGCCGCTCTTCGCGTAATCATCGACAGCATACCCGCCAATATAGACGCGTATGTTGTCCCTGATGACCAGCTAGCTCACGAAGCTCTCATCGGCCGCAATATCCTAAAAAATTCCGGAATAATAGGCATAGTAAAGGAAACTGAAACGAAACTTATCACCGCGAGTGACGACGCTGCGCTTTTTGAAAGCGAAGTGTACACAGCAGAAATAGTAAGAAAGCCGATAACAATCGATGATGTGTTTTGCCCAGGCGTTGATAACGAGACTGTAGCAAAATTGATTACACTTTTAAACGAGTATCGGAATAGCTCTGAATGTGCAGGAGTTGGGCCGGGCAAATAGTTCAACAATGACCATAGAGCTCTTAGATCATAAACCGGTACATCACCACCCTCGACGGCTTTCATATTCGCAGCGAGCAAAAACGAAAGAAATAATCGAAGATTTAGAGCAGAGCGGAATCGTGCGTAATAGTAACTCACCCTACGCAAGTCCGATCACACTAACGTCCAAGAAAAATGGTGAAACACGTATGTGTATTGATTACCGGGCCGTCAATGCAAAAACAAAAACTGACCCGTATCCGTTGCCGCATATTGAGGACCATATCGACCGCCTAGGAAAAAGGATATATTTTACTAGCTTAGATCTTAAAGCAGGGTTTTACCAAATTCCAATGGACAATAATTCCATCGCAGCAACCGCGTTTGTAACGCCAGATGGTCACTGCCCTTCGGGTTGAAAAACGCCCCGGCGGTATTTCAAAGAGCCATAAACCGTGCTCTCGGTGAGTTAAGATTTACCATCGCATTAGTATACATGGACGATATTCTTATACCGGCGTCAACCCCCGACGAATCCCTTGAAAATTTGAAATTAGTGTTAGAAGCGTTAAAGGTACACAACTTTGCTTTGAATTTAAATAAATGCAAGTTTCTCCAGACTAGCATCGATTACTTAGGCCGAGAAATATCCAAAGAAGGAGTCAGACCGGAAAAATACAAAATTGCCGCCGTCAAACAAGCGAAAGACCCGACTAACATAAAAGAGGTAAGGTCATTCCTAGGACTCGCCGGGTACTTTCGAAAATTTGTAAAAAGTTACGCGATTCTAGTGGCACCTTTAACTGATTTACTCCGCAAAGATGCTAAATGGGAATGGGGTCCACCCCAAATTAACGCGGTACGCGAAATAAAACGAATCCTGACAAGTAGGCCTGTTCTAGCTATTTATGATCCAAATCTTGAAACGGAGGTACATACGAATGCTAGCTCAATCGGCCTAGGTGCAATCCTCATTCAAACAAAAGACAAAATGAAACATGTGGTTGCTTACTACAGTAGAAAAACGACGGTGCAAGAGAGACACTACCATTCGTACGACTTAGAGACGTTAGCCGTGTATGAGGCACTACGAGCATACCGGGTATATTTACTAGGGATTAAATTCACCATAGTGACAGACTGTACGGCTGTACGCGCTACAGCGATAAAGAAAGATATACAGCCACGGGTAGCCAGATGGTGGGTTTATATGCAAGATTACAATTTTAACATTGTTTACCGGCCGGGAGCCCAAGGGACGCACGTTGACTACCTGAGTCGAAACCCCGTAGAATGTTTCCATGTCGATCTCACTAGCGGTGAATGGATAAGAATTGCCCAAATGCAAGACCCTGATATTGAAATTATCTATAAAATACTAAAAAGTGGTGACATTACGTCGGAGACAAAGGAGTATTTTGAAGTTTACGACTTAAAGGGTGATACAGTATTTAGGCGTACAAAAGACGGGAATAAGTGGGTGGTCCCTCGGAGTTCGCGTTTCAACGTAGTCAGATTATGCCACGATGAGCAAGGGCATTTTGGAGACGATAAAACGCTAGAGAAAGTAAAGGAAAACTACTGGTTCAACGGAATGAGAAGGTTTGTAAAAAAGTATGTCAACGCTTGCTTGAATTGCCTGTACTATAAGGAGACATCAGGTAGAAAACCAGGTTATATGCACCCAATAGAAAAGGTCGCCATCCCTTTTCACACCATTCACATCGACCACGTGGGGCCGTTCGTAAAGAGCCGTAAGAAAAACTCCTACATCTTAAACATAGTCGACGGATTCACGAAGTTCTGCGTAGTCGAGCCAGTCAAAGACACAAGGACCAAGTGGGTCACAAGAGCACTAGATCAGCTATTTACACTCTTTGGAGTGCCAACTAGGATAATCAGCGATCGTGGATCGTGTTTCACGTCGCAACGATTCGCTGATTTTTGCCAAGAACATAACATCAAGCATATCCTTAATGCTACTGCCACTCCACGCGCCAACGGACAGGTTGAACGTGTGAATGGCGCGGTCGTCAGGGCACTGCCAGCAACTAGTGCTGGCGACGACGAAAACAACTGGGACTTATATGTAAAGAAAGTGCAAAGCGCCATAAACACCACAACAAATAGAACAACTCGTCAGTGTCCGTCACGACTCCTGTATGGATACAAGCCGAAAAGTACAGCTAGCTCCGCACTGTTGACAACTATCCAGGATACTCTGGACTCCATTGATTTAGCAGAAGCCCGACGAGCTAAATATGCTATCGACCAGGAGCAGGAGCGGCAGAAGGCAAGGTTTGATTCCAAACGTGCCAAACCCCACCAGTATGCTGTTGGCGACGTCGTCATGGTAGCTACCGAACCACCAGCCACTGGCACCAGCCGGAAGCTGACAGCGAAGACCAAGGGTCCTTTCAGGGTAACCACCGTCCTGCCACACGACCGTTACGAAGTTGAGGACATGCGAGATCTCCAGAAACGACGGGGTAAACAAGGCGTCGTTGCTGTCGACAGCATGAGGAAATGGGTTTCCTTCGATGCTTTGGAGTAAACGCTAGGTAAGCTAATAACTCTACTTTTGTAACGCCTCTTTTCAGGTTAAGCCAGGCATGGGCCCATCTCAAGGGAGGAAATAAATCACAGTGGAGAGGTGAATGGGCCTCTGGTACGGGAGCGTGTTCTCCAAAATAAGGTCAATGTCAATTTGCGACGCGATGGCGAATGGTCGTACGTCTCGGACAGTGATCATGTGACGTAGCCGGTTTTGAATTGGTTGGCAAATGTTTCAAACCGCCGGATGGCTAGCTCAGGACAGGGGCAGATGTGTTAAGGCCTTCCCCTAGTGAGCTTAATCGAGGTGGCTAGCGTACCTGTAGGCAGGAGGTCCCGGGTGCAGACAAGTCAGTGCCCTGGGTACTTGCCAGGACTGGCATCTCGAGGCTAGCGTACCTGTAGGCAAGTAGCCCGGAAAGGGGTGCGGTTGACTTGGTACCTGGGTTCCTGCCAGGACTGGCTTCTCGAGTGTTACTTTTTATTCTTTTCCTTTACCTTGGCGCCAACCTAGTGATTTTTCCAACAAGTCGTGGTATGGGCGGAACTGATCACTCCGCAAAACAGACCTCGACTGTGCTGGAGGTATCACTGGTTCCTCAGCTTAATGCCTGACTAGGCAACTAATTTTGATCGTTTTCTGTATACTCTAGGTTCGCAACGCGGGGATGATTTACCGAGGCGGGGACGACTCAGATGTCAGGGAGGCCGACTGTGATAAGCATATTCCAAATACAACGAACGAGCTGGGCGTCTTATCGAATCTGGCAGGACAGCGATCTCACCACACGTGCGAACCAGATGTTCTAAGGGTTGCACACTCATAGGAGGGGAGAACTGACCAAGGATGAGGGCTCAGCAGATAGGGGAACGGACTTTGGTTTGTGCGACCATGAGAGGAGGACTGATATATCCCTTGTTGTTTATTTAGCATACTGTTCATTTGTATTCCCGTGTTACATAAAGTTCATTAAATTAACATCAACCATACTGTACTAAATAATTGTACGACAAGTTGTACTTCCACTGCTTGAACTAGTAAGCTTGAGTTTAAGGGGAGTGGTTTATGAGGAATATTCTTTCTTATTAATAATGCTACACCTTGTTTGCTAGTGTCATTGCTTGGTAAATTATGAAAATACTCGTAACCATCAAAATTTCTTGGGAAGTACGGTGTATGGTTAAAAGGACAGTGTGTCTCTTGAATGGATATAATTGCAGGGTTGTATTTACTAATTATTATATTGAGCTCATCAAAATTATTTAAAAAAACCGTCCATATTCCATTGAAAAATATTGAGAGCTTTGTCAGATAAACATTGGTTCCACGAGCTTTTTTTACTTGAAATAGAAGGAGGGTGGTTTCCAATGCTTGGATTTTGTATTGCAGTTTTATTGCATGGTAACATCATTCTCATCAGTGGCTTCAATATAAGGTGTTTGTATAACAGTATTGGTACGATTATTATGTGCGTGTGTGGTGGAGAGGTGGTTATTTGTTTCGTCGTAGGTATTTGAGCGAGTTGAATTATTATTGTTTGACAGAATTTGTGTAACAGATGATTTATGCGGGAGTAAGAGAGAGAAATTGTTAAGATTATTATTTGCGGGTGTGGTTGTGCGTTTATTGGTAGTATTGGTGTTTGGGATGGCTAGTTTTACGGTAGAGTTTAGTTGTGTGTGGTCAGATTCTTTATCGTTTGATGGTTTTGATGTTGAATTGGTATTGTGTTTAACTTTGCTTTTGTTCAATGTTGAGGTTTTTGGAGGGGACAGATTATCTTGGCCGGGAAGAGAATGGGATGGAGTAGATGTATTGTTTGTTTTTGCAAGCTGTTCGGCAAATGATTCTGTTAACGGTTGATTATGGGCATAGACTAACTATACCTAGATATCAAACTTTCCAGATATTGGAAAATCAAAACCGGTTTTGTACTGATCGTCCCTATCCGTGTGAACCTGTCCGTGAATACGTGAGAATTGTCAACAATGTCAAAATTCGAAAAGTTTTACGAGTGACGTCACCCATATAAAAATGACGCGGTGAATTTCGATTTTGACATTTCTCATATTTACAAATCTAATTTCGTGTAAGTTGCAAAAAAATTTTATGTTGAACAATAATTTTGTTTATTATATTTTCTAGGACAACAAAAGAAGAAAAATTTACACATTTGGAGCAAGAAGAAAACATTTTCAACAGAATACTGCGGCCACGAACAGATTGCCTTGGATTGGAGGTGGCAAAAGCAGTTGGAAAAGTTTGTTTACATTTTCTTGTGAGTAACTACAAACATTTTAATTTCAAAGTAATTGATTTTACTTCTTTTTTACAGTAAGAACAATGAATCTAAATGCACCATTCAAGAGCTTTAAGAAATGTGGATGAGTGATCTAACTAATTACATGTAAGTAAAAAGAATACATTTTCGTATAGCTATACATATAATGCCTTTTTCCTTGCAGATCCAACATTTGAAGTGCAATGGTTTCAAGAAAAGCGTTCCCAGTGTGGAACCATCGTGAGCTGATCAAATAAATGTGAATAAAAAGAATACATTTTCGTATAGCTATACATATAATGCCCTTTTCCTTGCAGATCCAACATTTGAAGTGCAATGGTTTCAAGAAAAGCGTTCCCAGTGTGGAACCATCGTGAGCTGATCAAATAAATGTGAGTAAAAAGAATACATTTTCGTATAGCTATACATATAATGCCTTTTTCCTTGCAGATCCAACATTTGAAGTGCAATGGTTTCAAGAAAAGTGTTCCCAGTGTGGAACCATCGTGAACTGATCAAATAAACTTAAAGCATTTTTTCGATTTTTGTTTTGTTTTGCTTTGTTTATCCAATAAATACAATAAATTTAAAGAAATTGTTTTTTCTTTCTTGGATTTGCTGCTTCTTCAATAAATTATTGACATTTGTTCATTTCACCACGGTGTGGGTAAGTTTTTCGCTTCACCATGAATGTTTTCATCAGGAGAGCATGTTCCGAAAAAATGTAAATTACAATTCATGAATAAATTGGATTATTAGATTAAATGGAAAATATTGTATTAACTTTTCATATGAAGTAATAAATAATAATTAATGATTATTTTGACTGTTTTTATTTGTGAAAATAGAACAATAAATAGAAAATTAGTGCTTTATAGGTCCATTTAGTACGACAGCGAATTGACAAATTATTTTTTGAAAAAATATGGATGTGACTGGACAATTTAGCTCATATTTAATGCATTTGTATTACTAATTCCATTACTAACGCAACATTTCCATATACTTTGCTCAATTTTTGCATCAAAAAATTTCCAAGAAGAAGAAAATCGATGTAAACACAACGCTGTACGTTTCACAAATATCACGTTGTAATTCTAAAATTTGGCTAGATTTTCGTGAATGTCAACGACATCAAATCGGCGTATAAATTTTATACCGTTAGAAAGAAACCTTTCGTCAGCGAAGCAAATAAAAAAAAAACAAAAGGACTTTGCTAATAAATAAAAAAACAAAGGATTTGTCTTCTAGGATTTTTTCAGAAGAGTCAAAATTTAGCATTTATGAATCAAATAGGCCTTCAAAAGCATGAAGACAACCAAATGAAACTTACAGTCCAAATACACAAGGCAAAAAGTAAAGCACGGAAATGGTGGTTGTGTAATAAACCTCAGTCTTCTTCTAATCACACTGCTGCTGATGATGATTCATCATCTACATCTACTGCTACGGGGCTTTTGGCAGACAAGTTAACTGTCAACGATGCATTGAGTTTTACTTTGCCTGCTGTGTCGACTGCCGCTGCTGCTGATGCTGATGCTCTTGTTCGTGTTTATGCTGAATCATCGGCTAATGCTGTGTTGGGAAACAAGTTGGTTTGTTTTGACTCACCTGCTGCTGCTAATGTTGTTGGTGCTTCTGTGGATTGTAATACAAATCAAAATTCTAATGTTTTGCTCGCTCAAGACAGTCAGGATGGTGTCAATGAACCACCTATCGTCATACCTAGTGACAACAACAAAAAGGTATACAAAGGCAAACGCATAGAAGTCATCCATGGAACTAGTGTGCAAAATAATGAACTTCATGTAGTTCGTAAATTAAAATGGTTTCACATTTCAAGTTTCCACCCTGACACCACTACGGATGTAATTATCACTCATGTTTCGTCAAAACTGGAAGTTTCATCGGAAGGCATCTTGTGTTTTAAATTAATCAAGCTTATCGATAGTCAACGCCCCCTTAAGTTTGTGAACTTTAAAATTGGTGTTCCTACGCAATTCGCTAAAACAGTGTATGATGGAAATTTCTGGCCGAAGGGCGTAAACATACGTCCTTTTACTCAAGATTCATCAAAAAACTAATTCGTGTTAATGCTGGTTCTGATAAACTTCAACAACACCTGAATGTTTATTACCACAATGCAAGTGGATGTAGAACGAAGACATCTGATTTGTTTACAGCATCAAGTCACAAGGATTATGATGTAATTGTGTTAACAGAAACCTGGCTCTATAAAGACATCTCGTCAACTGAAATTTTCGATTGTTCAATTTATGATGTTTTCCGCAAGGATCGTGGTGGTGGAGTTCTTGCTGCTGTTCAGTTAAACCTTGGTGGTAAGAAGATACCTTTACCGAACTTAGTTGCTGACCAAATTTGTTTTTCTGCGGTCGTTGGAAGTTCAAAATTTATCTTTATTGTAAGCTATATACCATCTGGTAGTAGGTTGGATGCGTATGAAAACTGCATAGAAAATTTTGAGTATGTTAGCAATTATTCCTCTGAAGCTATCTTGTGCGCTTTAGGTGATTTCAATATTGGTGATCTAACTTGGTCATGGTCTGATGACGATAAAATGCTTATACCATGCAATGTAAAAAAAGATTATGAAATATCTCTTATCGATTCAATGTTTTCATTTAATTTATGTCAAATTAATTCTATTTTGAATTCGCAAAACAGATTATTAGATCTTGTTTTTATTAACGTTAATGATGTCAAAACTAATGTTTCGGAAGCTCCATTTTCTCTTCTCAATAATTCAGTTTACCATAATTAAATGTTAATCGAGATTGATTTATACTCTTATGTAAAATTAGAAAAGACTTCCGTTAGTTCTCTAAATTTTTTAAAATGTAACTTTCAAGGTTTAAATGAGTATTTTCTTTCGCTTAACTGGCATAAGGAATTTGAAAATCTATGTCTTTTTGATATGTATATTCATTTTGTTTCTGTAGTTAATGTTGGTTTGTCCATGTTTGTTCCTCGCTCCACAAAAAAGTTGAAATCCAAGCCTCCTTGGTATAACAGGCGTCTATTGCACTTAAAAAATTTAAAGAACAAAGCTCACAAACGCTTCAAAAATACAGGAAGCAATACAGATAAGCAAATTTTTTGGAATTTGAGGAAAGATTTTTCTAGTCTGAGCACATTTTTGTATAACATTTATATAATGAACATCGAAAACAGTCTTAAAAGTGATTCCAAATCCTTTTGGCACTTTATAAATCAAAAAAGATGTTCTAGTGGTTTGCCTAATCAACTGTTTTATAAAAACGAAGTGTCTAATGGTCATAGTGACTCTGTCGAACTATTTGCAAAATTTTTTGAATCTGTCTACTCTCTTTCTGCTATTCCTACTGTGCCTGAAACTTACTCGATGTCGAAAATTGATTTTGGTCAATTGGTTTTGGACCTTGAGGATATTGAGTCTACTATTCGTACCATCAAGTCAAATCCCAAGCCTGGTGCCGACGGCATTCCTGCTATAATTTAAAAAAACTGTTGTAACACCATTAGCCAACCTTTGCTCATGATATTTAACTATTCGCTGGCGTCAGGTTTGTTCCTAGACGATTGGAAAGTATCCTTTCTGGTACCCATCTTTAAATCTGGTTCCAAAAATGACGTCGAGAACTATAGGGGTATCTGCAAACTTTCGGCTATACCAAAGCTTTTTGAATATATTGTGAAAAGAAAGATTGATTTTCATATTAAAGAACATATTTCCGAGTTTCAACATGGTTTTGTCGCAGGTCGTTCGACAACGTCTAATCTGGTCTACTTTACTTCTTTTGTAACTAATGCAATCGAAAGTGGGTGTCAGGTTGATGCTGTTTATACGGACTTTAGCAAAGCTTTTGATTCAGTGAACCATGGGCTACTTATAAGAAAGCTGGAGAGATTTGGTTTCCATTCGACAATGTTGAAATGGATTTCTTCATTTTTAATTGGAAGGTCTCAGAAAGTCTGTATTGAAAATAATTATTCAAGATTAATATCTTGCACTTCTGGTGTTCCTCAAGGTAGTCACCTTGGCCCTCTCCTTTTTATTATATTTATTGATGACATTGTTCAACAGCTAAAATTTTGTCACTGCTTAATGTATGCAGATGACCTCAAAATATTTTTAAAAATTAAGAGTTCAAATGATTGCTTAAAGATCCAGATGGACCTTATTAATTTATGGATTTGGTGCGTTAATAATTGTTTAACTTTAAATGTTAATAAATGCTTTGCAATCTCTTTTTCTAGATCTAACGTTCTGCATTTGTTCAATTATTACGTCAATAATCTGCCCTTAAAAAGAGTATCCAAAATAAAAGATCTTGGTGTATTTATTGACACGAAATTAGTATTTGCTTCTCATGTAGAATACATAGTTGCGAAGGCCAATTCACTAGTTGGTTTTATTAAGAGAAACACGAAAAATTTTTCTGATCCTTTTACTTTGCTATCTCTTTTTATTGGCCTTGTCAGATCTGTTCTTGAATATGCCGATGTTGTTTGGAACCCAAATTATTCGACGTATTCAGACCGTATAGAAAGGGTGCAAAGGAAATTTACAAAATATATTTTCTTCAACATGCGCTGGAACTTTCAGCCGACATATAATGCTAGGTGTAAGCTGTTAGGTATAATGCCACTTAGTGAGAGAAGGCATGCACATGATATCATGTTTGTGAGAGATGTCCTTTGTTCACGTGTAAATAGTCCTATTTTGTTGTCTATGTTTCCAATTTATGCCCCAGAGAGAGTGCTGCGGGATCGTCAACTTTTTTATTTAAGTGGGCATAGAACAAACTATGGACAAAATGAGCCTATTTTTAGATCCCTTAAGTCATTTAATAGAATATGTAGAGACATAGATCTTCATATTTCAAGAGAATCTTTTAAAATAATTTTATATAGCATACTTTCTGGCTAGTTATTATTTTTATTGTAAATTTTACTTAATTATTATTATTTTTTATATTTTAAATTATTTTTTTCTCATACAATTGTGTTTGTTTTTCGTAATCTATAAGCTAAGCTTGTTGATGAAATAAATAAACAAATAAATAAATAAATAATATGGAGCTAAATATCCACTGTTGAGATCGGTAATTTAGTCACAGTAATTCAGAAAAAGAAGTATACTAAAATATTTACAGCGAAAATTTGCTTCAAAGGACACAAACAATGCTTATTGCGAAACATTTTTTACTCCCAACAGGACAACGATTTCAAGCATAAGTCCATATCCACATAAAGTCCCTCACTTGCTAGTAACGCCACCACATAGCCCCGATCTTAACCCGTTCTCTTTGGAACGCCTTTGGAATCATTATATGATGAGGTTACGAAAACATGTCATCACATCGAAGCCTCAGTTAAAAATGTTAGTTTTTAGCGGAATGGCAAGAAATAATATGTGAATATATGGAAAAATTGACGCATTCTATGCCAGACCGGCTTAAAGATGTTAACAGCATTAAAGAATACTCAACAAAGTAGTAGCAAAATCTATTGAAAACAATTATAAACAAAAATTCCCTTCGACAAAACCAAATTAAGTTGGGATATCATTTCACATTGTTTGTTAAATTCTGGAAATTATTTTTAAAAAATAAACAATTAAAATACCACCGCTTTTGTACTTTATAATGTGTGAAAAAAAAGATTCTCGAAATATTTTGGAAAAGCTTTAAATTCAAATAGAAAAACAAATATTTTCCTTAAAAAACTAAAAAATGATCAAAAATGTTAATAGTACTTAATTTTATTCTGAAACGATCCCCTTTTTGTTCAATTGAAACAAAAAAAGGTTTTTTTTTAAATATATTCTATTATCTTCACTTTTTCACCACGCTGAATTAAATATTCACCAGCGAAAAATATTTTTCCTTTTATTTTTGCCTTTATTATATATACTTAGCGAACATTACGTGAAATTTGTTGTCATTTTAGCCATTCTGACAGGTTATAGAGATTGAGAATGTGTTGGTGATTCACTTACAGTGTGTCTGTGCGAAAGTTAAACGTTTACAAAAGTATTAGTAGAGTTTGATATCTAGGTATAGTTAGTCTATGATTATGGGTTGACTTTTGTTGGTTGTGGATTCTCTTGACTTCTGCCATTGTACATTTTTTTGACGTTTTAATTGATATTATTTCCTTTGCTTGTTTATATGCTGGACATGTTTTTGATGATGATGAGTGGGGGAGGGAGCAATTTGCGCACATTAAGCGAGTGCATGGTTCGGGTAGGTGAGGAGGTAAATTGCAAGATTCGCATTTTGGATTACCATTGCAGCGTTTCGTTATATGGCCAAGAAGTTGGCAACTTCGACAGCGCATTGGATTCGGTATATATTCTGAGATTTTGGCTGTGTAAAAGCCAATATCTACAGATTTGGGGGGCTGATAAAGGTCGAACGTGAAAAGCATTAGGCCTGATGCCCTTTGCTTTCCATCTTCCATCTTCTTCAAGAATTTATAAATTTCCGTTACTCCTTGTGACCTCATTTCGCTGACGATTTCTGATTCAGAAACATTTATTAAGCACGGTGCATAAGCTATGCCTTTAGATTGGTTGAGGCGATCGTGTAGTTGTACTGCTACTGGGCAGACGCCAGCGAGATTTAAGGAAGAAATCTGCAGTCTTTTGTGATCTGACTAGCATAAGGAGGCTTCCATCGCGGAGTTGGGATATATTTTCGTAATCTTTACTAATCGAATCAATGGCTTTTTTAAGAAGAAAGGGGCTAAGGGATGATATGGGCTTTTCACTATTTTTCAGAGACATTGATATAAATCGAGGATTTTTTTTATTTGAACATGAAGGTAGTACGGGAAGGGATCCATAGGTAACGAACTATATTTAGTTTTTTTTTTTTTTTGGTTGAATGTTTGGGTCAGGATCTGGATCTAAAAGTCCAAATCGACCACCTATTGTGTTTGGCCCGTGGGCCATATTCAAGGATCACTTGGTTCACTCACACTCACGTGGACGCAAGAAAAGAAAGAAAGAAAGAAATCAATAAGCAAGAGTACGGTTTAAAAGAGAGAAAACCGGTTTGCGAAAAAAAAATAGATATCGCACAGTAAACTGGAAAAACGATGTTATCGGTTTGAGAGTTAGACTGCGACTGCGTGCGTAAAACTGTTAAGCCATGATTGCTTTAAAAATATTTTCAGATATGGAATTCTCTTCCCTTTGAGGATTCTCGGTAGCCAGATCTTCAGAAATATTAACTTCATTAATATGATAACGAGAAATATTGCATAAACTAACACAACACTTAAATGTGTTTGCAGCAAATCCCGGATCAACTCGTAGATGATTCAAACATGGAAATTTTTCTCTTAAAACTCAAAATATTGTACCGAACTATATATGCGCTGCCAGAGCTTGAAATTGAAGGCGGCTGTCTCCTAAGATAACGACGTTTGGAAAAGGCCACCACCCGCCTTCCATTTTATGATATAATGTGCTATGAAGTAGTACTCTCTAATAAAATCGTAGGTCAGGACCACAAACAGCCATACAATTTAGTGAGTGTTTACCATGCCGATCGACGAAAGCTGGTTCATTATTTGTCGGAGCATCGATATTGATAAGAATGCCATCAATAGCGAAACAAACCACTGGCATACCACCTTTTTAAAAAAAAAACAAATTTGAATCACAGAGCTCACATCTTCTGGCCAACGCACTTGCCTTTCAAAGTGCAAAGCAATCGAATTTTTTTCTTTATCACTCAGCGCTTTGCTTTTATTAGTTGGCGACTGTTACTTACCCGAAAATCGTCCAACAAGATATTCAATGACTGATTTTTGCACACGAAATTTTTCCACAAACAATTTTTTTGAACATCACTGTCACTGTCCGACTCTGAATCAAAAAAGTACATTTTGTTTTTTTCTTTTATTTAATAGCTATTTATTTTAAAGACCCACTGGAGCCTACAAACCTTTCCTTTTAAATTTTATTACACAGAATGATCTGTAAGATTTGATCAATTCTCCAACTAGTGAAGTTTAATTTTTTTCTGCAGTTCCAGTTCCAGTTACAGGAAGTGGGAAATCACTAAATTTCCCATTTGGTGTATTTGCCCATAACACTTGTAGAATGGCCAGTTGACTTATTGTTTTGTGTTAATTAATTGTTTCATACTTGTATAATTGCACTTGAACTTGTAGTACTTGTAGTATTGTGGTATAGGGCCCAGGTAGCAATGCCCCTGTTGAAAGAGTGTTTTCTCATATGAATAAGATATGGACCAGTGAAAAAAACAAGTTGGGAGTCTCGACCTTGAAATCTGTTCTTATAGTAAAGGGTAACATAAATAAATCATGTTGACAATTCCATGTATATTTGAAAACAAAACAAAAATGAGCAAATATGCTCATTAGAAAAATATAAAGAAACAACCCCCTTCCCAACTGTTCAAGATTAATTTTATTTATTTATTTATTTGAGGCCCAGGTCAACCCCGGGCAGTTTATTGGAAATGTTTAATACAAACATACTCGTATAACTTAACAAACTAAACTTAAAACTATGACTTATAACTACTATTTCTACTTAAGCCAAGGTCTATAGACGGGAAAAATGGTTATTTAGGGAATTTCGGAGGGCTGGGCTGCTGTAGTGGAAATCGAACACTTGACGTACCCGATTTGTTTCACGTAGCATACAACACAGTGGCTCGTTGAGACCATAAGTTGTTCTGTGATTATTCGGACGGAAAAGGTACACAGATCTCAAATGACACCGGTTGGTATTGATTGGGATTTGGGAGAGTATTGTGGGACAGTCAGTGATACCAGTTAAGAGTTTGTGTATGAAGAGAATATCGGCGGACTTCCGACGTTTTTCCAAAGACAGGAGACCGAGTAGTTTTAATCGATTTACAATTTACATATTGTGGTCAGCCCATGGTAGCCCGCGTAATGCGAAACGCAGGAATCTACGTTGGACAGCTTCCATGCGCAGAATATGTATATCATAGTAAGGAGACCATATTTCGCTGGCGAATTCTTTTGACCATAGTTTAACAAATCCGAGAGCGGAGTTAGCTTTCCTAATTATGGAGTCTATATGATTGCGAAAATTAAGCTCTGAATCACAAATGACACCCAAGTCCCGCATTGAAGTAACTACAGCTACTCTTTGGTTTGATAAATAGTAGGTGCGGGTTCGAAGTGTCAAACGCCTCCGGGAGTAAGAAATGGCTTGGCATTTTTCTATGTTGAGCTCGAGAATGTTTTTATGGCACCATGTCGAGAATCTATTAGATCATCTTGTAAAGGTTGAGAGTCAGAGAGACTTGAGATCTGTCTATAGATTTTCATATCATCGGCATAGATAGATATGTGGGAGTACTTTATGACGTTGACAACATCGTTAATAGTTAAAATAAAAATTAATGGACCGAGATGACTGCCTTGTGGAACACCCGAAGTGGCGAGAATTGGGTCAGAAAAGTGGGAACGAAAATAAACAATATAGGAGCGTTTTTTAATGTAGGAATTAATCCAAGAGGTCAGTCTAGGTTCGAAACCAAGAGCTTTGAGTTTGAATAAAATTAACTTGTGCGAGATTTTATCAAAGGCCTTACTGAAGTCCGTGGCGATTACATCAATTTCTTTCCCTTGCTCTAGTTCGCATAGTGAACTAGAAACAAACTCAATGATCGTTGATCTGCCTTTAACAAAACCATGTTGGTTGGTTGCAAATATAGATTTACATTTAAAATATAGTGCATCATAAACAATACTTTCAAAAACCTTGGGGATGCAGGATAGTTTAGCAATGGGGCGATAATTGGAGATATCATGCCTTGATCCTTTTTTGTGAATAGGTGTAATAAAAGCGCTTTTCCACAGATGAGGAAAGAGCCCTTCAGACAAAGATAGTTTGAAAATACTAGTGAGGGGATTAATTAGATTATCAGCACATTTTTTTAAGACAACTGCGGGCAATCCATCAGGACCTGGGGACAAGTCGTCTTTCAGTTTATGTATTTTGTCTAGTACCTGCGCTGAAGTAATTTCAACTGACGAGGGAGATATTTGACAACAGTTGTTTAAGTAAGAAAAGTATTCAGGATCGATGTCATCAGATTGGGCCGAAAACGATTGACTGAAGAAGTTCGCAAATAGATTAGCGATGGTTGTTGGGTCATCGGAAGACATATTAGAAAATTTGAGAGTTGATGGATAGCAATCGGATTTTTTTTTTGTGTTAATAAATTGGTAGAATCTTTTAGGGTCTGAGATGATGGAAGATTGCATTGGGTGAGATATCTTTGGTAACGGTATTCAGCAAGTTGGGGGAAGTGATTGTAAGCTAGGAGGTAGTTTTTTTTGCTGCAGTTGTTGTTTCTGCTGCTGCTGGATTTGTTTTTGGGAGCTCGATACTTCCAATTGCTCCCTCTGCCTGCGTGCTATTTGCCGTTGCTTAATAGCAAGCATTTCCTTTTCCAGCCTTTGTATGCTGCTGGTGATGTTGTTTATTATTTGCTCATCCTCATCCGATTCGGATGCCGCTAGAGAGGCAAAGTTGTTATTGCCCCCCTCGTAATTGACCTCATCAGCCGTTAAAGCGTCATTTATTCTCTTTTTTGTAAGAATAGGAGGAGTTTTCAAACTCCTCCTCCTTTTAACGGCTTTCGCCACGGCACCGGCAACACTATATTTGCCTTTTTCCGCTTTCGTTATGGGAAGAGCGGAGCGCTCTCCACCATCCATCACGTTATTTTGTTTTTTGTTTTTGTGAACACTTTAATTTCTCTTATTAACATTGTCTGTTTGATAAATTAAATAAGAAAAAACCGTTCGCAGGGGCTGGGAAGCGAACCCACAACCCCGAGATTTGTAGCCCGGGTTTTTGTCACTTAGGCTACCGAACACTCGATAAATTATTGAGTAAAAGTATACTCCTTTTTTTTGCTTTTTTTTTGTTTTTTGTCTTTCACACTGTGAAGCCGAACACGAAAAAATCACACGTCTATCCTCTGTCGAGGTCTATGAACGATTGAGCTACAGCAGAATCTTCGGTTAAGTTACTGTTTTGAAGAAAACTAAAGTCAACATTTTTGAGAAGATTGTTGAGCTTAGTGTAATTGGTTTTACGGAAATCGAAATGGAAGGGAGTTTCTGAAAGGCTCAAGGAATTATTGTTATCATATGAGTAAATAACGAGGCGGATGTAAAGATCAGATCTAGTTTCCGACCCATGAAGTTAGAAATTGAGTTTATTTGAAAAAGGCCAGAGTTTGTGAGGCAATCTGTGAGGAGGATTTCTTTGTGAGAAGTTGCATTTGTGGCAACAAGATAGGATTCTTCATCCGAGTGAGTCCATTGGAGGTGAGGGAGATTAAAGTCACCGAGAACAATGATTTCATCACAGGGATCTGTGATTTCGAAGAGGGAATCAACCGCATTAGTCGCGAGCTGATAACTGTGTATTAGTTGGGAGGGCGAACATAGCAACAGAGGATATAGAGTTTGTGTTTGGAGGGAGTAACTTTAACACAAATAAATTCGAAATCGGCTGTAGATGACTTTTTGACGAGATCAGGGTTCAACCGAATTTTGATTGCCAGAAGGACACCTCGTCCTATAGAATCGTCATTATTAATCACGTCCATCGTCGCGAAATAAACGGAATTCAGGTGTGAATAGTTCCGAATCCTTGATATTAGATATTAGATTAGTTTCGGTTAAGGCAAAAATATCATAAGGCAGCTTTTGAGAGTTGAGATATATAGAAGATGTTTTTGAACGCAACCCCCTCACATTTTGGTAGTAGAGTGATAGACGATTGTTTGCTGGATTGTGGGGCATGTTAGGGACGATAGTAGTTTTTTAAACTAGAGCGCGTTTTTTGGAGATGCAAGAGACGTTTAGAAGAGACATGAGAGGCGTATGAGGAGAGATCGTTATCGACGTTTGCAGAAGAGATATTGAAATTGTTGTGAAAATCGATAAAAATTCGTCGAAGATCTTTGGGATCAGTGTGGAGTCCTTCCTGTTGGATTGAAACCATGAGATTTGTACGAGTGGTACCATCGATGCAGGTAGAGTCGCACTAGGCTAGCTTCTTGGTTAGTTTAACTGCGGGAGGAAGCAAGGGGTCGAGAATTGTAGAGGTTGGGATTTCGAGAGTATTGGAGAAGCTATGGTCAACAGCCAACGTGGATGACGGAGGATTAAGTGTGTGGGAGCGGATGAAATTCGGATAGGGGGCGGAAAGTGAGGGGGGTTTAGGGTGTGAGGCTTGGAGTTTTGTAGGAGATTGATTGGGTGTAATATTAAAAGAGACACGTTTGGGTGGGACGGATTTTGTGGGGAGGGAGACATTTTTATGTTCTTTTGGTTGGATGACATGAGGAGGGGAAAGCAAGTGATTCTGTGGAGAAAACGAGGGAAATAAGCCAACCTTAAAACTCCAGTTGGGGTCTCGATGGGAGGGCTTGGATTGTATATTGCGCTTAGGCTTATCCGTAGGGTTGCGGTTCTTAGGTAGTTTGGGTTGGTTGGGTGACTTAGAGGTATGAGCGGAATTAATTCTAGACTTAAGAGTTCTTTTGTGCTTGATCTTGTTATTCTTAAAAATCTGCATCTTCATCCCGTCGAGTTGAAAAATCTCTGAAGTTGGAATTCGGAAAAGCCATTCGTATTTATGGGGAATGTTGAATTTGAAACGACAAGACTTTGATTTATTGATTCGATGTGATTTTCTGGCAGTTGTCTATGGTGATTTTAAATCTGCGCCTAAAAAAGTTCACAAGCCAGACTGAGTCTGTGGTTCCAGCTAAACAGTCGAGAGTGAATGTTACGCCCTCATACTTGTTGTGGTTTTCGAGTTTTTGAAGACGTTGTTTCCATTCCGAGGATGTCCAGGAAGTACCAAAACGAGAAATTGTCGCCTCGATTTCCGGTGGATCGACTGCGATTGCCTGAGTTGGAAATGGAGATTGAGGTATTTGTAATAGTGTCTCAGAAGGTTCGATGACAGCGTTCTCGAGCATTTCAGTTAGTAGGGACGTATTATACATTGCGTTAGAATATGGCTGGAGTTGTACAGGAAGATCGTCAATTTTGTTAAGCGTCGTTCTAATGTCATCAACGATATCACCAAGAAGTAGATGGGATGCGGCAACATCGTTACCTACTTTATTTATTGTAGTTATGACGTGAGCTAATGATGGGTCTGATGGAGGAGCACTTGGGGCTGATGAACCTTGGAAATAGATTTCAAGCTCGGATCTTAAGATAGAGAGAGTATCAGCAATAGACGGTAAATAGGTCTTAAGGGCAGATTTCACACTGTTTTCAATAACGCTTTTAATTGTGTTAATATTAATGGTGTCTGTGGGTTTTGGAAGTTCGAGGGTATTTGTCAACTGTTTTTCGAGAGATTTACACTTTGTTTTGAAGAGGTTGGTTGATTGTTCTACGACACCAGAAAGATCTTCAACACTTCTCATAACGTCATCAAGTTTGGAGAACTGTAGTCTCTTGAAGCAGAGTACGTTTTCATTGCCAATATTGTTTATTGAGTCACTGAGACATTTTATGGCGAGCATAATGTGCGATGTCGAGATATCTTTACACTCATCACAAAAAAAGAGAAAGTTGCATCTGTAGTCTTTCAGATATACAATCGATCTTTTACTCAATCCAACACAAAGGGCGTGATAGGATTTCCCACAGAGGCCACTGCAATTCACTGATTCGGCATTTGTTTCACTGATAATTACACAATTGGGGTTACTGCAGAATTTAGACATTGTAGGTCGGTAAAAGTATATGGGTCGAACAAAAAAGACGGAAGAAAAACAAAAATGTTGGGTCAGTAAAAAACAAAATGCAATTGGCTTAGATTGCGAATACGAACGCGAGCGTTGAAAATTGATATTGGGAGAAATCAAAAATAATCCGAAAAAGCGAAGGTAAGAAATAGAGTAGTGCACGTCCGTTCGATTGGAAAGGCTAAACAAAACTCGTATTATTGTATTATTGAATATAGAGTCTTTTCAATCATTGTCGACGTAGATCTTATAATGTATTCCGAGTTGTGTGTATTTAATTGCCTTAAGATTAACCACACAAGGATCGCCAGATTTCTTCACTGGTCGTATTGTCTTATAATAATTTATGGCCGCTCCGTAATTACGAAAGAACTCATGGCTTAAGTAGTTGATATGGTTTTCCCAGTCTTGCTTCTTTAATGATACGTACGAAGTCTGCAGGAACTAAAAGCTCTTTGTTTTTCTTTTTAATTCCAATTGTAGAGTGGACCGAATCGCATGACATTTGGGTATGTCCTACTGCTAAATATTTTTGATATATCTCAGCATTTTCTTTAATAGCAAAGTTTTGCGAGGCATTTGATAAGGTCACTGAAGATTATTATTGGTTTGGTTTTATCTACAAATCCTTCCAAGAAATCAATAATACATAGCAAAGTACACTACCATCTTTTTCATTGTAAAGGATTTTCCAATAGGGACTTGACAACTTTGAATTTAATTTTTGAACGCACTCTTCACTAATCATCAAACTGTCACTGTTAATTTAATCAGTAAACTCAGCATTTTCATCATGGTAAGGTACACGAACGAGTAACGTCTGCAAATTATAAAAATTTTCTAACGAAATTCGGAGTTGTTGACTGCAATTTTAAGAGCGTTAACTCCAATTTACGGTCGTAATTCTCGCCCTAATAGACAGGCAATAACAAATTTAGTGCAACAATTTGAGTCTACATATTCGTTGTGTGATGTTGCCGTATCAGTGAGACAACGGGTTAGTCGAAGTGTCGAAAATATCGCTGCCGTTCAGGCGTCCGTAGCAAACGATCCAAATCAGTCAATTCCACGGCTTTCTCAAGAATTGGGCATCGCTTAGACCACATTATGGCGTATTTTGCATAAGGATCTTGGTTTACACCCATACAAGATCAAGCTGACTCAAGAATTGAAGCCGATGGACCATTTGAAGCGACGTACGTTCTCCGATTGGGTTCTGGAGAAGATGCACCAAGATGATGAATTTCACCGCAAAATCATCTTCAGTGACGAAGCTCATTTTTGGCTCAATGGGTTCGCCAATAAGCAAAATATGCGTTATTGGTCGGGTGAAAATCCACATGTGTTTCATGAATCACCACTTTATCCACAAAAAATAACTGTTTGGTGCGGTTTGCATGCTGGCGGCGGCGATCATCACGTTACTGTGAATGGTCAGCGTTATCGAGCCATGATCACCGATTATTTTTGGACCGAATTGGAAGATATGGACTTGGACGACATGTGGTTTCAACAGGATGATGCCACAAGCCACACAGCACACGCTACAATCGATTTATTGAAGAGTAAGTATGGTGAGCGAGTTATCTCAAGAAATGGGCCAGTCGATTGGCCGCCTCGTTCGTGCGATTTAACGTCGCTTGACTATTTTCTGTGGGGCTACGTTAAGTCATTGGTTTATGCCAACACGCCGACGACGTTGGAAGAGCTCAGAGACAAAATTGAACACGAAATAGCGGCCGTTTCGGCCGAAATGTGTGGCCGAGTCGTTGAAAATTGGGTCCAACGAATCGACCGCTGCAAACGTGCCCGCTGTGGCCATATGAACGAAGTCGAGTTCCATTGATAAATGTTTTGATTGTACTTCAAGACGATAATAAAGTTTTTGAAATATCTCAAATGGTTTGCGTTTTATTTTAAAAAAAAAAGTTGTCAAGTCCTTATTGGAAAACCCTATATATTGTGACTTGATGAACGCACAGCTTTAGTTTGAAATATTGTGCACCAAGAGCGATAAAGGAATATTTTGCATAGTTTTCAAATCTACGTTAAACAGTTGCACTTCTCTTTCTTTGTCGTAATCCCTTTCCTGCCTTGCTCTTTCTTTTGCCTGAATGTGCACCTTATGTTCTTCTGATCCGACATTACCATTTTTAAATGGTATAGATGGAGCTTTCTTCTCTAGGAGAGAGATGGACATGTACAGATTAGGTGGAAGATTGACTCCTCCTCCTCCTACAGAAATCATTTGTAAAAGCGCCAAGCCTTCTTGCGTGCTTGCCTATGAGGCAGTGTCCATTTATGACACCTATTATGGCGCTGAGATGTTTCATATTTAGAAGGATCAGACTCTTAGAGCGATTCAGATGCAGCTTTGGCCAGATCTGTTTGGTCGCTAGACATGTTTGTCCAACAGTTAAACTAACTGCTACAATGCGTTCAGCAAAAACGAGGGAAGAGCAGCAGCTAAGAAAGTGTCAACTTATTGCGGTTCATGTGAGGGAAATCCATCATTCTGCCTTGATTGTTTCAGCAAAAAACATTCGTTTTTTTTTTCAAATGATCTTTTCTTACTTTTTTCTTTTGTTATTGAAGTAAATTTATTATTTTTCTTTTATTTATACGTAAAATTAAGTGCTAAAACTTACAAAAAAAAACATTGCCAGAAATAGGCCAATAAAAACCAGATTTTTTTTAAAACCTCAATTTCGCCTTTTGTACTATCATTAACGGACTTTCTACTAGGTGCCAAAGAAGAAAACAATTAATCTTACTAGCAAGCCACATAAAAAACATCGATTCAGAAATGTACTGACTGTGACCACCGGCAGGTCACGCGAAAGTTTCCCTGGACTCCATGTCACCGGTGGGTCAGTCAACATGTTAAAAGTTCTCAGAAAGAGTTAAGTTTGGGGTATGAATGCCTATTTGGAAAGTTTACCAAACAAAAATGGTATAAAAGATTAGAAAAAAAGAATTAAATTCTCAGTTAAATTTTTTACGCCAGGGTTACAGTTGGTTAGAAACGCTATTTGAAATGTCTGCATTTACAAACCAAGAATACGCAGACATTACTTACGTTTATGGGTTGTGCTATGAAAGGTTAACTAAAACGCGACAAAAATACCATGAACTTTATCCTAACCGCGACTTCCTAGTAAAGGAGTATTTGGAAATACGTATCGAAGGCTTCGAGAAACGGGACCAGTTTGAAATACACGCCCGAATGCGGGAGCTCCACAAGTAAGAAGGATTTCGGCTGATGAAAGAATACAGCTGGGTAATTCTATAACGTGATAGCACACAAAATGATATTGTGTCGCTAGGACACTTTGCATAAAAAAATCAACTTGGCAAACAAACTAATGAAAACTATATTTCTTCCTTTTTTTTATATCTTTATTTTTTTGCTCTAACGACAAATTTCTTGTGATAACCATGGACCGTGTACGTCATCACGAAACCTTCGGTGTTCCTCTAGTTCGGTGGTCAACGACCTCTTTCGGTTTTTTCCTTTGAAGTTGATTAGCTGCATTCGCTTAGTGTGATATGTCGGCTGGGGAAGTCACCCACACATGCGCAGCTGACTCATAGGTTGGTAGAAGAAAAAAAACATCGCATCTGGGCGGAGCCGGAAAACCAAAGGCCGGGAGCATTTGTCTATGTTTTCTGTGCTCCCAATTTTGTAGAGCGATGTGCATGTGTTTTGCCGCCGGGGATTCCACAATTGACATGCCGTCGGCAAAATGAAAATGTAATGTTTGTTGCGTTGCAACAGATATCACTAATGATAGTTTTCCTTTCTGCAACAACATAGATGACAGCGAAACTGTCTCTAAGGAGAGAGCACATAAATGATAGTGAGAACAGTCTCTTTCTTTCAAAGTTGCTTTTTGTACTACTATCGCTTTGCTGTCATTTTTAAAAAGATAACTATATTGGTGTCGTTTTTAATATCGTTTTTCTTTTTGGTTTTATTGAATTTTCTTGAATTTTCGCTTGGTGAAGTTAAAAAAAATATTTGCAAATCGTAGTTTCTTACTATTTGATAGTAATAGTGATTCCAACGAAGTGAAAGGTGTAACAAATACCATATGCGAGTAAGAAGTAAGTATTTGCGCGATAATCAAATCCATTTACATTGCCTTCAAAACAATTTATTCAAAAGTACCGCGTTTCCAAGGAGGCTTTTACGAGGGGCGTTCAATATATTCTCGGTATCGATATGAAGGAAAATGCGAATTCAATTTAAATTGTTTTTATTTTTCAATATAATCTCCCCTAACATCAATGCATTTGTTACATCTTGAGATAAGCTTTTTTAAACCCTCGAAAAAATAAATTTCCTCTTTCTCTGCAAAATACCCATTTATTGCCGACTTGAGCTCTTCATCATCCGAAAATCTTTTTCCACGAAGACATTTTTTCAAATCCGGAAACAGGAAATAATCACTAGGGGCAAGGTCTGAACTAAAGGGTGGGTGTTGGATTTCTTCGAAACCACAATCTCGCGCAGCAGCCTTGGAAACTCGCGCGTGTGAACAGGAGCGTTGTCATGAAGAAGCAACACACCCGCTGCGAGTTTACCCCGTCTTTTCTTTTTAATTTCCTCCCTCAAATTATGCAAAGTGGAAGCGTAGGATGTGGCGTTGATGGTTTCACCTTTTGTTTTGTACTCAATGAGCAAGATTCCCTTTGAGTCCCAAAAAACTGTGGCCATGAGCTTCCCGGCAGACGGAGTGACTTTGAACTTCTTCGGGGGGTCTGTTCCTTTTTTATGCCAATGCACGGACTCTTGTTTGCTTTCAGGGTCATAGTGGTGGACCCATGTTTCGTCCCCAGTAACAATTCGATCCATAACACCGTCCGCGTTCTCACTACACATCTCCAAAAGCTCTCTACAGCATGCGATTCTCACTTTCATTCGTGGCACCCACCTTGCACTGACCTTTGAAAGGTTAAGATGGTCATGAAGAATGGTGTGAATGGTACCAATTGAAAGCTTGGTGATCTCTGCCATCATTTTCACCTTTATTCGGGCATCCTCAAGAACAAATTTTTCGACTTCTTTGATGCTTTCTCCCGTACAAGCAGTAGCCGGGGCGCCGGAGCGGGGGTCGTCTTCAATGCTCTCTCTGCCTCTCTTGAACTCACTTGACCACTTTTGCACAGTTGATAATGAAGGTGCGGAACCCTGGTAAACAGCCACCATCTCTTCATGAATAGTTTTTTGACTTTTTCCTTGCTTGGTGAGAAATTTAATTACAGCGCGATGCTCAATTTTCACCATCATCGTCTCAGTTGCCATTATGATTCTGTTGAACTAGAAATAAAACGCGAATTAATAATCACATTTATATGAAATTTTACATGAATGCACTAAAATAATAGTATTACTTGATAAATAAGTCAATTTATATATACAACCACAGCTTCACCCCGATACCGAGAATATGTTGAACGCCCCTCGTAAGTACATTTTGGATGTTTTGAGCCTTAAAAGTAGACAACGATTAACATTTATACCGCCTTTTTTAAAATTAGCCGCTACGTACGAGTAGGAAACATTATGATCCGGTGGATACCGGTGGCTCGCTTCTTCTGACTGCTGTGTGAGGCAAAGTACCCTTTCCAAAATTATAAATAAAGTAGTAAATAAAATAGAAAATAGAATTTGCGCACAACATATTAAATGGCGAATTCCAGAAAGACAATTTGCTGAAAAATCAATTGATTATTTTTATAGAAAATATGGAATTCCCGGAGGTAAGTATTTCTTTTAAAAAAATAGTCCACATATACATATGTATATTCCACAACGTATGTAGTTTTTATTACAACAGGAGATAGCGGATATCCTTTGGAACCATGGCTACTAACACCATATTGAACCTGTACTGAAGAGAAACATACAAAATTCAACTTTCAGCATGGAAAAGCAAGGAATTTAGTTGAAAGTTGCATTGGTGTTTGTAAGGGTAAACTTTTCTAATTTGTTTTAGTTTAATAACTCAAATTAGTTAATTCTATCAAGGTCGCTGGCCAATTCTTTTGGAAGAACAAAAAAGTAGTTAAACCCCGGAGAAAATGAAAAAAATTGGGAACGTGTGTGCTGCTTTACACAATATTTGTATTCTCTTTAAAGTGGAAACATTTTTAGATTACACAAATGAAGAAAGATACACATACGGCAGTGTAAAGTGTAAATAATCACCAGCAGATCAGTTGCATTAAGAAAAAGAGATAGAATAGCAAACAGTTTAATGTAATGTGCAGCGAAATACATTTAATTTTTATCCTTTTTCTTTTATAATTCTAATTTTATTTTATTTTCTTCCAACGTGGCTTCAAGTTTACGGACTTTTATGTTTAGCTTCTTATTCTTCAGCACTAGAAGTTCCTTAGAAGTTTCTTTATAAGTCTTGACGTAGTCTTTAAGGATTTCATTTCTTTCTTCCGCCACTTTTTCTTAATTTCGTTACTTTCTCTTAGGGTTTTAAGAAGTTCGTTTTGAAAAATTTCATCCCTTAGCGCTGGTCTCAAAAAGGTCTATTTTCGAAAGAGGTTGTTTAGCGGCGACTTTTTCACAAGGTCGTTTAGAACTGAAAAAAATAAACTAAATCATAAATAACATCTACGCACCAAGAAGCTACTTCTGCTTCAATATTGGCTGATTCTTTGCAGCAAATAATTCTAATGCGATTTTTTCAAAAACAACTTCAGAGCTTTCCAAATGTTCGTAATTATGGGCAGGATCCAAGCTTCGGGACGGCTCCCCAGCTCCAAAAGTTTTAGATTTTTCGCAGCCCAATACAGCTTTATCCAGGGAAACTAAGGCATTTACTCTTTCTTCTAGAGGTCTAAGAGAAATGTTTTTGAATGGCCACCTCCCGTTTTTGCCATTTGTTTTATTTGGTTTGACAGCTTGCTTTTGGTACGGTATTCAAAGCCTGTACAAACCTTAAAAATAACTTTCGTTCAAATTTTAAATAAGAAATATACCAAGAATCCTACCTTTTGCCACTCATTCCCATTTTTTATTGGTGGGCCTATGCTATTCAATTTATTTTTCAATGCATCCCACATTTGGTTTCTGCGAACTTTACCAGCTGAAGTGTTAAACACACTTTTGCTCAAGTCCCCATTCTTTTCCATAAAAGAAACAAGCGATTTTAATTGCTTATTGGCTTTAAATTACATTTTTCAGAATTTATTTTGTAGTATAAACTTTTCAAATTTTAAACAAAGCACACACCAACCGAAATATATGAAAGTTTGAAAATTGTTTACTGTTTTTCATAATTGTCAGTTAAACTGTTCCCAAAATTTGTGCGTACAGTCAGGAACGAAGTTAATTTAGATGAGAATGAAAAACGAGAGTATCACTATCGTTTTAGAGAAAGCAAATCTTTGCCACTTTATTATCGTTTTCACTATCATTTGAAAGAGAGTCAGCTATCGCGTTACAGAATTACCACCCTGGAAGCTGTTACAACTGATCCATCAATCAGCATCAGACCCCTAGCTTTGCAATTCAATGTTTCCAGACAGAAAATCTCTAATGCACTGCATGGAGAAAATCTTTATCCATACCACCACACACCTGTGCAATAACTGCTTCCTGATGATTTGGAGAAGAAACTAATTGGTTGCTGCAGTGAGACGGACGAATCTCAATTTACAAGAGATAGGATCACAAATTTTCATCATCTTCATACACGGGCTACAGACAATCTACACACAAGGATACACAAATCATTGCAACACAAATTCAGCGTCAATATGTGATGTTGTCACGGAAGGTCTCGGCAAGCAGAGGTTGTGATTAAACAATAAAAATTGCTTTGTTTCCTTTGTTGAAATGCAATTTTATTTTCAAAAGGAAAAAAGAAATACGTAATCCGATCGCTAACATCCCAGGGCCCGTCTGAACTTCTAGGGTGAGGACTCCAAATCCAAAATAGCGAGCCTACCAACAACCCGTCTTAATTTGATCGTTCCGTTTGCTACCCGAACATCCGCTGTCCGCACCACATCATCAGATCCAGGATACACCTTTACTCCCAATCTGAATGAATTTCATTTACATCTACGATGATGATTACCTCGCCTTCTACAATTTTCCTCGCAGGTTTATGCCATTTTGTTCGTCTAATGATCTCAGGCAGGTATTCCGTATACCAACGTTTTGTAAACTGAGTCATTAAATTTCAACTCAGTGGCATTGATTGTCTGACCGGACAGTTCCAAACCCTTGACGGGTTTACGGTTGCACACACCTGACACTGCTAATGTAGTCCGAATATAATCTTCATTTCGTGATACTCCTTTGGTCCACTGAATAGAGATCTCCTCTGGAGTGCCATCTAGGCCAAGCTCATTGAATAGTTCCCTTTCCACCATGGTCAGGGATGACCCATCATCAAGAAAGCCATAAGTGTCTACAAATTTCTTTTCGGCTCCATATATCCGAATTGGTGCAATCTTAAACATCACTGATAGGTTTGTTCCGATGTGCGACGAGAGAATGTACGCCTGTTGGACAAACGGGAGTTGGTGTCCCGCGCAACGTTCGATGCCACATGTTTTATGTTGCTGACAAAAAATCCAATCATATTTCAATGGATCCAAGCAAGAGAAACATAGACGTTTATCCTTAGCGTACGATAATCTTTGCTCTACTGTTAGACCCTTGAATTCTAGACATTTGCTCAACAGATGCTTTCGATTACATTTAATACAATCTGGAGAACCTTCCTTTGAAGAAACGGACTGGTGGGTTAGCACTCGGCCAGACCTTGGTGGCTTTGATGGAATCTTTACTTCAACTTCCAAGTTCTTGGACAGCTACGGCGGCAGACTACTTTCTCCATCAAGAACTCAGCGAGATGGGCGAAATTAACATTGCCATTAGCGGCTTTCCTTTTTGCCCACTCTTGATTAAGACCAGCTCCCAATTTACCCACAAGACAGGTTAACACGTACCCATTGCTAAGGGTTCCTCCCTCTTCAATGATTTTAAATCAGCGACGAAACCATTCAGCTTAACTGCCCATGAGCGGACGTTGGAGTCACATCTCGAGATTAGCGGCGGCAGGTTTAACAAATCTGCTGTCAAGTCGTGAACGAGGATATCGTGGCGGCCAAATATAGCACGAAGGGAATCCATTATGCCATCTGCATCTGAAGAGTATTTTGAACGGTCATAAACTAAGTGATACGCTTCACCTTTTAAAGCTTTTCGCAAACGAAAGACGTTTTCCTTGCCGCTGTACCTGCCTTCAATGGTCGATGATCTAAAGGCTTCTTCAAAACACGGCCATTCGCGTCGGACGGCACCGGAAAAGGAGAGCAGTTCTTGTACATTATTTCTATTCAAAATAGTGAGAAGCGATGCCATGTAGGTACTATCCAACGCAGACTCATCCTTGGTGTCAATCTTTGTAGATGGTGTTGATTGTTTCAGAGGAGCCATGTTCTCCAACAACGAACAATGATTCTCTCGAATTCGCCTTATCATTTCCATCCGGATGTCTGAAGCCTTCGTTGTTGAGAAGGTTTTAGTACTCGATTACCTTCTAACCCCAAACAAGCAGCGATTAGCAAGAGTGATTCTTCGCATGATTTCCGCACTGGTTGGAGGTAGATAAAGTCCCTTACTGCCTCAAAGTTTTACAACAGGCGTCGATGTTATATGTCCCTCTTTGTTGACAGCATATACTTTGTTTTCCCGTCATTGATCGTTAAACCCATTTTTGCCGCTTCTGCTTCAATAATCGCAAGCGCTCCTTTGACAGCTTCCTGTGTTCTTTCCATTCTGCTCATAATGGCACAGTTCAGGGGATCTCCCTTCTTTAGGACGGGACAAACAATGCTAAGGTCCCATTTGTCGGACATACTTTCGTCGACCCAGAAGATGTCCTGACTTCATCTTGGTAGTGTTGTCTTCGTTTAGGGGGCTCTTACCCAATTATCAAGTTAGAAGCGGCCGATCATAAGTTCTTGTTGGGTGGCAAGGCTACCGGTAGTCCCCATCAGATACTTTAAACTCGGGACCTTGGTAGGGAGGGCCACCCGGAATTCGTTCCGGGCCTAACTTGAAAGAGGTAAGTTCCCTTAGTGGTAGCGTCATGGTTTAAACCTACAGTCGTAGGAAGGATCTTCCACAAGTTGGTTGACCCGTTGTGGTTGCTACTCCACGGGGGAATGCGGGGTTTCGTGATCCTAAGATCGACGAGAGGTTTTAAATCGTTTTCGACTCATACCAAGGTTGCAGCTTGTGTCCTCAACACAAGTTCCAATTTCTGATATCACTGAAAGATGGTAAGCGATGTCCCCCATGGATTTAAGGGCATCCCGAGAACTTAAGTTTGCGTAAAACACAATAGACGTTCTCTCTTCGGTTAGCTTGTATGTCCGACGGTGGCGGTGTTGTTCGTATCACCCTTTAACAGTCTGCAGAAATAATCTGTCCAGATTTTCGACGCCGCGCCGTCTGTAATATCCATCTCCATCCTAGCAGATTTCTGTTAGGGCTTTACATAATTTGGCATATTGAACCTGTCTGTATACCTAGAAAATTATTTCTTTCTCTTTGGTAACCATCGGACTCCATTCATCTCTGCCCTCACCTCTGATAATGAATTCCTTGTCAAAATTGATGAACGCTGGCAGATAATCACTTTCAGCATGACTTTACCGGCACTTTGAGGCATGATCATATGGCGCTGATGACCATAATCCCGTTTCCCTCAATCTAAATGCAGACCCAACACGGTATTTTTGGTACAAGAAAACCTAAACACAATTCAATAAGCTGATGCACTGGGCGCTTTTTTAATCACATAGTAATTATAATTGAAAAGTTTCATATAGGCTTCAATGTTCAAATCAACTTGATCTCCTCAACTTGTTTGATCAGGTCCATATGCTTGAAACTGTCTGGTTTTTTGGTGAAAGTTTCCAGAACCTTTAACTTTTCCGGATCGTCCATACAGTAGAACATTTGCAGCTCGTTTGCCAAGCATTGTGCTTCTTGACCTGTGAGTACTTTGGTATCATATTCCCCTCGCATTAGAATTACTCCTTTATCCTTTACTTCTGTGTAGTGGACGATATTCAAACACTCTGGCGCATTTTCAGCGTGGATCTAAAGTAAAAGCACGTATTACTTCCACAAATAAGAATTAAGTGATTTCGGCTTACCTGGTATGCCAAGAGGGGTGTGAAATGTACAGCATTGGCTGCGAATTGCAACAAAATAAACTCAAATCCTTCACTGCGCGGCAGAGGAAGTATGAAAACTGGATGCTTCTTCGCTCGAGACATTAGAGTGTCAAACTGTTTTGTTGTTAGGGTGGCTGCAATCACGTCTTTTGTTTTGTGGTACTCATACCAAATCTGTTTAAGTTCTTCTGCCGTTTTATCTGCAATCAATTCGATCTTCATTATGTCAGAGAGCTTTTTGTACGGAATTTCTGATGTGCTTTCTTGGGCGATGGGTTTCTTCGGATTCAAGAGTTCAGAGTAATCACTGAAATTCGAAAGACCAAAAATAAATGAAATTTAGTTTCTTGACACACTTAAGAGGACACTGCATCTACCGTGTTTCCTTCTTCTTCTTGGCCTCCTTGACGGTGGCAAATTTATCCATTCGCTGGACAAACTCGTCGGGTGAAGTCTTTTGGAGAGCTGCGATCTTGTCGGCATATTTTTCGAAATAAGGATTCTTGTTTTTTACTTCGTCAAGAACCTCTTCCGCCCGTAGTCGAGATGACATCATGAAAGATCGTTTTGTTACAGAGTTTACAAGCACAGAAGATAGGATACTACGGGCACATGCCATAACAAAATCGAAAAGAAACCCCAACCGTATTCTGTTTCTATTGCACAACTGAAATTAAAAAAAAAAAAACCTTATGTCACAGATGACATTTTAATGGTGGTAACAGTTTTCCTAAATAGTAAGAATTCAATTCTTATGGTGTAAGCGCAATTGTATTAAATATTTTGAATATATGGAAATATAATAAATATTCAGGACTATGTTCCGTGGTCTCAAGCAAACAGAAAGACCAGGCGATACGATTTTGTATCTGATTTGTGTATTTATTACTAAACTGAACTGATCTAAATTCAAAACCAGGAGGACTAAGACATAGGCCGTTTTCGAAAACGTCATCTGCTTGCAAGCTGCAAGTTCTTATACGCAAGCTGCGAAAGTCATTTGTTCGAAATCGACGTTATAAAACACACTATGTTTGCAGCATGTTCGATACTGCAGTGTTTGCAGAGTGTCAAAGATGAATTATGATGAATCGGATTACTCAGATAGAAAAAAATGCTTTTGTACATCCTGAGGTGACTGTAGAAATTATCGGACAATTTTAATTGTATTCAAATAATTCTGAACTCTTGGAATTCTTGGTTATGTACTTATTAGTTTTAGCACCAACTTATTTTTCTTTACTAGTGTGCTTGTTATTACTTGTACTCTCACTGACATTTTCCATCACAATTTTCTGAATAACTTTTGTTAAGGGCTCCATTTTGCTTTGTTTGAAAACGTCAAATGCGATTGCAAGAAGAAAATCATGCATACGACAAGGATAAGCGATATCAAATAACGTTTGCATCCCTTAAATTCTGCGATAACGATCAAATAATGTTTTCGAAAACAGCCATAAAGAGCGAATAGACAGCATCCCTCCAGTTTAAATTCATTGCACAAGAATTGTGCCATATTTTTTTCTGCCATGACTGGGTAAATTATGTCAAAACATTTCATTTTGTGAGCAGATATTCTACCGACAACAGGCAAATTAGTTTCTCATTTTTACTTAGGAATTCTAAAAAAAAAATACGTTTACCGCTACATTCAGTAGAAAACAACTCTCATATACACGAAATGTCAAATTTCAGTCAGAGTTCATGTCTACAATGAAGACAGAACATAAAGTGGATGTCCGGACATAAGACAAGTCTACAAAATTGCGGTCTACATTGGAGATATTAATGTCATGACTTAAATTATGTCTCGTGGAGACAGCATGTTAGGCCTGCGCCAAAAGTAGGCTAAAGTACAGCGTAAAACTTGGGACGATTGGCTAAAAGCCGATTTGAATATGAAGAGCTAATTGGAGCCCAGTAGCTAAATAAGGCCACCCATATTATCACCGGTACACCTATGTGGTGAGCCCGAGGATTTTGTGGCCTGAACTGAACGGAGAACAGTGAAATGTCGATTCTTTTTGTCAACGCCAGACTGTATACCGGAGCATGTATGAGGCACATCTGCGCTAGTGACATTTGTGAAGTAAGGTTCGACCAATGAGTAGAGGTTTTTAATTTGTTTTTTTTTTTTTAACAACTTACATACATCAACATACGACATCAAAAGTCGTTGATCAGGCCTACAGAGAAAACGGATTCTTAGGCATAGTTATCAGTTCTTCAAAAACAACTTATAGTATATGTCAGTTTGACTCGAAGGTCAGGACACTGATCAGAAGCCTCAAAATATTGGTAAAATAAAATTACAAAGCTTCTGTGGGTTTCTATTGAAATAATGAAATTCGAACAGAAAACACCAGCTATCGGAATATGTTCCCGCAAATGAATAAAATATTTTTGAGGAATGATCTGAATGATCTTATCTGTCTAAAATTCGCCCGAATGAATTACAATGAACAAATGCAGCTAAAAGAATGTATAGATTCAGGAGAAGTTATCCATGATGACAATATCGCTAGTTTTTGAAGCACGTGAAGGACCGACTTTCCAGGAAGACGGATAAAGGCGTTATATCAAACTGCGACCTGGAGAATTGAGTCCTTTGGTACAGTATCTACGAGGGGCGTTCAACATATTCTCGGTATCGGGGTGAAGCTGTGGTTGTATGTATAAATTGACTAAATTGACCTAAATTTATCAAGTAATACTATTATTTTAGTGCATTCATGTAAAATTTCATATAAGTGTGGTTATTAATTCGCGTTTTATCTCTAGTTAAACTGAATCATAATGGCAACTTAGACGATGATGGTGAAAATTGAGCATCACGCTGTAATTAAATTTCTCACTAAGCAAGGAAAAAGTCAAAAAACTATTCATGAAGAGATGGTGGCTGTTTACCAGGGTTCCGCACCTTCATTATCAACTGTGCAAAAGTGGTCAAGTGAGTTCAAGAGAGGCAGAGAGAGCATTGAAGACGACCCCCGCTCCGGCGCCCCGGCTACTGCTTGTACGGGAGAAAGCATCAAAGAAGTCGAAAAACTTGTTCTTGAGGATGTCCGAATAATGGTGAAAATGATGGCAGAGATCACCAAGCTTTCAATTGGTACAATTAACACCATTCTTCATGACCATCTTAACCTTTCAAAGGTCAGTGCAAGGTGAGTGCCACGAATGCTCACAGCGCCTCAGAAAAAATGAGAATCGCATGCTGTAGAGAGCTTTGGAGATGTGTAGTGAGAACGCGGACGGTGTTATGGATCGAATTGTTACTGGGGACGAAACATGGGTCCACCACTATGACCCTGAAAGCAAACAAGATTCCATGCAGTGGCATAAAAAAGGAACAGACCCCCCGAAGAAGTTCAAAGTCACTCCGTCTGCCGGGAAGCTCATGGCCACAGATTTTGGGACTCAAAGGGAATCTTGCTCATTGAGTACATAAAAAAAGGTGAAACCATCAACGCCACATCCTACGCTTCCACTTTGCATAATTTGCGGGAGGAAATTAAAAAGAAAAGACGGGGTAAACTCGCAGCGGGTGTGTTGCTTCTTCATGACAACGCTCCTGTTCACACGGCGCGAGTTTCCAAGGCTGCTGCGCGAGATTGTGGTTTCGAAGAAATCCAACACCCACCCTATAGTCCAGACCTTGCCCCTAGTGATTATTTCCTGTTTCCGGATTTGAAAAAATTTCTTCGTGGAAAAAGATTTTCGGATGATGAAGAACTCAAGTCGGCAATAAATGGGTATTTTGCAGAGAAAGAGGAAATTTATTTTTTTGAGCGTTTAAAAAAGCTTATCTCAAGATGTAACAAATGCATTGATGTTAGGGGAGATTATATTGAAAAATAAAAACAATTTAAATTGAATTCGCATTTTCCTTCATATCGATACCGAGAATATATTGAACGCCCCTCGTATCTTGGAAATGCTATGGAAACCTAGCGATTAGGGAACTCTGATTTCTTTGTTTTCAGTGATCAAAGGAATGCTAACAATATCATTGCCGACGAAAAGAAATCATTTCATTTCAAAGGAAGAGCTACAAACGAACCTCGGATCATGGAGATGCAAGTGGTCAATGTGAACCGATTGAATACCGAAGTGACTTGACATACCTCAATAGAAGAGGTGGTCATTTACACCATACTCTTAAAAATTCGTTGAATAATTATCTATCGCGTTGTAAGACAGCGATAGTGCATCCTATTCGCTATCGGGATAAAGGTAATCTGGTAAATTTTGAATTGATCCTTCTGATCCTTATGGATATCAAGAAGGCATTCGAAAAGTTGATCAGTAGATCCCATACTAAGTGAGTTTAGGAAATAAAAATGTACTTCACAATCAAAATATAATCAATTCGATTTTAAGGCGGGCCATGTTATCTTTAACACCTTAACTGGTAGCTGATAGCCTTAGAGCAAAAACAAGAAACAACACACAGGTGCCTGTAAAATTGACTTCGAGAAGGCCTTTAGCTCCGAATGGTTAGAGGGACTAGTCTGCGAACTGAACAGTCTAGGTATAAATAAGCCATTTCTGTAAATTTTTTTAAATATTCTAACCTTGGACAGTTCATCCTTAAGAATGGCAATGTTTCAGATAGAATATTTGACGTAAAGTCGATCTTCAGCAAGGTACGGTTAAATCGCCGATCGTATTCAACATCTACACAAGCGAGGGCCACCCGGACTTCGTTCCGGGCCTAACTTGAAAGAGGTAGGTCCCCTAGTGGGAGCGTCATGGTTTAAACCTACAGTCGCAGGAAGGATCTTCCACAAGTTGGTTGACCCGTTGTGGTTGCTACTTCACGGGGGAGTGCGGTGTTTCGTGATCCTAAGATCGACAAGAGATTTTAAATCGTCTTCGACTCATACCAAAGTTGCAGCTTGTGTCCTCAACACAAGTTCCAATTTCTGATATCACTGAAAGATGGCAAGCGATGGCCCCCATGGATTTAAGGGCATCCCGAGAACTTAAGTTTAAAACACAATATACGTTCTCTGTTCGGTTAGCTTATATGTCCGACGGTGGCGGTGTTGTTCGTATCACCATTTACAGTCTGCAGAAATAATCTATCCAGATTTTCGACGCCGCGCCGTCTGTGCTTTCCATCCCCATCCTAGCAGATTTCTGTTCGGGCTTTACATAATTTGGCATATTGAACCTGTCTGTATACCTAGAAAATTATTTCTTTCTCTTTGGTAACCATCGCACTATATTCAACTCTGCCGTCACCTCTGATAATGAATTCCTTGTCATAATTGATGAATGCAGGCAGATAATCACTTTTATCATGACTTTACCGGCGCCTTCGGGTTAGTAGAGATGTTGCCAGACAGCAACAAGAATTTGAATTCAATTAACTTTGATTTATCCTAAGCCTTTAATAACAGGCCAAACTTCCCTGTGCCATATTGTGCGAAAAGATTTGACTATACTTCTCTATAAGATCATATTGACATAGACAATTCCTCAAAACTCTGAAAGAACTGAATGTAAAACAATTTGCAGACATTTTACCTGTCGAAGTTACAAATTCATTAATGCACGTTCGAAGAGTGTAGCCCTAAATAAGCCTAAAGGACATCTGATGTATCCACAGATGCAAGGAAACATGCTGTTTAAAATATTACAAATGCTTTAAACAAGCTTATATCATCGGCAAATAAATATGGCGTTAGTGTTAATCTATCTCCGGCTAAGCATATCCTATGCACAAACAATATATACATGCATATATGTACACGTCTGTGTGGATCAATAACCTAAAATTTATTGAAATAAGCTTAACCGCACAATTTTTGAGAAAACAGTCAAAAAGGTCCTAAGCTCAAAGTACATAATGCACTAACTGTATTCAAAAAATGCCAGACCTTAAATGAGTTACATGCCTTGACATTAAAAGTTGGCTGAAACCTTACCTACTGCTGCGTTCCAAGTTGGTAATTTGCTTTGTAATATAAGTAATTGGCATATGTCTTGTACATATACGATATACACACTGCTAAGATGTCCTGCTCCGACTTTCCGCTCTACCCTTAATTTGGTCCTTAAATACGTGATTTCCACAGGACTCTTTAGACTACATTAAATTGAACTCAGTTAGACGGTACGTTTTCAAAAATAATAAAATGGCCCATCGTGAACGCAGTAAAATCTTTATGGGAATTTCTGCTATTGCTTACTAACTTAGTTCCACAACCCTTTGCGCCAAATACATTTACCTTTATCCGATTCACCCATCTGTCCGTCGATGTCACTTACATATTGTATATAAATCTTTGTCAAATCTCTTTCTCCAAGTTTCTTCTGTGCTGGAATTTTTTCATTTAAGCCAACAAATAATATCTTCAATATAATCCGATATACCTATCTTATAATTAGAGTACTTCAATAGATGAAAGCTTATTCTTTAGCTTTCCTTGCTATGAATAGTATGCTGTGAGCTGTCACTTTTGAATTGACATTTATGTTTTTGTCGCAATGGCTGAGTGGCGTATGGATAAAAGAACTCCTTTAATGAGAGTACGTCGAAGTATTCTCGACATTTTGAAGGAATGAAATATGTAGTAAGCTATGTAGTGTCGGGAGAAGATATACATAAACGAAATTACAATAAAAGATTATGCCGAGCCGAAGAGTTGTGGAAAATGTATTCGGTATTTTAGCCCGAAAATGGCATGTTTACCACAAGCTTTTGGAAATAAAATTTCCAGATGTCCAAAAAGTTGTGCTGGCGAGAATCAGTTTGTTGAAAATCCTAAAGAAACTGATCCCCTAATTGCAGCCTTGGGGAAATGGGGAATGATTCAAGAAGGCCAGTGTAAATAGCTTTCACTCGTATTACACGAGAAAGGTTTGTCGATTACTTTAAATGAATCTGAAAACCCAATAATACTGTAACACTGTCACGCACTTATTTAATAAAATTACTCTCAAACTTTGAATACGTTGTTTGGAATATAGTAAACAACTAAAAAAACAAACAAATAAATCTCGGCTATATTTTCACATATTTTGTCCTTTTTTCAAGCTTTTTGTACTCAGGATGGCTCAGCTCATATAATATACGATTTGGTTTTACGATCAACTGCTCTGTATTCATTTTCACATGTGGTACGCGGTACAATGCGATCAATTATACATGCAGGGGTATAAAATTGTATCTCAGTATCTAAATGTACAGCAATAGAATTATGTACTGCCAAATCATTACCGTAACCACGTAATGCTCTAGTTTGGGCACGCGTTAATTTTATTAAAAAAGAATTATATGGAACATTAAGCGCCTTAGATTTTGCTAATCGAACAGATCTTTTAGAGAAATTTTCAATAACTTTGAAATGTCAAAAAATTTACTGTGATCAAGTTCTCGTTGATTCCTTCACAAAGCGTGTCTGTGGACATTTGTTTCTTTTTTTGTTAATAAGTGAGTAACCAGGCCTGCAAATCAATATTCAACAATGGCATCAAGTAACACTGGTGAGCAAATTGATTTAGAAAAGCTCAGCTTCGAGCAATTACAGCAAATTAAAACAGAATTCCAAAATGTAAGTTAGCCGCAGTGTATTCCAACAATTTCACTCACGCGTAACCTCCCCGATTCGTCATTCTTTCCTTTTGTAGGAAGTCGAAGCTATCCAAGAATCAATACAAACTCTCTACAACTGCAAGTCTAAGTATGCTTGCTCAAAGGAAGCCCTCGAACAGGTGCAACCCGATTGGCAGGACAAAGAAATCCTTGTCCCACTCACCAGCAGCATGTACGTGCCTGGCACCATCAAGGATATGGACAATTATATAATTGATGTTGGCACTGGATACTATGTTGAAAAGGTACTATAAACAATGTCCCATCCAGTTAATCTTTAACCCCAATGTCCCTTTCAGAATTTGGAGAGTTCGAAAGACTATTTCAAGCGACGCGTAGAATACGTGCAAGAGCAGATGGAGAAAATTGAGAAAATTCAATACCAAAAGAGTCGGTTTTTGAATGTCATATGCAGTGTTATGGAGCAGAAACAGCACGCAGCCAAGCAGAGCGCCTAAACCACACGAATAAGTCAGTCCCTCGTATAGAAAAGAAAATTTATTTGTTGTCACTCACAGCACGAACGATACAAAGTAAGCATTTACGAATAAAATTGCAAGAAAACTACAGCCCAACGCGCCTACTCATTCATTGTCATCGTCCACTTCCTCTTCGTCGCTAAAGTATGCGTTCTTCTTGAATTTCTTCCGAGGTACTATGATTGAGGATTGCTCGCACAATCTCAGTGGCGGTTCGTCCTATAAAAAAAAAAGATTTAACCTACAGTCTTGGGGGCCTAAAAATATTTGCACCTCTTCAGCTGGTTCGCTTCTGGTTTCACTGTGTTTTCGTCGTGCTGCACGTTCTTTTCTGCTTTTTGGTGGAGGCACTCTGTCTCCGAGGATGTTTTGCTCGCATTTGTAACTCAGATGGCCGAACTCACCGCATTGGTAGCATCGACTTTTGTCCTGATATTCTCTTCTACAAAATGAAAGGGGTTGAGCTGTGAAGATGAATAAATACGAAGCTACCAACCTCTTGACAAACTCAGCACACCGACCATTGTCTTTAGCAATACTGGCCTTGATAGTCCTCCCAAAGAGCTGTACAAAACTTTCAAAGGTCATCTCTTACACCCAACTCTTGATGTGATCTTACCTGCGTCCCATTCAGTTCCTCTACGCAGGTCTCAGCGTCCTGTATTCTTAAGAAATTCACGAATGAGACACCTTTAGACCTCCTGGACCCTTTGTCGCACATTGTGGTGACCCTGTTGTGTAAAATGTACGATTTTTGTTGAAAATTTATTGAGAATTTAAGGAAATAGAAAGCAAGTGAGTTTGGTTGACTTTTGGTGTGTAGACATGATGAAAAGGTGACGTACACACCCAAAAGCAACGAGATAGTTTCTTAAATTGTTTATGGCAACATACTTGACTATCCGCCCATATTTTTCGAATATTTTGTGAATATCATTATTCGTTAAGGAAAATGGTAAATTCGAGGCGTAAACAGTACTTTTGCTTGGAGCTACTTTTTCACTCATTTTTGTTTGACGTTTTAATAAAACAACTCAATGTTAAAACGTCAAGCCGGTTTTGATTATCCAGAGCTGTTTGATTAAAGTTCGTATGATCTATGATGTACACTGGTAATGTACACTGGAGTAGGCAAGACTTGGAAACGTGTAACAGGATATTGTCAATTATAAAAAAAAAAAATTTAAAAACAAAAGCTATTTTAAATTAAAAATTGTTTGATGGCTTTGATTTATTACCTCAATATCATCTTTGACCTTAACCTTAATTTTGGTCACATCTAACCAACTAAATTCATTGTACATTCATAGGGGATATACGAGTATAGCTCTCAGTCAACATTTAGTAAAACTGCAAGTAATTGAGTTAAGGGCCCGGCCCATAGAATCCGTTGCGTCCGTTACGATGTCGGATAGGTTGACGTTGACGTATTTAAAGGAAATGACAGTCCCATAGAATCCGTTGCATACGTTGGCAGATGACGTTTTGTTATTGCTGAGAGTGTTTTCTCTTCAAGCTGTTCTGCGAAAAATTAGTTTTGTTTAATTGTGCGAAATTTAAAAAAATATTAAAAATGCAAAGTATGGATGATGAGTTCATTTCTTTGATTATTTTGATACTGATTTTATCAGAAGCCCTGGAGAATCTAAAAATAATCAGTAATAGTCGCCGGTTTTGGGTTCGCGGGCTGTTCGAGGACCGAGATCTTCATGGATTTTTTGCTCTCAACTTTGACCAACTATACAATCACGATGCGGAACAATAGATAGAACAATAGAACTTTATAGATATCTGGCACATGGAGGCAGCAAACAGGTGTTTTCAATGGCATTCAAGATGGGACTCACAAGTGTTAAAAGAATCGTGAACGAAACCTGTGATGTTCTTTGGAATACCTTGGGGCATATATATTTGTCGATCCCAAACCAAACTGAGTGGAAACAGATTTCCAATGATTTTTACAGTATGTGGAATTTGCCCAATTGTGTGGGTGCCATTGATGGTAAACACATAAGCATCACTTGCCCCCCGAATTCTGGGTCCTTTTTTTATAATTATAAGGGCAAATATTCAATCGTACTTTTAGGCATCTGTGATGCCAACTACACTTTTACTGGCATCGACATTGGCGCATATGGCTCACAAAGCGACGGTGGTGTTTTATGGCACTCCAACTTTGGTCGAAAGTTATTTGGAAACCAGCTCAGCCTACCAGAAGAGCAGTGTCTGCCGAATAGTAACGTGCGGTTTCCGCATTATTTTGTTGGCGATGCGGCATTTCCTTTGAAAACGTTTTTGATGCGTCCGTATCCAGGTATAGTAGTGGCTTCATTACCAGTTCTTTTTTTATTAATACAGTCGAACGCGTTTCAATTTAATTAGGAGAGCATTTAACTGTGGATCGAGAGAAATTCAACAAGCGTCTATCACGCGCCAGGCGGGTCATTGAAAATGCATTCGGCATTTTAGTGTCCCGATGGAGAATTTTACTTGGCCCACTAAATATGGCAAAATTGTGAAGGCAGCTGTTTTACTTCACAATTTTGTGAAGATGCATGATAACATTTACATTCCTCCAGACTACGTCGACCAATACAACGGCGAGGAAATAGTTCACGGCCTGTGGCGAAAACAAACAACTGTTGCATTGAAGAAGCCAAAGAGAATTTTCTCAAACAACGCGTCCAAGGACGCGTTCAAATTGCGTGACCAACTGAACGAGTACCTTCTTTACAATTAAATATAACTTATATTTTTGCTTAAATAAAAACACACACATATATATATGCATAATTATTTTTGTTTTTTATTGCATCCATTGCCATTTGGATGTATTGGCATTTAAGCTCGTCCTGAACTTCTTCTGGCAGCTTAGCCAGATATCCGTCCAGGACTCGCAAAAAATCACTATTGGGGGAGGTTGTAGGTCTTTTTGCCAGCAGTTCTGTTGCCGCTCCCACTAGCAAATCAAACCTCTCCGTTGCCTCCTCCAGCTTGCGCTTCCGGCCTTTAGGTCTTAATGGTATTGTTGGTGGGGATTGGCTGACATCTGGTGTGGATGTAAACACTTGCTGCCCCTCGTCAATGTCCTCCACCAAGTTGAAAAAACTGCTTTGTTGAGGACCGTGGATTTCTTCATTATTCCACTGCAAATTTGATACAGTTCTGTAATATATTTGCACGTTATTTTATTATAATATAAAACACCAAGTCTGTTTACCTCCGAGGAGTTACGTAAACTCTTAAAAATTCAAGCAGTGGAAGATAGTTCCACTGGCTTTCCTCAATAAGAGCACTTCCACTTTTCGGCTTTTTCTTGGTTTCCTTGACAAAGCGATCCCTCAAGGAACGCCATCGGCTTTGGCAAGTATCGACTAGAGTAACAACACGTAAGTTAATATTTAAAAACTATTTGTATGCAATATTACCATCCACACCAACAGCAACCGCTACATCCATCCACGCTTTCTGCTTCAGAATTTTGTTTCTGTACGATGCCAGCGATTTGTCGTACAGACATCTTTTACCTTCTACGGCCTCTATCAGCTTTTCTTCAAACATATTTCTGAAAGAAAACATTTTACAAAAACCATAAATTGAATAAAAGACAAAATCTACTTACATCAATTCAAACGAAATTCAAATAATAACGAAAGGAAACGATACAAAATAATTCAAATGTCAATGTCAATGTTTTCTTTTCAAGCTATGACAATTTCTCTTCATTCTCTCAACGTCTCCACCAATGAAAATGCTTACTCTCAATTTGTGAATACGTGAACCTAAATATGTGAAAGGATGGTCCTCAATGTGTGAATGTGTGAACTGCCAACGGATTGAAAAGTAGAAATTAAATCTACTTTATCCGTCCGTTCCGTCACATCCTTTGTTTATGGGCCTGCTTCCATAACAACGTGTATATTCTATCGAGATGTCAGTCGACGCAATTCACGCGACGGACGCAACGGATTCTATGGGCCTTGGCCTTTAACGCTATCCACCATGTAGTTAGACTAAGGAGACCACCAGCTGGAAAGCAAGGCGACGACCTGTCCCCACTACTATGGTACATGTTGCTCGCAGTGGTTCGAACGACTAGGTTAGATATGCATATTATGAAACCATAGATTGTCTGCTCTAAAGCGCAGGCAACAAGAGATGTAATCGACGATTGGTACACTACAAATATGCTTTCAGGCAACATTCTCAAAACTATTTTCTTTATGAGAAGGATTCCTCCTTTTCTCCAACGAAGCTAAGTATATACTCGTAGTGTCACCCTAGATAACAAACTTCAACTAAACATATTACGATGAAAACCTTCAAGGCACTGTTGGCTTTCTGGCAATGTAAAGGAGTTTCCAGTAAGACAGACGGAGGGGACTGTAGCGGCTATATGGGACTTTCCTAGCTCTACTGATATTTATATCATCGGTTTCACCCTGGAAGCCATTTTCCGTTTAAAAAAAAAAATGGTATTTGTTAAAACGTGCCTGTGTCGCTGGTTAGATCTTCCATTGACAGTCGGATTTCATGTGAGCATAACTGCCGTTGGCATGACTCTCCGACGTCTCTAGGAGATAAGCAACTTTCCCGCTGCCACTCAGTAGGAAAAGCTGTCTTACTTATTAGTATTCTAAGACGCTTGCTATGAAAGTGATGGCGACACACCACGGAGAAAAGACGGATCAAAACCTGAGAAATCTGCTACAGCAATTACCGTCAGTAACAAAAGCTCAGTCTATTTGGTGTCCAATTTCTTTTAAAAGAAAAACATTGGCAAAATATCTTTAAGCTCCGGCTTTTAAAAAGACTCTTTAAAATTATGTATCCACACCCCACGAAACTTCTAAACAAAACGAATGAACTATACCATAAGCAATTGGATGAATAAATCACAGAGGATTTAACGAGAATACACAAAAAGAAATTGAAAGCGATGTCCAAACAGTCGAGGCAGTGCAATATATTGTATTTAAATTTGGCATTCAGTTTGGATTTATGGAAAGCAAGCTGGTCTACGTCGTTCAAACAAACACCATAATGTACATCATTGTCATCAATCTGCAAAATCCCTATAAATACATATTTGTAGGAATGATATGTCAAAAAGTGAAATGCACGGCTCAAAGTTAAAACAGTGCTAGGGCAGTGCACAAAGTCCTTTGCGTTTCAACAGTAGGTAAGGGAGGGACACTCTTTTATGGCTACATGAAAGCTATGGCGTCTACATACACGCTCCTTGCGACAACGCATTCGGCTGTCTTAGAGCCGTCTTTGAAGTTAAAAAAAAACTCACTGAGAAAAACTTATCATCTTTCGTGTCTTTCTAAAATCGCTTGGCAATAATTTCGTTCGACTTCAGCTTGCGGCCTAGGTACCTGCTATTCCTCTAGAAAATCAGAGGTGGGATGATGCTGGATATATTGAATTTTGTTTTTGTGAAGAAGACCAGCCCCGGATTTGCCAGTGTTCACGAGGAAAGCATGCGTAAGACATGCTGTAGTGTAAGAGAGAATCTGTGGGTGTTTGTCGGACACATAAAGATCTACGTCGTCTGCATAAGTCACCTCTTTACGGTTTCTTCTTTTAAAGCAGCGACCAAATATTGAGTAATGGTGTAGGAATCGAAAATTGAAATATCGAATATCAGCGTATTCTTTTTTCCAAGACGGAAATTAATTTCAGATATCTACCAAATTATTTTTAAAAGGACTTTCGTCAAAATGTGAGAAACATTGGTCGTTAAAATGACACGCATGCTTCGCCATTCCACGCCATTCATCAAATAGTCCGGGGTGGACCTGGACCTCAACCAGCAAGCGTTCCAAGCCAGCTCGATCATTAGCTAGCCGCCTCCTGTTTAGTACGCTAAATCGGTCTTATTCTACTGCGCTGTCACTCGGGGGGCCTTTTCGAAGATTTTTCGGACCGGAGCATTGGTGTCCATCTGCTCTACATGACCCACGCACCTTAACCGTTAGACTTTCACTCTTCTGGCTAAGTCGATGTCGCTGTACACCTCGTGCAGCTCATCGTTGCATCTTCACCTCCACTCATCGTCTATGCAGATTGAACTGAAAATCACCCGAAGAATTTTCCGCTCAAAACAACCAAGAGCACCCTCTTCCATTTTTGATGAAGTCAATGCCTCTGCGCCATAGAGTATAGTAGGTCTGGGACTATTAAGGTCTTATATAGGGTCACTTTTGTTGTTCGAGATAGTCAATTGCCTTCCTAGCCCAAAGAAGCAGCGATGGTGGCGTTCTATAAATTGATAACGAAGCCTATGTAGACAGTGGTGGGCAAGTGAAACCCAGCACATCAGAGGTGGCACCTCTGTTGGCTTTTTGGCAATGCTGGCACTGATCTTCGATACTGAATGCTGGCTGCATTGGACCTCTTAAGAGATTAAGGGAGGCTTGACCGGAAAACAATTTGTTGATCTCATACGATTGTAGCCGTCCGACGCCAAACTTTCTCACTGTATTAGGTTCTCTCTATGAAGTTTGGGATATCCGCAACCATACCTTGGCTACAACAAGGTAATGGTCCGAGTCGATGTTGGCCCCTCGTAAGGTTCAAACATACATAACACTGGAGAAGTGTCTTGCGTCGACAGCAATGCGGTCAATCCGCTGACGCGGGAACCTTGTGCTAGCTGCGACAATTTTCGCACCGCCGCGCCGCAAAGTCAATTAACCAGAATCCGTTATCAGAGATAGTATCGTGCCGGCTATACTTTCCGACAGTGCTACCAAAGTTGCTCGCTCTTCACAGCCTTGCATTAAACCGCTGACGACAATTTTAATCATACACTGCTCGTGGGTCTTGTCCAAGAGCTCGTAAAAACTATCTTTGGTATCATGGGGACGTGTACATATATTTATAAGACTAATATTGGAAAATGTAACCTTAATACGGATTGTTATGAAACTCAAGACTTCGTGCCTAAGTTTGCCTCTAACAACAAATCCGTGTCCACATAAAATAAAAATCGCCGTAGTAAACGTCGCAGTTTTTCACCCTCTTTTTGTCCGGGCCATCCCATTAAATTTCTAATATTCCGTGTACAGATCCGAAGTTCGATGTCCTTGTTTCGTTTGCAGTGGTTTTCAACAGTATCTGAGGCTAGTTGGTGCTTCGTAATTGCGGGTTTTTTTTCCATGGCGGGCAGTTACCCCCAAACTGGAGGATAAGGTCTTATTTGTTTTATTCCGGGATTTTAGTCAAAGTTGATTCAATCTACGGAATTCATCCGCTGTCCCGTTTATAGTGCTTCTATTTTGTCTGCCGGTCAGCACGCGCGCTTATAAGTCTGGCAAGTCAGTCGTGTCCGGATCGACCACGATCAGCACCAATGTTTATCACTTTAAAGAAAAAATTAATTTAACACTCAAGCAGTTATTACTGCTCCTAAAATGTCTGAGCACGTGTTAAGTTTTTCGGAAAATTAGATTGAGAGAGAGAGAAAAATGTTTGGACTCAGTGGTTATTTCGCTCCATGGGTGACATCCAACATTTAATTGACTTCTTGTTGTATTTTAGGCAACCATTCATCTCACGTGATTTTAGTTGCCTGATAAAAACAGTGTCTTTCGAGCGAGGCTGGTATTGAACCCAAACCATCCGATTTGAAAGCCAATACTTGGAGGTAAAATAAGAACAGTTACAACACTGGGCATTGCCAATTGACACCTCTCAGTACCTACCCTATTTCTACAGCACCCTATCACTAAAACGGATAGCGTTACTTAAAAATGAGAGTATTAACACAGGCTGTTAGAAGATAAGAACATCGTCCTAACTATTGCGTTGGCTGCTAACATTAAATTTATACTGCACAGCGGTATTTTGTATTTACATCTGTGATGGTTACAGAGATTAGGACATTTCAGCGGACTGCCGATCACAATTTTCTTAAATAAAAATGTATTTCTGTTCAAATTTTGTTCTTCTCCTAGCTGCTGGTTACAATTAACAGCAAAAAATACATTTTTAAAAAATAAAGAAAGGAATTGCATTTTTTTAAAAGTTATTCTTCAACAATTCTTCTACTCGTATGAATATTTTAACGTTTAGACACGAGTAGTAGGAAATTCCCTCTACATTAATCAACACGCACTGTTTTCTAAAAATAGAGTTTTCAAAAAACATCTAAAAATACAGAGGCAGATACTCATCTGCCGTACAGTTGATCTCTTTTAAAAATTCATTTCATTTTTATAGCGGTAGCATTCTGGCATTTTCTTAAAGTGCAATTTAAATCTTTTATTTATTATTATTAAAATAGTTACTTAGAAAAATGGCAGATGGCGAAATTAATAATAATTCAGAGGCATTAGTTGAACCCATTCTAAAGGATGTCAATGAAAATACCATTGAGGTCGACCAAAATCCGCTTGAAGAAGACGGAGCTGTGGGAGGCTGTGATTTAGGCGACAGTGAGAAGCAGCAAGAACTACTTGATATGGTTTTTACATTGGAGAGTGAAAAGCAGGGTATTATCGAAGAATCTCGTAAACGGATAACGCAGCTGAGGAAGGATTTAGAAGTAAGTAGATGTTGATAATTTTATTTCGACACAATCGGCTAGAAATGTGTCAAAACACTTGTTGTGAAGCCGTTTGAAGGTTATGTTTTGATTAAGTATGGGGTTATGTTTGGTTTAAAAATGAAACTAAGAATATGCCCACATATTTGCAATCCTGTTACAATATTTCTTATTTGGTAGGAATCACTTTTGGAAAATGAAAAGCAAAAGAAAAAGATCCACCAACTCGAACAAACTCTAGTTCAGTCAGCCGCTCTAGGTGGTGCCGAAGGCCCAAAATCCAAACAAGATCAAGAAGAACTCTTGCTTCGAGCGAAAACGCTGCTTTTTGAAAAGACGAAAGTCTGCAAGCAACAGGAACAACAGATAAAAAATCTCAAAATCCATGTAGACTCAATGAAAGACGTTGTGGCCGTTACTAAGGATATGCTGAACCTGAAGACCGCTGAAGCCGAACACATCCAGTCGAGATTAGATACATCTCTGTTACGGGTAAAGGCTGAGAAAGAAAAATGTACACTATTAGAAAAGAAACTGGCAATATCACAGGGTGTGTATGATAAGTTACGATCGGAATATGATATTCAGTCGAATATTTTCAAGGTAAAATGTTTGAAAATCTTTTCAAAAAGGCGATCGTTACTGTATTTTTTTTGTTTTTTTTTGCTGTTTTAGGGTTTAAAGGAAGCGTACGAACAGAAAATTGACGTCCTTTCAAAGGCACTGGAGAGGGCAAAAAGCGATTAAATAAATTTTTGTATAGTTTTGTTTATGATTTGTATTTTTTTATGATGATGAGGCATTTGAAGGTTAATATCGAACTGAAATATGAGAGTTCGGTAATTGTATTTGTAACATGTGTGGGAATGCCTGTGCAAACCAAACAGATGTACTTTCTTTGGGTACCTTGTCGTGGAAGGAAGTCTTAAGAGTCAAGGATTCTAAGGTTATAAAAAGAACCAAGGTGAGACGTTCAAAAATGGCAAACAAGCAATAGCGATGGCGGCCGGGGCAAGGATTCTGAAGAACCCAACAGTCATAATTAAGAAAACTCTCATCGCTTTAGGCTCTGATCCAGGAGTTGCTAGATTTTTTGAGTCCGATGACTCCCGCGACTCTTTTTATGACTCGTTCGGTAGATTGGATTGGAACGATAGACAGAATATCTGAGAAGCTCAGCCTGCTACGATTAAGGTTCATCGCAAAAGGAATGTGGTCGACAGGTCGAACCGGGTTCAGAAGAGGCACCCAATAACTACCATTTACGGGGTTGTTGAAGAGGAGAAGAAGACGTGAAACAAAAACACACCTCATAGAAAAGTCGACAGAAAAAAGAAACATATCCGCGTAAGTGATACCGATCGAATTTTCAAAACCAAAACTGCATTTTTTCTTCAGTCTCAAACGGATCTAAGAGCAACGAAGCTTCTGGTACTCCCACTGTGTTTCCCGCGCTCAAGGCCCAGATGAAACCACCCAGAAGAGGCTACTGTTCCAATGGACGGATGGACCTTAAACAAGGGGTGGCTTTAGTCGCACAGAGTGGCCGGCCGAAATCGGTGCTGCTTCTAACAAATTTCGTAGCTCTGGAGAATTAAAATCAATTGGTGAGGTCAAATTCTCCCTTAGAAACAACGCTGATAGTGGGTTGAACTTCCGGTGTACGGAATGAATATTACCGCAAATGGAACGACTTACCTATAAGAGTGCTGGCATCTCGTTTTTAATGCTTCGAATTGAGAGGACTGGTAATGATAACAACCTGAACAACGCTGAGTACAAGCAAACAACGTTTTGATTAACTGTGAGAGCCGGCCAAAGCAGAGAACATTTGGATTCAGGCGGAGAGCTTCTATATGAAAGACTCAACTTCCTCCTAGCAAGAAACTCTTCAACGAGTAAGAATATCTACCCCGAAATTACCTTAGTGGGAACTAAGACTTAAGGTTTTAGCGCCATTTTCGATGCGCTACCCTTCTTTTCAATTCATCCCAAGTATACTCAATGTTCAGCCTCCAACTGATTCTGGAACTTACTTCGTTTACTTACATATAACAGTACCGACTTAAGGTTGGAGCCAGCCTTTTCAAAAACGACGCCAATGCACGACCGATGTCATACACACATACATATGTATGTATCTACTCGTATATTGATAGTTGAGATGGTATTCATGTTCTCCGGCATATAAATGAACACCTCACGATGATCCGTTTCAAGGCTAAGATTGCCAACATTAGCTTGATACATATCTACGTCCCTACAAAGGAGAAAGATAATAGCTCCAAGGACACTTTCCACAAGCTTTTAGAGAGGAAATACGATAGGAAATAGTCCTAAACATGACGAAAGTATTGTCGTAGGTGATTTATATGCAAAGCAAGGATGGAAAGACATCTTTCGAAACACTATAGGTAGACATATCCCTCGGTAACGCAGAATTAATTCATAGCCAACATGCGGTTTCCATATCTCAACATTCACAAAGGTGCTTCACTATCTCCTAATCAATCAACTGTTAACCAGATGGACCACATCGGGATTGACGCAAAGCACTCTTTCAGCTGTAAGAGCGTTGAGCTTTACGAGAAGCCAACTTTAACTCTGATCACTATGTTGTTGTAGTGTCCAAGTTAACTGCGATGTGTTTGGTTTCAGCCGACCACCACAAAGGAACTCTTGGTTTGATGATAAATGAAGGCAGGCCAATTGCGTTAAAACTGAGGGATATAGAGTGGTCTTGCAAGGAGCTCTTACAAGAGCTATTCGTTAAGTTTACGAGCAGAAAAAAAAAGAAAAAGCATGAGAAGCGATCGATTACAAGGCAAGCCTGTAAAGATGGTTTATGAAATCTCTGAAAAGAGAATGCTCTATTCAAACAATTATTCAACACAGACAACAATAGGCAAGATTTGACGAAGTTAAGCTGGCGTTATCTAAGCTTAAATCGAATAAAGTTTCAGAAGAGCTAACGGCTTATGAGTTGAATTATTTAGAGCAGCTAGTGATCATTTTATAAGGTGGATGACCCAAATTAACTGCAAAATATTGTAGGAAGAAAGCATGCACATTGAATGGACGTCAGGAAGAGGTACCCCCATTCCTCAGTCAATTTGAGATCCTATCTGCCATCTTATATGAACGCCTAAGATCTCAAGTCAGTCAGATAGAAGCATAGACCAGATTTCCAGATAACCGCATCTAGCCACGTTTAGTTTTGGCGCTCGGGACAGGTCGATAAATACAAAGAAAAACTTCCAAACAAGGCGAATCGTTGTTATGCTATTTTTACAGAGTTGTACAAATTCAAAGGTCAAAATCAAGACACAGTGACTGAATTCCTTGATGCAGTACTGCAACATCAAGCGTTTCAAAACGCAACATTACTATAGTTATCACTACAATGGATAAAATTTTAAATCGCAATGTAAACGCATGTACTGCGCAAATAAAAACAACCTTTGCATCACAACAAATCTGATGCATTATTTTTGCTTGAAAAAATTATACAGTATGCAGGCTTAGCCGAGGGCGTAACATAAGTACTTTTTCTTGACTATTATTATGGTTTAATTTTTTTGAAAGATTTTCCAGTTTGGTGTGAAAACTCATGTCGTGGTCAGTGGAAGCATCATCCCCATGGTTGGGACTTGGCGTCAAGGTAGCGCGCACAGCTTCACAGTGAGTGAGGCAGTGAGTCAAGTGGTATCAAGTGTCAAGTGTAGTAGTGCAGTGCAGGGAGCAGCAAAAAAAGGTACAGTCGTAGAAGAGTATATAATTAATTTAAAACCAGTTCGAGCAAAAAGTAAGGTAAAATCGTGGTTGGAGGTTCTTTTTGGTTGCGTGAAATCCTGGACACGTTTGGTGCAGTTTGGAGATTCATCCTTTCCGAAGTGAAATCCCAGTTAGAATTGGAGCAAGACGACCGAGGAGCAGAGCCCAGAGCCAACTAAGTGCTTCTAAAGTGGTTGGTTATTTTATTATAAAAATTTAAAACGTAGCTATGTCCGAAACGGAAACCCCTTACTAATATTAATTCCAAACTAAGAGCGTATTACCAAAAAAAAAAAAGGACGAGATAAAACGTGGGAAAAAAAAAGAATCAATTGCTCAGGGAAACTGTTATACGCCGCGTATAGTACTTAAACAGTTTTAGATAAAAAAGCGATTGGCTAGGTCCTGCAGAGGTTCCTGGATTCGAGTCACGGAAATTGTTTTTCTTTCTTTACCTTTTTTTTTTTGCTTCTCATTGACCTTCAGTCATTGGGGAAGCGTGTTGTTATTTTTTTGTTTTTGTGATAGCTTTCTACCTAGAATTAATATAGAATTAAGATATCTACCTTTAAGATAGAATTAAGTTGTATTATTTTGTGGCGAATGAAATAAAATTGTAAGAATTTTAAGAGTGTAAGGAAATCGTTGTACTAATTGATAAAGGCGGGGTTTGTTCGCGATCGTCACAACCAATTCGCGATTATAGTTGTGTTGAAGTTGTACGGAAGGGTAATCGCGTGGCGCCCATTCATTAACATCTTTACCCACGGCCAATCTCCGCAGTTGGCCGAGCAACTTTTCGTACAACGCCGCGGGGTAGGAAGTAAAAGGACGGTAACACTATCTTCACAATTTTATTAAATTAAAACAACAGCTGAGAATGTGTGCAAATGGCGTTTCAAAACGTCACAAGTTTCAAAGCATCATTGATGTATTGCAGTGGAAAGGCAGTGTTGCAATGCAAAAAAAGACCCTGTTTAGATGGTGACTATTGACTAGTAGTAGTGGGCAATTATATCATATTTTCACACTGTAGACCTCACCGCTGCACTATTTTGATAAAATTTAAGGGGAATAAGTGAATTGGAAAACTTCTGTATCGGACACTGCATCTCTAGTCCAAATACTCATTTATTATCCGTGAACTTCACCACTCAACGATCGAACTATGTAATAATGATAAAATAGAACAGGGACCTATCATTTCCGTTGTGGAACGTGATTTTCCTCGATTTTCATATTTTCTTCGTGACTGCCCCCCTCTCTTTACTCCTCATTCTTCTCACCATAATAATATGGTGAGACTCATGAGTCACCATATAAACAGGATCAAGTGCGTTTTCGAGTACTAAAGCAAGGTGATGACGGAGTAGATAGGGGCAAAAAGGAAAATAACTTACAATACCGACGTTTTGACAAAACGTAACAATAGGCAGAGATAGCTTTGAGGTAGTCCCAGAGTAGAACACTAGCGTATAAATCAAAAGAATTTTGCCATCGCTGTTTCTAGGGTCAAAAAAAGAATTGTGTAACAAAGAGCTCCGTCGTACAACCAAAGCGGTAATGATCATCGTAGGCGTTTTCTATGATGCAGAGACGTGGCCTTTATTAAGAGTGGATTGTTCGTTTAGAGCTCATACCTCTGTGACTTTTATCTCGTTTAATGACAAACTGTTTCAGCGACGTCAATTTTACCAGAATCATTTGGATAACACTGCATTGGTGGTTAGGGCACTAATATTGGGCAGGTGGACATTTGGTCTCCAACCTGTCGAACTGACACCACAATGCAGTAGACGAAAGCCACTTAAACTAAATTGGCATGCATAGACAGTGTTCCTTGGGTCATATTTATGATTTTTCAGCTTGCCCGGACTACTCCGACATATTTAGAGCTCATGCCCTTAAAGATTTCCGAGACTAAGTCAGGGTCTTGGAAAAGAGATGGTGACAGATGAGCCCTTAATGAACCAACTGCAGCACATACCCGAACGGTTTACTGGCTTCGGACTAACCGACCCCTCGAGGCCCTGGACTGCTGCTGGATACTACCGCCATCCAAGAAATGCGATGGGATGGGCCGGACAAAAAGAGGATGAAAAGCTAAGGCATCTACTCTGGCGATTATTATCGACGGCAAAAGCAGAGAATATTTAGATGCGGATTTATTGTTAGATACAAACTTAGGCAAGAAGTCTTGAGTTTCCAGCGTCTTAATGAGCGCCTCATAACAATTCGTATTAAGGCTGAATTTGCCAACATTAGCGTGAGCGCATACTCCTCCACAGAGGAGAAAAACTACGACAACAAAGATGGCTTCTAGGAGCTCTTGGACAAGACCTACTAACAGTGTCCTGGCTATGACTGGGCTGTATAACGGCGATGACGAACCAAATGCCGCTGTCAGGCAGAATGAACCTTTCAACCTGCGCGATGCAGATCAACAATTCCGTCTACCCGACCTGGATGAAGTGAAGATAGCGATACGTAAGCTTAAGTCCAAGAAAGCTGCTAGAAGAGACGGCCTGACTGTCGTGCTCTTCAAAGCGGCAGACGATCGATGACTTGGTAACGGGCATACACCAGTTCATCAGTAAAATGTGGTCGGACGAAAGTATGCCCGATGAATGGAACCACAGCATTGTTTCTCCGATCCTCAAGAAAGGAGACACTCTGAACTGCGCCAACTACAGAGGTATCAGTCATATCACATATCACGATGATATTGACATAATCGGAAGAAAGCAGCATGATGTCAGTGGCACTTTCGCGAGCATTAAGACGGAAGCGGCGAAGATGGGTTTAACCCTTAACGAGGGCAAGACCAAGTATATGCTTTTAACCAGAAAGAACACCCAATACCCACGTCTCGGACAGAACGTCACCCTCGACAGATATAACTTTCAGGTAATTAAGGACTTTGTCTACCTTTGTAGACCCTTTGTCTACTTGAGACAACGACACCAGCGCCAATCGCTGCTTCTTTCTAAGAAGGCAATTGATTAGCAAAGCCCTCTCTCGAACAATGAAAGTGACCCTATATACGACCTTAATAATACCAGTCCTGCTCTATGACGCAGCGGAATGGACTTTATCAAAAATGGATAAAGTACTCTTGGCTGCTTTGAGAGGAAAATTCTTCGGGTGATTTTCGGTCTGTATAGACGGTGACTGGAGTAGGAGTTATAACAACAAACTGTACGGGCTGTACAGCGACATCGGTTTCGCCAGAAGAGTGAAGCTCCAACGACTGAGATGACGAACACCAATGCTCCGGTCCGAAACTTCTTCGGATCCGCCCTCGAGAGACAGCGCAGTAGAAGAAGACCGCGAATCAGGTGGCGCACGCAAGTGGAAAGGAACCTCAGCTAACTTAGTGTGCGAAACGGGAGGCAGCTAGCTAATAAAGATCGAGCTGGCTGGAGACGCTTATTTGTTGAGGCCCAGGTCCACCCAGGCCTGTAGTGTCATTTTACGTAAGATTCAGCTTGCCTAGTCAATCTTTTCTGACGTGCCAGCATTTCTCTATCGAGCCTTTTAATTTCACCGGAAATATTCTGAACCAGGGTTTTCAAGCTTGTTAAAGGACTTAACACTCAAGCGGGTATTACTACTACTAAAATGCCAGAGCACGTGTTGTTTATCGGAAGATTTGATAGAGAGAGAACGAAGTTTTGGCTCAGTGGTTATTTCGCTCTATGGGTGGCATCCAGCATTTAATGGGGAGACTAAATTATTAGTGTAAATTGACTTGTATTTTAGACAACCATTCATCTCCCTTGAATGAAAAAAAGAATGTCTTTCGGGCACGGCTGGTATTGCACCCCGAACCGTCCGATTGGGAAGCCAATACACTACAACTTGAGCCATTGTCACCCAGTTAGTATGAAAGTCTGACTTTAAAGGAGTAGTCTCATATCCGACGTTAAATTTTGAGGCTTTTTAAGGATTTCTTATGATAATTATGTTATTATTTAGCTACTGAATACAAAAAAAAATTGTTAAATAAAAAATGAGGTAAATGAGGTAAAGTAGGTCTCTTCAAAAAAAAGTAGGTGGCTGGCCCCCCTGATTGCTCCTTTTGTAATCATCTGAAATCAAAATTCCAAAAAGTTTTTATTCAGTAGGGTTGTCATTCTGTCCCGTAAAAGATTTGAGTGAAAAATAACAAAATGGCGACCTTGTAAATTTTTTTTTTCAAAAATCTACTGTTTTTTCGGTTTAAGATCGAGATAAAAAAAAGTGGATAAAAAATAGAAAAACGCGTTTAAAGTTTCGTAACAATCCCCGCAGGGTACGCTCTCTCCTATTATTTGCTGTAACTTTAAAATGACTTAGTGTATCGATCTAAAATTTTCACACTATATTCTCAACTCATTAAACTTTGAATATATGCAAAAAAATCGATTTTTTGAAGATCGAACATCGAACCGCCTTAAATTGCAGTCATACTCAGAACAGTGTCGTATCTCATTTCGTGTGTACTCCATCCGTCTAGCCACTGGCTTGTTGTCCAAGGCTATGCAATTACACGTATATTCCCCTCACCAACACTAATTTAAGTGATCAAGCACCTGCAGCAAGTGCACCATCACGGTCTTACACACTCTGATTGTTGAGATTACAGGCCATTAATAGCTGTTCTGATAAAATATCTTCCCTGGCCCTCTGTACCTTATTTAGAGAGCGTTTCATTCCACATTATTGTGCTATAATCGCAAAAGTGATTCCAATACCTGGCAGACGCTGAACCGTTTGGACATGCCCTTTTTACGGTTCCACCCGGAACTTATTTTAGTACCCGTAAAAATACCATACCCTTTAGAGTTATCCACAACAATATACCACACCTTAGTTTGCGGAGGTATACATTTATGATTTTGGGCAATTGAAAACAAAAAATGTCTTTTTTCGCATGGAGAGTCCATGTTCTTAACACCACCGCTCTAGTGGCGTCTGCATTCTCTTTGTCGACTGCAAAATATTTTAAATATCAAACGAAGTATTATAGATACCGGACTCTCGGATATGCCATTCTCTACATACTCGTATTTAAAAGGGGGCCCACACTAAGTTTACCAGTTCTAGAACATCGAATCATATCGAATCATATTAATGACGCACCTCCAATGTTCAGTATGCCTTGGTCTTACGAGAGTCGTAACATGCGTTCTGTTCTCAAATCTAATCTATGAAGAACATCTAAAGCAATGCAGAGTAGATATGTGTATAAAAATTTTATTTAAAAACGACGCGAAATTATTGTTAATATTTTCGCTTAGGAAAATCTGTTTAACATTTTTTTATTGTTCGTGTTAATGTTCTTTTTTTGTTTTGCTTTGTGAATAAAGAGAAATGCATCAATACATATATGAAGTGTGAAAGCGAATCAAATTAAAAATATTAAATTAAAAAGAAGACTATGGAATAGAGATGTGAACTTGTGTCTATCCATCGAGTTCACCAGCGGCACAGGCATCAGCGTACGATTTGCCTGACTTGTCTTCCGGATTGAGTTTGATCATATCATCGATTCGCAGGATGGTGATTGCAGCTTCGGTAGCGAATTTAAGTGATTTAATTTTGGACATTGCTGGTTCCAGGACTCCAGCCTTCTTATTATCTTTAACAATGCCCTCAATCAAATCGAGGCCAGTCCACTTCAGATGAGCATGTTCAGCCTGTGAAAAAAAGAAACAACGAAAATGTTGAAGAAAATAAAATTACTTCTCCTTCGTACACGTTTTAATTGGTTTACCTTAGTTTGACTGGAATTGTGATAGGCACGTAGTTTGGCGACCAGATCAGTGGCATCCTTAGCGGCATTCACTGCCAAAGTCTTTGGAATAACCAACAGGGACTTTGCAAACTCTGCAATTGCCAATTGTTCCCTTGAGCTCTGGCAAATACACACAAAAAAAAAAATCATATAAAGTACACTAACAAAAAATCCTATTTCTTACCAGTGAGGTAGCAAAGTTCTCCAAGTAAATTGATAGAGCCGCTTCAACACATCCACCTCCAGCAACTACTTTCTTGCTTTCTAGTACTCTCTTCACAACGCAAAGTGCATCATGAATGGATCGTTCCATTTCATCACAATAGAAGTCATTTGGACCACGAAGAATGATTGAAGCAGCAGCTCTAAAATATATATCAGTTATATTGTATTTATTCTGATTTCACTTCAACCAACTCTACCTCGCCTTTGTTCCCTTGATCAAAATCAACTCATCATCACAGATTATCTCCTGACCAACTTCAGAAGCCTCTCCTACCATTGAGGTATCAAAGCTCTCTTCACCATCCATGTTGGTAAGTGATGTACAGAATGCTGCACCTGTTGCTTTAGCGATGATTTTCAAATCTGATTTCTTTACACGACGCACAGCCATGGCACCAGCTTCAATGAAGTACTTCATGCAGAGGTCATCAATTCCTCCAGAGCACAAAACCACATTAACTCCGGTGGCCAGAATCTTTTGAATTCTCTCCTTGGTGATATCTAACTCACGGGCACGAATACCTTCCAACTTGTCGGGATCGTTGATAAGCACCTGTACACCCATCTTCATTTTTGTCTTTTGCAGAGAGAAGTCAAGGCAAGCAATTTTTGCGTTCAAAACCTTCTTGGGCATTTGTTGCGAGGCGATTGTGCAATTAAGTGCATAGCCAGGAATTAAAAGACTTTCTCTGGCTGATTTTCCATGTGCTTTCAGAACGTTGACGGCTTTAATTGAATAGGCTGCGTTGCCTTTTGGATCGGTGATCTAAATATAAACAGTAGAGACAAAAATAATAATCTCGGAGCCGAAACATTGAAATAAACAAACACAATAGAATAGTAGAATAGATTTGTTGTTTGTTGTGAAACAAAAAAAAAGAATTTCGTCGGTAAAAGACGCACAAACCGCAGAACTGCGGATTACGTTGTAACGATAGAACAAGGTAAGACAAGACGTCGTTGTTGGACGGTGACAATTCACTGGGCAATATTGGCGTCGCCTACGAACACCAAGTGTTCTCTGCACTTTGGAAGCATTTGATTCTTCCTTCTATTCGTTCAAGAATAAATGCCTATAATATTATTGATTGAGCATTGTTGGCGACATCCAATGTCTGGTCATTGCAACATACAAGGGGCGTTCAACATATTCTCGTTATCGGGTGAAGCTGTGGTTGTATATATAAATTGACTTATTTATCAAGTAATACTATTATTTTAGTGCATTCATGTAAAATTTCATGCAAATGTGATTATTAATTCGCGTTTTATCTCTAGTTAAACAGAATCATAATGGCAACTGAGACGACGATGGTGAAAATTGAGCATCGCGCTGTAATTAAATTTCTCACTAAGCAAGGAAAAAGTCAAAAAACTATTCATGAAGAGATGGTGGCTGTTTACCAGGGTTCCGCACCTTCATTATCAACTGTGCAAAAGTGGTCAAGTGAGTTCAAGAGAGGCAGAGAGAGCATTGAAGACGACCCCCGCTCCGTCGCCCCGGCTACTGCTTTTACGGGAGAAAGCTTCAAAGAAGTCGAAAAACTTGTTCTTGAGGATGCCCGAATAAAGGTGAAAATGATGGCAGAGATCACCAAGCTTTCAATTGGTACCATTCACACCATTCTTCATGACCATCTTAACCTTTCAAAGGTCAGAGCAAGGTGGGTGCCACGAATGCTCACAGCGCCTCAGAAAAAAGTGAGAATCGCATGCTGTAGAGAGCTTTTGGAGATGTGTAGTGAGAACGCGGACGGTGTTATGGATCGAATTGTTACTGGGGACGAAACATGGGTCCACCACTATGACCCTGAAAGCAAACAAGAGTCCATGCAGTGGCATAAAAAAGGAACAGACCCCTCAAAGAAGTTCAAAGTCACTCCGTCTGCCGGGAAGCTCATGGCCACAGTTTTTTGGGACTCAAAGGGAATCTTGCTCATTGAGTACAAAAAAAAAGGTGAAACCATCAACGCCACATCCTACGCTTCCACTTTGCATAATTTGCGGGAGGAAATTAAAAAGAAAAGACGGGGTAAACTCGCAGCGGGTGTGTTGCTTCTTCATGACAACGCTCCTGTTCACACGGCGCGAGTTTCCAAGGCTGCTGCGCGAGATTGTGGTTTCGAAGAAATCCAACACCTACCCTATAGTCCAGACCTTGGCCCTAGTGATTATTTCCTGTTTCCGGATTTGAAAAAATGTCTTCGTGGAAAAAGATTTTCGGATGATGAAGAACTCAAGTTGGCAATAAATGGGTATTTTGAAGAGAAAGAGGAAATTTATTTTTTTGAGGGTTTAAAAAAGCTTATCTCAAGATGTAACAAATGCATTGATGTTAGGGGAGATTATATTGAAAAATAAAAACAATTTAAATTGAATTCGCATTTTCCTTCATATCGATACCGAGAATATATTGAACGCCCCTCGTATATATCGTTATTGACACACAGGTAAAAGTGCCATTCATGCACAATACGTCGGTGTTTCAATTTCGATTTAACAGCAGCAAACAGCATTGTCTTTTGGAAGCATTCAATTGCACCCTGTTGGTAGTTGCCCAATTAATTACGCTGTTGATACTGAAATTCAATAAACTTAACATACGATGCCGTTCACCCTCTACAGGCAAACAGCCGGTACGCGAGTCTAGGAATTTTGAAAATCAGAGAATATTGTCGTTAGCAAAGGAATATAAAGGAATACAACAACTTATGTTTTGAACACGACTGTTTTTTTTACGCAAACCTGCTTTTGGCATATTTCTCAAGCATTTATGCTATGCTATGCTACAATCTCGTCGATCAGTTCACCGACTCATTTTGTAATTAAATATAGTCATTGAATCGATTCCTCAGTAATTCAATGGTTTCATGGACATTATGGCATGTAGCGCCATCCTGCTGGAACCACATAGCATCCGGATATAGATCGTATAGTGCAATATTAGAGTTGTAATTGGCTCATTCCAGTAACAGCAATTTTGTTTGCTCACAAACTCAGTGTGGAAGAACACCACTTCAGAAGAAGATTTAAGCCCTTTCCATTGGCATCAGTCTTACCTCTAACTTTAATGACCAGTGTACGAGAAATTAGCTGATATGACACAGTGGTCAATGAGCCTAGAGAGGAGATCATACTCGTACCTACGGTCAACTTATAAGGGTGAGAAATATAAACCAAAGTCCACATTGTTGATGGCATCACCTCAGGCTTTCAACAGGTGGCGAACCGAAAAGCCCATTTGAATCAAAATTTAAATTACAGCAGTGTTAGCTTAAGAGAGATCCGCACTTATAGCATAGTACCCAGTGAAAAGAAAGCAACTGCAATGACCGACTATACAGTACCCAAGTACGCAGCTGATATCAGATGAAGATCAACTTAGGAGATGGTGTTAAATAGTACGAAGAAATATGACGAGTAGGAGACATTGACACAGGACATTTATCAGAATTAAAAGAAGAGGTGAATGAAGCCTTTATAGTTTTCTTTCCTTTCTTAAATAAATAAGCAAATCGATGGTGCGACTAACTTCATTGTTCACATTGCTATTTTAGACAGAACGAGAATCCCACAGATTTTGGGTGATGCAAAGCGAGAGATTGAAAAACTTTTCCATATCCAGAAGTTCTGCCACGGAATCTTAAGCAAAGTTCTGGCGTACCAGATGAACTCCATTATAAAGCCACACATTTCTATTAGGCACCCCTTGTGTGATACTTAGCATATACACATAAAAATATTTGTGGTTTCCTTCTAAACTAATTGAAGAAATTAACCTATTTATGCATTGTTTAGGTTAGAAATGCTTGTTTGTTTATTAACATCTCCTGCTACATATCTATCAGATCATTTGTTTGTGTTTACTCTAATTGTTAATGAAACTGCTTCTACGGTGTAGATTAGCAAAAATCAGACACAGTCCCAAGGAAACTTGAAAAACGAGACATTTTATGCTGATGGGTAACATCAATGCCAAGACAACAAAAATGAAAAATTTATAAGGCACGTCCCAGGCAATCAAAACGCAAAAACAAACAATTTTTGAAATTTTGCAATGGCAATCGATTTATCATAGCTGGTGGAACCGTGTTAAGGCACAACATCATAAATATAACTTCATGCCACTTAGAATACATTCTACGACCATGCAAAGCGATGGAATCTACAGTTGTGTTCAGATTAAACGCTGACATAGCACTTAGGCAAATCTACCACAAATTCAGATCTTGAGAAGTCCTTCTCTTTATTTTATATAGGAGGTGCATTCGCGAACTACGCCGGAAATACCATTATGAGTGGTGGTCCAGAGGAGACACAATATGATAGCCTTCCAGCTAAAGCTGCATGCATAGTGTAAGTTGTCTGAAGCGGAAATAAACGCTGTGATTGTAAGCAAAGATATTCAAACATCTTTACTACAGGCGAGCTTAAACTTATCCTTGCTTGTCTTAGATATGATTTCTGAGTTTTTGATCATACATGTCCCAATAGTGTACACCCCAATCAAAACTGAGTTATGAACCGGCAATCAGATCAGCAAGAATAAAATTACCAATTACAAAAAAATGTGATGCTTGATGGCAGCCACACGGAATTTTTATGAGCAGACTGTAATATAGGCCCAACTTTGGCAACCACATGTTATGCATTCATGCATTGCGAAAACTAGTACCATTATTGCACTTGATATGTAGCAGCTAAAACAGTAGATTTTTCTACCAAATTAAAAACAGTTTCCACTCTGCATCCTCCAAACATCATTACGCTTTGGCCTACTCAAAACATAAAGTTAATTATTACTTCAACTCTTCATGGATATCTTGAGTCGCGACTGGAAAATAGATTAACTCTTACGTCTCAAACTTTTATTACGCACACTGTATACACGTATCCCCTTTTATCTCTCCATTTGTGTAGAGAAAGGATTAAAGGATATGGCAACAACACATAAGTTTAAGAAGCAACAACAAAATCTTACCTTAACAGCTTGGGCAGCATCGACAACTATGGCAGAGAAAGTGTCTGCATCAGCTCCAATAATCTTAGAACTCATCGATGTCTTGGCAATATTAATCAGACAGTCTCTACCGAGCTCATCGACTGGCGCTGTTAGATGCTCTGAAATATATTTGCAGGCTTCCTTACACGCCAATCGGTATCCAGAGATAATCGAAGTTGGATGGATCTTTTGCTTGACCAATTCATCTGCATTCTACAAAACAAAAGAAATTTGAATTTTATTTCCAAAAAAATATATCACATTTCAACTACCTTTAAAAGCTCAGCGGCTAAAATTACAACTGAAGTGGTACCATCGCCAACTTCCTCATCCTGCAATTGAGCCAGCTCAACAAGAACCCTAAAATCAATTGAACATTTCATTTAACACTAGAATTTCGTAAGGTTTGATCAATTTAGACTTACTTTGCAGCTGGATGTTCAACTTCCAACAGTTTTAAAATAGTTGCTCCATCATTGGTCACCGTGACATCGCCGATATCATCGACAAGCATTTTATCCAAGCCAACCGGTCCCAGGGAGCTTTTTACAATGTTGGCGATTGAACTCGCAGCCATAACTATTGAAAAAATTCAATATTTTCATTAAAACACGCATTTTGTTCACCATCTGCGTGATGCATGACAAAGGTGTCGTGCTCCACGGCGTGCAAAGATAACCTAAAAAATGCACCAGGCACAACAAAGCTTTCGATACGGGTTTTTTCGAGTATTTGAAGCAATGGCTTACGAAATGTAGTGATTTTACAAGAAATTATCATAAAAACGAACACTTTTGGTATGTAAGCCATTGGAATACTCCGAAATTAACGTGTTCATTCACATTTGCATCTTTCTCCATCGGCAAGCACCCACTCGACTACTTACCATTCTGTGTTCGGACAGAAGCTCCCGACTGCCTTGTTCCGGCAATTGATAAAGGACTCGCTACAGTCGACATGGTAAGTGATCAAGTATTAAAGCGAATTGAAGGCAAATTTTCGAAAAACTCAATAAACGCACGGGAACCGCCTGACTAATACTTTCCGTCAAAATTCTAGAAGAAATTTGTATATTTTCACTTTGTCACATTGGTACTGGTAGGAGATAGATATTGTTGCCCGAAATGTGGCTGCCATGGGATTGGAGGAGTTCAGAATGAGGTTCGTGTCTGCGGTTGGTATGTGGTTGAGAACATAGGTGGCTTTTAGAGCTTAGAGACGAGACTTTCGTTTTTTTTTTTAAGAAACAAAATGATTTTTCCCACTATTTATTTAAGGATTAGTCGAAATTGTAAATTCCTTTTCGGTCCTTTGGAAAAGAAGCTCATTTTTGACTCAAAAAAAAATGTTCTCCTACCATTCGGACAACCTCAAAATTCGAATGCATGAGCATGATTCCATCAAGAAAGTGCAATATCAGGGGTAAAATATCCCAACCCAATCCAAATTGTTTGACGGTTTTCTGTCATGTGGCCTTGCTTTGTCGTGCTGAGAGACTACACCCTTTCTGCCGGTAAAAGATGAACGTTTGTGCCGAAACTGTGTTCAGAATATCGAGCTGAGTGCAATAACGAGTTGCATTTAATTTTTCATTTCATTTACGCAGTTCATAGTACACCAGATACTGCAGTTCTACCTCCAACACAGCATTGCTTTCTGGATGTTGATTGCAAAGTTTCACTCCATAAACAAAAGTTATTTTGCTAATAAAATTTTTATAAACTATCCACTTTTCTGTTCTCATCTCTGGTAACGAAGCGGTCCTTTTTCTGACAAGTAAAGTTTTGAGCACATACACTGCAGGCCAAAATTTGAGGCCTACCTAGGTAGCTGACTTTATTAATGCGTGGAGATTGAATTTTTTGAATTGCATAGCGTTTTTTTACCAACATTTTCTACCTGAACAATAAACAACACATTCAGATAATAAAAGTAGGATTTTTCAAAAACGTGGAACAGTGGGTGTTTTGTTTTTTATAAACATTAAATTGTATGACTTTTGGTTATTGATTCAGTACCCTGTTTAAGGAATGCCAAATGCCATTTAGATTCTTCACGCCTTGAGTAAACAACTCGTTAAAAATGAGAAAAGTCGTGGAACCCACAACAATCATCAATCACCCTTCTTAAAGAAGGCAAATCGCAGCGGGAACGTGCCTCGCAGGTGCTGCGTTCAATGTAGCATCAAACTGCATGTGTTGAGGATAAATCACAGTCAGGGCGGCCTAGAGCTACAACTAAACACGAGGATCACCTAATAGTCAAAACTAGCAAACGAAGTACGGGGTTCTGTTATGGTCTGGGGATGTTTCTCTTCAAGTGGAGTGAGCGATCTGGTTCGACTGATTAATAAGGAGGCATACTAAACAATATTGGAAGAAAACGCTGTGATCTCTAGACTAAGAATAATGGACGAAGAAATCGTATTTCAGCAGGACAACGACCTAAAACACATGTTAAGACTTTATCAAGACTAGCTGATACAGGGTGATGATGAAGAAATCTTACAAATCATGATATGGCCGCGTAATCTCCAGACACAGATAATTAATCAATACAGATGTCTCGTCCCTGTAGAAAAAAATGGTTCACGGTCGGCTAGCCGACACGAGCTTTCGGAGTAATATAAAGCTTTTTTATTTTCTCTCTTTCTTGTTTTGTTTACTGAAAGATTTTTTTTTCTCTCACCACAAGTTGTGGGCAGTGGCACAAGGAATATGAAAAACATAACGGGTGATTTGATGGCATGTCTCTGATGAAAGCAAGATAGTTGCACTTGATATTTCCAAGGCATTTGACAGAGTTTGGTATCAGGCTCTTTTGTCGAAAATGGGTGCATTTGTGATCGACCACTCTCTTCTCCAATGGAATAGAAATTACCTTTCGGAACGTTAAAATGCTGGTGTATCCCAGGGCTCCGTTCTGTTTCCAACACGCTTTTTAATTTTCATCAACGATCTCTTGTCTGTTACTTTTAATCCAATATATTCCTTTGCTGGCGACAGTACTTCTGCTTTTCATATTCGTTCCCGGACTCACGTCCCTGCTCTTCGGCTCTAGAACGGGAAGGGCAGCGTATGTCAAGCTCATCAAATTCCGATATTAACAGCACTGTCGTCTGCTGTCGACACTTGCAGCGTCGAAACTGGAAAACTTTCCATTCTCGGTATGTGTGTCAATGACAAAGTACGTTGGAATGACCATATACTCGATGTAGTCAAAAATGCTGAGAAATGGCTGGGTTCCCTCAAGCTATGTAAGATCACCTCCTCTCTTTTGGCCACAGTATATAATATATATATATAATTATCCGCCCAAAATTTGAGTACAATGCCCACATCTGGTCAAGTGCACCTAAAACATCTCTGCACCTGCAAGATAGGATTCAAAATCGTGCGATAAAACACATAGGTGATGCTAATGTCACTCAGATAATAAATACCCTCAAACACCTCGTGTCTTACTTTGTTTTATCGTTAAAACTTACAACCATTTAAGACCAAAGTATAATGCATCGGCACCTCTCTTTTCTTTCTCCCTGTATTCACTATATTCAAACATTTCAAGGGTTTAGAGCTGATTTGATGATACTCGTCTTCCGGAGGGCAGGGAAAGAAAACGGAATTAAAAAACGGTTATATGCCAAATTAAAAAATATATATATTCCAAATTCATTTTTCTATTAATTTGTTTGTTACCTAATGATAAGGGCACTTTTAGGCTATCATAAATAAACCTATTTTAAAGATTCCATCATGGAAAAAGTACAACCGAAATAGTGAAACCGATAAAGTGTGTCTTAAATTAGGAAAAGAACGTTACAAAAAAGAGGTTTAAAAAGAGGGCAGCAGTAGAGATATTGTGTCGGTAATTAGAAAATGGCTATGATGGAAGGCGATCATACCTATGCCTAACTAGTAAAAGGAAAGCTTTGACTCAATGACAGTCACTGCGGAACTGTTGATAAAGTTGGAGAAATACAGAGACGCTTCGTAAGATATGCGTATCGTCTTCATCGACTTGGAAAAAGCGCTAAAATTTTGAAGTGTACCTGAGACGTGTATAAGAATGGTACGCGACTTGTAAGATGATGTTAAAACGAATGTTAAATGCATATCAGAATGAACTGGAGAATTCAAAATTAAAGTTGGAATAAAGGAAGGCTGTGTCCACAGTGTGTTGTTTTTTAAATATCGCGCATGAATTTCTACTGATGACGACTTTAATTCGCAACGACGTGATAGGACTTCAGTTAAATCTTAATATATAATTGAAAAAAGGCACGAGAAGTAAATGCGTTACGAGTTAGTCGTACTAAAATCGAATATCTGAATTGCCGTCTTTCCAAACCTGTAAACTCAACTCCTAACTAAATTAAAAATACAATTTTACAAGTTGTATGATATTAGAAAATAAACGTCAAACACATATGTATGTACAAATGGGTAGGTCCTAGCATTCACCTGATAATTTGAGTATACAATTTGAGTCAATTTGCTGAAAGAACTTCACAACGAGGTTACGGAATCTTCTTTTGTTTTTGTTCTTTTTACAAAGCATAATTAATTCCGGTTTACAATGTTCGAAATTACTAAATACACTGCTGTAGGAAGAAAGTATTATATTTTTACGGTTTCTTGATACTGGTGAAAAGTACTCGAGCCTGCAATACGCTATTCTTCTTTTTCTTCTTCTTAAAGTTGGAAATTATAATTTCCAGCACATTATTGTAAGACGGAGAAACGATTCGGAATTCCATTTTTCTTAGCCACTTGAAATGCAAGGGAGCGAATGTCGCTTCTAGTCAGACCCTAGTCAGACACTGAATACTTTTGATGCCCATTTCTCCATTTCCTACAGCTTCTACAGCTTTCTGTATCTTAGACTTAGACATCCGAAACGAATTAATTAGCGGGTAATATGGAATAGTATTCCACTATACCCTCCTCATGCTATTCCACATTAGCCGATTTGCAGCTGCTGGAAACTAGGACTTATAACAAAAAATATAGCTAAAAACTCACCTATTTATAATTAAACAAAATGAGAACCTTTTTAAATAAACTTTAGTTGCATAATTGAAGAAAATTAGATTTTTTCCTCCGAAAAACAACAAGAATATAAATACACAAAAAAAGTCAAGCACACTCAACCAAGAACTTTGACTGACTGAGACAAACCGGTTGCGAAGTTACTCTGCTTGTTTTATTGGACTTTTCCGAAAATTATGGTTTTGTTGTGCAAGATGCAGTGCAGGAATACCACTGGACTAACGAACAGACGACGATTCACCCTTTCGCAATATACGAGTATTACCGGAACCAGATGGATGATATTAAAAATGAAAGTTTTGTTGTTATCAGTGGCTGCTTAAAGCATGACACTATCGCAGTACACTTATTTCAGCACCGTTTCTTAGAGTTCCTGCACAAGAAATGCCAACATTTTAAGAAAATTATTTATTTTTCCGATGGATCTGCTGCGCAGTACAAAAACAAAAAGATTTTTTTTAATTTAACATTGCATGAACAGGATTTTGGAGTGAATGCTCAATGGAACTTCTTTGCGACGTCGTTGTTTCTGGGTTATGCTAAACGCAGTATGTAAAAACAAATGACAAGCCTAATACGACTGAGCTATGAAAATCAGGAATTATCATTTGAAAAATCAAAAGTGACCTTGAAAATGGGTCTCAAGGTCACCATCTTATGTCCCCTTCAGAATCTTGTGACTTGTCTGAAACATTTTTCACGATATTGCGTATTTTTCGAGTAATTTGGATGTCTCAAGTTAAAAAACTCACCCTGTATACATATTCTTCCAATGGAAAGGAAAAATATTTTCCTTTAATTACTCCTTGTGAAAGAGATGAAATATGATGAAGTTTTCTTGTTAAATTAGAAAATCCCGATTCCATCAATAATTTTTCTTCATTATACTCCTGTGTGGCCACGTAGGAGAAATCCATATTCTCTATATTTTCAGTTACCCAGTTATATAACTGTAAGGGAGTTGTTATGTGTTCCCTATACGGTCTTTGTCAGTCTTTTTATTATACCACCAAGTCCACCGCATGCGCTATTGATTAAGTGGTTTAAGTAAAAGATAAGAAAAGTATAAGCGGTTGAGAAATTGGATTGTACTGAGACAAAGAATTAAATAGTGAATTGTAACTGTACTGAATAAAGGGATTTGTATTGAAAAGAATAAGTTCTATTATTTGTACCCACACAAACATTTTACAATATTATGTCGATTGACCGTACCGTGATTGGTGAAAGTCGACTCATCATCGAAGAAAAGGGGGTCTCGTCCAATTTGCTGAAGTGCCCATTGACAAAAGGAAACCCGGTTGCGAAAATCCTCACTAGAAAGTTCTTGATGCATTGAAACATGATAAGGATGGTATTTATGCCGATGTAATATCTTACAGACAGTCGTTTGAGAAATTGCTGATTCACGACTTATGTGGTGAGTGCTAATGTGAGGATCGTGTACAACGGCAGCTAACACTGTTATTTCATTGTCCTCAACAGCCACCCTGTCAGACCGATCCCTTTTCTTTGGTTGCACACTTCTTTCACCAGTGAATTGTTGGATGACCCGATAAAAGGAAGCGCGCGATCGTATCTGGTCTGGGAAACGTTGGGCGTAAAGAGCAACAGCACCATCGATGTTCCTTCCACTTTCTCCATAAATCAATATCATTTCAATTTTCTCTTGAATTGAAATAGCCTGCATTATTAATCTGGAAAACGTTACTAATAATAATAAATTCCTCAAAAAAAATATCGAACTTCTAAATGAAGTACAGTTCCTTCCGTTCAAGTAGAAGAAAAGGGCAGAGTGCACATCATACACTCTCAGATAAGTTTATGACAATTTGTCTCTATCTGAAATTTCTTTGAGTTTAAACTTCACTAGAGCCAATAATGACTTCCTCAAAACAAATCTCGACCTTCTAACACCCTAACAACGTTGGAAACCGATTAATGATTTAGGCGTGCCAGTGCAGTGGTATCTAGCACTGAATGAATAAGACCTTTGAGACAAAGTCGTGTTGAGGAATACGACTGAGCAATGAAAATCAGGAATTATCAGCCAGGTTCCACATTTCACTTTGACTCGATATGAAATTAAAATCGATTGAAAATGAAATTTTGTGTTCTAAATATATTTCACTATTATCGATTTCGATTTCAAATTTTTCGAAATTGAATAAAAGTGAAATTTTTGTGTTCCAGAATTCGATTTTGTCGATTTGTAAGTGATTTCAAATCGAGTTTGTCATTCGTTCTGAAATAGTGGAAGGTTTGAGCATGTAAGTAAGAAATTGCATTTTTAACAAGTTTATTTGGCTAAAAATATATTTTAAACACGGATAAACATAAAAATAATGATAAAAATAAAGATTTGTCAAATTTATGGAGCAGCACAATGATTTGTCAAAGGGGACCGAGTTCTCACTGAAGTTTTGTGGGAATACTTAAAAACTGATCTCAACAATGGGACACCGCAAAAGGATGCGAGTGGATGGAAAAAAGTAAATACTCGTAACTAGCAAAATTAAAAAGAAGAAAAATTAAGAAGACTTGTGTGTCATTTTGTGCAAAGGTTTGGACGGACTGGAAATCTTCTGTAAGAAAGATACTATCTAGTCCAAGAGCCCGCAGTATAGATTTGGTAGTGAAGGATAACCAAAAAATATGTACATTCATAGGTACGAGTAGTATTCATTAGTGTGATTTCAAATAAGGCAGTCTGGCAGTCCTCACTGACAGCCGAGGAAAATAACAGTACTTTTAAGATACGAAATTATGCCCAAAAGGAATAGGGGAGTTAACCATTTAATTTTTATTGAAAACGATTGAGCAGCATTTGCTTGCTTTAGATTCATTTATGCCAGACGTTTAGGATGCGGCGAAGGCCACGCCAGACGCCATCAAAGTATTTGATTTTATATATAAATAAAAAAAAAATATTTTTTTTTTGAGTTTTTCAAAAATATACAGCCGTTGACAACTAATTAGAAACGATAGCATTATTGTTGTACTTACTAATATTCCGATTTTTCTTAATAACATAACGGTACACTTCTTGCTTGTGCTACTTCCGTCTTTGTTCCCCTTCTTAGAAAATGTATTCCCATCTTGCCAGATTATATGGTTTGTATAACAGTAATACATTATTTGAAAAATTGAACTTGGTGGGTTGACAGCTAATTAGTAGCGATTTTGTTTAAGCTAAAGTTCATTCAAACTTGTGTAGTTCTTCGAAGTATTACATAATATTTTGGTAAGTATAATATTAATTCACATTTGTAAACGTAAATTCAACAAAGAAATTGTGGTAGAAAGCTGTTTTCGAAATGGGCAAAGGCAAGAGTTCCACACCGGATACGCGTAAGGCTATTGCTGGTCTAAACAAAGCGGGACTATCCTACCAAGGAATTGCAACACAGCTAAAATGTTCTAAGAAGATGGTATTTTGATGCAATTTCACATTTTCGTAAGTATGGCACGACAGAAAATGTTCCTCGTCAAAAACGACCCCGCAAAACCACACAATGTATCGACAAAAAAATTATTCGGTTGTCGAAAGCGGATCCGAGGAAAAGTGCTAAGGTCATCCAACGGGAAATTATGGATGAAGCCGACATCAATATATCCAAGAGAACTGTTGCACGTCGTTTGGCCGAAGCTGGACTTCATGGGAGACTTGCACGCAAGAAGCCGTTGGTCAAGTCGTCTCAAAGGAAACGCCGTATCGAGTTTGCTAAGACCCATGCTTGTTGGACGGCAAACCAATAGAAATTTGTACTCTGGAGTGACGAAACGAAGATCAATTGGATTGGCCGGACGGTAGAAGGTACGTCCGACGGCCAAAAGGCAAAGAACTTGATCCCAGGTACACTTCTCCAGTGGTAAAGGATGGTACTGGATCAATTTTCATCTGGGGCTGTTGTTCTTGGAACGGCGTTGGCCCAATTCATCGTATTGAAGGAAGGATGAACAAGGAACAGTACGTTGGCATACTGAAAAATATAATGCTACCGTGGGCCGAGGAAAACATGCCAGTTATTTGGTCATTCCAACAAGGCAATGACCCTAAGCATACCGCAAAGCTCACCAAGCAATTTTTCGATCGAAGCTTCATGCGTGTACTTGACTGGCCATCTTCCAGTCCGGACTTGAATCCGATTGAACATATTTGGACGGATGTTAAAAATATCGTCAGTACACAAAACATTTCGAACTTGGATGTTTTGTTTGAAAAGGTAAAGGGAACGTGGTATGCGATTCCAGTGGAGAGATGCCGAGGCCTCATTGCGTCTATGCAAAGTCGTTGCGGAGCTGTTTTGAAGCAAAGGGGGTTTTCCAACCAAGTATTAGTCATAATAAGACCCTATGGTAAGTTTCAACATTATTTGTGAAGATTGTTGTTTGTTTCTAATTAGCTGTCCCAGGTAGAGACCTTGACGCAAAAGTATTAAAAAAAATAAATTCGCTAAGAAAAATTTCTTAATTGTGTTTTTTTTTCCTTTATTTCACATAATAAGGATATGTATGAAAAAAAAATTAAAATTAAAAAATAATGAAATAAATATATGAAAAAATACTGAACCTTTTAATTGAAAATATCGTTTCTAATTAGTTGACAATGGCTGTATGTAAAAAGGATATTCTGGAATATTCTTCGTCCTTGAAAATAAAAATCCCTCCAAATCGGAGGGATGGAGCTTTGGCGATTTATCGTGGAATGACCCCCTTACAACATTCAAAAACCCATGAGTAAAGAGTAAAGATCTTCGCTTGTACTAAGGGGTGGAAAAGTTGTCGTTTATGAAAACACCCCTGGTTTGTTGTTGTGCGAGGGGTATTATTTTGGCTGAATTCATTAATGTAAAAATACTGCAGTACTGCAGTATTTGGCCGTTTTCGAAAACGTCATTTGATCGTCATTTGCAAGACTTAAGGGTTGCGAACATCAAATTGCAAACGTCATTTGGTATCGTTGATCTGTGTCATCTACATGATTTTTTTCTTGCAAGAGCATTTGACGTTTTCGAACAGAGCAAAGGCCGTTTTCGAAAACGTCATTTGATCGTCATTTTGATTGTCAAATTGATCGTCATTTGCAATACTTAAGGGTTGCGAACATCAAACTGCAAACGTCATTTGGAATCGTTAATCTGTGTCATCTACATGATTTTTTTCTTGCAAGAGCATTTGACGTTTTCGAACAGAGCAAAATGGAACCCTTAACAAAATTAATTGAGAAATTGAAAAAATTAGCCGATTTTATGTACTTACTGTTCATGAGACTGAGATTTCTCTGAATATTCCGATTCACTCATTTTTTTTCCAATTTTTTTAATGCACAGCGCAGATTTGTGGCTGCTTTTTTGCAGCGCTGTTGACGTTTATGAACATCTTCAAAAACTGCACTATCGAACATGCTGCAAATGTAGTGTGATTTATGATGTTGTTTTCGAACAAATGATTTCGCAGCTTGCGTTTAAGAACATTTTGCGTAAGCAATTTGATGCAGATGACGTTTTCGAAAACGGCAATAGTGTTCATTTTTGCATAAATACAGCAGTATTTGGGCAAATGTTTGGCATCACTTGTGTAGATTTTTTGCAGTATTACAGTAAATATGCTTTCAAACCTGTAGCGCTTTTTGTTTTGCTGCCTAACTGCACAGAAAAATAATACGTAAATATATAATCTGAGACTTGGAAATTAATTGTAAATTACATTATTGACAGTCAAAACGGGGAACAAAAGTTTTGGAGCAACTGTGAAATCGGTGTTATGGCGGAAAGCTTTAATTCAAATTTTAGACATTTCTTCTGCTTTTCCCATGATGCGTTTGAAATTACCAAAAAATTTATGAATTTGATGATTTCATACAAACGCATAAAAAAAGCAATAGGGAAAGCGGAAGGGATAGTACAACTTGGGAATATTTCACTGAATTCGAGGAAATATACGGTACTCGTCATAGGATTAACCCGCCAACAGAACTTTTGGATGAAATATTTGGCGACAATAATCATGAAACGAAGAACGTATAAAATGTTGAGACTCCCAAAAAAAAAAAAGTTTAACGCTAACACAATAACCACCAAATTCTCGAATTTATTGAGATGGAGTCAAAAGAGGATTAATGACGGCATAGATAGATTATTACTGTTGAAAGAGAAAAAATAGAAATAGAAAGGTCAAGATTAGAAGTCCTTATTCCCTTGAAAGAGACGTTGAAAAAATTCCAATAATTTTAAACACCGATACAACCGATGCATTAAATGTTCGTTCCTGCATTTGAAATGCGACATTTTTTTTTTATTATTTTTGTGTATGAATGTGAATTCGATTTAATTTGGTTTTGCTTATGGCGTCATTAGACAACGGCTTAATGGGTACGTAGAATCGCCCAACAAATGTCCGTCTTGAACTATTTCCTTAGAGCCGTTCTTTAACGATTACCCAATTGCACTGCGCTCCCATACCGATCCATCGTAACAGCTACCAGGATAACCAAAGCATACATCAATAAACTTTTGGGTATTTTTTGTGTCATTTCACTTGGTTGAATTTAAATTGACTAATAAGAAATAAGTGCAAAGTACTCTGTTATATTTTGACAGAAATGCCGATATTTTAGCAGCTGTGTGACTGCTGTACTAATGCAGCAGAAATTGTGTTCATTAAATTTTGCCTTTGCTTCTACATCACTAGCATATCTCAATAGCTCAAATTTTTAAACCAATTTTTGAACCAACAACTGATTCTTTGAGATGATCACCGTTTTTTTTTTTTTTCAATGAATTCTTACGTTTCCAATGGCTTGTTGAAGGGTATTTCGTGTTAAGAAAAATATGAGTTAATACTCTGTCAGTTCACATAATTTAACATGGCAACTCTGCTTGCAAATGTATAACACTTTCCGTATATATATAGAATCACAAAACCCATAATAAAGGTTCCTTTTGTTTGGATTTCCCCTGAAATCGGTTGTTTTAACTTTTAAACCTAACAGGTTATGGGCCCAGATCGCGCGGTTTTTTTTTAAGAGAAAAGTTTTTGAAACAGTTTTAAATCCGGTAGTCCGTTAAATTGCTTAATTTTCTGCCTTACGTTTTTTTTTTCATACATACCCGGGTATCCATATTCATATATACCTATATATTTACATATATTTGGAAATTGCTAACTAATACATTTAAATAAATTACTTTTTTTGCCAAGTAAAGTGAAAATGGAAAACGAAATTTTCAAGATCGATAAATTGCAGAACTCTGAACACTATTCTGTATGGAAATTCCAGGTGAGAATATTACTCAGTGCCTCAGATCTATACAATTTTGTTACTGGTGCTATTAACCGACCGGTTAAGGCAGAGTCTGAGACTGAGGTAGCTTATGAAAAACGATTAGCTGGGTGGGCGAAAGATGATTGTAAGGCGCAACGTATAGCAATGAGTGTTGGCCCGACACCACTTCGCCATATTGTAAATTGCATCAATGCAAAAGAAATGTGGGAAAAACTTCGGTCGGTATACGAGCAATCATCAAATGCAAATGTTCATATGCTGCTGCAGCGGTTTTATACATTTAAGATGGAACCTGAGGATGACGTTGCAACTCACATATCAAAATTAGAAAACATAGTACGTCAGCTGAGGGACGTAGGGGAGGAGATTACGCAAAGCATGGTAATCACAAAAATTTTGATGACAATTCCCGAAAGCTTTAAGCATTTTTTCTCTGCGTGGGAGTCAACAACAAAAGATCAGCAAACTTTGGAGAACTTAACGTCACGGTTAATCATGGAAGAAACAAGAATGCTTTCAAACTCATCTGTTCCAGACACAAGCACCTCGGCACTAATTGCGAAACGAAGACATTGGAAACAACCCAAAAACAAAACTTTCCAACCCGGTAAGTCCGCTTTCATACGTTGCAAGTGTGTAATGCGCATGTTCTGGTTATTTTCTTTTGAATTTTCATTCAGTGATGCGCGCAACTCTACATGAAGACTTTCCCCTTCTTTGAGTTTGCATGTTATTTGACAGTTCTCTTTCATTTCATCTTTGGCGCTCAGTCTTTCATAATTGAAAATGAGCCCGCTTGTTAATTCTTTGGTCCATTTCAGTTCATCCGCCATACTGAAATGTTGTGCTCGTAACACAGCGAAAGAAGTAATGAAGCAAATGCGAAAAAGAAAGAAGAAGAAAAAGAAATGTCAAAAACTTGCAATGAAATTGCTACCCACAGGCAGTGGGAATTTGGTTAATTGGGTATTTTTTGTTTCATTATCCCTCCCTTTTGCACTCACTTGAATCTTTCGAAACATGCGACGTATGAAAGCGGACTAAGTGTTACAGATGCAATGAAGTGGGACACTGGAAAAGAGAATGTCGCAAAAAGCTAACTGAATATAAAAACAATGGAATCAAACGTGGAATGAGAAAAGGAGATGCACTGATGTGCAGTGCTGAAAGCTGCGGTGCTCAAAGCTGCTGTGATGATTATGTGAAGACTGGAAGCAAGGGCGAGGTAATAGTGGTGAGGAAGCCAAATTCAAAGAACGATGATCGTGTGAGGACTGGAAGCAGGGGCGAAGTACCAATAGGAAGAAAATCCAATTCAACGGAAGCTAAAAGGAGTGGAAGTGCAGGCACGGTAGAGGAGAAAGAATTAAAGGTTTGCAATGCACTGCTGGTTAATGATGGTGAGTTCAATGATTATTGGTATCTTGATTCAGGTGCTAGTGATCACATGACATTTCGAAAGGATTGGTTCATAAATTATAAAACATTTTCTTAACCCATTGAGATTAGAGTTGGAAGCGGTCAAAAAATATTAGCGTTAGGTACGGGCGACATCAACATCTTGTCGTTTAATGGAAAAGGGTGGTGCAAAAAACATTTATCTAATGTTTTATCTATGTGCCCAAAATCTCCATTCATCTTTTTTTCCAAAGTCGTGCATTGGATAAAGGGTTAAAATTTGTTTCTGATAAGATGAGATGCGAATTTATTAATGCAGACGGAGCTATCCTGGCAGTGGGAGAGCGTGAGGCGCAGCTATTCAGAATGTATTTTCGTGTACAGGTTTCGGTTAAGCCGACGGCAAATTTGACAACTACCAAAGCGTTGCCACTGAAGGTATGGCACGAGAGACTGGCTCACCTAAACATCAAGAAAGTGCGTAATCATCTTAAAAGGAATGGGATCAGTTTCATAGATGATCAAGATTTTATGTGTGATGCTTGTGTCTTTGGAAAAATGCATCGAATCCCGTTTTCAAGGAGTTCTTTTGAGGCAAGTCAACCAGGGGAACTTGTGCATGCCGACGTATGTGGACCAATGGAAGAGACCTCATTAGGAGGAGCTAAGTACTTTGTCCTCTTCAAGGATCATTTTTCACATTACAGAGTCGTACAATTTTTGAAGAAGAAATCAGAAGTTTGTTCGTCCATTGAAGAATTCTTACATCTTGCTAACTCAGAAAGCCACTACTCAGTAAAAACACTCCGTACTGACAATGGTTTGGAATTTGTCAACAAAGGCGTTGAATTGCTTCTAAGGAAACATTCCATTCGGCATGAGACCAGTGTTCCTTACACCCCCGAGCAAAATGGAAGCGTCGAACGAGAAAATCGCACCGTCGTCGAAGCTGCTCGGACTATGCTTAGTGCAAAGGATTTGAGTAAACGGTTTTGGACAGAAGCAGTTAACACTGCTGTATACGTTTTGAACCGCACTGCAGACAGCGCTTTAGGAGGTAAAACCTCCTTCGAAATGTGGTGTGGAGGAGTTTAAAACGTTTGGTATTGAGGCATTTATACATGTTCCCAAGCAAAAATGCCAAAAATCGGACAGAAAGACTGAAAAAGGTCTGTTCATGGGATACTCGGACACATCCAAAGGCTATCGGATCTGGACACCTGCAACAAATAAAGTGGTAATCGTCAGAGATGTCGTTTTTAGGGAAGTGGAGCAGCACAGCCAACAAGAAAGACTTCCAAATAGTGTTTTCGACGAATCTCCAAGTACATCTGTTATCCATATGAGCAAGTGCGATAATCTTTCACAAGAAAATCTTATTATTGATACGGAAAAACAAGACGATGTTGATGTAAGGACAGAAGAACAAGTGGAAAAGGAGGATTACCAATGTGATGAGGAGGACGCTATAGACATGGTATATGACCCCAACGAGTCTATTCCTTTGAAGAGTCGACTACGCATAAGAAAGGTTACTACACCAGGGGCTTGTAATTTTGTGGAAAAGCATGCGTATCTTATGCAAGGAGAGCCACAATGTTACAAAGAAGCTATTTCCTGCGACGAGATGACAAATTGGAAAGAAGCAATGGCAGACGAGATAAGTAGTCTTTATAAAAATCGAACATGGGATTTGGTATCTCGACCTGGGGATAGGAAAGTTATTGGTAACAAATGGGTTTATAAATTTAAGGATCTAGGCGCTGGAAAACAAAAGTATAAGGCGAGATTGGTTGCACAGGGTTACACCCAGGAATATGGCATCGATTATGGAGAAACGTACAGTCCAGTGGCTAAGTTCACCTCGATTCGTTCCATTCTTGCCATTGTTAGCCAACGAAGGACTTGTTTTGACCCAATTTGATGTCAAAACTGCATTTTTACATGGCGATATCACTGAGGAAATCTACATGCATCAGCCAGAGGGTTTCGGTGATGGCACAGATAAGGTTTGCAAATTGCGAAAGAGCTTATATGGACTCAAACAGGCGTCTCGCTGCTGGAATCAAAAGCTGACAGGAGTTCTGCGGGAGTTCAGGCTAAGGCCTAGCAAAATGGATCCTTGCATTTTTCTATCAGCAGATAATAAATGCAGAATCATATTAGCTGTTTACATCGATGATGGGCTCGTGGCTTCGAAGAACAAAGATGATGCGACTCAGTTGGTGAAATTTCTCCAGAAGAATTTCGAAGTCACAGTTTTGGAAGCTGGTTGCTTTCTCGGGATGGAAATCGCAGTTCAACCAGGGGATGGAATTCATGTGGGCCAATCGAACTACATTGAGCGGTTGTTGAAACGATTCAACATGAGTTGTTGCAAGCCGGTGTCAACTCCAGCGGAGCAATGTTCTTCACCAGATACTCTATCTTCGGAAGTAGTGAAATTTCCCTACAGAGAAACCGTAGGCTGTCTCATGTATTTGGCAGTGGCGACTCGTCCAGATATTGCCTTTGCAGTAGGAGTGGTTTCCCGATATTTGGATTCGCCAATTAATCATGACGTCAACGCTGTGAAGAGAATTTTGAAATATATCAGTGGAACCAGACGAATGGGTATATTTTAAAAAAAAACTAAATGTTATTCGTTAGTTTGTTTCAGTGACGCTGATCAGATTATGCCGGGGATCCTGGAACAAGGCGCTCTACCACTGGGTTCATTTTTTCACTAGGGAGTGGCTCGTTGTCTTGGTCATCACAGAGGCAAAAATGTGTTTCTTTGTCAACTACAGAGTCAGAATACGTAGCCGCATCACAAGCAGTAAAAGAAATGATTTGGCTACAGCAGCTGCTCTCTGATATGATTCCGGGTGGTATTGGCGATGCTATGCTGAAAATGGACAACCAAGGAGCGATTCGGCTCATCAAAAACCCAGAGTTTCATAAACGAACGAAACCCATAGACGTTCGTTATCACTTCATATGTGAGCGATACGAAAGAGGAGAATTTTTGATAAACTTATATGAGTTAATACTCTGTCAGTTCATATAATTTAACATGGCAACTCTGCTTGCAAATGTATAACACTTTCCGTATATATATAGAACCACAAAACCCATAATAAAGGTTCCTTTTGCTTGGATTTCCCCTGACTTTTAACTTTTAAACCTAACAATTTGTAATAATGGCGTTGTCATGTGTGAACAAATTACAACACGGGCCATTCAACATGAAGCCTTTTATTGGAAAACCCTATATTTCGTTGATCACAGAAATCTCTGAAACAGTTACGACTACGACAGTCACAATATACGTACGACAATAATAATAAACACTACGGGACATTGTTTTTATAGTTGTTATTAATATTGATTATTCAGGTAAATTCCATTCACTTCCATTTATATGAACATCTGAATTTGAATTTATTATTATTCGTCTTAGCATTTTTTTTTTGTTGTTTTATTTTGTGATTTTTGTTTTTGTTTTTGTTTCTTTTTTTTTGCTTTATATAGTTAACGTCCTACATTCACTAAATAGTATTGTATAAATTAAATCTTGTTGGTTATTAATAATTTCGTGGTTTTGTTTTGTTTTGTTGTTGTTGTTGTTGTTTCTTATCATTTAATTTAAATGTAGCATGTTTATTGTTTTTTGTTTTTTGTTTTAATATATATTTTTGTTTTTTTTCAGTTTTTTGTAATTTACATGTCCTTGCATTTTTGTTTTGTTTGCATTTTGTTTTAGTTAATTCTAAATAATTTATCAGTGCTAATATGTATATATACATTTACAAAGTAAGTTTGTTATCCTATTTATTGTATAGTACATAACTAGAAATTAATGTTTTAAATACTAAATTTGCATTATTCACTTAAAAAGCAGCATATATATATATATATATATGTATATAATTTGTTTTTATTCTTTTGTATATGTATATAATTATAATTATTTTTTTTATTTTTTTTTTAATTAAAAACTAAATACATTGTGATGAGATTCCACTTTCTTCTCGAATATGTTTTGTTTTCGTTTTATTTTTATTTTTTTAATATTCACTGGGCTGTTTACTTTTTTTTTTTTTTTTTATTTGCTGTGTTTTCGTTTTCATGTGTGCTTGTTTACTTATAACACTAGTAGTTGTTGTTACTTATTATCTTAATGCGTGTTGTATGTGGATGTGTGTTTGTTTTTGAGTAATTTGAATTTTGCAGAAATTTTCTTTTTCTCTCCTGTGTAAATCTGAGTGATGAGCTAGTATGACGAGTATATCGGTTTACTTAATTTGAATAAGCACGCTATACACAAAAATTGCCAACGTACAAATTTTGAAAAATATCTACTTCACTTGTTATTTCATTTCTTTATACAATCAAAAAAAAATTTAACAAAACAGAAAACACAAAAAAAGAAAAACAATTAATCCAAACTGAAAAAAAGGAAAAACACCATTTTAGGTATTTTACGATATCTTAAAGAATATTCAACATTGAACAATACAAAAAGGTAATACAAGCATACATACAATCAATCTGTGATGGATATACATATATATATATAAAAAAAATTAAATTGTATAATGATAATAATTATTGTATAATACGAGTTATAAAGCACAAAGAATAATATCAAAATCTCTTCCATTGTAAGGTACATAAATTATTCGCAAATTAGTAAATCAAAAACCATTTTAAATTGTTTGAATTGAGTTAATCGTAACACTAAAGATGACACACGAAGACTTACTTACAACTACTTTATAATGTACTACGTGTACATACTCTACATTAGAAATCCTTTTAATGTTTTTTTTTTTTTTTTCATTATCTTCATCCTTTACTTCACTGTTCTTAACTTGCTTTACTAATTTCTTCTTTACAAATATCTGTATATTTCTACGCATATATTTATTTATATAGATTTATTTATTTATAGAAAAAAAAAACAAACCAAACAGAAAAGAAAAATTTAAACGAAAAAGAAATTTATATCAAGAAAATTATTGCAATTGGGATGTTTTCTAGTTTAGAATGTAAATTTTGTTTTCTTTTATTTTCTTATTATTTCTCCCGATTCGTACATTATATTTAATTTTTCAATTTCAATAGTGTGTTGTGGTAACATTGATTGGATTAAATTTTTATGTTTGTGTTGTAAGATTTTACAATTTCAATTTTTGTTTTTCTTCTTTCTTATTTTCTTTTTTTATATCAATTAATTAATTAATTTATTGATTTATTTAAGCATTATTAAATTATCTTCTTAATCTTTACAATTTCAATTATACATATATATATATACTATATTGGAGTTGTTTTACTTGTAAATTGTAACTGTTTGATGATTAGGTTGAAGTTAATTTCGCTTACTTAGTTAGACTCTTTATGTGTGGTTTTATTTAAGTGTTTTCCTTTCTTTTCATTTATTATTACTTATTACTTATTTTTATTTGTTTTGTTTTTGTTTTTGTTTTTGTTTTTGTTATGTTTGCATTTCAGAGTTGCAGAACTTTTAATAAAAATGTTACAACAATAATTATTTAATTTTAGCTAATTATGTTAAGCCATATTCTAAGAATGTAAATTAAATGTTAAACTTTCATTTTATTTTAAACAGACTTAAGCATAAGTGTGTTTGTTTTGTGTATTCAATTTGTTTAAACTTTGATTTTCGAAAATTTTTCTTTGTATAATATTAAATAATTTTGCTTTGCTTTGCTTTGCTGTTTTTTTCTTGTTTACCTTTTCAAATTTAGCTGCTATGTTTTTACACTAAATCAATATCCTAATTAACCATTAAGGTATGAGATTCCATGGGGGCGGCTGAATCGTACAGAGTATCGGTATCCTGTGTGGGTTCGCCTTGTAACTGACATTGATTTGTCAGGGTGCCTGCACCACAGTCACAAAAGAATCTTAAAAGAAATAACACATGAATATCATTAATAATCTTTCAAAAATAAACATACGAAAATGTTTTAAAAGAAAGTCAATAACAAATTAAGAAAAAAAAAACTAGTGGTATAGCAAATTAAATACAAATACAATAAATACAATCATCGGCAACATTATTTGTACAATCAAATATTTACACCACCTCATTGCAATAAAGTTGTACAACTTCTGAAAAATGCTATATATCACTTATGTTGTTGTTTATTATTAATCTATTAAGTCTTTTTGAAACAGTTAGTAAAAAAACAAAATCAAATTTCAAATTGTTGAAATGTATTTAACCATTACACATGTATTATTAGGCAACGCAAAATTACATTTATATATCTTACATGTGTTTACTACATTATCATATACTCGTATGTATAATCAATTCATAGACATATACTTTATACATACGTACAAATACAAACAATTATATAACACAGTTTCTTTAGTCTCTCACTATCATTGGAATAAAGCGGACATACGAGGGGCGTTCAACATATTCTCGGTATCGGGGTGAAGCTGTGGTTGTATATATAAATTGACTTATTTATCAAGTAATACTATTATTTTAGTGCATTCATGTAAGATTTCATATAAATGTGATTATTAATTCGCGTTTTATCTCTAGTTAAACAAAATCATAATGGCAACTGAGACGATGATGGTGAAAATTGAGCATCGCGCTGTAATTAAATTTCTCACTAAGCAAGGAAAAAGTCAAAAAACTATTCATGAAGAGATGGTGGCTGTTTACCAGGGTTCCGCACCTTCATTATCAACTGTGCAAAAGTGGTCAAGTGAGTTCAAGAGAGGCAGAGAGAGCATTGAAGACGACCCCCGCTCCGGCGCCCCGGCTACTGCTTGTACGGGAGAAAGCATCAAAGAAGTCGAAAAACTTGTTCTTGAGGATGTCCGAATAAAGGTGAAAATGATGGCAGAGATCACCAAGCTTTCAATTGGTACCATTCACACCATTCTTCATGACCATCTTAACCTTTCAATGGTCAGTGCAAGGTGGATGCCACGAATGCTCACAGCGCCTCAGAAAAAAGTGAGAATCGCATGCTGTAGAGAGCTTTTGGAGATGTGTAGTGAGAACGCGGACGGTATTATGGATCGAATTGTTACTGGGGACGAAACATGGGTTCACCACTATGACCCTGAAAGCAAACAAGAGTCCATGCAGTGGCATAAAAAAGGAACAGACCCCCCGAAGAAGTTCAAAGTCACTCCGTCTGCCGGGAAGCTCATGGCCACAGTTTTTTGGGACTCAAAGGGAATCTTGCTCAATGAGTACAAAAAAAAGGTGAAACCATCAACGCCACATCCTACGCTTCCACTTTGCATAATTTGCGGGAGGAAATGAAAAAGAAAAGACGGGGTAAACTCGCAGCGGGTGTGTTGCTTCTTCATAACAACGCTCCTGTTCACACGGCGCGAGTTTCCAAGGCTGCTGCGCGAGATTGTGGTTTCGAAGAAATCCAACACCCACCCTATAGTCCAGAGCTTGCCCCTAGTGATTATTTCCTGTTTCCGGATTTGAAAAAATGTCTTCGTGGAAAAAGATTTTCGGATGATGAAGAACTCAAGTCGGCAATAAATGGGTATTTTGCAGAGAAAGAGGAAATTTATTTTTTTGAGGGTTTAAAAAAGCTTATCTCAAGATGTAACAAATGCATTGATGTTAGGGGAGATTATATTGAAAAATAAAAACAATTTAAATTGAATTCTCATTTTCCTTCATATCGATACCGAGAATATTTTGAACGCCCCTCGTATAGCATCAGTGATTAACGATTATTTATTTCAATTGATTGCATGAAAGGAGCACTTTTCAGCTTCCGACAACATTCAAATCACCGTCCTCAATGAACCACAGCTCTACAAGTGTTTCGTGACACTTAACGCGTTCTGTTACAGAAAGAAGGATATTAAACAATTTTCCACTAGTCATCTTTCATCGTGACAATTGTCCAAGTTTTCATAGACTTGTCGTTTTGCGTTACAGAATTTTGTAGAAGTTGTCGAACTTCACTTGTCCCACAAGTACTTGTCGGGTTGTGTTATAGGGCCCTGGACATAACTGTTTTTATTACATGGGCCAGAATTAGTTTTTAAGGTAAATTACGTATGCTTAAGGTACAATATTCTTATTTATATTGTAAAATGTTTGTGTGGGTCCAGGCTATCGAGAAACGGTTTGGGGATAGCCACATGCGGGAAGCTTACAAGGTTCAATTGCAAGGCCGTATGCAGCAACGAGGAGAAACACTGCAACAGCTCCAAGCAGACGTGAGTAGACTGGCACATTTGTCATATCCCACAGCAGGCCAAGAAATAATCGACGAAATGGCAAAGGACGCATTCATCAGGGGAATTGCAGATTTGAAGCTACAATCAGCAGTAAGGATGGCCGGGAAAAGAACCCTTGCTGAAGCACTTGCCTTCGCTCTGGCGATGGAAGCATCCAATCAGGCTTCCAAAGGAATGCATTTCGTAAGGGAAATAGTATCTGGTGAATGCTCCTGCTCAAGACCAACTACCATGCAACGAAATATCCCGCGGGAGAGACGAAGGATGCGCTGCTGGAACTGCGATAAAGTAGGACATTTGCAAGGGCATTGTAAAGAACCGGTACGACGAGAATGCTGCCTGCACTGGGGTAACAAGCAAATAGAAAGAAAAACCGGCAGAAACGAATACAAAGAAACCGATCAAACTTCCCGAAGCCATAAGTTGGGAAATGCTTACTTCGCGGGGCAGAAGTCTGTAGCAGGAGTCGACTCCAGGGTAATTATCCCAGTCTCACAGGTAAAACAATGCAACGAAAGCCTCCCAGCAGAAGTAGTCAGTGGTAAGGAAGCGAAAGAACAGGCAACTATCCAAACGATCAGGACTGAGCCAATAGAGGGTTGGAGTATAGACGAAATCCGTTCCTCCCAACAGGCAGACAATGACATCGAACCAATATTGGCCTGGAAAGAGCACGAGGAAAGACCAAGCTGGCAGCAGATATCAGATCGGAGCCAAACTCTGAAGGCATACTGGGCACAGTGGGACTCGCTTTTTGTGCAAGATGGATTGCTGAAGAGAAAATGGGAAAGTGCAGATGGGACAACATCTCGTATGCAGCTAATTGTGCCACGGTCCAGAGTCAACCAAGTGCTCCATGAAATACATGACGGAATCTCAGGAGGCCATTTGGGAATAAATAAGACGTTGGAAAAGGTAAGGGAACGTTTCTATTGGCTAAGCGCTAAACAAGATGTCGAGAATTGGTGCAAAAAGTGCATAAGATGTGCGGCTACCAAGGGTCCAAAAGTAAAGCCACATGGACAAATGCAACAATACAATGTCGGAGCACCTTTCGAACGAATAGCCATCGACATCACTGGGCCGTTTCCCGAAACCTTTAATGGAAACCGATATACTCTCGTAGTCATGGATTACTTCAGTAAGTGGCCGGAAGTGTTTGCCATCCCAAATCAAGAGGCTAAGACCGTAGCCGAACAGATAGTCAACAACTGGGTGAGCAGATTTGGGGTCCCAATGGAGCTGCACTCTGATCAAGGGCGAAACTTTGAATCAAAAGTCTTCCAGGAAATATGCCAATATTTGGGGATAAGAAAGACAAGGACAACGCCACTACACCCTCAATCTGATGGAATGGTCGAGCGATTCAATCGGACCTTGAATGAGCATCTAACTAAGGTTGTCAGCAACTGCCATCGGGATTGGGATCGACACATACCCCTCTTCTTAATGGCCTACCGAAACGCGGTCCATAGCTCAACAGGGCACACACCATCCGAGATCTTATTTGGTCAAACAATTCGGTTGCCAAGTGAAGCAAATTTCGGATCCCCACCGACGGAGCCCAAAGAGGTGAACGAGTACGTGAATGACTTACGCAGCAGGATTCGTAAATTGCATGAAGACACCAGAGAAAAGATGAAGCTAGCAAGCAGCCGCATGAAAACTAGGTACGATATCAAGGCGAAATCTTCCGGTTTCAACGAAGGAGATCTGGTTTGGCTGTATAATCCTCAGCGTAAGAAAGGCAAATAACCAAAATTGCAACAGGACTGGGAAGGTCCATACAAGGTGATAACCCGCATTAATGACGTTGTCTACCGGATCCAGCGTGGGAATCGAGGAAAATTGAAAGTGGTCCATTTGGATAGAATGTGTCATTTCAACGGGATGCTGAATGACGAAGTTGTTCGGGACGAACAACTGTAGGGACGGAGCAATGTGATAACCACTTAAATGTGAGCAGCGACATCTAGCAGAAAATGTCGAAGACCAGAAGATTTCGATACTGGAATAACAAAGTCTCGACTGGAGAGTGGAATCGAATTTTCTAGCAAATTGGAAATTGTATGGGACGCTGGATGGCGAGGATTGTTCTCGAAGTATGTCATTCGAGTATAAATACCAGCATCCCAAAGGTATGCAAATCAGTTCTAAAGTGTAATTTGAAGTGTTAATTAGGAGAAGTGATTAAGTGGTTTAAGTAAAAGATAAGAAAAGTATAAGTGGTTGAGAAATTGGATTGTACTGAGAGAAACAATTAAATAGTGAATTGTAACTGTATTGAATAAAGGGATTTGTATTGAAAAGAATAAGTTCTATCATTTGTACCCACACAAACATTTTACAATACAATATTTACGCTTTTGGGGAAAGGATAATTCTCACATAATTCATGAAACACCATTGCACGATGATTATTTGGGCCGGTATTTGCTCCAGAACCATTATTGGGCAATCGATATCGGTGGATATTAGCGTGTCAACAATACTACTGGTTCAACAAGACGGCGCGCCATGTTACACTGCATGCCAAACACTGAACTTTTTAAAGGAAAGATTTCCGGGACGTATGGTGTCGAAAAACGGTGACATGGACTGGCCTCCAAGATCTCCAGCTTTGACCTCCGGACTTCTTTCTGTGGGGCAATTTAAAGAGCAAGGAGATTGAATTTGAGGGAGAGAGTGCTGCGATAAAAATCGAAAACGGAAAGGTTGGAGTTTACCTTACGCAGCATACATAAAATTGGTTCGTTAGAGCCATATGTGCTGGATTGGTAAATAAAAGAGACTGGGGCAACGTATATTTCGAGGGTTAGTGTAAAAGAAAATGGAGTTGTGAAGAGACGTACAATCGACGGAGCCTGACAGGAGTCGGTGAATGAAAAGAATGTCACCTGCTTCCCTTCGTTCCTCAAGGATATTCAGGTTAAAGAGTTTGAAACGTTTTCGCTGAAATGGACACCACGAGAAGGGGGCGAACGTGAGTGATGTATAGTGATCTGGCCACTTACGTATTGCAGAATTCTTTGGACCATCTTTTAACGAAGCCAAGTGATGAGTTTTCTTTAATAATTATCTCATCAATATGCGAGCGGAAATTAAGCTCCCTGTCCCATAATATGCCAAGGTCGCGGATAGACTCAACAAGGGATATAGGTTGGCCGTGGAGAAGGTAAATCCGGGGAGGAGACTTGTTGCACTTACGTGAGAAGGTAATCGATTGGCATTTGATGACATTGAGTTCTAAGCTGTTCTTGCTGTACCAGGTGGAAAAACTATTTAGATCTATTTGAAGGAGGCAGGAGTCTTGTTGTGAGGAAATGTGTTTAAACAATTTGGTATCGTCAGCAAGGAGAGAAAGTGCTGAGTGTTGAGTGACCCGTTCAAGATCGTTAATAGTTAGGATGGAGAGAAGTGGACCTAGGTGACTACATTGAGGAACACCTGAAGTGGTCAAGAAAGGGGCCGATAGGACAGACCTGAAACGAACACTATAAAGCCGATTATCCAGGTAAGAAGATATCCATTTTAACAATATCGGTTCAAAGCTCAGGACGGAAAGTTTGAACAAGATTAGTTTATCCTCAGATTTTTTTTGTATTTAACAAATTGGTAGAAGGTCTAAGGACCGTTTATGAGTTTAGATTGCGCTCTATCCAGATATCGCTGGTAGAGAACGTTATAAAACTGGGCGAATTGAAGGTATGACACGACATAGGTAGCCAGCAAAAGAATTGGATCGAAGGAAAACAGCCCATAATTTGTTTCTCTTGTTACGTAAAGAGCGAGGTCTACGAATATACCACGGGGGCCTCGTAGAAAGGGTTTTATTGCCCGAAAAGGGGACATAGAGAAAAATAGAATTGAATAATTCTCTGTAGAAGATAGAGAGGGCATCATTGAGGGACATATTGGCGATATTAAAAGAACACTTACTAAAATAAGCGTTAATTTTCCGATAATTCGGTTTATGAAAGTCGTAAGAAGAGGCAGCTGCAGATGGGTTGAGTCGGATAGGAGAGTGGGGGAAAGAGAAAGAAGAGAAAAGAGTGGGTGAATGTTATCAATGGTCGACAGTGAAAGGGGACAGAGCGCGACAGAGGAGTTTATGGGGTCTGTGGTGAAAATGAGGTCTAATTGCCTACCCATATAGTTGGAGACCCCACTAACTTCACAGTTTGAGTACATTTAGGCATTTTCCGAATGTTTGGTCATTCACGTTAGTTACCATTGTTACACAAACAAATTTTAGTTTCAGCAGAACAAGTACCATTTATGAATAATAGCTAAACGATAAACGTTTTAACAACAGAAGATAGAATTCCGTTTTAAAAACATTAAATGAAGATTTCTTAAATAGTTATGATGCTGTTAAATCGGAATTAAGTGATCTCAATGAAGGCCCCAGAAAGCCATAAATAAATGGGGGAGCACTTAAATATTTGAAAGACATTTTTATTCAGTTTATTAGTACTTAAAAATCCTATTCTATTTATCGATCCTAAATGCATGCATTTTCGACAGAAGAGTCGAATGCCAAACTTTGCCAAATGCATTTATACTCGTATATCAAATAGATCTACTTTCCTACCGCCAGATTGGTATAGTTTTTACCATACTCGTGTTCCGAGAAATTTCATGAGCCGACGGTTTATCACCTTCCGCAGAACACGGTCACTGCGACTGTGATAACTTTGCCATTGTATGGGCAAAAGATGATCTAGTGGCGACTCGATAGATAGTTACAGTTACCGAGTTGTTCCTAGCGACCATAGTTATAAGCCAATATAAGCTCTAACCTGCCATTCATTATCTCCTCAGGAAGGCAATTATAAAACAATATTTTAAAATGAGAGACAAAATGAAAAGGAAATAAGGAGCAGCGTTTCATCAAACTGAAATCGTTCAGGAGAAATTACAAAATTGTAATACAAACAAACTAAGTATTGTAAATAAAAAAGTTAAAACGAAAAACTGTACTATATGTCTTAATCACATTTATCTCTTGTACTTAATTTGCTCTTTACACTTGTTTAGTTAGAAGAACTAAATTAAATTCTTTGCTCACTTACCTGTCATGTCTTATGAATTCAACATCATGGCCAGCGTGACAATTTTTAATGCAATTTACACAAATTGCATTCCGATCGGTTGTATTGCATGTCTGACATCGATAAAAGTCATGCATTGGAAAAGATGTGTAACTGCTTATCTTGTACAAGCACTGCCCACCCGAAACAGCCTTCTCCACTTCATCCTCATTATTAAAGATGATATTTCCTTTAACTATTGGTTGAACTCCACTTGCCAGACACAATCCACCGAATTTATTTTTAAATATTTGATTCTGCTCCAGTGTAGCGGTGGCATTATTTGTTATTTCAACACCAGCAGCCTGCCCATCATAAATTCGGTTTCTTCGCAAAGTCGGATGACTTTGTGTTGAGATCAATACGCCAGCTTGAGTGTTGCGAAAAATATCATTGTCTTCCAAAATTCCCTTGCCACCGTTAAAAATGCAAATACCACCATCACGACCATCATAAATTTTGTTAAGTTTCAATGTCGGATTGGAATCGGTTTTAATCCAGACGCCTGCCATTGCATTATCGAAAATTTCGTTTTGCTCCAGCAGGCCCAAGCCACCATTGTAGACTAGTACTCCGCCGTTTTGGCCACCCCAAATTTTATTACCTTTTATAACTGGATTACTGCCAGTTCGTATTTGTACGCCCGAATACAAGTGATTGAAGATATCATTGTCTTCTAGTTTGCCATGACCATTATCGTAAAAATATACGCCAACCTAATGGTAAAAAAAAAAAAACAAAACATCATTGGCATTCATATGATATCACCGTTTTTCTTCTTTTATTTACCTGTTTGCCAGAATGAATACGGTTTCGTCTAAGAACAGGAGTACTTCCAGTTGTGATCCAGACTCCGGCCAACGTATTGGAATAAACTTCGTTTTCTTCGATAAGACCCTGTCCTTTTTCATGCACATAAATGCCTCCATGTTGACCATGATGTATTTTATTATGGCGAACAATAGGGTCACTATTGGTACGTATCTGAATACCTGCCAATGCATTACCGTAGATATTATTATGTTCAATCAAGCCCCGTCCTTCGCCGAAAATATACACCCCGCCTTGATGACCATTATAAATTTCATTCTTTCGAATAGTGGGATTGCTATTTGAGGTAATCCAAACGCCTGTAAGAAAATAAAACAATTAATGTTGTTGAATGTCATTTGTAAGCTATAAAAGTCTAATTATGTGAGTTTTATAATGTATTTCAATATGTGCTCAGATTTATTTAATCGCTGAAGATAACGCTACCACGACTAAGATTGACCATACGAATGTGGTTACGCATCCGAGCCTGAAAGAGGTTCAGTGCATAAGCGTGATCATAATAAAGAACTACAGCGACATTTCGGTTTTTGGAAAATTTTGGTATGAATTCACATAAATGGAATATTTTAGCAAGAAGAGCGAAAGCCTGATAACACTCCGCATCAATTACAAATTCGACAACATAAGCCTAATATACGCTCATCTACTCGCAGACGAAAAAGTTTTCCTCCACCAGATATATGAGCACGACGTCAAAACCGCCTTGGTGACTTTAACGCCAAATTAGAAAAACAGATCCTCTGTGGTGGAACATTTGGAAAACAGATCCTGCACCACATCATCTCTGTAAACTGACTTCGTGACAGATCCATAAATCTTCTGATGTTGCGATCGAAGCAAGGCACTGCTCCTGTATTTTAGTTGTCTGAATGTTTTGGCGGGACATTTTCGACTTACACTACCTTGATGCAACCAAAAAAATTTTTAAGTCGAACTGCAGACGTTCGCTTGAGAGACTTTTAGAGCCCTTTCCGATCGAGTCTTGCAAAACTTCTAGAGAAGTCCTTTGCTTCCAGCGCAAAAGACATATAAGACTAGCAAGCCGTCAGACGACGCATTCGGCGAAACGAAAAAAGCACTACAAAAAAGGAGAACATAGGCTTTTCAGGAAGAAAAATAAAAATATAAAGAAACCTTCCATCTAGACCATTAAAAGGAGTTATTGAAAAAATAAAAAATCGAAAGTACTACCAGAAAGTGAAAATAATAACATGGCATGCCATGGCATGCCGAAATAAGGATGGGAACGGAATAATATTCACATTCTGTGCTGAGAATGTACTACTTCTACAAATTTCTTAATGGCGAAGACGACCAACATGCTGTTGTTACGTGAAACAAACCGTGTAACGAGGAAGATAACTCCGTTCACCATACCAAGAAAAAGTCTGGATGGCGTTATCTTACCTATTGATCAAATAAAAATGCTGGATCAGATTGACTACCTGCCAAAGGGGATTGATTTGTTAAAAAAACATACACCATCTGTTAGGAATGGTCAGATGAAAACATTCAATTCAATTTATTGTTAATCAATTAAGGAAAGTACAAATAAGACTTGGTCTTTTACAGTACATTTTTTTAGAGTTACAATATAAAGCTTAAATCTATAATTGAAAAGACAGAAACAGAAGGGGAAAAAAGAAAAAAAATACAAGAATTCGGTAAAATAGAGAGAAAGAAAGATATTATAAATGAGGAAAAGAGGATTAAGGTGATTAGCTGCTGTTACAAGTATTGAAGAGCGGTAGTCTTGAATTTGTTTGTTGTTCCAATGACTTGTTTTGTTGATGTTGGAAGGCTATTCCAAGGTCTGGTAACATAAATGAAGAAGAGACGAGAAGAGTTTAGATAGTTAAAATAAAGCATTGTTAAATTGAGGGTCCTGGTAGATTGGGGAAATTGAAGTTTTTCAAATAGGTACATTGGAGATTTTTTATTGACGAGACGATGCATAAATTGGTAGCATCTAACTTTTAAGAATTGCTTAAACGTAAGGCACAAAACAAGATTGTGACAGTGCAAGATGTGATCGTATCGCGGTAATCCAAATACATATCTTATAGCAGCATTAAAAGCAACAAGTAACTTATGTTCGGATTGAGAATCAAGTTTGCAGTACACAAGAGTAGAGTAGTCAAATATAGGGAGCAACAGAGTTTTACTAATTCTTAGTTTTTTTTCTACTGGTCTAAAACTGGAAGACAACTTTCGTAGATCAGCATAAATTCGCCCAACAACAAAGTTAGTATGGTCTTTAGCAGAAAGAGAACGATTAATTTTGAATCCAAGATTTGTTACTTTTTCGACATATGGAATAGGCTTATTATTTAAAAGTATAGATGGAAAATCATGAGTTTCGAAATTAGAATCGCTTGCGATTTTTCTGGATTAAGATGCAGCCCGTTTAAAACTGACAAGTTGTAGATTCTAGATAGGTCTTCATTCGTTCTTCAGCTAATCCGACTGGCCGTGATAAGTATACTTGGGCATCGTCAGCGTAAAGGTGAATGGAGACATTTGAGCAAACTGTAGGCAGGTGATTGACATAGAAACAAAATAGTAATGGACCCAGAATGGAGCTCTGCGGAACACCCGATAATTATGCCCTAAAATCGGAACATTTGCCTCCGTAAACGACCTTTTGGTAACGATTACACAAATAATTACCTATGAGACGCACGGACTGTTCACTGAAGCCAAAGTATAACCTCAGCTTCTGACACAGTATATTGTGATTCACTCTATCAAAGGCTTTGGAAAAATCAAGCAAACAGAGCACTGTAATGTTATCCATATCGTATCTAATCTAATGTCATCGAGAATTGTTATCATAGCGGTAGGACAGCTGTGACCCACTCTAAAGCCTGATTGAACTGGAGAAAACAAACTATGTTGCTCCAAATACCTCGATATTTACATAGCGAGGATCTTTACCAAAACTTTTGATAGATATGACAAAATACTTATAGGGCGGTAGTCAGATAAATTCGATGGCTGCGGTTTTTTAGGAACAGGGAAAATTTTGGCCAATTTCCAACTATCGGGAAAAGAAGAAGAAGCTATGGAAAAATTTATAATATGTGTAAGGGAGCTTATGACATGGATCAATATCATTTTAATAAAGCGAATGGGCACACCCTCCTCACCAACAGCATTCGATTTCACAGAACGAATAACATTAATTACGTCTACTTCTGAAACAGCTTCAAAGCAAAAACTCGACGAAACAAATAATGGATTTTAAGGGGTAAAGCGAAGTTTATTGATAGATCCTGGTAAAAACGCATCATTAAGTTCATTCACATCTGGAATGATGTTTTCAACACACCAATAAAACGCAAGTTACTCCATAGTTTTTTAGAACATAAATTCGGGTTCAGTTTAGAAAAGAAATAACGTTTTTTGGCTCTTCGTGTTATAAAAGTTGAGTAATTACGAGCTTGACAAAACATTTCCCAATAAGAAATACGAGTACTCGTAGATGGCCTCTGTTTCCATTTTATATAAAGTTTGTTTCGAACCCTAATAGCATTACGAACTTCACTTGTGAACCAGGGGCAGTTTTCATTACGAACTTGAACTGTTTTTAGGGGTATATGTCTATTAAAAAGATCTAATGTAAGGGATTGAAAAAGATTCACCTTGTCATTCATAGTTGACGCATAATAACAATGAACCCACGGGAGTAAGCTTGCATCTAATTGTAAGGCATTATTGCCTACGGAACTATAATCCTTGAAGGTGAAAGATGAAGGACGAGAAGCACATGACAAGTCAACATTATAACTACAAAAAATTAGGTCGTGGTCTGATATTCCTGCATGGGAAAGCTGATCTTGAAGTAAGACTTTAGAAACAGATTAGAAACCATAAAGATGTCCAAAAGACTTGGAGGAGCTATAGGAGAAAAACGAGTGGCGTAAGAATTAACTATTGACAGCCCATCTGAATCCAAAAGTTAATAAGCATTGTTATCAACTTTTAAAAGATCAGCGTTGAAATCGCCACAAACTAACAATAGGCCTCAAAATAGGCCTCTGTTTCGGCGATTACTTCTTCATCGGTCTTAGATCTCTTTCCGGCGAGCATTCTTTTGAGGTCTGCGAACAGGAAATAGTCGCTGGGGGCCAAATCTGGAGAATACGGTGGGTAGGGAAGCAATTCGTAGCCGAATCATCGACTTGTGACACGGTGCATTGTTTTGATGAAACAGCACTTTCTTTTTCTTCAAATGCGGCCGTTTTTCTGCTCCAACAACGCAATGTAATAGTCGCTGTTGATAGTCTGCCCCTTTTGGAGATAGTCGATGAAAATTATTCTATGTGCATCCCAAAATAAGGATACCATAACCTTGCCAGCCGACTGTTGAATTTTTGGTCGTTTTGGACGAGGTTCGTCGCCTGCTCGCCACTCAGCTGACTGCCGACTTGACTCTGGTGTGAAGTGATGGAGCCAAGTTTCATCCATTGTCACATACCGACGCAAAAATTCGGCTTTATTGCGGTTGAACAGCTTTAATCAATCTGAATCATCAACACGTTGTTGTTTTTGGTGTCGACAGTGAGCAAACGCGGCACCCACTTTGAACAGAGCTTTCGCATGTCCAAATATTCGTGTATGATATATCCAACATGCTCTTTTGATATCTTCAGAGCCTCAGCTATCTCTATCAACTTCACTTTACGGTCATACGAAAACATTTTGTGGACTTTTTTGATGTTTTCATCTGAAACACCCTCTTTTGGACGTCCAATGCGTGCATCATCTTCGGTGCTTGTATGACCACTTTTAAATTTTTCAATCCACTTGCGAATGGCTATTTCGGCTGGTGCAGAGTCCGGGTAACACTTATTAAGCCATTTCTTTGCATCGGCTGCATTTTTTCCCATCAAAAAGCAATGACAAATCAACACACGAAATTGCTTTGAATCCATTTTTTTTTTCAACAATAACAATAGTTGCTTCACTCACAACGCTATATTTCGAGAACTAATCGTCCGACAGCTGTTAAATTTATACACGTATCTTTTGAAGGTTGGTACTAACTGAAAATGGTATGGATTTAATTCAAGTGGTGCCCTCTCTTAGAAACGGCACGGACTTTTGAGCCCATGTGTTATAATGTGCTCATAAAGTGCAGTGAACTCGTGCAGAGCAGAAAGAAAGGGTTCTGAAGAGTTCGGATTGTAAGCTACACTAATAACGCACTTTGTGATCCCATCTGTAACTTCTAACAGCAAGTATTCAATCGCGCCTTTCTCGGATTTGCGAGCTATTTTATGAGTAAGCGAGTTGCTGTAGTACACCGTAACTCCCCCGCCTATAGTATTAGTAACTCTATCATTTCGAATTAGATTATACCCCGGAATATAATATAATTGATCTATTGCACTACTTTACGGTTGAGTGAAATCTAACCATTGTTTTTCTAATTTTCCATTCCATCTAAACTGCTCCAAATATGAGAAATCAGTTTATCTACCGTACTATGTGAAATCTTATATCATCACTTATAAAACCTTATAAGTCAGCTTACGGCAGACCTTGAAAAATGAGCAGGAATAGCATTTATAGACGAATTATTATAGCTATGCTTATATGGACTCCGAACGGCGGCAGTGTGATCTTTGGTTTACGATTACTATTGCCTATTAAGTACCATATACAAAATAACAATCCTGATTTCTCTTTCCCTTACTAGAGTATATAGCTATGTATGCACATATCCGTGCGTGATCACTGTTTGAGATTGAACACTTAAACGCATATATCATTTATCATTACGGATATAAAATTTGTTTCAATAACTAATTTCGTCACCTTAAATTCTAAACATGAAAGCTTGTTACTCCCTGCACTTTAATGTCGTAAAAGTTCATGGTTCAAGTTCACTCATTTGCATACTGTAAACTCTCTTTGATAGCACTACCTTTAATTATTATTTTATCTCCTGTACACATGTATGTATGTATCATAGAATTATTGTACGAGCAACACTACGAGTCTAATATGTCTTCGGATAATTCAACAACCATCGCTAATCTATTTGCCAATTTTTTTAGTCAATCGTTTTCGGCCCAATCTGACGACTCCGATCCTGAATACTTTTCTTACCTAAACGACTGTTGTCAAATATCTACTTCATCAGTTGGACCAGTTACTAGACAAAATACATAAACTGAAAGACGATTTTTCTCCAGGTCCTGATGGATGGTCCGCAGTTGTCTTAAAAAATGTGCTGATAATCTAATTCATCGCCTCACTAGTATTTTCAAACCATCAGACAAGGCTCTTCCTAATCTCTGGAAAAGCGCTTTTATTACGCCTAAACCATCTTGCATCCTCAAGGTTTTTGAAAGTATTTTGAAGATATTTTCAATGTAAATCTATATTTGCAAACTACCAACATGTTTTTCTCAAAGGCAGATCAACGATCACGAACCTCATTGAGTTTGTTTCTAGTACACTGTGCGCCCTAGAGCAAGGGAAAGAAATTGATGTAATCGCCACGGACTTCAGTAAGACCTTTGATGAAATCTCACACAAGTTAATACTATTCAAACTCAAAGCTTTTGTTTTCGAACCGCTTGGGTTAATTCCTGCGCTACTATCTTGTCCATTTTCGTTCCCTTTTTTCTGACTCAATTCTCGGCACTTCGGGTATGCCACAAGGCAGTCATCTAGGCCCATTATTTTTTATTTAGACTATTAACGATGTGGTTAACGTCATAAAGCACTCGCACATATCTATCTATGCCGATGAGAGGCTTTCAAGCCTCTCTGACTCTCAACTTTTACAAGATGATCTTAATAGATTCTCGATATGATGCCATAAAAACTTTCCCGAGCTCAACATAGAAAAATGCCAACCCATTTCTTACTCCCGGGGGCGTTTGGCACTTCCAACCCGCACCTATTATTTATTAAATCAAAAAGTAGCTGCAGTTACTTCAATGCGGGACTTGGATGTAATTTGTGATACACAGCTCAATTTATTATCACCCATATTAACTCCGTAATTAGCAAAGCTACTCGTAACTCCGCTCTCGGATTTGTCAAACGATGGTCTAAAGAAAATTGGTAATCCGTTGGGTAAATATCAGGAGAGTACGATGGATGCGGAAGAATTTCAAATTACAGCTGCAGCAGCATTGTCATGCAAAAGGATCGGACCGTGCCTATTGACCAACGCAGGTTGCCAATTTGGCATGCAATATGTCGATTTCCACACAATATTTGATAGCGTTTATCGTTTCTGCTGGTTGAAGAAATGAAAAGTGGATTGGTCCTTTCGATGTCCACCAAATTGTCACCATAACCTTTTTTGGGTGAAGATGTGGAGATGGAGATGTGTTTTGGTCGGTTTGGTTTTTCATCTGCATCCAACCACTACCCAGATCTTTTACGATTATTATAAAATATCCACTTTTCATCACAGGTGACTATCCGGTGCAAAAACGGTTCAGTTTGTTTTCTTAATGTAAGCGCTGCGCACATTTCCATTCGCCGTAGTTTTTTGGGATTCGTTCAGTTCACGGGGCACCCACTTATCGAGTTTCTTTACCTTTCCTATGAGAAAAAGGTGTCGACCAAAGAACTGCATTGAGTATGATCGTGTCGATTCGATCATTGTCGTCAAAAATTCGATACAAGTCAATCGAATGCATGGTAGATGTATGCTCGTTCAAGCTGCGCACTCGAAACAAAAATTCTTGGGCAAACATGTATGAGACACGACATTATTTTTTCGAGTTCGTGCGGTAGTGTACTATTACTGATTTTTAATCTCGTGTATGTCTCGACACGAATAAATGTTACCGAACGGATGGATGTCTCCATATGCATGAATTCATCGCGAGTGTATGGTATATTCGAGTGTTTCGAGTATCTCTATTGTCTCGAGTGTGTTCAACCACAGGAACAAACGAAAATGCGTTAACTTTCATTCTTTACTGATAAAGCCCAGTACTGTGTTCGATTCCACGTGAAATTTCCCGAAAAACTCCATATAAAAAAAACTGCTCGTGAAATAATTGTCAAAATTTCCAAATATTTCCGCCAAAGTAGTACTCTGTTTCCTCTCATGAAATATTATCAACATGAATCTAAGCAGTCGCCTGCAACATTTTTTCACGCCAATTTAAATGCCTGTGTCATTTAAATGTACGTGAAAAGTGACAGATAAGAGAAAAACTGACAGTATCCGAGCTGAAGTCACAGAATTCCTTGATTTGTTTGTGTATTCTCTTTATTCTTTGTATTTTTTTAGTTGTTATATTTTTAACTTTCCGAAAAGACAGAATTGCCGTATCCAGAAATACCAAAAAGAAAAACAATATTCATATATCAGATGCCAGATGTAACTATCTACTCCGCTGACTTTTCCCAGCAACATTTATTTTTGAAACGTCATATTCCACGACTGAAAAATGTATGTTGCCAGTGGATTTTCACGTGAATGAACAGAGTACTAGCCTTAAAGAAAAAAAAATCATAATTACAACATACAAGAAAAACAAAAAACACGACATATGAAATGTAATACTGTTTTGCGTATGGACATGGGTAAGGGTATATTCGAGTGTCTGCAGTATCTCGATTGTGTCGAGTGTGTTCAACCACCCGAACAAACGATCATTATTTGCTAATACTGCACAAAATACCCCAACACTCGAATGCATGTATCTGCATGACTCGAATCTTTCAACCAACATGTATTTTTTAAGTTCATGAGCAAACGATTATTCCTTGCTGCTCAACGAAAGTGATTGTTCAAACCAAATCTGAGTCATTGATCGGGTATACACAAATATAAAGTACCCGTTGCAGCTCTCTGGTGTCGACTTATTGTCATTGGGGATACTCCCATGCTTTGCGCAATCTCCCGCACCGATTTCGTTGGGTGCGCATCGACCGTTGCTCTTAAAACATCGTCGCCAACTAACGTTTGGGATTCCCACGTGGTTCATTTTCGAGGCAGACATCTCCCGAACCCATTTTAAATTCGTAAAGGTAGAAAGTTCGAATTTGAACTGCCGACAGCATGGTAAATGATTCCTAGAAAAAAAAATAACGGTACTTGTAACGAACTCTACAATTTAACGCTCTGGCACAGATGTTCACTCGAGAACTTCTTATTTCCGACTGAGCGAAAATCGGACATTTCATGGATATATTACATACCTATTGTAATCATAATCACGTTATTTAATTAGGTCGAATATTACGTAAATAAATAAACATTCACAGACTAGTCAAATTAAAATTTGTGAATCACGAGTGTATGAGTTTTTCTTCTCGTGGAAAAAGGGATAAACATTTTGTTATCAAGTTAAGGGTGAAAAGCACCGCTACAATGCTCGCATAATGGTAGCCTTAACACGCTCATCATCGCGTTTTTACATTGAGTCTAACATGGATATCGGATGAGCGGCAACTACTTGAAAATTCGCATGACCATTTGGAATTAAATAAAATTTCAGAATTCTGGGGTCTTCCCTTTTAATTTTAGCCAAAAGAAAGACCACACCTACTTTTGTTTTGTTTATGGAGATTGTTACCCGTGTTACCCATAGAAGTGTTGCAAAAAATTGTCAAAGTTAGATCATCAATCTATACATACGAGTATCTAAGAAAATTTTAGACAATGCCCTAAACAAATAACTTTACGTATAAAAGCTTACTCTTTAAGTTTGAGTTACGTCCATTGTAGCAACTGTTGACTGCTTAGTATGATATTTACACTTTAGCAATCAGTAGTCAAACAATACGGTTCGTAAGCTTGATTTACCTCGACATGAAAGTTTTCAAGCAACTTTATGTACACACTTATACTTGTAGGCTTAAACAATTAATTAATAACTTTCTAGAGTTCTCATTCAATTGGTGTATGTCACGCCCTTTAGTACTAGATTGTCATTTAAATTTGTGTTTTGCACGTCTACAACGGAGGAGTAGTCGATATGGGTTTCGTGATAGCAGCTAATATATTTTCCCCTCGATGCACAGACAATCAAAGATTCGCAGTAAGTGAAAACAATCAACAGCTTCGCATCTGCTACCACTCTTAAAAATCGAAATTCTGCTTTAAAAGCAGTTCTACTTTGGTCTCTCATTTAATGCAAACAAATAATTATACAATAGATAAATCGCAGGAAAACTACTCGTATGTATTGACTTTTTGGTGTAACTTGAGGGTTACCGAAGCAAAACAAAAACAAAAAAAAAAATGTCCACATGGGATTACAGAACTTTTTGCAGAATCATCAATTCGTAGAGTTCTAGATAGTGAAAACGATTTTTTGGTCGCTTCGCTTATGGAAAGACCATTTTGTTTGTCTGGGATAACAGTTGCAGCTTGTTAAGAAAGATATGGTATATTTATTTTAAAAAGACGTTCGATAATTTTAGTCAAAAGGAGAACTACATTGTCTTGTGGAGGACAGCTATCTATTGTCGAAGTTTATTAGGAAGCAATATTGATATAATGATATATTTTGAAAAGGAAACGGTTTTATTTGAGACTATGCTTCTCTATGAGACTTCACATGATGAAGTAATCACATACCGTGATAGAAAAATCACGTGTAGCCGGCGAAATATATGACAAAGAGTTGAATAGAGTTAATATGCGCTGCCGAAAACCGAACACAAAGGAAGGCACTGTGAAATGGGACAGATGTCTCTGGTGTTTAACGTAGGTACCTGCCGTGAGGGCTTAAGCCTATGGTGCGTCTTCGCACAAGATATCAAAACAATGCGTTGATAAGCGCCCATCGGGTAGTACAAGTACTACCACCAGTACCAGATTCGAAGTCGTGTGTAAGGCACGAACTTCCCGATTGGTGAAGGGTCGAGTCCTATCTAATACCTCAGCCATTCTGTGGGCCATGGCACCCGGTTGCAATGCAACTCCACATCGAGTAAACCAGTTGGTTCCATGGCAATCCCATGGCCCAGCACAGGTCGTAGTACACTACAACATATGTCAAGCCATGAGATGTCCAAGATCCATTCGGTCCATTCTCCCCGCGATTTTGGGTATAAACCTACAGCCACCACGATACTCCCACAAGGGGGCCAACTCCTAGGTCAGGCCGGAACCATAGTTCCGGGGGCTCCTGACCTCCCGTGGTACCAGAATATAGCTTCCGGTCAAGCTTCGCAACCTTGAGGTTACTTCCAGTTGGGCACCTCACTGCCCAGGACTAGCGGCCTTGCAACAAAAAGCTCCTACAATCTTCCCGCTAGCTGCCTACTGCGCCTTCTATTAAATACTTCTTTTGCAAAACTACGGGTTCTTTCAAACCGTACGGTATCAGTGATAATTCCACTGACATCGTAGGTCTCACCATTAAAGGTGATGCCCATAGCCTGCAAGTTCCTTATGTCAGCGTAATTGGGACACTCACATAGGACATGAAGCCAGTCCTCATAGGTAGCTCCACATGAGCAGCTCGCAACCTCACTAAGCCCCCTCTTATGCAAGAATGCATTAAGAGAGCCATGCCCGGTCAACAGAAAGCCCAGGCTGAGGTTAAAATTCCGTTCAGGAAAAACTCGCATGGTTAGCACATCCCTTAGGAAGCCATTTACGCTAGTATCCCATCTAGATTGCCATCTAGATAGAACACATGCGTGTAGCAAGGTTTTACGCTGCTTCAGGGATAGGCCATCCATTTCTTCCGGGGAAACCCAATCGCGCTCGTTTAGAGGGAGACCTTTTCTGATCTTGAAAGCAATAGCACGTCGCATCACTTCCAGGTCCAGAGGTGGCACTCCAAGCAACACCTGCATTGCCTCTGTGGAGACAGTGTGGCACACCGGTAAACAGCCAAGTAAGGCGACTTTTTGACAAGTCAAATGGCCTTTGGCCATCAACAGTCATAACTCTGTCGTACCATACCGATGCTCCATATGTTGCACAGGCAACAAATAGGCCATCGTATATGATACGAACAGAACGCCTGTTGAGTCCCCAGTCAGATCGTAAAATGCGCCTTACCTGGCCTACAGCACTCAGCATACGTAGTCTAGTACGAACCAGGTGAGGCGTGAAGTTCATACACTCACCCATCGTTATGGCCAGATATGTGACCTCAGTCACACATCTAATGCCAACGCTGTTCAAATGTATCTTAGGAGCCCGACGTCTTACGTTCAACTTGCCCTTGAACTTCATTAAGACGGTCTTGTCCTGCGACACACTTACCCCTACGCTTTCTCCCCATTTAGCAACGACTGCTAGAGCTCTTTCTCCTACTGCCTCGATTTCGGCCCTAGACTGGCCTTCGAGGATAAGGAGCAGGTCATCTGCATATGGGCAGCACCCACAGAGCTCGTTTAGTCGCCGCAAGAGTGGATCCATCATCAGGTTCCAAATAAAAGGACCACAGATGGACCCCTGGGGGCAACCTCTCTCAACATTTATTGATACGCTGTCGTGTGCACTTACCACACTCGCTTTTCTGTCGGAAAAGTAGCTTCCCAAAGCCCAATTTCCCGACAGCCCAATTCCTGCAACCTGGTTACTATTTTGCTCCAGTTTAAGTTATCAAAAGCACCTTTGAAGTCAATAAAGATGCCTATAACCACACTGGCCCTGCTTCTGCCCGAATTGGAAGGGGGACATTGGTTCCGCCATGCTCTCTGAAACCCTTTCCACCATAACACTTTCCAGTACTTTTCCCAGTACCGGAAGCAGGCTGATGCCGATAAGATTTAGGGTCAGACCTATTCTTATCGGTGGACTTCAGGAGCACAACCACCCTTACCACCTTCCAATCCTTGGGGAAGTAGCTACAAGTAATACATTTGCTGTACAGTCCGAGAAGGTATTCTGGGACGGCCTTCCAGATGGCTCTCACCATCTCTCCGGTCATTCGATCAGCTCCAGGAGATCTCCTGGAGCGAAGAAGTGAAACACCATAGTCGACTTCTTCAGTTCTTAACTCCGGAGGGATCGGAGGCTCTTCATATGAAGAGTCCTCAAAGCGCTCCTCTCTCGGGAAGAACTGACCAAGCAATGCAGTAAGGCAGTCTTTCCATGTGGATAAAACCGTATTATCTACACGTATGCCTTCAATGTCAGCAGTCTTTTTAGCTCTACGGCAAATCTTGTATAGTTTGCCCCAGGGATCATCTCTATTATTAGAGGCAAAGTTCCTCCAGTGAGACTCCTTTGTGCTGACAATGAGTCGCTTGTACTCAGCGAAATGCTTGTACTGTGAAATGGGACACCAATTAACTATATATTAGGTGATTGACATTGAAGATAATACACGGACGGGTTTCTTTGTTTGAGCTCCGCGAAAAGTGGTCACAGCTGAGATAATACGTGTTTAAAATTCAATTCATCAATCGCAAGTAGCGCAACTTCCCTTCATTTTGATATATATAATAATTCGTGTATAAATCGATTTCTGATTTAGCGAAATATCTCGAAATATCAAGAAATTGTGAAGTGGGAAGTGGAAATTGTTTCACACCAAACATTGAAATCATTATTAAAAGGAGTTCATAGTTATGTTATTTCGTATCAGAGGCTTGTAAAGTGTTTACTTATACAAGGTGGTGCAAAATTAATTACTCTATCGGAAGATGGTATAATTTTTGCAAATGACGTAGTACGTCAATCATATTTGACATTTGTGAACTAGACAGCTGCAGTATACAAACAGACAAGCAAATGGAGCGCTATACTCCGCAAGAGCATAGAATATAACTGTGTCGATGTTTTCGACCAATAATCGGTCGGTGGTGTTAGCGCAGCCTGAATTTCGACGCCGATTTCCTAATCGTGTCAGGCCAACTGGGCACACTTTCCGGCGCTTAGCTACTCGACTCGAAGAGAGTTGAACCAAAGGATACCATGCAGGGCGTGGCCACTACCGGACTGCTCGTTCGGCCGAGTATATCGCAGCTGTGGCTGCCGATATCGCTGAGAACGAAGAAACATCAACCAGACAACGGGCCATGCAATTGGGCATCACCAGACCCATTTTAGTGAACGACTTACAAATATTCCCGTACAAAGTACAAACAGTGCATCAGTTAATGCCTTCTGACCGTCAATCGCGTGTTAATTACTGTAAAGCCATCCTCAATCTCAACAACGAAGAGGACGATTTTGTGTCGAAAATCATCATGAGCGACGAGGCGCATTTCCACTTAAGCGGTTACGTCAATAAGCAAAATCTTCATTTCTGGGGCACTGAAAATCCGCGAGAGCCATTACATCCACTCAAAGCCACTGTGTGGCGCGGTGTTCACGCGGGAGGAGTGATTGGGCCGTATTTTTTTTTGAGAACGCCATAGGCAACACGGTCACTGTTACTGGCGAACGCTACAGGGCCATGATAAACGACTTCTTACTGCCGGAATTGGATGAGCGGGGCTTGGTGAACATGTGGTTTCAACAAGACGGTGCAACTGCACACACAGCACGAGCCACAATGCATACTGTGAAGGAAGCGTTTCCTGGTCGCGTAATCTCCCGTTTTAGCGATTTGGCATGGCCAGCAAGATCGCCTGATTTAACCCAGACTTCTTTGTTTGGGGCTCCTGGAAATCGCGGGTGCCAACAAACCTCATACAATCGCAGCCACTTAACAGAAACAATTGTAAAGGTCCAAATAAAGATTTCCATCACTCAAAATCTTTTTTTTTTTTTTTTTTTTTTTGTAAAAAAGTAATTCAAAAATAAAATTGGATGATTAATTTTGCGCCACCTTGTAGAAAGAGGCGCGGCCCCCCTTCATTTGATATATAGATTGTGCGAATCGGTTTCTAGAAATATAAAGAATATAATTCATGAATTGAATTGCATGACACTTATCGAAAAGTTTTTTTTATTTAAAGACTCAAGTGGGTATGAATATATTTAATATATTTATAATGCCTGCACTTAACACATGTTAAGTTTTTTGGCAAATGCGATAGAGAGAGAAAAAAAGACTTCTGGGCTCGGTGGTAATTTCCCTCCATGGGTGGCATCCAATATTTAATAGGGAGATTAAATTGTTAGTGGAAATTGGGTGGTTATTGTTTTCGAGTCAATTACTCATCTTACTTGATATTAGTTAATGGAAAACATAAATTTCCTTCGAGTGCGGTTGGCATTTGAACACTGAACCTTCCGATTTGGAAACCACTTGAGCCACTGCCACCCGTAAAGGGAAGAAGCGCAACACCTGTAAACAAAAGGAGACACTGGGAAACATATGCTCAGTCGCCAACTAAAGAAGAGCAAATAGCTGTAGGACTCATGTCAGGATTTGATGTCATGATGCTCGATGACAGATTTACCAACGAAATCGGATATTGAGGGACACAGTAATGAAATTCGTAACCTGAGAGAGACCAACGAGTCGTAACAGCACTTGAGAAGTAGTTTCTTGAAAGGAAAACAAATGAACGCAGTACAGTTGCCCATATTCCTATGGCAAATTGCACTGACGCTTCGGATAAAGCCAAGGCTGAAGTCAAATAACGGGTTCATACCCAATAAAGATCGACCGGTAGTAGTACGGGAAAAATAAAACGTCCACAAAAACTCTAAAAGGAAATTCAAGCTAAAAACAACAATACGCAAATAAAAATAAGAGAACAAAAACTGTTTGTTGAAACAAGACCATTTATTTTGACAATAGGTCCGTTCGCGTACTTTTTGGACTAAATGTATAGGAGGAGCGAGAATAGAATTCTCTCTCGGAGAGAAAATTTGTTAAAATGTAATGGCGTTTTCGATTGGCGGACAGAAATCTTCTTTTTGCACTTCGAAGAGAAAGAAATTACATTGGCACTCCTCTCAGATTTTCAGAAGCAAAATTTCTCCTCTGGATTTTATATCACAATGACTAACCTATAGTATAGGTCTGTTCCAGAACTGTAAAAATTTGTACAAAAACCTGTTCCCGCAGAAAAAAAATTTGTAAAAGAGAATGCATTTTTGAGAGAGTAATTCCTTTCGCCACCCTCCCAATTCTTATAAATTTCTACACGAGATTTTTCTTTGGATAGGAATTGCAAAAACGGCAAATCAATTAAATTTTAAAAGAACTGTCAAATTTGTAAGTTTAAACTTGTGTGAATATTGCGACTATTTTATGCAAATTGACTCAAAAGATGACTGACGTGGACAAAGATGAGAAAAAAGAGCTTCAATATTGAAGCGAATTGTTCGCCTAATACAATAAAACTCATTAAACGCACATTACTCGTACATCAATAAAATCGTAATAATAACCAACCTAAAAATCTCCCTCCTGTTGTACAATTTCTTTTTTGTTTTGTTTTTACTTGTTACTTTTGACGTTTCAAACACATTTTACAAAAACGTGTTTTCGTGAGATCCTGGGTTTAAGAGAGAATTTATTCCTACTTCTGTAGCAAATTGTTACAAATGTTACAAAAATATAAATGTCAAATAGTATTATGTGTCAAACTAGATTTTTGTTTTCGAGCAATTCACTGTTTTTGGCTTCAAAGTCAAAACAAGTTTTTAGTGTTCCATTTTAGCCCAAATTGCCCAACTTCCGGAGAGAAACCAATCGAAAATACCATAAGCGAACGGATTTTAGACAGTTTTGAACAGACATATCTCAACTGTCTTTATTTTGCTTTTAATGAATTTAGCAGTTTTCTTATATGAAATCTAGGAACTTCAAGGCGAAGATTATTTAAACTCAGACACATCTGAATGAGTTGAGTTCTTTCGATAATTGGTCTTTCTATTGTCCATCTATATGTATGTAATTTGTAGATGCCTGAAGGTGTTTTGTAAACACTTTCTAAAAACATTTTCCATTTGAAACTTTAATAATTAATTAGTCTTCTATTCAAATCGCACTTATTTTTGCCAAAATAAAGTAAACAAATGTTCCATTTCGAAATATACTAGGTGGGGTGAAAAGTAACCTCCTTGACCGCCAGAATGCGCTGCTACTGCAAAAAAGGTTATGGTGCCTTGAAGTCCGTTCATATTTAGGCAGACATGCCAAATTTCAGTGCGATAATGTCGTTAGTTTTGTTTTGACAGCTGATTGTTGTTGACGTGTTTGGCATCATGTTGAGTATGGACAAAAACGATTTTCGTTCTCTCATAAAACTTACGTGCCTAAGGAGTTATACCCTTTTACTGTTGCCAGGGCGCGGGCGGAAAGGTAGAAGGAGGAGAAAGAAAATTGGTTTTTTGTAGTGGTTTGAAACTCAGGTGTGTTTGGTTTCGATATTCGCTCTCCAGGGGGTGAGAGTCCGAATAGGACGGAGAGATTTTACTTCCCTCAGAGTGATTCGAAGGTTATAATTCACACTATTTTTTTTGTGCTTGAAACTCTACAACAGCCAGCCAAATCTACGTGTCAGTGTTATGCCTTCACAAGCAGAATGAGAAGCGATTGCTAGTACCACTACACCACGGCCACCCCTTACTGGCTGACCGGAAAGTGAAGGTGCGCGAGCTATCAGATACCACAAAGATTAGTACTGAGCGCAAACGCCATATTTTAGGCAATATTCTGCATATGAAAAAGTTATCCTGTCGCTGTGCCGCGCATGCTCACTCCTGACCAAAAACACGAACGCGAGAGCACTTCGAAAGAGTGTTTGGACTTGCTGATGCGGAATCGGGCGGACTTTTGGCGTCGATTGGTAACTGTTGATGAAACTTGGATCCACTATTACACACCAGAGAACAGAATGAGTGCCCGGCAATGGACTAAAACCGGCATGAGTGCTCCGAAGCGGCCGAGGTAGGCTCGATGGGTCGGAAAGATTATAGCGTCGGTTTTCTGGGATTGTCATGGGCTACTCTTCGTGGACTACCTCGAAAAAGGAAAAACCATCAACAGCGAGTATTACTGTGCATTATTGGAGCGATTGAAGGCCGAAATCGCTGCAAAACGGCCTCACATGAAGCGAAAAAAGTTTGTTTTTGCAAGACAATGCGCCGGCGCACAAGAGCATCGCAACCACGGCTAAAATCAATGACTTACGGCTCCAATTGCTGTCGCATTCACCGTATTCGCCCGATTTGGCTCCCTCGGACTATTATCTCTTCCTAAACCTCAAAAGATGGCTCATCAATAAAAAATTCAGCTCACGCGAGCAAATCATCGACGCCACGGAGGAGTATTTTGCAGACCTTCCGGAAAATTACTTTTCGGACGGGATCAAAAGTTGGAAAATCGCTGGAATAAGTTTATCAAGCTAAGAATAAAATAAAAAAACATTTAAAAAAAAATAAATTCATTCCCAAGAAGGTTACTTTTCACTAGGTGGGGTCAATTAATGAATCAATTAATGAATCAAATCAAAGTGCATTTAAAATGAATGCATCGGTTCCCACTAGATCACCGATATCAAGCAATATTGAGCGCAATAAGTACTTAGATGGTGGACCGCATGGGACCTCGGCACTATCCCCGCGTGCTGTTGGCAATGGAGTACAATGAACCATTCATTACCGCCCCGACGTAAGATCTCGGACTTTACAAATTTATTTGTATTTTATCCTTTGAAAATAAAATTGAATAAAATAAATAAACTTTTTGAACTAATAGCGGCCCATACACGGTCAATAGAGGATTGAGGCTACCCCTTACACAATTCAATTGATTGACCTCAAATTGTTTGTTCTTGTGAGTTTTCTTGGCGTACGGATGTGCGATGAGTGATATGGACGATTGCATTTCTACATTGCTCTTACCCCAGACATGTTTCCTCTACCGCGACACAAAACACAATGAACTATTGATTACATCACATCAATCAGCATGACGTACATCATGCAAAATAAAACATGCTTTGATTTTCACCAATCAGAGGGCAAATTACATCAAACATTATCGAATGAGTATCGAATGAAAACTGTTAATCCCAGCTTTACTACAAAAGGGCATCCCCCAACTGCTACCTGTACTAATCAACTTATTCAGAGCTAGCTACGCATGGAGATATTTACCAAAAAATTGGAAGGAGGTTGCTGTCAAATACATACCTAAGGTAGGACGCAGACCGTCTGAAATACCAAAGCCATGTAGACCAATCAGCCTCACTTCCTTTTTCCTCAAAACTATGGAAAATAAAATCCTCGACAGACATATCAGAGACGGGGCACTTCAAATGAACCCCCTTCACAAATATCAATAAGCCTATCAAGCTGGAAAATCAACCACATACGCCCTACAAAATCTTACCACAAGAATTGAAAAATCTCTTACAGATAAATAAGTAGCGGTGGGTTGTTTCTTCGATATAGAAGAAGCATTTGACAACACAGAATTCTCCCAGATATATAGAGGCATTCAAAACATGGGAGTTGACGACACCACATGTAAATGGATAAAATGTATGCTAGAGGATAAAATAATAAAAACCTCATTAGGCAACAATAAACTCAGTGTGATAATTACGAAAGGATATCCTAAGGTAGGAGTACTATTGCCCCTACTGTGGTCAATCGTATTTAATGAACTACTTATTATACTCAGCAATGATGGCTTCTATGTCCCAGGATATGCAGACGACATTGCTATCCTATCAGAGTTAAATTTGAGAATACAATTACGGATCACCTCCAGAGGGCTTTGAATCTATTTGCTGAATGGTGCACAAAAGTTGGCCTCAAAGCCAATCCCAAGAAAAGCACTATTATTAGATTGACCAAGAGAAAAAGGCGAGAAAGACTCAAAAATGGCCACTCTCTTCGGTGAAACAATAGAGTCCTCAACGGGAGTCAAATATTTAGGAATCACACTGGATGAAAAACTTACGTGGAACACTCATCTTTCTAAGACTATCGACAAGGCCAAGACCTCACTATGGACCAGCAAAAGTCTAGTAAAAAAAAAAGGGAACTTAATCCCAAAATGATAATGTGGATGTACACAATAATAAAGAGACCTATCATCAAGTATACATAAGACAACGCAGAGGTCAACACAGGCTAAACTCAACAACATACAGAGACTATCCTGTGTTTGTGTAACTGCGGCTGCGCTTGAAGTTATCCTAAACATCCCATCATTTCAACTAGAACTCATGAACGAAGGAATGGCAAATGCCTACATGCTCATCATAGAAGATGAATCTAATTACAAAATAGTTCATACAGCAATCCTTCATGAATTCAGAAAAAACCAACCACTTGGAATACACTTAATAGACAAATGTCTACCACGATATAATATTCCGCACAACTTTAAAGTTACATTTCCAGACTGTGTTCACTGGAACAGGAAAAACCAACATTTGCCAAGGACTCACATGTGTAGTACATAGACGGATCCAAAACAATTCAACAATTTACTCGTATTATTATTTCAAATAGAAAAAAAAATGTTAAAGAAAAAATAAAACATTAAAATGAATAACAATGGAAAATGAATGCATATACTCGTGCGTGTATGCATGTATAAATTGCACTAGGAAAAATTTCACTCCGTTACATCGATCATCAACAAAGATGTAGACGACGCTAAACACTTCCCCTGTTCAACAGTCAACAATTGTTATATATGGTTCAATGTATGTTTGGTAAGTTTTCTGTTTTCCAATGCTTGCTGTGCGTTAGTTTTTTGTATTTTTTGGTTTTTTGTTTTTTAACCTGTGACTACCTAATCACAACATAAACATTTCTTGCATATAATTCATAATTCTGTTTGCTTTTCTTCGGAGGGAAAATTCAAATTCAAAGTTAACAACAGCAACAAAAAAACTATGTAAACCGCCATTTGCGATTGCTGGCAGTAAAAATTATGAGCCGCCACTCTAAGATCACAAATGGTGCGTAATTCTTCAATTGACTTTTTTTTATCTGTTTTTGGTTTTGTTTTTCTACCAAGTCTAATTTTGATACGCTAAATGGTTAGAATCCAAAAGCGAAAAATTGATGAACAATTGAAAATTTAAAATAAACTACGAGGACGATGACTTCTGAATGATGGTCCTTGGACATCATCTGCATTTTCAGTTGGTTGATGAGTTGTTTTCTATTTTTTCTGCATTGAAAGGGAAGAAAAACTGATTAAACTTCAGGAAAATTGTATAAAATATAGGAACATGGTGGCTTGTAAAAATGTGTCGAATGTCGATATGTTGACGATAAATGCAACATTCTGTGGTGGTTGTAAAAAAAAATTAACGTGTAAGCGTGGGTTATAATCCTACAAGTCCCTGCATTTGTAAGGCACATCATTAAAGTGAAGGCTGTCAGGTGAATTCTATGAACCATCACTGACGCGGTGATGCGTTTATAAATTTGAGGACATTGGCACCTTTGTATTGTCTACAGCTGTTGTTGAAGCAGTAGCTGAGGCATTCAATGAATTCCCGTTGGCAAGGGAATTATTCCGGGATCGCGGAGTTCCCCTTCTGGAGCGATTGGACCTTCGGCTACCATTTGATTTTGTAGTAGAGTCAGGTTGCATTTGTTTTTTGGCCTCTTGACTAGCATCACCAGCTGCATGGTTCTCCTTGTTGCGAACTGATCGTCTGGGAGCCCTCCGATTAGACTTGATCAGCGGCTTAATAGTTGTCTTGGCTGGATCATAATAACTATCAAACAAGTCGATGAGTTCGGTTTTATCTTCTTGTTTTAGATCTTCAATAGCCTGAATCACCTCGACCAGCCTTCTTTTCAGTCCAGAGTGTATTCAAACTATTTAAATCATAACCATTCTCTGCCAAAATAATGCGATACTTCACGGCACGCAGGCGGTTTTGTAGGGTTGCTTTGAAATAATTCAAAAATACTGGACGGAATGAATTCTGTCTGTCCAACATCAAATTCTGGCTTTCCAATTCGTCTAAGTCACAAGACAAGGGCTGTGCATATTGATGTATAATCTCTAGCATCTTTTCGATATCGGTTGACTTTGTTTCGATGGATTTATTATAATTGGCCAAACGTTGTGCTACTTCATAGGTCATTTTAGCACGAACACTAGCGCTACCATCAAACACCTACGATTGACTGGAGTGCTTGCGATTTCTTTGCGGTTTTACTGGCTTTTGATTATCAGCATTTGGTGATCGTACTTCCCCATTTTGATTTTCTACTTTAGCAGTATTTTCCGTTATTGTCGAGCTCACTGTGTCATCGTTATTATTCTTATCGGATAGAATTTTGGATAGTTTACGCAACGATAAATACTGTGGTAGACCACCTTCAATAGAGGTTGCATGATTTTGTGCCAATTGAAAGTTGTTGGCAAATGATTTAACGGTCTCTTGAAACCTGTTCAGAAGCTCGTATTTTTTGAGCGATTCCAAAATCATGTATGGAATAAATTTCCTCTCTTCGTGGTAAATCAAAATGATTCCATTTGACGTGGGATCGAGTTTCTTTAGCATTCCCAGCCAGTTAAGGAAGTCTTTTAGAGCAGCTACTTCTGGTTTGGATTTGATCACCTTATATGTCTGCAGGGATTTCAGCATCCGATAGAATCCAATATTGATCACACGAATTTGATGACGATTTCTGGCAGCTGAATTTAGGTTCATGTACGGCATAATGTATTGTTCAAAGTGTGAGCTCGGAGAATACGCCTCTAACTGGACAATTTCATCGATAAGCCTCTTTTCCCGGTTGTATCAATGTCGACACCCACCAGTGTATACTTTCCCTGGGGCAAGGTCTTAACGGTTTTAGCTTCGTTCACGGAACCCATGCTCTTTAAATTGAATTTGTTATTTGTTTCTCTTTTCACAAACGAAAATTCGAAAAAAAAAACAATCAAAATGGAAATGGGACTTTTCTTCCTGCCTAAACTGCAGACTTGTCCACACCAAATAAAGGAGTTGGAGCCGGAGTATACGGTCCTCGCACTAAGCCATTGCATTCGAGAGAATCTACATTGTAACAAGCAAAAATATTTATATTCTCATTTATTTATTGCCATCAACTCGTACAACTACTAGACACCACAAATAAAGTCCATCTGATTTGGGTGCCAGTGCCATGACATAGTGGATATGAAGGCAATGAAAAAGCAGACGAACTAGCCAGAAAATGATCCGCATCTCAATTCATTATGCCAAGACCATTCTGTGAGCTATCAATAAACACCATAAAAGGAAGTATTAAGGCCTGGCTAGAGGAAAAGAAGCTTCATTTCTGAAGGGAAACCGAAGGAAACAGATAAGCCAAAAACTTTATGCTAAGCTGTTGCCACAAAAAAACAAAACAACTACTACAAATAAGTAGAAGTCAGATTCGAATGACCACAGGTTTTCTCACAGTACACTGCCGTGTGAAAACACACCTGATGACCATGACCATAATACAAGACAATACATGCAGACTGTGCAACGAGGACGTGGAAACAACAGAACACATTCTATGTGACCGCAATGGTTTAATCAAAACACCTCAACGTTACCTAGGTAAATTCTACATTGAAGTGGCGGACATAGCTGCCAGCTCACCTAAAGACGTACCCGCCTTCCTAACAAATTGCGGCATCTAAATGGACGATATCACAATAGGCCCATTTGTGGTCGCAGTGCTCTGAGATTCTTTATACCACCTCCCACTACAATCTAAATCTAGCAGCTGACAGATGTCAACCACCATAGCAGTTCGGTGAATCTATCCAGTGCACTCAAGGGTGGAGACACAGGGAAATCAATTGCAACCGCTCGAACTGTGGTTACTCCCCATAGAGTATAGAGTAAGAATTTAGCTAAATATAGAATACTTTCATATAATATATCAGGTATAGAAAATAAATCATTTTTCAAGGAGTTTTATAATTTTACTAATAAATTTGAAATTATATTTTTATTTGAAACATTAGAGAGAAGATTTTTAAATTACAATTTTAAATTCACATTTGTTTATAGTTAGAATCTGCAGGAAGGGCGTCCACAAATTGTGGACAGTTTGGAGATATCATTACGACGGCATACCAAGCAAACGTAAATTGTACAAGAAGGCATTTTTTTAACGACAAACCATGATTCGACGAAGAATGCAATACGACAAGAAAAATCTTTTTCGAATGGCGAACGAGGATTTCTTTAGGAGATTATATGTTGAACCAAACGCAAAGGAATCACTTTATTATTAGTGAGACTTTAAGGCCTTCTTTTTCCTCTTCTTCAACACTTTAGCCAACTTTTGAATCCATTTAACTGATCAACACACATTTCACTTTGCACGGTCAGCCTTTTTCAGCGAAGAATTGGATACCCAGACTACTGTGGCAGAAATAGATGCAGCATTTAAGAGACTGAAAGATGGAAAAGTATCATCTGGATCGGAATTTTGCAAATACGGAACATCTAAGCTGACTAAGACATTAGAAGGTTTATTTAATAATCTCGCTGATTTTCCGGTGTTCAAGAAATCCTGCTGGTTCTATCCATCTAACTACAGAGGCATATCATTTCTGAATGCCTCTTATAAAGTATTTACCAGCATCCTTTAACAAAGATTAACTTCATGGATAAACCCAAATGTTATACTTATTGAATTACAAGTTCTAAAAAGCATTGCGGAAGCATATGTAGGGCCACGTAAAGTTATATGTATTTTTTGTAAACTTTAGAGCAACTTTTGGTTCGATAGACAGAAGGTCTTTGATGCACTTGAAGCCCATTGCTTGTTGCACTCTTTATAGGTGACATTGTCAACTCACTTCCGAGAGGTGTAGAGTTTGCAGGGTTTGTTATAAAAGCGCTATTTTTTCAGACGATATTATTATGATCGCGAATACCACGTAGACATTCCACCTTGGTAAACCACTTGTACGAATTTTGAAAAATGTGGAACCCAGAAAAATTAAAGGTATTGGTTTTAAAAAGTTTGGTGGAAGTATGTGTAGCAACGAGAAATGGTTTCTGAACGGATAACAGATCGAAATAGTAAGAGTACAACTACACTGGTATGCTTTTCATATAAAATGGAAGCCTGGAACGACACTTGAGATGCAAAATACAAAAGGCCACAACCGCGATAAAAACAATGTTTTGCTAACAAATACATAGCACATACACGTCAGTAAGTTTCGTGTTTGCGAAACACTATGGTGCAATACTAATAGAGAGGCTTAGCGCAAGAGTGCTTATTGCCATGCATGGATTTTAGTGCTTGTGTGAAAACTGTAAAAGTTAAGTTAGCAATAAACTCAAATTAAATTTAATCTAATCTAAAATCGAATGTATTTGGTTAAATAATTTTGTTCAGTGTCAAATGAATAAGTGGTAATCGAAACCGAGTTGGAATTGTACGAGTACTATCAAATTTACCCAACATTATGTGAGTAATCGCTATGACATATAGGGTATGTATCATATGAATTAGTATGACATGGATTCTATTTCTTAAAAACACTAATAGATAACACATGACACATGGAGTATAAAGATTATGTTCGATTTTCTGGTATCTCATAATGTTTCTGTTGGAAAAGTAATACTTTCGAATGATATCACGCAAACCACATTTGTTTTGAACCCTTCAACAAATACCAAACAATATAAAAACAGGTTTTGCAGGCGCAGATATCAAAAGGATTCCTAGTAATTGACTCCAATTCATACAAATTCTGTTTCAATTATAAATAAAATTACTCACCAGCAAAATTGTTGGAATGTATGCGATTCTCAATGAACTGGCCGAGACCGTTTTCATGTACGTAAATGCCACCAGTTTGCCCATGATGAATTTCACATTTTACCACTGTAGGATTAGCGCCAGCTTTTACCTCGAACCCAGCTATTCTGTTGTTATGTATGTCATTCTTCTCGAAATAGCCCTAAAAATAAAATCACTAAAGAAACATTCTTCATTTGTTATTTTTAAGCAATCATACCATTCCATTTTCAAATGTAAAAATTCCAACATCTCGCCCATGATGGATGTGATTCTCACGCATTATAGGGCTGGCGAAATTCTTCACCCAAATTCCGGCAAGAGCATTGCGGCTTATTTCATTGTGCTCATAAGTTCCTTGTGCATAATCTGTCACATAGAGTCCAACATTTTCACAGTCACTAATATCGCAGTTTCGTATTGCTGGATTAGCATGTAGCCCACCAACACAGACGGCTGCCCCAACCACTGATGAACTGCGTATGATGCAATTATCTACAGTAGGACTGCAGTTTTCGCCAATGTCTAAGCAATAGTGCTTGTGATGAGACACTGTCGATGTAACATCTGGCGAGAATTTCAACGTTATGTATCCCACATATGCGTATTTTGCTCCTTCAACAAACATAACCGTTGATCCTGCCTCTCGTTCTAATATCACCGATTCTGCTACATTTCCTGGTGCAGCTCCAATCAGTGCAATATCCGAATCGATGAACAGATATTCACCCTTATAGTGACCACCGTGAAGAAATATCAAACTACCAACATTCTCAGGACTGCTATTATCATCGGCTCCATATAAACTCGCTGCATTTAGCTGTGAACTTAGACCAGAAATACTGTTTGGCATGCCAATGTTGACGGCGGCATTTAAAGCGGGACTATGAGAGGAACTATTTGAAATTTTATCCTCGGGGTAATCCAAAGCTGCTTGAATTGTATTGAAATGAACTATGTTACGACCTTTGAATTTCTTCTCCTGATAACCGGGACGTACATGGATACCACGATATAGCTGCCGAAAGCTCTCCTTCCATGGATTTGCATAATCTGAATCTTCTGGCTTAACAAATACGTATTTGCATATTTCTGGATTAAACAGTGGCAAATCGTATTCATATACTGATTGATAAAGACGCTTCCAAAGTTCAGTATCATTGGCAATTGTATTGAAACGCTTGCAAACCAAAGATAACCGACAAAGGTCCTGTTCTAATAAATAGGAAAATATAGTTAGAAGCACCTCATCGGGCATTTCATATTGCAAATAGTGAGCGGCAGATGGCCCACTAGTATCTGTGCTGGTAGCTGTGTATATTCGTTTGGAACGTTTTCGCGCTGGAAGCATATAACAGCTGTCTTCACAATGTAAAGAGGCGGACGTGGACGTCGATGGAGTTATGGCGTGATAATGAGTGGTAAAATTGCCGGCACAAGACACAACGGTCGACGAAGGTCCAGCTGTCGGCACCGTGGCAGCTGAGCATGAAGCTGTTGCACTACCAGCTGCACTACTCGTACTAGCAACACACCATTGCTCATGGCTTGAAGGGGGTAATTTGCGGCGAAGATCGTAGGGCGACTGATGACAACAACCGAGTGACGAGCAACTACTAACTGTTGCTGCTGCAGCCGCCACTGCAGTTGCATTGGCTGACGTCGAGGGCAAGATAAATCCTGATGTGGATGCTACAAAAGATAAAGATAAACCCTTAATGCCTTTTTTCCTCGGCATTTCTTATTATCAGTTACTTACCTGAATTTACCGATGTGCTACTACTTGTGCTGGTCATGGAATTTGTGCTATCTGCAAATAAAAACATTAATTAATACAATTCAAAGTTTTTTTTTTGTTTGAACATTTTCTGTCAATTTACTTATGCAATTAAGCGCTGAAGAACTAGTGCTGGTGGCGAGTATACCGCTACCTCCTCCTGATCCACTACTACCGCTACCACCACTGGTAGACGATGCAATCAATGAGGAAGATGTGGACGCGGCGGATGTTGAAGATGTGGATGACGAAGATGTCGAAGGTGAAGACGACGATGATGAAGATGACGTTGATGGCCCATTTGTATTGCCTGTACTTGAATTGAATGCATTTGGTGAGCTTATAGAACTAGAAGATGTACTTGCTCCGCCAGTCGCGGCGGCTACACTTGGTCCACCAGCTCCAGAAGGTGCTGCTCCAATTGTTGGCATACTATGTAGAATTGGTTCAAGAACATTATCTGTCAAAAATAAAAATAAAATTAACAATTTAATTAATTGTCCTATCTTTATATAATTTTAAAAGTAAACAAGTCATCAAATGGAACATATTGAACCAGTAAACCAAAGAATAAACAAAGGATCGGACAACAACGAACCGTTCGTCAGACTAATTTTCTTGTAAAATATAGTTTTGGCGAAATTCTAAATAAACAAAGCAAAGGGGCAGATCGTCCATAGAACTTCTGTTTGCTGACTCAAAATTTCTAACACGACATACGATAAAAAAATGTATCCATGTTTAATTTTTTAATTAGATATATTAACGCACTTGTTACAAATGATCAGCCCTCAATGTTAGACCTATTAATGTGTACGTGATCTCTCTCCATTCATAAATAACTAAATTTTGCATATATAATGCATTTTATATAAGTTTTTGCATTCTAAATATAAGCTGAATTTATTATTAAAATATTAGTTAGAAACATAAGCTGGCAGTTGGCTTTGCATTTCAAGTGATATTTTTCTTTTCTGTAATAAAATGTGCTGCTCGAAGATGACTACACCATTAAAAAAATGTTGCGGTGCACGCTTCTACAACGCATTGAAATTATTAAAATTCACTACAAAAATTGTGAAAATTTCGGTCGACATAAAGAAAATTCTGAGCAAGAATTACTTAATTGATTCAGAAATTTGACCTATTGGGACAAGAAATGACGTGAAGAAATTACATCACGCCTGCGACATGCGAGACACAAGACTAACTGGCATATTGCACCTCACTTCAAAACGTGGCCTGAACCCAAGTTTGTTGATTCCAGGGTAATCTCGAAAATTAGACATATCAGAAGTAACACTCCAAGGAATTTTGCTTGAAGACTTAAGCCTACCGACCACCATCAGCGTCATAATTTCGCCAATTGGATATTGGAAATGCATGAAAGTTATCAAGAATTTAACCGAAAATCATTGATTAAGCACATTCTCATCTTTAAGGCATTTTTTAATAAGGTGGATTGCCAAGTATAAGGCTTTGAAAATCTAAGCATGATAGTCGTGAAGACTCTCTTTCTACAACGCGATTGTCGGATTTTTGGCCAGGAGCCATCATTGGACCTTTTTTTTCGAAAGCGAACTGGGTGTATCTAATGAATATTAGACAGATTGAGTTGGGCAATCAAACATGATCAGTGAATTTTGATACATCATGTTAACCCATTTACTACCACTGTTACCCGCTTGGGTACAGAAAATTGAAAGACTTTATGATTTTACCTTTGCTCTTCTTCAAATTTGTTTTGATGAAATTTGAATTTTTTTTTGTTTGTTGATATGTTTTCAATAAGTAGGCTTGCAGTTTACTGTAAAAAAATATAAAGCAATAGTTTTTTTTACTACTAGGTGGGGTTTAAATGTTTTTTTATTTTATTCCATATAGTCCCCTTTTAGCTTGATATACGTATTCCAGCGATTTTCCAACTTCTTGATCCCGTGCGAAAAGTAATTTTCCTGAAGGTCTGCAAAATACTCCTCCGTGGCGTCGATGATTTCCTCGCGGGAGCTGAATTTTTTATTGATGAGGTTTGGGGAGAGATAATAGTCCGAGGGAGCCAAATCGGGCGAATACGGTGGATGCGACAGCAATTGGAGCCATAAGTCATTGATTTTAGCCGTGGTTGCGATGTTCTTGTGCGCCGGCGCATTGTCTCGCAAAAACAAAAATTTTTTCGCTTCATGTGAGGCCGTTTTGCAGCGATTTCGGCCTTCAATCGCTCCAATAATGCACAATAATACTCGCTATTGTTGGTTTTTCCTTTTTCGAGGTAGTCCACGAAGAGTAGGCCATGACAATCCCAGAAAACCGACGCCATAACTTTCCGACCCATCTAGCCTCCCTCGGCCGCTTCGGAGCACGCGAGCCGGCTTCAGTCCATTGCCGGGCACTCATTCTGTTCTCTGGTGTGTGATAGTGGATCCAAGTTTCATCAACAGTTACCAATCGACGCCAAAAGTCCGCCCGACTCCGCATCAGCAAGTCCAAGCACTCTTTCGAAGTGCTCTCGCGTTCGTGTTTTTGGTCAGGAGTGAGCATGCGCGGCACCCAGCGGCAGGATAACTTTTTCATATGCAGAATATTGCCCAAAATATGACGTGTGCGCTCAGTACTAATCCTTGTGGTATCTGCTAGCTCGCGCACCTTCACTTTCCGGTCAGGAAACACCATTTCATGTATTTTTTTGACATTGTCCTCTGTAACCGCATCGGAGGGCCTGCTGCTGCGGACTTGATCGGTAGTGGAGTTGCGGCCACCACGAAACTCTCGAAACCAATATTTGACGGTGTAATCTGACGGAGCATTAGCCCCATAATATTTATCCAACTTTTCTTTTGTTTCCTTCGCCGTTTTGCCTCTCAAAAAATTGTGTTTTATGAGAGAACGAAAATCGTTTTTGTCCATACTCAACATGATGCCAAACACGTCAACAACAATCAGCTGTCAAAACAAAACTAAAGACAGTAGCTTTGTTCAATGAGACTGCCCAGCTCAGGCCAGAGCATGAACATTTCAGGTTTTCGTGTTCAATGAGAAAAATTTCTGCCCAGCTCATTTTTGCTTTTTGTTCAATGACTCTGCCCTGGGCAGGATTTCTGCACTTACTTTTGAGGTAGAGCAGATTTGTGAGAAACGTCAAAATCAGCTGTGATTGCAAATTAATTGTTTTGTCCTCGAACTATCGCTTGAAAAACTATTGTTGCTTTCTGAATTCATCGCCTCTAATACCATTTGTTTCAACAAATTAAGTTCCATTATTTTATTGTTTTTATTTCACGATTTATACTAAACTTGTAAACTCAAATAATTATCCAACAATCGAAAATGAAGTTGTCATTTTTGACAACTAACATATGGCCGTACTTTTCTGCTCTCATTTGATCTGACATTTTTCACAAACTTGCGCTGCTCTGCCTTGCCTTTTTTCTCATTGAATAAAGCTAGTATCGCACTGAAATTTGGCATGTCTGCCTAAATATGAACGGACTTCAAGGCACCATAACCTTTTTTGCAGTAGCAGCGCATTCTGGCGGTCAAGGAGGTTACTTTTCACCCCACCTTACTCCGTCTCAGATGCGATTTCGTTTTTCTCGATTTTTCGGAAATTAGCCTCTATTTTGCAATGCAAAAATAATTTGTTTTATCAATTTTCTATTTATTTCTTTGGAAAAAGTTCAAAAACGAATAATAAAATCATATAAAAGTAAAAAATAAAGTGTTAATATATTTTGACGTTAGGCAAGCACGCGTAAGGTTAGGTGTACCCGTTTCGGTAAAATGGGAAAATCTGACTTTTTTTTTAGAATGGATTTCAAAGCAATCTCGTCATCATTATTTTATGGAAGGAGACTCGATAATCTTCCAGATGCAACCAATGCAATCGAAGAAGATGATCATAACGCTGCGTTTGACATTGCATTTATACCACCAGTTGCAGATTACAATACAGACGACGAGGAAATAGAAACGGAAAATTTAGATAACGACCACATACCCAATGATGTACAAGGTAATGTTGAAATTTTCATTAGGGATGAGGATTTCGATAGCGAGGAAGAAGTTCCTTTATCAGTCATCAGAGCCTCAAAAACTGAGCAATCTCAAACCCAACCTCACTGGTCCAAAAGAGATGCTAATATGACGATGAACTCTTCTGATAACTTCAAAATAAACAAAACGAATATGAAATGTGATTTAGACAATAAGTCTCCAGTCGAAATATTTGAAATGCTATTTGATAAAGAGGTAAAAGAATTGATCTTGAATCCAGCTAGACTTTAGGCTTCTCAACATAACCATCATAGCCTCAATTTCCAAAAAGAAGAGTTGGAAATTTTCATAGGAATTATGTTCTATAGTGGTTACCATTCAATGCCCAGGGAGTCCATGTATTGGAAATTGAATGAGGATACAAGAACCGCATTGGTAGCAAACAATATGCTACCGTTTTTATGAGATAAAAAAATATATTCATTTCGCAAATAACAACCAACTAGATGCTCAAGACAAAATGGCAAAGCTCAGACCTCTTATGAATCTTTTGTGCCAAAAATATCAACAATGGGGCTTCATGCACGAAAAAGTATCCATTGATGAAGCCATGATAAAGTATTTCGGCCACCATTCTTCAAAACAATTTATAAGAGAAAAATCTGTTCGTTTTGTTTTGAAGAACTGGATGCTGACAAGTAGTTGTGGCTACCTTTACAACTTTGATACATATTGTGGTGCAAAAAATGTGAACGCTGATTTGTTACAAATGCCACTGGGATCTCAAGTTGTGTTTGAGCTATGATAATTTATTTTGACAACTATTTTACTTCTCATGAGCTTTTGCGATTGTTGAGAGAGAAGGGTTTCAGAGCAACTGGAACAGTAAGAGAAAACCGAACTAAGAAATGCCCATTGAAGTTAAGAAAAGAATTCAAAAAGGAGAGACGTAGGCATTTTGAGCACATTTACGACGTAAATAATAATATTATTTTTGTAAAGTGGAATGACAATAGTATTGTCACCATGAGCACAAACTCTGATACCATCCAGCCAATGCATTATGTCAAACGTTGGTCATCAGTAGAAAAAAGCAAAGTTTTCATTCAGCAGCCGAATCTTATTGCGGATTATAATAACGGTATGAGTTGCATTGACTTACACGATCAGTGTGTCAATGCCTATAAAATCAAAATTCGAGGCAAAAAGTGGTGGTGGCCGCTTTTTACGTCCATGCTAAGCTCAACGTTGGTGAACGCTTGGAAACTTTATAAAGTCGCAGCAGATTCCGAAGATAACTTGCTATCGTTTCAAAGAGATATCGCTCTATATTATCTTAGAAGATATACAATTCTACAACCTTCGACATCAAAACGATCCATATGTGCAAGAGTTGCTTTCACTGACAGTCACCATTTTCCTAAGAGAATTGAAAAGCCTCTTAAATGCAAAGTATGTCACATGAGAGTCAGATGAGTTTGCGAGTTCTGCAACATAGTTCTGTGTGTCGAAAAAGAATGCTTTAAAAAATTCCATTTAAAAAATTAGCAATCATATGTTCCCATTGTACCATATCTGTTTGGGTACAGCTTCAAAACAGTAGTTCCTTCATTTTGAAAAAAATAAAAAAATATTTTTGTATTCTCTTAACACTATTCAATAAAGTTATGTTACCAAAAATTTGAAATTTTACTTTTAAATGTCTTTGGAAATAAATGGGTTAAAGATATGGATGTGGGCCATGATTATTTTAAACAACATCGCCCTACGTGCCAAATAGCTGGCAAAACCATTGCTCTTTTGCGAGATCATGGGATTCAACACTTTACGATATCTTTCTTATCTTTCTTATAGTCATATTAAAGAAAAGATTTATGACACCTCTCTTCAGTCAACTGAAACACTCAACGGCAGCAATATATTTTTCCATTAATTAATGATGCCAATAGCGAAAATAAATTCTAAAATCCATATGAATAAATAATCAGCATTTCTTCTTTGGAACAAAACTTTTGTAATACGATTAATGGTCGGTTCAGATTAACATTTGTATCTCCCACCAACTACTTCCACCGAAAACCTTGTGTTGTAATACAATAGGAAATGCGGCCATCTTCACTGTAATTAATGACTCCAGCCCTGAAGCCTATGTAGTGAACTATTTGTTGAACCTTGCAACGATAATTCATAATTCACACCTGAAACAAGGATTTCTATATCTCAAAAATTATGGAATAAAGAGGCTACAGTTGCATAGCGACAATTATAAAATTTCATGTTTTAATTTTTTATTGCTCAATTGCTCAGTAGCTTATCGTTTACTGTATGGAAGAGCACTGCTTTTCTCTTAGAGACGTCGGAAAGCATACGCTTGTCCTGCTAGAGAATCATAATATCAGTCAGCAGTTATCCTCATATGAAACCCAAATGTCTATAGAAGCTCTAACCGACGAAACAGGTATTCCTAACGCAGTTTCGGGTCAAGGAAAACTCTCCTCTGCGCTTCACTTACAGGTACATCGTCGATTTCATTTGCCGTGTCCTATTCATTTGCATTATGTCCTCCGATAACAACAAGACTCAGCCTTTCGACTGTGTTCAGAGAAGTCTTGCATTCTTGAACTACATTGGAAATCCTGAGAGAGTTCAGAATGGCTTAAAGCGCAGCTACAAATGCAGATAAATGCCCTCCTCCACGAAATGTTCACAATAAATTCCGCAAAAAGACAGATGCAGGTTTCCTAAGAAGGAGTGAAATATAAACTTGTCTTTCTCCAAAAACTTTTACAACAAAAGATAGGTAGATAGATAATTTAATAGTTAAAAATAACTTCCTACTAGATCACCGAAATCAAGCAGAGTTGGGCGCGGTATGTACCTAGATGAAGGGCCGCGTGGGACCTCGGTACCAATCCCCCGTGCTGTTGGCAATGGAGTACAATGGACCATTACCGCCACATGGATATAGTACCCCGGCGTAAGACCCCGGACTATTCGCTCATCCACCATAATTATTTTACATAAAAGCACTAAACAAAAAAAAAAAATAAATAAAACTGGGATGTCACATGATTTAACAGAATAAATTAAGAAAGTATTCATGAACTTCACATTTATATGTTCAAAAAGTATTCGCTCAAACAATGACCACTGTAATTTATCTCTAACTAACGGAACTTCTAATAGAAAAAAATATACAAAAAAGAGGTGTGACTCAATATTTGTTATTGTGATCAGTTGTGATTTTTTCTTAAAATGGGTCAAAAGGGAAAAGAAACATCAGTGGACGAGCAGAAAATTATTTTAGATCTGCATAATTCTTGTGCATCGAATAGGTGTATTGCTAAAATCGATTCTTGTAAAAATAATATACTCAGTCCTCCGCGATCGGGCCGACCATGCATTTTAACTGAAAGGTTATTATTACAAAAGTAAAGCAAGACGCCAAAAAAAGTGCTACGCAAATTCACAAAGAAATACAAAATGAATTTACTATCCAATTAAGTGTTAACACTGTAAGAAACGTCCTATATGATGCTGGTTATCACGGAAGAGTGGCTAAGAAAAAGCCATACATCAGCAGCAAGAGGCTTTCATTCGCAAAAAAACATAAGAATGAATTGAAAGAACTTTGGCACAGGTTTATATTTACCGATGAGGGTAAGTATAATATCTGTGGATCAAATGGCAGCGGTTTGATATGGAGAAAAACAAAACAAAATCCAACTAGATGAAAAAACCTTAAACCAACATTTAAACATGGGGTGGATCCGTCTTAGTGTGGGCTTTTATGCGTGCCAAAGGCGTTGGATTTTGCAATTTATTGATGGTATAATAAACCACAAAGAGTACATCAATATTCTGAAAACTCACATCCAATATAGTGCAAATAAAATGCGTCTTTATAATGACACTTTTAGTCGAGACAATGACCCGAAGTATACAGCTTGGAACACTAAGATGTGGCTGATTCACAACACACCAAAATGGATTGTAATTCCACCACAATCTCTGGATATCAATCCAATTGAAAATATCTGGAATTATTATTATTATTATTATTATTATAAATTATTAATACATAAGTAAATTAAATATTAATAAAATTACAAAATAAAGCACTAGCTGCTAGGGCTTTCGGCTAGATAAGTTCTAAATATTATTAACTAACTTAATGGCTATCATCAATTTATATACAGTTTTTACATTTTCTTCGTTTGTCGTACTTAAAAGGCCTTTGAGGTTTAGGTTAGAGATTTGGTGACAGATTGTATTTACTTGTTGGCAGTCCAAGAGATGGTTTACTGTTAGGATAGGTTTTTCTTCACATAGATGGCAGAGGGGTGGTGATTGCTTCGTAAAAATATGTTTATGGGTGATGTTGGTGTGGCCCATTCTAAGTCTTATAAAGATTTTCAACATTTTTATAGATACATTTCCTGGGAAGAAAACTTTCTCGGCAGACGGGTTGAATTCTTTGTATAGATGTTGATACTCAGTCCAGCAAATTTTTTTCCTATATTTCCAATTTGAGGTGATGTGATTTTTCAGGTCTTTTTTGTTATAGGTGTAAAAGGTGGTGAGCGGTTCCATTAAAGCCGATTTTGCAATTGCGTCTGCGTATTCGTTCCCTTTAATCCCAACGTGCCCTGGAATCCAAGCGAGTTTAACGTTACCCCTCTTCGCTATAAGTTTATCACGGATGGTTTCGATGATGTTACAAGAGTTGTTCGTGTTCTTTATAGCGGTAATTGAGGATAAGCTATCTGTGAATATTACGGTTTTTTTGTTACGAGTCATCTCAATTGCCTTAAGGATGGCGAAAGCTTCGACTGAGAAGATTGATGAAAATGAGAGCAGCAGTCCTTTGGAGATAACAGATCCATTTCCGTCTGTAACAGCAAAAGACGTTCCGTCAGTTGTTTTCGAGCCATCGGTGAATAGAATAGTCCATCCTAATCGCTTATAGTTTTCGGCTATCTCGGAAAATAGTGTTTTGTATATGTCGTTGTTGGTTGTAGCTTTAGGAAAGTATGCCAGGTCAGTAATTATACTTTCTTCCGGAAGCATCCAGGGTGGAAACGACGTTTTTTTGTTCTGGATGGTGATTGGGACGTCCAGTGTAATTGCAGATGTTAATGCCTTGGCTATTGCAGATTTGTATTTTGGACTTTTTTTCCGCCCCAGTATTTTTTTGGCGTCGTCATGGATGGGAGATATTCTTGGAGAGTTGATTTTCAGTACGACCTGAGAAGAAAGGCAGTCAAACCTTTCAGTAATTTGGGGTAACCCCGCTTCTGTCAGAAGATTTTTTATAGGAGTTGTTCGGAAAGCTCTCATGCTCCTTCTTACTGCTCCGTGGTATGGTGTTGCGATAAGTTGAATGCTTGATTTTGAACATTTTCCATAAATTGCTAGGCCATAATCAATTTTTGATAAAATAATGGATTTAATGACGTTAATGATAGTGTTGATATTGCAAAAACTATTTTTTGAAGAAAGGTATTTGATAATATTTACTCTAGAATTAAGACTTTTCTTAATATAAGTACAATGGTTACGAAAGTTAAATTTGGAATCGAATAAAAGACCTAATATGCTAGCACAATTAACGTTTACTATGAAATTATTATTTATATGTACTAATATAGATTTACAGCATCGTATCTTTTTACAAATATGTAATATTTTACATTTATTAATTGAGATCTTAGAACCTGACATGTTGCCCCATTTGGATAAGCAATCGAGTATGTTTGAAAAGATGTCTCCCATTAAAGTTAAATTCTTACATTTTGAAAAAAGGATGAGATCATCTGCATACAGGATATGGCAGACTTTGTTGTAACTGTTAATTACTGTACTTATTCCGTTGAAAGCAATTATGAATAGAACGACTGATAAAGGGGATCCTTGTGGGATACCGTTTTGTAGTTGATGAACGGTGGAAAAGACAAAGTTGGTCTTAATACGGAAACGTCTATTGGTAAGAAAAGATCTTATATAATTGAGAATTTTTGGCCCAACCGTCCATACCACGAGTTGTTTTAAGATAACATGAACACCAATGCGGTCGAATGCTTTCTCGAAGTCAATGCTGAGAATTGTTACGTGGTTCTTTTCAGAGAGGGTTGAGGAAATAAATTCGTCTAGATGCAGAAGTGCATCAATAGTGCTCCTTCCTTTTTTAAAGGCTACTTGGTTTTGGTAAATAAGTTTTCTTTTTTCGAGGAACCAGAAAAGTCGTTTAGTAATTATCTTTTCTAGGATTTTCGCAGTGCATGGGAGGAGGGATATAGGTCGATATCCCTGTATGGTGGAGAGGTCTTTCTTCGGTTTTGGTAAGGGGATAGTGCTTGCGACTTTCCATATTTGTGGAATGTTACCTTCGAGGAAAATGTGATTGTATAGGGCCAACAATCTTGTCTTAAGCGCCGAAGGGGCGTTTTTTATCATTGCGTATGATATACGGTCAAATCCTGGACTTGTCCCTTTGGCAGATCTTAAACAGCTTTCTAGTTCCATCATATTGATGGGTGATTCAATTTGAATCGAAGAGGGGTCAGTATCATATTGTGGAGATTGGTCATTCAATACTGCGTACTTTTCACAGATAAAATCGTGATGAAAATTAGAGTCTTTTGATTCGCTTTCCCAAGATTTTGCAAAGAATTCAGCAATTTGCTTAGGACAGGTGAGGGTGTTGCTCCCAGTCTTAATTGCTTTTATAATTGGTGGAATGTAGTTGCCAGTGAGGGTTTTGATATCGGACCACAGTTTTTTTGGTGTTGAGTTTGGATTAATCCCAGCAGTGAATTTCTCATAACATACTGTTTTTTGTGCCTTCGCGGCCCTTCTGAACTTAGCGTTAGCTTTGCGATACAATATAATGTTAGAGTCTGTTGGGGATCTTTTAAACAATCGCCAAGCTTTTTGTTTTTCGTCACGAAGGACGCTTATTTCTTTGGTCCACCAAGGGACGGTTTTATGGCATGTTTTTTGTTTTGTTTGGGGGATTGCTTCGTTTGCAGCGGACCGTATTGCTTTTTGGATGTTAGCCGCTTCTTTGTTTATATTGGGAGAAAGTTGTCTCCTAGAAACCTCGTTGGATATTTTTGTTTGAAAAAGGTCCCAGTTAGCTTTTTCCAGTATAAATTTTTGTTGGTGTGTTTTTGGGGAAATGTTGGAACCAAGTGATACAGTGGTGATGATAGGAAAATGATCGCTACCATGAAGGTAGTTAGAAACAGTCCATGTGGAATTGGGTATAAGAGAGGGTGTTATAAGTGTAAGGTCGATGTGAGTGAATGTTTTGTGCGTTGAGAAGTGGGTAGGTTACCCGTTGTTTAGAATTGCTAGTCCCGAGTTTGCAATGAAACTTTCAACCTTTTTACCTCGTTTATTATAGGTTTCAGAGCCCCACGAGGGGCTCCAGGCATTGAAGTCACCCGTTAGAATGATTGGTGTGCTTATACCATGCAGGATATTTTCGAGGTCGTTGCATGTGAATTGTTGATCCGATGGGATGTATACAGAGATTATGGTTATTTTTATTTTTAGGAATATTTCGACTGCTATTGCGGATATATTGGAGTGGATATTAAGAGGATTTTGTGAAATTGTTTTGTGAATAAGAAGACAGGTGCCGTGTTTAGAAGAGGTGTTTGAGGGTAGATTGTAGAAATATGGTTCGTATTGTTTAGGTGCCACAGGTTGACCGTTGTGCTTAATATGAGTTTCCTGTAAGGAAATGATAGACGGTTGGAGGTCATTAATAAGTAATTGCAACTCATTGTAATTATTAAAATAACCTCTAAGGTTCCATTGGAGAACTTTAAGTATTGATTTTTTACTTGGGGGAAGACCTTGTACATTATAATACGATTTATGTTGTAGAAGGTTCGTGTTGGATGAGTTTTGAGGGTGGTTTTTAGGACTCTGTGGCACAGTTGCTAAGTTGCGCGAGCATTGTAAAGAGGTCGAACGATTAAGCCGCTGAACAGCAGAGTCGGGATATTGGGTTTGAGAATTATTATGACATGTTTTCATCATCGTTTAGATCTGGCGGATTTAAAAAGTATTGATTGTGTTTGATAAGGGTTTGAGTAATTGTAGATATAGGTGAGGTGATAGATTTTTGAGTGCTGTTAAGTATTGTTTTTGAAGGGGTGGTTTGTTGTTTGTTTTTGGAATTGTGTGAATGGTTTGTATCAATGGCTTGGGGCTTGGTTGAATTGTGTTGAGTATCGAGTGGTTTTATGTTGGCTGAGGTGGATTGAGTATCGAACACAGTTTTTATGGGTTGGTTTGTGGTGTTAGTGAGTGCTTTGAGTGAGGTTGTTGGCGGGGTATCGGTTGTATTAGCTTTCCCCGTAGGGGTGCTCTGAACTCTATTGTAGAGATTGTGGGATACGGATATGTTTTGTTTACTTATTGATGTGGTTGGACGGGGTGGAGAAGAGTTTGATGTAGGGTTGTTGCTTGTGCCGGAGAATTTGCCTTGCGAGTTAGTTGCAGGTATTTCTGTTTGAATTGCTCTTTTAGCAACTGTGGAGAAAGCAGTGGAAAAGTTGTGAGTTGGGTTTTGTTCCCGGAATATTTGTTTTGCTTCAGCCATGCTGCACTTTGTAATGGTTTTGATTTTTAAAACTTCCTTAGCTTGTAAGTATCGCTTACATGTTTTAGAAGAAGATGGGTGTTCTTCTTGACAGTTGGCGCATAAAACACGAGTGCATTTTTCGGGGCTGTGGGGGGGAAGATTACAGTTCCCGCATGAAGAGGTCCTGTTACATCTTTTTGTAGTGTGGCCCAGCAACTGGCAGTTTTGGCATCTCATGGGGTTTGGGAAATATTCGTTGACTTTAACGTTGTACCAGCCAATGTTAACTGAAGTTGGTGGACGGAAAAGGTCAAAAGTAAGGAGGACGAGACCAGTGGCGCGTTGGTTGTTGTCTACAGTTTTTTTGAATTTAAAGACGTCTGTCACACCTTGAGGTTTCATCTCTTGAATAATTTCTGTTTCATTAACGTTGATAAGACAAGGCGCATAGACAGTACCTTTTGAAAAGTTTAAATTTGGGTGGAGAGTAACGGAGATCGGGCAAAGGTTGGAAAGGGTTTTTTGCTTAAGAAATGGGTCTGCAATTTTTTGGGATTTTGTGAGAACCAAAAGGTTTCCATCACGTAGTTGAGAAATATTCTCATAGGCCGTACTAATACTGTCAATTGCTTTCTTAAGTAAGAAGACGCTGAAAGATGAGAGTGGTTTTTCTTTGTTGGATGAAGATATAACAATAAATTTAGGGTTATTGGACACTGCATGGGTTGTAAGCACATTGTGGTTTGAATTATTGATGATTGGCGTAAAGTTAGGTTTTTTTCTTTTACTTTGCTTGGGCTCGGTTAGCGGGTCTATATCCAGCCCACTGAACCGGTTGCCCGAAAGAACACGTGGCTCAGAGGCCATGGAACATTCACTTGTTTGTCACTGTATACTGGTTTTTTGTTTACTTCACTGACCGAGGGAGGTGAGACGAAGAAAGAAAAAGAGGGGAGATGAGCAGTACGATTAGCGGAACGCAGTAGAGGAAAGAGACCGAGAACTCAGGCAGACAAACGATGTTATCGCAACGAAAGCTAGTCGGTGACTGATATCTGGAATATATTGGAGCATAACATTAAACAACATACAATCCGGAACAAAGCTGATATGAAAGCTGCGTTAATAACAGAATGGGACAAAATTACTCCTAATTCAACAATAAGATTGGCATACATTGTAAGAAATAAGGGTGGACCAACAAAGTACTAGCTGCCAAAACAACTGAATTCTTTATACGAGTACTCGTAAGTTCATGAATACTTTCTCAATCTATTTTTTTTAAATCATGAGACATCCCAATTGATTTTTGTATATTTCGAGCAGTGCTTTTATTTACAATAAATATATATATATATATATATATATATATATATATATATATATATATATATAAACTGGATGAGCGAATAGTTTTTGAAGTAACTGTAAATTAAAAGCAAACAATCTAAAAATTAAGTTCCTTAGATGGTGTCTTTTATAAATTTACATATTTTTCTTTTAAACCCTGGAAATCTATTTTCGGCAAGTTGTTGAAAAATATTATTCCTCGACAAAAAAATGATAGTTGTGTACATGTCAATTTGCATTTTGATGTTCTTATGTTGTCATTACTTCTCAACTTATACGGCTGGACATCAGAAATTTGAACTACGCTTTTTATCATGTATTCTAGTAAGAACCCGTTCTTCATTCTAAATATGAATACCATTGCATTGTATGTCATTATTGCATTTGTTTTAAACATTCAACCATGCATATACTTGAAGTATAAATGCTAAACTTTAGAATTGTCCGCATCGCCTTGTTTTGTAGTTTCTGTAGGCGATTTTTAGTTTCCTGGTAAGAAATTGTTGCGCAGTAATTGAAATGGGGCAGTACTAGGTTTGAGAGCACAGTCAATGACATGACAATGACATGCACGAACGTCCCTTCTTTCCAAGGTCATGGAAACGCTGACAAACCGTCAGCTCATGAAATATCTTCAAACGTAATACGGTTTTCGTATGGTCAACTGGTGATTTGATAGCATGTCTCACCGAGAAGAGAACCAAAGCGTAAATCAATCTGGCGAATGCAAGATACTCGTAGTTGCACTTATTTTGACAGAGTTTGGCATCAGGATCTTTTGTCGTAAATGCGTGCATTTGGGATCGTCGAAACTACCTTTCGGAACATTCAATTCAAGTTGTCTTGGATAGTTTCATGTGTGATATTCACAAAATAAATGCTGGTGTGCCCCAGGGCTCCGTTCTGTGTCCAACTCTCTTTTTAATTTTTATCACTGATCTCTTGCCTGACACTTCTAATTCTAAATATTCCTTTACATATTCGTTCCCGGACTCACGTTCCTGCTCTTCGGCTGTAGAACGGAAATGACAGCGTATGCTAAGCCCATTAAATTCCGATATTAACATCATAACCAATTGGGGAACTATCAACAGAGTGTAATTTAATGTTTAAAACAAAACACAATGCTGTCGTTAAAGCAAAATTTTTCATGGATAGAACCATTATCCATGAATGGCACTTGCATCGTAGAAACCGAAAAACTTTCCATTCTCATTATGCGTGTCAATGACAACTTACGTTGGAACGATCAAATATTCGATATTGCAAAAAATCTTCCGAAATGTCTAGCACTCCTCAAACGATGTAAGAAATACCATACTTTTCCCCCTCTGTTCTGGGGCCTATAACACAACCCGACAAGTCTAAATTCACTTGTTGAACTATGCTTGTTGTCGGGCAAATTCGACTTGTCCACATTGTACGACAAGTATTTGATAAGTAAGAATGGCAAACATCGCGACAGAAACAAAATTACAATTCTAACAAAAATAAGAGAAAATAAAGATATAACTTGGCAAAAAGCCTAAATATTGTTAACCAAAATAAGAATTGTGGGCGACAATCCGAATCAGTTATTGGACTCGGCGTTGTAGAGTCTTTGAGTACCACTAACCGTTTGTATAAGTAAATTATTGGATATTTGTTAATCATAATCAACTTTCGTATTTGATAGATTCTTGCACTACAGTTCCAGCTAAACAGAACACTATTGCTAGAGAAAATACGCCTCAAACATCTAAGTGAAAGAAAGGAATTACCTTAGTTCTTTCGGATATGCAATATCTTCTTTCGGCAATCAGATTATGTATGCTATCTTTATCGCTCCGGGTAAGATTACACGGCATTTAATTATGTTGGCAGCATATACTGGATTGACAGGAAGGTGGTTTAAAAATGCAATTTTTCCTTTAGCACTCCAACTGCACATTCTACGAAACGTCGGGTGCGTTTGTGAGCCCTGTTGTATCGAAGGACTGACACTTCATCAGAGCTCATAGTCATACCTGGGGGCATAAGCCATGTTTTCAGCGCATATCCAAGAAGAACAGCGTTTTCAAAAGGCCTCCATTATGTCTCCATCTTGTGATATGGAGTAGTTTACGCAACACTCCCGAATTATGTACACTACCTGGCCAGTCTGCACTTATGTAGAAAAAACTGTAAGTCGGGTCCACAAAATCCCATACAAATCACTGAGTGCTTACCATGCCGATCAACAAAAGCTGCTTCATTAATAGAATGGGCATCAATATTAATTAGTATGCCATCAGCTGCACCACAAACTTCCGGCATCCTCTCACACCTTTTTCAAAAAATTTCTCTATAATAAAATGCACATCTTCTATCCAACAGACTTGGTTGTTAAATTCAATTTCATTTACGGCTAGAGTAACCTCTCTCTTTTGCTAACACCATGCAAATCACTTATAATATGGTATTGTGAACCTGAACCGAACCAATGCAGAGCAATCAAAAGTTTTTGGTAAACTGCTAATGAAGAACATTTATTTGTAGTGCACCGTACTTTACTGGTTAGTCTTTCACCAAGACAGTGTGTAGGTAGTTGATTTTGATCGAAATTTTTCAATAAAGGATCAACAGAGGATCAGTGATTGACTCTCGATTTGAAAACTTTCAACATTTACAGAGGTTCAATTTATTTCAATTGATTGCATGAAAGGAGCACTTGTCCGCTTTCGACAACATTCAAATCACCTGCCCTCAATGAACCACAGCTCTACAAGTGTTTCGTGACACTTGTCGGGTTTTTTTTCAGAAAGACTTGTACAACTTGTCGAACTTCACTTGTCCTACAAGTACTTGTCGGGTTGTGTTATAGGCCCCATGTAAGTATTGCTCCACCAGTTCACTTCACTTTTTTTTTCACTTCGCAGCCTTGCTTAGTATCGTCGGTGTTTGTGTTTTCTGTGTTTGTCTGTGATTATGACTAGGAAATTCAGACGTAGCCAATATACGCGGGCTAAAAAGTAATCACTTTTCTGCGTACGTCCACGTCTGTAAGTACAGTCCAGCTGTTTTGGCACTTAGTGAAACACAGGTAGATCCCCGCCCACACCTCTCAGATCATTCCGATCTGAAGCTACCTGGCTACGAACTAGTGCCATTATTCTTCTCTCACCGCGGTCTCGCCATTTATGTGCGTAGTACCAAACTCCACCACAATGTGATCCATGTTCTAATCCGGAATTCAACTTCATGTGGTTAAAATTCCATCTCCGTAAGCAAATTATCCACTACTGCTTTATTTACAGAAGCCCCAAACTGGACAGCAATTCGACTTTTAACGAGTTTGATGCGCTGTCTGACTCCATTCAAAGAATTGTATCCCTGTATCCTCATACTGAAATCGTTATTACGGACGATTTCAACGTACACAATTCTGGGTGTCTTCGACATTTTGAACAGACAACACCCGAAGAACGGTGTGTTGAGATCTTCGCTGCGGAAAACAACCCAACACAGCTTATAAATGAGCCCACGCGAATACCAGACGTTGATGGTCATACCGCCAACACCCTGGACTTGTTTTTAACTTCTCACCCTGATAAGTACACCATTGATGTGCTCTCCCCTCTAGGCTCGTCGGACCATTGTGTCATATCAGCTAATTTCTCGTACACCGACCACACAGTTAGAGAAAAAATTCCTAAAAGAACGGTATGGCAATACGAGAAAGCCAACTGGAGCGGTCTTAACAGCTTCTTTAGGAATTTTAACTGGTCGTTATGCTTCCTCGATAACGACGTGGATGCCGCTGCTGATATGATCACAGACATGAGATCCTTTATCCCTCATCGGATGAAGAGCATCAAACCAAAAGAAAAGGCATGGTACGGCTCAACCTGTAAAGAGGCTATCAGGGTTAGAGAAATGATTTTTCGGTCCTTCAAGACCAACCCGATCGAGGAAAACCGAAAAAGGTTTAAACGAGCCAGGAAAGACTGCAACGTCTTTCTCAAGTGTGTGAAATTTCAATACGACGAAAAGTTGAGGTAAAAAATACTACAATGTCCCAAAGGTGGTAAAAGCTTTTGGTCGTTTGTTAAAAACATCAGAAACTCTGCCTCATCCTCCATCCCAACGCTCATTCACAATGACATTATAGCTGTCAGCTCTTTGGATAAGGCTAATTTGCTTGCTGGACACTTTGCGGCCAGTTCAACACTCCCAGATTGTGCTTTGTCTCCGCCTACACTTGAGTGCGTCGAATCTTCCATGGGATGAATGTACTTTCGCACTCGTGTAGTAGCAAGTACTTAAAGATCTCAACATACATAAATCCGCTGGTCTAGATGGTATATCTCCCCTTCTTCTGAAGAGGTGTTCTTCCTCGCTGGCAAAACCACTGCGTAAGCTTTTTCATCAATCCTACTCTTTAGGACTTTTCCCGAGCAGATGGAAAACAGCATTTGTCTAGCCCGTCCCTAAAAAAGGCGAATCATCTTCTCTCTCCTCCTACAGACCCATTGCACTTACGTCCCTTCTTTCCAAGGTCATGGAAACACTGATAAATCGTCAGCACATGAAATATCTCGAAACACGAAAACTTCTCAATGACCGGCAGTACGGTTTTCGTAGCAACAGGTCCACTGGTGATTTGATGGCATGTCTCACCGAAAAGTGGAACCAAAGCGTACATCAATCTGGCGAAAGCAAGATAGTTGCAGTTGATATTTCTAAGGCATTTGACAGAGTTTGGCATCAAACTCTTTTGTCGAAAATGCGTACATTTGGGATCGATGACTCTCTTCTTCAATGGATTAGAAATTACCTTTCAGAACGCTCAATTCAAGTTGTCTTGGACGGTTTCAAGTCTGATATTCACAAAATAAATGCTGGTGTACCCCAGGGCTCTGTTCTGTCTCCGACATTCTTTTTAATTTTCATTAATGATCTCTTGACTGCTACTTCTAATCCAATATATTCCTTTGCTGATGACAGTACTATCTGCTTTTCATATTCGTTCCCGGACTCACGGCCATGCTCTTCGGCTATAGAACGAGAGCAGCAGCGTATGCTAAGCTCATTAAATTCCGATGTCAACAGCATAACCAATTGGGGAACTATCAACAGAGTGGAATTTAATGCTTCCAAAACACAATGCTGTCTGCTGTCGTTAAACCGAAATTTAAACACCCAGCCATTATCCATGAATGGCACTTGCATCGTCGAAACCGAAAAACTTTCCGTTCTCGGTATGTGTGTCAATGACAACTTACGTTCTAATGACCACATATTTGATGTCGCCAAAAATGCTGCGAAATGTCTAGGTTTCCTCAAGCGATGTAAGAAATATTTTACCCCCTCTGATCTGGCCTCAATATATAATGCATTCATCCGCCCAAAATTGGAGTACAATGCCCACATCTGGTCAGGTGCTCCTAAAACATCTGTGCACTTGCTAGATAGGATTCAAAACCGTGCGATAAAACTTATTGACGATACTAATACCAGCCAATCAATTGACACGCTCGAACACAGACGTAACGTCTCCTGTCTCACTTTGTTTTATCACTATTTCCACCACCAGTGCTCCACTGAAATCGCCAGTAGCATTCCGCCCATTCAAACTTTCAACCGTAACACCCGTCTCGCTATGAATGCTCATCAGTATACCCTCAAGCCCACTGTAGGGCCTACTCTAAAATATCGTGATTCGTTCCTAAGCCGTACAACTCGCTTAAGGAATGCCCTGCCGATCTCTGTATTTCCTGGTCGTTATAACTTGCAAACATTTAAAAACAATGTACATCGGTACCTCTCTTTTCTTCCTCCCAAAATTTCATTTGCCCGCGCTGTGAACAATCACCTTAAGAGTACTCAAACCATTTGAGCGCGCGCTCATTATAAAAAAAAAATAAAAATTTAAGAAACAGCGAACCAAATACAAATAGCAATGATCCCAACGTTATCGGAAGGGTGATTTAATACGAATAAATAGTATAGCAATGTATAGCAGTCTAATGCAGATCAAACGCGACAAAAAAAGACAAAAGCGATATGAACAATGACATTCCAACAAAAGTTGAAGGCAAAACGGGAATAATTGGAGAATTCGAAGTTAAAGTTTGTAAAGTCAGAGCAGTATTTAAAATCTCTTGTTTTTAGTGCAGTGTAGTGAAAAATTTTCTATTGAGCTACACATCCGGAACGCTATCATATGTAAGCAAAGAAATGACATGACAATCCCTTAGACAACTCTTAACAATTACAGGCTCTAGTTTTTCCGAAGTCGCAAATCCAACTTCAGACATCTATTTAAAAGAACTTGCAGCGGTGGAAGTCGGAAATATGATTTGATAAATTGAAGAACAGCAAGCACTTGGATGTGATCCAAAAAGTAGAGGAATGTAAAACGGTATTAATGTATCAAAATTTAGCCACAAGCGGCGGAATGTCAATGCAGACAGGTAAGAAAAATACATATGTATGTACATATGTAGCATTTAATGATTTATATATTTTATTTACTAGTTTTTTTTTAACAAAGAGTTTTTATTAGATTTGCTCTATTTTTCCAATAGGGATTCTCTGAACCCACGCATATCATCTTTTGACACACTTTCGTTATTTCATTTAATCATATATAGGTACACACTTATTATACAAATCTATTATACAAATCATCCAAATTGTTATCAAAATTCGGGGTCACTTATGACTATTTTACGGTTTTCATACCGGGGCGGTGTTATTGGGCAGTAATTCTTTCGAAATGATACCGGCGAGTTGATTCAGTAATTTTTTTTTTATAATAACACAGCACTGCACAGCGCATGCCCCAATCAACTTATTGAAAAAGAAGTTCCGTAATGTTTTTATCACCAGAAATAGCCCTGTCAAGTGACCGCCCCGATCGTGCGATTCAATATTTTTAAAGTCTTATCACTAGAACTGCATTAAGTGTCTGGTCTTACCAGCAAGTCAGAAACTTTAGATGACGAAGGCGAACAGCCGACGTAAAATTACTAGAAAATTACGAAAAACTCATGGAAAATTGGGTCCAGCGCATCCACTCTTGCAAGCGATTCCGTAGAGCACATTTGAATGAAGTCATATTTCCTAAATAATACTATCAGTTATAATTCACACATGTTTTTATTTAAAAAAAAATGAGGGGCGACTAATGATACACTCTGTATACGTATACATATTGCAACATAAAATTAATTGATTTGTGGCCACAAAACCGTAACTGTATCATTTCAAATAATAGGCTCTTGATAAGCCAATAAAATGTAGGTGAATTGGGAACACGGTGGTTGGGTGCTGAAGAAATAGGGTTCGCACTGAGAGGTGTCAACTTGGCGATATCCAGTGTTGTAACAATCGTGCTTATTTTACCTCCAAGTGGTAACAATCTGGTACTCGACTTACCAAACTTGCAAGCGCGAGTACTGACCAGCAGGCAACAATAGCAGCACTATAAACGGAACAGTGGATGAACTCACCAGATGGAATCAATGCAAATAAGACCATATCCGGGATACTCAGACATATTTGGATCTCGGGCCGGTAAGGATTTCCGGGGCCAAGTCGGGGTCTTGGAAGAGATGGTGTCTACCCCTCGTCTTAAGTGTACTAAGTTATGAAGCAACAACAGGCCTCGAATACGGACGGACCTACTGTTGAAAACCCCTGCAAATGAAACAAGTACAACGAACTTCTGCATTTGCACGTAGAATATTGGGTCCCTTAATAAGCAACGTGCAGCAGAACAACTAATGGAGGCCCCGGACTGCTGTAAAGCAGATGATACCGCTATCCAAGAAATGCGATGGTATAGGCCTAACTGAAAGAGGATAAAAACCTGCGACATTTACTGTTTTCTACAGAGCCGCGCCTAGTTGAATGCGAATTTGATGTTAGAGTTTTAACCAAGACGTCTTGTGTTTATGACATATTAACGATCGCCTAGTAACAATCCGTATTAAGGCTAAATTTGACAACATTAGCCTCACAGAGGAGAAAGATGACGACACCAAAAATAGCGTCTACGTGCTCTTGGATAAGACTTACGAGCTGTGCAGTAGCTATGACATGAAAATTGTCCTCGAAGACTATAATGCAAAGTCAGGAGACATATTTGCTAGTACTGTCGGAAAGTGTACGACACCACTTCCGATAGCGGAATCAGGCTAATCGAATTTGCAGCGGGGCGAAATATTGTCAGAGCTAACACGCGATTCCCGCATCGTGATATTCATAAGGGGACTTGAGAACTCCTGATCAATCAACCGTCAACCAGATTGACCACATTGCGATCGACGCGAAACACTCCTATAATATTATGGATGTCCGAACCTTCGAGGGTCATTACCTAGTTATACCCAAGGTACGGTTGCGGACATCCCCAACATCGCAAAGGCAAAACGGCGCTGCATAGAAGGACTAGAGCTGCTCACGAACTCTACAAGTAAAAGATGAGAGACGAACACAGGCTTCTGAGGACGAAAAAGAAGGAGGACGAGAAGAACACGGACGAGGAAATTAAGAGTTGCAACTCCATGAATGAGATTTGGAAGTTTTACCATGAACCGAAGCCTGTAGAGACGAACAAAAGAACATAATAATAGACTCGCAGCCGATGCTGAGGATTTGGGAAGACCATTTCTGTAGACCGTATAACGATGACAAACAAAATGCCGCTGTCAGACAGAATGAACCTTTCAACCTGGACGATGTAGAAAAACAATTCCGTCCATGCGATTCGGATGAAGTGAAAGTAAGCATATCTAAGCTTAAGACCAACAATGTTTTCTGGAGTGGACGGCCTGACTTCCGAGTTCTTCAATGACTTGGTAAAGAGCATGCACCAACTCTTTGAACTGCGCTAACTACAGAGGCATCAGTCTTCTTAGCATCGCCTAAAAGATTTTATCTGCCAAATTGTGTGAACGCCGCCTGACGCCGTTCATCAACAACCCGATTGGTCCGTATAAATGTGGTTTTAGGCCAGGCAAGCCACCAAATATTCAAACTACCACAGATCTCGGAAAAAAACCAATAAGCTCTAAATCGATACACACCACCTATTTGTTAATTCAGCATCTATAGAGACGAGCTATACAGAGCAATGTCTGGTTTTGGCATCTCTACCAAAACCGTCCGTTTGTGCAGGATGACGATGGAGAATTTAAGCTCCTCCATCAAGCTCGCTAAGGAAACCACCGAAGACTTTGGTGTCAAAAAAAAAAAAAAACATTTAATCAAAACGATGCGCTGTCATGCGATTTCTTTAACATCATTCTTGATAGAATAGACAACACAAGAGGCAAAAACTTTCAAACGTCTATCCAATTACACGCGTACGCCGATGATATTGAAATAATCGGAAGAAAACGTGATGTCAGCGTCGCAAGTGTTGATACGTGTCGGGCAGAACGTCACGCTCTATAAATTTAACTTTGAAGTAGTTACAAACTTTGTCTACCTAGGCTTCGCTATCAATTCATACAACGACAGCAAAGCTGCTTTCTTGGGCTAAGAAGGCAATATACTAGGAAAGCACTCTCTCGAACAACAAAAGTGAGCCTATATAAGACCTTAATGATTCCAGTCCTGCTCTATGGCACAAAGGCCAAAAATGGATGAGAAGATACAACGACTTGGCCAACGACTGAGGTGGCTGTCGGCCCGAAAAGTGTTCAATCCGCTTCCGAGAGACGGCGAAGTAGAGAAAGACCGCGACTCAGGTAGCGCACGCAAGTGGAAAAGTACCACAGCAAAGCGTGAGCTCATAAACATCAGCATTTCTAACTTTGTACAATCGCAGATGTTCCCTGTGTGTGTTTGTGTTTTTGAACACGTTCACTGCACAGACATAGCTTAGTACGATCGTCATTTGGTTCAAAAATGTCATATCAGTGCAAAAAAAAAGTTGTTTATTTTTATTACATATTATTTCAGTAGTTCTTACATCTTTCCTCTTCAAAAAAAACCACAAAACTATTCAGCACTAAAATCCTCTAACTCCTTCTGCATACATAATTGGAAATCCTAACTAACATGCGCAAATATGACGATATGTTGACATTTATGAACACAAGGGTAATACAGTTTGACTAGGTCAGTTCTACGAAAAATCTGCACTATTGCAAGCAACTAATGCAGTTCTTTGTCAGTATGACGATTTTGGAAACACCCCAACTTAGCCTGCGAAACTGGGGGCAGCTAGCTAATGATCGAGTTGGCTTGATACGTTTGTTGGTTGAAGCGCAGGTCCATCCCGGTAGGTAGCGCCAGCTTAAGTAAGTACGAATGGGGAACACTCTGGTGGAAACCCACTGGTGATATCGTCAGAAACACCGTCAACTTCAACTCGAAATTATTAATTTATCACAGCATAAATTGGTTTGGGAAAACAACGATGGAGAGAATGTGAAAATGTATTTCTGATTGAAGGTTTTGTTTTTACTAAAAGACTATTTTTGCGGACCTTGTTTCAACTTTTGGCAGATGATAATACCCAGTTTCAAGTGATGCAGAGAGGGTCTTTGACACAGTCCAATGCTTTTAAATCACTATAGAATAACTTTTGACTATACATGCACTGCATAGTCACTTCGCCTTTCTTTGTGTTTATCCTTATCAAGTCAACACCTTGCAATTTATAAAAATGCATCTCTGTTCTATATTCGATTTTTGTTTATTATAAAAAAATAAGTATCTTCTGGAGCCAATGACCGAGTAATATTGTACACGATTAACGACGGGTCATTCAACCGAACGTTCAACAGGACTAAATTGTTCGGGGTTTTGAATCTTGAACATGTTCGTAAGCTGTTTATTCAGAAACTAGAAACTAGTTTCATAGTTTTCAATCGTCTATACTACGGTATCAATCTATATCATTTGAAGTTAATTAGTTATTGGACAAAGGAATAGCACACATAAAACTGCACATTTTTCATAGTTTGTCATGTGTAAATCTAAATTCTAAGAAATTCACAAAACTATAAAAGATATATATGTTTAATACAATTTTGCCATTTCATCGAGCTGATTTAAAAAAGTCCCCAAAATAAATATTTGCTACCTACTTCGCATTTTATAGACATACGAGTACATATGTATTATATTCTTAAAGGAGAGGTAGCCAAAAATGCTGCACTACCTGACAAGATCAGGTAACTACCTACCTACCTACCTACCTATATATTGTATAAAAGGAATCCAAATAACTAAACGGAGAAATCATTTTTATCGAATTCAAAATTAGGAGAAGATAGTCAATTATTTACATGCAATATGATTCCTTTCTTTGGAAGTTATCTGAGAACCCTTTCTTTTATAAGTAACAACTAATTTTGGGCTTGAGGCTCATGCCACTATGGTGAGATCAGCCCAATCACGTTGCCTTCATACAAAATCATTCAAAAGAAAGCTCCCCTATTCACTGCAATGCAAACAACACTACAAATGAAATAGCAACTCAGGCTATTGCCCTATCGCAGGTACCAATGAATAACTGCTGGAAAAATACTCGCATAATGAATTTTATGAAATCAATGAATGCTTTTGTTATCCGCACCACTGCTGACTGAGTATTAATAATAATTTTCCACAGCAAACCTTGTGGAGAATCAAAGCTCATCAAAGATTGGTTTATTATTTATTCAACACTTAGGTCATTCTGAAAGAATTTTAATGGGAAAATCAGTAGCAGAAATATTACAAATGTACAAGTATACTTAGGGTATGGCCCGGGAAGAACTAACTTGAAATGATATCTCGAATTGTCGTCATACATAGTCAGAACCCAATGACTGTTAATTTTTCTTTACTTATCATTTGCATAATTGCACAATCTCTCCTTCGCCCGAATACAGATGCAAAAGTAATGCATCCCATTCTTATTGGTGGCGAGCATTCAACCAATTTGAATATAATTTCTCCCAATTTTTATTCATCGTTCGTTTTCATTTTCACTTTTTTTTCTTATCCTTTTCAAAATCACGACCACAAAATAAAATAAAAAGAAAACAAAAGAAGAAAAAAAATACACCAAATTAAAATGAAAGAAAAAAGAAATGCATTTTTGGATACGATTCGATTCGATTCAATTCGATACCAAACGATCCGGTTCCATTCAAATGTCCATCCCCAGATACCAGATACAAATCTTTAAGATCTTCTCTCTCTCGGCGGACCAACTTACCAGATGCTCTCGAGGGCAAGGCAATTCGGTTTGCACCTTTCCGACGAGACCGTCTCACGTACGATCTGGATGATGTAAACGAAGCCATCGGCATCTTCAAATCTCTTCAGCGAATGTGTGTATATGTATGTAATTTCTGTTTCTTTTTTTCTATTCTTTAACTTCAACAGCTCTAAGTACACAAAGCAAACAACTATTGATGAGGAGAGAAAAAAAAATAAAACTCTTCGTTTTTTTTTCTTTCTTTTTCACTTGTCACACTTTTTTTTTCTTGCTTTTCTAAACTGGACTCTAGGATGAGGGCTTAATATCACGAAGAGGATGTTTCCAATCTAGCCCTCGTGTCCAGGACACGCAAATCAGGTAAGATCGAACAACTTTTTAGGGCTACGTTGTTTTTCGGGGACGATTTTCGTGAATTTTTCAATCCCCTAAACAAAGAGCAGAAAACTGGTTCCAACCCGCGACGCCATATTTAATTTTCCCGATACACACACTTTGGACGGCATTTTTTTACAACAAAAAATTCTGAATTAATTTTCCACGTTTGTATACGAAATTTAACTCACACAGGCGATTTAATTCACATAAACACACTCACACATAATAACACGGCGCGGCGGTGAAGGCGAAAAGAAAAACTCGTCGTCGTCGTTTTCGTCGTTGTAGTTGTATGTGGAGACAAGTTGCATGGGAAAAAAATTACTTTTTTTTGCTTCGGGTTTTTTTTCTTTTGGTATTACTTTCCAAAATTCTCATGACACATTTTGAGTTTTATTGAATGTTGTTGATTTTTAATTAAAGTGTAAACAATTGGAAATTAATTAGAAGTTAAGCTGGGGTTATTTTCCAACTGGAAATTGCATAATTTTTGATTAAAAAAACACGTACTCCTGCAAGATACTCTAGAAAGTTAACTCAGCCAAAGTGTACGCAAGGATTTCTGGTTTTTGACGTTTTTTCTTTAAGTTGTATTCACAGTATGGGTTTGTTCGCTTTTTCTATTTATGACGTGCAAATGAAATATTTGCTCTAGTCTTGCTAAACGACTGACAAATTGATAAATTTGAAAAGAAAACCTTTAAGTAGTTTTGTTTGCCATGCTTAACGTATTCACATTTTACAAACATTTTAAACGGCTGTAGGAGAAGAATGGCACAAATGATAATTCTCAAGGTTTGTTCGCCGTCTGACTTGGTGAAGGACATTGTTTCGAACTTAGTGTCGATGGCTTTAAATTATTTCACAGCGGAGGCAAAAGTGCATCATACTTGTCTAAACCTTTCGCGTAATAATGAACTAAGTTGCTTTCTTTTTTTGTTTTTTTGCAAAGAAATTTGCGAAGTCTTATTTTTTATTTTAATATATACATGTATGTATAAAATATATATTTTAATTTGTCAAAAAAGAACAACAGCTTATATTTAAAATTGTGACACCTCTTTTTCTTATACCAGCTAAACTATAAGTCTAGTGCTAGTTGAACGCAGTATCTGCGCACAGAGTTTTAAGTGCACTTAAAGTGCAGCATTAGTTAACAACTAATACAAAAGTCTCTTTGAGTGCGCACTCGGTGCAGTAGGAATGACAGCGAACTAGGCTTTTAGAAGCATGGGGTAAACAAATTTTACAATTCCTTAGAGAAGTTCATCTTATTATTTAGTGATTCTTACGCCGGGTCAATATTATTGTGCGAAATAAAATACAAAAGTATTACGTAAAATACGACATAGTTGTGCAGTTGTTGTGTTTGTATTTTACTTGTATTGGAACCCCAAAATTAATTTGCAGGAAAATAGGAGAAAATAGATAAATTGACGAATGTGTGCTGTGAAAAGAACTTAACTAAATAAGAGCTGAACATATTAGCTACCGCAGCTTTCAGAAAGAAGGAATTCGAACGTAGTAATAAGGGAATCTATTTCTGTTTGTGGAAAATTATCTAAAACATTATAATACTAAGCAACAGGAGCAACATTTGAAGTTTAGAAAAATGTTTGAAGAGCTTTATTCTTTAGTTCAGTTGCTATTTCAATTATACATTGCTCGATATAATGTTAAAAGGTACAAGTCTATTTACCTGACACCCATAGGTGAAAACAGAAACAGAAAAGTGAAAGTTTTCCGGAATACTGAAAAACAATATTACATACATCATCAAGATCACACTGAATGAATGTAATACTTGATGATTGTGGTGAGAATGGCTCAATAATACTTCTACATACAAAACAACATAATTGCAAAACGTACTGTGTAAAATACGAACCTGCAAACTATTCACATATTATCTTCGCCCTGAAGTTTAAGACTGCTAAATTCGTTAAAACTTCTTTTTTAATTTCTTGTTTTTGGGACAAAAGCAAAAAAAATAAAATGAAGTCTTCTCAAATCCGTTCGCCTACTGTTTCACAAATTTTCTCTCTGAAAGAATTTTATCCCCACTCCTTCGCATTTTACAGTTTTTACATATTTAGTCCAAAATGTATGCGAACGGACCTAATAGTTTTGTTTAAAATTTGTTTGTGCCTGTCCAAATTGGAGTTGGCAGCAAGATTGTCCGAAAGACAGGGAAAGCTTTTATATTTAAGTTCGAAGAGGAAGGTGAAGCATGACGTGTTTTCCCATATCGTTTCATTGCTGATGTGTTTTTTTCATTTTAGCTTTGATCTTTGATGTGCAAGGAAGTGTAAATTAGAGGAAAACAGATATGTTTCAGGCCAACTTCTCAAATTTAAAAATTAAATAGTCTGATTCAAGTGTTCCACTCGACATGTGGAATATGAAAATGTGAACACAACTTTCATGGGCAGGACTTTCGTGCCCACGCCAATGTGAACAGGCACTTTGGCAACTGCAACTACATGTTTGTACCTGTTTACATTAGCGCGGGCAGGAATATTGTCCGAAAGAGAGAGAACGCTTTTTTATTGAAGTGGGAAGAAGAAGGGTTACTTCCACCGAAAATCCATTTCTAAATTGAATTTTCAGGTGAAGCACGTCGTTTTTTTCCATTTCTGATATATTTTTTCATTTTAGTTTTGTTCGTTGATGAGCAAAGAAGTGTGGAGAATAGGAAAATAGGTATCTTTCAGGCCAACTGTTCAAATTTAAAAATTAAAAATGCTCCGATTCAAGTGTTCCACTTGTCAAAAAATCTTTCAAAACCATGAAAATGTGAACACGACGTTCATGGTGAGGACTTTCATCCCCTCGCCAATGTGAACAGGCACGTAAACAGGCTCTTTGTTGTGATTACTACTCTGACAGCTGTTTAGCTGAATGTTTCAAAAGGTGTGTCTGTTTCACTAACCTCATAATTCCGATTAGGTTTTGAGGAGGTATAATCAGAAACTAGTTTTGCTAAAAGATGTATGTGCAAACTTTTGTTTTCGATTAAGGTTACGAGAGTTATCGCGAAAAGTTGGTTTTCGATGCGGAATGAAACGGGTATAAAGGGTTTCAAAAGTTAGGAAAAATTGAAAGTGCTATCGATGGCTCCCATGTCATGATAAACCGAAAATGCAAGGCCTCCGAACTATGACGTTATACTCTCTACAAATCAAACAGATCTAAAATTCATGTCACCGTCTCTATTACTTTTTTTTTACAAATAGAATACGAAGAAAATGACAAGTGCATGGTGATAGCAGCTGCCGCTGATCCTAAACATAAACTTGTAATGTTCTAAAAATGGAAGAAATTGTGGACTACGCCTTAAAGGATTTGCCTCAAATACCTCGAACAACATCAGTTAGTTGCTGCTTTATTTTGTCTATCATTTATGTGGCAAGTCTATATGTTTGGAGCAATGAACATAATAGGTAACTGCTTGCCAAGTCAACAAATTCAAACAACTTTGAATAAAACTATGGCATTTCTATTTCCTTTTAATAACAAATAATTTGTTTTGTTAACCTTTTAACTGTTAAATAGTATAAATATATTTTAAAACGTTTTTAGGGATCATCCATCCACGGTGAAAAGACGCTTTTGCAGTGTATTCTTTGTGATGCTCATAGCACCCGTATTTATTTATGCATTTTCTTCCAAAGAACTAATGAAAGTTAGTTCAATATTTGAAATTTTGGGCATACGATGGCATGGGCTGGTTTTTGCGATATTTATACCTTCATTACTCACAGCATTACTATTCCTGGGACCACTTAGCGTTCAATTATATAATGGACACTTACAGATGTACACAGGTATGGCAGCAGTTTTATCATTCCCAAAGCATTACTAAATTAAATTATGTTGTAGATTTTTATTATTGGATTGGATGCTTTAAGAACTTACTATGGCTACGAAATCATGTTGTAGCCCCATTATCAGAAGAATTTACATTTCGCGCCTGCATGATGCCTTTAATTTTACAATCGTTTACGCCGTTGAAATCAGTATTCATTACGCCACTGTTCTTTGGGGTCGCACATTTTCATCACATTTCTGAGAGGTTGAGGTCAGGAATTGGCATAAAGTCCGCAATTATAGTGTCTTGTAAATGTTGCCAATTAAGAATTTCGAAACAATTTTTATTGCTCTTTTATTGATAGGTTTTCAATTGACATATACAACCTTATTTGGATTCTACTCAGCGTATTTATTTGCAAAAACTGGGCACTGTATTGCGCCAGTTATCGCACATGCCTTCTGTAATCACATGGGATTTCCTGATTTTCAGGAACTCTTTCAACAAAGCACACTCAAGAAATTTATTTTTAGCAGCCTTTATGTGATAGGCTTGGTTGGTTGGATAGTACTGCTACCCGTAGTCACCAATCCAAGCTGGTACCATAATACTCTATATTGGAGACTGAACTGAAGTCTCACAGCACCACAGACTGTCTTCCATAGTGCATAAGCCGAAAATTGAATTTTATACACTTGTAGCTAACATAGTTTTTTTTTTTTATACTAACAAAATAAAAATAAAAAAACAACGTGTGATCATTTTTTTGTTTGTTTAAAAGTGCAAATGTTTTATTTCACTGCATACACAGCAGATGGTTGATTTGATTCACAAGAATTCTAATTGAATGATTTGCTACGGCAATTAGCTTGCATTTAGGGTGCTTAGAAGTTCGCCGGATGCCAGGAGTTCCTTTATAATGTCCAATCCACCTATTAATTCGCCTTTTACATAAACCTGCGGGTATGTTGGCCAGTCAGAGTATGTCTTTAGACCTTGCCGAACTTCTTCGTCACTCAAAATGTCAAAGGTTTCATATTTCACACTGGAAATTGTAAGCAAATTAAATTTTTAGATAAAATGTTAATTTTGAATAAATGAAGAAAATAAAATGCCTAAGTTGGTCGGAGTGGTGCAGTATTAAATATTGGGAATACGACTTTAACCGAAAATCCATTAATTATTCGAATGATTCATCTACACACATGATCCCTAACAAACTAAATCACATGCCTAAAGTATATTAGAAAAAAGCAAATAATGACCTCAGTTTATCCAAAGCAGCAGATGACTACCAATCTCAAAGAAATCTGTCTGAACTTTTTCTCACTTCTCACACATATGCATGTGCAATATTTGTTTCTTGAACTCAAGTTCGTCACCTCTTCTTTCTGATGTCTTTCTTCATAAGTGCAATGACAATTTGATAGAACGAATCATTGGAATACTAATGCTTCAGCACTTTTAATCATCCGATCAAGACCAACAATTGAGCATTAAATGTTGTACATTTATTATAAAGATAGAATCTAGCAGCTGGATACAATTATATTTTTCTCTTAAAATTGCACTATTCAGAATTATGCAGATAGTGTACAACTTATAATGTAAATATTAGTAAATATGGTCGAACATGCAATTTTGTTGTTAGAGACAGTTTTGATTGGTGATGATTTGACGACAATTGTGTCGCCAACGACAGTTCCTTAGAAAATGCTAGAACACCAAAAAGACACGGCACACCTATTAATCGACTTGAAGGCCCATTTAAAAGCGTTTATCAAGACCAATTATCGGAACAATGTCGACTTCTCCAATCCTTGCTATGCTTATTCATCTGAGAAGAATGACAATGGAGAATGCTCCGTGAAAACATACCGGATCAGACAAAATGCTTTTTGCTGACTAATGAAACAACAATCCGTTGATTCTTATGCGCCAACACACACCAAACCAGGCGAAACAAAAAAGGTTTTGTCTGATCCGATGTTTTTTCAATAGAGTCCGACCGAAGGTGAATTTGTTGGCCGAACTTCGGTTTCTTCAGCACTTTCGGCCGAAGCCGAAGCCGAATCTAATGGAGATTGTATTTCAAAATGCTAAAGAGCCTAAAATATAGTAATCAGTTTGACAAAAATTGATCGGTAGATATTTTCTTTTATATTAATTTATTTTACAAAGACACAAACAAAAAAGCCCGTAAAATATTGCAGTAGACTCTTTTAAATAACACATAAACGGAACAATCAAAATGAATGCTTAGCAAAGAAATAAAAACAAAAAATAACCAGTAAAAAAAATCCAAAACCCTAGGTACATTCGATAACACGTAAATACAACAAACAAAGTTTCTTATATTAACTTTGTTTATTGTATTTAGACAAACGATGAAGTATTGTAGAATTAATAACCAAAATTAAATAACTTAATATTATATGCAAGAAACAAAAGTTTCTTATTATTAGCCCCGATCAGCATAAATTTGTCCAGCAGCACTGAATAATTGCTCACTCGCTACACTAGTAGGAGGAGCTGATAAATATTTGTTAGCTACTTCTTTCAAGTAGGTATAAGGACTTGAGGCCCAATAATTAAAAATATCATCATTCCTAGTAGCTACCTGCTACAGAAACGAAACAAACATGAAATGACTTGCTCGAAATCTCCTCCAAAACACGGTGCGTAAGATAGTTTAATTTTTGTGGAAAAATGGTTTCGGCAAAATCTTCGGCCTTTTCTTGCCGAAGCTGAATGTTTTGCCGAAGGTGGAAATTTAAGCCGAATGTGGCCGAAGCCGAATGTTCGGTCGGACTCTAGTTTTCAGCCTTAAGAAGTTACAAGACCAAAAAAAAAACTGGGTTCATCAATTGTGCTCAAAGTTCTATTTACTTTTCTGAATCTTCAGTTGAATATACTCGTAAAGGTTTGAATGCGATTGTTTTAAAATCACTATTAAAAGAATTGTGCAAAACCTAAATGCTAATACATAAAGAAAAGTATTTCAGAATTCTGTGCAACTATTTGCGTACGATGACAACGTAGACGTGAAACATAGTTAGAAGAACAGTCTCTGGTACATTCGTGAGTTTAGACAGGGAAGCGGTGAAAATACGGATTAAAATGAAAGAGAGTGAAACAAAGTACATGGACTCCAGCAATACATGCCAAAAAAGAATTACTCGAGCTGAGTGAAGAGACTTGTATATTAAGGTCCGGAGTCCAGACTGAAGCCTTATTTAACTAGATTAGATTAAGCGGTGAGGTGGGTCTATGTAGCCTTATCACTCCGGCAAGGGTAGACCTATTGTGATACTTATATACTCGTAAGTAAATATGAGGGCAAGTATATATTAAAACTGGTAGAGTTAAGGATATATTAGAAAACAGATAGCCCAATTATACCCTAGTCAAGTACCTAGGTCTACATTCGAGAAATAATACCAAGAATACCTCACAAAACATGAATACACAGGAGGTTTCAGAAGATGCGCTCAAATTTGTTTTTTTTTTAATGAAAAGACGTAAGTTTAGGTATCAATGAAACTTTTACCGTAAGTTATAAGTTTTACATCATTCAACTGTCCCTGTGCGACGTAACTTTTATTTAATTTAATTTACTCCCGTTTGACGTGGACGACAGTCATTTGGTTTTAGCTTAGATCGTCAGTCAATACGATCTTAGCCAAGACTTTTCGCAAAATACTCCACAAGAATCGATTGATTGCGGTCTTAACTTACCGACTCGCGGACAGCCGCAACAATCTTTTTACTTCTGGCGTTTCTGTCTAACACGACAATTTGAATGTTGTCACTAAAAGTTTAATTATTCGCTTATCGTAACGTACCGAGTCCTAACTGACAGTGAATTTTGACAAAAAAGTGTAGGTGCTTTGTGGAAGCGTATACCTTTCTATGATTAAATGGTAGACAATCTGGAACGCAGCTATAACATCTGTCAAAAGATGGCATGCGTGAGTTCAGAGGATCCGTTTTGGAGAAAAATGGGTACATCAAATGGCCAACTATTATCATCGAACATAATAATAAGGCAATCAGTTTGCTGGATTGAAAAAACAGTCAAGGAAATAATCAACGCAATGTGTTTGAAGCAATAACAAAATAATAACATAATGGACAAAGTCAATTGGCTGCGAAAGCTCCGGTCAACCATTTACGTAACAACTGATTTGCGATTCTGCAAGAGAAATTGACATATGTTTGTATGTTCATGCGAGAACTGTGGACTGAAGTGAAATTTCGATCAATATTTCAAACTCAAGTAACAATAAATCAGCAAGCAACAGGATTAGCAGCTTCGGTCAATAGGTAGAGGCGCTTGACTACATTTGCAGTTGGTTTGTGTTTAACAGCGCAGAAACTCTGCTCGGTATTTCAAAAAGCCGCTTTCACATAAATGAATAAACGGGATGGTGTAATCCATTAGATTAAAATGGAGATAAGGAAAAGCGTAAAAGCTTTTAAAGCTGTGAGTTCGCGTAGCGTGATACGAGGGCTTTTCGCGCCTTTGCAAGCGACATCGCAGGCCATCACATCGCGTTTTCGCCTAATTTCATTTGCGTTTTGACACTGATAATGTGAACAACATGCGCGCTAAAATTAGGTTCTTATTTTTATTGTAAAAAAATTATGTATTACGTAAAATATATTTGAAAACCTCAAAAATAAAGAAAAGATTTCAAGTGCATCATAAAGAAATTAAAAAATCTTTTCATACTTTCACAGATACAAAAGAACACTAGCTAGACATTTATGAAATAAAAATAATTCCTTTACCTTCTCTCTAAAACCGATTTTCACTGCGCTTCCTCCAAACTCTTAATTAGTATTTTGTTGTGGTATTCAGAAGGATAAATATTCCACAAACATTAATTTCCACGAACAATTTCCATAAAGCGGTCCATTTTGTACGAGCGATTCGCTAAATTGAAATATTTTGATTGAAGCTTTTCGTCGCAAGCAGTCGCTACATTCGCGTACGTACGTACGCATGCATTTGATCGCTTGCAGCGAAATTGCATCGCGTCGCGCAACACGAATTCGCTTCGCCATAAATGCAGCCTACACGGAAATAGCGAAATTGATAAAGTGCTTATAGAGTTTGTCTATGAACGTTGCAAAAAAGAAGCGAAAAGGCGCTAGCCAGAGCACGCGAGATAGCAGCAAATACATTGTATCGGGAGTTAGAAGAGGAACCCTCCCAACACATAAGCAAGTGTCGAAGAAGTAGAAGTAGGAGAAGTGCAATGGGTAAACAAGCTAACATTTTTAAGATTGCGGTTAATGAAGAGAAAAGTTCCAAAAGGTTCAATCGCCGAAATATATAGATGGTGAGCAGTAAACCCTTTCAACAGGAAACAATGATAACAATGAAGTGTACGTTAACGCGTTACTACACGAAAAATTCCTCATAGTACCATTCCCTCGGTTGTTGCGCAACAATAGGAAACCCAACTCCTGACAACTCTATAGATGGAGTCATCGTACCAAAATGCGAAAAATGTAAATACTTGCATGAAAACTCCGCTATCCATACCATACGCATCGCATTGTTGGATGATGTACGAGAAATATAAAGGAAAAATGACAGTGAAGGAAATTAAAATACTACCAATGGCAGCGGGTGTAACAAAACATGATTTAATAAGAAGATACAGGGATTCGCCAAAGGTCTTCATATTAAGAAGCCAATAGTAAAAGAAATTGAGGCTGAGCAAATCAACTGATTTGTCCATGTTTACTGAAAATCAAATTTAGTAAACCTCACAAACGGTGCAGGAGCAATGCAGGCATGCGGGAAAAACGCGTTACAGAAGAAGATGAAGACTAATCCAATGTCCCTGTACTACTAACAACTGGGAATTATTTTGCTATGTCAAATTACCGTATAAATTAATCATTACTTCAATGTGTACAAAAAAAAAAAACGAAACAAGTCTGCCTACTACGAAGGTCTGCGAACGCAACGATGTACATATGCAACACACTATGTGGTTTATTAAAAGTTATCAGACATCAACATATGTGGGTATAGATACACAAATATCATTGTTATCATTGAATTGATTAAAGTAAGCTAGAGATAAGTTTACGGTTTAATAAATCTATTTGTATACAAACATATTGCTCATGGTGTATTACTTTGGATTATCTAATAAAACAGCAGAGTCGAAATCGTGTGCTGATTGTTATACCTTAAATAACGACAAACGCATACAATTTAAATACTGTTCCAATCCATATAACCCAGAAACCTAACTATATGTTTCAGAAAAACACCACTTACCCAAGATCATTTACAATTGCAATCAATTGTTTAGAAAAGCCGCAACGAGGTGCATCGCGTGATCCTTTCATAAAAATCATTATATCCCCTTTGTTGATCAAAGCTTTTAGTCTATCTTCCAGGGAAGCACCGGTCCCAGCTCCTGACGTAGATCCAAGTTTTTTACATTTCTCTGTTATAGCTGCAGCATTGATTCCATCAACTCTATCCACAGCTTGCCCTTTATTTAAGAAAAGAACTGTAGGAACAGCATCAATCTAAATAAAAAATATAAAAAAAAATAATTAAAATCATTTCCTATAATATTCAAGGTTAGTTCAATTTCATATAATCCATACCTGATGCTTTACACAAATTTCTGGAAAGGATTCAGCTGCAACATTAAGGAATTGTAAATTTGTAAAGCCCAGCTTCAATAGTTCGCTGAAAACGTTGAGAACTTGCTGGCATTGTTCGGCCCATGGTGCTGAGAACAGGACAACAGTGGTTTGTTCGGAACTAAAGTTAAAGAGGACAAATTGCACGATCAGCGATAATGAAATATGAAAATTTGCTAATGTTTACTTGATAAGTTTGTTGTATTCCTCTTCCGTTTTTACTTCGGTTAATGCCATATTAATAAATTAGAATATTTTATAACGTAAAAATAAATTAATATAGAATAATGACTTTTATTCGTTAGGGTTATGTCAGATGGATTTTTGTTCACTGCGGTTTTGGCAGATGCGATGCCAATGTTACGGTGACTTTGAGATCTGTTTGGTTGAAAAATTTAGTGTTCCGACTGAAAGTTCATTGCAATTTTTAGGTTGAAGATGTTCATAACGTCTTTTGATTAAACAGAGCTAAGAACATATGCTACATATGCTTTTATTACAGATAGAGAGAGATACCCGTGAAACATTAAATTGATTCTCTAAAATGTCCACTATAACAATTTGAGTATTTATGCCTCCAAACCCGAGGTATGCCCTATCAACGGATTATAACTTGAGAAGGATTCGCTCTCCTCTAACCATGCCATATAATGATTTGTGCACCAATTTAGCATGTTAATAATTCCATTAAACAAAAATGAGCCCCGTTACGATAAGAGTAGAGTTTTAGCTCCTCGGAACCCAATTCGGGAACTCCGATTATAGAATACCTCTTATACAGGGATTGGTTAAAATCTTTTAGAAAACAGACAGAAGCTAAACTGATGGTTTAAATGGATTAGTCTTGCTATTATCTTTTTAAACGCTCTTGACATGGATGGAATCAAGGAGATTGCCTTCTAGATAATGGGGATTATTGTTTTCCATTTTTGTGGGATGATGATACCTAGACCTACAATATGTATAGAGATTAAAAAGTTGTTACTTTACCTCTTGTGGGAGATTTTGGATGTCTTTCCTCTAAGTTTGCATAGACATGCTTTAAATTCGACTACGGAGACGTCACATTTAATGAACTGGGACTGTGAGTTGCAAGCAGATGAAACTGCGGCTTGAATTTGTGGTCTTCACTTTGCCTCTTTTGGGAGATTTTGGATCTTTCCTCTAAGTTTGCATAGACTTGCTTTAAATTTGACTAAGGAGACGTCACATTCAATGAAAGGGGACTGCAAGTTGCAAGCAGATGAGACTGCGGCTTGAATTTGTGGTTTTTAAATTTGAAAAAAATTGTATTGTGGAGTAACGGGACTAGCTGTAATCAATGCTATTATTACCGATTCGTATACTTTTCATATTGGTGAGGTGTCAAGATTTATGCTAGGGGAGGAATTCTTAAACCATCTTAGTTTTGCAGTTTTGGGCTTCGAATGAATTAGAAACATATTTCATGAACAGTGTTGTATTGTATTGTATTGAACCCAATTGAAGCGTTCACACTGAATACCGACTAGGTAAAAAAATATTATTACCATGAACAATAATTAACAGGTCTGTTCCAGCGAGATTTTTGTAACAATTTGTAAAAGAGAATTGTTTGCTTAAGTTACAGGAATAGGAATAAATTCTCTCTTAAACCCAAAATCTAAATTGATATCACCACTGAGAATTGTTGGCATATTGTAATAATGATGCTGTTCTAGATTTTCTAGCAAACACCTAAACTTCGGACTATAGGCAAGCAAATTCAGAATAAAAACTACCCCATCCTTTCTTACAATTATATTTTTCTATCCACCCCTGTTCCGGCAAACCTTTGTACACACAACACAAGGTAGGAAAGTACGATTAACGAATAAAAGAAGAGAAGCAAAACATCTATGTATTGACTTTTATGAGTCAACTACACACAACCCTTAAACCACCTGCATTACGCATAAACAGCGCATCATACTACATCTTTTCTCACAATTGGATGCTTCCTTCCTATCAACCCCTGTTTCCAACAATAAATCGGTGTAAAAGGCAAACTTATCCGCACACAGAGTACGATCACAGAATGGTAGAAGGAAAGCAAAATACGTATCTTGGAAAGATCTAATAAAATCTAGCACCATCACTTCCCACCAAAAAATACTATGATATAAGAACCGTCAAAGTAACGGTGTCGTTGTCGGTGGCAGTACCAGCATTGGGCAAAATTCTAAAGGAGGAAAAAGAAAACAAATATGCACAAAGGATGAAACGAATATTTGTAACATACACAAAACGTCGAGAAGCAGAGACGACGATTCATGTGTACATGTACGGACTGTTCTCCAATATCCCATTCCTTTGCACAGTTGATTCGTTGTGAAGCACACAAACCCAACAACAACAACACCAAATACGCACACGAGTACGATCACTGAACAGTAGAAGGAAAGCAAAAATGGGACACATTTTGTGACGGACACATTTTTCAGAAAGACCAGCGGTTAGACATATCCATTTCAAAATGAATTTGTTAAACAGGTTGAAGATTTTTAGACTGGTTATTATTACTATTTTATTGATTTAATATACATTTAATGAGTTCTGCTGTATTAGGTGAAGAATTCGCTTCAATATTAAGTTTTTCTTTCTCCTCTTTGCATACGTACAAGTCGTCTTTTGGTTAATTTGCATAAAATTGTTGCAATTCACACAAATTGCAGCGTGGGAAATGAATTACTCTCTCATATGCGTTCCCTTTTACTTACAAATTATTTCTCGCGGGAACAGGTTTTCGTATCAATTGCAGCACTGGAAGAGACCTACTATTTTTCAAATTTGAAGTTCTATAATTTTGTTTTGACAACTACTCTCTCAGCTGTGATACGCTGAATGTTTCAAAAGGTGTGTCTGCCTCAATAACCGCACAATTGCGAGTAGGATTCGATGAGTCTTGCACAAAATCTAGTTTTGTTTGTTTCAACAACTAAAAAGTGGATGGGAAAATTTCTGTTTTCGATTAAGATTATGAGAATTTTCGATGCGGTGTGAAATGAGTATTAATTAAGAGGTTTCAAAAAATTATAGAGTGTATGGGAAAACTTATGTTTTTGATTAGGTTACGACAGTTTTCGCGAAAACTCAGTTTCGATGCAGCTTCTTCTAGGGCTTATTGATTTTAGTCTTCAATGCTAACCAGTTGAGTTTTCAGTTCAGTAATTCTCTAGCTGCGGGATTTTTGGTGGTTGTTCGACCAATCAATACCTCCTGCTACAGGTAAAACAACTGGGTAACTAAATTCAAAATCCCTTCGTTATGGTGAAATACGAAATTAAATAATGCAAAGTGATTTTAGGAGCTTAATTTCTATGGCGAAGTAAGCTTTATTCCAGTTAATAAGATATTCTTGATGCTGTATATTATTTTTAAGAAGCAACTGTGCACTTCTTTTGCGTGCGTTTTTTAAAGCATTGAAAAGGGCTTGAGATGAGATTAGCTTGGATTTAAATAGATAGTGGGGTTATTGGTGGTATAGTAAGCTAGACTATTGATATTTTATAAACAGGTTAAGATCTGAAGCTGTTTCCATACAATATTAAATTTACCCAAGAATTCTTACCATGGGATGCAAACGGTGCCTACGATATGCCAATATTCATCACTGGGGTGGTGTACCGGCCATGAAAAAATTTTTTTTTATAGCTGGCAGTTCAGAATAGACTTTACATATTGTTCCAGCGGAATCGAGCCACACCGCAGAGGCAGAGGGGATTCTTCAAGAGTGACTAACTTCGAAAAATGCTTGGCCTTTAATTAAGGCATGACATATTTAGGCATCTGATTTGAAGGGAATTTTCACATGAAGAGACGTAAAACATTTTGGGAGATTAAATAAAATGTAAGTGCTTGCTGTAATGCTTGTGAAAGAGCCATTATTTGTCAGCAAATTATTTTTCACACATAAACTAGGAGAATTTTAATGGATTATTATATAATACAAAAATAAAAATGTTGGAGAAAAGATATATAAAACTATAAAATTTATATGCGTCTTACAGTTAGTCCAAGTTAGACAACCTTCTCAATTCTAGAAGAATTACTCAATATCATCTCAGCGGATTGCTGGTATCCACTCTGTGGGAGCTTAAAGCAATTTATAGACCTTCGAAATCCAATAACTTTTATTAACTTTAAAATAAAAAATTGCAATATTGAAATATGATATAAGTAAATAACAAACAAAATAGATAAAATAACTTAAATCTAAATTGAACTCTGCATAAAGTAATTCATTAACAATTGTTTTTGATAAATGTAGCTTAGGTACTCAAATGTTGATTAATTTTTAATTTCTCTTGCAAAACTTTTAAAGCTTCTGTACACAATGGAAAACTGAGCTCTGTTGCCTATTACATCGATCGGGTCTCATATTGTTGTCATTTCTCAAACCGTATATTTGCAAATCTCGTACGCTTACCATATCAGTTTCAAAGTAGTGACATTTTGTCTTTAATTTTAAATATTTGTAAAAATCAATGCATTAAGAATTAATCTACCGTTATTTGAAGTGGCACATATAATGTATTACATTTCAAAGCTATGCGCTCATCTTTATTCTACAGGTGTTGCATTCGATCTTTTATTCCTTATTGCCATGCATAAAATAGTGTTGAATATTAAAACCACGCTGCCATAAGTAAATATCGTTCGCAATCTTTCTTGCAATCTTGTACATGAGATGATAGCAGATAAAGTTACTTCACAATATTAAATTAAAATTCAATGTAGAAAAAGAATTACTCCCAGTACTACATCTTGTGGCACATCTAATTCAACATTTACTAAGCTCGACAACACCCCATTTAATTCTTTGCGCGTTTCCTGATACTAGATAAGAAATAAACAAAAACAAAAACAATAACAAAACTCCCTTATCATAAGCAATTTCCACCTTCCGCTCAAATAATAACCAGTTTAAACCTATGTTACATAAATACTTTCCTCTAAATCCAGGTTTTTCCTTGATGTACAGGCTATTTTCTTCAAAATACCTTTAAAACTGGTCAGCAATAAGTCGTTCAAGGATTAACTTTAAATCGATAACTTAGATGTTATCGAATTCTTCAAAATCCCATATACGAACCATTTGTTGAATTCTTCTGCACACCAGATTTATTATTCTCTCACTCTCTCTGTCTCTCCACATGCCAAAGCTGCCAAAGTGTCGATGCCCTTTGATTTCATCTGTCATTCTCTACTTTTTGCCAAGTACATTTAAGTTGCAATATCCAATATTCTACAATATTTTTTCCTGTGAACGTAAACATGTAAAAGAAATGAAATTAAATTCAGAAATAAAATGCATAAGCCATCAATACTGATTCTAGAGCCCTTTTATGGTGGCAGCCACAAGCAGTTAATCGATACCATTATCGAATGTAACATACTTCTAAAATACACTTTTCTTCTGGTTCTTATCGTTTCATCTTATCTTAATAACAAGGTATACCGTCTGGAGAATATGAAATTTTTAGTCTTCCTGCAAAGAAATGGCATTGGAGAGCTCGCACCAGTGCGCTGTATTTCTCCCAAGTCATACCGGTGGATCATGAATACAAAGTGCTCTTTACAAGTTCTGTATTAAACCTGGCTGAGCTAATGGGTACTCGTTTAGATTTAAACGGATGCCGGAAAATTGTTTACTTCCATGAAAATCAATTGGTGTATCCTGTGCGGGAGGTGAAAGAACGAGACTGTCAATATGGACTTAATCAAATTCTAACGTGGTAAGTTTTTAGTATGAAATCGCTCTAAGGTGATTGAATTATTGTCACCGAAATTGAATACCGCAGGTGAATGTTAAATGGGAAGAAGGTTACTTCGTTTCTTTCACAACTTTTGGATGCGCATTCGATCTGCTGCTACATATGCACATGTATGTGTTTTTTGTGCAATATGTGAACTGAAAAACTATTTTGCTTTAGTATGAATATTAGTTTACTCGAACTGAATCGTTACATAAAAAATTCCTCCTTATTCGTTGTCTGTGTCGCTTTTGCAGAAATCATAGAGAAATTTATATAGCGCCATTAAAGTCTTTTATCGGCTGCTGCCCAGAGCGAGGACAACCTGTCAGCTTTTTGGTTGTACTATCGCGTTGTTCGCTGCTTCCTGTGCTTTAGTTTCACCACTCTCATCTTCAAATCATATAGAATCTCAAGCTCGATGGTAATAGTATCTAGTAGCTGCAATTCGGTCCTTTAGTTGTATATACTTAGAAAGTCACGCTCTATCTCTTTGGTATGATCAACCTACCACTTACGGTGCGAGATAACAAAATGCTTTTAATAGCACTTCAATAATTTTTAACATCGGCGCGCGTTAGCCATGGATTCTTAGCCATCTATTTATTTTATTTTGTGGTCCTACTAGGGAACTCCCAGTAAGGGCTCCTATTATGTTTTTTTCACAATCTAATAGCTAAGGCACTCGTTGATCTTTAAAATCTGCGCGGTTATTTCCAATACTGGTTACTAAGGGCCCACTCTAGTGATTTGTTTGTTGTTCTTGTCTAATTTGGAACAAATGTGAATATTAATTATTAGAAAAGTTTATGAATTAAATTATTGACTTTAAGTCTTTTTATTCATTGTGGGTGGCCGTGGATCAAGTGGTAGTGAACTGGCTTCCAAATCGGAAGACCCAGTCTCGCCCAAACACATTCATTTTTTCAGTTAACGAAAATCAAGTAAGAGGAGTTGTTGACTAGAAATTAACAAAAAGCCAACTTCCACTAAGAATTTAGTCTGCCCATTAAATGTTGGATGCCACCCACGGAACGCACTTGAGTATTAAGTCCTTTAAAAAAAAATCTATTCAGTTTTTATGATTAGGAGAACTTTTACTTTGCTCCATAAAAGGGAATATGATCCAAAATTAGCTATAAACTGAGTAGATTCAAATCTTGTTGGTTAGCAGATAATTATGAATTTACAATTCTCCTGTGTTGTACCTGTTTCTTTTTTTTTGCAGTGTATTGTCTAAGGTTTGAATTTTGTAGCTAATGCTCGCTAAATGGCGCACCCACAAGATCTGTTATCCGCTCTGAACAGAGTCCTTTTTTCTTCGCCTTCCAGCAGGAAAAGGAATAGCAGCCCATAGAAATAGAGATTGACAAGATTTTTTCTCCATTACCGGGATGATGTCATTGGTGGAGTTCGCTGCAGAGCGTATGTAAGATTAAAGCATATATTTTGGTTTGCTTTTATGAACAGCCATACTTTTTTCAATCACGAATACGCATGATAGCGCGTTCCTCTGTTTAAGACCCTTTTTGATATCAAATTATCCGGTGATGTTTACAACTGACATTCATAGAGCAATTGGAGTTCTCAGCCTATATTCGGTTACGGCTCTGTATAACATGTCTCTAAAGATGATATTCCTATATATGACTGGTATGGATGGTGAATGATCGACATACCTGGCCTAAAGTCGCACTTGATGGACCTGGCAGCTGGTGGATGGGTTTCAAACGTTCACATAACACGGTAGCAAGGGTATTTTCTGCGATCCAAGCAGTCGACCTGATTTGATCGATTTCCTTTCTCCGGGAACTGCCAGACGATGTTGAGATAATATTCATGAGCCATGCGTTCTTCCGACTAAATTTTTTGATTTGATATCAGATGATAAACACATCAATAAGAGAATAGCAATTTTGTTGGTAATACAAGCATATTTCCCTGTTCTTTGCCGGTGGGCATAAAAATGCATGGTTTTTAAAATCTAATGCGAAAGCCCCTTTTGTCATGTGTTTAATCTTTTTAATCAGCTTTGTTTCCAACTGTTATTTTAGTTTTGTTTCAGCATTCTTGTCAGGGTTAAATTGTGTTTTTTTTTTCACTCTGTTCCTGTTACGCCAATATGTGTAATCGTTTCTGTCATTAGTTCATTCCTCGAAATGATTGTTCTATAATACCAACTTGATGAAAAAGTTCCCAAAATGAAGAAAATTTATTCAGAAAATTAAAAATACAAGTTTATTCATCTAAATCTATATTATTCCCTTCAAAGTAATCCCCATCGACTTCAACACGCTTATGCCAGCGCTTGATCCAATCCTCGAAACATTTTATATATTCGGTCTTCGGTATGTCCATCAGTGCTTCCTGCGATTTTTCCATTACTTCCTCTCGGCTGCTGAAACGCGTTCCCCGTAGTGTTTTTTTTACCTCGATTGAACAGAAAGAAGTCACTAGGAGTCAAATCAGGTGAATTCGGTGGTTGTTGGATGGTATTTGCTGCATTTTTCGTCAAAAAATTACGAATCAAAATCTACGAGTTTTCTGCCCACAATTCTGGTCTCTTTCGGCGAATTGCTTCACGCAAAAGTCTCATAACGCCCAAATAATACTCTTTGTTTACGGTCTGGCTTTCTGGTAAAAATTCACTACACCATTCTAATCCATGAAAACCGTGAGCAGTGCCTTCTTTTTTGACTGAAAACGACGTGTTTTTTTGGTCCCGGCTCATTTGGTGAACGCCATTCACTTGCCTGATGTCTGGATTGCGTGTCGTACTCATAAACCCACGTCTTGTCTTCAGTAATGATCCTTTAGATGAATGTGGGATCGGATTCAGCCTTGCAAAACCTCTCTTTTGTGACGTCAACACGGTCTCTTTTTTGCGTGAAATTGAGGTCTTTTGGCACCAACTTTGCTGCTACACGACGGAAACCCAAATCATTAACCCAAATGTCTTGGACGGATCCATAGGCAATGTTCAAGTCCTCCGCTATCTCTGATGGTTAATTTGCGGTTATTGACCAACATTTTTTTTACTCCATCAATGTTTTCGTCGGTTTTCGATGTCGATGGTCTGCAACTGCGTTCGTCATCTCCGATTGACTCACGACCACTTTTGAACAGCTCGTGCCACTGGTAAACGACCTTAGAGAATCGTTGCCGAAACACTTTTCCAACATTTCCAACGTTCGCGCACCATTAAATCCGTTTTTTACGCAAAATTTAATGCAAGTTCGTTGTTGCAAATTTAAATCCATTTCTAAAATTGTAAAAAATCGCCAACACACATAGAGATAGATGTACTCTTGGCTACATAACTTTTGCAAATGTCAAGCTATGACGCTAATATTTAGAGGGAATGTCAACAACAGATTTACCAAACATAACAAAAAAACAGAACTCAAATCGGAACAATGGGGGCGCCACACGGTGGTTATTCCGGGATCAAGGTGGTATGTCGTTGTTTGGTTTGTAACAAGGCTGTCTGCTATTTGATGTAGTTGCGGCTTTACTACGAATTTTCTGTTTCCCGCTGATTTGTTTCATTATAAGGTAACGTTATAATTCTTGTAATGTTTTCGTCAGGAGCGAACAGTCGGAAAACAGGAATTGTTTACACTATATCGCTTTTGATACAGATACAGGTAATGTTTAAAATAAAGTGTGTGAGGCTTTATCTACAAGATTTCGTTCCTCCTGATACGATGTCAGTACTATATGTTCTGTTTCTCCCCTAGAATGACTCTGTTAAAACGAATTCTGAGCAACGGAACGTTCAGTAATCCGTACAAGTATCCAGCATAGTAAAAGCCTAGGATCCTCATCACATCAAAGTGGGTGCCACAGTAAAACCATAATAAAAAATACGATTTTTTTTTTTTTTTAAAGAAAAAAAGGCATTGTCTTACCAATTATAATATTTATTTTCAGCTTATCAGCAGACCAAGTAATCTTCAATTCAAACTTCAATCGTACATCCTTCCTAGAAAGCATCACTCCATTTTTAAACATTCAACCGGATTTGAAATTAAAGCATATCCGCCAAAAAATCGAACCCAAATGTGAAGTTCTCTACTATCCAATAAAATTCCATACAATGCCCAAAAGACTGATTGCAAATGAAGAACAAAATACAAACGAAAGGGACTGCCTGCACCTTATTTGGCCGCATAGATGGGAACATGATAAGAATCCAAATCTTCTAGTTGAAGTCTTGTTAGAGTTAAATAAACGTCAAGTAGATTTTAAAGTAACAATATGCGGAGAAAATTACCAATTAGCTCCGGAAGCCTTTGATGGTATCCAAGATAAGCTTGGTCATAAACTAGTGAATTTTGGTTTCTTGCCACGTGATAAATACATGAAAGCTCTTATGTCTGGTGACATAGTGATATCAACTGCTGGTCATGAGTTCTACGGTGTTGCAATGTAAGTTTGGCTTTTCGATTTCGATTTTTCTTCATTAAATTTCTCAATGATTGTTTGTTTTTTTTTTCAGGCTTGAAGCTACATATTGTGGCTGTATGCCAATAGCACCTAACAAACTGGTTTACCCAGAAATATATCCTAAAGAAAATCTCTACAATACATCCAATCAACTAATTAAAATGCTGTATAATTGGTTTCGTAATCCTATAGTATTTCGCAAGCAGCGGGATAAGTTTTTTGAATATTTTACCTACGACAAGTACTCGGCTGAGTATTTGGTTCCAAAGTTTTTGGAAAAATTTCGAATTTAATACAAAACTAGACCAATATTGGGAGTAGCAGAATGCTTGAGAGGTTTATTTATTTTAAATTAGATTTAAATTTTGTTTTGTTGTAATGAAGTTACATTTTAAAAGGTTTCCTTTTGTATTCATACGAATACACTCTTAGATTCTTAGAAAATATTTGTAATTATGTTTTCTTCTCTGGTGTTCAAAACATATTGACTTTAGTTGCATTTTATATATTTTTGTTATAATCCTTTAGGGGATTTTTTTTTTAAATGAGTTCTTTTTATACAATTTGATTATTTTGTAATGTTTGTTATATTATACTACGCAGAAATAAATGTTTTAAATGTAAGCTTGTAAATGTTTATTATATTTGTATGGCGTGCTTACTCTTCATGAGGGTCGCTGAAGCGTAGTAAAAAAAATGAAAACCCTATATCTTTCGAAGCAAATCTCATATACGAGATTTGTTTCGAATGAAAAACCATGTGGTTTTCCAAGTTCACAAAACAACAACAAAACTCGTGTTTTCAGATTCCTACTTTGCAAGTTTTCTCTCTATGATTGCTAGAGCGGACGAAATAAGTTTTTTTGTTTGCATCAATAGCGACGTGAACCTTCTAGAGTATAAAAATCTAATGCAAAGGGATGGCAACTGTGAAAAAATCCATACGTGGCACGGGTCGAATACGAACTAACGGATATACAATACTTACTTTACTTAGGTGGCGCTACAATTCGAAGTGAACCTGGCCTAAGTTAAGGTATTTCTCTACTGCGTTGTCTCACCGGGTTAGATTCGAAGACTCATCGATGTTGTGTGTATCTTCTTTGTTGACAGCATATACTTATTATTGCCGTCATTTTCCGCTAAACCCACTTTGAGAACTTTCATTTCAATATTACCGAACGGCACCGATTACTGCCCGCAGAGTTCTCCCAATTATGTCGATATCATTGGCGTACGCCAGTAGTTGCACAGACTTTTGAAAGATTGTGCCTAAAGTGTTCACCGTGAGGTTCGTACAATTCTTTCAAATATAATGTTAAAGAAGTCGCATGACAGCGCGTCATCTTGTCTAAAACCGCTTTGACATCAAAGGTCTCGGTTAAGTCGTTAATGACCTTGGCGGAGCGGCGAGTGTTCTCAATTCTGCACACACGGACGAGTTTCGCAGGGTTGCCAAAAATAGACATGGCCCTATATACTCGTAGCTCGCCTTTATAAACGCTAACTTATGCGGCCTTAAAATCGATAAAAAGATGCGTGTGTGTGTCGATTTGTACTTCTTGATTTTTTTGATCTGACAGATCTTGTATCCGATGTTGAGGAGACTTATATTTACCTCTATAGTTGGCACAGGTGAGGAGGTCTCCTTTTTTGTGAATCGATGCTCACGGTTAATTTATATCTTGTAGTCCTATATAAACGTTGGAATTTTTAGGTTTGCGCTTCGGTTAGAAACACTCTGTGTCCATAAGATAAAGCCTGCATGTTATAAACTGACAGTTCGGCTCATAAGCATAAGCTTGAACGTTGGGTAATTATAATAATAGATTATGGAGGGGATATTATTTTTAGCTTAATCAGAAGATCTAGAAAGACAACCTTTTCCCCATAGAATTAAGTGCAATAATTGCATAACTTATTACAGCGCTGGGCAACAAGCCTAGATAGATTACCACCGATTTAATTATTTTGAAGTGATCTTGAGCAAACCACTAGTAAGTCAGCACCGACTTTTGATGACAGAATTGTGTGTAAAAAATGCCGGCTACACTTTAAAAAACTAATAGTGGATTTCAGTAAGGTACAAATGCAAGCCTCCCAAAAAAGTAGAGGTTAGACGGCGAACAGTACAAAAAAGGAGCGAGGAAAGCAAGAGCACCTGGGGTAGCAGTAGATAAGAAATTGGATTGTATAATGACTTATAATATGAGCCTTCACAACCGATAAAAAGATGGAGTTGATCGTCTTTAGTTTATCCACGCAGATTAGTGACTTCACATATTACTACACAATATAATCCAAAGGTGTTAAACCAGGCGATCTTGGAGGCTTATTTACAGGTACATTAAAAGGATGAGTGGTTAAAATTCCATCTCCGTAAGCAAATTATCTACTACTGTTTTATTTACAGAAGCCCAAAACTGGACAGCAATTCGACTTTTAACCAGTTTGATGCGTTGTCTGACTCCATTCAAAGAATTGTATCCCTTTATCCTCATACTGAAATCGTTATTACGGGCGATTTTAATATACATACATACACAATTCTGGGTGGCTTCGACATTCTGGACAGACAACACCCGAAGGACGGTGTGTTGAGATCTTCGTTGCCGAAAATAACTTAACGCAACTTGTAAATGAGCCCACGCGAATACCAGACGTTGATAGTCATACCGTTGATGTGCTCTCCCCTCTGGGCTCATCGGACTAGCTAATCTCAGCTAATTTCTCGTATACACAGTTAGAGAAAAAATTCCTAAAAGAAACGTATGGCAATACGAGAAAGCCAACTGGAGCGGTCTTAACAGCTTCTTTAGGAATTTTAACTGGTCGTTATGTTTTCTCGATAACGACGTGGATGCCGCTGCTGATATGATCACAGACATGAGATCCTTTATCCCTCATCGGATGAAGACCATCAAACCAAAAGAAAAGGCATGGTACGACTCAAGCTGTAAAGAGGCTATCAGGGTTAGAGAAATGATTTTTCGGTCCTTCAAGACCAACCCGATCGAGGAAAACCGAAGAAAGTTCAAACGAGCCAGAAATGACTGCAACGCCTTTCTTAAGCGTGTGAAATTCCTATACGACCAAAAACTAAGGGCAAAAAATACTGCAATGCCCTAGTAAAAATTTTTGGTCGTTCGTCAAAAACATTAGAAATTCCGCCTCATCCTCCATCCCAACGCTCATTTACAATGACATTCCAGCTGTCAGCTCTTTGGATAAGGCCAATCTGCTTGCTGCACACTTTGCGGCCAGCTCAACACTCCCAGATTGTGCTTTGTCTCCGCCTACACTTGAGTGCGTCGAACCTTCAATGGGACGAATCTACTTTCGCACTCGTGTAGTAGCAAGAGTACTTAAAGATCTCAACATACATAAATCCGCTGGTCCAGATGGTACATCTCCCCTTCTTCTGAAGAGGTGTTCTTCCTCGCTGGCAAAACCACTGCGTAAGCTTTTTCATCAATCCTACTCTTTAGGACTTTTCCCGAGCCGATGGAAAACAGCATTTGTCTAGCCCGTCTCTAAAAAGGCGAATCATCTTCTCTCTCCTCCTACAGACCCATTGCACTTACGTCCCTTCTTTCCAAGGTCATGGAAACACTGATAAATCGTCAGCTCATGAAATATCTCGAAACACGAAAACTTCTCAATGACCGGCAGTACGGTTTTCGTAGCAACAGGTCCACTGGTGATTTGATGGCATGTCTCACCGAAAAGTGGAATCAAAGCGTACATCAGATTGATATCTGGCGAAAGCAAGATAGTTGCACTTGATATTTCTAGGGCGTTTGATAGAGTTTGGCATCAGGCTCTTTTGTCGAAAATGCGTGCATTTGGGATCGACGACTCTTTTCTCCAATGGATAACAAACTACCTGTCGGAACGTTCAATTCAAGTTGTCTTGGATGGTTTCAAGTCTGATATTCACAAAATAAATGCTGGTGTGCCCCAGGGCTCTGTTTTGTCTCCGACACTCTTTTTGATTTCCATCAACGATCTCTTGTCTGCTACTTCTAATCCAGTATATTCCTTTGCTGACGACAGTACTCTCTGCTTTTCATATTCGTTCCCTGACTCACGTCACTGCTCTTCGGCTGAAGAACGGGAACTCCAAAATATGTTAAGCTCATTAAATTCTGATATTAACAGCATAACTAATTGGGGAACTACTAACAGAGTAGAATTTAATGAATCCAAAACACAATGCTGTCTACTGTCGTTAAAGCGAAATTTAAATACCCAGCCATTATCCATGAATGGCATTTGCATCGTCGAAACCGATAGACGATAGATAGTAATAAATGTTGATTTAACCATTTACATATATGCAATTTTTCCATGCTACAAACATATATTCAATAAGAATTATTATTATCACGTGGGTATCAAATATCATTGTGAATTTAGTCATCATTAACACAACTAATATCAATATCTACAATATTGAATAGATTCACTCTTATTTGAATATTTTCTTCATTTGTTCAATCCGCTAAGGGGCGATCCTGGATTCAACAGAAAACTGAACACTCACGCAAACTCACACTAAAATAAAACATTACGCTTTTATTCTGGTTGGAATTATCAAAAAAATTCAACGGTTTATTTTGGCTATCCCCATAAGACTGGCGTTTATACTTCAGATCTGTAGGATCATCACTCAAAAGATTGATCGGGCTTGAATTTAGTATGACTTCTAGGCTGACTAACAATGTTATAAACAGTTCGTACTCTAGCACTCGCTGTCCGACTATGCGTTTTAAGAGACACCATCGAATTGGTGTCGTATACACCTCCTTGATGCGGGGCTGCTGGCACCATGCACCATGCATCCATTTCATTTCCTTTGGACCTAGACGTTGAATAGGTCATTTCTTTTTCACTCTTCTCAGGCTCGCTTAATTTTCTTGGCTGCTCCCACAAATGAAGTCCCTTTATCGCTATACATTCGTGCGCACCGAGGCCGTTGTTGGCTGATAAAGCGATTATAGCAGGCTAGGACTCATACGGAGGCTAAATTACGTACTATGTCGATGTGAACTGCTTTCCTTTTCAGGCATTTAAAGATTGCAACCCAGGATTTATTCGTGAATGATTTTCTTGCCTTCTCTATCGAGAACCTTAACCATAAATGGTCCAGCGTAGTCGCAGGAATGGCTTTCTAACTTGCACTCTGCCATCTGACAGATGGGATTTCAACTGCTGTTCCAATCGATAATTTTATCGTGCACAGATAATAAACTTGTGTACTAAGCTTCTCAACTCATTGCGTAATTTGGGGATCCAAAACCTATGGCGAAAATCATTATTTGTTCTGAACCGTGCTGGTGGCTAAACATGCTAGCCTTGTTGCATTTGGTATGATTGCTGTATAGCGCATCTAATACCCTCCGAAGACGTCATTCAACATCTAAGCTGTCATCTCTACCGAAGATTGACTTACTCGTAAGTGACTCTTTTTGCTATTCTACGTTAACTGTCTATCACTGCGAAATTCAGCAATATCATTTCCATAACTTTCCTGCTGTACTTTCCGTTTCATTCATCGTCAGTATTACTGTCGTTCTTCACCACGACTTGCGCGCTGACATCTCAGTGTCGTTCTGAGAATACTTATGAAATAAATTGATTACAGCTTTCCCCAGATTGCTGCCATAATCATAATAACCATAAGCCAAGACTTTCTTCGTATTTAGCCACCTCTGTCTCGCTCGGTACTGCATTTGCTAGCCACTTACTTTCCAAGGCACACAGCCATGCTGGCCCATGTAACTTAACTTGCTGTGTACTAGCTCTGCCGGCATTACTCCCCGGCTTAACAAGTCTGCTGGGTTTTCCTTCATGCCGACGTTTTGTTTTAAGGGGTGCATCAAATCTGAACTCTGAACTGCTCTAGACTTTGAATCCCTTTCCACAGGCTCGTCCATCTATCCATTATTTCAGCAGGCAACTACTGATCCTATAGCTGTGCCATACAGCTTAATATCATTCGTTTTGTAAGCTCTCCATCAATTTCTAGTCTTTTGACTGCGATGAAAACTCATCAGAACCGATGAGCCATTGTAAACCTAATACTGTTTGACAAACAAAAATACCTTTTGGTCGCTATGATCTAAGACTCTGTTATCCATGTACAATAAAAATTGCTTTGAATTTTATGCACTGCTTCACGGAATCCTTCGGCGTCACGACCACACTGCATGAGAGCCCTTACGGCATTGTGTGCTGACGATGTCATATCATTCGTAACAACTGTCAACCTCTCGCAATCTTGCCATTGCGGACACACGCCAAAATATCCTTTGCAAATCCTACTGTTGTCGTGCTATCCAAACTTGCCTAAACATATCTTGATGTACCATAAGCACTATCTCGTGCAAATCACGCTGTAATTTCTCTCAAAGCTCTTCCATTTCGTTGAGTGCAATCCCCTTAACTGTCCGACAGCTACAATCAAACACCACTCGGAACTTCTTCGTCACACAGTGGTGCGATATAGTACACTAGCTGGGCCGGTCTCTTATATTCACTAGCTCTAGTCATGTAGCCAAGATGTTCTTACTCTTGCAAAAATTCAACGTACTTTCTCTCTCAGGAGGTTTCTCTCTAGATACCTATTCGTACATAAATCTTCTTAATGCTATTGTTATCGAACTACATGTGTCTTTAGTGTTAGCTTTTAATAGAATCATAACGATGAATCGACCTTCATGGTCACGGGTGGCTGTTCGTAAGAAGTTGTCTTCAACCGACTGCCCTTCTGCTGTTCGTAATAAGTTGTCCTCGACAACTTGCTCTTCTATACTCTATACACCTGGCTGCTGATAACACTTCTCCAGTCTCACTGTCCGTGTTTGATGGATGGGCCAAGTACGTAATTGCCCCAAATGCTGGTTCTATCAGGATCATATCACAGCTGATTCGCGGAATCGAATTTATTATCATTTTGGCGAAGAATCTGACACCCATTAGAATTTATAATGGACCTCTCCTCCAATAAGCTGGATCGGCGCATGAAACAAGTGGATCCTATTCTTGTGGCTGTAAACACATGCGGTGCGAACACTATCCAACTGGATTTCCTAAATTTCTTCTTCTATGAACTCCTCGGAATCAAATCAAAGCACTATTCATACTCTCGCTTGCTTGCGCAATCGAACAGGATTATTCCGTTTAGTTTTCTAGTTGCTGGCACTATCTCAATATGAAGCGAATGCGTTATGTCATCTGGTAGAATAGTCGGCTGCGCGCCTTAATCCAGCAAAGCACGGTCTTGCTAGTTGGTATAAGAGAGGTTGCTGTGTCTGTTGTGAAAGTATCCAAGCTTGGCCTATATTGTGTTTGAGCTTATGTGCTTATAAAAGTGTTCACTTCCCGCTTAAAAGATGGAAAGCTGTCTGTTTTCTTCTGTTTGGTGACTCAGTTTGTCAATCAAACTTCCTCTTATTTCCTGGAGCAAGTCCCGCTTTTATAGTGGCTGCTGGCTGAATCCTGAGATCGACACAGTACACTATTGTGCATCTGTTTCCCTGTGAATCTTGGACATGGTTGCGGGTAACAGCTGTCAACTTGATGCCCATTTTAAAGGCAGTTCTCGCAAAACCCCTGTGAATGGGCGAAATCCTTCTTGGCACGATACAACGATGAAGTGTACAGGGTGTTCAGCGACATCGACTTAGACAGAAGACTCGTAAAGCGAACATCAAACTAGCCGAAATGGGTGCGAACTACGCACGCCAAGAATACGGGCCACGCCAAGAATTTCCTGATAAAGAGAACTTCTGGTATTCTCCAATGGTTTTCGGTATTTCATATAATGTTAGAATTTAGGAAACCTATTACCCACAAAAGTTCAAAAGGCGCCCGTTAACAAGATCGTTGTTAGTACTGCATTGACGGTACTAAAATTCTTACCACTCCTTGAATAACTCAGATATTTTGGCCCGATTTTTTCCAAATTTTCGTCTAATGTGTGCTATGTTAATAGATTTCGACTAGTACGGCAAATATTTCGAAAAAGTCCTCTATTTTCAAGAAAAAAATTAATTGTATGTTGCGTATGTTTTTTTTTTAATAATGTAGAGAGTCATCGGCGGATTTTAGTCAGAATCTAATTGATGCCATTCTACATGAAGGTGCAACATCTGACAAAAATTCAAAGCGATAGCACTATCCGTTCTCGAGCTATCGTAGGCCAAAAACATTGGCACATACGGGCACAAACACACAGAGAAAGAGAGAGAGACTTTGTTAAAAACTTTAAACGTAAAGGTATCACAAAATTTCCATTTTCGATGTTCGAGTTGAATGCAAGAACTTTCATATCAGGATGTTAATAAACAGAGCGCTTCGGCTCCGAGAATCTTCAAATTTACCCCACAGGAATAGCGTAATTGAACTTTGCATACGTAACTGGAGGTGGCTAGATGTCCTCCCTGGATTGTATTGGCCTTAAGAGTATGTAAAATAAGACATCTGAAATATTGTAGTTGATCAATACCTAAAAAAAGAATAATACAACTGTTTTAAAACGATGAAATAATTTTATATTTTTATTATAATAATGTAGTTTTTTTCTTCACAGATTCGAATTTCCTAAAGTACATCTTTGTTTAATAAATGAAATATAAAAATTGATTTCTAAAATTCTTTAATAACAAATACTCGTGGTTGGCTACTGCCTTCGTAATATACATCCGTTTTCTCACATTTACTTCTTTTCATCAGTCAGAATAATCATTTACTTGCACATCTTAACGCAGTGCTTCAGTAGTGACAATCAGTCACTATTGTTTTGTTGTTGAGATTGATTCAGTAGGGCAACGTTACTGGCTTTTAGTCTGGCAATTGTGGCGTTCGAAACAGTGGGCAAGCATGGCGACATACATGGTGTCGAACAATGGCTGGTACTTATATCACATTGGTCTAGTAGGCGTAATAGTTCTACCATATCTGGCCCACCAGAACTTTTATGTTTATGTGCATCTTCTTTAGAGGCTAACGATAAGCCTGTTGTAAGATCCCACATTTGAATTGCGCCATTACAATGACCGGTGAGAATAAATCGTGAACCCATACGTGAAGGCCCTTCAAATTCATGCACACAAAACGATGTTATCGTCGAGCCGTCAACTGATTTAATAACACACACTCGTTCTCCATCTGATGCATAACGAACATACAATTGATCTGTCTCGGGAACCACCTTTTGCACAAAGATTGGTTCATCATATTTACCACCAAATGGTCCAAAGTCGTTGCCAGCTGAGTAAGCATAATTCATATCGGTGGCTTCTAGGGAAACAATTTTGAATGATGCTTCTGGTGTTGATCCTGGTTGGGTGGAGAGCATACCGCGGAAACGTGGCACACCCCACGTTCTAACGTGATTATATTCACTGCACACTGATATTAAATATCGCTCTGACAAGGTCACCTGAAATAATGGAAAATATTTTTATTTGATCTCTTAAAGGCACTCTGAGTCTTACTTTTGTTACTGGACTTTGATGCACGCTGAACGTTTGAAACAGTTGAGGTCCATGACCAACTGTTTCAGGATGTTGAACAATTACACGTACAGATCCGGATTTAGTTCCATAAGCAATTTCTATCCAGTTACCACTTAGGCCTGTAAAGTATTTCTCATTAAATTGCATCGTCATACGTAGACTGTGCTAAATGAAAGCTATAAACAATAATTAAACGAATAAACAGAAGAAAAAAAAAACAAAACAATAATAAAAACGCTTTGGACAAACATATTGAAACTGCACGAACATTGAACAAATAAAAAACCACCGACACAACGTCTGCAGAACGTTACATGAAATATGCCAGCACCGTGTCAATTTGGGGCACTGTTACAAAATGTTTTTCTTTTCCTTTACTTTGATTGGCAAATACATGGATCAAATTTAATTAGTAGGGACTAGCTGTCTGAACATACATTTATGGTCTATGATGTTATAAAGTGTAGGAGATTAGAAATCAAAATAAATAATAAAAAAGAAAGAATATAGAAAAGATAATATTTTATTTATCTCTGTCTCTGGAAAGTCTTTAGCTCTCATAAAATGAATGACCGAGTTTGATCATTTAATAAACCTTGGTGTAGTTCCTGGATCTAATTTTGTTTAAAAAAATGTATCTGAGGATTTCCACCACTATAACGCACGAAAAACCTCAAATGACTCAAGAAGACTCTGAGAAAATAGAGAGTCATTATTTATTCGGATTCGACGGCAAGTTATATGGGTTTATCATGAGCATAAGTTACGCCCCTTTTATTGTTTTCTTTAAATCTATGAACTGTCTCAATGTGTACTACGTGTGCAATAACAATTTAGAGATTTCTTCTACATAAAGCAAGAGCATTCAACAGCACCATCATTTACCAATATTTATGCTCTAGTAGATATCGAACAGCAAATCGATACCTATTAAGTGGAACGATGTCGAAAATTACCAAAATATAAAAAAGTAGGTACAGCTTAGGTCAGCTCTCTGAAGGGTTTTCTGATTTTTCAATTCCAATATACTGATAGCACAAGTTTAAGGATACCAATTAGTAGTTTAAAGACTGAGAAATCTGAAAAGAAAACTTTCGCAGATTTTAGCAATTGTTTTAAACGTTAAAAAAATGTTGCCACACTGGAACCCTTGTAATGAATGAAGCAGGAAAATAATATGCCTTTCTGAAAAATGCGTCCGTCACAAAATGTGTCCCATTTTTTGCTTTCCTTCTACCGTTCAGTGATCGTACTTTGTGTGCGTATTTGGGGTTGTTTTTGGGTTTGTGTGCTTCACAATGAATCAACTGTGCAAAGGAATGGGATATTGGAGAACAGTCTGTACATGGACACATGAATCGTCGTCGCTCTGTTTCTCGACGTTTTGTGTGGGTTGCAAATATACGTTTCATCCTTTGTGCATATTTGTTTTCTTTTCGTCCTTTAGCCTTTTGCCCAATGCTGGTACTGCCAACGACACCGACACCGCTACTTTGACGGTTCTTATATCATTGCATTGGTTGGTGGGAAGTGATGATGCTGGATTTTATTAGATTGTTCCCAGATAAATATTTTGCTTTCTTTCTACCGTTCAGTGAACGAACTCTGTGTGAGGATAAGTTTGTCTTTTACACCGATTTATTGTTGGAAACAGGGGTTGATAGGAAGGAAGCATCCAATTGTGGGAAGAGATGTAGTATGATGCGCTGTTTATGTGTAATGCAGGTGGTTTAAGGGTTGTGTGTAGTTGACTCATAAAAGTCAATATATAGTTGTTTTGCTTCTCTTCTTTTATTCGATTGATCGTACATTCCTACCTTGTGTTGTGTGTACAATGGGTTGCCAGAACAGGAGTGGATAGAAAAAATATAATTGTAAGAAAGGATGTGGTAGTTTTTATTCTGAATTTGTTCGGCTATAGTCCGAAGCTTAGGGGTTTGTTAGAAAATCTAGAACAGCATCATTATTACAATATGCCGATAATTCTCAGTGGTGATCTCAATTTAGATCTACGTAGCCCTGATGGTGCCAAGTTTGTAGAATTTACAGAAAACAACGAACTTGGTTTTGAAATGAACAACAATCTTGCCATTTCAACAACTCGTAACTCAACTTGTATTGATGCCATCTTCTCCCGACACATCGATAATCTTGAAACACGCCACTATATTTCCTACTTTAGTAGGAACCGCCCATTATTGTCTGTAACATCGAGTTCTACAATTTGAGAACAACAAGTGATGTCTATACTGGAACTAAACTCATTTCTTCATACAGGTAATACCACAACATAACTTAAAAAACTTGTGTTTTTTTTTTACACCGGGGTAAAACTTTAAACCATCTTTTTTTTGCACAACAACCCTATATTCTATTTATCTTCAGTCGTAAAACGTAAAGACATATCCATGTACCAATGTATCTGCATGTCGTGTAGATACTATCAGCAGTTTACTGCTTTTTTTTATTTTAACCTGAGCACTTCTCGCCTTAAACTTGATCTCCTCCATCATTCCCTTACTTCATAATCCTAAACTCTTGTTTGAGAAATATTTCGGGAAAGCTGTCAACTTCTTTTTCGTTTGTTAACCGTTGAATTGAAATATGGAAGATGTACATCTTATGCTACATATTCGTCCCAGTTATCTGCATTGCTACTGCATCGCTTGTTTGGCTGGCTAACTGCGGGCCTTAGAACCATTCTATAGGTCACTCTACAGAGCAAGCCGAGAGCTTGTTGATGATCTTTCGTTTATTTCATTACATTTTCATTTCCTTTATATTTGTTATATATCATCCAACATTGCGGTGCCTATGTAGAACCTGGACAAACGGCTGTCATATGTAACAAAGCTTTGAGTTTAAATCGCATTTTTATGTCAGAAAATACAGCAGAGTTTTCGTGACATTAACTCACCCGACACTGACTCTATGCGGACATCGTCCTCCCAATTTTCCTGATGATTAATGACAGAGCCTAGGTATTTTAGTTTATCGCACTTTGGAACTGACCGCTTCGAAATGTTAGGTTGTAATACATGAAATGTCCGATTTTGGGGTAAACATTTAAAAGCCAAAAATTTTTTTTTATAATTTTTTATTTAGTCAAAATGTGAACCGTTAGCATCTATACGTTTTTTCCAACGTGACCTCTGCTCGGTTTCGGAATACCCTCTGCGGACAATATGACTCCAGCCTGCGGAAGAGTTGATAGTCCATTGGACAAACATCAGGAGAGTATGGTGGATGCGAAAGAATTTAAAATCCCAACTGTAGCAGTTTTTGCACCGTTATGCGGGATGTATGAGGTCTAGCATTGTCATGCAATAGGATCGGATCATGTCTATTTGCCAACGCAGGTTGCTTTTCAGCCAATTTCGCATGCCACTATGACGATTTTCTCACAATATTGACTGCATTTATCGTTTCTACTGGCTGAAGATCTATTTCGGGGGTGTGTTTTGGTTTTTCTTCTGCATTCAACCACTGCCCAGATGTTTTGGATATAAAATTCACTTTTCATCACACGTAATCTTACGGTCAAGTTTTTGTGCCTCGTTCAGTTCATTGGGCACCCACTTTTCGAGTTTTTTTTACTTTACCTATAGGTGTCGACTTATTGTCATGGGAGATACTCCCATGTTCTGTGCAATGTCATGCACCGTTTTTGTTGGGTCGTCTGCATCTACCGTTGCTTTTAAAACATTTTCGTCAATTACCGTTTCTAGTTTCCCACGTGGTTCATTTTCGAGGATAAGATCTCCCGAACGAAACTTAGCAAACCAACGTCGAATGTTGTGTTCGTTTACCGCTACGTCCTTAAATGCGTCATTAATGTTTCTTGCTGCCAGAGACGCATTATGTTCCAGATTGAATTCATAAAGGAAGAGATTTCACGTTTGAGCCATCGACAACATGATAAACAATTCCTATGGCAATGGACCTTGTACACTGTCTTGGTGTACTCCAACTTTAACGGCAATTCCTCGGATATTCTCGCTGTGCATTTAACTTTTGTTTTAACGTCATAGTATGTACATAGTATTATACATTTTGATATCTTAGCGAAATCCAAATATGATCTCTTGGATCTCTGTCGAACGCTTTTTCGAAGGTCGATGAAAATTATATGCAGATTCTCCATTATTATCTGTAAACTAAATCTTGTCATACATATGTCGACCTGCCTCCCATAAAGCCGCTTTGACTGTCATGAAGTTTATTAATAGTGCGTTGTCGAATGTCACGAGTTCTCTTGTACATTTCTCTCGTTTGCGACATTAGTTTGATGGAGGGTATGGTATCCAGTCTGGCTGCAAACCCTCAGTTTTATCTTTTTACTGGCTCTTCGTGCGCGACAACCGAGGGAATTGTAAAGCTCGGAAATGCTTAGCTAAGTACCGCGTTAAAGTATTTGCTTGAAAACACAATTGTTAGAGCTTTAATAATTCCAATAAAACACAATTCGCTATAGATTTGCTAAATGACTGGAGTCTCTTGTTCTATGTCACCGCGATTATATAGACGATGGTCGCTGTTATCTTCAATGACAGGATCGTTGATATTCTGCACTATTTCTCAGTCGCAACTACTGCTATTCTGACGATGGTATTTTCGATTGTCGCTGTTGCTAACGAAAGGATCGTGTGTGTACTGCTCTGTTTCTCGGTTGCAACCACAGCCATTTGGACGATGGTATTTTCCCTAGTCGCAGATGATGCTGTCGAAGGAATGGTATGTGCATTGCTCTTATTCGCCTCATCATTTTTTGCCATTAACGAATGGTAAGTGACTAAGGTATCTTTACGGAAGCTGAAGATTTCACTTTCGGGGGTTTCATTGCATTGGTTCCGTCGCACCAAATAAATTGAGAAAATGTTCGAATACATACACACCTTGGGCAAGACAACTGCATGAAATATTATTTTCTATTTAACACATTAAATTATGAATTGCTGAGCCTTTGGATAGATAAAAGCGATTCCTCTACAATGCCGAGGTTATGGAACTAATATTTAAGTGAACATAGACTGAATGAAACCAACAATGCTACTATGATTGTGTCAGTTTTTTCTTATCTAACTTTTGAAAAGATTATAAACAATGTGAGATCTGAAAGTGATCATGTGAACCTTCTATGATTTTATCAAGTACAATAATCTTAATCATCTACTCGCTCTCATCATTTATCAGTTAGAAGTGTTAAGGACATTTTCATTAAGAAAGAGGGGGAACTATTGAAAAGACGAACGCATTTAAAAAGAAGTGCAATTGGGGATAATTTTTAATACGTAAACCAAGACATTTATTGTTGTAGTTGAAAAATAAGAAACAATTTGCTCATACACCATTGTTTATTGTCCATATTTCACAAAAGGAGATGATGTACGTGTACACAGATGTACGGGTATAAAATTATAAGGTGAACATTGGGACAATTTTCAAACAAACAAAACAACTGTTTATATGTAACGATCACTGTTTTTGTTTTTAAATCGACAATTCGAAGAAGACGGAACAAAACTTTTGAAACGGAAAAAGGAAATTTACAAAAAGCAAGAAAAAGAAAAATTACATTTACATATTATGTATTGGTTAACATTACCTTCGAGTTCTCTTTCCGTTGCTGACATTTTCCATTTTCAATTTTGGACGAAGTAATTTTTTTTTTTAAAAAAGCAATGAAAATAAGGAAGATTTCAAGATACAAACATACTTTACATATTTCGAAACTTAACAAAAAAAAAAATAGCTTTGTCTTTAAAAAGAAGTTCACAAGAGGCGCATATATTAATTATAAACTAATTTAAAAAAATGTATATGAACTTTGCTTAAATATATTGATGACAAACGAAAAGACCGACAATTCTATTATCAGAAATCGAAAATCTAGCCTTAACTTTGGAGCAAACACACTTTTTTGTTCTGTTTTGCATCATAAGTTTGCGGGCCTATACAATTTGATGTCTTTTGCTAAGGTGAGGAAGATGTGTTCCAAAGCTTTGGCTGATTTATAGTGAGGCAGTAAGCTTATGCCTTTTGAGATCTTCTAAATTGACGAAATAAAATAAAAGCGAATATAAAATATTTCATAAAAAATTATGTATCGCAAGCTGGAACGTTGGCACAATGACGCGCAAAATTTCCGAACGAGAAAACGCATTACGGCTACGTAAAATCGTTATAACATGCGTTCAAGCGGCGAAATGTTTGAAACACGGTCTGCTACTGAACTCGCAAAACAAAAGCGTACAAAATGTATTTATTATTACTGAACGGAACTAAATAACAATGGAATTGCCATCATATGTACACTAGTCGGCATAAGTATTTTGACGAAATAAAAATCGTGTATTTTTGAGTTTAACTGGCTTTATAAAGAGTTTTTGTTTATTTTTTTCCTTTTTATATATAACTAATAAAAACTTAAAAATAAGCAAACAAATATTTTTTCATAGAAACTTAAAAAGATATAAATTAATTTGTACTTTCACGTGTTGGCATAAGTATTTTGACAAGTAAAGGGTTTTCCAATTGGGACTTGACAACTTTGAATTTAATTTGTGAACGCACTCTTTCACTAATCATCAAACTGTCACTGTCAATTTATTCAGTAAACTTAACATTTTCATCATGATAAAGTACACGAACGAGCAACGCCTGCAAATTATATAAGTTTTCTACCGAAATTCGGAGTCGGTGACTGCAACTTTAAGAGCCTTGACTTCAATTTTCGGTCGTAATTCTCGCCCTAGTAGACAGGCAATAACAAGTTTAGTGCAAAAATTTGAGTCTACATATTCGTTGTGTGATGTTGACGTGTCAGTGAGACAACGGGTTGGTCGAAGTGTCGAAAATATCGCTGCCGTTCAGGCGTCCGTAGCAAACGATCCAAATCAGTCAATTCCACGGCGTTCTCAAGAGTTGGGCATCGCTTAGACCACATTATGGCGTCTTTTGCGTAAGGATCTTGGTTTACACCCATACAAGATCAAGCTGACTCAAGAATTGAAGCCGATGGACCATTTGAAGCGTTCTCCGATTGGGTTCTGGAGAAGATGCGCCAAGAGGATGAATTTCATCGCAAAATCATCTTCAGTGACGAAGCTCATTTTTGGCTCAATGAGTTCGTAAATAAGCAAAATATGCGTTATTGGTCGGGTGAAAATCCACATGTGCTTCATGAATCACCACTTCATCCACAAAAAATAACTGTTTGGTGCGGTTTGCATGCCGGCGGCGTTATTGGGCCATATTTTTTCGTCGACGATAACGATCGTCACATTACTGTGAATGTTTGTTAGCGTTATCGCGCCATGATCACCGATTATTTTTGGCCCGAATTGGAAGATATGGACTTGGACGACATGTGGTTTCAACAGGATGATCCCACAAGCCTATCGCTACAATCGATTTATTGAAGAGTAAGTATGTTGAGTGTGTTATCTCAAGAAATGGGCCAGTCTATTGGCCGCCTCGTTCGTGCGATTTAACGCCGCTTGACTATTTTTTGTGGGGCTACGTTAAGTCATTGGTTTATGCCAATCTGGACTTTGAGGTGGCCAGTCCAAAGTGGTAACACGAAAATTCTTCAAAAAGTTTGTTACCATCCTGTCTTTGTGGCATGGGGCATTATCCTGTTGCAGGATAAATGATTCCCCAATAAGCCTATCTCCGGAAGGAAAGGATTATCATTTAGGGTACCAACATATTGACATTGGTACATCGAGCCGGTGATAGGAACCAAGTCTCCCAGCTCATTATACGCAACACATCCCCAGAACATGACAGATTCTCTACCATGGCTCACTTTTTGACAAACGAGCCGTTTTTGTCTTACCACCTTTGGCAATTTTACAAAAAATTTGTTTTTTGATGAGTTATACTCAAAGGAGCTTTCATCTGTCTATAGAACGCTTCTCAAGAACTCCTTTGGCGTGTGCAGATGTTCTTTTGCGAAGGCCAGTCTTTTAAGCTTGTTGGCCTTTGATATGTACGGAACGTCCTTAACTTTTATTATCTTAAAATCTCCTTCCTTTAAACGTCGTCGCACAGTGCGCTCATTGATTGAATTCTTGGCCGTCAAATTCGGTACATCTGCTGCAGATTGAGGCTTCACAAAAATATTTTTTTAAAGTCCCGTAAAAGGACTCGGTCTTCAGTGAGCGTTGTTTTGCGATTAGCACCTGACCTCGTTAAGTTTCTTATGTCATTATGCTTTTTAAACTTATTAATTTGATAGTGCACAGTTTGATGCGACACATTAAACTCATTTGCAATGTCTTATACTGCCGTTCCAGCGTTAAATTTTGTTACCATTGAAGATCTGATAACCAAACTCAACTCAGCCGTTTTACCTATGGTTTTTAATAACTTTTAATAAATTTTTATTTATTTATCAACCTTTAATATCAATTAAAGTTCAGTACAAAAGTTGCTTGGTTTTTACACGTTTTCAGTGTAAAAACATTTACACAAAGATTCCGTCAAAGTACTTATGCCACACAAAAATTCATTGTCTACATGCATTCTTATCAGCAGAAAGAGAATGCAAACGGTAAACAATATAAAATTTGGCATGCATACAGGTAAAAATAGATTCTTTATTTTGCGCATTATTTTTGGAACATTATATAAGGATACTAAGCAAAGCTAAGTTCAATAGTCACAAAAAGGTTTCGTCAAAATACTTATGCCGACTAGTGTATTTAAACCGGAAGCGTATCAAAAATTAACGGCAATGAAACTAATAATTGAACACGAAATTTGGAAAATATATTTCGCCCCGATTTTGATGAGCTTTTAAATGGAATATCAAGGGAGGAAATGTTTTTCATCGGTGCAGACACGTCGGAAAACCGAGCTTATACGAAGACTGCCATGGAGAAAACGGCTCCAAAACGAGAAATTCAGAAGATATACTAAACTCATGGAAATCACACAGCCTTACTATACCAAATATGATATTTATTAAAGAAGAGCGACACTTGATGCCAAAATAAAGCAAAATGTCGAGTAAAAGATTCTAGAGTGATTTTGGCGAACCACTAGCAAATCAGCACCGACTTTTGCTGCCAGAATTTTTCGTTAAGAAACCAAAGTAGACCGAACCAATATCGGCAACACCCGAAAAAGTAGACTGGTACAATTTAAATAAGAACAGAAGCCGACCCTGGGCGCTAAAATTTGCGAGAATGGTTCCAAAATGCGATAAATTAAGAAGAAGAACTAAGCGCACAAGGTATGTGGGAGAATTTCGACACAAAATATAAGGGTAGTGTAAAACCTCTGTTCAGCATTTCAAAACGTAAAATAGAATCATGAAATGAAAATACCAGTAGAGAACGAAAGGCAAACATTTGAAGTGTGAATTAGTTACAGCGGAAATAGCGAAATCGATAGAGTGCGTCTTGGGTTAGATAATGATCATTAGTGGTGTTGTTTTGCACATCCGTTATCCGCTAAAAAAAATGAATTACTTGGAAAATACAACAATAACATAGCAATTTAGCGAGCAAAGTCAATTTACATAAGCTATCTGTGTACTTATTGGGTATAAAACAGTGCTTCCAAATCCTGTTTTCGATGAATCGTTGCAGTGAATTTTCAGAATTGTCAGACATTTGACATGTCTCGCCAACAACTGACATATTCCGCCAACAAACTTTTCTCAAAATAAATTAAATTTGTTCACCAGCCAACAGATGAACTGCCATTAAAGGTCATAGATATACAAGTATCTGTACTACCAAGTCTTTATAATGAACTCTAAAGCGGAGTTTTTTTTTATGACAATCGCTAACATGGGTGCAAATATCGGGAATTAGCAGAGGAACTCTCATAATCCATAAACAGGCCACAAGAAGTAGAAAAAGTGGAACTCCAAAGCACAGTAGAACGAGCTAATATTTTTAAGACAACAGCACCACGAAAAAAAATTGGCAAGAGATTAAATCGCCAAAAAATACTGAAGTTAAGCAGGCAATCCTACTAACGGAATCGAATAGTGTATAAGAATAATACGCAATATGCACGATGATGTTGAGACGAAAGTAAAATGTAGCGGGAATAACCGCAGAATTCGAAGGTAAGGTTGGAGTACACCAAGGCAGTGTACATAGTCCAATGCTTTTTAATGTCGTGAAAGATTTTTTATTGAAGCAGCAGATAAACGAGTCCGGGACAACTTTTCTTCTATTCGCCGATGATCGCGCTATTATTATTCAAGCAACTCTTAATTGCTGGAGAAAGGCACTAGAAGATAACGCGTTAGGAATCAGTCGAACTAAGATCAACTGTCTGCGTCGCCTATTTTCGAAACCAGCAAACAGAACTTCTGACACCTCAAAGTACGAAAAATGTAAATACTAAAACTATTCGTCGCACGATGTCGCACATAGAGTTAGTTAGTTATTTTGTGACAGAAAAATGTGCTTATATTTAGAGAATTATTATACATGGCAGTCGCACGATCAACTTTAACATTCACATCGTAATGTTACTATGTACAAGAAGTAAAGGGTTTTCCAATAGGGATTTGACAACTTTGAATTTAATTTGTGAACGCATTCTTTTACTAATCATCAAACTGTCACTGTCAATTTATTCAGTAAACTTAACACTTTCATCATGGTAAAGTACACGAACTAGCAACGTCTGCAAATTATATAAGTTTTCTACCGAAATTCGGAGTCGGTGACTGCAACTTTTAGAGCCTTGACTCCAATTTTCGGTCGTAATTCTCGCCCTAGTAGACAGGCAATAACAAGTTTAGTGCAAAAATTTGAGTCTACATATTCGTTGTGTGATGTTGCGGTGTCAGTGAGTGTCGAAATATCGCTGCCGTTCAGGCATCCGTATCAAACGATCCAAATCAGTCAATGGCGTATTTTGCGTAAGGATCTTGGTTTACACCCATACAAGATCAAGCTGACTCAAGAATTGAAGTCGATGGACCATTTGAAGCGACGTACGTTCTCCGATTGGGTTCTGGAGAAGATGATGAATTTCATCGCAAAATCATCTTCAGTGACGAAGCTCATTTTTGACTCAATGGGTTCGTCAATAAGCAAAATATGCGTTATTGGTCGGGTGAAAATCCACATGTGCTTCATGAATCACCACTTCATCCACAAAGAATAACTGTTTGGTGCGGTTTGCATGCCGGCGGCGTTATTGGGCCATATTTTTTCGTCGACGATAACGATCGTTACATTACTGTGAATGGTTAGCGTTATCGCGCCATGATACCGATTATTTTTAGCCCGAATTGGAAGATATGGACTTGGACGACATGTGGTTTCAACAGGATGATGCCACACAGCACACGCTACAATCGATTTATTGAAGAGTAAGTATGGTGAGCGTGTTATCACAAGAAATGGGCCAGTCGATTGGCCGCCTCGTTCCGTGCGATTTAACGCCGCTTGACTATTTTCTGTGGGGCTAAGTTAAGTCATTGGTTTATGCCAACACGCCGACGACGTTGGAAGAGCTTAGAGCCAACATTGAACGCGAAATAGCGGCCGAAATGTGTGGTCGAGTCGTTGAAAATTGGGTCCAACGAATCGACCGCTGCAGACGTGCCCGCGGTGGTCATATGAACGAAGTCAAGTTCCATTCATAAATGTTTTGATTGTACTTCAAGCCGATAATAAAGTTTTTGAAATATCTCAAATTGCTTGCGTTTTATTTAAAAAAAAAAGTTGTCACGTTCTTATTGGAAAACCCTATATAAAGGGTAAAATGAGGGTGATGGGATGAAAATGTTACAAAATGTTACTAAGGTCACCGGGGGTAACAAAACGTGGTCTAATAAGTACGTGCACTTGCAGAAGTCTCCAAATTAAGATGTCGATAGTCAAGTTCAATGAAATTCCGCTCGAAGAAGGCAAGGGTTCGAAGAAGGGGCCGATTCAAAAATTATTAGATCACTTAAATGCGAAAATATGAGACAAATTTTGGTCTCACTAACGCAGTGTAAGAGCAGACTGTATAATGGTCCTAAGGTCCGTCAATTTTGCCAAACCTGTAGCAGCGTAGAAACATTGCAGATACGTGGAAAAGGCATATCGCATTTGATGTAATCATACATATTTCAATTCAATAAAAGAAGAAGGCAATTTAGAACATGAGTAGCAAATATTTGCTTTACCTCCTCGTTATTGCTCTGGTAAGCACATGTATTAAACGTTATAAAGTATTGTGATAACCACTTAAATGTGAGCAGCGACATCTAGCAGAAAATGTCGAAGACCAGAAGATTTCGATATTGGAACAAAGTCTCGACTGGAGAGTGGAATCGAATTTTCTAGCAAATTGGAAATTGTATGGGACGCTGGATGGCGAGGATTGTTCTCGAAGTATGTCATTCGAGTATAAATACCAGCATCCCCAAGGTATGCAAGTTAGTTCTAAAGTGTAATTTGAAGTGTTAATTAGGAAAAGTGATTAAGTGGTTTAAGTAAAAGATAAGAAAAGTAAAAGTGGTTGAGAAATTGGATTGTACTGAGAGAAACAATTAAATAGTGAATTGTAACTGTACTGAATAAAGGGATTTGTATTGAAAAGAATAAGTTCTATCATTTGAACCCACACAAACATTTTACAGTATGCTAAAATTCGCAACGGATGCGATACCTAGACTTCGACTAATCAATTATTGATGATAGGCTATCGTACCAGCAAAGACTGCTTCCAACCCTTTCTCACTGTGGAAAACATGGTTCAGACAACACAGTCGTCGGGTTTAACCTTTAGTATGTCAATTGGAATAAGCATTTGCAATCGATCCAAGGTATTTTTGTTGCCCAAAGCTTCTGAGCGAATAATTTTGACTCGAACAAATAAAATTTAAATCAGAGTTTAAACACAAAAAAAGGCCGAGACTTCCCTAATAGGGTATTTAAAATAACCTTGGCAGAAACGATGCCAAAAGGATATCAGAAAGCTGACACCTTGGTTTTTAGTCAAATCAAGAAAACGATATCAGCAACTAGTTTCATAAATATCAAAAAAAGATGCTAGCGTAGAACGGGCCATTTTCCCTGAACGAATGTACAGAAAAGATAAGAAGCAAAAAAAGATCATGTCAAGGAAATTAGTCCACAGAAACATGTAGAAATAAATGCGAAAGCTTTGCAGTAGGACACAGTAAGTACTTTTAAAAAAATCAGTAAAACAAAGCAAGTCATACAACTTTCGTATACGACGAGTGGTTAGCAAGTTTCCTGTTCGAACCATACATTGTGGATGTATTACAAATGGAATATACATACAGTTCACATGTTTGATCAAATGTTTGTAAGAAAGCAATCTAGCGGCTTTTTTTCGGCATCATTGAACAGCTATCTTAAGGAATATGCATTATTTTGGAGAACACTTTCGCACATTTAGTGTTATGCATTCAATGTCAGTAATTTTTTATCAGTGCAGCAGTGAAAATTGGAACAAAATTGATTTGATCAGTTTTGTGAATTCAACATTTCAATTTTAAAAAGCGTGGTAAACTTGTTGTTACAAGGGCAGTCCCATCGACAAATATCAGCGAAAATGGGAATTTCAGTTGGAACAGTAAGTAATTACAAAAAATAATTCCAACTGAGTAGCGGAAGATTGGCGAAGTCTGGACCAAAGCCATTTTTCTCAAAGAAAAATTGTTCCAGCAATAACCACAGGACAGAAAAAAAATGCTGTTTTCATGCAAGTCTCTATTGCAAGACGATAACGTGTCTGTTAGCGCAGAAACTGTGCGAAGGATTCTAAGGTAAGCTGGCTTAAAAGGGCGGACTAAAGTAAAGAAGCCAATGTTAACAGCGCGTCACAGGAAACTTCGCCGAATTTTCGCCCGCAAATACAAATCATTCATTGATAAAGACTGGGAAAAAGTTATATTCTCAGCTGAAGCAAAAATCAATCGTTTTGGCTTAGACGGTAGGGAATAGACTTGGGAAAGACTAGGCGACCGTCTCAGAAGCTATATGGTGAAAGAGACAGTAAAATTTAGCGGAGGAACCCTGATGCTTTGGGGCTGTATGACCACTCAAGTTGGACTTTGTCAGAGGATTGTTGGAAGAATGACGGCACAATACTACATTAGTATTTTAGACAATAGTTTGAATGGGAGTCTTCAGAAATGGACAACAAAAGTGAGAAAGTTATAGCCCCAGTGGAAAATGCTACAGATTGGTGTGCACCGATGGTTATTGTGCCGAAAAAGGGGAGCGTACGAATTTGTGTGGATCTTGGAATGCTTAACAAGTGCATAAAAAGACAGGTGCACCCAATCCCTGGAATAGACTACTCATTGTCGCAACTCGCGGGAGCAAAAATTTTCACGAAACTGGATGCCAATAGTGGATTATGGCAAATTCTTCGGATATCATCTTCCAACATGACAATGATCCGAAACATAAGCCTTGTGGCTTAAAATTCATGGGATTGAGGTTTTGGACTGGCCACCATAATCTCCTGACCTTAATCCCGTAGAGCACTTATGGCAGCGCCTCAAACAGCTTGCAAGCTATCGAACCTCCGCCAAAAATCTAGAGGATTTGTACAGCCAAGTGGAAGTAGAATTATAAAACATTTCCCAAGAAACTTGCAAGAATTTAGTAAGTAGTATGCCACGGCGCATAGGAGGGCACTCCAAATATTAAATGTAAGAGAATCTGTAACTCTCATAGCTGATACGAACATTGATCAAACCTGTGAGTTACTGTGTCTATTCTCTCTTATCTCTGGCAAATTAGCGAAATTTACGAGAAACAATAGGTCTGTTCCCGCGAGATTTTTGTAACAAAAAAGAGAATTTCTTGTTTAAGTTTGATGGGTAGGGAAATTGCAAAGCAGGAGGAAGATTTTTAAATTGGTTATTATTACTATTTTATTGATGTAATGTGCGTTTAATGAGTTCTACTGTAGTATGTGAACCATTCACTTCAATATGAAGCTCCATTTTCTCTTCTTTGTCTTCTTTTGAGATAATTTCTATAACAGTTCCTTTTAAATTTAATTGATTTGATGTTTTTTTTTACAATTTCTGTCCAAAGAACAGGTTTTTGTAGAAATTTGTATCAATTTGGAGTCTGATTCACAAATCTGAGAAACTTGTCGACGATGGTTGATTGACATTCAATTTATTCTTAATTTTCGCCCAACGAGATCTCTGAGTTGAACAGACTAAGGATAGTCGCTCCAGAAGGAGGAAAAACAAAAAAAAACTCTACTTGCCCTCTTCGCGTGGAAGGAGGCTGAAAACTGAAAATAGAGACTAAAACCCAAAATTATACACGGGATCCGCACCACAGTCGTTTAACTAATTACCACTTATAGTCTCATTTGCTACCCATTGACAGTTTCGACATGCAGTTTGCCACAAACTCTGCTCTTAGACTGAAACACTAATCTGGGATATGACAGTACACTCACACTGCATAATCGCCTCTCAAATCAATTGATATTGAGCTTTCACAGACGACCTTAAAACAGCCTAAACGGCTGATGCGGGAAACATTTTCATTCTTCAATCTACCCACACACTGTAGCGTGTTTCAAGCCGAAGTTTCTGCTTTTTCTTAATCTACTAATTCGCTCAGACTGGTTCCATTATCCTCGACGGATATTGCGCTACAAAACTTTAAGAAGCAACGGATTGATCACAGACACTGTGCAAGCAATGCTTTCCTGAAACACATAGGCACCAGGGGTAAAAAAGGCCTGAGGACTTCCATGTCATTGTACGAATGCCTATAAACTGAAAACATTGTTTCCAAAGCGAGTCAAGCTTTCAAATTAAAGAACTATTTAAAATTAAAGAAAGAGAAAAGCAAGTAGAATAAGAGATATTTTGCATAACGGTTCTTTAGCGCACAATAGATCTATACTACTCTTGTAAAAACAATATTCATAAACAATACTCACTTGCTGTTTTCAATGTTAAATACACAGATATTGCTGTTATAGGGTCGGATGCAGGGTCCTTGTACAGCTCAGTCACCAGCAAATCATTGTCCTTCATGCGTAGAGGAAACTTTTGCATATCTAAAAGAAGACCAAGACGTTAGTTAGATATTTTTGTGTGACAATAGACGAGGTAAACCTATATAATAAATCGATCCATTATTGCATCCCAGGAGAAGAAAGGAACCTGCACTGTCAAATGAGAGAATCGGAACAAGATCCTGAATCTGCCAATGTTGAGTCATGGCGTGCCACACACCTATTTTGCCAGACGAAGACAGCGCAACTAATTGGCTTCCGATAAAAAAGAAATACTCCACACGCACGTTCAAATTAAATGTCCCAATGTCGGTTTTATTGCCGTCTTCCTGTACGTTCCAAAGCCTTATCTGACTGCCATAAGATATGGCAATCATCTTACTAGGAACTTGATCAGCACTTGAGAAATTCACTTTCGAGTCCATTGCTATGCGTTCAATGGTCGAATCAATGTGTGGTGAGGTGAAGACTAACTGCCAACCGGTAGAATCCTTAAGTCGATAGCAAGTTACAAAATGCGCATAGGCAACCGATATCCAATTGTGATGAGCTTTTATGATTTGTACCCGCAAGGGATCAACCCAATTACAAGTCAAATTTGGACTAAACACCAAACTAACATCGTTTTTTATCAGTTTATTCAAATCGGCTGATGAATTTCGAGAATGCCGCATCAAATCCAAAGAAGCTGTTCGCGAATGCCCTGCATTAGAAGCCCATGGTCGATTGTCTTGTCGCCCAGAAAGACGTAGATCCAATGAAGAGTTTCTTGAATGAGTCGAGTGCCTATTTGAACCACTAACACTTGCTGAACTAGATAATTCGGGAACTCTTACCATTGACCCTGGTCGTGCGTTGGTGGCATTTGTCGCTTGTCCGGCTGTTTGCTGATTTTGATTACAAGCTGTTGGAGCAACTTGTTCGGTGGTACTCTGGCCCGACGATGATGAATTGGAATTATTCAATGTAATGGATGAAGCCGAATGCAAGGGGATATCGTTTATTGGTAACGTAGGTGGGGGCAGTAAACCGTAAAACAAAATATCACCACAAGACGAGTGTGTGAGGTCTTCGCAGAGCATCAATCGCTTAACCAGAGGTGTGATTCCATAATATTCAGATTCATGACGCAAAGCTCGCACATCACACTTGCTGATGTCAATATCTTTAGTGCGTAAATAATTGAGGATTATGGAAAATAAAAATGGATCACGGTCTATGAAAATTGCTCCATGTTCATCACGCAGACTCGAAATTCGTCCACTCAAAAGTGCTGTAAAGAATGTGTCCGGAATCCAGGTCAGGGTTTGCCGTGAAGTGGAAAATCTAAAAATTTGCAAATTATTAACTAGAATCTAAGTAAGCGAAATATTTTTGTGTGAAAACTCTGAATAAGAGATTAAGATATGTATCACTGTTTCGTTGGAGTATTGGCAATATGTATACGTACCTCTGGCCACCAACATTTAAATTCACTATATCACCACCGTGTGAGAAGTAAGACATTTTCTTTTACTTGAAATATAGCAAATTTTTAAATTTTTTCCCGAGAGTGGAAAAAATTAATTTTTCCCCACGGTTGTTAAATAAAATCTCTTTTAATTTTGCAAGGAAAAACTTTTGTTGACGTCGTGAAATTTTTCTAAACTCGTTTGTCAAGACGACGACGTTCATTCCGATGCATAGGTTTGTTTGTTTTCTTTTTTGTGCAATAGCACGGAATAGTGTTCAAAGGTGCGTTTTTGTTTATAATTAACAATCACCAACGATTTTAGATCTTATACTGGGACTTGTTTACCATACAATTTAATGAATAGGCGTGTGAGATCAAGATCTAATAGTTGCATTTAGTCTGTCAGTTAAGGTGTCTGTCTGAGACAAAGTCATCTTTTAACTTTCTCGGTCATGGTCACTCAACTTTTAGTTAACCTCACCAAGAAAAGGTTTTTTTTTTTAAGCTAAATTAACTAAATTGATGACGCAACAGTTCGGTGGCTATCAAGAGCTATTCTATTCACTCATAGTGTTGTTTGTCTTTTCAATTTATGGATAAAGGGAGGAATCCACGTTCTTTTTGCGTACTGCGAACAGTGCGAGAGTGAAATTTTTTTTCAAAGGTAAGGTTCGTATTACTTTTGGTGGTTAACCGACTTCCCGATTACTGGATGGTGACGTCATATACAATAGATTCTGCTTTATAGTGTTGAGCAGGATTTTGATCCAGATCTCCTTGCGTAAAAATCGAGGGAAGCATCCACTACAACTTGCTCTATATCGAGCATACAGTGGTAGTTTATTTTGTAAGGAGCATACATCAATTCGTCTAATGCAAATATGGGCTATGGCGTGACAGTGCATCAAACAAAAACCTCAACTTCTGTAGTGCGATCAAGTGGAATGAAAACTCAACCAACTTCGTATGCATAACTTGAAGAAGGTAGCCAAACTTCACCCTAAATGGAAAGAGTTGTAAACAGATAACCATAATTACCCTGGTTAATGAAAAGTTACTTTTGGATTTCTGATGTTAATCTATCTAGGGTATGCATTAAAGTAACTGATTTTCGGTCAGAAGATGAACTAATTTCAATAAATTTTTCCAGATGCTTCGAATTGGAGCTGATATTGACAAAATTGTTCGTATGAACCTTAAAAAGGAGTCAAAAAGAGAGCCACCACTGTCTGTTACACTCTGGATGTATTCGAAGAGCAATAAATACTGATGCCCCATATCTCCATTTCGAATGACTGACAAATCCCCAAACTTTAGAAATGGGATAACATTGGATCGGATAATATTGTCATAATTGTTAGATGCTGCGAAGTAATTGCTGCAACTATTTATATGCAATATTATTTTCAACAGTAGAGTGTAATACGATTTCTATCAAACTTCATTTAGAGTGCAAATTATAGAGGTACATATAAATGTTTTACCAACCGTGACTATTAGTATAATAAAAACGACTTGCGTAAGGTTTCTACTATGACACTCCATCTGGATCAATTAATAATACCCTTTAAAGACGATATGACATAGAGTACAAATACAGAAAGGAAACAAGATTATGAGAAAGACAAGAGTTTATTGAAGCTGAATCAGGATTTTACTGGCATTCAATGATTTTCAATAAATTCAAGTACTGCTTATGCTGTAAATGTCACAGCTCTGCGAATTACGAATGAGCTGACGGCGAACAAATCATGTTTTGTACATATAAAGACATGCAAGTGACAATTTTACTATTCCAAATGTAAAGAGCTTAATTTATCCGTGGAGTAATACAAAGAAAATTCAAATTTAATTAGTTTTTTGCAAAAAAAAATCAGCGATTCTCTTATTTCTTCGCGAATTCTCTTTGCAAATATATATGAATGACAATTATTATCGCAGGTCGGCGACTAAATGAAAAAGTAGCTGCTAATGAAATTTCAAGATTTGCGAATATTCGCTCGCTCGTATTCGCAGTTCGTAGAGCTGTGAATGAACCTTTAGTGTAGCAATTCTAAAAGTCCATATGTCACTTAACAGCCCTGATTGTCATTTCATTTGTCAAAAAATTGACAATTTTGACATTCGCAAAACATCACAAAAGTGTTTTTCTTCACTACTGGTCATACTAATAATATTTTTAACAAATAAGATTCTCCAATTTAAATTGTTTGAAAGTAGTGCATAGCTGCAAAAATGTCTTGTTATGCATGTAACCGAAAATATGGAATCTTTTGCAAGGAGGTTCTAAACAATACTTTAAAATATTCTCTTTGTATTGTGGTGATTGCTTTTATTCCTTTTTTCAGTCTGGCTGTCCCAATTGTGGATTCTCCTTTTGCATGAAGTGCTTGAAAAAAGAGATAGAAGTTCCTCGACGCAACAATCAGAAGCTGAAGGTTTGTTTAAGATGTTACGAGAAATTGTTTGCCGCTGCGGAAGCAATCAAGTTATCAGGAAATGCAGATATACGAGTAGCTAGCAACGCCTCAGGCAAAACTAAATTGGAAGCAAATGAGATATTTACAATGTAATACATTTGAATTTCTATTTTAGAAAGAACCCATTTGAGTGTAACTTTTGTCTTGTTACAGAGATGAGCCTATAGTCAACTTAGATCCAGTTCTGCAACCAATTTCTTTGATTTCCACCTCTGGTACCTCTCAGGAAACGGAAAATTCAGAAGAAATTACTGGAAATTTAGACTCAGAAATACTCAAAAGACTTCGTGGCCTTAAGGAGGGTAACACCCTTCCCGGAGACGATGAACTTCGTTCTCGATTATCTAACCTCCAAGGTTTCCAGCCTAAAGAATACTCGAAAAAAGATATTCTGCTTTCTACAGATCAACGTACTGAACAGGAGAAGATTAATGATTTGGTTAAGCAATTCGTCGAGGAAACAGATATCGATGCAAATGTTGCTGGAGCTCATGCTGATCCTATTTCGGAGATTGAAAGACGCTTAGCTGCTTTAAGAGATGTAGATACCTCTAAGCCGAAGCCTGCCATAGACCCAAATACACCAAGCGACAATGAAGAAGACGATGAAACACTACTCAAAAACATAATACAAAAGGTAAGTGCTCATATCAACAAATTAAAAGCATACCAATGATTTTTACTAAAATATAGTATGTTGACGAAACTCGTTTACCATCGTCCAGTACTGACGTGGGTTCTCTATCGAAAGAACTTGCAGATTCAATTCCAAAAATTGCTCCCACTGGAGCTACAGAAGAACTTCCTTGGTGTACTATATGCAACGAAGATGCTGTTGTCAGGTGTCAAACTTGCGGAGGGGACCTATTTTGCAGAGCTTGCTTTAAGGAGTGCCATCAAGATGATGAAGAGTGGCGTTCTCATGTGACTCAGACATACAGCAAGCCTCCGACTTTTAAGGAAGATCATTTTTAATATAAGCAGTGATATTTATACGATCAAATTTATGCAGGGGAATAATTGCAATTGTTAAGTATTTGTCAAAGATTTTCATTTTATAAATTGGGTATTTGTAGAAACTAAAAGTATTTTCGAAAATAATATACATACATGCATGTACATATGTAGGTGCTCGATAAAGCATTCCGAAAGCGTTGAACTCCTTTGTTTTTATTGGCGATCCAGTTGCAGATCGATTACCTTGAACGATTACAATCTTGATTATTGTACAATAATTTTGGCAGGTGCAAAAATTATTTATGTCATTTGAAGATGTTTGTGCAGAGAATAAATGTTTGCAATGAGAATATCAAGCTGCAAAACAGAAACACCTACATTCATTCGCTTAATCAAATTTATCATGGATGTTCTGCTTTTCAAAATGCGTAAGTATCGGCACTTATCATTGCATTGGTATAGCAAAGACAAAGAAATACTGTGAAGGAATTTTACGCCGAAGGGAGGCAACCGCAAGTAAGCTCAATAGTCTTTGCAAACATACTAGTTAAAATACAGTGCAGTCTCGGTAATCCGAACTTGCGCTAATCCGAATTCGGGCTACTGTAATAACTGTAATAAATCTGTAAATAATGTGAACGTGTTTATATACAGAGTTGGCAAAACTAAAGCAACTTTTACATAAACACAAGCCTATGCGATAAAACTGATTAAATTGCAATATGTTTTATTAAGATTTTCTTTACAGATAAATGTATTTGAAAACAAAATAAAAGAAACAAAAGTATTTTTTTATAAGCAGAAAACAAAAAATAAATAAAAATACTCTAACCATGTCAATTTCAAGCTGGCCAAAACTAAAGCAACTTCATAGTAATTTCATATTTAATAATAATCATCGCAAATAAACCGCAATATTTTGTGGCGAAACCCTTGTTTTTTATTACTGCACTACACCTTCTTGGCACACTCTCGATCGGATTGAAAATTATAGAGCGTGGGATAGTTTTCCATCCTGGACTTAAATATAATGCTCGTCTCTATTCCTGAATTTCTCCCAAATTATTCGCCGATCAATAATCTCCCATAGATCTTCTATCGGTTTGAGATCGGGGGACTGATTTTCTGATCCCGAAACCACTCTTGAACTATTTTTGAACCATTCTGCGGGTCTTTATCCTGCTGAAATATCCATTTCAGTGGAAATTCCTCCTCAAATTGTGGCAGCATAGTGTTTTCAAGTGTACTTTTATAAATAAATTGGTCAATAGTTCGATCTATTTTATGTATGAGACCAATGCAATGTCCAGAGAAACATCTCCAAACCATAATGTTTCCTTCTTCATGCTGCACAGTGCCCTTTAAGTATCGAAGATTCAATGCTTCATTGATTAGCCGGCGGATACGGCGATAGCTATGCGATCCCTTCAAATTAAACTTTGATTCGTCGGAGAATAGTATTCGTTTTCATTTTAGAGGAAATACTTAATATGGTCATTTGTAAATTCCAGTCTTGCTCTTCTGTTTCTAGCTGAAATAAATGGTTCTTTTACGATCCTGAAAAACTACTATCAATAGCTTTCCGGTGAAGTGTCCTGGTGCTAGCTTTTGTACTAAGCTCGTTTTGTAGTTCCCTAGATGACATTCAGGGATTACTCTTTATCGTCCTTACGATCGCTTTGTCTTACCGGTATGTGGTAACCCATGACCTCGGTGAATCGTTTTGACGGCGCTGTCAAATTTTATTAAACGGCGTATAACCAATTTCGGGTTCGAATACTTTTTGGATAATTCAGATTGTGAAATAAGAGTTTTTTTTTATAATTTACGCGCGCCTAAGGGGTTAGATACCCTTTTACTGTTGCCATGGCGCGGGCGGAAAAGTAGAAGGAGGAGAAAGGAAAAATTTTTTTTGTAGTGGTTTGAAACTCAGGTGTACCACATTTATTGTACATTCGCTAATATTTTCAATCTCATCAAAGTATTTATTTCTGGCAATTTAAGGAAATCTTCTAAAGATCTTGCTGCAGCAGACTGATATACCCAATTGAGTTCATTTATGTTTTTTTTTTGAATATAAACAAATCAGATATGAGTAGTTGTGGTCAAAGTAACGGTTTTTTTATTTTTCCAGTAATAAATAATTACCGAGCAAATTGAGTTGCTTTATTGTTTTGGTCAGTTGAAAAATAAAGTAAATTCAATTGGATGTTTGTACTCTTTTTAATACGGTAAAATTACTGTTCATTGATTTTATAAATTAATCATCAGTCCAAGCTATTGGGAACACCTTTTTTAACTTTTGGGTTAATTTATATGAAATGTATCACAAAACACGGACTTGCGATTTTAGTTGCTTTAGTTTTGGCTGACACTGTACATATTATGAACTTTATTAATTTTTTCTATCCTTATAATGTACATGCGAGTACATATGTATGTACATACATGCATACGTATTTGGATGGAAGCTTTTCAAATTTCCGCTAATCCGAACAGACTCGTGCAATCATTAGTTCGGATTACCGATACTGCACTGTATATATTTCGGCAAGGTTATGCAACTAAACTTGACAAAGCTCTCTGGTAGTGTAAGCACTTAAAATAGATAACGACTGTGATCAGATTGAACCCTTTTTTTGTATATCCCTGCCTGGCTATACATGTCCCCTCACAAAAATAATACCTCTCTTTGATGCAACGTTGTAAATAGCATTCAGCTTGTTGTATTCCATAATGTTGTCGTTTTGAGGCGTAACGTATATTATTGCGACTTGTCTTAATTTAATTTAACATCAAATAAATATCGTAGTTTTCCAATGAGTTTTTGGAGTAGAGCAGAAGAGTACCTGTCACGGTGTGGATACATCTGTTGGAAAAAGACACGACATGGAGGAAAATCATATACAGACACAAACATAAAAAAAAATTCCAGCTCCGCTCTAATATTTCTACGCCTTTTCTATAGAACGATTGGTTCAACACTTCAAAATACGCATCAGTTTCGGTGATGCATGATGTTTCGGTGATTTGTCGAAAACGCATGCAGTTAGGATCGATGGCTATATTCTTAAATGGATTAGAAATTACCTTTTGGAACATTCAATCTTTTTAATTTGCATCAATGATCTCTTGTTTGCTACTTCTAATCCATTGCTGTCGAGAAGCAGAGAGTACTGCTTTTCATATTCGTTCCCGGACTCGAGTCCCTGCTCTTCGGCTATAGAACGGGAACGGCAGCGTATTTTAAGCTCATTAAATTCCTATAACATATAAAGAGCATTACTAAATCGGGAACAATCAATAGAGTAGGATTTAATGCTCCCAAAACACAATGCTGTCTGCTATCTGTGGATGGTATTATCATCGTTGAAACCGAAAAACCTTCCATTCTCGGTATGTGTGTCAATGACAACTTACGTTGGAATGACCATATATTCGATGTCGCCAAAAATGCAGTAAAATACAATACCTAGGTTTCTTCAAACGATCGCCCTCTGATCTGCCCTCAATATATAAAGCATTATCCGCCAATGACCACATCTGGTCAGGTGCGACGAAGACCTCTTTGTACTTGCTAGATAAAATTCAAAGCAGCGCGATAAACCTCATAGGTGACGTCAATATTACACAGTCAATGGACACGCTTGAACACCGACGTAACGTCTCTTTGTCAATTGTCATTAGCAATTGGCCTCTTCAAACTTTTAACCGTAACACTCGCCTCGCTATGAATGTTCATTAGTATACTCTCAAGCCCACTTTTTGAGGTACTCTAAAATATCGTAATTCTTTCGTAAGCCGTACAACTCGTTTATGGAATGTCCTTCCGAGATCTTTATTTCCTAGTCATTATAACCTCCAAACATTTAAAACCAACATACAATATATCGGCACCTCTCTTTTCTTCCTCCATAAGTTTCCTTCGGTCGCCCTGTGTGCAAACATTTGAAGGGTATTAATAACCCCTAGAGGAATATATTTTTTTTACAATTTCGGCTTACTTTTGCCAATTCAAATAAGCACAATTTCACTTTATTTAGATTTGCTTTTTCTTAATTTGTTTTAATACTTTTTCCAACACCAACATTTCCAGTACCATTTGGAGAATAGTGTATATTTTAGGAAAAATAAGTAATTCGAAGTGCTATATTTATTTACGTATCTATTATCGAAAATGAATAATCAAGTACTGCCAACCTTCAACGTTATATGTAAAAGTGAAAACTCTTTAAGCAAGGTGTGGGCTTCAGCATACTTTATTCTTATCCACAATAACAAATTACTAACCTTAACGGCACCCGTCAGTAAAAGCTAGTGAGTGAGTCGATATGAGTGTTTTTTGTGAAAATGGAAAAAAAACTGAGTATCGAGGTGTTATTAAATTCTTGTTTTTGAAAGGCAATACGCCTACGCAAATCAAAAATGAGTTGGACTCTGTGTATGGGGACTCTGCATCATCATTTACCACAGTGAAATTTTGGGCAGCTGAATTTAAACGTGGCCGTAAGAGCTTGGGAGATCATGACAAACTGCAACCACTGACGATAACATTGCTAAAGTTCACCAAATGGTGTTAGACGACCACCGAATTAAAGTGAGAGAGATAATAGAGGTTATGAAAATGTCCAAAGAACGTGTTTGTTACATATTAAATCAAGTTTTAGGCATGAGGAAGCTGTCCGCGCATTGGGTGCCGCGTTTGCTTACATTAGACCAAAAACGTGTTCGAATGAACATTTCTTAGTTCTGGCGCCGATTAATTACTGTAAATGAAACTTGGATACACCATTATACGCCCGAAACAAAAATTCAGTCAAAACTGCATAGGTCGAGCCAGCTCCAAAAAAACCAAAAACTTTTTTTTCGGCTGGGAAAGTGATGACGACTGTTTTTTGTGATAGTAAAGGAGTTATTTTAATCTATTATCTTCAAAAAGGAAAAACCATTACATACATCGTATGTGGCTTGATTAATCGGGCAACATTTTAGGTAAACATTATTAAGCATACAAATTATCTGTGACGCCATAATCAGCTAGATTGATTGTCATTTGTGGTGGGTGATAGCGACAGATAGAAAGTGGAAAATAAATTTGGACAATCGAGTAATTTTAACGAATAATAATGACAATATGCAAAAAAAGAAGGGTGGCTCTCCTCGGCTTCTGTAGGGACCATTAAGTCTAGTTATGACTCACGTTCCTATGTGCACCTTGGAAGGGTAAATTTCCCCTTGGATAGGAGACGACCACCCCAGAACTCATCTATTTTGTGTACTCTGATCAACTCTGATCAACCACCGCGGGTACGTTTGCAACGGTCGATTCGTTGGATCCAATTTTCAACAACTCGGTCACACATTTCGGCGTGTTGACTTCAAGTAGCCCCACAGAAAATAGTCAAGCGGCGTTAAATCGCACGAACGAGGCGGCCAATCGACTGACCCAATTCTTGAGATAACACGCTCACCATACTTACTCTTCAATAAATCGATTGTAGCGTGTGCTGTGTTGCTTGTGGCATCATCCTGTTGAAACCACATGTCGTCCAAGTCCATATCTTCCAATTCGGGCCAAAAATAATCGGTGGTCATGGCGCGATAACGCTGACCATTCACAGTAACGCGACGATCGTTATCGTCGACGAAAAAATATGGCCCAATAACGCCGCCGGCATGCAAGCCGCATCAAACAGTTATTTTTTGTGGATGAAGTGGTGATTCATGAAGCATATTTGGATTTTCACCCGACCAATAACGCATATTTTGCTTATTGACGAACCCATTGAGCCAAAAATGAGCTTCGTCACTGAAGATGATTTTGCGATGAAATTCATCATCTTGGCGCATCTTCTCCAGAACCCAATCGGTGGTTTGAACGATGCCCAATTCTTGAGAACGCCGTGGAATTGACTGATTTGGATCGTTTGCTACGGACGCCTGAACGGCAGCGATATTTTCGACATTTCGACCAACCCGTTGTCTCACTGACACGGCAACATCACACAACGAATATTTAGACTAAAATTTTTGCACTAAACTTGTTATTGCCTGTCTACTAGGGCGAGAATTACGACCGAAAATTGGAGTTAACGTTGCAGTCACCGACTCCGAATTTCGGTAGAAAATTTTTATAATTTGCAGACGTTGCTCGTTCGTGTACTTTACCATGATGAAAATGTTGAGTTTACTGAATAAATTGACAGTGACAGTTTGATGATTAGTGAAAGAGTGTGTTCACAAATTAAATTCAAAGTTGTCAAGTCCCTATTGGAAAATCCTTTATTAATTCAGGTGTATATAACACCTGCCACTAGGCAGAAGTAATTATTAACAGTAACGCGGTTAAGTAACCACCAGAAGTACATGCTATTAGCAAAAGTTTTAATATTATTAACGGTCATGTCTTGTTTTGTATACGTTATAACACCGCCCGTTCGACTTGACATGCTGTTACACCGAGATATGTTATAATTTGCTAACTCAATTTCTTGGTTATGTACGTTGTCAGTAATATGTGTTTCTATTACAATTATAATGTCAAATTTATTTTCTATTGATAATGTCTCGAGCTCATCGAAATTATTGACTAGACCTAGAATGTTCAAGCATAACACGCTGATTGACTTTGGTTGCTAGTAGCCAAGTGTTTTCTTCTCTCCTAGTTTCCTTAAGTAGACAGGACACGTTTTGTCACGCGTTTGGTGGTCTTCGTCAAGCCCACGGTTTAGCCTTTTGTTGATATTTGCACAATTTATACATTTGGCTATTGTTTCTTTTACGCATTCAACACTTTTATGATTTCATTCTTGCATTCACTTGCCTTGTGATTGTACCCATTACATTTAAACCACGTCAAAAGATTAATCCCATCAAATACTCTACACTGCTCCCAACCAATGTTGATTTGACCTATTTCAATGGCTCTTGGAAATGATTCTTCATCTGTTTCAATAATTGCATTATAGAATTTTTTATTATCTATTGTTGTTTCGTAGTAGTTAATTAGCTTATTATCTGTATTTTCAAAAACTTTATTTTGTTTCTTTCACTTGAGTTCTCACTGCGGTTGCCAGTACTTACGATCGTTCTTAATTAGTTCTCCACAACTGTATATAAAACATATATTTCCAAGCATATAATTCCTGTCATAACGCCTTCTTTACTTGGCGTCTGAAATTTGTCAACACTTTTTTCCCGGCATACCATATAACACAAATTATGTTTATAGGCAATTCAAATAAGATAAAAACCAGATCATCTTGAATGACGTCAAAACTTCATAAAACAAAATCGCCGCTTGAAATAACGTACGAGTACCTACCAATGAAATCTAAAGTGTACTTTTATCAGCAAAGTAAGCAAAACACGGATTCTTTTGACTGCAGCTGTATTCTTTGCCTCATTATCGCTACCTAAAATAAATATCCACATCATTACTGGAACGTACGTAAATAAAGAAATTTATTCACTCTCTTATCACATCACCAAATGATTAATAATAATCGATACCACCACAGTTGGAATGCATCGTCTTTCATAGCCCTTGACAACAAATAAAAATGCAAATACTTTTTTTCTTCAAATAAGGAATGTATTTCAATTATTTTGTTTTCTCTTGTTATTGTAATTTACAATTACAATTCTTCTTTTTTTTGTTCTTATTCACTAAATCTCTAAAGGCCCTGAAATTCAAATTGCTTCAACATTTGCTACAAATCATAAATTTAACTTAAATTTAAATTGTGTTCTTCACAAATGACCAGCCTACAAAATATTTATGTTAAATATTTACTTAAAAAGAAAATAGAAGATACATTCAATCATTTATACTAAGTGTTGTGTATAAAAAACGAATTCAAATCAAAAAATCACATCTGAAAGCCAAAACCATAAGAAAAAAAGTGTTTCACTAGAAAAAAAGAAAAAGAAAAAAGAAGTTAAGTCAAGCAAGAAGCCAAACACATTATTTTTGTTTTTATACTTTGTTCATTATAAATAAATATTAATTCGTTGTGTGTGTTTAGGAATGCCTAAATGATAGAACGAAACTAGATTAAATGGGTGCCATCTTTTGAATTAACCATGCTACTCGAAAATATTGCGCTTCTTTTGTGTTTTAGTTTATTTTTCTTGTATGTTGTCTCTGCATGTCGGCAGAACACTGATTGCTTTCGATTTACTTAAAGCTCTCCATGACCACCATCTTTCTTGATAATCTTTAGCTTCTCTTGGTGTGGTGGTTTGGTATCATCTGGACGTGGCTCAACAATTGGAGCTGGATCTTTGGGTGGCGTACGCGGTGTCGGAGTTACTTTGGGAGTTGGTGCTGCTGTTGGTGTAGGTTTCGCTGCCGGTTTGTGTGTTGTTGTTGTTGCAGGTTTCGGAGTTGTGGTTGTTGTAGTTGTAGTGGGTTTTTTAGTGGTGGTAGTTGGTTTAGGTGTTGTTGTGGTTGTTGTTGGTGGTCGAGGAGTTGTAGTTGTGGTTAGTTTTGGGGTGGTAGTGGTTGGCTTGGGGGTTGTTGTTGTTGTTGTTGTCGGGCGGGGAGTAGTTGTTGTTGTGGTGGTTGTAGTTGGCTTGGCAGTAGTTGTTGGAGTCGCCTTCTGGGCTGGCACTACGGGTTCCATATTTGCGCCTTCGTAACGCACATTGCGAATTTTTACTTGTGGCGATTTTGGTAATTTAACCTTTGCAATAAAACGATTGTATGGTGATCCCAGAAGCAAATGATCCTCCAGCTCAAGAACGTGTGAAACATAACCAACAGATTTATCGAAACCATGTAAAGAGCCCAAGATATTGCCATGCCAATCTACACGAACGATTGTTGCCCGCTTAGGCATCAGTGGCATAATAACTTCAGCGTGACCAATTGAATGAATGAACTTCTGTGCCAAGGCGTTGGGGAAGGCATTATTGATTAGACGGAAGGGCAATTCGAAGAGAGCTAACATGCGAGATACGAAAAGACGAATTGATGGGAATTGCGATAAAACGGCAAAAGCTGATGGATGATCCGCATCCTTAGCTGTAATGAGTGGAATCCAAATTCCATCACTATCTGGTGTTAAATTATCTGGAGCCCCTGGTAAACCATCCAAAAAGACTTCATGTTGTCCCGCCTTTGGTCCTTTAAGATGATACTTCAATAGACGAGAAGCTCCAGTTTCGGCAACAACAAGGAATTCTTCATTTGGACCCAGAGCTACACCGTTGGCAAAGAAGAGCTCATCCAATAGGCATTTGCTTTCATTCTTCACACGGTCGTAATGGAATAATCTAAAAAGACAATAAAAAATAACTAATCAAATGATCATAGGATTTTAAAATATTATAATAAATCTTAACAAGCATCGGTGCAAAGTCGATACAAGAAATCAATGGTTGATAAGAAATGAAACAAATACCAGTTGCAAATAGTTATCAATCAAATATACAAGGTTAAGGTGTTTTTTGATACATTATCTTATCAATGGTTACTTAAAAATGTCTAAAACAAGTTAAGTTGGCAACAACGCTGGGTGATGCAAAAGGAAGTCTTTTTCCTCAGAGCTGGGCTCATTGATCTTAAATATGTGCAAGTTACAATGACTATTAAATAAAGAGCTCTGCTGGGGATTCCATAAACGAGTTAGGAAAGAATCACGATATTTCAGGATAAGTCCGAAGGGGCGACTGGCAATTTCGGTGGAGCACTGGTGGTGAAAATAACGATAGAACAAGGTGAGAGAGGAGATATTCCATCGGTGTTCGAGGCTGTCAATTAATTAGCATCTCCTATGAGTTTTCTCGGACGGTTTTGAATCCTATCTAGCAGCTGCTTATATATTGAGGCCGAATCAGAGGTGGTGAAATAATTCTTGAGAAAACGTAGATTTTTGGCGATATTTAGTTTGTAATGATATGACCACATATCATTACAAACTAAGCTGTCATTGACATGCATACTGAGAATGGAAAGCTTTTCGAATTCAACGATGGTAGTACCATAAATGGATAAAGGCTGGGTGTTTAGATTTCGTTTTAACAACTGTAAGCGGCATTGTGTTTCGGAAGTATTAAATTCCACTCTGTGGAATTGTTGTTTATATAAGAATTTAATGAGCTTAGCATATGTTGCCGTTCCCATTCTACAGCCGAAGAGCATGGACGTGAGTCCGAGAACGAATATTAAACGCAGAGACTTTGCACTCTCTGCACATTGGATTAGAAGTAGCAGAGAAGAGATCATTGATGAAAATTAGAAAGAGTTTGAGAGACAGAACGGAGCACGAATTTTGTGGATATCAGACTTGAAACTGTCTAAGGCTACTTGCATTGACCATTCCGAAAGGTAATTTTTAATCCATTGAAGAGATTCATCGATACCAAATGCGCCCATTTACAAAAAAATGTCTGTCAAATGTCTTAGGAATATCAAGTGCAACTATTTTGCTTTCGACAGATTGCTGTAGACTTTGGTTCCACTTTTCAGTGATACATGCCATCAAATTACCAGTGAACCTGTTGCTACTAAAATCATACTGCCAGTCATTGAGTAGTTTTCGTGTTTCGAGATATTTCATGAGCTGGCGGTTTATCAGCGGTCAAGACCTTGGAAAGAAGGGATGTAAGTGCAATGGGTTTGTAGGAGGAGAGAGAATATTCACGTTTTCTAGGGACAGATCAATCCTACTCTTTAGGAAGAGTCCAAAAGATTAGGATTGATAAAAAGCTTATGAAGCGGTTTTTCCAGTGTGGAAGAACACCTCTCCAGAAGAATGAGAGATATACAAGATGGCGCAAAATTAATCATCTAATTTTGTTTTTGAATTACTTTTTTACTACATAATTTGGAGCTTTACAATTGTTTCTGTTAAGTGGAAAAGATGATATCCGCTAAGTGTTGATACACGTTTGTGGTCGCTTTATCGCATTTTCCATGACTTTCCGCAAGATTTCCGGGCATTCCTGTCGAATATTCTACTTACGGGCTGTGATTGTTGGCAAGTAGCCCCAAAGAAAGAAATCTGGTATAGTTAAATTGGGCGATCTTGCTGGCCATGCCAAATCACGAAAACGGAAAATTGTGCGACCAGGAAACGCTACCTTCACAATATCCATTGTGACTGTGCATGCGGTTGCTTCGGCTTGTTGAAACCACAATTCATCCAATTCGGGCAGTAAGAAACCGTTCATCATGGCACTGTAGCGTTCGCCAGTAACAGTGACCATATTGCCGATGGCGTCCTCAAAAAAATATGGCCAAATCACTCCTCCCGCGTGAACGCCACACCACACAGTGGCTTTGAGTGGATGTAATGGCTCTTCGTGCATCACACGCAGATTTTCAGTGCCCCAGAAACGAAGATTTTGCTTATTGACATAACCGCTTAATGGAAATGCGCTTCGTCGCTCATGATGATTTTCGATACCAAATCGTCATTGTGTCACATTGGTGGACATCAGCTCTGGGATTGCTTAGGAACCTTTGTAGAAAACTGTTCAACATAGCAAAAAGCACACACTCATTGCTACTGGACACCCACTTTCCCAACTCGCGGCCAGTAGCAGCATGAACAGGCCTACTGCAACCGCGACCAAAATTCATGGTCCGATTACGAGAGACAAACTGCTCTGGGCGCTGGATAGCTTCAAACCATACAAGTCTGCTGGTCCGGACGGTATAATACCTGCCGAGCTACAGAGGTCCTCAGATATTATTCTGCCTGTGCTAGAAAATATTATGAGGAGCTGTGTAAAACTTATCCACATTCCATTGTCATGGAGAGAAGTCAATGTAGTATTCATTCCCAGAGCCGGAAAATGTTCTCATGTTGTCCCAAAGGACCTCGGAGCTATAAGTCTATCATCTTTCCTTCTGAAAACTCTAGAACGACTGATTGATATCCATATTCGAGCTAAAGTTGATCCAAGACTTCTGTCAACGGCTCAACATGCCTACTGTAAAGGAAAGTCGGTGGAAACGGCTCTGCAATCTCTTTGGCCAGCCACATCAAAGGATCCATGCAATATAAAGAGTACACAATGGTTGCTTTCCTGGACATAGAGGGTGCCTTTAACAACGTCGACACATCCTAAATCACGTCTGCGCTGTCAACTCATGCTAAAAAGCAGGATAATCAACTCCAAACTGGGTGAGACTTCTGCTAAAAGATGTATCAGCCGAGGTACGCCGCAAGGCGGTGTCCTCTCTCCCCTTCTCTGGAACTTAGTAGTTAACGAACTAGTGATATACCTGGAAGCGGGTAGTAGCAGGATGATAGCCTATGGGGATGACATTGCTATAGCCGTCTCAGGTAAGCATCTCAATACCATTAAAGAACTCCTTCAAGGAGATCTCAATAGATTAACCCGCTGGGCAGATCGCTGTGGATTGGGAATAAACCCCCATAAAACTGATCTTGTCCTCTTTTCCAGGAAATACAAAATTCCAATTATATACCCTCCCTCAATAAGCGGTACCAGTTTAGTCTTTTCCGATACAGCAAAATATCTGAGTCTCATTTTTAACAGGAAACTAAACTGGAAACCTAATGTTCAATAGCTTTATTCTCTTGCAAAAAAGCCATTGGGAACAAATGGGGCCTTCAACCTCGCATAACCCACTGGCTATACATCTCGGTCATAAGACCGATACGGGGTGGTCGTCTGGTGGACGGCCTTAGAATATGCAGTCAACCGCATTAAACAAAGCAGAGTCCAAAGAACAGCATGTCTATGCATAAGCGGAGCCTTGCGGTCTACCCCCTCTGCGGCATTAGACATTCTGTTTCATTTGACACCCCTAGATATCTGCAGCAGGCAAGTAGCTGCGACTGCAGCTATTCGCCTTAAAGCGACTAAATAGTGAACAAATAATTCATTTGACCACGCCAACATTCTTAACACCTTAGGAATCCTCATAGAGAACATCGATCACAGCATACCTGAACTTGGGTTTGACAAAAACGTCCATGTAAGCTTCCCCTCTAGATCATTCTGGCAGAAAGATGCTGTCATGGAGGACAAGTCAATCCATCTCTACACAAATGGATTTAAAACCGTTAGCGGAGTTGGTGGCGGTGTTTTCTCAGATAAGCTAAATCTAAGCCTCTCTTTCCGTCTTCCAAATCACTGTAGCATGTTCCAGGCGGACATTTTGGCGATTAAAGAAGCTCTGTCCTGGCTGAAGAAAAACGTAATATCTGCAAAGGATATCCGCATCTTTTCGAATAGTCAGGCCGCCATCAAGTCCCTGGACTTGATCTCATTATATTCTAAAATCGCCCTTGAATGCCGATCATCTCTCATGGAGATGACAGAGCAATTCAACATTCACCTTTGTTGGGTGCCAATGAACTCGCCAAAATTGGAACTACTATATTCTACTGGAAAATGGTAGCATAGGTATACCTATCGCTACATGCAAATCAATATTAAAACTGGATGCCAATAAAAGAACAGACCTTAGGTGGACTGCTGGGCAAACATGTCTAGCGACCAAAGAGATCTGGCCAAAGCTGGATCTGAATCGCTCTAAGTGTCTGATCCTTTTAAATAGGAAACATCTCAGCGCCATAATAGGTGTCATCACTGGACACTGCCTCATAGGCAGGCACGCAAGAAGGCTTGGCGCTTTTACAAACGACTTCTGTAGAAGCTGCATGGAATAGGAAGAGGAGGAGACAATCCACCACCTACTCTATACATGTCCAGCTCTCTCCCAGAGAAGAAAGCTTCATCTAGGAGCTTTCTTCTACAACGACCTAAACGATCTAGAAAATATAGACATTAACAGTCTCCTACGCTTTATCATAAGCTCAAACTGGTTGCATTAGTAAGAGGATCTGGGTTGGTACTTCTAACGGCCACTCTTACCTACCTACTTCGGTCGTATTGAAATTTCTTACGCTTAAGAAAGGCTTTGCAGTCATTCCTGGCTCATTTGAACTGTTTTCAGGTTTCCTCTGTCGGGTTGGTCTTGTAGGACCGAAAAAATATTTCTCTAACCCTGACAGCCTCTTTACACCTCGAGTCGCGCCATGCCTTTTCTATTGGTTTTATTCTCTTGATCCGATGAGAGGTAAAAGATCTCATTCCAAAAGGAATAGTTTCTGTGATAAATTCTTCCTAAGGAAAGTGTTAAGGTTATACAATGGTTCGATGAGTCGAGAGGGGAAAGCACATCAATAGTGTATTTATCAGGATGAGAAGTTAAAAACAAGTCCAGGGTGTTGGTGGTATGACTATCAATGTCTGGTATTCGCGTGCGCTCATTTACAAGTTAGGTCAAGTTGTTTTCCGGGGTGAAGATTTTAATACGCCGTCCTTCGGGTGTTGTCTGTCCAAAATGTTTACAGAATTGTTTACATAGAAATCGCCCGCATTAAAGATTTCAGAATGAGGATACAGGGATACAATTCTTTGAATGGAGTTGGACAATGCATCAAACACGTTAAAGGTCGAATTGCTGTCCAGCTTGGGGCTTACGTAAATAAAGCGATAGTGGACAATTTGCTTACGGAGATGGAATTTTAACCACATGAAATTGAATTGTATATAGGGACATGCATCACATTGTGCTGGAGTGTGGAAGCTACACCACTATGCACGTAAATGGTAAGACCTGAGTACATTGGCTATATCCACTTTGAATTTAGGAGTCATAATCACAAAACAAATTACAAACACCGACGATGCTAAACAAGGCTGCGAAGTGAAAATTCTGTGTTGGTTTACCGAATCAAATTGTGCAATAGTGCACCAACAAAATTCACGCTATCCATTAGTCGTCACATAAACTTAGTCATTGCTGTTGCTGTATGACAATGTATCATAATACATTGTCTGAGCTACACTGCACATGCATTAATTTTTTTCTTACATTTTTTTTAACTTTCATACGAGCTTTGTTTTTATTTTTTCTTCACTAATTCAATTTACGCGGCGCGGTGTTTTTCTTTTATTTTTGTAAAATATTTATGAGTGCACAGGTTAACGTGTGCTCGCGTCGAAGGTCCACACGGCACTCCATTAACACCTATGGTATTTTAACTAGCCATATTATGCAGAAATAGGGTAGAGAAGGGAGAGTAGAAACAAGGCTTGATTCCGCAGACAGCAAGGGCAACACACGCTCAGTTATAGAAATGCAACCTTTATCAATTCAATTAATCACATAACCACTCTTTCGATTAAAGATTCTCAAATACCAAAGTCTATACGAGTACAATGAAAAACAATGCTGAAAGTTGTTTACGCTTTTACATATAACTGATAGTCAAGTAGCTCACAACTTAAAGACTCAGACGAATTAAGTACGTCCAAAAAAGAAAAAATTCAACAGCATTTCTAACACTCGGCTGAGCATCAAAAAACTTGTCCATTTTCGTATTAAGAATTTTACCATCGACAACGATAGTAGGTAGCTCAATTCAGCTTTTCAGAGCATAGACTGGCATTAGAAAAGGGGAATCCACTTACCTAATACGGCAAAAGTGAAGCAGGGTAATGGAAAATAAATCGAGAAGACTTAACACGAACTGCAAAACGGTGCTAAGATGCCGCGCATCCTTAATATACATCTATTAACTATTTTGTTTTAATTTGTTGTTGTTCAAAATGTCATTGCATTTTTTTTTAAATAGATAGCTTGGCCCGAGTTTATTTGTATCTGAGCGTGACATATATGTCAAATGTTTGCGAGCGTTCTATTGCTAACACTTAACCTCAAAACAAAGAAAAAAGTTGGCGCGATTGGGCCGAGTTTTGTGCTTTAGTGGTTTGAACATAAAAAAATTTGAAGAGCATATTTGTCATATTATGCGTTATCACTTCAAAAAAGGGAAGAAAGCAAAGGGAAAAGTTGTGTGAAGTTTACCACTGAAATATGATCGAAAAACGCCAGGGCCAGAACTGGTTAGCAGGATTCCGTGAATGTGGTTGTTCAGTTGAAGGCGCTCATCGCTCCAATAAGCCTTACGACGACAAAATCAAAGCCATGATAGAAGCAAACAGTAGTCCAATGCTTCGAGAGCTTGTTACCATTGTAAAAGTGTCCATTGGAAGCGTTCATAACCATTTGAAATTGCCTGGCTCCGTGAAAAAGCTCGACATTTGGGTACCGCATGAGTTGAAAGGCATTCATCTGGCGAAGCGCACAATAGTCTGCGAGCAACTCACCAAACGCGAAGAAAAGGATCCATTCTTGGAGCGTATGATCACGGATGACAAAAAATGGATTGCCTACAACAATGTCAGCCGGAGCAACTACAGAAATTAAGTGATGCCATCAAGTAGAAAATTTCCGAGCTGATCAACAGTAAGGGCGTAGTGTTTCCCAACGACAATGCGTGGAAACACCCAAGTTTGTTCACTCGACAAAAATTGTTGTATAGCTCAGATCTTCCGCCTTCAGGCTTCTACTTATTTCGCTCCTTGCAAAACTCCTTGAATGGTAGAACGATTACTTCTGAAGACCTCATCAAATAGCATCAAGAAAGTATTACGAAGTTGCCCGAGATACTGCAGAAGGTCTTCCAACAAAACTGTCAAAAAACGCACATGAAAATCAAATGAAAACAACCCAGGAAAAACAGAAAAAAAGATCAAAACCAAAATATACAACACTACTACAACCAAAACGCCGACGAAAATTAATGACTAAGCAGGTAACACGAAGATTTAAGTAGGTAATAAAAAAAATGAGACAAGCAGCGATTTATAAAAGTTATAGCTAAGCCCGAACCGTACCGAAATCTAACAAACATGCTGCAATTTGTTCCAGTATTAAACCATGGGTCACACAGGTTGACACTATTGTTTGTCCAAAATGTCCGTTTGCATGCCTAATAAACAGGGTGATAAAGCTTCTCTTTCAAAATCAAGTAGCACATTCTAACAGTTCGCTAGAGTGCATTGCACTCATTCGTATGTAAATTTAATTGCCCACATTCATACGTCATAACCAGCTAGAAAACTGCTTTTATATGAGTGTTAGTTTCGATTCCTATTGTTCGATATAACTGCGACGCATGCACTATTCGAAAGGTGTATTCATTAGAAACACCGGTCTCCCACTGTTGGTTATGAAGTGTATGGGTACAGAAAAAAACATTACAAACACTTTACCACTTGAAATAGACTTGTCTTAAGGGGCATGGTACGTATGGGGTAATATTTACAAGAAACTCGATCAACGATCAGCACAATAGATCCCACATCAATATTAGTTATTTCCCCAAAATCTTTGTGATAATTCCCATTAAAAAAAATAATAACACGTACCTTCCCGATGGATTGCTAAAGATCGAGAATATCAAATCCTCCAACGAGTGATCAGAAGACGAGTCAGTCCAGTAGATATCGCCCTTCTTATCAACAGCAACAGAATTAAATGTCTTTGCCCTGCGTTTAATTTTACCATCAAGTTCTTGCTGTGGCGAGATAAGTAATTTTTTCTTTCCATTCGAAAGGTCAACCTCCCACAGACCATAGTAGGTGTCGGCTACAATCAAGTTATCGCCAAGCGTATCAAACGCCAATCCTAAAGGACGACCGCACCGAGCTTCTTCGAAGATATCCTCTATAACAAAGAGAAAATTCATTTCTATTCAAATTCCAATTTCTAATTGGAAATTCTTGTTTTCCCACTTACCACACGGTTGCCCAAATTTGGCCACATGCGTAACATGATCTGCAGTTAATTTAATCACCTCACCGCCATGGATACCAGTGTAGATTTCATTTTTTCTCGCTAACAAATGTTCTGGTCCATAAACACGTCCCTCCAGCAATTTCTCAGCCCCTTCCAAATGATGGTTAAGTTCTAGGGCACCTTTAAGTTCTTTAGCGGGTGTAACACTGCAAACAGAAGAACAAATCATCAATTAATCCTCTAGAATGAATAATACATGAAAAGAGGGCGATGTACTTACGTGAATGCTGTAAAGGGAAAAGTGGTCCGTGGCGGAATACCGGGTATAAGAATAACGACAAGAAAAATCACCATAAAATTCATTAGGCGAACGCCGATGTTGTAGATGAAACCCATTTTTGGGATTGTTTTAAGGCAGACTTTTTGGGTATCTTATTAGATGAATTTATAAGAAATTTTTTTCCTTTATTGTACATACATATATGTAAAGAGAAAGAAAAATAAAAAACCGAGTAGAATGGGACACGACGGCACAATACTAGACGTAGACTCCGGCGAAAGTGCTAAAGAAATGAACTGTCATCAAGAAAGTCATCGAATTTATTCTGGTTCTGTTCGAGGTGTGTTTGAATAGTGACGTCATCATTTTTTTTTTTAATAGAATAACATAGACTGAATGTATTCAGGTAGGGTGAATGAGTGTTTCGGTTTTATTTTGAAAAATACTCGTACCATATGCAAGTAATGTGATTTGATTAAGACTTGTGGATAAAGCTGAGTGTTATTGTTAGAAGAAATTTGGTCTTGATCGCTAGTTTGGCTACTTTTAGTCCACAATGTGGGAACATTTTGCGAAAACATCATAAACTGACAACTGTATTACATCCAGCTGGTGCATAAAATAAATCCAAGAAATCATGGCTTGTGGCAAGAGTTCGCGAATCGGGCTTAATGGCGTTGCTCTGAACAACAAAATTGGTATTCGTAGAGGAAGAAAATCCAGAAGAAACTCGTGAGCCTAATTACACCCACAAAAGTGCACTGTTTGGCGTGGCACTCTATACTAGTGACATTATTAGGCCTTATTTCGTCAAAAGAAAAAAGAAGGAGGCGCTTGCGCTACAGTCAATAGACAGCGTTACCGGAAAATGATCAGTTAATTTTTTTTTAAATATGTGAACAGTATGTGGTCGCAGCAAGGTGGCATAACTTGCCACCGAGATATTGGAATTTGATGGCACCCAATTCTTCTTGTGAGGCTATGTAAAGTATTTGGTGTATACTAACAAATACAAAAAAAAAAAAAACACCCGTTGACACCCTAGTCTAGAATTTCTATATTTTACTAACAGAATGGCAAGAAAACGAACAAATCTTTGATCCCCAACAATGTCAATCTGATTTGCTACTTTTCTCAAAATTCTAATTAGAGTTCCTGATGGGACAGATGCGTACATCGAGTTATCTACTCGCTACTTTCTAATAATGATTCGATTAAAAAAATTTCCTCTCTTAAATTTATATTCGATGTATCGTGGAGGTCGCACTGGAAATGGAAATCGAATGCTTACCACGATTTACAACTGCTTTTTGGATGCAAATCGTTTTTACGTTACCATAATACGTTTCCTCATTTGAAGCCGGCATTGTTCCAGCTTGTGATACGTATACAATTTTCTTGAAGTACTGTGCTTTCTGGTCTCCAAAAACTGTCAAGCTCTGCCACTAATATTTTTATTAGCCCCGCAATTACTCCTCCCAGCCTATTTTTGTCATTAAAATATTTGAATGTGATATTCTCTTATAAGTAGGGGAGCGAGTTGGGTCAATAATCTATTACGCGTTGCCTCACAGCGAATCTACTCAAATATACGAAAATAAATAAAGTATTTGCTTTTGATATGAATTACATACGAATAGTACCCTAGCGTTTCTAGTATAGGTGACGTCGGTTCGCACTCTGCATTACCGAAAAATGCCCACCGTAAACGCCATCTATCAGTCTGTTTTATTATTATTTTATACTTTGAACGCCAGTTAACTTCACGCCAAAGTTAGAAAGAAACAAAATTCCTTTACTCTTTTTTGTCATTCGTTTTGCTGTGTGTCGTTAATAAAGGACTGTCAACGAACAAGGTGGTGGTTTTATTTTTGCGTTTCAAAGGAGAATCTGTCGAAATCCAAAAAAAGGATAAGGAAATCCTATTACCACAGGTAATAATAGGCGCGAACATCCGCTACCTACGGAAATCGACATTACGCCACGGATGAGGAATATTCGAATGCTGAGGACTTTTGTCTGTTGTACCCGGATTTGTCCAATTGGAATGGCAGTTCCGTTGCAAAAGCAATATTGAAACATCCCGGCCTTAAGGCAGCGCAATGCCTTTTCCGTCGGCAAAATAGATGGTCTCAAAATGCAACAAGCCGACGGCAAACCACCACTGCATTCCCGTGCCAAAATTGAGAGAACATAAAAAACATAAAACCAGTACGCATTCAGTGGGAGTGACGAAGACAAAACTTAATATAAAAAATACTATGTTTGTTTTTATAAGCGCCTCCCACTGATCTGCATTCTACGCAGTTCATGTTGGTGTGTGTGCATGTTGTCGTGGGTCACACATACATGGAGCGGGAGAGAACTCTTTTTCGCCGGCATTGACGGAAAATCATTGGAGAGGTCAATGACCAGGACAACTAAGCCAACGGCCGGGACAGCTGGCCGTAGAGGTTTCGCAAAAGAAACAACTGGCCGTAGATGTTTCGCAGCAAAAACAGCTGGACGGAGAGATTTCGTTTGGGCGAACAAGAACGAGTCGATTCTTTCCCAATCAAGACTCAAACCAATAAAGTTTGAATTAATTTAAATTAAAGGACGAGTTGTTTTTTTTATTGTATTTATCTACTCGATTACTGGTATGTTCGTGTCGCAAGGGTTGTGTCGTTGTATTTAGCTTATTGCACTGAAGCCTAAAGATTCTGCCACGCAATTTTGAAAAGAACTAGATTGGACAAGGTTCAATCAACAAAATATCCTTTTTGCTAGTGTCCTTGCTATACAGAGTACCAGTTCCCAATGTGTAACACTGTGTTACTTTACTCAGGCAAGCCCTTCGGCAGTCCCCGAGTATACGGAGTGGGCCTCTTGCTAATACCAAAATCACGCAGAGGCTTAATTTCCTGGCACTCACATGGGGATAGGATCTTATCGGCCAGATTCGGGACTACAGTACGGCGCGTCACGATCTTACAGTGTTACGCTCCTCGACTGAGGATGAAAAGGACAACTTCTACAATCAGCCAAGCGCTGTATTCACCGCAACGTAGAACGGATATATCGTCATCGTGATTGGAGACCTGACTGCAAGGTAGGTAACGACAATGAAGGGCTCAGACATGTGATCGGGAACGAATAAAGAAACATTTGGAAGATACACTCGATGACGAACAAGCAGGTTTCCGCTCTGGATTATCATGTGTTGACTACATCAATACCCTGCGGATCATTATTGAACAGTTGAATACCGGTCACCACTTCACCTGCTGTTTATTGATTTTGAGAAGGCATTCGACAGTGGCAACAGGCAGTTTATTTGGCTTTCCTTGAACAGGAGAGGTATGCCCACCAAAATAACGGCTATTATCAAAATAATTTATAATGAGTCTAAATGTCATGTTCTGCATAGAGGTAACTTGTCAGAGGAATTCGAAGCCCGACAAGGTTGCATTCTATCGCCGATAATTTTTCTATTGCTGATTTGCGATGTGCTTCGCGTAGCCTTGTGTACTAGAAACGTAGGAATTCGTTGGACTCTTAGATCTCAACTCAAACATCTGCAGGATTATGGATCTGCACCAAATGACAGCAAGAGTGGAGAGGAAGGCAAATGTCGTGGGTTTGAGGATTAACTCTGCTAAAACCAAAGTCATCGACCTTGGTACTAACTCATCAGTTTAAATTAGCAATTGTTGGAAAAGTGGTAGAGAGAATAGAGAGTTTCCAACGTATCGGGAGTATTGTCTCTACCGAAGGCGGAACCGAACAGAATCTTATCAACCGTATCGTCAAAGCAAAGTCTTCATTTGGAATGAAAAAAAAAAATTCAAATTTAAATTTCTTTATTCATATGTATATACAAAAGTTACAAATTTAAAATACGATTTTACATGCATTTGATATGTACATATAGAATTGTTAGTGACATCTTTATTTATGAAAAATAGAGACGATGCCACATTATAAAAAAAAAAATAAAAAATTTACTTTGTGTGGGGTGTACAAAGGTAGAAAAACAGAAGTTCAATTCAAGAAAAAGAGGAAAGAAGAAAAAAAAATAATCTTTAACAAATTAAAAGCGCTTACATACAAAATCGAATGTAAATGGCAGAAATAGGTAAATATATAGTTGAGCAAATCATTTTTATTTATTTACTTTACTATATTTTAAATTTGATAACTTAGTAGAGTTTCGATTTCACGATGATTAAAACTAAGAAGCCATGATTTAACTACTTTAGTGAATGCGGACAAATTTCTTATGGATCGAATTTCTAAGGGCAGAGCGTTAAATAGTTTGCATGAAACAATGGAGTAAAGGTTTCTGTAATTTGTAGTGCGAAAAGCAGGGACATTTACAACAAAGTTTGAATGACTGCGTAAGCTGCGAAAGTCAGAAATTGGACTCTCTAGATACCCGCCTCTCATGAAAAAGACCTTAAGGACTTTAAAATAGAATAGATGGCGCAAAGGGAGAATGTTCAAGGCCCTGAAAAGGTCCATTGTGTGCGCATAACGGTGAAAACCACAAACACTACGAATTTCAGATTTTTGAGGGACAGTTAATTGCTGCAGTTTACTAATATAAGCACCACCCCAACTAAAAATCCCATATTGCAATCTTGATTGGAATACACCATAATAAACCCTTTTCAACGTGTTAATAGAGCAATACTTTCTAAGGCGGAAAAGGCAACGAGTAGCAGAAAGAAGATATTTTTTTAAGGCAGAAATGTGATTGGACCAGTTCAAGTTTTGATCTATTTTAACACCAAGATACTTGAAATTATCTACACCTTCAATTTTGAAGCAATCAATACTGCAGTTAGTATTCCTGTTGAAGGTTTGACCACCTTGGATTATGCATTGGCTGTATAGCAAGTTGTGACACGGGCAGACTTTAGAATGAAATATTATGTCCAAGTCGGAGTACTCTTGCTCAGTAAGACTAATAAACATTAACTTAGTTTTACTACTAACAATAAGTTTGTGATTAGCAAACCAGCATCTAAGTAGGAAAACATCATGGCTTATATCAGCGATTAGATCTAGCGGACTGGCTGAACAATATGCAGCTATAAGGTCGTCGGCAAAAGCTGTAACTTTACCTATGAATGGGAGAGAAAATAAGGAATTTATGTATATTAGGAATAAAATTGGGCCAAGTACAGAACCTTGGGGTACCCCCAGGTTATTGGTTTTTGAACTGTTTATATTGCATTCTATCTTTAAGATAAGACTTAAACCAATTGTGTATGAATCCTCTGAATCCGATCTTATATAGTTTATCTACTAATATGATGTGGTTAACTACGTCAAACACCTTAGTTATGTCCACAAAAAGGCCTGCACAAAAATGTTTTTTATCTAGTCCCTTATGTAAGAAGGAGCAAAAGTCCAATAGAGCATCTTCAGTGGAGAGGCCAGTTCTGAAGCCAAACTGCATAGGAGAGAAAAAATTATAATGATTGAGATAAATTAATATTCTCGTTTTAATTATTTTCTCAAAAACTTTTGAAATTGATGGCAGTAAAGAAATTGGTCTGTAGTTTGATTTATCTGTCCTGCTGCCCTTCTTAAATAACGGAATTACTACAGCGCATTTAAGTTCAGATGGAAAGGCACCAGACATAACACTAAAATTAAAAAGGTAAGTTAAAATATCTACTAAGTTGGGTGAAATGTACTTGAGTACCAAATTCGATATTTTATCATTTCCATGTGAATTAGAATTAGGAAGGGAATTAATAGTTGTATTGGAACAACAAGGTTCGGGCTGTAAACACCAGCAACCCGAATATGTTTCCGCAAATAAATAAAATATTTCGGAGAAAAAATCAAAACGACCTTCAGTGCCTTAAAATAGCCCGGACAACAGATAACGAACGGTTACTGACAATAGCAGGCATCGATCCAAATGAGGCCGCTGATGACGACTTTTTTGTGATCGAGGATCCACAAGAGAAGGTTGAGGCCATAGGGGCGACTTTCCAGGAAGTATACAAGGCCATTGATAACATTGGCCCTAATTACGACCTGGACAATCGCGTCTTTGTGCACGACTTCTGCATTCGAAATGAAATAGGGAACTGGCGATCTGAGGGCTCTGGTTTCACCCGGTTTAGCGACGAAAATATGGCCAACAATGTCATTGCCAGAGAGGGTGACCTACCCCCGTTCATTTCGAAGGAAGAACTCCATGAGATCTTCGACACAATCAGGGCTAAAAAATCAGTGGGGACCGATGGTATTCCGAACATCGTGCTTCGATATCTTCCTCTAGAAGCGGTGGACATTTACACCACCCTGTTTAATAATGCAATGAATAATGCACATTATCCAGCGCATTGGAAAACGGCGGTGGTTCAACCTATCCCCAAAAAGGGAAAGGATATATCCAATCCGGCGAATCTCCGGTCGATAAGTCTCCTTCCGAATATCAGTAAGGTTTTTGAAAGGGTAATCAATAGAGCTCTGTCTAGGTGGGTTGAAGACAAACATACTCGTATAGTTCCGGATAATCAATTCGGTTTTAAGGCGGGACATGATATCTCACATGCCGCGTCTAAACTGGTGTCCGATATTCAATGGAACAAAAGCAAGAAACAGTGCACTGGTGCCTGCCTTGTTGACTTGGAGAAGGCCTTCGACACCGTATGGTTAGAGGGTCTTTTCTATAAGCTGACTAGGCTGGGGATCAGTAAACCACTCTTGTACATTCTCTATAATATGCTAACCAACAGACAGTTCATCGTGAAAAATGGCGATGTGACTTCTGTTGGAATATTTCAAATTAAAAATGGTCTTCAACAAGGCGCGGTCAATTCGCCGATCCTATTTAACATTTATACAAGCGACTTGATAGGTTCACTCCCCCTTACTATTGCGTACGCAGACGATGTGGTAGCGTACAGAACAGGTCCAAAAATCGAGGTCATTAATACTCTCTTGCAGCGTGACTTAGATAAGATAAGACGATTTTGCGATGACTGGAAGTTGAAAATCAACTTTCAGAAGTCGGAAACCATTCTCTTTAGGACGCCGTTGTCTGGAGCCTCTAGGGATACCAGAAAAAATTGGCGAAAGTTCTCAATCATTGGACAGCACGGACAGCCTCTTGCCTGTCGAAATGTAGTCAGATACCTTGGGATCTGGCTAGATCAGTTTCTGTATTTTGGCAGCATCTCTCTGGCCAGAGCCAAAGGTGCTTTTGCCCTTACAAAGAGACTGTTTTATAGCAGCCAACTCGATGCGAGGGTAAAGGTAATCTGCTACATGGCCCTTTTTAGGCCCATGCTGGTATTTGGTTGTCCCGTGTGGTTCAACGTGAGAGCAAGCTTAATGGAAAAGATTCGGGTGTTTGAGAGGGCTTGTCTTAGGGCTTGTCTTCGCTTGTACAGAAGACCAGAGTCGGAGTACAAGAAATTTTATCCTAATGAGGTCCTTTACAACAGGGCGAACCTAATAAGAGTGGACAACTTCGTAATTAAGCTGACTCGAAGGCACATTGCAAGAGCAATGACCTCGACGAATAACCTGATATCTGGGGCTTACTACCCCAATTACCTTTACCACGAGAGTGTGCGCTCTGACGGCTTCGTTCCACCGGAAGCATTCCTCTACCTGGATCAGATAGGGTTGATCCAGGATAGATCAGCGGTGCCGTTAATCTTCCATGTCGCTCGGACAGCTGGGGACAGGCGACTCAACTACAACAGAGACGTCGCACACGGCAGTGTGGATAGCCTCCGGTTCAGTAGGGCGGTGGGGAATCGCGATAAGAGGGATGTCGTTCGGCAGCACCAGCATTTCTGGTGGTTGAATGATGGAGAAGATGCTTCGTCGTCGTTTCCGTCAATTACGGACCAGCCTTACTAATGAGGCAGAGCTGACCAATCTGTTTTCTCTTGTAAATAGCGATGGCCAGCTTACATGGGTTTAGGTTAGCATCTAAGAAATATATACATATATTAGTATATACAAAGGTGTATACTAATGTATGTATATAATTGTGTATAATGTCTATGTGTGTGTATGTGTGTTTTGTGTATGTAGGTTAAGTAGAGTAAGGTTTATTTTAAGTTAGATATTAAGTTTTTATAAAAAAATAAAAAAAAGTCCATATGCTAAGTTTTTTCTTAACGAATATTTTTTCTTAGCCTTAATTATACAATATAAATAATTCTAAATAAAATGTAAGTAAAGTCGAAAGACATAGACATAAGTATTTAGAGTAGCTTAGAGTGCCTGTGTGGGGCCAGTAAGTTAGTATAAGACTGTTAAATAATTGTAAGCTAGCATTTAAGCATTTTTTGTTAGTACGAGTATGTAAGAGTTAATTGGTAAGAAAATTATTATTATTATTATTATTAACTTTATTATCAAGTAAAATAAATTACATTAATAATACATGGTTCGAGCACTAGCTACCAGGGCTTTCGGCTGGATAGATAAAATAATAAGTAAAGATAGGTCGTGAAATATCTTTGATTGGTTTGAGTGAGTCTGAATTAGATTTTAAATAGAGTTATGGATATTTAAGTTTTGTAATAGCATAAAAACATTTTTTATGTTGCTTTCTGATGAGGATTTTAGGAGCTCAATTAAGGAGCTGTTGCAGTTGATGATTTTTAATGTGTCCCTGACTTTTTGACAATTCATAAGGTGTTGTATAGATAAGGCAGTACTGTTGGCGCATAAGTGGCAGTTTGGTGGTTGACGCTTTGCTAATAAGTGGCTATGGGTTAGAAATGTGTGACCCAGCCGAAGACGAAGGAAACATGTTAGCATGTTTTTTGTGCAGTTTACTGGGTATAAAGTTTTTTCTGCTTCTGGATTTATTGTGGAGTAATGGTGAATATACTGTTTCCATTCGTCTAGTTCTATTTTCCTCCATAGCCTTCTTATTTCTTTTTGAAGATCTTTACTGTTTTTGGGATTGAACACAATGAGCGGCTCATTGGACGCAGATTTCGCAATTTTGTCGGCCTCCTCATTACCCTTAATTCCCATGTGACCGGGTACCCACATTATTTTTAATTTGCAAGGATTTTTTATCAGCTCATTTCGGATTGCCTCAATGACTGTGGACTTATTGTTAGTGTTCATTATGGAGTTGATTGTGGAAAGGCTATCTGTACATATGATAGTTCTTTCGGCTGTGGCTAGTTTAGCAGCCTGTAGTATGGCTGTTGCTTCCGCTGAGAACACTGATGAGAATTCTGGTAGGAGTCCTTTAATAAGGGTTTGGTCATTTTCGTCCACCGCTGCGAAAGATGTACAGTGTGCTGTCTTCGATCCATCGGTGAAAATCAAGTTCCATTTTCTTGTTTTGAAGTAGTCGTGTAGTTCATTAAACATTCCTTTAAAGATGTCTTTGTTGAATTCCGTTTTGGCGACTTTGCAGAGGTCAGTAATGATGGAGGATTTAGAGAGAAGCCACGGTGGGTATAATGCTGTCTGCCGAGTTTGCAGGTCAAAAGGAATGTCTAGCCGACGCGCGAAGTAGATCGCATTGTAGATAGTCGACGGAACTTTAGGGTGTCTCTTTCGGGCTAGTGTTTTTTTGGCATCTATTGTTATTGGTGATTTGGATGATGATACTATCTTTGGTATTAAAAGTGCGGTAAGATATTCCATTCTTTGTACAATCGTCGGAAGACCTGCTTCAGTTAGCATGTTTTTTACTGGTGTAGTTCTAAAAGCTCTTAGTCCGGCTCTGACAGCTGAGTGGTATTGAGGTTGGATTATTTGAAGTGATGATCTGCTGCATTTGCCGTAAATTACTAGGCCGTAGTCGATCTTTGACAAAACGATGGACTTGATGACTCTTATAATTGTGTTGGTGTGTGAACTTCCGTTTTTGTATGTTAGATATCTTATTATATTAACCCTAGTAGCTAGACTCTTCTTAATGCTAATACAATGTTCCTTAAAGCTAAATTTACAATCAAAAGTGATTCCTAGAATGTTTAGTGAATCAACGTTACGTACATTATGATTATTAAAATTAAGGTTTAACAACTTTGTGCAACTAGATTTCTTACAAATGTGAAGCACTTTGGTTTTGTCAATTGAAATCTTAGCTCCAGAAGATCTGCCCCAATGGTTTATGTCGGAGAGTATGTTTAAGAATGTTGAGTTCACTTGTTCCAGGTCTTTGCATTTCGAAAATACGATTAGGTCATCCGCGTACAGGGAATGTCGAATTGTATTGTGCTTTGCCATTATATCGCTTAAATGGTTGAATGCAGTTAGGAATAAAATTACTGAGAGTGGTGATCCCTGTGGGATGCCATTCTCGAAACTGTATGTATTGGAGTAGATATTATTCACCTTGATTCGAAGTTTTCTATTTATTAAGAATGACTTAATAAAGTTTAACATTTTAGGCCCCACTCTCCACTGGACGAGTTGGTTGATTATTACATGAATTCCGATTCGGTCAAAGGCCTTTTCAAAGTCAACTGACAAAATGGAGACATGGTTTTTCGACGAAAGGGCGGAGGATACAAATTGGTCTATATGAAGAAGTGCGTCAGTTGTACACCGAACGTGCTTAAAAGCAACTTGGTTTATGTCAATGAGGTTTTCTTTTTCTAGGTACCAAAGTAACCTTTTGGAAACGATTTTTTCCATTATTTTACCTATGCAAGGTAATAGGGAAATTGGACGATATCCTCTGACTTCAAACGGTGTTTTTTTTTGGTTTGGCTTAGGGATTGGTACTACGCTTGCAATTTTCCATACTTGTGGGATAATACCTGTGTCAAAAATGCGGTTAAACAATGTGACTATGCGCTTTTTTAAAGCTAATGGTGAGTTTTTTAACATTGGATATGAAATCTGATCAAATCCAGGCGTTTTTCCCTTAACCGTGTTGAGACAGTTTTCAAGTTCTGTTAATCTAATTGGGATTTCTGTCGAGTTGACTGAAGAAGATGTGTTATATTCTGGGATACCACTATTAAGCAGAAAACATTTTAAATGAAGAAACTGTGGAGAAAAGTTTGAGTCTTTAGAATAATTTGACCAGGTTTTGGCGAAGTGATCAGCGATTTCTGAAGCGCAAAATATAGTTTCAGTTTCAGTTTTGAGTGTCTTTATGGAACGTTGGATATAGTTTCCCGTGAGCTGCTTTATACCGTCCCAAAGTTTCTTTGATGGGGTTTTAGGGTTGATATTGGCTGTGAACTGTTCAAAGCTTTCTTTCTTAGCAAGTTTTGCAGCTCGCCGGAATATTGCGTTCGATTTGCGGTAGTTGACCAGGTTCGAGTCATTTGGGTGACTTTTAAAATTATGCCAGGCTTTTTGTTTGAGTTGTCGGAGTTTGTGGATTTCTTTGTTCCACCAGGGTAAATATTTGTTTTCAGAGGTGTTATGCGTTTTTGGAATTGCTGCATTTGCGGCATACCGAACTGATTTAGTGACTATAGCTGTTTCTCTATTGACGTTAATAGATGGGATTTTGCATGTCAGAAATGTCTCTATTTTGCTTTGAAATAAGACCCAATTGGCTCTGTCAGTTTGAAATTTAGGTGTTGGTTTCATATTTCTTGGTTGCCTACCGAACCTAATGGTGGTGATCAGTGGGAAATGGTCGCTCCCATGCAGGTCTGGGAGAATTTCCCAAGAGGTGTTAGGGTATAGCTGCGTAGAAATAAGGGTTAAGTCCAAATGTGTAAGTGTATTGTGTGTGGAAAAATGAGTTGGGCTCCCGTCATTTAAGGTGACAAGGTTGGAACTTGACAAGAAGAGTTCAACTTGTTTGCCCCTGGAATTGCAAGTTAGGGAACCCCACAGCGGGCTCCAAGAGTTGAGGTCTCCCATTAATAAAATAGGAGTTTGAAATGTGTTGATAAGGTTTTCAATTTCTGAAGCAGTGAATGGTTGAGAGGGAGGTATATACATAGATACAATTGTTAATTTAATTTTAAGTTCAATCTCTACTGCTACCGCAGATATGTTTGAGTTGATGTTTATGGGTGTGTGTGGAATAGATTTGTGAATTAGTATACCGGTTCCCTGTTTGGCTGTGTTATTACTTGGAAAATTATGAAAATACGGTGCATACTGCTTAGGGGTGTGGGGGGTATGACCGGCTGGTAAGTGGGTTTCTTGGAACGCTATAACAGAGGGCTTATGGTTATTAATTAATAATTGTAGCTCGTGATAATTATTATAATAACCGTTGATATTCCATTGCAGAGCCTTAAGCGATGGTATAAATGTTGGGGTAGACTTTAATGAAATATAAGCAGAGTTATATTGCGAAAAGTCAACGATGGAAGGATTGTTGTTGTGAGAAATGCGACTTTGGTTACTGATGTTCATGCCACATTTGTTAATGTGTTGCCATCGTCGTCATCGCTTACGAATTGTTTTAAAAAGGGACTTTGGTTGTTATTGAGAGATTTTGTGACTTTAGACAGAGGTGAGTGAATTATTTTTTGTTTTGACTGAGTATTGCTTCTATTAGGTGAGTGTGGTGGGGAATTTAATTTATTGGAGCTATGGGAGAGTGAGCTTGAGTGAGCTGAGCATAAATTTGGGCTTGACAGGTTATCTGAGCGATGGCTTGAAGTATTAGTGAGTAATGTTTGGAGTCGAGTGTTCGTGTTGTGTACGTTAATCGTCTTGTGTTTAATTAATGTAAGTGGGGGGGAACTTATGGTAGCAAAATTCGCTGCGTTCGTTGATGTATTTTGGGTGGAGATTTTTTTTGGTTGGAGAGAAGTGTTAGCTTGTGTTGAGCTGATGGGTGCATTTGTTGTGGATGTTTTTGTATGTATAGCATTTTTAGCGATTGTAGAGTAGGAGGAGATGTTTGTTGTTGTTGGATTTTGTTCCGAAAATATTCGTTTTGCTTCGGTCATACTGCATTTGTTAATTGTTTTAATCTTTAGTGTTTCTTTCGCTTGTAAAAAGCGTGAACAATTTTTTGAAGAAGATGGGTGTTCTTCATTGCAATTTGCACATGAGACGCGTGAGCATTTCTCTGGGCTGTGTGGGGGGAGATTGCAGGTTTCACAGGAGGAGTTGCTTTTGCATCTTTTTGAGGTATGTCCCAGGCGTTGACAGTTACGACAACGCATGGGATTTGGGAAGTATTCTTCAACCTTTAAATTATACCACCCAATATTGACGGTGCTCGGAGGCCGGAAAAGGTCGAATGTGAAGAGCACAAGACCTGTAGCGCGTTGATTTCCATCGACAATTTTTTTAAATTTAAAAACCTCTATCACTCCTTGGGATTTCATTTCTTGGGTTATTTCGGCTTCTGGGACGTCAATGAGGCATGGAGCGTAGACAGTTCCTTTTGATGAATTAAGATGCTCGTGCAAAGTCACAGAGATCGGGCAGAGGTTGGATAGTGTTGTTTTATTTAAGAACAGATCGGCTATTTTTTTGGACTTGACAAGAATCAGTAAATTCCCGTCACGTAATTGTGATATATGTTCGTAGGCCGTACTTATGGCATCAATCGCTTTTTTGAGCAAAAAGACACTAAAGTTTGATAGAGGTTGGTCCGGGTTTTTTGGGGAGATCACAATAAATTTGGGGTTATTTGCTTCGGTGTGTGTTGGGAATATTTTAGTTAGCTCTATTGGAGAATAAGTAGGTTTTTTACGTTTTTTGCTTGGATGTTCAGAGAGAGGCACTACATCGAGAGCACTGTACCGATTACCCGACAGCACTTTAGGCCCAGAGGCCATGGTGGGTTTTGTGTTTTTTTCTGCTTTCACAAGATAACTGCTCACACGCGGGGGAAGGGAAATGAAGATGACTAGCTGGGCTAATAACAAGCTAAGTTTACCGATCACTCAGAGAGAACACAATTAGAAGGCGGTGTTGTCGGCTCGGAGGACAGTCGGTGACTGCTAAGAAAATAAAATGCATTGAAAACTGAAAACTGGGAATTAATAGTTTTTAGTACCTCAAATCCCGTAATGAACTTAAACATGAAGCTGCTTCTAGAACAGTTGTTTTGAGAGCCAGCCTTAGGGCAACAGTTACACGAAATTTGCGAATTACTTGGAAAGGAAGTTTGTCCAATGGAAGCAAAGTAATTGCTGAACTCGTTAGCTATTTCCAAAGGATTTGAAATGTTAATACTTCCATTTTTAAGTACAATGGGATCTGCTTTAGTACACACTTTTCGACTAACAATACTGTTAACTACTTGCCACTCTTTCTTAAGATTTCCACTTGCCGCTTGTATTTTCGAACGAAAATAGTCTTCCCGAGCTTTTTTAACTTCTTTTGTCACTTTTGAGCAGAATTTATCAAAACGATTTTTTAAATTGATATTCAAAGGATGTTTCCAACATTTTTTTCTTAATTTGTTTTTGATATTTATTTTTTTGACAAGGGTACGAGATATCCAAGGCTTAAGGCGACACTCCGATTTTTTGTATGTAATAGTGTAAGTAGATGCGCTTATGTAATTTTTTAGAATACTAAGAAATGTACTCTATGCTGAGGTAGCATTTTTTTCAACATAAACACTTTCCCAATATTCATAACGTAGCCTATTGTTCAATTCAGGAAAGTGAATTTTATCAAAGCTGGTTTGAGATGATGTCCATGACATTGCGAAGTAATGCAACCAGCTTAAATAACAAGCTACCGTTCCGTTAGAATGTTGGATCCGTGTTGCTGTATGGGTGCAACGGGTGGCCGTGGTGTAGTGGTACTAGCAAACGCTTCTCACTCGGAGGGTTCAGGTTCGAATCCTGCCCATGGCAAGTCAGTTTTTCATTTGTGTAATTGTAACTCAGACAGAAAAATTCTGCGTGTGAAGGCATAACACTGACACGTAGATTTGGCTGTTGTAGAGTTTCAAGCACAGAAAAAAATACTGTGAATTATACCTCAAATCACTCTGAGTGAAGAAAAAACTCTCCGTCCTATTCGTCATATAGCATTGGTATCCACTGTCCGCCACTATGACATGATTTGCAAATTCTCCATTTTCAAACCTAGAACAGATTCTTGAATTGTTGAAAATTGTGGAATCATGAATTGATCCAGGCCACCTTGCAACTCTGTCCATTATTTTGAGCTTTGGAACCAACATGGTCTGCACGTTTCAGGAAAAATACCTTTTCGTTTTTGAAATATTTCACCATTTGATCCTCCTAATACATTTTAGGATATATATGTATGTGAGAAAATTTTTTTTATAATTTTGGTTATTATTTATATTACCTGGGGACTAAATCCGTACACGGGTACAATCTAAAGCAGCAATAACTCTAGGAAATTTGTAAAATCCGTTTACAACTTCCAACTTTTCCTCTTCTGTCGTCGGGAACTTAATGTATTTTTCTCGAAGTAGAGCAATGTGATGAGAGACTATTTTACAAATTATACTGGCGGACGATCTCGCCACAAAAGTCTCCCGCAGTTATGGGCAGGGATCCACTTGCATAGAAGCGCAAGGTTAATCACAGTTTGGTTTCGGCGGATATTGAATGGTTCCTGAAAAGTATTGTTTTTATCACTATATAGATTGATATATGCACATATATTATGTTTCACCAATTAGTTGCATTTTCAATTTGGGATCGAATTTGCTCCAAAATAATGTAGGCCGAGTTCTTTGACATTCGAAATCTTTCGAAAAATTCCAGATCGTCCCACTAATTGAAGTGATCTGTTCTTCATTGAATGCGCTTTTCTCTAATACTCGCAATCAATATACAATTTTCCTCGTCGCTACTATCTTCAAAGTCACTTTCATAAATTGATAACATTTTAAAAACAATTTTTTTTTTAGTAAATAATATTTTCAGAAAAAAAGAACTAATATTTCACGTCGTTGTAAATACACCTTCTTCACAACAGAATTCTATGGAATGGCAGCTGTCAAATTAAAATGTCCCCCTGGGAAGTGGTTTCAAATGCTGAACTGGGGCTTAAACGGCAGAATACTGTAATATGTTTGTGTGGGTACAAATGATAGAACTTATTCTTTTCAATACAAATCCCTTTATTCAGTACAGTTACAATTCACTATTTAATTCTTTTTCTCAGTACAATTCAATTTCTCAACCACTTATACTTTTCTTATCTTTTACTTAAACCAATTAATCACTTCTTCTAATTAACACTTCAAATTCAACTTTGGAACTGATTTGCATACCTCTGGGATGCTGGTATTTATACTCGAATGACATACTTCGAGAACAATCCTCGCCACCCAGCGTCCCATACAATTTCCAATTTGCTAGAAAATTCGATTCTACTCTCCAGTCGAGACTGCTAATCCAGTATCGAAACCTTCTAGTCTTCGAGTTCCGACATTTTCTGCTAGATGTCGCTGCTCACATTTGACTGGTTATCACATTGCTCCCTCCCTACAGTTGTTCGTCCCGAACAACTTCGTCATTCAGCATCCCGTTGAAATGACACATTCTATCCAAATGGACCACTTTAAATTTTCCTCGATCCCCACGCTGGATCCGGTAGACAACGTCATTAATGCGGGTTATCACCTTGTATGGACCTTCCCAGTCCTGTTGCAATTTTGGTGATTTGCCTTTCTTACGCTGAGGATTATACAGCCAAACCAGATCTCCTTCGTTGAAACCGGAAGATTTCGCCTTGATATCGTACCTAGTTTTCATGCGGCTGCTTGCTAGCTTCATCTTTTCTCTGGTGTCTTCATGCAATTTACGAATCCTGCTGCGTAAGTCATTCACGTACTCGTTCACCTCTTTGGGCTCCGTCGGTGGGGATCCGAATTTAGCTTCACTTGGCAACCGAATTGTTTGACCAAATAAGATCTCGGATGGTGTGTGCCCTGTTGAGCTATGGACCGCGTTTCGGTAGGCCATTAAGAAGAGGGGTATGTGTCGATCCCAATCCCGCTGGCAGTTGCTGACAACCTTAGATAGATGCTCATTCAAGGTCCGATTGAATCGCTCGACCATTCCATCAGATTGAGGGTGTAGTGGCGTTGTCCTTGTCTTTCTTATTCCCAAATATTGGCATATTTCCTGGAAGACTTTTGATTCAAAGTTTCGCCCTTGATCAGAGTGCAGCTCCATTGGGACCCCAAATCTGCTCACCCAGTTGTTGACTATCTGTTCGGCTACGGTCTTAGCCTCTTGATTTGGGATGGCAAACACTTCCGGCCACTTACTGAAGTAATCCATGACTACGAGAGTATATCGGTTTCCATTAAAGGTTTCGGGAAACGGCCCAGCGATGTCGATGGCTATTCGTTCGAAAGGTGCTCCGACATTGTATTGTTGCATTTGTCCATGTGGCTTTACTTTTGGGCCCTTGGTAGCCGCACATCTTATGCACTTTTTGCACCAATTCTCGACATCTTGTTTAGCGCTTAGCCAATAGAAACGTTCCCTTACCTTTTCCAACGTCTTGTTTATTCCCAAATGGCCTCCTGAGATTCCGTCATGTATTTCATGGAGTACTTGGCTGACTCTGGAACGTGGCACTATTAGCTGCATACGAGATGTTTTCCTATCTGCACTTTCCCATTTTCTCTTGAGCAATCCATCTTGCACAAAAAGCGAGTCCCACTGTGCCCAGTATGCCTTCAGAATTTGGCTCCGATCTGATATCTGCTGCCAGCTTGGTCTTTCCTCGTGTTCCTTCCAGGCTAATATTGGTTCGATGTCATTGTCTGCCTGTTGGGAGGAGCGGATTTCGTCTATACTCCAACCCTCTATTGGCTCAGTCCTGATCGTTTGGATAGTTGCCTGTTGTTTCGCTTCTTTACCACTGACTACTTCTGCTGGGAGGCTTTGGTTGCATTGTTTTACCTGTGAGACTGGGATAATTACCCTGGAGTCGTTGACTCCTGCTACAGACTTCTGCCCCGCGAAGTAAGCATTTCCTAACTGATGGCTTCTGGAAATTTGACCGGTTTCTTGGTAGCCGTTTCTGCCGGTTTTTCTTTCTATTTGCCTGTAGCCCCAGTGCAGGCAGCCTTCTCGTCGTACCGGTTCTTTACAATGCCCTTGCAAATGTCCTACTTTATCGCAGTTCCAGCAGCGCATCCTTCGTCTCTCCCGTGGGATATTTCGTTGCATGGTAGTTGGTCTTGAGCAGGAGCATTCACCAGATACTATTTCCCTTACGAAATGCATTCCTTTGGAAGCCTGATTGGATGCTTCCATCGCCAGAGCGAAGGCAAGTGCTTCAGCAAGGGTTCTTTTCCCGGCCATCCTTACTGCTGATTGTAGCTTCAAATCTGCAATTCCCCCAATGAATGCGTCCTTTGCCATTTCGTCGATTATTTCTTGGCCTGCCGTGGGATATGCCAAATGTGCCAGTCTACTCACGTCTGCTTGGAGCTGTTGCAGTGTTTCTCCTCGTTGCTGCATACGGCCTTGCAATTGAACCTTGTAAACTTCCCGCATGTGGCTATCCCCAAACCGTTTCTCGATAGCCTGCACTAAAGCCATATAGTCTCTATTCTTTTCGATATCGATTGTTTGTAACAATTCTGCCGCAGGACCACGTAAGGCCATCGCTAGGGCAAAGCACTTCTCCTTATTGTCCCATTCGTTTGCACAGGCAGCCATTTCAAACTGCTTCTTATAAGTAGACCATGAGGTCTGGCCATCGAATGAGGGAGGCTTCAACTCTTTTCTCCTTGGACCGCTTAAAGAACATTCTCGCAGTTTCTGTTTTCGCACTGTGTCGAGCTCTTTTGCCAGTTGCTGAACTTTGCTGTCCATTTCTTCGAATTTTTCGCCAACATTCTTCTCTATTGTATCAAATTTGTCATCAACGTTCTTCTCTATTCTATCAAATTTGTCATCAACGTTCTTCTCTATTCTTTCAAATTTGTCATCGATTTCTTCGAATTTTTGCTGGAGAATGTTCTTTTGTTCTTCCAGATTATTCTTTTGTTCATCCATTTTCTGTTGAAGACCGTGCAGATTGTTGGTTTGTTCGTTGAATTTTTGTTCAATGCTGCTCTTCTGTTCGTCCATTTTTTGTTCCAGACTGTTCTTCTGTTCTTCCAGATTTTTCTTTTGTTGGTCGAGACTGTTCTTCTGTTCGTCCATTTTTTGTTCCAGACTGTTCTTCTGTTCTTCCATATTTTTCTTTTGTTCGTCCATTTTTAACAAGAGGAGTTGCATCATCGCAGCCATGTCATTGCCGGTACTTGTCTGTTCATCCTCGTCAACATCAAAGGAATATGCATCAGGATCGTGTCCCTCGTTGTTCAAAGCCTCCTGAAGTCGGAGCACCAGGTCACTTTTTCCTCCACTGGCGCTGAGGCTTCTCTTGTTCAACTCGGATTTGAGTTGGACGAGGGTCAACTGCAATAGTTTTCGACCCATTCTAGCTTTTTCAAATAGTCAGAAAACACTTTTTTTTTTTTTTTTTTACACACAATAAGTCCTATCGTACTTCTGACACCAATGTAATATGTTTGTGTGGGTACAAATGATAGAACTTATTCTTTTCAATACAAATCCCTTTATTCAGTACAGTTACAATTCACTATTTAATTCTTTTTCTCAGTACAATTCAATTTCTCAACCACTTATACTTTTCTTATCTTTTACTTAAACCACTTAATCACTTCTTCTAATTAACACTTCAAATTCAACTTTGGAACTGATTTGCATACCTCTGGGATGCTGGTATTTATACTCGAATGACATACTTCGAGAACAATCCTCGCCACCCAGCGTCCCATACAATTTCCAATTTGCTAGAAAATTCGATTCTACTCTCCAGTCGAGACTGCTAATCCAGTATCGAAACCTTCTAGTCTTCGAGTTCCGACATTTTCTGCTAGATGTCGCTGCTCACATTTGACTGGTTATCACAATACTGTCGTTTAATTTAAACTGCAAATCGAACTCAGTTTAAGGTTTAAACGAAATTGTGAAACCGAATAAATTGCTGAACTGAAGTTAAAACTAAAAGTGGAGTTTAAACTTATTCTGTGAAACTGGGGATTAATATTTTAAGCAATATTTTAATATCTATATGTTATATAATTAGAGATCGCCAGAGGAAAGCCTGCAAAGTAATAGCGACATACATGTAATGAAAGTGCATACCTTCTAAGAGATATCTGGATATAAGCCAAGACCGGATTTTCAGAGCTAAGTCAGGGTTTTTGAAATCATAGCGGGTTAGCTTCATTTGAATCAGTCGTAACGCTCTCAATCACAAAATAGATAGTTGTACCCGGTTCCAAGTGCTAAGAATAATAGAATAATAGTGCTAAGAATAATAGTTGGAACTCATTTTCAGTTACTAGATAAGGAGTAGTTTCGGAAAAAGTTTCCCCTCAAATTGATGGGCATTTCTGAACCACATTTTACTACTTCAACTTTATACGTGCAAACATGTACAGTCTCTTACCAACGAGACTGAAGCCTTGCATGACGTGGTGTGGGACATCAATTCCAATGTCACAAATGAGAATATTTTTACTGTATTAATTGGCGAGCACTGAACCGTGTGCGACTGAATTTTAAGCAACTAAACATAAAGTTAGCAAGTACAGAATTTAAGTTTTATACTTGTATTAAGCAATAACAAATGTATCCAGGAGCGATCCAAGCCTCAATCAATCATATATGGACGTCTTAGGGTACCGCAAGCCATTAAATGCTCGAGCATAGAGGCATGAAAAACCGATTCAGTCTTTCGATAAGGTTCTAGCTTCGGCCAATCGTCGAATTTTTAAGTGTTGTCTTCTCTTGTCTTTTAAGGTCATTGCCTTCATTGAGATGGTCTTACGAGTGCGGAAGAAGACGACTATGCAATATGCACCGGGAAGACCAAGGACCGAAGAAGAGGTCTAAGGAAAAACAATTGGATCACTATTCTTCCGTCTTTGATGATGCAATCCAGAATAAGCCAACATTTCAGGAAACACGAAGCACAATACTTGCACATTCGGTTATAAAATCACTTTAATACATAATTTAAATTAAAAAAAGGTGAAAACAAACTTCGAGTTAAAAAAATTTAAAGAATACTACAAAGGAATAAGTTAACAAATCAGTTAGTAAATTTGATATGGCAAGCATTAAGCTAATTAAATATATTATTTACGATTGGTTTCAAATAATAATATCTCATATGAATGAAGCTTTTTTTATAGTTCCATCAGTGCAAGTAGCAAAAACAGCATCGTTTCCGAGGCAGATTCCGTTTACACATTTCCCAACATCGACTTCACCAATGGGCGTTGGCTTCGCCTTATCTATATCACTCCAGCCTTTAATTTTGCCATCGTACCCAGCAGAAAATAGCCGATTTTCACTCCCACAAATAGCATTAATTATCATTTCATGGCAGTCCTAAATAAGAAAAAGAAAAACCATTCCGTCACAGAAAGCGGAACATCTAGAATATATTATAATTTGAAAGCATACCATTTCCTCCCAAACTTTTGCAAATTTTTCTCCTGGCAAATTCTTAACTAAAATCAATCCCTTTCCAGTGCGATCTGTAAAAGCCAAAAACATCCTCTTATTTTCAATCATCGGTCCGAGAACTGTAATTGGTGCTCTTCCCGGAAACACTGCTTTGTTCGCGTACTTTCCAGACTTTCCTGGTAATGCATCAGACACAACCACATCTAAGTCTCTAGCTGTGTATATTAACGTCTTCTCCACTGCTAAAGATTTAACTTCTTCTACAATATTGTATTTGAAGAACATTTTGTCATTTTCCCACTTAGTAACGACACCCTTTTCATCGCCAGTATATAGAATATCTCCATCACAATACATGGATTGGATCGCGTCATCGCATCGTACGAGTTCCTCAAAATTTTCGTTATTAACGGGATCTGTGAGATATTTAACAGAACCGTCACAACTGCTGGAATAGAGTTTACCGCTTGCATTAATAGCTATACTATATATGTAGGCTTCATGCATATTAATTGTTTTCTTCAAGTTGAGATTGCTGTCCCATATCTAGAAAAGATCAAAAATTGTACATAGAACCAGGTGTTAAATTGTAATACCTTAATTTTGCCATCTGCGCCACCACTGAAGACATGATTATTTGAAAATGCAACACAAACAGCATCACCTTCGTGCTTCTCAGCAGACGTTGCTTCCAATTTAGCCGGCATTTTCACCTCAAGATCTAGCAGTACACTAAAGTTTCTCGAAACAAATTTCGAGAAAGAACATATGTTTTCGCTTGATGATGTAGCTATTTTTAGATTTCCAAAAATACTTTTGAGAGAGTGTCTCTGATTGAATTCAGTGAATTTTCGAGATCAATATAAAATTCTTTAAAATTAATTGTTTCTTGTTTTCTCAAATCACGTTTTAAGAAAAAAAATATCATGTGCAAAAAGAAATCGAAGATCCAATGAATCACACCGAAATAGCAGCATTACAAATGCCTTATGCGTCGCAAATCGTTTTAAACAGAGATGGGCAAATGAATCCTGAACTGTTCAATTGAATTCTTTTCGAAAATACATCACCTACTTTACCATTCCTTCCATTCCTTGTTAAGGACCCAGAAATGGACCATAGAATCAGATAAAAAAAAAACGAAGTATTTAAAACCATTTGTCAACCTTCGTCTTAAAAATAAATACGTATACGCCCTACTGCACTCTGCAGCAATCTGAAAAAAAATATGATAAACTCTAAAAAAAATTTTTTTTCAGCTTGCTGTCATATGTGTTTTACAATATAATAAAATGATCTCAACCTGATCAAACTTTAATTATGAGGTAAGCTCAGAGTTTCGGAAAAGTGAGTCTCTTCCACTTACTTCATTAACTTTTTGCAGTGGCACTACGATCTGGCTTGGGCCTAGGTCTTAATAAATAGCTTTCTTTATTTAATCGCTCGCTTAAGCTAGGCTTCTTCGGGATGTATTTGAAGAGTTCCGAGCTGGAGTGTTCGTTTTCATTCGTTCAATATGGCGCATCCATCTAAGCTGATAAACTCTGTATTGTATGTTACCGCTCCACCAAATTCCGTTTATACCGTTTATGCACTTGAAAAACTTTTCTCTCGAAGTAACCAAGATCCATGGATTAGCTTCTGTGCCTATAGAGTGTTATCGTAATTGCGCTCAAGAGAAATGTACATACGAAGTGCCTCATTAATCCAAGAAATAGTTATTGGCGAAACTGGTGTTATTATTTGAGTTTACAGCGAAGTCCTATTGGAGAATGTTGTGTGCTGCGTCCTGTTGTTACTAGATTAAATGTTCTGGGTTGTTTTCTCGTCGTGCGCTGTTTGCTGTATTATTGAAGGCATATGGAAGCCTTTAATTTTAAATTCATCGACCGTACTCGTACCTAACCAATAAGTCTATTTGAAGGTTTATTGTTTGATTTTGAGTGTCTCGAATATGGAACCATGTTGAATAGTTCCTTCCGCTTGACGGCGGAGAGGTAATCCTTGCCGTTATACGTTCTGATGTTTTTTTGTTTTACTCTCCTGGTCGTTTTAACTTTTACAATAGATGGCAAGGTTCATTGCTTCAATCGAACTCTCCCCAGTATTTTTTTTTTCGGAAGCGGATGTAGCATTGTCTGCTTTGCTCGTTCAAATAGTACGTCTCCTGTTTCGCTGCATGTACTTGTAAGCACTCTTGATCAAATCAGGGGTTTAATCGTGACAACCTATCTCCACAGGGTATGAACGATGCCCGGATTATAAATATTTGATGAATCTAGTGGAGACATAAAAATCCTTTTATAAAAAGACATGAGAGTGAATGACAATCAGATGCAACAATCAACCTGTTATGTCTTAGATGTTATGTCGGGCATATTTCTGTCTCATGGAGACGGTCTGTGATGACTGGGTAAAACCCAACATACCAAATCCTTTGCTGCTAATGGTTTGCAAACTCCAACGGCCTTCGACAATGCATTTATTGGTTTCCTACCCTTGATGTTCGGTGTATTAGATTTCTCGAGATTTTGAGAGTTTCTATCGGAACGTCTCTATTTTCCATTAGACGACAGAAGCCTTTTTTTTGCACTCCGGAGAGAAAAATTTTAGCTTTCTCAGCAGCAAAACTTTTATTCCGGATTTCATTTCAGAAGCAAAATTTTTGTCCTCAAGTTTATGTCAGAATGTATTGTACTAACCCATATAAATATAAACGTCAAATAGTATAGTGTGTCAAGCCAGATTTTTGTTTGAATGTTCCAATTAATTCACAAGCAAATATAAAATAAGATGGAAGCAGAAACAAATATTTTATTGGATTCTGCCAAATTGCGAAATAAAAATTTGACATTTAACCATTGCAGGTAACAATTTTGACTGCAAAATCAAAAGAATTTTTTTGTGTTCGCTTAGAATCCGGGGCGATTAAATTCGATTCCGGATAGAAACCAATGGAAGACGCCATTAGAGTCCTTCTTTGATGGCTTAGGGTCGTCACCACTGAATGACGATGGTGGTATCAGAGCATCAAATATCTTTGTCAGCTCTGTTATATGAAATATTTACTGCTGATTTTGGAACAGAATATTATATTCACTTAAAATAAAACAACTAATCGATTGGGGGTAAAATAGCACCACACGCCAATGGTGAAACTGATCGATAAACAGGTCAAACTGACTAACATCCAGTTGGATCAAATAGTAGCAGTTATTCATTTGGCTCGTCTAACAAAAGTGCTGGCACAGTCAGGAAAAACTGTTAGAAATCTTTGCAAAGGTAGTGCAGGAAACCTTTCGGAGATGGAGGAGCTGGGCTAACTAGTGGCAATGTCTACGGACGACGAATGGAGAGAACTTTAGGAGCACATATTAGCGCGACCCTTCCGGGCGATACGTCTACACTTCGGCATGAAACCACACGCGCAGAGCTTGGGCAGTTCCAGAGCTGAAAGAGAAATACGTTAAATTAAAGCGTGAATATAACTCACTAAGAAACTTGGTGCAAGTCACTAAAAAGCGATAATGGCATATCGTTGAACGACACACAGCTGCACGGAGCGAAACTACCAGATTGGCAGGAATCATATCTCGTTTCAGGAGATAAAAGTTTGCGGTCAGTGCCGACGGCCGTAGTTTATGGCTCCTAGAACAGACGAGATACGCTTCAAGCTACAAGAGAACGAAGCGGAGAGTAAAACTACGAAACGTGCAATCGTTATTACTATCGCTAGTTTGTATGATCCAATTGGCTACTTCGCGCCAGGAAATATAAGTGCAAAATCATACAGGACCTCTGGCGAGTGCATTGGTGATAAGCAAATTACCACAGACCAAGAGCCCAAATGGGGGAAATTCTGCCAGTAGCTTAAATACTTGACAATCGTTCGCGCATACAGTGCACATACGATCGTTTCGTTAGCATTAACAGCGACAATGGAAAATACCATCGTCCGATAGCGAAGGTTGTGATCGAAAAGTAAAGCAGGATATCAACTATCGTTTCATAGAGTGTAACAGCGACCATCGTCTATATAATGTCGGTGACATCGAGGAATACATGACAGTTTTTGAGCAATTTTAGAGCAGAACATTACTTACCAGTCATTAAGCAAATCTAGAGAGAAGCATTACTTGTGTCCATTGCAAATTAAATAGTTAATTCAAATTTGTCTTTTATTAGATTTATTGCAGCTCTACCAAGCTACCAACAGAAAACAATCCATAAGGCCTATCTGTACGTTTTTTAAGACAAGCAAACCAAATCGAATTAAATAGAATTATAATTTAAAAGTTGTATTTTCAAAATCGTCCAACAAATTTAAACAGAAAAAATCGTTTCTAATCGAATATCGTAAGTGAAAACTTAAGCACCTTACGAACGTGCCCATTCGACACACTAGCATAAATACGAGATGAGTACGAGACATTTGGTTATGACACGCCGTGTCAAATTCGTATAGTAGGTGTGCCTAGAATTACAAATCCGATTCCAAAGTTAATATTTATATTTATTAAATCCATAAAAAATACAATTACCCCTAAATAAACAAATGCATTAATCACTTAAAATAAATGTGAATAAATAAAAAAATGTTTACACTGTCTATGCCACGTAAGAATGACGGGAAAACTCTGTGAAAAAATTCCTTTCGAAATGGCAGACAATTTAATTACCAACTAATTGTACGGCAATGGAATACTCAACATTTTACATTGCGTTTATGACAATAAATGTAACATTAACACTCATAATGATGTTGGCAGCTTGTCTTTGTTGCAAGAAAAGAGTTCCCAAGTAAGTTTTCCCGGAAAATTTTCTACCATTTTTCCATTCGATGCAAATATTTTTGAGAATAGTTACGAAAGCCTTTCTATCCATGTACATACTCGTATCTATGCTTGCAACGCAACGGTGACGGAGAAAGTAGAATGGTCGTATTATACACATTCTAACGTCGATGACCCACAATTTGGTGCAGTTTATCGTGTAGTAAATTGTCTACGCTTTAAATATGGTTTTTTGCTCTTATTTTTACAAGTATTCGTACATTACGAGTATGTATAACCTTATCCTTATGTGTGATGTTTTGTTTTGTTTTATTTTTAAAGAAATGAATTTATGGGCCTGGAGGGCATGGTTAAGCTGAAAAATCCCGATGATCAAATTGTAATTAACAATGTTGATCATAAGACTTCCCAGAACGATTTAAATCTGTCGACAATATCAAATGGTGATTCAGAGAAGAGGTTTGTTCTTCGGAAATTTGCCAATCAGAAACGATCAGAAAGTTAAATTCTTGTTATGTATTGTTTGTGGTTTTAGAGCCAGCAGTGCACCCCATCGAAGTCTTCCAGATATCCCAGTAAATGATACGGTTGACAATGGATCTGAGTTGTACGAAACGGTTGCTGACAAATTAGCCGGAAAAACCCAGAACAAAAGTCGTATGTTTTGTGATTCTATTTGCTACATTAATTAATAGAGATCTTTTGAAAAATTTCAGCTAATCCGAGTTTAAAGAAGCAAACGAGTGTGTCACAACATAGCTCGATAAGTCAGGCAGACGATGTGAGCTCACCGTATTCCAGAGTTAAGAATTCTCCGCATGATTACGCTAAGGTAAGTGGCTGTTTGATTATGATATTTTTCTTCCATCTAATTGGGTGGTAGGAGACATATTTATCCAATTGGAATTAAATGTGATCCTTAGAACAGCGCCTCGTAGTTGTGGTTGTGTTTCTCGAACCTGAAAGCTTGACTCCAATATTATTGTCTAACAGCTAACATCCTGGATAATTTCTTGTTTTGCATCCTATCTGTCACTAATTGTCTTCCAAAGTTGAATTCCTATAACTCATACATATCTACGTAATGTCTTATAGTCAACAATGTACTTAATCTTACTTTCTTTGAATTAGAGACCAATATAACTTATGTCTTGATCGATGTGGCGATCTCACTATTGTTTTCATTTTTTCAACGGATCATTCTATGATTGTTTTCACGAAAATAAGAGTAAGAGATAAAGTGCTTAAAGCGATTCAATTCAGCTTTCTTAATAGCATATGATTACAGGAATCGTGGTAATTGGTTAGACGTATCGTAGCTGTTTCTACAAAGAAATTAGTTTGCCTCTTGCACTTGTTCTTTAGAATATTGCTAATGTCCATCAGGGTTTTCTCATAGATTATTTCCGTTGCCATGTATTTTGTTCTTTGCTTGTGTTCCTCTTCAGTTTCATTGCAAACAAACATCTTCTACCATCCAACTGCAAAGCACAGTTTTGTAACGCCACCTAGCAGCAATCTTAGGACAATCAATGCCTCCACTTGAAAGGAAAACGCATGCTCATCTAACAAAGAGTGACATCTAAGACTGTCGTCCTACACGAACGCGTCTCTTAATAGCTAAAAAATGTCGATTACATTCCGTTCATGCGACGAAAGTTGTACAACAGAGAAAGGCAACTTAAATGTTTGTAGCAGCTGGAGTTCTGCCGTTCATTTATCAGACACCAACTCCACTGGCGAAGCTGAGCCTACGAACTGCTTTCTTAATTTAATCGCCTCCTGTTACACAGGCCGGGTTATTTGGGAACTTTTTCCACTTGCGCGAGCTACCGTAGTCGACGCCTTCCTTTACATGTAGCAGCCATAGTAGTCATTGCATTCTGTCACTTTCGACTAGGCGGATGTCGCTATCTGTTCAACACATTGTTCCTGTATCTCCCTATTCATTCACTGTCTATGCAGATAATGATTTCTCTCTCAAACAACCCAAGGCAGCCGCATTTGTTCTGGATGGAGTGCATGCGTCTGCGCCATGGAGCACAACTGGAACCATAAGGATCAGTTTTTTTTGAGTCATTCTTCGTTTGATATCCTTTACATGTAGCAGCCATAGTAGTCATTGCATTCTGTCACTTTCGACTAGGCGGATGTCGCTATCTGTTCAACGCATATCGTCCCTGTATCTCCCTATTCATTCACTGTCTATGCAAATAACGCCGAAGATCAGCGGAATGATTTTTCTCTCAAACAACCCAAGGCAGCCGCATATGTTCTGGATTGGAGTGCATGCGTCTGCACCATGGGGCACAACTGGAACCATAAGGATAAGTTTTTTTGAGTCATTCTTCGTTTGATATCAACGCTGCTGTTGCTGTTAGAATTCAAAGCTGAACCTAGATACATAAAGTTGCTTGAAAACCATAATGTTATATCAGTCTGAAGAGATATTTTGTCCAAGATGCATTTTGATACTGACACCTACTGGCGCTCGAAATTTTGACTGTCATACCTCCGCAGAATGAAACGAATCGCTTTGTGCTTGAAAAACGTTCGGAAATATTGCAAACTTATTCCAAAACTGTGTTACCCAAACAGTTCGCTTATTGAAAAGTAGTTTTGGACGAAATGAAGCACCTACAACGCCTGCTGTACGCAAGTTTGTGCAAAAAATTCATGACACTGCTTGCTTGCGGACAACACTCACGGTGGCTGCTGTGGTGAAGGCACACGGCCATCCGCTTCTCAGTTTGGGCCTTCTGGCGAAGCGCAGTTTCATACATGATTGTTGAGAAGTTAATACAACAGCATAGAGTGACAGCTTGGTGCGGATTTTGAAGTGGTTGCATCATTGGCCTATTTTATTTCGAAAATTCTGTTGGAAACGCCATTTTGGTCAAAGGTGAGGGCTACAGTACTTGGACGATTTTTGGTTTCAGCACGATATTTATTTTTATTTAATAATAATGATGTATCTCTGTACAATATTAAGTTATAATTGACTTTTGATTTGCACAGGTTTCAAAGCAATAAAAACAATTAATAGAACAATTATAATTATAAATAACAATGCATATAAATTATAGTTTAAAATATTATAAAAATAATGGATGGAGCTAATCAAACCACACAGCCCCACAGCTAATAAAACAAAAGATCTTTTGCGCACTAAGTTTGGTAATCTTGTTATCAGCTGCCTTGGCGATGCCAATTGGCCGCCTCGTAGCTCCAATTTGACCTCGTTAGACTATTTTTTTGTGGGGTGCCCTGAAAGATCGATTTTATGCCAACAATCCAGAAATCATTCAAGCTCTTAAAGCGAATATCGTCCGAGCCATTCGTGAGATATAGTCAGAAACAGTCAACAAGGTCTTGGAAAATTGGATACACAGGATGCGCTACTGCGAAACCAGCCAAGGCATCCACATTAATGAAATCGTATTCCATAACTAATCGAACTGTTCGGTCTTTCTAATATGCCATAACATACCGAAAATAATTGATTTTTGTTCATTTCATTTTATTTTTAAAAAGAAACTTGTATTTGGACCATCCTGTACGTAATTTTACTTACCTTACCGCTTCCGAAGCAAAACTTACTACTGACATCACGGGGCTTTTCCGTTTAATGTCGCCGGCATATGCGTGTAATTGAAGATACTTTTGAAAGAATTGGTTAACTTTTCTTGTCTAATGTCAATATGGACCAGCAGGATGTTGTAAAAAAGACGCTCACATATTCCACTGTATAGGTAACGCATTGAAAATGTTTAGCAGATTTGCACCTTTAAGTCTACTCAAGGTCTCCTTTGCTGAGGGTCGTAAAAGAATGCTGGAATTCAATTCGGAGGCACGCGAATTCGATGCTATTCTATATATATGTATATGCTTTACTTTATCCAAGTCGAATGGGTTGAATTGTTGGTTAGAATCGTCTGAATGGTTCATTCTGTCTGACACTGAAAGTTTGATCATTGCTACCGTTAAAAAGTCTACATAAATGGTGCTTTCATGTCCTCAGTAATGCGATTTTACGCTTACTATTATGTCCCCTTGCTTCGCAGGCTTTGTAGCGTCGACTTGTTCTTTTTACCCTTTGGCACAACTTTCAATTTACAATTTCGAGCCTCATTCCTGTAAAAGCATATCTTAATTTCCCCGACCACGTACTTATGTTCTTTTTTTTTTAGAAGAAACCGGCGTTGATCTCTCATCTTCCCAGAAAAGTTACCAAGCAAGTCTAATCTTTCTTTGCCCATAGTTCTTGTTTCTCTGCACGTATTTATCACCGAGCATAGGGCCTCCTGTAAGACAATGATATATTCGATCAGCAGAAATCTCTCGTGCTAACACCGTCCGTCCGACGTTAAACTTCTTCACAGTTTTTTGTTGCCTTTGCGATGCTCGTGATATCCACAAACATACGAGTACTTTGACTACAATAAACTAATGTTCGCTACTCGGAGTAGCGGAGTAGTATCGCTTACATTGGCGAATAGAAGTGAAGTCACCTCGGATGTTGACGAATGCTATTTCAATAAAAAATCTTGCACGTCAATAATCAATGGACTTGAATACTGCCTTGGTTCACTTTAACTCTTGCTTCGAATTCTCCGTTTAATCTCGCTAGGCATTTCACATTCTTTTAAACATCTTCGTATAAGTATGTATATCGCGAGCCATTCTTATAAACGCCTGGGTTAATTTTTACGCTGTTCCCAAATGAAAAAAGGCGAAATGCAGATCTTTTGAAGCATTGAACTTGGCATCGTTTGTTGTCCTGCTTCTTACAATAGTACATTGACTGCCATGGATTTTACTTATAATATATTGCACTGGCGAATGTTGAAAGCTCTCATTTGTTTTCATAGTATGCGACATTTAATTAGCCTCTCGTATCGAGGTTTTCTTTCTACAGTACCTTTCACTGTAAACTCTTCCTCCACTAATTTCAATGAAATTAAAACTAAACGATAAGGGAAGGGAGAAGTCGGTAAATCGTGAATCTGTATTGAGAGAATAATAGAAATCAAACACGTAATGTATTCTATCATATTAGCCTCACGTAGCATACCACAAAACGACGCAATTAGTGGGTCGAAAAAGCGAGACAGACCTAAGGTTAGATGGGTTATTATTGAGCAAAATTAAAGACAATACAACCGGATTTCCTGATTATGAGATGGAGGCGTTTTTCAATGTAAGTAGGTCAAGTAGTTTGAGTCCATCAGCATAAGACCGTACTGCCGCCTTTGCACTAGGTTAATTCCATACGAGTTAGCCATTCCTAAATAAAAGGCTCGTATTAAATGGGCTTAGTAAGAGCTTATCCAATTCTACTGTAATGCTTTGGGAGGTGAGAAAAACCTGTGAAAAGTATTCATGCGATCCAATGTAATTACTTTTACATTGAACCATCAACTGCATGCACGTGGCTTGAAAATATTCATACTTCATTAAACTTGTCTCTTGTAGGAAACTGGTGCTGTTTTGCTGAAATTATTGCTTTGCTGAGCTCCGGTTTATGTAAGCTTCTTCGTAGAATAAATTTGCTTCCGCCTTATCAGCCATTTTTCATACAAAATTCATTCAATTTTCTTACCAAAAGTTAGTTGAAACTGTCATATCGTACATTTTTTGCTTTTTTGATTATTACTGGGTTTGCAAACCACGGTCAGTCAAAATTATGGTAAGAAGCTGTTCGAATTGGATTATAGCCATAGTCATAGCCATTAATCCCCCAATAGTTATCACTTTCAGGCGCTGCTGTTCTGACAATTCGTTGACACTTATGTTCAGTATTGCTTGACAAAACTTCACGAATGCATACAACGAAAGAAAACGTATCATTTAGACTTATTTTGAAAGTCGCACTTCAATTGCGAAACTCATAGAAGATTACGTAATATTTTGGTCCTCACAATTGACCAACAACTTAAACCGCTATAGATCCGGAATTATGAATACAACGTCGATTGGAACAGTTTGGTTTTTCTCCGTTCACTATGTGGAAAATTTTGCAACAAGATCTCTCCTGATATCCGTATAAGATTTAACAGGAAGTTTATAAAGGGTTTTCCAATAGGGACTTGACAACTTTGAATTTAATTTGTGAACACACTCTTTCACTAATCATCAAACTGTCACTGTCAATTTATTCAGTAAACACAAAATTTTCATCATGGTAAAGTACACGAACGAGCAACGTCTGCAAATTATAAAAATTTTCTACCGAAATTCGGAGTCGGTGACTGCAACTTTAAGAGCGTTAACTCCAATTTTCGGTCGTAATTCAAGCCCTTGTAGACAGGCAATAACAAGTTTAGTGCAAAAATTTGAGTCTACATATTCGTTGTGTGATGTTGCCGTGTCAGTGAGACAACGGGTTGGTCCAAGTGTCGAAAATATCGCTGCCGTTCAGGCGTCCGTAGCAAACGATCCAAATCAGTCATGGACCGATGGACCATTTGAAGCGACGTACGTTCTCCGATTGGGTTCTGGAGAAGATGCGCCAAGATGATGAATTTCATCGCAAAATCATCTTCAGTGACGAAGCTCATTTTTGGCTCAATGGGTTCGTCAATAAGCAAAATATGCGTTATTGGTCGGGTGAAAATCCACATGTGCTTCATGAATCACCACTTCATCCACAAAAAATAACTGTTTGGTGCGGTTTGGTGCATGCCGGCTTCGTTATTGGACCATATTTTTTCGTCGACGATAACGATCGTCACGTTACTGTGAATGGTCAGCGTTATCGCGCCATGACCACCGATTATTTTTGACCCGAATTGGAAGATATGGACTTGGACGACATGTGGTTTCAACAGGATGATGCCACAAGCCACACAGCACACGCTACAATCGACTTATTGAAGAGTAAGTGTGATGAGCGTGTTATCTCAAGAAATGGGCCAGTCGATTGGTCGCCTCGTTCGTGCGATTTGACTATTTTATGTGGGGCTACGTTAAGGTTTATGCCAACACGCCGACGACGTTGGAAGAGCTCAGAGCCAACATTGAACGCAAAATAGCGGCCGTTTCGGTCGAAATGTGTGGCCGAGTCGTTGAAAATTGGGTCCAACGAATCGACCGCGTGGCTATATGAACGAAGTCGAGTTCCATTCATAAATGTTTTGATTGTACTTCAAGCCGATAATGAAGTTTTTGAAATATCTCAAATGGTTTTCGTTTTATTTAAAAAAAAAAAGTTGTCAAGTCCTTATTGGAAAACCCTATAGATTGGGCTTTTGAGTACATTGAAGTCGCCCCCTCATTTTTTTTCGAAAAATCTTGTTTAGCAAAGTAAATGCCGTAGAGATGCATAGCATTGAATTAAACCCATCATCGGTCCTAATTTTGTTTTTAAATAAAGCCGGGGATTCATTACAGTCAAAGGTGAACCTTATCGGACAATGATCAGTGAATCAGTGATCATTTCTTTGAAAATGTGGATGGCTTGACCCAGACGATATATGGTTCCATCGGGCGCTACGTGTCAAACTATCCGTGAAAATTGACTTACTGAGGACCCGATTGAAGATCGAGAATATTATATCGCGAAATGGACCAGAAAATTATCCACCGTGGTCGCGTGATTTGACGCAACTCGATTACTTTCTGTGAGACTATGCAAAGCCTTTAAACTGCCCTGATAAATGACAAACTATTCATGCCTTGGAAACCAATATTCACCTCCTTATTGCTGAGTTAGAGCCCCAAATGTTCGTAAGACTGGCGCAAAAGTGGACCGATAAGATGCGCAAAAATAGGCAATGACGTCAAATACCTCAAGTTTTGGTAAAAACATGATATCATGAACCATTCCTCATAATGAATAACGATTTAGTTTTTCAGAAAAAATCCTTTATAAGAAAAGTTCCAGCTAGGGATGGAACCTGTTGATGGTTTCTATCATACTCGTATATCGATGAAAATTCAAAAGGCTTATTAGTAACCAGCTTTATTATTATTGATATGACTTCAGGTACGCAACATGGAGCATCCATATGCTCAACTCAATGCCCCTGGCACAAGTTCTGCAGCTGCTGGCAGTAGTGGTCAATTAACGTTCGAGACAGCTGGTGTTCTCTCGAACGATCATTCAGAATCTCATCGTGGATCAAACCAAAGTCTTATAGGCAACGCATCAGATGCACAACAAGAAATGATTCCCGCAGCCTCGGCAATAGCAGGAATGGTGTCGGCGAGTCAAGATCTCCCTTATATGACTCCACCAATCGTCCAGCAGCCGTATTTTAGTGGAGATTCACAGGATTCCTCAAGTAAGTTTCCAAACACAACATCCAATTAAGTTGATAAAGGAGTTACTTGCTCATATTTTTCAGAAGGTTATACTAGCATAAGTGTACGTGAGCCTTTAGCAAATATTTTGGCACAGTCAAAAGCTCGACATAATCGTTTGATTAAAGAAGGAAATGACTCACACTACGCAACAGTATCCGATGATTCAGGTTTGTTATAAAGAAATTAAGATAAGCCAAATGTCACTGACTTACCACTCTAAATTTCAGATGAAACTTATGCCGCAATTGAAGATCCAAATAACCGTGCTGTTGTAACGGAAATTTATACAAGCGGATCGGAAACCTATGCCCAAATTCAGCCATCTAATCCAATTGTTGTGTCTGTGGAAATCAACAATAGCAGCTCCTCGGGACAAAGAATGCAAGAAATTGGAGAAAATGTTGCTAGTAGTAGTGGAAGAGCCATGGGTTCCAACAACAAACAGGATGGCACTCCAATACCACCACCTGTTGATAGTTTACGCGCTCAAATGCATTCAAGACAGGCATCGTCATCATCGAATAACAGCTCAATGGGAAACTTGGGATCACCTAAACCGGAGAAGCGCCAAGCGAATTCTCCATTACCACCCACACCCAAAAATCAGCAATTCCTGAATAGTAATTCAAATCTCACCTCAACGTGTTCCATTGCCTCGGGCAGGAACTCAGTCGCATCTGTGATCGAATGCACACTTCCGCAGGATGGAAGCAGCAATGAGGACTCTCCAAACAAGAAAAAAAATCTTAGTCCGTCCAAGGATATCGAAGGGATGTACGCAAAGGTATGCAAATAATACTACTCGTCACACCTCATAAAACTAAAACTTTGTGCGCTTCTTAGGTTATGAAAAAGAATAAGTTTTCAGCAAGTTCATCCTCGCAAAATAATTCGCCTGTACTTGGGCGAAGACTTTTGGAAAATAATACTTCTTCGCTAGAAATGAGCAAGCAAACCAACGAAAATGTTAATTTTAAGGATTATGTGATAAATATGCACGATGCGCCATCAAGTAAGTACTACATTACTTATGAGTTTTTTTTTTTGTAATGAAAAAGAAATAAACAAAAGTTGTTTGTGTGTTTCATTTTGCTAGATATAAGACGGCAACGAAGCAACAGCTATTCTACTAAAGATGATGGCTACGAGACTATTCCAGCAGATAAAATGAAAGAGAAATCAAGTACAATTGAGAATCGTAAATCGGACTGTTATGCACAGATGTTGCAGAGTGAACGTCTCGTCGAACGGGGTAACTATTAGCCAATAAATTCTAATCTCAAAGCACATGTACTGAAACTGACAGAATATGCGAATTTGTAATTGTGAATCTGAATGCTAGCCCATACCTAATTCCAAAAAATGATTTATCGCTCGCCAAGTAAGCCAAATGTTTTATTCGTTTTTTTTCGTGTTTTATTGAAACATCATTCACGTATCATGTTAGTTTTGAGTTGCTAAAATTTTATTTTTTTTTGTTTTGTTTCTTTCTTGTCACTTGATTTGTGTGATTTGTTTTATGTATGGAGTAGAAAGTTATTTTCTAATTTAAGGTTTACTCTACACCGTCTGACTTTTGAAAAATTCACCAAGCTTGGAAGTTTACACAGCACTTGTACTTAACAAATTCAAAGGATTGTCTTTCATTTAAAATCCAACTAGTTTGCCACCTTGAATCACTGTTTTGTTCAGTGTTTCTTTCATTGTCATGACACAAGCATAACGCCTCAATTAACTCATCTTGCACATTTTCAATAATCACGGTTGTTTTACTTTTTCATGTTTTTTTCGCTTTGCTATGTTTGCCATTGTTGCAAGGCATTGATGAGAGTGGAAAAGAAAAAAATAAAAACACACGATGTTCAGCAGATTAAAGAGAAGTAGTTCTTTTATTAACCGGAAGAAGTGTTTGACAGCTGGTTTTACATGAAAATTTCAATGTTTGATTAAAGATCAATAATTTATAGAAAAGCTTGACAAACAGGTGTCGTTGCTAAAAGTTGATTTAAGCTAAGTATTTTAATATTCAACACACCCCCTCAACTTTAGCAACCCTAAGCTTAATCAAATTCGTAGTTTAAAAAAAATTTCATACCCAAATTCTTAAAAGCAATAAAAATAAAAAATCATGTTTCAAAATCGCATACCCAAACTTTTAAAGCAGTAATAATGGACTGGTGCCGTCGTTGCCTTTGTAAGTGCGTCAGCAGGCATCTCCCTCGTAGGTAAATAGTGGAGCTCCACAACACCATCAGCTACTGCCTGTCGAATGAAATGGTATCGAATATGCAGATGCTTAGTTCTCGAGTGTCTCCCTTGATAATGTGCAATGAATTGAGCACTCTGACTATTGTTGTATACAGCTATCGGTTTGCCTCTTGGATGTACATTTATTTCGGTTAGTAAGTGTTTAAAGTAGGCAGCTTCCTTTGCAGCAGAAGTCAAAGTAACATATTCTGCTTCTGCGCTAGATGTTGCAACGATTGACTGCTTCCTGGATTCCCATGCTATAGCTCCATTTGAATAAATGAAAGCAAATCCCGATTGTGATTTCCTATCATTTGCATCTTCTGCCCAATTTGAGTCCACATACGCAAAAATCGGCTTACTTGTTTTTTGGTAGATTATTTTGGCCGTTTGAGTTCCCTTCAGGTACTTAAGTATAGATATCGCGAAGTTCCAATGCTGTCTTCTAGGATCTTGTGAGAACTGTGAGAGCATATTTACCGGACAAGCGATATCTGGACGGCTAAATATAGATAAATGTAATAGTCGTCCCATTAATTCTTGAAAATCCCTCTGATTGATTGGTTCCCGCTCGCCTTCGACTGATGGTTCCCTTTCAAATTTTGATTTAGCTGGAATAGGTAATTTATTTTTATTACAATTCAGTAAATCATACTTAATGAGTAAATTTTTTATATATCCTGATTGTGCAATTGACAGCCAACCCTCCGCACTATTCCTTTCTATTTGCAAACCTACGCAGAGTTTCGGCTCTCCTAAATCTCGGATGTCAAAAGACTTCATTAAAGCAAGTTTTAAGTATTGATAATCTTTCGACCCTTTTGTTGTTACAATCAAATCATCTACATAAACTACAATTATTGTTGTAGTTGTGCATGTTTCACCCTTAAAATAGATACATCTGTCATAATTCGAATTTGTATAACCAAGTTCTTTAAGTTTCTGATCAAGTTTAGAATTCCACTGGCGGCCCGATTGCTTTAATCCATAGATAGCCTTCTTAAGTTTACAAACTTTGTTTTGGTTTTCTAGACTTATGAAACCGGTCGGTTGCTCCATCAGTATTTCTTCTTCTAGATCTCCATTCAAAAATGCAGTAGACATGTCAATATGATGTAAGTCCAGGTCCATTTCTACAGATAAAGCGTATAAAAGTCTCATAGAGCTAGGCTTTGCAACAGGGGCAAAAGTCTCAAAATAATCGACTCCAAACATCTGAGTATAGCCCTTTGCAACCAGCCTTGCTTTTCTTCTTTCCACAGAACCATTCGGATTATACTTGATCCATTTTGATCCAATGACATTTCTGCCAGGCGGTCGATCTATTAACTCCCAAGTCTTGTTTTTAATTAAAAGATCAAACTCCAACTTCATTGCCGACTTCCATTCGTGAGCATCGATTGATTTCTCGATCTCCTCTAACGTTTTTGGGTCTCCAATCTCTACAAGACAAGTACTTTCAGTTAGTTGTCTCGATTTTGATCTAGTACGCATTGGTGAACGATTTTGATGGTGATTGACTTCCTTACTCTGATTGTTTTCTTGATTTTCGTTTTCCGGTTCGGTAATATCTAGATTATCAGTAGCTTCCAGGTATTCTTCACTCTCATTTTCTCCGTCGGTTTCAAATTCATTTTTTACTTCTCCTGGTTTTGTGTTCATTTCAGGTTCACTTTTATCTTTAATAGTTTCGAAATCATACTGATAGTATTTACCCGTTCTTTCCTTGTTAACGTCTTTAATAAATTTAACGTCCCTACTTTTAATGACGCTTCTTGTTCCACGCTTCCATAATCTATATCCCTTTGTTTCTTCTGAGTATCCGATAAGTAAATATTCTTCGCTTCTTGGATCGAACTTGCCTGGGTTTTTTCCTTTTTCTAAAACAAAACTTCTGCAACCGATTTCTCTAAAAAATGAAACATTCGGCTTCTTTAAAGACCATAGTTCTTCTGGGGTTTTGCTCAGATTGAGTTTTGTTGGACATCTATTTCGTATAAATGCAGCAGTATTCACCAGCTCGGCCCATAGAAATTTCGGTAAATTCACCTCCAGCATTATGCAACACGTCATTTCTATAAGCGTTCTGTTGGCCCTCTCAGCCACTCCATTTTGCTGCGGCGTATATTCCGTAGTAAATTCGTGTTTGATTCCACATTCCTGTGTAAAATTTGTAAAGGATCTACTTCGGTATTCTGTACCATTATCTGACCTAATACATTTTATTTTTTTTCCACTATGGTTTTCAGCAAAATTTTTAAATATTTTAAATTTTTCTAAAAGCTCACTTTTTTTATTCATGAAATATACAAATATTTTGCGAGAAAAATCATCAATAAATGTTACATAATAAAGTGACTTACTGAGTGATTCCGTGCGCATTGGGCCACATATATCGCTGTGTACGAGCTCAAGTCGTCTTGTTGATCTTTTTCCTTCCTTTACGGGAAACGGCTGGCGTGTCTGTTTTGCTCGAATACAGGATACACAGTCAAGAGTATGTGTTTTAAACGGTGGTAATCCGGTAACAATATTTTGGGTTTTTAACTGCCGGAGAGATGCTACATTTAGGTGTCCCATTCTTTTGTGCCATTTTTCTAATAATTCATCTTTTTCTGTAGGTATAGACAAACAAGCTCGCTGATCAATTTCCGCTACAATATACAGTCCATTTTGTCGTTTGGCTTCCAATAAAGTCCGCTCATCCTTATCAAAAATAACAGCATGATTTTCTTTAAATTGAACTTGTCCGCCACGGTCCGTAGCTTTTCCAATAGAAATCAAATTCTCTTTCAAATCTGGAACAAATAGCGTTTTATACAGGTACACAAATTGAAACTTTTTATCTAATTGGATATTCAAATAAACCGTACCAATTCCCATTATCTTTACCTTTTGATTATTTGCCAGTTTTACATACCCCATGCACTGATTATTCGACAATTCAATGAAAGCTCCCTTGTGTGATGTTGCTCCACTGTCCAGGCACCACCGTAAAGGCTTTTTTTCTCGCACTAAAGCAGCTGTTCTCTGATACTCTATTGATGAACAATGTAAATACTCTTGCATGATGAAACCTTGTTCCTGTCTTGTATATTCGGCGAATTCAACTCTCTCTCTCTGGCTCTACAATTTTTGGCCATGTGACCTCTATTACCGCACCGTCGACAGTTGTATGGAAAGAAACTCGATGATGGCCTTTTAGGCTGTTGAGGGTATCTCGATTCAGGTTTCTGTTTATAACGATTGCTGCTATATTGTTTAACTTGCATCACATTCTTTCCATTTGACAAGTCCCGCCTCTTGTCCCCAACTTCTAGCAACCGCGTTCGTACTGTATTTAGGGGGATATTCCTTTTGAGCGTCAAAAGCTGCCTGCACATCTTTATATTCTTCTGGTAGGCTATCCAGCAATAAAACTACCACCAGACCATCATCCAGCTTCGCATCTAATTCTGTTAAACGAGAAAGAATAGAATTAAATTCACGTTAATACTCATCCATTGACTGCGACACATTCATCCGAATGTTGATAAGTTTGCGGAACTCTTCTGCTTTCTGTCTCACCCCCTTTCGATCATACGTATCCTCCAAGAATGTCCAAATTTCTTTTGACGTTTTGAAACTCTTAACTAGTGCTACAATCGCGGGCTCCATCGCTACTAATAACTCACTCCTAGCATCTTTGTCCCTGTCATTCCAAGCATCTTGTGAATCTCCAGCTTCAGTGGGTTTTATCTCTGCTCCAGTAACACATTTTAAATATCTGCCTTTATGTAGTATTCCTTCCATTTGGGCTTTCCACGTTGAATAATTTTTTTCGCCATTTAGCAAGGGGATTCGTCCACTCAAGAAATTACTCATTTTTGCAAAAAAGCAAATCACAACAAAAATGTATCAGATTAACAAAATAAATATTGTTTTCCACAGTTCAGATCTTTACAAACGCACTGGGCCCATAACCTGTTGCAAGGCTAGTTAGAGATGCTTGATGAGAGTGGAAAAGAAAAAAATAAAAACGCACGATGTTCAGCAGATAAAAGAGAAGTAGTTCTTTTATTAACCGGAAGAAGTGTTTGACAGCTGGTTTTACATGAAAAGTTCAATGTTTGATTAAAGATCAATAATTTATAGCCATTTTATCGCATTGAATATTATATTTAAGCGCACTGCAAGCAACTGATTTGTCTTGGACAATATCCACTTATACATACTCGTATTTGTTGTTATTATAATTTACTATAAGAGTCTAGAGATAGAGTCAAACAATGCGATTGATTATAGTACTAACTACAATTAAACAGGGTGCCAATGTCATTTTCTAGGCTGGTAAGATTACTTCTTTAATTATTTGTTGAGCTAGTCAGCGCAGCTTTTCTAGATTTTGCTGGCTAATCATTTGTAGTGTCAGCATTAGCAGAGTTATTGCAGCGTCTTTCTCAAACGTGTAACATTTCACTACGAACAAAAACCGAAGCAAAAACACCACAGAGCGCCCTAAATGTAATAAAAGGTTTTGGTCTTTCGTTCAAAATATTAGATACTGCGTTTCACTATACATCCTAAAGTTCATTTATAGTGATATTCCAGCTATGAAATATTTGGACAACACTAATCTGCGCATTTCGCACCTACACTGAGCGTGTCCATGTACTTGGTTAGTACCAAGAGTTCTTAAAGATATCAATATACACAATTCCACTAGTGCAGATGGTACACTTCTTCTGAAACAATGTTCTTCCACGCTGGCAAAGCAACATTTATCGAGCTCGTTCCTAAAACAGGTGAATATCTTCTCTCCTTCAGCAGACCGATTGCAGTTGCGTCCGTTCTTTCCAAGGTCTTTGAAACGCTGTTAAACCGTCAGCCCATGATATATCTCTATTCCAGTAAACTCAACGAGTGGCAGTTCGGTTTTCAAAGCAACAGGTCCATTGGTGATTTGATGACATGCCTACACAAATCTCGCGAAAGCAATATATTTGATATTTCGAAGTTATTCAGTAGCATTACGCCCATTCAAGCTTTCAACCGTAACACCCGTCTCGCTGTGAATGCTCATCAGTATACCCTCAAACCCATTTTCGGATGTACTCTAAAATATCGTGATTCGTTCCTAAAGGTGCGATCCGGATAACATCCTGACTATGGCGTAGAATTTGTCCTAAAGTGATCATCCTGTGTGATCGCCTGTCATCCGGCATGTCATTGAACCGGATGACATACCAGATGACACGATTTCTATGTCATCGAGATGATTGATTTGATTGACCGTGTGATCGCTTGTCATCGCTTTTGGTACCGGATGACCAAATTTTTTTGACAGCCGAATGACAAGGTCCCATGGATGGCATGACTTGATTTTCCACATTGTCATCTGACATCGGATGACACGTTTGCATCGTTGAAAAAGTTAAAAGTTAATTTTCGTTTTGTTTCTGTGTTATAAAATGGCGCCGTTACATAACACCATGTGACATAAGGCCATATTTTGAAATATGGACGGATTTGTAGCCCCTACCTGATCAAATCGGTGCCGTGAGATAACGCCAAGCGACATAAGGCCAATTAGGCTTCCACTGTATATCTGATTTTGTTCATCTGATTAATACAATATACCATATACCCTTCATTATTGTCTAGAAAGAGGATGACAATATTGCATTCAATGACTAACTAGTGTACTACACCCTGCGTAGCGGCGCCCTGAGCACCTACATGTGAGGCCGAAGGCTGTCCGGCGTATGAGTCGAAGAGACGCCCATAGTGTGAAATCCTTGTAACTGTAACTCTCAAGTGTCAGGCAGGCGCCTAAGGCGAGTCGGATGTATTTCAAGTTTGGGTGAGTGACTCGCTTCGCTCGATAACAGAATTTCACCCTTTTCTCCGCAGGGTTTAGCCGCTCACGTGACTTCGACGCTCCGCCAAGCGTAAGTCAACAACTGTCAGGCAGGCGCCTGTGGGGTGGGTGGCTAAATACTATATGGCCTTATGTCACGGCACCTTATAAAATGAGTGACAATGACGGTGAAGCCGATATTGAGGCCAAAAATAACACACCCACTGCTTCAAGAAAAAAAAAAGAGCAGAAAAATATTATTTTCCTGGGACCGTCAAACAGAGTCTGCTTTAATTGCAGCTGTTCAGTTAAATCCTGTCCTTTGGGATAGTGGGCGGTAGGATTACAAAACTCCGAACTCCAAAACTGATTCCTGGAAACAGGTGGCGGTCAATTTAAATATTGAGGGTGTTGACGATGTCGAGGCGCGTCTTAAATGGCAATCACTTCGTAGCCATTTTAAAGCCCATTTGGGAAATTTTCGATCCAGAAAATCAGGCCAAGGGACAGGCGAAATTGCGAAAGCATCGTGGCCTCATCTTAGTAAAATGGTGTTTTTGGAGTCTTCCGAAGTAACACAATCGTCGATGGTCCACTTTAGAATTGATAGGTAGATTTCCATCAAACAGCGCATCATCTGCTGCATCGTTTCCCCGAATTAATGGGCGATTGTTTAAGCTTTTGGTTTTTAATTGTAAAAAAAACACAGAAAAATAGCAAACGTGTATACAATTTTTATTTGAGTTGATAAATCAATGCTTGCCGTTTACTCTTTAAAGACTATTTCATGTATAGGGTTTTCCAATAAGGACTTGACAACTTTTTTTTTAAATAAAACCCAAACCATTTGAGATATTTCAAAAATTTTATTATCGGCTTGAAGTACGATCAAAACATTTATGAATGGAACTCGACTTCGTTCATATGGCCACCGCGGGCACGTTTGCAGCGGTCGATTCGTTGGACCCAATTTTCAACGACTCGGCCACACGTTTCGGCCGAAACGGCCGCTATTTCCCGTTCAATGTTGGCTGTGAGCTTTTCCAACGTCGTCGGCGTGTTGGCATAACTCAATGACTTAACGTAGCCCCACATAAAATAGTCAAGCGGCGTTAAATCGCACGAACGCGGCGGCCAATCAACTGGCCCATTTCTTGAGATAACACTTACATACTTACTCTTCAAATCGATTGTAGCGTGTGCTGTGTGGCTTGTGGCATCATCCTGTTGAAACCACATGTCGTCCAAGTCCATATCTTCCAATTCGGGCTAAAAATAATCGGTATCATGTCGCGATAACGCTGACCATTCACAGTAACGTGACGATCGGTATCGTCGACGAAAAAATATGGCCCAATAACGCCGCCGGCTTGCAAACCGCACCAAACAGTTATTTTTTGTGGATGAAGTGGTGATACATGAAGCACATGTGGATTTTCACCCGACCAATAACGCATATTTTGCTTATTGACGAACCCATTGAGCCAAAAATGAGCTTCGTCACTGAAGATGATTTTGCGGTGAAATTCATCATCTTGGCGTATTTTCTCCAGAACCCAATCGGAGAACGTACGTCGCTTCAAATAGTCCATCGGCTTCAATTCTTGAGTCAGCTTGATCTTGTATGGGTGTAAAGCAAGATCCTTACGCAAAATACATCATAATGTGGTCTGAGCGATGCCCAATTCTTGAGAACGCCGTGGAATTGACTGATTTGGATCGTTTGCTACGGAAGCCTGAACGGCAGCGATATTTTCGACACTTCGACCAACCCGTTATCTCACTGACACGGCGACATCACACAACGAATATGTAGACTCGAATTTTTCCACTAAACTTGTTATTGTCTGTCTACCAGGGCGAGAATTACGACCGAAAATTGGAGTTAACGCTCTTAAAGTTGCAGTCACCGACTCCGAATTTCGGTAGAAAATTTTTATAATTTGCAGACGTTGCTCGTTCGTGTACTTTACCATGATAAAAATTTTGTGTTTACTGAATAAATTGACAGTGACAGTTTGATGATTAGTGAAAGAGTGCGTTCACAAATTAAATTCAAAGTTGTCAAGCCCCTTTTGGAAAATCCTTTATATGTTGACTACGATTACGTTTTAAGTGCTCCTTACGGAGAGTCCAATTTTGAATCACTTTTTCGAGTATATTGGCTGGTATCTCGCTAATAACACTTTAATGTTGTCTTCCAAGGCTGCAATTGACGCTGGTTTATCGGCATAGGCGAGTGATTTGAAGTATCCCCATAAAAAATATTCCGAAGGCGTCAAATCACACGATCTAGCCGGCCAATTTACCGGTCCAAAACGAGGGATAAAGAAAGACACCATTACTCGTTATTAGCAAGATGCCAGTTTTTTGCGGTCTTTCGCAGAGTATATCGCTACAAACAGGTTACGATTCGAGTAAATATTGTCAGGTAAGGCGGTTTAGACATTCAAATTACTGGAGGTGATCGAGTATGGTATCACCATATCTTACTTAGAATGATGCTCATAGTTCTTAATGAGTGATTCGTAGAGTTAATTCTTGGTGTCGTTGTGGTAACGTGTTGACGAATTTAGCGTTTATTTAAATGTCGTTGGTACGTTTAGAACAAAAACTCGTACTTGTTTCGCTTCTCACCATTGATTGTCAACAATAAAACCAATTACAACCGAAATTGGTTGTTGTTTCATCGTAGTATGATAGCTTTGACTTTCCGTTCGAAAAACATGCCGTTTTTTTTAGTCTGTATGCTCTTTTTGGTTGTTGAAGTCAGTCATATTTGAGTTTTGTTAACTAATTTAAGATCTTCATACTTGCAACACTCTTTGGCGTTTTTAGATTTTCTTTGCTTTTCTTCGTTTAGTTTTTGTTTCAAATTTAGCTTCTATTTGTATTTTGTCAATGTTTTATTTTGCTCATCCCAGTAATCATACATAGTTCAATCGAATCAGAATCGAACAAATCTAATATCTGCTCTCGGTTTCAGGTATATCACCGCCACGTCTGCCTGCGAATGATTTAAAAAGTTTTGTTAATAATCCACCAATGGATGTAGTTTCAAAAATGAACATAGAACCTGGTTATGAAAGTTTGCCAGATCAATCGTCAGCAAATAATAGCGATCCTGGCTATGAAACTCTTGTGAAAACAGGCGAAAACCAATCCCAAAGAAAACCCACTTCTGATTACGATCCAAACTATGAAGTACTACATCCTACTAAGTACTGTACAACTGGCTCGGATGACGGATATGCAAAAGTTCTCGAAAAACCACGCATCGACGATGACGACATGGTCGATGGTTATAGCAAAGTTAAGGAGAGAAATAACATTGACGAAGACATCGCTGGATACAGTCGTATCGGAGAACCAAATATGGAAAACCACAATAAACTCCATGACTATGCAAGCATAGCTGAGGCACAAAAATGCAAAGAAAGCATCAGTTTAAGTTGTAGTTTTAACAATAATAAATATGAAATTGAATCAGAAATATACTCGAAAATCTCGCAACCACCCCCGCCTCCGCCTAACTCGTCTGACAGACTTCCAAATTCACCTTCAACAAGCCAAAGCAGTGCAGAACAAATGGGCATTATCAAAACTAATAGTGATACCTCGACGACGACACTCAGTAGCAGCAGTCATCAGATGCAATCAAGCAACTATGAATCATTGACAGGCAGTGATTCAGATCCCAATTACGAATCTGTACGATATCTCGATTTGGAAAACCCCTACGAGAGGTTACATACTGAATCGACTACAAATACCACGACCACCATCAGCTCAGACATGCCAGTGAGCACTCCATCCAGTATAGATGGCAAGCAATCCAATACAGACTCTAAACTTTTAAGTACTAGCGAAAGTGCTACACCCAGCGAAAATGGAGACGTAGATGATTACTTCCAGGTCTAGTTCTCAAATTGCGCAATTCATCACAATTTTCCTTATCCTAAGAACGTCATCAGAGGCAACTAAATACATAAACATACCTAAATACCTACCTACATACTAGTATATTAATTTAATTTTTAATTTTTTGTTTTGTTTTGTTTTGTTTGATTTTATTCTGTTCAACATAAAAATACAAATACATAAATAGTAAGCAAATACCATATATTAATCCAAAATCGAGGACTATTTCCAAGCGTAGCAGTTAGTAGCTCTTCGTCTTAAGCGGTTAAGTACGAGTAGATAATAAATGTGATTCCAAGCTTTCAATTCCGTAGGCAATTTTTTTGTGCATTTTAAGTATTCAAGTGTTTATTATGTTTTTATTTTCTTTGTTTTGTTTTTGTTGAAGAAATTTGTTTTTGTTCTTTATAATTTCTTTTTTATTTTTATTTTTTACAATACAGAATGGCGTTGCTATACAAAGTATTATTCACAAACTTTTAGTTTAAAGAAATGTTTCCTTTTGCGAGTACACATTCGTAGAGAAGAAAACAAAAAAAAGGGGAAACCATTGTCGTACATTAATTTAGGTACCTTATAAGTATGTAGCACAATGACCAACACACTATAACTACAACTACAACTATTTTGTTTATATTTTGAATTCTTTTTGTTTTCAAATGAACATTGCTGTAATATTTTATGCATTTTGCTTTTAAGCAAAACCAATTATTTAAGATGGTAGACATTAAGATAAAAAAAAACAAACCTTTTTATAATATATACGAATATATATATATGTATATTTAAATGTGTGTACTATATATTTATTTCTTTACAAGACTTGCATAGAAATAAAAATCTAATAATATCAAATCCAAACAAAATGGAATTTTAAATGTTTTTTTCTTCTCAGTGTACTTACAGAGGATGGGGAAATCTCAAGATACACCACTTCACTTAATTGAATATTTCTAACCTGCCCCTTCTGGGTAAACCACAGAGTACTATTATTATTTTGCGTGTGAAGTCATAACACTGACACGTAGATTTGGCTGTTGTAGAGTTTCAAGCACAAATAATTACTGCGAATTATAACCTTCCACTCTGAGTGAAGAAAAAACTCTCCGTCATATTTGGACTCCCACCCCCCTGGAGAGCAAATACCGAAACCAAACACACCTGAGTTTCAAACCACTACAAAACCTCCTTTCTACCTTTCCGCCCGCGCCCTGGCAACAGTAAAAGGGTATCTAACCCCTCAGGCGCGCGTAAATTGTAAAAAAAAAAATTATTATTATTGGCCCCGGGTATACCCCGAACAACTTTATGAAGCTTTTATTAACAAGCAAAAACTTAAAGCTAGGCTTAAAAACTAACAAAGGAGATGTTAAGGGAGTGGCATATTTAGCAGTGCTTTTTTTATTTCGTGTTTGCTGCTATTTAGGTCAAAGACTTCGGCGTAGTTATTCGTTATACACAACATTCTAGATATGGGTTCAAAGTGACCATAGTTGGTGCGGTGAGTTCGGATCAGGAAGAGTGGAACAGATCTTAGATTACGGAGATTGGGAGTGAATGAAATATTTTGCGTTATTCTCGGGCAGTCTATGTTTCCAGTCAGTAACTGGTGGACAAAAAGTACATCAGCGACTTCACGACGTTTTTTTAGGGTATGCAAGCTAATTAGTTTCAGCCTATTTTCGTATGGAGGTAATCTATATGGATCGGCCCAAATAGTCTAAGATCCGGCATAAGAAATATATCCCCCCACTGTTATTCAATGATGAAAGAGATTATCTGGTAGATAATACTTAAAAACCTTGGCTACTTGCACGACAAACCCAACTCCGTTTGCATTGATGGCATAACCAAAACCAACATTATGGCTTCAATTCAACGAGAAGGTCTTTCAATTAAGTCAGCGGAATTAATGCAAATTTTCGTTCGCTACCATGAGAATTTCGACATCTCTTCCAACGAAGTTCATAATGATCTTTCTACGCTGTCTTTGCATGTCAGCTCCTAACGTCTTTCCCATTTGCAAAGAACTTGTTCAAATTTTAAAAACTATTACATTTCCTAACAAACAGAATTCTGTATCCTCCAGTCCAGTCAATGCCTGTCCATTTACTACCAAAATGTAAGAGCTTTGCGCTCTAAACTCCCCTCGGTATATCTCAATTCTCAAAAGTTTCCCTATGACCTAATTGCTCTTACTGAAACAAAGAAACAAATCTAATTCCAGACATTAAAAACCATGAACTGTTTCTTCCAAATTTCAAAGTTTTTCGAAAAGATGCATTTGAAAGAGCTGATAATCCTTATGGTCGAGGTGTTTTATTAGCAATCCGGAACTGCTTTCACGCAACTCCTGTCGATATTCCCCACACTGACAACTTTGAGTTACGCTCCCCAAACGCTGTCTTTACGTACTTTTTTGCTACATTCACCCATCTCAACCAATTGAGTCTTATCAACCTTTAGTTCACGCAGTTGATTTTTTGACTGATGATGCACAACCTGAAGATTGCATTGTTCTAGTAGGAGATTTCAACCTCCCTCATCTTATATGGCAGCCTTCCGATGATTCGTCTCATTTTGTCTCTCTTAATTCGACCTCTGAAATAGAAATATTGATGGTGGACTACCTACACCAGATTAGTGAATCTTCTGCCGACCCAAAAACCATTGCATATTTCTTTGCCTCTCATTTTAACAAATCCTTTTCTAAGCAAACAGTTGAACCCGATCCTAGTTACTTTAGCTATATGAGACGTCATCCATTTCACTAAATATAACAACAACTTTGGTATCTGAAAACATTACCAAACTTAAAGATGATTTTTCGTCCGGCCCTGATGGCCTTCCGGCTATTGTAATAAAAGAGTGTGTTACCCATCTCGGTCCTCCCCTTGTTGCCCTATTTAACTTGTCTGTCTCAACAGGTACTTTCCTTTCCTATGGAAGGAATCTTACATCATCCCTATTCATAAAAAGGAAGTAAGGCCAAAGTCGATAATTATAGGCCCATAGTAAAACTCTCTTGCATACCCAAACTTTTTGAAAGCATAGTCTATCAACAACTGCTTCCGTACTATAGGCCAACTATCTGCACAAATAAGCACGGCTTCATGAAAGGTAAATTAAGGACCATTAACCTAACAGAGTTCGTCTCTTGGACGCTTCATGCTTTAGAAGACGGTGATGAAGTTGATTCAATTTCCAGTGAGCATTTGATAAAATTTCTCACCAACTTATCATTTTTAAACTAAAAAAAACTTGACTTTTCCCCTCATTTTGTGGCATGGACCAAATCCGATCCGAGGGTCATCTTCAGATCTTCAATATCCAACCCCATTAAAGCAACATCTGATGTCCCTCAGGGTAATCAGCTTGGACCAATCATCTTTATCCTAACAATTAACGATATAAATCTCATTTTAACGAAATCTAATCTTTCTATTTTCGCTGATGACATGAGAAATTCCAAAGTCATCTCATTGCCTTCTGACTCCCATTGCCTGCAAGATGACTTGAATAAGTTTTCGGTATGGTGCAAGCAAAACATTTTAGATGTCAAGCGATAACCTATTCCCGCAAATGCCTACCTCGCCCTCCAAGAAACTACTTTATTTGCGATGAGCCTATTCCTTCCACTATCCAAGTACGGGATATAGGAATAATTTGTGACAGAGAATTGAATTTCGACTCATATATTGACAGCATTATAAATAAAGCTAACTTTGCACTTGGCTTTATCAAACGCAGGTCAAAAGAATTTTATAACCTTCAGGTTACAAAGTACAGCATCACCCAAAGGCTAACAAACTGGATGGTATCGTCTGAACACTCCTTTTCAGACCATAGATATATCCAATTCAGTCTGAGTGATGCTCCCCCCAGCCAACCAGCTTTCCGGAACTACCGGAAAACTGATTGGTCAAAATACAGAGGAATACTGTCAAAAATGTTATCCTCTGAACTATCAAGCCCCCCGCGTGACACCAATGAGCTTGACATGAAAGTCAGGGAATTTACTCAGGCTCTCAATAAGGCTATGGCTGCTTCCTGCCCTCTTATTCAACCAAGAGGCAAGAATAAGCCACATTGGTGGACATCGGTACTGGGACTGCTCAGAAACGCCTGCAGAAAACTTTTCAACGCAGCAAAAAGTACAAGAAAAGTGACCGACTGGGACTCATATAAAGAATCCCTCAAATTATACAAAAAAGAACTGAGGAAGGCAAAGCGACAATCCTGGAGGTCATTCTGTGACAAAATTACAGAAACCTCTGAGGCATCGTGGCTTAGAAAAATCCTCTCCACAAATTCTATGATGCCCAGCTGTTTGAAAAAAACCGATGGCTCTTGGACAACCTCAAGTGATGAATCACTCAACCTGCTTCTGGACACCCACTTTCCAGGTAGCTCCCAACTCGCGGCCAGTAGCAGCCCAAACAGGCCTACTGCAACCGTGACCAAAATTCATGGTCCGATTACGAGAGACAAACTGCTCTGGGCGATGCATGGCTTCAAACCATACAAGTCTGCTGGTCCGGACGGTATTATACCTGCCGAGCTACAGAGGTCCTCAGATATTATTCTATCAGTGTTGGAAAATATTATGAGGAGCTGTGTAGAACTTATCCACATTCCACTGTTATGGAGAGAAGTCAATGTAGTATTCATTCCCAAAGCTGGAAAATGTTTTCATAGGACCTCAGACCTATAAGTCTATCATCATTCCTTCTGAAAACTTTAGAACGACTGATTGATATTCATATTCGAGCTAAAGTTGATCCAAGACTTCCGTCTACGGCTCAACATGCCTACTGTAAAGGAAAGTCGGTGGAAACGGCTTTGCACTCTCTAGAGGGCGCCTTTAACAACGTCAACACATCCGCAATCACGACTGCGCTGTCAACTCTGCAGGTAGACGGCTCACTTGGGGAGCTGATCAGTCTAATGCTAAAAAGCAGGATAATCAACTCCAAACTGGGTGAGACTTCTGCTAAAAGATATGTCAGTAGAGGTACGCCGCAAGGCGTTGTCCTCTCTCCCCTTCTCTGGAACTTAGTAGTTAACGAACTACTGATATACCTGGAAGCGGGTAGTAGCAGAGTGATTGCCTATGCGGATGACGTTGCCATAGCCGTCTCAGGAAAACATCTAAATACCATTAAAGAACTCCTCCAAGTAAATCTCAACAGATTAATCCGCTGGGCAGATCGCGGTGGATTGGGAATAAACCCCCATAAAACTGATCTTGTCCTCTTTTCTAGGAAATATAAAATTCCAATCATAGACCCTCCATCAATAAACGGTACCAGTTTAGTTTTCTCCGATACAGCAAAATATCTGGGTCTGATTTTTGATAGCAAACTAAACTGGAAACCTAACATTCAAGAAAGAGTCAATAAAGCTACAATAGCTTTATTCTCTTGCAAAAAAACCATTGGGAACAAATGGGGCCTTCAACCTCGCATAACCCACTGGCTATACATCTCGGTCATAAGACCGATACTTACTTACGGGGTGGTTGTCTGGTGGACGGCCTTGGAAAATGCAATCAACCGCATTAAACTAAGCAGAGTCCAAAGAACAGCATGTCTATGCACAAGCGGAGCCTTGCGGTCTACCCCCTCTGCGGCATTAGATATTCTGCTTCACTTGACACCCCTCGACATTTTTAGCAAGTAAGTAGCTGCGACTGCAGCTATTCGCCTTAAAGCGACTAAACAGTGGACAAATAATTCATTTGGCCACGCCAATATTCTTAATACATTAGGAATCCTCACAGAGAACATCGATTACACCATACCTAAACTTTGGTTTGACAAAAACTTCCATGTAAGCTTCGCCTCTAGATCATTCTGGGAGGAGGATGCTTTCATGGAGGACAAGTCAATCCATCTCTACACAGATGTATCTAAAACCGATAGCGGAGTTGGTGGCGGTGTTTTCTCAGATAAGCTAAATCTAAGCCTCTCTTTCCGCCTTCCAAATCACTGTAGCGTGTTCCAGGCGGAAATTTTGGCGATAAAAGAAGCTCTGTCCTGGCTGAAGAAAAACGTGAATCTGCAAAGGATATCCGCATATTTTCGGATAGTCAGGCCGCTATCAAGTCCTTGGACTCGGTCTCATTATATTCTAAAACCGCCCTTGAATACCGATCATCTCTCATGGAAATGGCAGAGCAGTTCAACATTCACCTTTGTTGGGTGGCGGGCCACAGAGACATTCCAGGGAACTGCAAGCCGATGAACTCGCCAAAATTGGAACCACTCTACCTATCCTACCGGACAAAGGTAGTATAGGTATACCAATCGCTACGTGCAAACTAACACTAAAGCTAGATGCCAATAAAAGAACAGACCTTAGGTGGACTGCTGGACAAACATGTCTAGCGACCAAACAGATCTGGCCAAAGCTGGATCTGAATCGCTCTAAGTGTCTGATCCTTTTAGATAGGAAACATCTCAGCGTCATAATAGGTGTCATTACTGGACACTGCCTCATAGGCAAGCACGCAAAAAGGCTTGGCGCTTTTACTAATGATTTCTGTAGAAGCTGCATGGACGAGGAAGAGGAGGAGACAATCCCCCACCTACTCTGCACATGCCCAGCTCTCTCCCAGAGAAGGAAGCTTCATCTAGGAGCTTTCTTCTACAACGACCTAAACGATCTAGAAAAAATAGACGTTAACTGTATCCTACGCTTTATTATAAGCTCAATCTGGTTCCAGTAGTAAGAATATCATAGATCCACGTGGCATCTCAATGGGCCAATAGGCCTAAGTGGGTTGGTATTTCCGACAGCCACTCTTACCTAACCTAACCTAGGTTACAAAGTCCATGTACATTACTATTGTAAGGCCTCTTCTCGAATATTTCAGACAAGTTTTCTTATCCTATAAACAAATCCACATTCAAAGAATTGAAGCAGTCCAACGGAGGTTTATCCGTTTCGCACTTCGTATGCTACTTTTAGTGCGAGGTCCGGCATAAGAAATATATACCCTCATCTGTTATTCAATGATGAAAGAGATTATCTGGTAGATAATACTTAAAAAAACAAAAAAAAGGAGTTGCCTAGCTAAATTGCATTCCAATGCTGTTAAATAAAATAAATTATAATTAATTTTTGTTGGTTAACTTCCCCATTTGTTATTCATAAGAATCGAGCTTTAGCTGAGAGAATATGACACAAGGAATTGGAAAAATATAGGTTGCCTACATGTTTCTCAGTACAACTATGAAGTTGCCAAGTGTAAACAGGAGAGCAATTGTTGTTAATTGACACCCGGAACGAAAATTCTTGCGGAAATTTTTTGTACTATATCCACTATATAAATTTCTGACAGATCGTTGGCTCGAGCAAATTCGTATGAAAAGTGAAAATTCGGTACGGAATAATATTATTAATTTTGTTAAAGAAATTTTTGTTTTCAAATACGTGTTGGCTTAAAATGTTGAGAAAAGATACACGAGTTTCGAAATAAGTGCTTGTGAAGTGTTTAGATGGGATAGTTTAAATAGAATCGTGCTTTAAAAAATGTAAACAAAGCATTTGTTAAACGCGAAGAAACTGATTTTCTTGTTATTTCTTTATTCAATATTAAGTTCGTAGTGAATAATATAAAGTGTTTATTTAATATATTGTTACACAAGTCAATAAAGACAGTGAAATGCAACTTAAAGTTTTCATAGATGGAATCCTATTAATGTTACAGCAATATTATTTCAAGGGGAATGTTTCCGTTGGTGAAACTGAAAAGTTGGTGCAAATTGGTTTGGTTTTTAAGTTATAATTGAAGCAGGATCAAGTGCAAGAGAGTAATTGCAACCAGCTTTCAGTATTCTTTCACTTTCACCAAACGAAATAGTCCTTTTAAAATATTCTGCTATGAGTATATGCATGAACATACACATGTGTAGTATTCCAACTATGCGAATTTTCAGCAGCATTTCACTATTTTATTGATTTGTTTAACCATATTGTGATAACCACTTAAATGTGAGCAGCGACATCTAGCAGAAAATGTCGAAGACCAGAAGATTTCGATACTGGAATAACAAAGTCTCGACTGGAGAGTGGAATCGAATTTTCTAGCAAATTGGAAATTGTATGGGACGCTGGATGGCGAGGATTGTTCTCGAAGTATGTCATTCGAGTATAAATACCAGCATCCCAAAGGTATGCAAATCAGTTCTAAAGTGTAATTTGAAGTGTTAATTAGGAGAAGTGATTAAGTGGTTTAAGTAAAAGATAAGAAAAGTATAAGTGGTTGAGAAATTGAATTGTACTGAGAGAAAGAATTAAATAGTGAATTGTAACTGTACTGAATAAAGGGATTTGTATTGAAAAGAATAAGTTCTATCATTTGTACCCACACAAACATATTACAATATATTTAACAAAAAGACACTATATTACACAGTATTCACTAAATATTTAATAGAAAAGTAACAACACAACAATTTGTTCGTGCTTCACAAGTGCTTTGTTTACATTTTTTAAAGCACGATTCTATTCAAATTAACCCATCTACACACTTCACAAGCACTTATTTCGAAACTCGCGTATTTTTTCTCGACATTTCAACTTTATTCCGATCAGACAAAAATAAATTCTTTAACTAATTTATTTATTTTGTTCCACACCGCAATTAAACTTTACATATGATTTTGCTCCCAGCCAAAATCTGTCCAGTCGTGGAGGTACAAAAAATGCCACCAAGGGGCGCTGAAAGCACTTTACCGGGTGTCAATTTGATAATTTTTTTATGCAACTAAAAGGTTATTTTTTTACCTACTCAACGATATAAGGTTGTCTTAAGAAAAGGTTGTCCCATCCATGGTTCCCTAGATTTTAGATGTTAAGTTTTCAGCAAAGAAATCATCGGTAATAATAAAGTAACACTTGGCTGAAAAGTCCGTACCGTTTCTAAGAGAGGGCACCACTTGAATTAAATCCATACCATTTTCAATTAGTACCAACCTTCAAAAGATACGTGTATAAATTTGACAGCTGTCGGACGATTAGTTCTCAAGATATAGCGTTGTGAATGAAGCAACTTTTGTTATTGTGAAAAAAACTGGATTCAAAGCAATTTCGTGTGTTGATTTATCATTGCTTTTTGATGGGAAAAAATGCAGCCGATGCAAAGAAATGGCTTGATAAGTGTTACCCGGACTCTGAATGGCCGAACGAACCATTCGCAAGTGGATTGAAAAATTTAAAAGTGGTCATACAAGCACCGAAGATGATGCACGAAGTGGACGTCCAAAAGAAGCTGTTTCAGATGAAAACATCAAAAAAGTCCACAAAATGATTAAGAATAACCCGTAAAGTGAAGTTGATAGAGATAGTTGAGGCTCTGAAGATATCAAAAGAGCGTGTTGGATATATCATACACGAATATTTGGACATGCGAAAGCTCTGTTCAAAGTGGGTACTGCGTTTGCTCACAGTCGACCAAAAATAACAACGTGTTGATGATTCAGAGGAGTGTTTAAAGCTGTTCAACCGCAATAAAACCGAATTTTTGCGTCGGCATGTGACAATGGATGAAACTTGGCTCCATCACTTCACACCAGAGTCAAGTCGGCAGTCAGGTGAGTGGCGAGCAGGCGACGAACCTCGTCCAAAACAACCAAGAACTCAACAGTCGGCTGGCAAGGTTATGGCATCCGTATTTTGGGATGCACATGGAATAATTTTCATCGACTTTCTCCGAAAGGGGCAGACTATCAACAGCGACTATTACATTGGAGTCGTTGGAGCGTTTGAAGGATGAAATCGCAAAAAAACGGCCGCATTTGAAGAAAAAGAAAGTGATGTTTCATCAAGACAATGCACCGTGTCACAAGTCGATGAAAACGATGGCAAAATTGAATGAATTCGGCTACGAATTGCTTCCCCACCCAAATTTGTATTCTCCAGATTTAGCCCCCAGCGACTATTTCCTGTTCGCAGACCTCAAAAGAATGCTCGCCGGAAAGAGATCTACGACCGAAGAAGAAGTAATCGCCGAAACAGAGGCCTATTTTGAGGCTAAACCGAAATCGTACTACAAAACTGGTATCGAAAGATTGAAAAATCGTTTCAATCAGTGTATCGCCTACGAAGGCAACTATATTGATAAATAAAGTTGAATTTTGCAAAAATTTTGTGTTTTACTATAAAACGGCACGGATTTTTCAGCCCATGTTTTACGTCACGCAACTATTCTTCCGATACGAGTATAAGACTCTGTTGTTGAAGTTCGCAGAGGACAAGAAACTCTCTGAAAATGTTGTACTTTATAGGAGTGAATACCTGGAAGAAAAATATCTAAAGCTTTCGGTGACCGCCTCACTATTGAAAGATTTACCGGACCGTATAATAAAAATATTATATACCACAATAATATGGACGTATCGACATTTGAAAATTAAGCAATAAAACTAGAAACAGAAGCGGATGCCAGATTTCAAGAAGTAGCGTATAATTTGAAGCATTGTGTTAAAAATATTCCCTGTCGAAAGCTACCTAGTCGTTTAACCATAGATGATGTGATAAAGGGAGAATGCTAGATTCCAGAGCAACTATACGAATTTATGTACCAATTGATCGGAGGACCAGGCATTTCTCGCGATGTATCAGGTCAGACCACTGTTAAAATTAAGTCATTATGTACTGTCATAATTTACATCATAACAAAGGGTCGAATTAAACCTGCTAAAAACCTAGATCTTTGATTGGCTTTGAAGTCTCTAACTAATTCACGACAAGTTCTCACAATATGGCCATACAATAGGGTATAACTTGGCTGAAGAATTAGAGACGGAAATGGCTAACACAGCAGTTGAACAAGATAAAGTCATACCATCCGGCATCGATGCAGTTCATGGGCGAAGCATGCACGTAGCGTTTGATCACTTTGATCGCTTTGTCGACACAACGTCCGGAAAAGACACCATGCATGACACCGTTGGAATAATTTCCCAATTTTCTATAGCTGACATTGAAGTTTTAGATAATAAACTTCAATGCTACGACGTCGTTAACACTTCAACATCATGACGAAGTTGATGAATTTAGACTACAAGTACCATCATGAAAAAGACGACGCTTCAATCAAATTTCAAGAGAGGTCCGACCATACTATCCATATTAGATTTACAATGGATGATGTCTTTGGCAAGGCTTGACTCAGTTCCCGTGTGGTATAATTGCACGGTTATGACCGATAGTAGCAACATTCAAACCGTTCATTATTTGTCGCCAAGCAATTCTTCGCCAACGTCTTATGCTATAGTAAATGAAACGCTCATCATACTCGTAGCAAATGAAATTGCTGAAAAGTGCAATGATAAATTAATTATTGTCACGTACGACTTAGTCATATCTAAAATGGAGATGAAAAGCCGAAATTTGACAATATATTCATTAATTTAGGGGCATTTCACGCTCAGATGGCATTCTTCAAAGCTGTTGGTAAATATATAGATTGCAGCCGATCAGCGGACGTTTTGGTGCAGGCAGATGTCTTAGCAGGAGGTTCAACAATAGATAGTAAGCACTTTAATCGCTGCAAACGTCTACATCCATTGACTTCAGCTGCGTTACAAATACTTCACTTCGAGCAGTATTTATACATACCCATCACTCAAATCTTGAGATATTAGAATCACCTTTTACAGATTTAGGATCAAATTTTAGGTTTCGTTGGGCACCGTATTGACTTACCTGATTTACTACGGAAAATCGTAGATGGATACAAAGAATATTGCAAAACAAACTTTGGATGGTGAACATGGGAATACGGCTCAATATTATCTCCAGTACTGTGAGTTCATCAATTTGTTTCTTCGGTTTTCAAGAAGCATCCGTAGCAGTGATTTTCAGTTGTACATAGACTCTATTTACAACATGTCCGATTTGTTCTTCTCATTGAACAAGCCAAATTATGCCAGGTAGTCCATTATGTACGTAAGCAATCTTATGAAGGCGCGGAGTAGCAATCCGCTTGTGGTATCTGAATTTAGCCGAGGAGCATTTGGTATCCGCCGTACCAAATCTGGTATCTCCAGATCACCTGTTGACTTAACATGAGAGCAGGCTATTAATGCTGATGCCTCTAATTGAATTGAATTGAAGGGCATAACACCTACAGCAATTTGACCCGGTAAACCAATGTCAGAATTTTCCCTTCGCAGCCTTGCTTAGTATCGTCGGTGTTTGCGTTTTCTGTGTTTGTCTGTGATTATAGGATACTAGGGAATTCAGGGTAGATGTAGCCAATATACGCGGGCTAAAAAGTAATCACTTTTCTGCGTACGTCCACGTCTGTAAGTACAGACCAACTGTTTTGGCACTTAGTGAAACACAGGTAGATCCCCGCCCACACCTCTCAGATCATTCTGATCTGAAGCTACCTGGCTACGAACAAGTGCCATTATTCTTCTCTCACCGCGGTCTCGCCATTTATGTGCGTAGTGATGTAGCTTACTAAACTCCACCACAATGTGATCCACGTTCCAATCCGGAATTCAACCTCATGTGGTTAAAATTCCATCTCCGTAAGCAAATTATACACTACTGCTTTATTTATACAAGCCCCAAACTGGACAGCAATTCGAATTTTAACGAGTTTGATGTGCTGTCTGACTCCATTCAAACAATCGTATCCCTGTATCCTCATACTGAAATCGTTATTACGGGCGACTTCAATATACACAATTCTGGGTGGCTTCGACATTCTGGACAGACAACACCCGAAGGACGGTGTGTTGAGATCCTCGCTGCGGAAAACAACTTAACAGAGCTTGTAAATGAGCCCACGCGAATACCAAGCGTTGATAGTCATACCGCCAACACCCTGGACTTGTTTTAAACTTCTCATCCTGGTAAGTACACCGTTGATGTGCTCTCCCCTCTAGGATCGTCGGACCACTATGTTATATCAGCTAATTTTTCGTATATCGACTACACAGTTAGAGAAAAGATTCCTAAAAGAACCGTATGCCAATACGAGAAAGCCAACTGGAGCGGACTTAACAGCTTCCTTAGGAATTTTAACTGGTCGTTATGTTTCCTCGATAACGACGTGGATGCCGCTGCTAATATGATTACAGACACCATTCTCTTTGGAATGAGATCCTTTATTCCTCATCGGATAAAAAGTATCAAACCAAAAGAAAAGGCATGGTACGACTCGAGCTGTAAAGAGGCCGACAGGGTTAGAGAAATATTTTTTCGGTCCTTCAAGACCAACCCGACAGAGAAAAACCGAAAAAAGTTCAAACGAGCCAGAAATGACTGCAACACCTTTCTTAAGCCTGTGAAATTCCAATACGACAAATAACTGAGGCAAAAAATACTGCAATGTCCCAAAGGCAGTAAAAATTGTTGATCGTTCGTCAAAAACATTAGAAATTCCGCCTCATCCTCCATCCCAACGCTCATTTACAATGACATTCCAGCTATCAGCTCTTTGGACAAGGCCAATCTGCTTGCTGCACACTTTGCGGCCAGCTCAACACTCCCAGATTGTGCTTTGTCTCCGCCTACACTTGAGTGTGTCGAATCTTCAATGGGACGAATCTACTTTCGCACTCGTGTAGTATCAATACATAAATAGTAGCATACATAAATCCGCTGGTCCAGATGGTATACCTCCCCTTCTTCTGAAAAGATGTTCTTACACGCTGGCAAAACCACTGCGTAAGCTTTTTCATCAATCCTACTCTTTAGGACTTTTTTTTTTTTTTTTTTTTTTAATGCATTTTATTTCTATAACTTAAATTACACTTATATGCTAAACAAAAAACGCTTAAAAATTAGCTTAATTAACTTAAAAAATAATCTTATTGTAACTTACTGGCCCCATGCGGGCACTCTAAATTAAACATAATACTTAATCTATGTCTTTCGACGTAACTTACAGTCTAATTTTATTTTTATTTTAACATTTATTAGAACTAAGAAAATGAAAGAAAAACTTAGTGTCTGGACTTTTTTTTTTTATCTATAAAAACTTAAAACTAAAACCTTATAGACTAACTAAAAATAAATCCTAAACTACTTAACCTACTTACGTCTAATACATACACATACATACATATATATATATATATATACATAATACCTATATACGTAATATATAAGCATATGTATACATACATTTTTTTTTTTTTGTGTTTTTGTATATTTTTTTTCTTAACACCTAACTTAAACCTACCTAGAACTATGTAAGCCGGCCATGGCTAAAAAAAAAAAAAAAAATTGGCTGGCCCACCTTGCTTCACGTGAAGCTAATTATCATTGGAGGAGTTCGACGACGAAGCATCCTCCCTTTCAACAAGCCACCAAAATTGTTGGTGCTGCTGAGCAACATCCCTCATGTCGCGACTCCCTACCGCCCTACTGAACCGGAGACGCTCTGCACTGCCATGTGCGACGTCTCTGTCGTAGTTGAGTCGGCTGTCCGCAGCTGTTCGAACGACGTGGAAGATTAGCGGCACCGCCAATCTGTCCTGGATCAGACCTTTGCTATCTAGGTAGAGGAACGCTTCTGGAGGAATAAAGCCGTCAAAGCGAACTCTCTCGTGATACATATAATTGGGGTAGTAAGCCCCGGAGATCAGGTTGTTCGATGAGGTCATTGCTCTAGCAACGTGCCTTCGAGTCAACTTAATGACGAAATTGTCCACTCTTATTAGGTTCGCCCTATTGTATAAGACCTCATTGGGATATAATTTTATGTACTGAGACTCTGGTGTTCTGTATAAGCGAAGACAAGTCCTAAGACAAGCCCTCTCAAACACCCGAATCTTTTCCAATAAACTTGCTCTCACGTTGAACCACACGGGACATCCAAATACAAGCATGGGCCTGATAAGGGCCATGTAGCAGATTACCTTCACCCTCGCGTCGAGTTGGCTGTTATAAAACAGTCTCTTTGTAAGGGCAAAAGCACCTTTGGCTCTGGCCAGAGCAACATCTATATGTTTGTTAAAATACAGAAATTGATCTAGCCAGATCCCAAGGTATCTGACTACATTTCGACAAGCAAGTGGCTGCCCTTGCTGTCCCACGATCGAGAACTTTCGCCAATTCTTTCTGGTATCCCTAGAGGCCCCAGACAAAGGCGTCCTAAACAGAATGATTTCCGACTTCTGAAAGTTGATTTTCAACTTCCAGTCATCGCAATATCGCTTAATTTTGTCGAAGTCACGCTGCAAAAGCATATTAATGACCTCAATCTTTGGACCTGATCTGTACGCGATTATGTCGTCTGCGTACGCTATGGCATGGTGAAGTGAACCTATCAGATCACTCGTGTAAATGTTGAATAGGATCGGCGAATTTACCGCACCTTGTTGCAGACCGTTTTTAATGTTAAAAGTTCCAGCAGAAGTCGCATCGCCATTCTTCACGATGAACTGTCTACTGGAGAGCATATCGAAGAGAATATACAGAAGTGGTTTACTAATGCCCAACCTGTCCAGCTTGAAAAAGAGTCCTTCTAACCATACGGTATCGAAGGCCTTCTCCAAGTCAATCAGGCAGGCACCAGTGCACTGGTTCTTGCTTTTATTCCATTGGATATCAGAAACCAGTTTCGACGCAGCATGAATGATGTCATGCCCCGCCTTGAAACCGAATTGATTATCCGGAACTATATGTTTGTCCTCGACCCACTTAGTCAGGACTCTATTGATAACCTTTTCGAACACCTTACTGATGTTTGGAAGAAGACTGATCGAGCGGAGATTCGCCGGATTGGAAGTGTCTTTATCCCTTTTGGGGATGGGATGTACCACCGCAGTTTTCCAATGCGCTGGATAATGTGCATTATTCATTGCATTATTAAACAGGGTGGTATAAATGTTTACCGCTTCTAGAGGGAGATGTCGAAGCACAATGTTCGGTATTTCATCGGTTCCCACTGATTTCTTACTTCTAAGCGATTCGAAGATCGTTTGGAGCTCTTCCTTCGAAATGAACGGGGGTAGTGCCCTATCGTTGGTGATGACATTATTTGCCATATTCTCGTCACTGAACTGGGTGAAACCCGAGCTCTCGAATCGCCAATTCACAATTTCATTTCGAAGGTAGAAATTGTGCACAAGGACTCGATTCTCCAGATCGTGGTTCGGGCCAATGATAACATTCGCCTTGTACACTTCCTGGAAAGTCGCTCCTATAGCCTCTACCTGCTCTTGCGGATCCTCGATCACAAAGAAGTTGTCATCATCAACAGCCTCATTTGGATCTATGCCCGCTGCTACCAGTATTTGTTCGTTGTTCGTCGTTCGGGCGATTTTAAGACAAGGAAGGTCGTTGTGATCTTTCCTCCGAAATAGTTTATTTATTTGCGGGAACATATTCGGGTTGCTGGTGTTTACAGCCCGAATTTTACTGTTCCAATACAAATTTACGGATGCTCTGTAATTTTCTTTTATTAATGTTTGGAGGTTTTTAATCGACGACTTCAGTGTCATGATCTCCGGGTTATGTCTGTCAGTAAACTGTCTGTACAAGGTTTTTAGTCTTGACAGCAGTCTACTTTTATGTCGGTGCAGTGCGTCAATAGTTGCGTTGCGGAATAGGTCTTCTTCGTCAGTGTGTCGGTACCGAGGTATCGTTATGTCCATTGTTCGTTTGATTGTCTCGTCAATTAGTCTTAGATACCTGTCAATCTCCTCGTTTGACAGATTTCTGTTGGACGGTGGGTAGAGCGAATTCGAGGAGAGTGCTCTAGTCAGTGTTCTGGTGAAGTGTGTCCAACGCACCCTACTATAATTGTAGGAATGCCTTTGGACAAACTCATCCAATTCCGCAATTTCGTTGGGAACAGTTATTTCGGTGCTGAGACCGCAATGGTCACTGTCATACACGAAAGTGCGTAGACAGTTTGTAGTTTGTTGGTTAGTACATGTCAGTTGTATTCGTGAGTCGAACAGCAAAAGATCCAAATAAGACCCGTGTCTGGGAAACGACGGACTATCCGTCGCCTTAAGCCCGAGTCGATACATCATACTGTGTTGACCCCACCAATTGAATAGTAGGTTCCCTCTAGTATTTGGTGTATTATTTCCCCAATCACTATGTTTGGCGTTGAAATCTCCGCCGATAATAAAATAGTTGTCTTCCAATTCCAGCCTCAGGAATCGAAAAAGTGTCTCGAGCTCTGAGATAAATATTGTGGATTGAGTAGCCTTAGGTGCATAGACAGACACCATGTACAACCGCTTTCCACTACGGAGAGGGATATACACGATGCATGCTTCCAGCACCTGGAACCTACGTACTACACGACTGTATACTCTTTTAAAATGTATACCTTTTCGTACGAGAATTGCAACGCCACCTCCCTGAATGGAGTTGGGTCGGTTTCTCCGTACTATTTTGTATCTTCTGTGCCTCATTTTGTGTCTCTTAGTAAGCTTAGTTTCGCTAACCAAAAGAACATCAGGGGCTTGGTCTTTAAGCAACTTAAATAGTGCGGCTCGTCGTTCGAACCTTATCAGTGAATTCACATTCACAGCAAGGACCTTCAGGGTTTGCTCCGCCACGAACGTACCCATTACGGCAAAAGGTGCGTTAGGCCAGGCAGCAGAGCGTATACTTGATCCACCCGCGCGGTCTGTATGACGTTGTAGCTGAGCCATCTGCCCCTGGATAGAGAGCAAGATAGCTAGCATGTCAGGTACTGGTTCCGGTGCTCTGGGCGCTGGGGCCTGAGAAGCAACCTTCACTTGCTGTACCGTATTTCCCCTACCTGCCGCCATTTGGGCGTAGGTAACATGGGGAGTAACGGCTGGAGTTTGCAAATGCACGGGTGGACGTTTCACTTCCACTTTCTGCTGCCGGGCCAGATTTATTCTTTTGATGTACTGGAATTTGGGACAACCCCGATAATTTGCGGTGTGTCCCGTGTTCCTACATAAAGCACAAGAGAGTTGGCTTTTTTCAGACGTTCCGTCCTTACCCAGAGCGCATTCCTCGGACTTGTGGTTCTTTCCGCACTTCACGCATCGAGGCTGCATTTCGCAGTTCGACGCGGCGTGCCCGAATCTTTGGCAGCGAACACATTGTAAAATGTTTTCGCTCCTCTTTAATTTCTCCCAGTGGACAACCTGGTAGTCTAGGACTTTAATACTCCTTAGACCATCCAGATTGCTGGTGGGACTTAGCTGGACCAGAAAAATCGGCAGTTGCCGCTTCTCCCTTTTGGCTCTGGCTGTGGTGAAAGGCTTGACCCCCACGAATTGGAGCCCTTCGCACTTCTTCTCTTTCAGCAGTGCAAGGAGCTCCACCGGATCAGTCGACGGTTCTAATCCCCTAAGCAGCATTGTTTGCAGCTTGTCCCCCTTCGGGGTGTAGGAGAAGAACTCCGTCGTCGAATCCTTCAGTAATTTTTTTATTGTATAATAGCGCTCCACTGTGTTACAGTGGATCGCATGCCTATCTAGTGACAATCGTTTTATAAAAAAGTTGTTGCCTATGGCCGACTTACAGAGATCAATAGTGTCCTTTAACTCCAGTTTAAAAGTGTTGATTGGTGGCACTTTTTGCTTGGTGGCTTTCTGCTCTTGCTGTTGTTGTCTCTGCTGCTGTTGCTTTTGCTGATGTAGTTGTTGGTTCTGTTGTTGTTGTTGCTTCTGTTTCAGATTCTGTTGTTGTTGTGGCGGCTGCGTATGCTTTTCTTCTTGATGTGTTTGTGTCTTCTGTTTTGGCTGATGTTTTTGTTTTATTTTGTCCGTTTGTAATTTTAACTGTTGCTGGCTTGCAACCTTTTGCTGTTGTTGTTGTTGTTGTTGTGATTGGGAGCATACTTGTTGCTCCTTTTCACGCCTGGCTGTATACTTTGCCTTAATGGCAAGTGCTTTTTCTTCAAGCTGCCTGATGGTGCTCATTATAGCTTGGACTTCATCCTCTTCGTCGTCCGACTCTGAGACTGCCAGAGCTGCGAAGCTATTATCGCTTCCCTTGAAACGACCTTTGCCCCCATCTGACAAATGTGTTTCTTCGTCATATTCCGACCCATGACACTTGTTGTTTATTGCTGCCCTTGTAGTTGATGTCGTCTCCTCCCTTAATCCACCAGGCAGCTTTGCGATGGATTTTGTAAGAGAGGGACGTTGTGTCAAGTTAAGAGTGGGCCTCAGCCTCCTCTTTCTCTTCATCTTCGGTTCTGCTAACATGGCTGATTGGCTTGAACCGCTCGAAGCCTCGCCTGACTTTTCGGCTGGTCCCGCTATTGGCATAGCGGACCGCACCCCACACTTCATCACGTGATGTAGTAAACAACACTTACTAACACTTCAATTTAATTGTTTTTTTTTTTATTTATTTTAAATAAAAATGAAAAAGAAAAAAAAAATGTCTATGGCAATCGGGGATTCGAACCCACGACCTATGATATGCTGGCCGAACACACTGACACTCTGCTAATTGGAGCGTATGGAAATTTCCTCAAATATCTCTTTGTTATTTATTAAACTAATCACTGTGCACTCATAAGCCGAACCACGTCTGTACTCTACGGAGATCAATGAACGACTGACTCTTTAGGACTCTTCCCGAGCAGATGGAAAACAGCATTTGTCCAGCCCGTCCCTAAAAAAGGCGAATCATCTTCTCTCTCCTCCTACAGACCCATTGCATTTACTACCCTCTTTCAAACGTCCGGACCCGTAGTATGGAATATCATGTCTGATATTCACAAAATTAAGGCTGGTGTACCCCAGGGCTCCGTTCTGTGTCCAACTATCTTTTTAGTTTTCACCAATAATCTCTTGTCTGGTAATCCAATATATTAATTTGCTGATTATTGTACTCTCTGCTTTTCATATTTGTTCCCGGCCTCAAGTCCCCGCATAATGTTAACAACAGCATGTTAGTCTCATTTAATTAATAACAGCAGCATAACTAATTGTGGAATCATCAACAAAGGAGATTTTAATGCTTCCAAAACACAATAATAATAACGCTGTTGTTTAATTCAAATTTAAACACCCAGCCATTATCCATGAATGGAACCTGCATCGTCAAAACCGAAAAACTTTCCATTCTCGGTATGTGTGTCAATGACAACTTACATTGGAATGATCACATATTTGATGTCGCGAAAAACGTTGCGAAATGTCTAAGTTTCCTCAAGCAATGTAAGAAATATTTCACACCCTCTGATCACGCCACAATAAGGTATTTGATGTATGTACCTGCTCAAAATTGTCAGATGCCCCCAAGACCTCTTTGTACTTGCTAGATATGATTCAAAACCGGCCAATAAAACTCATGGCTGATGCTGAAGTTACACAGTCAATTGATACCCTTCAACACCGACGTAAGGTAAGACCAGTCTCGCCTTGAATGCTCATCAATTTACCCTTAAGTCCACTTTTGGACATTTATCTGAAATATCGGGATTCTTTCCTAAGCCGTAAAATTCACTTATGGAATGCCTTGAAGAGTTCTTCTTTTTTCTAGCTATTGTAACCTGCAAATATAAAGTTGTTCGTAAATATCAACTGAAATGATATTAATGTATAACGGGTGGTCCAAATACAAGTTTCTTTTTTATCCATATGTTATTTTGACACTGACAGCTCTTTCCCGTTCGACTGGCTTGACTGCCAGTCTGCAGAACGAAATGAATCGCTTTACGCTTGAACAATATTATTGTGCACAGTGGGCGCTGTGTTGCCCAAACAGTGCTTTTATTGAAAATAAGTGTTGGCCGAAATGAAGCACCCACCGTGCCTGATGTACGCAAGTTTGTGCAAACGACAAGAATGTGGCTTCTGTGGACGAGTGTTCAACTCTATCCAGGAACATCGACTCGCCATCGATCTCAACAGCTGAACATATATTTATAACACACCACACCAGTTTGGGCCAGCAGATCGAATTGGCTGTCGAATTTGACGAAAAAATCATTTTTTCTGATGCGGCGCATTTTCGTCTCGACGGATATGTTAACAAACAAATTTGTTGCAGCATTAGGCGATAGGAAAACGCGCACGTGATTGTTAAGAAGCCAATGCATTTGCAGAGAGTGACAGTTTGGTGCGGATTTTGAAGTGGTGGCATCATTGACCAATTTTATTTCGAAAATGCTGCTGGAAACGCCATTTCGGTCAACGGTGAGGGCTACATAGCCATGATTACCGAATTTTTGTGTGCTGAAATTGAAGACATGGACTTGGACGATCTTTGCTTTCAGGAAGATGGGGCAATGTGGCACGCAGCCCATCAAACAATCGATCTAAGTTTGGTAATCATGTTATCCGCCGCCTCGTAGCTCCTTAGTAGGGTGCCTTCAAATATCGATGTTATGCGGACAATCCAGAGCCGACTGAAGACTTTAAAGGGCTCATTCGTGAAATAGAGCCAGAAACAGTCAACAAATTCTTGTAAGATTAGGTTGACAGGATGCACAACTACGTAGCCAGCCAAGGCATCCACATGAATGAAATCGTATTCCAGAACTAGTCGAACTGTTTGCTTTTCCTAATAAAGCCATAACATAGCTATAATAATTGATTTTTGTTCATTTTACTTTATTTTTAAAAAGAAATGTGGTAACTTTTACTTAGGACATTGGTAGGTTTTTATCGACGAAATATTCTTTGCTTTCTATTTCTCCTGCGAGTGGATGAGCGAATATAAAGCTGATATTCACAAATTCAGGTTTTCTGCAAGAGCCTCGCTCAGGTTTCGAAGGCTTAAAAATTCCGTCCTTAATATGCCGTCTACTCGATCAACGTAGTATTTGACGCAGATTTTCATAGTCTTATTGTCCGGCCCATATAACCCTCAGAAGTTTATTCAATGCAGTAAATATTCCCCAAATAAAATGAGAAGAACCGCTCCAAGACAAGCATCAAAAGTATTGACGCAGCAACCCGATTCTATAAAATCAGATTTTTTTTGTTTTTTACGCGAAGAACATTTTAATACTATTTTTTTTTCCGAAATTGCCTCCCAAATTGCGCAATTTGGAGCCTAGTGGGAACATACTGTAAAAAATATTCTTCCAATGTTGGATCAATGTTTATTAATCAGAATTCATTTGTAGAAGAGAGGTTCTACAACTTGCTAGTTTCCATTGCCCGATTCCGTTCTTAAAGCATTACTGACGAATATGTTCAGACTATAACTCATTAAACTAACCAAACCAAAGTGTATTTACCCTAGAGAACAATTCACGTAGACGAGCGTTCAGGCACCAATAGATTTAAGCAACTTAGAAACAGAAATACATCAATAATGTGAGGTGTCTGTTGTTTGTGAGAAAATGTTTACATGTTTGCTGTAAAAATTTGACTTTTTTTTTTGCTTCCAAATCTCGTAAAAACTTATCTAGCAGCTAATCATTTCAAGTAGTTCGTGTTCCAATATGAAAAGTTATAAATCGGTTGATGTCGCTCATCTAATTGGGTTTATGTCTTCACTACACTTGACAAGTGCACAATAGACAACCACCACCAATTGCAATACAAGCCAACAAGAAAAAGAAAGAAAAAATCAAGTAAAAAGCCATAGAATTCGCGACGCGACATGTATCCACAGCGTTGACATTGTAAATCGTTCAATAGACTAATTCTCTGTAAATATTCATAGTTAAATAACAATTTAGGTGTGCTAACATTTGAAACAACATCAAAATTCATTTGTTTAATTGAGAGAAACCATTGTAAAAGGCTTTGCAAAGTTAACACACGCAATAACTCGTCGTGTTTCGATTCCGAAAGTGTATTTGCCGTGTGTGGTGAATTGATCGCTCATTTTTTTGGCTGTGTGTTGTGTCATATTTTTAATGAAAATTCCACCAAAATAGACGACCAAACCAAACCAAAAAAATAAATAAAGAAATAAATAAATAAATCCTCTTACGGTTTCGCCAAACATCCTCAATTATATTTTCTATTTAAAAGTCTCACTAAAACATCCAACAAGAAAAAAGTTTACAAATTTACGAATATAGTTCCAAAAAGTGTGTGAGCAATTTTAATTCTCCTGCACCACCTCCCCACGACCGTACGTGGTGAGAAAACAACAAAAAAAAAGAAAAGCAAAAAAAAGTTCTGTGACAAAAGCAATAGCAGTTCCAAAAAAAAAGGAAAGAAAAAAGAAAAATTGTGGTTAAGGAGAACGTAAAAGAAATACGCCAGAGCAAAAGAAAAAGTATTTCTTCGGCGGAGTGCAAAATTCACAAAAAATAAAATTAAAGAAAAAAAGATATATATATATATAGAAAGAAAGAAAAGTCAGCGACTTTCTTTTGTTAAATAATTCTAAATTCGAACGGAGTGGTAAAACCTAAAGCTTAGTTTCCATGTCTAGGTACTGTATGCTGTATAAATCTCTTCCTCCTCTGCAAATGTTAACGCCAAAATAAATCTCTGAGACAAGTACAAAATATAATATATATGTATATTTAAAAAAAAAAAACAGAAAAAAGTAGAAAAACCAAAAGAAAAGCAATTTTATCCTCAAGTACATGATAATAAAATAAAAACAGTAATCAAGTGCAAATGACACAAATATTATATTAAACACGACAGTGTGTAGTTAAATCGTTACACAGTAATTTTGCAAAAGAAAAAGAAAATAAATACAACTCGATATATTATTATCCCCTTATCCCACTTAAACAGAAAAACAAAAAAAAAAACCAAAAACGAGCATCAATTTTTCCAAATATACCAAATAATCTAAACACAAAAGAATAAAAAGTTTTTCGGTAAAAGTAGATGAAGGTTTGCAAAACATTTTTCTTTGTTTTCCTTTTGCCACCTTTTTTTATTTTATCGTTTTTTTTCTTTGGTTTTTTAATTTTTCTTCTTTTACATATCTACTACCTAGTTTTTTTTTTACTTTGCATTTACATACATAACAAAAAAAAAATTTCTTTTCTTCTCGCGTGTTTTGGTTCATTTTGCATCATTTTTACACCATTTATTATTTTACTCGTACCATACGTACACATCCAGAATGGCATGGAGGAAAGGAATGCGAAAGAAATTTATTGTGTGCCCAAATCTGAATTCAGAATTGTGAATTTCGAGTTCCAGCTTTGCGTTTCGGCTTGTTTTGTTTTTGTTGGTTTTTGTGGATATTTTAACCATATGCCAGTGCTAGTGGTAATGCTTGTGCCCAGAATCGAGGACCAGGAACCGAGAACTCAATGACAGTGCCATTGCCTGTGGCTATTCAGGCACCTTTGGTCATTCGATAGTCTGCGCCATTTTTGCCAAAAAAAAAACAAGTAGGTATTTCTGGAGCGGGAATAGGGTAGTCGGTAGGAAGGAAAGTGTATAACATTTCTGATACTCGTGATTTGGGTAAGGAAGCTTTGTTGATTTAGGCCTGAAAAGAAAGGGTGTTTTTGTGAAATTTGAGTTGCTTTGCTTGTGTTGATTACGAGTATATTCATATCTAAATGGACAGCAGTCATGAAACATAATTGCTGAGAATCCTAAATCACTAATGGTTTTTGCGAGATAGTATGGAGAATTTCTGGTTATTACTTTGATGGCACGACCCGTAATTGAAAAGATTAGCCCTACAACTTTTGTAGAATTGTTGTATATCTGCAATTTTCCTTTATTAACCCTTGAACGTATGTTACGCTTATAATCACACCTAGTACTACAGACTTCTTCCAAGCTTCTGAATTGCTATTGCACACCTTGTGGGTGCCTTAGAGTGGATCACCTCGTTGTTTAGGTCAGTAGTTTGCCTGATGTATTCGCATTTGAATGGACCTATTATTTTTCTTCTTCTTCTAACGTCTGCTGGAACTTGTGCTTCTTATGCTTTTAACCCTATTTTCCAACTGCTTTCGTTGAACATGGCAAAACGATCTGATTTGTCGTGTAAAGTTTTCATCCTTCGGTTTTATACTGTGGAAATATCCACTTCTTAGACGCAGTTAACAATCTCATGAAGCATTTGTTGTTCTTTTCAATTGTATTTCCTATATTTATTTACACACAACATGTCGAAAAGAAACTAATTTACATTTACTAATAAGATTTGTTTTTTTCCAATTAGCCAGCTGTCAAAAACATCCATCCAATCCACCAATTTTTCTCAGAGTTAGAATTTACTGAAAAACGTGTTTCTGAGGTTACTTACTTACTTAGGTGGCGCTATAGTTTGGTGAGGTCTTCCTCTACTGCTTCTCTACTCTAATTCCCTCCGGGGAAGATTCGAAGCCTGCGGACCGGAGCATTGGTGTCCATTTGCTCAGCATGTCCTAGCCATCTCAGGCGAATAATACGCAGTTTTCTGACTAGGTCGATGTCGCTGTCACTGTAAAGCTCGTATAGTTCGCCGTTGAATTTTCTCCTTCAAAGCAAGATAACTTTTGCTGGGGTGTTGTTGGCAGAATTTATAGCAGAGCCGAGGTACCCAAGTCGCTTATTAGCTCTTGTCCTTGGCTGTCGATTGTGACGATCCGTCCAATTCGTCGATGTTGTGTGTTCCTTCTTGTTGACAGTATTATACTTGGTTTTGCCCTCATTTACGGCTTAATTCATTTTCCTTCTGTTTCAATACTAGCAAAAGCACCGGTAACAGCCCGCTGTGTTCTCCCAATTATGTTGCACAGGCTTTTGAAAGATTGTTCCTCCAGTGTACGCTTGTGAGCCCCGCACTATTCTGTTGGCCTTAAAATCGATGAAAAGATAGTGGGTATCGATTTGGACTTGTTGAGTTGTTTACAGGATATGCCGGAGTGTGAAATTTTGGTTCATTGTTGACTTTCCAGGTCTGAAACTCACTGAGGAGGGTCTCCTTTTTTGTGGATTGGGTATACGGTGCTGCGATTCCATTCATCAGGCATACATCAGTTGTTGTATGCTCTCCATAAAATCATTTCCAGCAGCGTTGATTACCTCGACCGGAAAGCCGTCAAGTCCACCTGATTTGTTGGATTTCAGCTTAGATATTGTTATCTTTACTTCGTTCTGGTCAGGTACGTTATTCCTGGAGTACTCTCGTGCTCTTTTTTCGGGAAAAGCCGACGTTCTTCCCGTCTCTTCTGCTCGTAAAGCTCACGAACAGCTCTCGTCCTTCGTTGCACAGTCCTTCGTTAAGCTGCATGTGCTTGTCGGTATTTTTCATCAAACCAGGGATTTTTTGATGGTGGTCGGGTAAAACCCAGCAGATCAGTTGCGGTCCCTAATGGCATGTTGGCAGGGTTGTCACTAGTCTTCACTACTTTATGCTGGCTGCATAGGAGTTGTTGAGAGGCAGTCTTTTGCGATTGCAGCTTTTCTACGTTATATCTTCTCACAGTAGTTCTTTTTTGTGGCGCTTGAGAAATTCGCATTCACACCTTGGTTGCAACAAAATGGTGATCCGTGCCAATGTTGGCTGCCCGTAACGTTCGGATGTCCAGAATACTGGAGGGCATGCCTTACGTCTATCGCTGGATTGATTTAACGATTCTCATTGTGTATATTGAGATGAGAAAACCGTGTGCCTGCTATAGTAATATTTCGTCCCGCCACAAAGTCAGTAAGGATATTTCCGTTTTCAGTTTTCAATAAAGATGTTGTACATAAATATCTTTCGCTGCATTGGGATTCTGCTCTGTCAATACACGTAAGTTCTGAATCGCAGTGAAACAAAGCAATTTCTTCAAATTCATAAAAGTTTTATTCAAAAAAAAAATAACATTCTTCATAAATTATGAAAGCTCTGTATTTCAGTTATACAAAAATAAATAATTTTCAAAATCAAAAAAAAAAAAAAAACATTTAATAATCTACGTTGAATTGTATCGAGTAACTTCGAATAACTGCGTGGCAAAACAATTGCAACTTTCAATTCAAATACAAAAAAACTAAAAAATAATCAATATTTAGTGGCAAACCCATTGTTTTGGATAACTGCCTTGGACCGACGTGGCATTGTTTTAATTAATTTTTTGATAATATTTAATGGAATTGCATTCCATTCCATCTCAATTCTTCTAAAAAATTCGTCTGCACTTCTAACATTTTCCCGATTGATTTTCCTCTTGACGATCTCCCAAAGATTTTCTATTGGGTTCAAATCGGGTGACTGCGGTGGCCAATCCATAACCATAACACTGTGATAACTGAGCCACGTTTTGACTAGCCTAGACGTGTGCTTTGGGTCATTGTCCTGCAACATAATATCTTTTAAGATGCTTTTGTATGCGTATTGGTCCATTATTCCATTAATGCGATGCAATGGCCCCAAACCAATGGCCCCAACTACGCCACACCATCACGTTTCCTCCGCCATGCTTGACAGTTTTTACACAATAACGTGATTGAAGTTGCTTGCCAAGTGCTCTTCTGACGTAAGATATTCCATCGCTACCGATGATGTTAAACTTCGATTCATCACTAAACAGGACTCCACTCCATTTCTGTATGTCCCAAGAAAGATGTTCCTTCGCAAACTGTATTCTGTTTTTTCTGGTTTCTGATCGAAATTAAGGGCTTTTTAGCAGGGTGATAAATGCACAAATCAGCAACCGCCAGCCGACAAAATACAGTTCTTGTACTTACTGTTAGTTGGAACTCTTGAACCAATTTCGGCGCAGCTTCATAATTGTTTGTTTAACTTTTCTTACCAACATAGCGTCCGTTCGAGAGTTTGTGTTACGTGGTCGACCGCCGCGATGCACAACAGCTACTTCTTTTGTTTTGCGATATGTACATAACATTTTTCTGAAATATCTTTTTGTGAAATGCCCGAAGTAAAATCATCTACAATACGCTGTCTTAACGCATCAACAAATTCATTAGGTGCAATTATTAACTTTTTTTCTCTTGTAATTGATATCACCGGACATCTGCTCTCTGTAAAAATATTTACACAAGTGAGCCTTCAGATCACGAGCTTCAGGCATACAACTCAAAAATAATGGAAAACTACTGCAATATAACAGTTAATTTGCAGTTAGACGTTGATGTCACATCAGTTGCAATTGTTTTGCCACGCAGTTATTCGAAGTTACTCGATACAATTCAACGTAGATTATTAAACTTTTTTTTGATTTTGAAAATTATTTATTTTTGTATAATTGAAATATAGAGCTTTCATAATTTATGAAGAATATTATGATTTTGAATAAAACTTTTATGAATTTGAAGAAATTGCTTGGTTTCACTTTTAGTTGCAAATATTTTGTCCGATACTGTCCGTCTTTCTGCCACAAAGCTGCAGTGACTGTCATGAAATTATTTATTATATTGTGCTATCGATTCACCGATCGGTATTTGTTACAGTTTGTCGTGTCGTGTAGCTGCGGCTGCAGCTATTCGCCTTAAAGTGACTACATAGTGGACAAATAATTTATTTGGCCACGCCAACATTCTTAAAACCTTAGGAATCCGTACAGAGAACATCGATTACACCACAACTGAGCTTTGGTTTGACAAAGACTTCTATGTAAGCCTCCCCTCTAGGTCCTTCTGGAAGAAAAATGTTTTCATGGAGGACAAGTCAATCCACTTTTACACAGATGGATCTAAAACCGATAGCGGGGTTGGTGACGGTGTTTACTCAGATAGGTTATACTAAGCCTCTCCTTCCGTCTTCCAAATCACTGTAGCGTGGCGACTAAAGAAGCTCTGTGCTGGCTGAAGAAAAACGTGATATCTGCAAAGAATATTCGCGTCGGAAAGTCAAGCCGCTAACAAGTCCCTGGACTCAGTCTCATTAAATTCAAAAACCACCCTTGAATGCCAATCATCTCTTACGGAGATGGCAGAGCAGTTCAATTTCCTACGCTTCATCATAAGCTCAAACTGGTTCCATTAGTAAGAGGATCATAGATCCACGTGGCATCACAATGGCCCAATAGGCCTAAGTGGGTTTCCACTTTTACCTATCTACCTACCTACCATCAGTATGCCTCCATTGAAATATGACTGGTCGCATTCCGTTCTGATTTTTTTAATTATCTGACATTTATTAGTTCTTTCAGTTTAAAGTCTCCTACTAGGAGTCCGTGAGTTGACGCGAACATTGCTGCTCTAAATATGCTCCTCTAAAAATGAATTAGACAAAAACATTTCTTGTGGATCAGGAATGGATCAGAATTGAACGTACAATGGAAAAAATTTTCCTGTGCTATGGAATAGGAAGTTTTGACTCCTTTCTCGCAACAATGATAGTCTGTAAGGCCATTCACCATATCATTACTGATTTCTATCTACTGATAGATTCTGCAACGATGAAGATTTTCTGGCCAGAGAATACAATACGGTGTGCGTTCTTCTCCTACCGGCTGCGCAGGAATTTGGAAATTTTGCCCAGGGAGACTGTAAACCTCCTCAAGGTTTTCTCTCTAAATTGAAATTACACGGCTTTGATGGCACTCCGAATCTATCACCAATGCGCTGACCGTCGGATTTTTGGCGGTCTCGAGTTCACCTGTCACCTCGAGTAACTTTATATTATTGTAACTGATTCTAAGTGGTCGCAAGATTCGAATGATCTTGCATTTTTTCATATTGCACTTGCTCATAATATAACAATACGATTGACGATGTCGTCCCATTTTATGATTGTATATAGTTGAAGCTAAAAAAATATTTAAGTCGCAATCTTACACAGATGTCACAGAACAAATAGTAGTCAACATAAAATGGATACGTTCAATAATTCATCCACAATAAAGTTACAATAGTTGGCTAGCCTAGATAAAGAGTTTACTAAATATTAGAGTGGCTGCATTTTGGGATTGACTGACTGATTACTAAACTTCAAGATGAGTGCTTAGGTACCCTCTTTTTAATTTGCCTCTGCAAAATCTATCCAAATAACACCAATCACCTTTTGAAAATTGTAAACATCTAGGCTTTAGCACATGGTGATGAGATTAATATTGGGTTGAAATAAAGTAACTTGTGTTCACAATATTGAAAGTGTGCCACTGTGAACAATTACGCATCTAACGTTTATACTGGTTTATATGATAATTTCGTTTTCATAGATTTGCTTATAAAGGAGTCTGCTTTGTTGATTTTTTTGTTCAAATAAAACATTGATGTCACCCAAATTTGGGAACAAATAATCGTTGATCATCGCATTGTAACGGTGTCTATTGGCAGGGCTACGGCCTTATTTTTGAAGAAATAAGGAACTGACGTATAATCCGCACCATACGTTACGGTTTCCTGGATGCAATGAGCCTCATCATTGAAGAAAATTTTACGGTAAAAAACTGAGTCAACTTTCAGTTGATTTAAACCCCAATCTTCCGACGCAATAAATGGTCACTTCGCTTTAGCTCTTGCACCAATTGGATCGTATAAGCCTTGAGACCAAGATTTGTATGCGGATGTTCCAGACAGTGGATGAACAAAGACCAAGTTGCTCCGAATGACCACGAATCGATAAAACTAGCTATCACAAAATTTTTCAGTAATTCATATGACTCCTTTCTACGAAATTAACATTCATACATAACAGTGCGTTTAATACCAGTCGAACAATGGTGCCCTTACAGTAAATATCATACTAAGAGAGCTTGTCCTGAGAAATTTTCTTCTTCGTCTTGTCTAGCAGGTTCGTTGAAGAAGGCTTATTTTTTTATCAGAAACAATTTACTATGTATCAGGTTGGCAACTAAGAAACTCTCAATTTTTTCATATAAATAAAACACATTTTTTTTAAATACAACGAATAAACTTTAATCAATGATATGTTTACCATTTTGTTCGATGACCTTTTGCCATCTTTCTGGCAACTTCACAATTCCAGGTTCGTAGAACTTCTGATCTTTATCGCCAAAAAACTGAACCAATTGCAGTTTCACATCATCATGATCATTGAAAGTTTTACCATCCAAAGAGTTTTGCAAAGATCGAAATAAATGGTAATCTGATGGAGCAGGATCAGAGCTATAGTATATTGTGGATGTAACATTAATTCTCAACCAAGCTCCAATAATTTTTGGAGAGTGACCAAAGATATATGTGTCCTAGTGTTGTCCTGGTGAAAAATGACACCTTTCCGATGGACCAATTCTGGCCGTTTTTCGTTGATCGCTGTATTTAATCTGTCCAGTTGTTTGATGGTTTGATTCCTTGGAACCAGCTCAAAATATATCACACCTTTCCAATCCCATCAAATTGACAGCAAAATCTTCTTTTGGTGGATATCAGCTTTCGAAGTAGATTGTGCTGGCTATCAAGCTTGGACCACGATCGTTTTCGATTGACATTACTGTGAACAATCCATTTTTGATCGCCAGTGGTGATTCGTTTCAAAAAAGGGTCGGATACATTGCGTCTAAGATGCAATTCGCAAGCGTTGATGCGCTTCTTTAAATGAATTCCTTTCAAATCATGTGGAACCCAGATATCAAACTTTTTAACGAGTTTTTTTTTTCTTTGCTATCTCCTATAGTTACATGACGATCCGACTCGATTATGGCTATAATTTGATCATTATTAAGCTCATCTGGTCGACCTGATAGTTGTTCATCTTTCTACGAAATTTGTCAAACTAATTCCGGCTTCTTCACCATACAACTTTTTAGTAGCTTTCTTTCTTTACTTAAAAAGTAAAATATGACGAAAATGTTCGTTTTTGAACTACATATTGAAAACTAACGCGAACCTGTTCACATAAATACGCCCAATTTGCTTCTAAAGCAAAGTAAGACTGACAACAAACAAATGTCAAAAAAAAAAATAAAAATATGTCATTGACAGAAGCCATTAAAAAATATGGCCAAAGACATCTATGTGTGAAATCGGCAATTACATAGTTGCCAACCCAATATTTAAGAATATTTATATTTTCGGAAAGATTTTGCTAATGTTTCAATATTTACGATAGAGGGTTTCGGGTTTTGAATTGTGACCCTTTTTTGAAAGGCCGAAAATATTTGAAGGGTAAACTAAACTCGATAACGACGTGGATGCCGCTGCTGATATGATTACAGACACCATTCTCTTTCGAATGAGATCCTTTATTCCTCATCGGAGGAAGAGTATCAAACCAAAAGAAAAGACATTGTACGACTCGAGCTGTAAAGGGGCCGTCAGGGTTAGAGAACTATTTTTTCGGGCCTTCAAGACCAACCTGACAGAGGAAAACCGAAAAAAGTTCAAACGAGCCAGAAATGACTGCAACGCCTTTCTTAAGCATGTGAAATTCCAATACGACCAAAAACTGAGGCAAAAAATACTGCAATGTCCCAAAGGCAGTAAACATTTTTGGTCGTGCGTGAAAAACATTAGAAATTCCGCCTCATCCTCCATCCCAACGCTCATTTACAATAACATTCCAGCTGTCAGCTCTTTGGACAAGGCCAATCTGCTTGCTGCACACTTTGCGGCCAGCTCAACACTCCCAGATTGGTTTTGTCTCCGCCTACACTTGAGTGCGTCGAATTTTCAATGGGACGAATCTACTTTCGCACTCGTCTAGTAGCAAGAGTACTTAAAGATCTCAACATACATAAATCCGCTGGTCTAGATGGTATACCTCCCCTTCTTCTGAAGAGGTGTTCTTCCACGCTGGCAAAACCACTGCGTAAGCTTTTTCATCAATCCTACTCTTTAGGACTCTTCCCGAGCAGATGGAAAACAGCATTTGTCCAGCCCATTGCACTTACGTCTGTTCTTTCCAAGGTCATGGAGACGCTAATAAACTGTCAGCTAATGATATATCTCGAAACGCGGAAACTTCTTAATGACCGGCAGTATGGGTTTCGTAGCAACAGGTTCACTGGTGATTTGATGGCATGACTCACCGAAAAGTGGAACCAAAGCGTACATCAATCTGGCGAAAGCAAGATAGTTGCATTTGATATTTTTAAGGCATTTGACAGAGTTTAGCATCAGGCTCTTTTGTCGAAAATTCGTGCTTTTGGGATCGTTGACTCCCTTCTTCAATGGATTAGAATTTACCTTTCGGAACGTTCCATTCTAGTTGTCTTGGGCGGTTTCAAGTCTGATATTTACAAAATTAATGCTGATGTGCCCCAGGGCTCCGTTCTGTCTCCAACACTCTTTTTTATTTTTATCAACGATCTCAATATATTCCTTTGCTGACGACAGTACTCTCTGCTTTTCATATTCGTTTATGGATGTAGAACGGGAACGGCAGTGTATGCTAAGCTCATTAAATTCCGATATTGACAGCATAACCAATTGGGGAACTATCAACAGAGTGGAATTTAATGCTTCCAAAACACTGTCGTTAAAGCGAAATGTAAACACCCAGCCATTATCCATGAATGTCACTTGTATCGTAGAGACCGTAAAACTTTCCATTCTCGGTATGTGTGTCAATGACAACTTACGTTGGAATGACCACATACTCGATGTCGTCAAAAATGCTGCGAAATGGCTAGGTTTCCTCAAGCGATCTAAGAAATACGTTACCCTCTCTTATCTGGCCTCAATATATAAGGCATTTATCCGCTCCAAATTGGAGTACAATGCCCCCATCTGGTCGGATGCTCCCAAATCATCTCTGCACCTGCTAGATAGGATTCAAAGCCGTGAGATAAAACTTATAGATGATACCAATAACAGTCAATCAATTGACACCCTCGAACACCGACGTAATGTCTCTTGTCTCACTTAGTTTTATCGCTATTTCCTGGTCGTTATAACTTGCAAACATTTAAAAACAATGTACATCGATGCTTCTCTTTTCTTCCTCCCTAAATTTTCTTTGCCCGCGCTGTGTACAAACATTAAGGGTACACAAACCCCTTGAGCGCGCGCTCATTACATAAAATAAAAAAAACTAAACCCCTTAAGAGCTCTAATTATAAAAAATAAACAAAAATTCTATGTAAGATATCCTTCGAATGTGTTTAATATTCCCTTTTGATTTTATACCATATTTGGATTTGCGTGTCCTGCGTCACTGATTCAGATAATGATTAAATACATTAATTATTTGTTTGCTTTTTTATACATAAGTGGTTTTCAATAGATTTATAAACAGCTTTAGGGCCGTTTTATTCACTCGAAGTTGAACACAACTTGGGATTTTTATCGTCAACTTGAGAAATTTCTTTTATTCACTCAACTTACGATATTCAAAAGTTGAGAAAATCCAAAGTTGATCAACTTTTGATTTCTCAACTCCCCGAAATAGTAGAAGTTATTCGAGCAAACTTGCGATTTTGTTTAATTTCTGTTTATTCATTATAGTTGTTGACAGTTTGCTCTTGACATCGGATGTCGAAAATAATTGTATTTTTTATTAAATATTAAAATTAAAATACGACCAATAAATAGAAATGTTTCGCGCTATTTATTTCTGGGAGAATTGGCCATCATCTTCTTCGAGCAGCGAAGATGAAGAAAACTCAGAAAATTTGTCTGTTGAAAGACGGCAATACAAGATGCTTCCACGTGTTGAATTCAACAAATGAGACAACAGCGACTTTATCTATCGTTTTATGATGGTTCTTGAATTAATAACGGATTCGTTGCCGTACGACAAGAGACGGTAGTGAACATTACGAATTTGTTCGAATTAATTAGTGTTTATATTCTTGTTGTTTTACTTGTTGCTAGATCGCGTGAACTACGGCCAATTACGCAATTATTAATCGTTTTACGATATTATGCACTCGGATCAATTCAACTGGCGATTGCAGATTTTATTGGGGTCAGCATTACAACAGTGCACTGTGTGTTAAAACGTGTGTCTAGAGCTATTGCCAATCTTGCACCACGATTCACGTGACCTTTTCGCTAAAGCCAAATTCCCTCGAACAATTGGAGCGATAGATTGCACACATATTCGCATTCAGTCGCCAGGTGGAACTGATTCGGAAAATTTCAGAAATCGTAAGGGATGGTTCTCCCTGAACGTGCAGACGGGGTCCGCTGCGAATTTAAAAATAAACTATATCTTCGCTCGTTGGCAGGTATTGTGCTCGTATGATTAGTATAAATCTCAAATCAATTTTTATTGTTTTCTTCTTTAAAAGTGCTCGTCCTCTCATGCTCAGCACATTTTCAATATGTCGGGCTTAAAAAAACGATTCGAAGAAGGCGAGTTCGGGCATTTCATTCTTATTGATGATTCGGGCTACACAAATACGAGCTACCTTGCAACGCCTTTCCTGAATGTCACAAACGCTGTTGAAAATCTATTCAACGAATCGCAGATTTCCAGTGTTGGCCACTGGCTTAAGGTGCAGAGTTGAAACTGTCCAATCAATCATCATCGCTTGTGCCGTCCTCCATAACATAGCTATAGATGAAAATGAATCGCAACCACCACCGGAAATACCGGGATTATATGTTATTTCCTCTACGCTTTTGAGAGCACCATTGGCAGCCAATGACAACATCCGCTCTCGATTAGTTCGTACTTATTTTCAGCCAATGTTAGATCGCTAGCTTAGTATTAGCTGAAAAAATCCATCAATAAAAAATAAAAGTAAAAATTGAGTTTATTACTAGGAATTTTATTGGATAACTAAAAACTTAAACAAACATAAATTACTCAATCATACTCTTTTTTTTGCTGCTGGTGTTGGTACTGGTGTCATTGAAGTGAATAAACGAAGGCGTTGAAACTCTTTTTCGTGAGCAAGTTGATTTTTTGCCCGCTGCTCAGCCCGTTCACATTCAATTGCAGCTCGTTTGAGATCTAAGGCAACTCGTTCGCGTTCAAACTTGTACCGCTCTCTCTCGCTCTTTAAAATCTCAATTTCAATTCTATATTTTGTCGCGGAATGTTGCTGCTTTTTTTCTGCCAATTCTTGTGTTTTACATGGGGCTGCGATTTCCTCCGATTCCCTTTTACGCCGGCGACTGTGCTATAGGGCATTTAAAGGCTTCCGCAATTTGGCAGGATTTACTCTCTCCCAAGTACGGTCAACAACTCTACCTTCGTTCGACAACATTGGTTTTGTGTTGTGATGTTTTGTGCTTTTGAATTCGACCGTTGTCAGTGCCTCACTACTTGAACACGGATGATCACTTACATTTGCCAGCACATTGCCATGCGCCTCGTCGACAAATGTGGCATTCACGTCTTCATCATCTAAACAGAATGCCCCATCCCCATCGTCGACGAGGATCTCTTCGACAGAAATTACTTGCATCTGGTCAGAAGATGAAGCATATTGCAGTGCTGATTGGTTGGCTGTTAAATGGTCGCTATCCCCGGATATTGCAGCAACACCCAATGTAGAAGGCGTCAAAAGCACCGCCAATTGCTGCATTTGTTCGCTCAATGCAGATAGTTCCTTTTTGAGCGGACCACCACCGGTCTTTTTGGCGTCTCTTAAAAAGTTAAACGCACGATCCTTCAATGTCTGCTTAATTTTTGAATGCTTTTCGCACAGAAAATTAAAAAAACGTACAAATTCAAAGCAAGTTTCTCGCACGCATTGTTTTTGTCGCGATTCATCGCACCGTTCGTTTTCTTATTCTCAATTATGGAACTGTACTCCAAAACATTCCTTACGAGCCAATCTTCCTCCTCCGCTGTGTAGACTATTTTTGGTATTCTTTTTTTTTGTATTTTTTTCCATTGCTTCACTTTTTTTCACTTACTTCAATTTTTTTTGAAAACGTTACTGCTTTTGAATAACAGTCCGCAATTATAAATCTCAAATCCAAAGTTGAGACTGATATGTTTGTGTCATCTGTCACAAATATCCCAGGGAATTTTTCGAAACAGCAAGTACGCCAACTTGCGAATTTTAACTTCCAAAACGAGAGTTGAAATAGTGGAAAAAAATATTTTTCAACTTGCCGTTCAACTCTCGAGTTGAAATCAACTTCGAAGTTAGCCAACTTGGGAGTTATCGGGATGTTGAACAATAGTGAATAAAATGGATCTTAATAGTCCCAATCCTCTTCATCGACCTGCAAGGAGTATATATTAAGTAAAATTAAAAAAAATTGTGAGTGATTCCAATTGCTCACAAAGTTTGAACTATTTTTACTGCAAGTTATACCCGACTTCGTCGTCAAAAAGAAATAACAATAATCTCTTTAAGTCTCGTTTGAGACATTTAAATAATAATCCATTAGTAGAATTGGGATAATGGCAACGTTTCAGAAAAAGGGAAGCCTTTAGAAATGTAATTACATAGAACTGAATACATCAAACAAGTTTTTAATTAGTTTTCGAAGAGAAACGCATTAATTATCGCTTTAAAATCAGTGAAAATATTGATTAAAACCAATAATACGCAAAACTTTTGCATCCATTCAATCCCATTTCATATCGAAAAAGGAAAAATATGTGTACACATGATTGTACGCATTAATATCGCAAAATAACATCAAAGCCTTTTATTGGGTTTGTTATTTAATGATGGCGGGTCCTTGATGATACGCAGCAGATGTCACGAAAGTGGAGGAAAGGTGTATTATTCCATGAAAAAGTTCTGCCAGTAGTAGTCTTTGGGGTGACTTCATTTGAATTTGGAATCACACAAAGGGAAGAATTTTTATTCTTGGTGTGTTTCTTTCCGGATATGTATTTATATAACTGCATTGATACTTCATTACTATGGAAGCAATCATTTACTTACCAACTTTGTCGTTCTACGTTTTGGTTGTTAACATCCTCCACCAGGTTATGGGGATCATTAATCCCGTTTGGAAAATTCTCAATGATTATGGGTTTCTCAGGGGTGGGTGCAAGAAGACAAAATAAGTGATGGCATTAGTGTCACCTATAAAATTATTTCTCTTTTTGAATTTATTGATTATTTCGCGATCAAAACTCCTTCGATACAATTTCCATTTCCCATACATGTAAAATCTGATAGTTTTGGTTTTGTTAGATACTTGACTTAACAATATGGCCAGGAACTTCTAAGGCTGAGTTGCATATTTTGTATGAATACGAAGTTTTATTAGCTTGCAACTACTCTTATCTTATAAATTCTGATTTGGAAAGGTTACTATACGCTTTTACTTGTAAAGGGTGATTCTTTTAGAAGATTATTTCTTTCAACACGGTATAGTCTGAAGTTCCAAGTTACAGTTTTCGATTACGCGTTCGAGTATTACGAGTGGTGTTTGACCAATGACTCGGGTAATGTTGGTCTTCAATTCCTCAATCGTAGCCGGCCTCTTCATGTAGGCTTTGGACTTTACTTAGCTCCAAAGGAGGTGTGATATCATATGATGTAATCGGAATATTTACCGGTCCAAGCGTGAAATTAATTGTTCACCGAATCGTTCTCGCAATAAAGCCATCGTTTTACAGGCTGGAACCAAATGCCATCGGGACTAAATCATTGAATTGCAGGCAGTAAAAAGTCAGGGCAGATAACGGGCCTCATGCACAGTTACATTCCGGCCGGCCTCAGTTTTGAAGAAATATGGACCGATGATTCTACCAGCCCACAAACCGCACCAAACTGTTGTTTTTCCTGGATGTAGTGGCAGCTCTTGAACTTCTTCGGGTTGCTCCGCACCCTAAACACGGCTATTTTGCTTATTGACGTAGATATTAAGCAATAAATGGGCCTCATCGCTCAACAAAAATTTGGTCGAAAACAGTAGATCTTCTTGAAGCTTTTCAAGAGCCCAACGGCTTAAAAGGTGATCATTCGGAAGGTCGGCCGTCTTCAGTTATTGAACGAATTGAATTTTGTATGCTTTTAGACCAAGATCCTCACGTAAAATACGACAAGCCAAGTTGGTGAGAACGGCGACGAATCGATTCATCACGGCCATCGCGTATACTCTCCGCTATCGCCGCTAGATATAGTTTATTTGGTCGCGCATTATTCGGTAATGAAAATTGGGTTTTTTTCCCAATGGTCTAGCGAATTCTGTGTTCGATCGACCGATTATTCAGACCATAAGTTGCTCTAAGCGCACGAACCACATTCCTTGTAGGTGACTGAGTTTCGTAATAAAGCTGAATAATTTGTAGACGTTTTGCCGGGCTAAGTCTTTCCATGATGAAATGTCAAACCATAGATGGACTAACTTAAATGGCAAACTCCACTCATACTTTTGCAAACCCTTAACCCACAGACACACTGTAAGTGAACAACCTGCCAGAATTTGCTAGAATGAGAACGATCTGCACGTAAAGTTGACTATGGGTGGGTGTGTAATGTGGATGACGGATTTTGAGTAAAATGGACGGGTTTTGTGTACTCGTAATATGGGAGAGAAATTGACATTGATGACGTGACATCGCACGTATTCACAGATAGAGGCGATCAGTGGAAAGCGGGTTTTGGTTTGCCATCTATGTTTAGTTCATCTATGGGTCAAACAATACTGAACAAAAAATACCATATCAGTGAGACACGATGCATACATTATCTCTCATGAAATCCCCACTGAAAAAAGTACCTCTAAAAGAATCACCCTTTGTATACAGGAAATTTATACTAACATTCATCTTCGAACCTTTCTTGGTTTATTTTCTTCTCTCTGGTTGGAATTGTTACACATAATAATACTCTGTCAGCAGTGGATGTCAGCCACCTACATATTTTCACTTACTTTCCTATCGTGCTCACGACTCGTTAAGGTTCTCTGTTTGTACACCGTAGTTTTCGGATCACAGGTACTTCGTTTTCCCAATCTTGAAGACAAAGCCTTTGTGATTTATAAATTCGAAGTTAGGTCTTTCTTGTTTTCGCGAACCTGAGGCAGAATTTCCAAAATCCACTTAGCTACAATATGTCTGCTCATTCTCTCGATATGATTGAAACGTAGAATAATATTGTCTCAAACGTGTGTTGTTTTTTTGGACTACTTTCACAACTTTGTATAGCATATGTTATATACTCTTCGCATACAGATCCAAATATTAATCCGTAGTTGTTCAGGATAACTCCATACACCAAAACTGGAAGAATCAAGGTTGATGATGTCTACATATGTCATCTGCGTATCAAAACAATTGAATGATAGTGGCTCCCACATTAATACTGGCACAAGGAGTATTCGATCCAGTACTATCATAGATTGAAAAAGTCATATAACGGCGCATCTCCTTTCAGAAATCCGTTACAACTTTTTTCAAGGTGTACAATGCGCTGCAAGTTATCCAGCGTAACTTGATACATTTAGGTAATTTTGGCAGAATCTCGAATTCGGCCATAGTCTTGAAGAGCTAGAGGCTCTAATGAACGCTATTAAAAGCGATGGAAGGTGGTAGGTGTTTTCCGATTTAAAAAAACTTTGTTTGCCTTTTCAGCTCATAAGCAGACTGGGAATTTCTTATGAATTTGGGGAGGTGTGTACCTTTGTGTATAGCCGTTTCTTGCTCAGCAGCTGCTTCGTTAAATTCGATGCCTCCTGGCTAGATTTAAAAGTGGTGGGTCGGTGGGTCGATGTTGATATTGGAGCACGTATAGATGATAAATAACTCGGATTGAAAAATACATACTTGGGCACATTTTAATTTCTTATTTGGTCAGTATACCACACCATACATTTAGCGCTTAACAGAAGATCGATTCTTAGTTTTCCATTCTACACAAATTGGGATTTTATTCTCAAAATCTCCTACCAAAAGAGATGGTGTGAGGCATAAAGTCGGATACCGTGTTGATTATTTCTATCTCAGGACGACTCGGGGAAAAAATATGAAAGAACCTGATTATCTTCTTTGTTCTCTGTTGTTCTCCTGTGACTGAAGAGATTTTACTTCATTCTTTATTGCTACTGGTTGCTGTGTGAGACATGATAATCTGATACAGAAGCATAGGTGATAATAGGTCTAATTTTCATGGTAGATAACCAATCCATTTTTGGTTATAGGTCTTACCATATGTGCGCCAACCTGCAAACTCGTATCGGGCATTGGTTTTTCTGTCTACTTTTTTTTGGTAAAATAATTAAAGTTTACATTTTTTGCTCCGTTGAGAGTTAATAAGCCTATGTTCGGCTTTTATCTCCTAGGTGATTCTTTGCCTTTGATTCGCTCTAACCCACCGGTTATTTGGATGATAAATATCTTTGCAAGCTAAGGCATTGAAGATTGATTGGTATTAGTGTGCTGCCGTAACACTGGTCAGGATCTTATAGGCAATAGTAGAGATATGCCGCTATATTTGTAGTAAAGCACAGAATCGCCTTTTGTGTGAAACCATTTAAGTCGAATTCTTTGCGACTAAAGGGAATTAAGTAGGAGAGTAGCAAAGTCTTCTTTAGCTCCAGTGATCAAGTTTAGTGTTATAGGTTCACCAATAAGGACGTATTTGACAAAGAGTATTCAAATGAAGAAAATATGGTATTCGAGAAAATATTCTCACGCTTTTGTTTTAAACACTTTTTTGGTTTTTTATTTTTCTTTTATTAAATTCATCATCATCTGTTTATTTAAGAAATTAGAGTCTAAGCAAAAATTGAAGCTGCTCTCCTCCTTTCAAAATTCTTTTTCCAAACCTCAATACCTAAATCAAATCACACCGGTCAAATTTTAGCTGGATTTTGAATATCAAAAATTTTTTCGCATACGAGTATATTCAATAAAGATAAACAAGAATAATTTCAATTATAAAAAAAAGCTACGACTGTTGTAGTTTTGGGAACAGCAAAGTATAAGCACCGGACCCCAAACAGAATTTCATAAGATCTTCTGATCTTTTCTCATTATGCGAGAGGTTTTTAATTTCTTCCGTTAAAAAAAGAAAGTATAGTATTCTCGTGGTTAGAAGTAGAGTAAATTCTGGTAAAAGTGCCAATATAATCTGCTAATGTATAAATACCAATAGAAGAAGCTAACACTTATTGAAAGTAAAAGGAAACAAATTGACATTTTAAATTTATCTATACACAGTTTATTCGAAAAGTTCCGAACTGATTTTTGAATAAAAAAATGAGTCAGGACAAAACTTTGTATTAACCTCTTCAGTCCCGAGCTAAGAATAAGCTTTTAATTTAAAATTGTTTGCGAGTTTCTATTCCTTGAGACCAAAATAGCATAAGCAAGTCAAAAAATATTTTTTTTTACTTTTTGACATTGAAAATAATGGTAGGTATAATCAGTGATACCTTGGGTCTTAGGCAAGTAAAAATCACCGTGAGCCATCTCAAGTAAATGGTTGGTCTTTCTTGCAATTGCAGGAGGTAAAGGCACCATTCTACGTTATATAGCATGCGGTTGGTCGCTTAAATCCGGTTCATCAGATTGAGTTGCGTTATCTTTGGTTCCACTGTGTATACTCATTATGTAATGCTCAACTATGTCCAAATGAAAAAGAGTTGAGTTTTGCATGTTCTCTGTACTGAATCCAACAGGAAGTTATCACAAATTCGAAAAAAATTATGCAGAAGTCTAATTGTCCATTTCTTGGTCCTTCGCCTCATTTCATACTTTGCAATCACCCGGTCCAGCAGAACAACACCACCCATACATTCATTGTATTTTTTTATAGCATGTCGTCGTGGTATATCAATGTACAATACCTCATGTCATTTTAAGACCAACGACAGAAATGTTCAATAGGCTTAACACCGTGAGCAGAAGATATGAAATGAATTGATCTATTGTCAAACCATTTGATAAGAGACAGAGCTCTTTCCCTTCTTAGATCTACATCATTTTTAACAGCACGAATTCGGTTGGCCATAATAGTCCCAGAGGCTACAATTCTCCGTTGCTTTAGTAATAATTCAAACAAGTTTACAGGAATCAGCTAAAGTCACCAATACTTTACCTCCAACATCTAGCTTCCTCCACAAGGAACCTTGTTAGATGTTATTTGTCTCCCTCTCCCTTCATAGAATAAGAAGTCTAATGACAAGCCACTAATAGATGTCATTACAAAATTCTTTAGGCCAACAGGATTAGGTTTCCTAGGTCGCATTACTAAATGGCCTTCAATTGGCATAATTTGCTCATCAATGCTGATATCTGTAGATCTTTTATATTGAAGACATTTGGCACGAACTCTATCACACCTTACTTTCCGAAAACGGTCATTTACTTTTGTTTCGTCCGATATAGAGTTTTTATCCACTGTCCGCAAATTGTTCCAAAGATGGTAAAACCTGTCTCTCGCAATATTATCAGCTCTAAGTGCAAGATATCCCTGTCATTGCCATTCTAAGACGTGTAAGTTCCAGCAATGATAGTAGAATGCTTGCTCCCCAAAACTGTTTAACTTCCTTCGGAGTCGCCTGCAGTTGTGTGCCATAGCGGGTCATGTAAGCAATGTTAAACTTCTCAGCTAAGTCTTCAGAAAAAGTGAAATCATCAAAGTAATCCGAAAGATAATCGAATGGCTTCCGTATATTCGGCAAAGAGGCGCTGGTGACTTCATGGATGTCTTCTGTTAGTTGTGACAGCGATAGCTGGTCATCATCGAAGACTTGAGTAGTTAAACGTTGCTACACAATCTCTTAGTCATCGTCACCTACAATATGTTTATGTCCAAATCAGAATCATAAGAGTCAACGACTGCCAAATATTGCTCAAACCAACGTTCTGGAAGTCCTGGAAACAAATGAAAACACCATTCAAAAAATTACTTAGAGCAATCCGAATGGCGGGGTTAAGTGCAATGGTATCACATTTGGTATCCGACAAAGACTGGCCTTTAAAATAGTAAAAATCGAAGTACATCACATACAACAGAACAATGATACAAGACATTTTTGCTAAATTTATTTTTTTTTCTACATAGTCTCCTTGTAACTCTACACACTTCTCCCAGCGATGCTCCCATCTCTCTAACCCGTCCAAATAGAACTTGGCGTTTTTCTCTGCAAAATAATTGTTACGAAGGTGATTGCCCCGAGCGCAGTTTTTAGATGACAGAACAAAAAGAAGTCGCTTGGGGCTAGATCTGGTGAATAAGGCGGATGGTCAAGCAGTTCAAATCATAATTCATGGATTTTCGTCATGGCAACCGTTGAGGTGTGAGACGGCGCGCTGTCTTGGTGAAACAGGATTTTCTTTTCTGCAAATGTGGCGGTTTTTCCGCAATTTCTACCTTCAGCTTGGCAAGTTATGATGCGTAGTATGCTCCTGTAATGGTTTTTCCTTTTTGAAGATAATTGATTAAGATAACTCCTTCAAGTTTGGCAAAGTTTTTGCTTTGTTTGGAGCCGGCTCGCCCTTTGCAGTCCACTGTTTTGACTGAATTTTTGTTTCGGGCGTAAAATGGTGTATCCAAGTTTCATCTACAGTAATTAATCGGCGCCAAAACTCGGATTTATTGCACCTAAACTGCGCCAACAGAGCATTGGAAATGTTCATTGGAACACGTTGTTGGTCTAACGTAAGCAAACGCGGCACTCAACGCGCGGACAGCTTTCTCATGCCTAAATCTTGATTGAATATGTAACAAACACGTTCTTTGGACATTTTCATAACCTCTACTATCTCTCTCACTTTAATTCGGCGGACGTCTAACACCATTTGGGAACTTTAGCAATGTTATCATCAGTGGTTGCAGATTTTGGACGTCCCGAACGTTCATCATCTCCCAAGCTCTTACGGCCACGTTTAAATTCAGCTGCCCAAAATTTCACTGTGTTAAATGGTGGTGCAGAGTCCCCATACACAGAATCCAACTCATTTTTGATTTGCGTAGGCGTATTGCCTTTCAAAAACAAGAATTTAATAACAGCTCCATACTCAATTTTTTTCCATTTTCACAAAAATCACTCACATCGTCTCACTCAAACGACTGTCAACTAAAAACTGCGCGTCCAAAATGACTGAAACTTCGGTAAGTAACTGTCAAAAGATGCACAACTAGCATTCACTAGCTTTTATTGACGAGTGCCGCTATCTTTACGTTGCGGTCGGAAACTTTTCAGGTAACCCTCGTACATAGCAATCTGAACTCTCCCTGCAAATTTTTGACCTACCGTAGAGCCTTTGGAAAGTCGCCGAGTAATCTTCTTTCGGAATGCTTCGCAGCACATTTTTCAAATTTCATTGAATAGCCTCCACATCGTCATCCATCGTCCTGTGAGTATGGTGGGTGTGACCACAGAAACACATTTTTTTGCCAAAAACTGGATAATCAATAACGACGAATGAGCATTATCGTGAAAGAAAAAATCCATGACTCTTAGATTAGAAAACAGAACAAGCCACACATGTTCAGTATTCTCGCCCGTAATGCAAGTCAAAGAGCGCCACTCTCTGGGATCATAACCCAACCCTTGGCAACACTGAGTTCCACAGCAAAAAATACTAGCGCCTCTTGTACATTTTACGTAAAATCAGTCGCCTAACTTTTTGAATAAACTGTGCATGTAGGTATGTATACTCGTAGATATGTATACATTTTTTTAATAATGTTTACTATCTTAGAGATTTTGGCAACGAAAACGCGTATCGTGCGACACTGTTAATCATCTTTTTCAAAATATTTGTACGATGAATATCAGCTGTGGTTTTCTTCGATCTTATCTTATCAAGAACGATTCAGATAGTTGAAGACTCACAAGGCCATAGCTACTTCTACACCATTTTAATTAGGTAAACTAACATTTTCACTTCACAACTTTACTTAGCATTGTACTTTTTTTTAGATTCCACATAGCAAACATTTACGTACTAAGAAGTTATAACTTCTCTGCGAACGACTCTATATAAAGATTGCTTTCATTATATGCTGCACAAGTGTGTGGAAGCTTAGATGTATTTAACATGAGTCTGCGAATTAATTAATAAATCTAGTAACATAACTTAACACCACATAGAATACGGAATATAATTTGACCATTAATGGAAATCTTTTTCTCTGCAAGACATTTACAATGCTTAATGAGGTATCTAACTCTACACACAAAAGAAGTTTGACCTTGCATCTCCAAGTTTAAAGAATTGTTGTGAATGATTCTGAAATACACAATTCTCTGTGGTTTCGGTATACTAAACAGGCAACACCCGTAAGATAGAGATCTTCAATGTGGAAAACAGTTTGACGTATGAACTTAACTAAACGTTAGCAATCATGACTCATATGCCATAATTTGTTGGCGATTTAATACAGTTATAAGCACAATATCCTATCTAAATTCATCCGACCACTGTGTCATACAATATGTTGTACTTATGCTTCACAGATAAAGAAAAATAATTCTAAATACATACATATGTACTCGTATAATCAGTTGGTTAGTTAAAGGAATTTTGGATTTGTTACATACAGATGTATATTGTTAATAACGAGGATGCTGGTATGATCACAACAACTTATCTATTATTCTTCGCTTAAGGAACATTAAAAGAACAAAGGTAATAAATAGTATGGTTTAGTTGGAGCTGTAAATAAGCGATTTAGGCTGAGAAGTCAAAAATGGTTGCAATGACCTCATCAAAGCAGTAGATATTTGAGATGCCATCTCTTCCGATCAAATCAATCTGCTTGCTAAGCAAGTATCAACTCTTGTTGTCTCAAAAAATAACGTCCAGCGGATCTGGCTCTTTATGTAGGAAGTACTGAGTTTTGTTTTTGCTACATTTTTGCTGCAAAATGACGCTCTTACTTAAGTAAATAGTGAACCTAGGCGTTCAGTAGGTTCGAGTGGAAAGAGTGGGAAAGTTAATCTTTAAAGAAAACACATTGTTTTTTTTTGGGGAATACTGAAATTTGATTACATCATCATAAATGCCCTCTTTCAGCTGTTCTTTTGATGAAATTTTTATTCAGGGTTTAGCATAGATACAGCTGTATAATATTTTAGTGATAAAGAGTCTTATATCCTCTTTCAAGGGTTACGTTTTCGTGGGCTTGTTGACATACATTTTCGACTTCAACAAATCCAGAAGAAAGCAGGCTAAAAGCGCTAAATCACACGATCTAGGCTGGCAATTCTTGTCATCTAAACAAGAGATTACACGACCACAGAATGTCTCTACACGTGATGAGTTGCAAGTGTCATCGTCATGTTGGAGATGCATACTATCCATGTGAGGCACAAAAAACTGGGTTAACATTCCCCGATTCCATTCGCCATTCAGTGTTTGTGCATTTCGAAGAAAATTTGTTCAAAGATGCCTCCAGCCCAAAAACAATTCAAAACAGTTTGGGAGGTATTTCCTTCTCATGAAACACATTTGGCTTTTCACCATTTCGAATGCGACATTTTTGCTTGTCTGTGGAGCTTTCAATATGAAAATGGGATTAGTTGCTGAAGATGATCTACAATAGTTTGAAATCTCATTGCGTATTGTCCAATGGACCACTTAACGAACTACAATACCTTCATTGTGCACCGCTGTGTTAAGTTATTTTAACTTTTTAGCAGTGAAGCACAATGTTTCTTGAAATGTTCAATCCTTGACTCCGAAGCCGAATAGATGCTCTTGGACTCTCAGCCACATTTTGACAAAAAATCGTGAAGTTGACTGTGAATGACTTGCACTGACTCATGAAGATGGGGTGACTGCAATAATCCACCCAGTCTTCTCGATTATTTACTATTTACAGTTAGTGCGCCGCCTACTTGGTAAAACCTCTCACTGCCTTGTTCAGACCTTCCTTATCTCAATGCGCCTTTCCCCATTCCTGGAAAAATTCATATATAATCCTTCTGCATAAAAAAGGCCTCAAAGATGAAATCTCAAATTACAGACCTACCCAAGCTCTTTGAGAGCATTATTTATGATGATTTGTATTTTTATTGTAAACCAGTGATTTCAAGAAACCAACATGGATTTCTAAGGGCAGGTCAACTACCACTAATCTCATTGAATTTGTATCAAGTACTCTATGTGCATTAGAAGATGGCAAAGAAGTAGATGTAATAACCACTGACTTCAGCAAAGCTTTCGATAAAATCTCGCATAAAGTAATTCTTTTAAAACTTTGCGCCCTTGGATTTCGATCAGATTTCGTTACGTGGATTTCCTCATACTTAAATGATAGACACTACAGTGTCCTCTTTAGGTCTACATTATCTAAACCTTTCAAAGCAACCTCGGGTGTTCTCCAAGGAAGTCATCTTGGTCCAAATTATATTAACAATTAATGATGTTGATACCATCGTTAACAATTCTTATATCTCTATCTACGCTGACGACATCAAAATCTTCCGTCACATATTGTCTTCCTCTATCGTAATCGACTGAAACTTATTAACTTACCAAACTCCACCACAATGTGATCCATGTTACAATCCGAAATTCAACGTCATGTGGTTAAAATTCCATCTCCGTAAGCAAAAGCAAACTATCCACTACTGCTTTATTTACAGAAGCCCCAAACTGGACAGCAATTCGACTTTTAACGAGTTTGATGTGCTGTCTTACTCCATTCAAAGAATTGTATCCATGTATCCTCATACTGAAATCGTTATTAAGGGCGACTTCAATATACACAATTTTGGGTGGCTTTGATATTCTGGACAAACAACACCCGAAGGACAACACGGTGTGTTGAGATCTTCGCTGCGGAAAACAACTTAACGCAGCCACGCGAATACCAGGCGTTGATAGTCATACCGCCAACACCCTGGACTTGTTTTTAACTTCTCACCCTGATAAAACAACGTTGATGTGATCTCCCCTCTAGGCTCGTCGGACCACTGTGTTATATCAGCTAATTTCTCGTATACTGACCACACAGCTAGAGAAAAGATTCCTAAAAGGAGCGTATGGCAATACGAGAAAGCCAACTGGAGCGGACTTAACAGCTTCTTTAGGAATTTTAACTGGTCGTTATGTTTCCTCGATAACGACTTGAATTCCGCTGCTAATATGATTACAGACACCATTCTCTTTGGAATGAGATCCTTTATTCCTCATCGGATAAAAAGTATTAAACCAAAAGAAAAGGCATGGTACGACTCGAGCTGTAAAGAGGCCGACAGGGTTAGAGAAATATTTTTTCGGTCCTTCAAGACCAACCCGACAGAGAAAAACCGAAAAAAGTTCAAACGAGCCAGAAATGACTGCAACGCCTTTCCTAAACCTGTTAAATTCCAATACGACCAAAAACTGAGGCAAAAAATACTGCAATGTCCCAAAGGTAGTAACAATTGATGGTCGTTCGTCAAAAACATTAGAAATTCCGCCTCATCCTCCATCCCAACGCTCATTTACAATGACATTCCAGCTGTCAGCTCTTTGGACAAGGCCAATCTACTTGCTGCACACTTTGCGGCCAGCTCAACACTCCCAGATTGTGCTTTGTCTCCGCCTACACTTGAGTGCGTCGAATCTTCAATGGGACGAATCTACTTTCGCACTCGTGTAGTAGCAAGAGTACTTAAAGATCTCAACATACATAAATCCGCTGGTCCAGATGGTATATCTCCCCTTCTTCTGAAGAGGTGTTCTTCCACGCTGGCAAAACCACTGCGTAAGCTTTTTCATCAATCCTACTCTTTAGGACAGTTCCCGAGCAGATGGGAAACACCATTTGTCCAACCCGTCCCTAAAAAAGGCGAATCATCTTCTCTCTCCTCCTATAGACCCATTGCACTTACGTCCCTTCCTTCCAAGGTCATGGAAACACTGATAAATCGTCAGCTCATGAAATATCTCGAAACACGAAATCTTCTCAATGACCGGCAGTACGGTTTTCTTAGCAACAGGTCCACTGGTGATTTGATGGCATGTCTCACCGAAAAGTGGAACCAAAGCGTACATCAATCTGGCGAAAGCAAGATAGTTGCACTTGATATTTCTAAGGCATTTGACAGAGTTTGGCATCAGGCACATTTGTCGAAAATTCGTGGTTTTGGGATCGACGACTCTCTTCTCCAATGGATTAGAAATTACCTTTCGGAACGTTCAATTCTAGTTGTCTTGGACGGTTTCAAGTCTGATATTTACAAAATTAATGCTGATGTGCCCCAGGGCTCTGTTCTGTTTCCGACATTCTTTTTAATTTTCATTAATGATCTCTTGACTGCTACTTCTAATCCACTATATTCCCTTCTGATAACAGTACTCTCTGCTTTTCATATTCGTTCCTGGACTCACGGCCCTGCTCTTCGGTTGTAGAACGAGAACGGCAGCGTATGCTAAGCTCATTAAATACCGATGTCAACAGCATAACCAATTGGGGAACTATCAACAAAGTGGAATTTAATGCTTCCAAAACACAATGTTGTCTGCTGTCGTTAAAGCGAAATTTAAACACCCAGCCATTATCCATGAATGGCACTTGCATCGTCTAAACCGAAAAACTTTCCGTTCTCGGTATGTGTGTCAATGACAACTTACGTTGGAATGACCACATATTTGATGTCGCCAAAAATGCTGCGAAATGTCTAAGTTTCCTCAAGCGATGTAAGAAATATTTTACCCCCTCTGATCTGGCCTCAATATATAAGGCATTCATCCGCCCAAAATTGGAGTACAACGTCTGGTCAGGTGCTCTTAAAACATCTCTGCACCTGCTAGATAGGACTCAAAACCGTGCGATAAAACTTATTGATACTAATATCGGTCAATCAATGGACACCCTCGAACACCGACGAAATGTCTCATGTCTCACTTTGTTTTATCACTATTTCCACCACCAGTGCTCCACTGAAATCGCCAGTAGCATTCCGCCCATTCAAACTTTCAACCGTAACACCCTTCTCGCTATGAATGCTCATCAGTATACCCTCAAGGCCATTCTCGGGTGTACTCTAAAATATCGTGATTCGTTCCTAAGCCGTACAACTCGCTTATGGAATGCCCTGCCGATCTCTGTATTTCCTGGTTGCTATAACTTGCAGACATTTAAAAACAATGTACATCGGTACCTCTCTTTTCTTCCTCTCTAAATTTCCATTGCCCGTGCTGTGTACAATCACCTTAAGGGTACTCAAACCCCTTGAGCGCGCGCTGATTATAAAAAAAAAACTTACAACCCCTCATTACACGACGAGAAGTTTGTGATATAGTTTTTGTCCATCAGCTCTTAAATGGTAACATTGACTCTGAGGCTCTCCTTAAATGTTAATCCACGTAATCTAAGAACTGTACCTCTCTTCCGAGTTAATTCGCACCGAACTAATTACGGATACCATGAACCTTCATCTCGAATGCTTCGCGAAGCGAACAAATTCTAGTCAATCTTTGACTATCACCTGAACAAACACTCCCTTAAGATTGCCCTTAATTCCCCTCGCTCTCTACCCCCTTTCCCCAGTTCTAGCAATTAAATTTTTATTAGTTTTATAAGTTCAATGCTTGTATTAAGCACAATAAAACTGTCCGGGGTTCACCCGGCCCTAAATATTAAATATTAATGCCTTTGAACATTTATATGTATATTATAAAAAAATGTATGCAAATTTTCACCATGTGTGAAATAATATTAAACAATAAGAAACCAGCGGACTGTCAATCATCGACCTGTTACAATGATTCGACAGTTGAAGAACAACAGCAAAAAATGGCATTAAATTCAAATTTTCCGCTTTCCAATTAAAAGTCTTGCTTTTGCCTTGGGCCTCTACGTTGAAGACAAAGATGTTTCGCTCTATACGTCCCATTCGTCATGGAGCTACGAAAGTCATAATCGACGTAAATAAATCTCTTATACAGGCTGCGCTTCAAATTAAAAAAAAAATACAAAACTTGCTTTAATTGTTATCTTAAGTTGTTCGAGATGGCTCAGGGTTTGTTGTTCACTTTATGCTTTTTAATAGAATGCTATGTTTCTCATCTATTCGGATGAAATAAAGTTTGTGGCTGAAGGTATTCCTTTTTTATCTATGTAATAGAGCGGGTATCCCAGCTACACAACTTCCGACTTTGTAAAATAAGTGCTGGAAGGAATAATAGGATTTATCTCACACAATCTTTCTTAACTGAAACTTTGTTTAACAAAACAACAGTGTGCATGACCGACCACTCCTTCTTCTCAGATATACTTTCAATTTTCATATTTAAGCTCCAATTTCAATTTAGACATAACTTACTCATAAATTCATGCTTGTCTTTAAACTCTTTCCACTGTCTATCAAAGTTTGGCCGGTCCGGTTTGGAATGTCCCCTACAAAATTTACAAGTTTTTTTTTTTACAAATTTACTTCTTTTCCAATTTATTTGACTTTGGCATGCTTTCTCGGATAAAAACAGGAGGCAGAAGCAGTAACGATTACTTAAATCAAATAAATTTTATTTAACTTGCTTGCACAATTGGTTTACTTTCGCCAAAAGAAAGAAATAAAAAATAAATAAAATCATGGCAAAATAATTAAAATTAAAATTGAACAAAAAAAAAAAGAAAACAAAAATTAAACACATGATTAGTGTCTTTGAATTTAAGTTTGGCTTTCACATAGAGTTAATTATATATACATGTGTGTGTAGTGACTATGTTGTCTGTTTTGTTGTTGTTTCAATAATTTTCTTTTGTTTAATTGATTAATAAGAAAAATTGCTTGTTTGTTTTGTTTTGTTGTTTTTTATTTTATTTTTTTGTTTTTATTTTCCTTTTTCACTAATCTATATATTAATATTTTGCAGACACGCTTACCAACAACCGGTTATTATGAAAGGTTATATTTTTTACATAATTTTTTTGTTGTTGTTTACTACATATTTGAATAAATAAATTATTTATAATAAATAAATAAAATCATCTAATTTTGTGAAATGTTTAGAAAAGAAAAATTGAAAAGAAAAGATCTTGCGTAGACATACCTAATATGTATAATTCATGCTAAGATTTTCATGCAAAATATTTTCTTTTATTTTTTCGCATACTCGTACATTCAATTTAAAAAAAAAGTATTGTAAAATGAATTGCATTTTCGATAGTCATTAAATCGAATGGAATAGATAGTAATTATTTTTATTTTGAATATAGGAAACTGCTACAAAATGTCTCGTAGCAAGGACAAGTATGACACCAATAATAGACGGCAACAGATTATTATGTCACCAGAAGAAGCTGCTTCTGGTAAAAAAACGTCCTGGACTGGAATCGAGATAATAGGTAAATGTCTTATAGTTTTTTTTTATTGAAAGCATATCTTATTATCGGAATCAAATTATAAAGATCGTTCTCTTGTCCGACTTGTGAGCGAGAGTAGCGTTGCGCCAGCGATAACTCAAAGTCCTATTATTATTATTTATGACGAATTTTTATTTATTTGTATAGTGTTTTCCAATAAGGACTTGATAACTTTTTTTTTTTAAATAAAACGCAAACCATTTGAGATATCTCAAAAACTTTATTATCGGCTTGAAGTACAATCAAAACATTTATGAATGGAACTCGACTTCGTTCATATGGCCAACGCGATCACGCGTCGGTCGATTCATTGGACTTAATTTTCAGCGACTCGGCCATAATTTCGGCCGAAACGGCGTGTTGGCATAAACCAATGACTTAACGTAACCCCACGGCCAATCGACTGGCCCATTTCTTGAGATAACACGCTCACCATATTTACTCTTCAATAAATCGATTGTGGCGTATGCTGTGTGGCTTGTGGCATAATCCTGTTGAAACCACATGTGGTCCAAGTCCATATGTTCCATTTCGGGCCAAAAATAATCGGTGATCCTGGCGCAATAACGCTGACCATTCACAGTAACGTGACGATCGTTATCGTCGACGAAAAAATATGGCCCAATAACGCCGCCGGCATGCAAACCGCACCAAATAGTTATTTTTTGTGGATGAAGTGGTGGTTCATGAAACACATGTGGATTTTAACCCGACCAATTTTGCTCATTGACGAACCCATTGAGCCAAAAATGAGCTTCGTCACTGAAGATGATTTTGCGATGAAATTCATCAACTTTGCGCATCTTCTCCAGAACCCAATCGGAGAACGTACGTTGTTTCAAATGGTCCATCGGCTTCAATTCTTGAGTCAGCTTGATCTTGTATGGGTGTAAACCAAGACCCTTACGCAAAATACGCCATAATGTGGTCTGAGCGATGCCCAATTCTTGAGAACGCCGTGGAATTGACTGATGTGGATCGTTTGCTACTGATGCCTGAACGGCAGCGATATTTTAGACACTTCGACCAACCCGTTGTCTCACTGACACGGCGACATCACACAACGAATATTTAGACTCAAATTTTTCCACTAAACTTGTTATTGCCTGTCTACTAGGACGAGAATTACGACCGAAAATTGGAGTTAACGCTCTTAAAGTTGCAGTCACCGACTCCGAATTTCGGTAGAAAATTTTTATAATTTGCAGACATGGCTCTTTCGTTTACTTTATCATGATGAAAATGTTGAGTTTACTGAATAAATTGACAGTGACAGTTTGATGATTAGTGAAAGAGTGCGTTCACAAATTAAATTCAAAGTTGTCAAGTCCCATTTGGAAAACCCTTTATTTATTAATTATTCCCTGTTATAAATTATTACCGAATTTTTAGTTTTATATAAAATGAACGATGTACCTAGTCCTGCCATAAGTTCGTTTATACAATTTCCAACGCTTATCGTTCAACTTCAAAACTTCTTGCGGGAATAGAACCGTTAACTTTTTTTTCAGAACACATGCACTGATCAGTGAAGAATACCAGTCAGTTTGGAGTGGGGCGCTAAAGAGAATCAAGTCGCGGTAATAGCGTTGCATAAATGCGGAAAGTTTTCCAAATTTTCGAGTTGCTAAAACCACTCGGAATGCCGAGAATATTCGTTTATCGGGCTATTTCTCGCTTCGTCGCATTGTCTGGAGTAGAGAACACGTCAAGAAATGGTCGTCCGTACGAATGCGGTAGTAAAGGCAGTCCGTGAACGAATTCGGAGAAATCACCTCAGGAAACAGAATTGGATATATCAACCAAATCCATGTCTAGGCTGATTCGAGATGATCTGCATATGAAAGCCTATCGTCGTTCCACGGGTCATCTACTAACTCCTTAACTAAAAAAAAATTAGGCTGGAAAGATGCAGGCGACTTTTGCATTGGCACGCAGACAATGGCCATGAAAACATTCTGTTTACGGATGAGAAAATTTTTACCGTGGAAGAAGTTCTCAACAAAAAAAAATTACAAAATTTATGCCACTTCATCTAAGGAAGCAAAAAAAGTTGTTCCAAGGGTTCAACGTGGACATCATCTCGGTCCCGTAATAGTTTGGTGGGGGGTCTCTCTCACCATGGTGTCACATCCCTCTATTTCTGTGAAAAAGGCGTAATAACTGGTGCAAAGGTTTACCAAGAAGGTGTGCTAGAGGGCGTTATGAAGCGTTTGACCAATACCCTTTTCAATGGATACAGATGGCTCTTCCAACAGGACTCTGCTATAGCGCACAAAGCCAAAACCACGCAGGAGAGGCTCAGAGTCAATATTCCTGGCTTTATAGCAGCAGAAGTTTGTCCCTCGTGGAGTCTAGATCTGAATCCACAGGATTATGGTTTGTGGTCAGAATGGGAGAACATGGTCTCCAAGACTACCCACAGAAATTTGGAAAGCCTTAAGGAAGCATTAACCAGAGTAGAATCCACGATCTCCATGGAAACCGTACCGCTAGAGCCCAATGGCCACACGGTTTGGAAGCTTGTGTTAAAGCAAAATGCAGTCATTTCGAGTGAATCCAATTTTTTTTTAATAATCAATAGTGTGGTCTAGTAAATGAAACAATTTTGCATACAATATGTTTACTGTTTTTTTTATAGCGCTTTATATTTGTAACAGAACTTTTGGAAGCCTAGGTATTGCCGGATTTTTATTTGCAAAGTGTTTAAATAAAACACTCACGCGCCAACACAAGAGGAATCTTTCAAAAGTCCCTCCAATGACTCGCATACGCCGATAATAAGGATATAATCAGAAGAAAGCATGAACACAAATCAATTATTTTCGGTATTTTATGGCTTTATTTGAAAGAGCAGACATTGCCATTAGTTATGGAATACGATTTCATTCATGTGGCTGCATTAGTTGGCTTCGTAGTAGCTCATCCTGTCTGGCTCTATCTCCCGAATGGCTCGGACGATATTCGCTTTAGGGGCTTGAATCGTTTTTGGATTGTGCGCATAACATCGATCTTTAAGGGCACCAGAAAAAAAGGTCTAATGGGGTCGAATCGCAGCTCCGAGGTAGGAAATTGACAGCGCCAAGGCAGCTGATAACACGATTACCGAACTTAGCGCGCAAAAGATCGATTGTTTGAAGGGCTGTGTGACGTGGCGGGCCATTGTGCTGAAACCAAAGATGGTCCAAGTTCAAGTCTTCAATTTCAACCCACAAAAATTTGGTAATCATTGCTCTGTTACGCGTCAACTATAGAGATAGCAGTCTCCTAAACATGGCATATAAGATCTTGTCTGCCTTATTGTGCGAGCGCCTGAAACCATTTGTCAACGATCTAATTGGACCCTATCAGTACCGATTTTAGGCCCGGTAAGTCCACAATTGACCAAATATTCACATTACGCAGATCCTGGAGAAAACCCAAAAAGTGCAGATCGATACTCACCACCTTTTTGTCGACTTTAAAACCGCATATGACAGCATCTGCAGAGACGAGCTATACAAAGCCATGTCTAGTTTTGGCATCCCTGCCAAACTCGTCCGCTTGTGCAGGATGACGATGGAGAAAGAAACCTTTGATGTCATGTGACTTCTTTTACATCATATTGTACTTGAAAGAATTGTGCAAAAGTCACAAGCCAATACACGAGGTATGATCTTTCAAAGGTCTCTCAATTGCTTGCATACGCCGAACACAGCGAGCTGTCCCTGGTTCGTTTGCGAGTATAGGAATAGAAGCGGCAAAAATGGGTCTAAGGGTAAACGAGGGCAAAACAACAATCAACAAGAAGGAACACCCAACATCGATGAATTGGCCAGAATGTCACAATCGACAACTATAACTTTGAGGTAGTAAGGGACTTTGTCTACCTCGGCTCTGCTATCACATCTAAAAACGACATCTCTTCAGAAATCAAACGAAGAATAACGCTTGCCAATCGCTGTTTCTTGGGCTGAGAAAGCAACTGTGTAGTAAGGCCCCTCTTATAATCACAGCCTGCTCTATGGTTCCGAAGCATGGACCCTTTCTAAAGCGGATGAAGATATCCTTGGTCGTTTTGAGAGAAAAATTCTTCGTAAGATATTTGGTCCCGTATGCGTTGTCGGGTTCTGGAGGAGACGATTCAACGATGAACTCTAGGAGCTGTACAGTGTCATCAGCCTGGTCAAAAAACTGCGCATTGGGCGTTTGAGATGTCTGGGACATTTAGAGCGAATGAACACCAACGCTCCAGCCCGCAGAATCTTCGACTCTAATCCGGAGCGACAACGCAGTAGAAGAAGACCTCGCTTTAGGTGGCGCGAGCAAGTGGAAAGGGACCTCAACCAACTTGGAGTGGGCAACTGGTGGCAGTTAGTTAAAGACCGCGCTAATTGGAGAGGCTTATTGGTTGAGGCCCAGGTCCACCCTGGACTGTAGCCCCGCCTAAGTAAGTAAGTAGACTGTTACGCTCACCGTTGACCGAAACGGCGTTTCCAGCAGCATTTTCGAAATAAAAGAGGCCAATGATGCAACTATTCTAGAATGCGCACCAAACTGTCACTCTTTGGGGATGCATTAGCTTTTCGAAAACGTACGCATTTTTTTTATTTGTTAATATAGCCGCCGAGATGAAAATGAGATTCATCAGAAAAAATTATTTTTCGACCAAATTCGATGTACAATTCGAGCTGCTGCAAGGCTCAAACTGAGAAGCGATAACGAAGCTGATGGTCGTTTGCCTTCAACTGCTGAGTCAATTGGACTTTGTAATTGAATAATGCTAGATCAATGTCGAGTCGATGTTCCTGAATTGTGTCGAATACTCTCGTCCACAGCACTCACTTTCTCGTCGGAAGATACCGTTCTTCTTTTCTTAAAAAAAACATTGTACTCGCTTTAAAAATATGTTTGCAATATTTCCCAAAGTTGTTCAAGCGCAGAGCAATTCATTTCGTTCTGCGGAGGCATGATACTGACTTACAGTCAGGATTTCGAGCGGCAAAGAGCTGTCATGTCAGTGTTAAAATAACATATGATTCAAAAAGAAACTTTTATGTGAACAACCCGTTATATGCTATTAGCAAGAAAGGGCATCCGACATTGACGTCTCAGACACAACGTCACCCTCGACAGGTATAACTTTGAGGTTGTTAAAGACTTTGTCTACCTAGGCTTCGCTAACAATTCTGACAACACCACTAGTGCTGAGATCGTTACTTGGGTTCAGGTGGCGCACGCTAGTTGAAGGGAACATCGGCCAACTTAGCAGCTAGCTAAAGATGGAGCTGGCTCGAGACGCTTGTTGAGGCCAAGTGTTACCTCGGACTGTAGCGTCAACTTGGGCCCCCGCCCAATTATCAAGGCTTCACCCATTAATGACGTTGTCTAATAAAAAGCGGGGGCTGAGCAAAGTACTGGTCTTATCGTAAACATCTTCTGATGACGCCACCGAAGGTTACTACGATTTGACCAGTTACAAGTTGAAGGTCATAGGTCCTGTTGGTGGCAGGACTTAAATCATGGTACCATGGGAGTCAGGAGCCCCCTGAATATCGATCCGTGCCTGATTTGCTCCCTTGTGGGAGCGTCATGGTGGCGTGGCTTAAATCCAAAGTCGCGGAAAGAGTCTTCCTGTTGGTTTGGATCCAATGTAGGGTTGCAATAAGTACTGGGTGCAGTGACCCTAAGAAGAGTAAGAGATTTTAGGTCGGCCTCGACTCACAGCAAGGGGTGGATTGTGCCTTCAACCCAAGTTATGCTTTGTTATCCTAATGCAAGTAAGCGATGGCAAGACGTATTTTTGCACCCATGGATGTATGGGCATCCCGTAAACTTAAGTCTGCACGACAGGTGTTTACGTTAAAAACCAGAGACTATGTAGCGCAAACTTAGTAAGTAAGTAAGTTTCAACAAGAGGTTTCGGATCTTTTTTTTTTCTTTTTTTGAATAAAACGAACAATTATTGAAACCTCTGAAACCTTTGTTGCTTTATAAAGTCGACACATGGGGATTATTTATGAAACAAACATCATTCAAATGACTGCTTCGGTTCTGCTTACAGGCACTCATCCTTTTCTCGAAATTTGCAATCACTTTCACATAATCGGGGCTCTATCTTGGCGATGAAAGCGTTTGCTTTCAGAGTTGGAATCGTTTGCGGATGGTTGTCGTAGACCTTGCTTTTAACATACCACCAAACAAATAAGTCTAACGGTGTCAGGTCGCACGATACCTCGATTGTTTCCCGACTTGTTTGGCACATAGAATCATCCTATTGAAAGTAGAGGTCGTGTGTATCCATATCTTCGAACTTCGGGCTCATTTTCGAAGAAGTCCGGTCGTATGACACCTCCGGTCTATAAACTAAGTTTCTACATAGAAACTCTCATTCTTTACTTTACTTGTAATTGAATTTGAAATTGATTTTTATAAACAGTAAACAGTTTCATTTGAAAGCATACAAAAAGATGTTCAACTCAAGTTGATTGCTGGTTTTTAATTTTTATTAATCATCTCTTATCTGCTAGGTCTATATTCCCTTGCTCTTAGTACTTTTTCTGTTCATTCATTTTTCTATTGAGCTCACTAAACACCATAACAAATTGGGGAGCCATTTTAAAGATAAATTTAAACATCCATCCATTATTATGGCATTTTGTATGTCGAAACCAAAAAAACTTTTCATTCTTAGTATGTCTACGTTGCAATATCCAAGTTCTCTGAAGCGGTGTAGAAAATAGTTTATCCTGTCTGATATGGCCTCAATTTATTCGCACAAAATTATAGTGCAATGCCCACATTAGATAGGGTTTCAAAACTGTGCGACCATGAACACCTGAGTATGTATCCTGCCTTGTATTGTTCTATCGCTAAACTGCTAATAGCATTCCGTCACTTCAATCCTTCTACAATAGCACCCGTTTCACTGCGAACGCTCATCAGCTTGAGGGTAATTGAGGCTTTCGGAAGTAATCTGAAATATAATATGATATTATAATCGCCGAACAACTCGCTTATGCGAATAGAATGTCCTGCCAGAATGTTTACCATTATATCCTGAAAATATTAAAAATCAACATAGTTGATTCAAGGCCGCCTGTGTTGTGGCAGCGAATTTGCTCATAGAACCTTCGGTTTCTTGAAATGATTAAACTTCAGTTTATCGCTAACTGTCGACGATGAAAATATTATTTATTTTATTTGTATTTAACATATATAATGAACATAAATATTGTACCTCTAATTTTAAATATTTCTGCAACGTGTCTGCATTGCTACAACGTCGCTTCTGAGTTTGACTAAATTTGCTGACCTTATTACAATACTAATTTTGAAGACTTCTTTACTTTAAGTCTCCTGTTTTCACTCCAATTGTAGAAAAGAATGTTTATACGAGTTCTTCAACAAAACTTATGACTATGAGCAATGCCCTAACTATGACGTTAAAATCGTTTTAATTGATATTAACACGAAAATAGAAAAGAAGCAAAGCCTCCACAACACAACATCGGCGAACGAGCTTAAGGTTATTGACATCGTTTCTTTATCTTAACATTCACAAAGTAAAATGGGTGTCACATGATCATAAAACAGCAAACCAAATTGGTCATGTTGCGTTCAACGAAAGGCATTTCAAGTATTTTAGATGTCCAAAAATGCTGGTAATTACCTAGCTGTAGCCACGGGATATATTTGAATATCTTGGGTACAATAACAATAAACAAATACTGTTAGAGAGATTCAACGTTGTGTTAGACATTGCATGGATGCCAAAAAGCAATCAGAAATGGTTTAGAATGCAGGCAAGCACAAGTAGCAAAACAACTCGTCTATGAAGCCGCGCTGCATAAAAGGATGAAAGCGGTTACGACCAAATGAAGATGAAATAACGTCGGCTTAGTTTTAGCGTACGATTGAAGAAGTTTCTCGAAAAAATGTATGTAAGCATGCCATGGCAACAAGAGCCGTACAGAAACTTGTAGAGCTGATCAAGGAAACAAGTAATTTGTGGTGTATCAGTCGGTGCTAAAGTTATCAAAAACTGACTGTTAAATAGAGGGGACGACCCAAAGGTCGGTGTCAGCCAGAACGAACCATTCAACCTAGCCGATGACAGCCAACATTTCGTCTACCCAATTAAAATGTAGTAAAGATGGCAATGCCTTAACTGAAGTAGAACGCGGCTGCCGGACCAGGCGATATACGAGTACCTGCTGAGTTATTTAAGCATTAATAATAAGAATTGCATGATTTGCTAAATAAATAAATTATTATTAATGAGAAAAACAGCAGGATATCAATTTGTAGAGGTCATGCATACATATACTCATTTCCAAGATTTGGTCGAAGGAAAGTTTGGCTTATGAGTGGACCTCAGCATTGTTTTTTTAATCTAGAAGGAAAGATACTCTTTCGACTGCGCCAACTATAGACTCGTCAATCTCCTTAACATCATGTACAAGGTCCTGTCTACCGTATTGTGTGGACACTGATTTACCCTTTTTGTACTGTTTATACGAGTAGTCTGGTAAATTTACAAATAATCAAATTTCCACGCTTAGAGAAAACCGATTTCATCGATTTCAAGGTCGCACATAACACCATCTATACAGACGAACTATAGAGACCCATACCATACCTCAGATTGAACAGAAAGACGACGGAGAACGCTCGCTCTATTATATCAGAAAAGGGTTTAGACAAGGTGATGCGTTTTCGTTTTCATGTGACTTCTTTAGCATCATACTTGGGAAAAGTGTGCGAAATTCGCAACCTAACACCAGAGACACGATTTTTCAAGTATGTGCAACTACTTGCATCCGCTGATGATTGATCGGTACCTGTCTTTCTTTCCTCCCTAAATTTCTTTCGCCCGCGCTATGTTCAAACATTTTAAGGGTACCTTCCTTAACCCCTTGAGCGTGTGCTACTTTAAAAAAATATATATAGATATCTTTTGCCCAATACAGTGAGCTGTCGCTGCTGTGTTTGCTGGAAGGGGCAAAAATGGATTAAGCTAGAAATTAGTGCAAAAGCAAATATATGCTATCAATAAGAAAGTATGCACAACATCGGGGAATGGGTGAAAACTTCGTAAAACGCAGTTACATATATCTTTGAGGTAGGGATTTTGCTTACCTTAGCTTCAGTATTAAAACTGATAATGAAAACTTTTCAAAAATTAAACGAAGAGGCACATTTACACTTAGATATTTTCTTTATTCTATGAAGGCACCTGAATAATAAGGTCTACCTATATATGGAAACATTATCATCGCAGTCGTGGTCTAATACGCATAAACATGAAAGTTAGAGTCGGGTAAAGATATTCTTGTTCGTTATGAGCGCAACATTCTTCTGATGTTTATTCGTACCGTTTGTGTTGACGGGCTTTCATAGGATTTTCTCTAGCGAACGCAGAGTGTATGGATATTAACGCTCCTTCCGGAGGAGACGAAGATAACTTCTTCTAGCAGCTACGCAGTTGAGAGACACCCCACCAAGCGAAAAGGGCCTCATCCATCTTTGAGCGTCCTCCTCGGAAAGATTTATTGACTTTAGCACCATCTAAATAATTCTCAGCATACATTAGGTATACGATAAACATTCTCGTAGGAAACGAAAAAAAGACCTAAGATATAGACGAAGTCTACGACTGCTTTAGTCAGGTTTAGAATAAGTCTATTATTATCTTTGTACGCAAATTTAAAGCTTATTCGGTAAGATATTTAAATCTCTATTTAGACATAATATTGCTGACTTGAATTGAAATAAACCAACACTGCTCTAGAGTGTATGACAGAACAGACAAAACTATCTATTTGTTTGTTAAGATTTTCACTTCTCTACTAAAGGGTGACCAGATAAGAATGATAGGGAAAAAAATGTAAACAAAACAAGAACGGCGTGAGATATAAAATAGCACATCATTCAAATGTCCGCCTCGGCTTCGCTGGCAGTGCTTCAAGCGGTCGGTTCAATTTATGATGACTCGGTCCACGTTATGCCGGCAATAGCATGTCGAATGTTGGCATCGAGCTCGTCCAAAGTGGTTGGGCTTGACATAGAGAAAATAATCGAGTGGGGTGTCACATCACAGGATAGCGGCGGCCATATGATGAACGCTCGCCATGAGATGACCCAGTCGCCAAATTTCTCCTTCACAACTTCGAGCGTTACGTCGCTTGTATGGCATGTAGCGCAGTTTTGTTGGAACCACAGCTCGGATATATCTATTTTGTCGAGCTCCAACCACAGAAAACCGGTTAACATCGCTCTATACCTGAGACCATTGGCGGAAACGCTGTCTCTTTCCTCATTTCGATAGAAATATGGTCCGGTGATGCCTCCATGCCATAAACCGCACCAACAGTTGATCTTTTTGGGTGCATCGATGCTTGGCCGAACACTTGTGGATTGTGTTCGCTCTAACAATGGCAATTTTGCTTGTTGACATAGCCGCTGAGCCAAAAATGAGCCTCATCCGAGAAGATGATTTTTTGGGCAAAATCCGGATCTCCGGCCAATATTTCAGCGCCCAAGTAACGTTGTCTATCATCGCCCGGCTTCAAATCTTGCGTCAGCACAATCTTATACGGGTTTAGTCCCAAATCCAACCGCAAAATAAACCGGGTTGACTCTCTGGCGACGCCCAATTCAGCTGATCGACATTTCTGGGTCATCTTCGATACTGGCCGCAACGGTGGCTATGTTATCTTCATTTCGCACCAATCTCTGTCTGTTTGGTGGCTTAAGATCCAAAAGAGTGTACTGACGCTCAAACTTTTCCACGGTGCGATAAATTGCCTACACACCGAAGCCATGATGACGACCGACCTCACGACGAAATTCACGTTGCATATTTAAAAACGGAGCTGGAATTTCGATAATATTTTTTAATAATTTCCGCACGCTCGGCAAGCGTAAAACGATGCATGATGGTGACAAACGTTACTGAATATTTTGACAGCCGCATGTCATTGGTAACTTTGACAGTTTGATCACCCTATACTACAAAACTTATGTATTTCCCTTATCAGGTACACCTTTAGAAAAAGGCTATAAAAATACAGAAAAATATTAGTAATACAAGTGACTTGATTTTAATTTTTGATAACTCACATTTAATTCTCATTTTCAATTTAGAAAATTTAAATATTTGTATTGTGCTTACTAAATTATTTTTATTTTACAGGATATGTCCGAAACATAAGTCCATCACTGTGGCATTTTGAACATTTAACTGCTCTTTACTTAAATGAAAATCATTTAATGAGGTTGCCTTCAGACATTGGACTGTTAGTTAATCTTCGTACTTTGGATGTATCTAGTAATAAATTAAGAAGTCTACCAGCGGAACTAGGAGAACTTATTCAATTGAGGTTGGTTAAACAAATATATAAATTTTTTTTTCAACTACGAACTGTATTCATTTTGTTGTAATTTATTTTTCAGAGAACTTCTTCTAAATCACAACTGTCTGCGAGTATTGCCCTTCGAAATAGGCAAACTTTTTCATTTACATATACTAGGCCTTCTAGGTAATCCGCTACAGAAGGAGTTTTTATCCATCTACAATGAGCCGAATGGTACACAGAAACTTCTAACGTTTATGCTGGATAATCTGTCATGTAAGTAATATCTATGATATTTTTGGGGAGGTTATTGCATTGTTTTCAAGAGAAAAATTAATTTTACAATATTTAAAAAAAAGAAGCAATTGCTTGAAAGATTTTTAAAGGAAATACACAACTATTTAAAATATAAGGCAATTCCGAGAGATGTTGTTTTACAATTGAATGAATTTGTTACAGTCATTTGTACATTGCAAAAGTGATCCAGGTCATCAAGTGTGGGTTGTTTGGATTGTTATCCTTTTTGCCACATCAATATCAAAAATTAGAATAATATAAATATTTATCAATTTCGTAGACAATAATTAAATAACCCATTGATTTTCATGGCATGACATGGCTTTATGTTGTTGAAATGTATTACGAATTTGTATTCCAAAACACAAAGCACATAAAAAGTACGTGCTTTCGTATCAAACAAACCAAAGCCTTTGGTAGAATGGGGTATATGCTTTTACAATTAATATTATCTTTGTTTGTTTTAGAAAATTCCATATAAAAAATTTAGCTGAAGGATAGTTTATGGATTTATTAAATATGCAAAACGAAAATTTCAGCTGTGTAAATATTTGCTTTAAACAGGCGCCAGCATGCACTTAACAGTGTTGATTGTTTGTCAACGTTTATAAATGGTGTTATTTGATAAATGTCGAAAGCTCAAATAGATTTACCGAATTAAACAAAAATTAACGCCATAATAATAGGGTTGTGTTATTTTTATTTTGATTTCTGTCTAAAAATTACTATATTGATAAACATTATGGAAGCGAAGTATTTAACTGTATAGCTTGCATGTCTGTGAGTACTTATCAATACTTTGAACAACAATTTTACCGGCAGAGAAAGCAAATGATGCAAAATTTCCTGTACTTGTTTTCTCAGTCTAATTCTAAGCGTTGTCGCCAAGTGTTACTTTCTGTAATTGTTTTCTTCGACAACGTTGTTAATTGTGATTACCATGCCCGGTTCTCGGCATCACATTGATATCGAAAACGCAGTAAGTGCGGTAAATTTGCTTCAGGAGAGAGAGTCTAAAAGGTCTGTCGCAATTCGTATCGATGTGTCTCGGCGAGCTATCCGAAACGTCTGGGAACGCTTCCAAGAAACCGGGAGTGTAGCAAGGAGACCTGAATCAGGAAGAATCAGAGTCACAACTGCGCAAGAAAATCGTAACCGCTAGGGCGTTACAAAATCAGTCGCGGAAATCTACTGGCACTCAAGTAAGTGACCAAACCGTACATAATCGACTCCACGAAGATGGTCAACAGTCCATTCGACCAAAACTGACAAGGGCACATCGTGAGCATTCGGATTAAACTATGAACAACTGGAGGCATGTACTCTTTACAGACGGATCTAAGGTCACGTTTTTTAGTGATGATAAACGAGTAAGGGTGTGGAGAAGACAAGGTGAAAGTTTTACCGATCCATGCATTCACCGAACTGACCGTTTTGAGGGCCTAAATGAGAGCTTAAAAACTTAGTCGGCCTTAGTTTGTTTTGAGTAGGTTATTAGACTAACATATATCTCTGACGATAGAGTTTTTATTTCGTGTAATAGTTTCTCATTTCGAAGATGAAATGATCAATTTAAACTCGTCAAAGTCAAGTTTTTTATATCATGATGTGCGCGTTTTGGAAAGTTCTATTTCTACACATACTGTTTAATCCGAATACAGTTTGTTACTTAAAAAATTCCATTCAGAGCTCAGCGAATTGAGGATGAGCCGACTGTGAACATATAGTTTTTAGTAGATTTAAAGAGAGGCAAGTGACAATTTTAGTATCCCAATTCCTAGGTAAACAAAAGTTAACTTGCTCTAACAATATTGATCGCAATGACCTAAACCGCAAGTTCTTGTCAAATCCACTTTCAAGTACCTCAGTTGCTAATTGTTTATTTAATGGTGCCCTTTCTCCAACTCCAACGTCTTTTACTTTTAATAGGTTCGATGGTACCGATATAGTAGAAAGTTTTTTGCCGATCAAGTTACATGCTATAGGAGTTGATGAGATTCATCCAGTTTTTGTTAACATTACTACCATTTATAATGCACGTCATTAATACCGTTTTAATGACTGTTATTTTTCCGAAACAATGGAAATTGGCAAAAATAATTCCGATCCCGAAAAACTCAATAGGTGATGAATTTAGACCAGTATCAATCCTGCCTTTTCTTTCCAAAATATGTGAAAGGATCGTGCATAAACAACTAAATGAGTTTCTCATTCGTAATATTCGTAATTTGCTGCTTCCAGTTCAGTCAGGTGTCCGTGCTAAACATTGTTGTACAACAGCCCTGTTAAATGCAGTTGAAGATATTAGGGATAGACTGGATAATGACTATATTACGTTTTTAGTATTATTAGACTTTTCTAAGGCCATATCAAAATATGGTAGAGCACTCGATTCTTATCAAGAAATTAAGACACTACTTTTCCGTTTCTCCTTGTGCAATTAAACTAATCTCATCTTATCTAAGTGAAAGAAAGCAGACTGTGTCATTAGAGGGCGTTCTATCTGAATTTCTTCCCTTAACTAAAGGTTTACCCCAAGGGTCGATTTTAGGGCCTCTCTTATTTTTAGTTTATATAAATGACATAGCTATCGTGATATTGAACTCATCGAAACACATCTATGCTGATGACATTCAGATTTATTGAAGTTGTCCGTTAGGCCTCATTGAGGATTGTGCTAATAATTTAAATGAAGAGCTTCAACGAATTTCAGATTGGTCGTTAAAGTGTGGCTTAGTAATCAATCCAGGGAAATCTAAATGTTTGATTATTTCTAAAACTAAATTATATTTGTCATATTTTCCAGATATAATGTTGAATGATTCAAATATTGAGTTCGTTGATTCTTCAAAAAAATCTAGGTGTAGTCTTCAATAGAGCACTAACATGGAACAACCATATAAATTCTATAGTGGGTAAGACATATGGTGTTCTTCAAACTCTATGGATTGTCCAAAAGTTTACACCACTCAAAACAAGACGGCTTCTTGCTAAAGCTTTAGTTATTTCTATACTTAATTATGTAGGAAGGAAGCTGCAAGTAGCGTTCAATACCACAATTAGATATGTTTATTGTCTCAGAAGATATGACCAGGTTTCACATCTTGCTAAAAACTTAGTGAACATGTCATTTGAAAACTATATTCTATAATTCTTCTTTTCAGCATTCTTAAAGGTAGGCAACCAACATATCTTTACGAAAAAATCCAGTTTCCGGCATTCAACAGATCTGCTTGTTTACTGCTTCCGTGATTTGCATGTTTAACATCTGAGAGACAGTTCTTAATTGCTGCTATCCGTCTATGAAATTCACTCCCACGCAACTTACTAGAGCTAGATAGCGCACGACGATTTAAAAGCGAACTTCAACACCTCATTAAACAGAACAGCTAACTTTAATCTCCCCCCTCCTCCTTCTCAAGCAATTTCAATTCCAATTTATTTTTCCATTTAAAGATGAAATATAAATAAAATTGATGTAGTTATAGTATATCAAATTTAATGTAACTCTCTTTTGAAATACATATAATATTTTTGATAAAATTAAACTTAAGTTATAACTAAATGTTTCCTTTCACAACTTTATAAATGAATTCTTATTGTGAATGCAAAAAAAAAACACAGGGCTTAATTTATCCGTATTTAACAAAAACAAAACTGAAATTCAATTAGTTTTTGGGAAAAAATCGGCGATTCGTTTATTTCTCCTCGAATAAGCGAATGTTCTTTGCGAACTGTCAAATTTTACTTGCATTCCACAAATGTAGAATCCAATCTACATTCACATGACCAAAACATTCGCGTGAATTTAACCTACAAATTCTCCGAATGAAATGTCAAAATTTGCGAATATTCGCTCATTCGTATTCGAAGTTCGCTGAGCTTTCAATGGTCCTTAAGATTTAACGTTGGTTGGATTTTGAAAACAACCTTTTTCTTGGCTTGTAATCAGTATACTCGTATATGACCGTTCACGAGAAAACTCACATGGAGTGCGAAAAAGAGTTGAGAATGAGGCGTTCGATGTTATGAGTTGCATTTTAGTCAAAGTGCACTTGAACTTACAATTTTTTTCTGTCAGATGTTGTAAAGAAACTTGTCAGTAGGAAAATTCGAAAAACCTAAAGCGAATAACCTTACGCTAGTAGAAGAACCGAAAACATTTAAAATAAGGAACAATAAGCCAATAGTATTGCAAAAATTACCAGAATCCGAGTTTGAATCTCAACCAATTAGCCTCTGCAACTATCGTAGTCCTTGCTCAACTGTTTGCATTTGTGTGCGCCACCTATGACGCCGTAGGTTTCTTTTAATTCATTATCCCTCGGGCAGGAATCGAATATGTATTCTTTGGGTTGGAGCGATAATACTCATCCGTTCTACATGTCATAACAATCTCAGACGACGGCTGCACACTTTTCAGTCGATCTCACTGCAAAGCTAATACAGTTTGCTGTTGTATCTTCGCCTTCAAAGGCGGTCTATGCAAACGGAACCTACAAATCACTCAAAGATTACCAAAGATATCTTCATCTGCTTTCGCTAACGTTCATGTTTCCTCAACAGAGGGCAGATGTGAAATGGATAGGATCTTATATATAATCTACTGATTGTTTCTTGAAAGTCGATTGGGGTGAAACCCAGCACACCATTTGCGGCATTTCTCACAATTTCTTTGTATTCATGATGGGGGACGGTTCTAGGCTTATAGCCGTCCAATATTTAATATCCTCCTTCTACATTGCTATGACTTCTGAAATATTATTAGATATACCTCGCTTGCAACTAGGTTCGTTCACGGTATTCCGACATCAATATGATTAGACCGTTTTATGATCAGGTAACCGCCATGTTCCTCTGTGTAACTTGATGTCATATAAGCTATGATTTTTTATTACCCTGCCAAAGATGCCCTGCTTTTCTCGTAGGCGAACTAAAATGTTCGAAAGTCATACCCAGGGTATGGCTTGTACGTTTTGTTGATAATCTCGTAGAAGCATTCTTTGGTAGCGTTGTTTATTTCTTCTGTGATATTAGCGAGAATAGACTTGATGCAGATTGTCACAATGCATTCGCCGGAAGTTTAAGACTTCTTGTTTTAGGCTGGTGGTTCCAACAAATCTGCACTGAAATACTCGCTGCTTCTGTTCTCTTACCGCCCTTATATGCTGATGCCGACTTCCTGGCATTTTAAGCGCTCCGCTAGTTCTTTGGCTCCACGTGTCCTGTTCAATGTTCGAACATTCCATACACTTATCCGATCGTCATTGTTTCTTTTTCGTTTTGAAGGCCCGTCAACAGTGAACCCTTGTCCGAGCTGGGTTTTCGTAATTCCAAAACTAATTTTTACAGATTTCGCGTTTGGATTTGCGTTATATCATTCTTAAGATGCCAAAACCGCCAGAAGGAGAAAAACGATTTTTTTTTTTAAATTTGAGGGAAATCGTTGACAGTCAGTCATATTTATGGTAGACGGTCACTTACTATGCAGATCAAGTTAAGATCAAAAATGTCTGAGATGGGGTGTGTTTGACGTATATGAGGTGCGAGATCCATCTCTCCTGTTGCATTTATTTGTATGAGTTCAATGAGTAAGCGTATGGCAATGGAGGATTCGATCCATATGAGTCTTAGCAACCGCTACAGTTTTGAGATAGGTAGTGCTATAAGGCTTTACTTTCATTGTGTACATATATCATATATGATTGAACTTTAGCATATCTAATCAAAAATTCCCGGAATTTATTCAGAAAATTAAAAATACAAGTTTATTCATCTAAATCTATATTGTCCCCTTCAAAGTAATCCCCATCGACTGCAACACACTTATGCCAGCGCTTGATCCAATCCTCGAAACATTTTTTATATTCGGTTTTCGGTATATCCATCAGTGCTTCCTGCGATTTTTCCATTACTTCCTCTCGGCTGCTGAAACGAGTTCCCCGTAGTGGTTTTTTAACTCGATTGAACAGAAAGGATTCACAGGGAGCCAAATCAGGTGAATGTTGAATGGTGAACGGTTGCAGTTGGATGGTATTTGTTGCATTTTTCGTCAGAAAATTACGAAATCCACGAGTTTTCTGCCCACAATTGTGGTCTCTTTCGGCGAATTGCTTCACGCAAATGTCTCATAACACCCAAATAATATTCTTTGTTTACTGTCTGGCCTTCTGGCAAAAATTCATGATGCACTATACCGTTGTAATCCATGAAAACCGCGAGCATTGCCTTCTTTTTTGACTGAAAACGACGTGGTTTTTTTGGTCTCGGCTTATTTGGTGAACGCCATTCACTTGCCTGATGTCTGGATTGCGTGTCGTACTCATAAACCAACGTCTCGTCTACAGAAATGATCCTTTTGATGAATGTGGGATCGGATTCAGCCTCGCAAATCATCTTTTTTGCGACGTCAACACGGTCTCTTTTTTGCGTGAAATTGAGGTCTTTTGGCACCAACTTTGCTGCTACACGACAGAAACCCAAATCATTAACCCAAATGTCTTGGACGGATCCATAGGCAATGTTCAAGTCCTCCGTTATCTCTCTGATGGTTAATTTGCAGTTATTGACCAACATATCTTTTACTCCATCAATGTTTTTGTCGGTCTTCGATGTCGATGGTCTGCCAGTGCGTTCATCGTCTTCGATTGACTCACGACCACTTTTGCACCGCTCGTGCCACTGGTAAACGACCGTTTTCTTTAGAGGACCGTTGCCGAAACACTTTTCCAACATTTCCAATGTTCGCGCACCATTAAGTCCGTTTTTTACGCAAAATTTAATACAAGTTTGTTGTTGCAAATTTAAATCCATTTCTAAAATTGTAAAAAAATCGCCAACATACACAGAGTTAGATGTACTCTTGGCTACGTAACTTTTGCAAATGTCAGGCTATGACGCTAAGATTTAGAGGGAATGTCAAAAACAGATTTACCAACTGAACAAAAAAACAGAACTCAAATCGGAACAATGAGAGCGCCACACGGTGGTTATTCCGGGAACGTTTTGATCAATGTGGTTTTCCTAATTTTGCCATGTTGACTGGCAGTTGTGACATTTGTAGTAACATAGTTTTGCTTAATATATTGTAGAACAACTTCCAGATGTTTTACCTCATTGGAAAATTTTATGACTGTATCTTTTAGGGATATCTAAGCTAGGCTCAAATCTCTTTATGAGTTAAAAAGATTAGGATTGTTTTGTTGAAGTTGATTGAGAGGTTTTTTTTTCAACGGTGTAATATTTACAAATAATTTGTACTACATCGCATACTTTCTTTACATGTTTTCTTTTCACAATAATGATTAATCTCAATGCGGAATCAATTCCATTTTAGTCTGTTACCTGGTTAGTAACCCATCATCAAGTGACCGCGATAAGGGAGAAAGAACTGAGAATGCTGAGAGTATGAGTAACGGGTCGCCGAAATTAGTAGACATTTCTTGATTCTCTTGGTTCTCGTCAATGTATTGTAGATAACTTACTAAGTTTCTTCCTAGTTAAGGAAAAATTGACCTATCTCTCCGAGTTTGGTTTAATCCGAGCTAAAGCTGGTAATATATAACTTAGTTACTGTGGGTAAAATGTATCCCAAACCCATTTTCATTATATTCGCAAAGATTCCGTCAGTTCAGGGTACTTTAAATTGTCTAAATGAGCTTGCAACACATTTAACTTCAATTTGAATGCACATTTTCTCAAATAAACTACTAATTTTGTGGTTGACGGGGTAGCTTATAGCTTAATAACTAACACTATTTAACTCTGACAACTTAATCTACTCTTACTGCAAGAAAAGAAAATATTTCAATATCCATTGGAGTGCTTTTGGAGATATGCGATGCTTGGAAGTTTTCTTCTGTATTTTCCCACCAGCTTTTATGTCAAATTTGATTATATAGGCTTAAGTATCCACAACACCGAGCAGTTTGGTTTGATTAACATTTCTTAACCTTCTGTGGAATTGTTATATAATAGATGCTTGTTTCTCCATGACATACATATGCCATTAACGTTATTATAATTGCTGCCTCATCGACTTCGCCCGGTGATTTTATAGGTGTGTGCAGTGGTTCGGCTTAGATTGCGAGATTTTCTCTGGCAACTTGATTTACTCTCACTGAAAAAAAATTAAATAAAGGTTTTTTGAGTCTAACGTTTTCATTAGTACTTCCTCGGTTCTTCTCTATATCTTACAATTTCAAAAAGACTTTTTGCAAATATTTATAATATATTTTTTAAAAATATTTTAGCTAATAGGGATCTTTAAGGGCTTTAATCAGGTCTTGCTGTTAATGAAAATGACTTCCTTCCACAAAAATGTAGCTTAAAAGCCATCAGCAGTCATTTTAAATTCGGTTAAGATTCAAAGAGCTACTCAATTAGCTCTAAACCAGTTTTTTTTTACAAGAGCTGCAGTGTGGACCCTCTAACCGTCTTTGTTTTTAACATCTAATGGAAATTCAGCCCGTTGAATTCTGACAACCTTCCATATCACAATGTTGATGGGGCCATAGATGAAAAGAATGGGACAGCGAACGTATCGATTTGCTAAAATCGTAAAAGTATTGTTTTTTCGTCAGAAAATTCTATGGCACCGTAGCGGATAGGATTTCTCTGTCAGTCTCTGCCAATTGATATGCGAGTAGTGTTGATAATTATCGAACTCTCCGAATAGATGCTGAAGTCCCGAAATTATTTTAGGTTTTAGTTGATGAAGCTGCAGAATTGAATGGTTTGATGAAGATGAAGCTTTCTTCTCTAGTGGAGAGCTGGACATGTACAGAGTAGATGGAGGATTGTCTCGTCCTCTTCCTCGTCCATGCAGCTTCTACAGAAATCGTTTATAAAAGCGCCAAGCCTTCTTGCGTGCTTGCCTATGAAGCAGTGTCCAGTGATGACACCTATTATGGCGCTGAGATGTTTTCTATTTAAAAGGTTCAGAAACTTTGCGATTCAGATCCAGTTTGGCCAGATCTCTTTGGTCGCTAAACATGTCCAGTCACAACAGTCCACCTAAGGTATGTTCTTTTATTGGCATCCAGCTTTCATGTTAGTTTGCATGTAGCGATTGGTATACCTATACTACCTTTGTCTGGTAGGATAGGTAGAGTGGTTCCAATTTTGGCGAGTTCATCGGCTCTGCAATTCCTTGGAATGTCTCTGTGGCGCGGCACCCAACAGAGGTGAATATTGAACTGCTCTGTCATCTCCATGAGAGATGATCGGCATTCAAGGGCAGTTTTAGAACACAATGAGACCGAGTCCAGGGACTTGATGGCGGCCTGACTATCCGAAAATATGCGCATATCCTTAGCAGATATCACGTTTTTCTACAGCCAGGACAGAGCTTCTTTAATCGCCAAAATTTACGCCAGGAACACGCTACAGTGATTTGGAAAACGGAAAGAGAGGCTTAGATTTAGCTTATCTGAGAAAACACCGCCACCAACTCCGCTATCGGTTTTAGATCCATCTGTGTGGAGATGGATTGACTTGTCCTCCATGAAAGCATGTTCCTCCCAGAAGGATCTAGAGGGGAAGCTTACATGGAAGTTTTTGTCAAACCAGAGAACCGATGTTCTCTGTGAGGATTCAGAATACATATTAGCATGGCCAATGAAATTATTTGTCCACGTTGTAGTCGCTTTAAGGCGAATAGCTGCAGTCGCAGCTACTTGTCTGCTGAAAATATCGAGGGGTGTCAAATGAAACAGAATGTCTAATGACGCAGAGGGGCAGAAGCTATTGTAGCTTGATTGACTCTTTCTTAAATGTTAGGTTAGAGAACCGATGTTCTCTGTGAGGATTCAGAATACATATTAGCATGGCCAATGAAATTATTTGTCCACGTTGTAGTCGCTTTAAGGCGAATAGCTGCAGTCGCAGCTACTTGTCTGCTGAAAATATCGAGGGGTGTCAAATGAAACAGAATGTCTAATGACGCAGAGGGGCAGAAGCTATTGTAGCTTGATTGACTCTTTCTTAAATGTTAGGTTTCCAGTTTAGTTTCCTGTCAAAAATGAGACCCAGATATTTTGCTGTATCGGAAAATACTAAACTGATACCGTTTATTGAAGGAGGGTCTATACGAGGGCGGGTCAATAATTCCGTGACTTTTTGAATTTCTGACCTCTTTACTGAAACAGCAACACTGCTCCTGTCAACAGGCATCTGTCAGTTGACTCCTGTCAAAATTTAAACTTGCTGCGTCAGTTAGTTTGTGTTTGACAGCTATTTTTATCAGACTACTCACTAATTTGAGGAGACAATGGAAAAAAGTGAATTTCGTGTGCTTCACTTCACAGGAAGGTTTGGCGTTGTTTAATCGCAATATGGAGGAGTTTTTGCGCCGTTTTGTAACCGTGGACGAAACATGGATCCATCACAACACACCAGAGAACAAACAACAGTCAAAACAGTGGGTTTCTAAGCGTGAATCGGCGCCAAAGAAGGCCAAAGTGGGTTTGTCAGCCAATAAAGTTATGGCGACTGTTTTTTGGGATGCACGCGGGATAATCCACATTGACTACCTTCAAAAGGGAAGAACAATCAATGGGGAATATTATGCCAACTTATTGGACCGATTCAATGACGATTTGAAAAAAAACCGACCTCATTTGTCCAAGAAAAAAGTTCTTTTCCACCAAGACAATGCAAGGGTGCACACATGTGCAGATGCCATGGCAAAAATCCATGAATTGGGCTATGAATTGCTCCCTCATCCACCCTATTCTCCAGATTTGGCTCCGAGCGACTACTTCTTGTTCCCAAACCTGAAGAAATGGCTTGGTGGAAAAAGATTTGACTCCAATGATGAAGTCATCTCGCAAACAAAGGCCTATTTTGAGGACCTCGACAAATCATTTCTTTTGGAAGGGATAAAAAAATTGGAGAAGCGTTGGACAAAGTGTATAGAGCTCAAGGGAGACTACGTTGAAAAATAAAATTATTTTTTTATCAACAAATCTGTGTTTTATTCCAAAAGTCACGGACTTATCGACCCGCCCTCGTAGTTGGAATTTTGTATTTCCTGAAAAAGAGGACAAAATCAGTTTTATGGGGGTTTATTCACAATCCACAGAGATCTGCCCAGCGGGTTAATCTATTGAGATTTGCTTGAAGGAGCAAATGGTGTCGTACGTCAATCATATTTGACACTTGTGAACTAGACAGCTGCAGTACATAAACAGACAAGCAATGGAGCGATATACAAGAGACCTGGTAGTTCGGCCGAGAATATCGCGGCTGTGGCTGCCGATGTCGCTAAGAACGAAGAAACATCAACCAGACGACGGGCCACGCAATTGGGCATCACCAGACCCATTTTAGTGAACGACTTACACATGTTCCCGTACAAAGTGCAAACAGTGCATCAGTTAATGCCTCCTAACCGTCAGTAGCGTGTGAATTACTGTAAAGCCATCCTCAATCTCAACAACGAAGAGGATGATTTTATGTCGAAATTATCATGAGCGACAAGGCGCATTTCCACTTAAGCGGTTACGTCAATTCGCGTATGATACACGGAGAGCCATTACATCTACTCGAAGCCACTGTGTGGTGCGGCGTTCACGCTGGAGGAGTGATTGGGCCGTATTTTTTGAGGACGCCATCGGCAAAACGGTCACTGTTACTGGCGAAACATACAGAGCGATGATAAACGACTTCATACTGCCGGAATTGGATGAGCGGGGCCTGGTGAACATGTGGTTTCAACAAGATGGTGCAACCGCACACATAACACGAGTCACAATGGATATTGTGAAGGAAGCGTTTTCTGGTCGCGTAATCTCCCGATTTAGCATGGCCAGCAAGATCGCCCGATTTAACCATCGCAGACTTCATTCTTTGAGGCTACTTGAAGTTGGGGGTTTATGCCAACAAGCCTCAGGCAACTGTAGCCCTCAAGGAGAATATTCGACAGGAATGCGAACAGTTATCACCGGAAATATTGCCGAAAGTCATGAAAAATGCGATAAAACGGACACAAATGTGTATCAACACTGGCGGCAGCCACTTGGCGGATATCATCTTTTCCACTTAACAGAAACAATTGTTTTTTTTATTTAGTGAAAATAACTATCTCGGAGGAGATAGTTCGGTTATCCGTTGTCCCTTGTTATCCGAACATTTGCACTTAATCGTTGAAGCGAGTGCTAAAAGCACGATGTGAACGGACCAGTGATTTTACGCTCTTCAAATATTGTTCGACGGTGAGGGAGCTCCTGACCAGTGATTCATGGCGCCTATTAAATCAAGTGCGTTAAACGATTACTTCTCTGCTAACATAAACCCACTAGTTTGGGAGTAGTTTCAATTTTTACTTTTCTACTGGATAGTGGATACCCTTTATGAAAGGATCTTAAGTTTTAAACCAAGTGCAAGTTATTTATCACATTAGAGAAACTTCTCTTCATATTTGTTAGTTTTGAGTCAATTGCCAGTTGTTCAGAAATCTAATTCACTTAGCACTTTATGAACCTTTACCACTTTCTAATAATTTCTATATCATAAAATGTTTGGAGATAGGTGTCAGAAAAGACTTCATTTAGCTCGTATTTGTGTTGAAAATCTTGGTGAAATGATTACTTTTGATGTAAATCAGGGCTATAAAAAGGGTTTTTTTATTGCCATATGAGACAGAGAAAAAAACAATTCAAACAATTTTAAATTATGTATTTGAGAAATCCACTGCACAATATGTAGAACCAACGAAATAAAATTGAATGCTGTATTTGTAATGACACCTGTGACTGGAAGCGGTCAAAATAAGAGAAGCTAAGCAATAGTCTCAAACTTTTCACGAATAATTTGGTAACGCTTGTCGCTAAACCAAATGTTAGCACAATCATTTCGGAAAGTTTTTTATTTGTCTTTGGATGAAAGTGAAAGTGAATAAATAAATAAAGTGGTGAACTAAGAACTCCCACATATTCAATGATATGGTATACATATGCAAGTGAAAAGCACTCTTAACTTGTAACAATATTTAAGTATCTTGGAGTCTGACTCATGTGTGAAGAATTGTGATTGGCAGATCAGCGATTCTAGCTCTAATTTCTTCTTTTGCCTTAGTTTTTCATTAGAAATGCATGCTCCAATGACAAAGGGATTCTTAGGTCTGTCATATTTCACGGACTCATCTTATCATCCTTACCTACAAGTTGGGTTCGGTTGTATGGAATTCAATACAAATACAGAGGATACCCGCCCTTCAAACATATAAAGCTGTCCTCATGCACAAATGAAATACACTTATCAATTCATTATTTGTTCCAAATAAAAATCGGCCAGCCAACTAAATATCAAATGCCAAGTATTTTTTCTCCATTAGTCAGGTCTTGTTTCGCCCTAGAGTTTGTCCTATTTGATAGTATGTACGAGTACGAGTATGTGTGTACAATTGGCAACGGTTACGATCGGTTGTAACATTTGAATTAATTAACTTCAGGTGTCTGATTATTTCATATTCATTTGATGTTTTAAGCTGCAACTTACAAATGGTTAAGCTCTTTGCCATTGCCCCACCAGGAAGAATATGGAAACTGTTGGCTTCACAAATATATGCAGCAGAGCGCCTAGTTAAAAATCAGTTTTGTAATCTAATTTCCATAGTAAAAGCTACAAAGGGGACTTAATACCAAAGTTTGCGTCATAATGTGAACGGCTTATTCACGCTTATACCAATACCGCGCTGCGGCGTCGTCGTTGCGGTTGATGCGGTGATGCGGCTATGTGACTCTTTCCGATTGTTTGAGAATAGATTTGGTTGCTTAAGCCATCATCAAAGCCATACGTGATGATGTTTAATTGCTATCGCTACGAGCATATGGTTATGTGCTAAAAGACAATGCTAAAAATACTGCTTGGAAACGACAATGAAAATCGAAAGTAATTTTGAGTGGTAAGTGGTGAGCGGTGAGTAGTAAGTGGATAGCACTCAGCGTCCTCCCTTTTCACCAACATCTAGCCAACAGCAATAGCCACAGATACAAAAAAAAAGAAAAAAAAAACAGCAACCAGTTTAATAAAATTGCGGTGGATATGGATAGGAATGAAATAAAAAAATTGAAATAAAAAACCGCTCAACTCAAAGCTGAAATTCGAAGCACTTTCATTAGATTGGATGTTCCTGCTTATGCTTGTTGAATGCATTAAACCGTAAATGTGTTGAACGGCTCTGAACTGCTCTGTGCTGCGCTGATCCGTTAAGCTCCCTCCATTAACCACAGCAATCAGGAGAGATATCTATCGTATTCGAGAGATTTGCAAATGAAAATGAAAACGAAATTGAGTCTGTTGCTGCTGCCTCCGTTGCCTCTTCCGCTTTTGTCGTCTTGGGTCTTGGTCACAGTGGTGATGCGATGGCTGTTGGTCGGGGAATATTAAGGAAAAAGAAAAGAGAAAGTTTCTTCTTGCAACCATCACGAGCAGCTACTCATAGCTATACAAGTACATGATACATTTGTTGAGTGCTGCTGTTGGTTGCTGCCATGGTGCATGGTTCCCGTTGACCGATTTTCTTTGCTCTGTGAAAATGCAAAATGTGAAAAGAAAGGTGCACTGACATATGGCAATTTGCAAAGAGTGATGCAGTGATGCAGCGCGGTGTAGAGCAGCGCAAAATCGGCAAAAGCAATACTCGTAGTGGCAATACAAGTATAGTTGTAGTTGCAGTTGCAGTGGCAGTGGCAATGGCATGTGTACTCGTACATTGCTCATCTTTGCAGCGATTTTCTGCTTTCTGTAAATAATTGCAGTGAATGTACATTGAATAGATGAATTTCTGCAACAAGAACCGGTAGAGTGTTGTTAGTGGCGTAAGTAGAATGCTGTCTGGCGGTGTATAGTCAAGCCCTGATTAAGAATCAAACCTAGATCATTATACAAAGAACGCCTTGTAACCGATATTCAGCAAGTGGAAAATTAACTACGTGCAATGACAACAAAAAGTGGGAGATACGAGTATCCAAGAGATATACAAACAAGAATGATTGTGGTGTAGGATTCTTGATATCTATTCACTTTGATTATTTTATTGCCGACAATTTAGATATTCAACTTTGAAGAAAGGTCTGTACTATGTTTAGTTTGTTGCAAAAGAGGATCGAAGGTGATTTTTCTTATCAAAATCTACATTGTTTTCGTAGTTATGGTCCTTTCTCTTTTGATTAGAAAATGAGAGACTTGCTTCGACAACGTAAAGGGTTTGCGACTTGACAGGCTCTTAAATTAGAGCTTTCCTTATCGAATTAATTTGTTCGGATAGCTTTCTAATCAGGGTTTCTCTTTGTAATCAAATCTAACCGGAACAGAGGTTGCCAGAAAATTTGTAGACGGCTGGATTTGGATTGGTTTTTATGTGACCTGGGTCTGAAGTTTCTTTCAAAGAGCTCTTGTCAAAAATGGGTGACTAAGTGATGCAGTCTAGCTTTCTTTACTGACCATTTATGAACTGCTCTGCTTATTCGAAAAATCTAAACTAAACTCCTACTAATCACGTTAACAACTAACAGGCACCATGGCAGTGTAGACAACGTCATTTGTCAGGTAAGTTCTATTCATGGTTACTTTTATATATTGACCACAGCCGGCATCCGCAACAAAAGTTTTGTACTCCATTAGAATTGGTCTAGTTCATAAAACTAGTTGGTTGTTTACGCTGTGTTGTCTGGCCGAATTATGTCCTCAATACTGATGAAAATAATAAAAGCCTGTTTTTTTTTTATCGAGCTTACGTTTCATCCTGCCAACCAAATTTTATAATGCTGTCTCCTTACAATGGCTCGAGCATTTGTATGCGCATCTTGGCCGGAGAACTACCATCGGGTAGTGTGCATAAGCTTGGACTAGACTTTTGACGCCATTTATCATCTGGGTATCGACGTCTAGATTTTGGACAAGACTGAAAAACATCGCGATGGAAGGGGACAAAGAGAGCTTCTATAGTCAATTAAAATATCCTAACAATACGAATCATAATTGCAGTATCGTCATTATGCGAGGCAACAATAATAGACACCTTCGATACGTCATCTGAGTTTATAAAGGGTTTTCCAATAGGGACTTGACAACTTTGAATTTAATTTGTGAACGCACTCTTTCACTAATCATCAAACTGTCACTGTCAATTTATTCAGTAAACTCAAGATTTTCATCATGGTAAAGCAACGTCTGCAAATTATAAAAATTTTCTACCGAAATTCGGAGTCGGTGACTGCAACTTTAAGAGCGTTAACTTCAATTTTCGGTCGTAATTCTCGCCCTTGTAGACAGGCAATAACAAGTTTAGTGCAAAAATTTGAGTCTACATATTCGTTGTGTGATGTTGCCGTGTCAGTGAGACAACGGGTTGGTCGAAGTGTCGAAAATATCGCTGCCGTTCAGGCGTCCGTAGCAAACGATCCATATCAGTCAATTCCACGGCGTTCTCAAGAATTAGGCATCGCTCAGACCACATTATGACATATTTTGCGTAAGGATCTTGATTTACACCCATACAAGATCAAGCTGACTCAAGAATTGAAGCCGATAGACCATTTGAAGCGACGTACGTTCTCCAATTGGGTTCTGGAGAAGATGCGCCAAGATGATGAATTTCATCGCAAAACCATCTTCAGTGACGAAGCTCATTTTTGGCTCAATGGGTTCGTCAATAAGCAAAATATGCCACCATCCAAAAAACATAACTGTTTAGTGCAGTTTGCATGCCGGCGGCGTTATTGGGTCATATTTTTTCGTCGACGATAACGATCGTCACGTTACTGTGAATGGTCAGCGTTATTGCGCCATGATCACCGATTATTTTTGGCCCGAATTGGAAGATATGGACTTGGACGACATGTGGTTTCAACAAGCCACACAGCACACGCTACAATCGATTTATTGAAGAGTAAGTAAGAAAAGGGCCAGTCTATTGGCCGCCTCGTTCGTGTCGCTTGACTATTTTCTGCGGGGCTACGTTAAGTCATTGGTTTATGCCAACACGCCGACGATGTTGGATGAGCTCAGAGCCAACATTGAACACGAAATAGCGGCCGTTTCGGTCGAAATGTGTGGCCGAGTCGTTGAAAATTGGGTCCAACGAATCGACCGCGTGGCCATATGAACGAAGTCGAGTTCCATTCATAAATGTTTTGATTGTACTTCAAGCCGCTAATAAAGTTTTTGAAATATCTCAAATGGTTTACGTTTTATTTAAAAAAAAGTTGTCAAGTCATTATTGGAAAACCCTATACCTTCGGAGTCCGTAATGACAATGGTGGAGGATTAATGGGCATATTTAGCTCCAATTACCTAGTCATAGGGGCTACCTCATATGAGCATAAAGTCAGCTGAGTATATTCTGATCTCTCCAACGATGTTAAATATTTTTAATTGAATATCCGAAACAGGCTGTGGAAGGAGATCACTTTGGTAACACTTCGTACTATAGCGTTCCGTATGCCGTGGAATTGGAATCGACCCCAAAGTACATACTGGCTAAACGAGGCGAAGAAGCAGTAAATATTATAAATGCGACAGCAAAACCATGTACAGAATTGCTAAAGAGCTGTCGAGTGGCGATAGCTTACGAAATTTTGTGAAATCCAGTGAAATTTTTGAACTCTTGCTGATCCCTAAAAAAGGTACAGTTACGGATGAATATTTATTTTAATTTGATATTTAATTTTAAATATTAAAGTATTTATACCAAACAAGGCACAACTCTACGAAACTTCTTCGCAGTATCTGCAGACCTGCTGAGCATAAGATCTGGAACGGCGAAATCTTCCTTAAAGGAACGATTGTCTAGCTTCTAAAGAAAGGCGATCTATCAGAGCGTAAAAATCAGAGTGGCAAGCGTGGTTCTTTATTTTCCTTAGCAAAGATAAAGAAGATCTCAAAAGTACTATTGACAGTGAATAAGCTTATTTCCGTTCTGGATCCTGCGATAATCTCATTAACCCCCTACTGATCATCATTGAACAAATTGTCAAGTACAGATCTACCTACACCTGCTGTTTATTTATTTTGACAGCGTAAACTGAGAGCTCGTTTGGGGCGCTTGGTACAAGAGTCATTCTAAATAAATTGGTAGGTTTTCTCGAGTAAGTTGTCGCAAGAATTTGAGATCCAAGGAGACGTTCGGAAGAGTTGCATCAGAAATCATAAACTGGATCATTGGTTTGGTGACACAGGTCAACTCTGTAGGACTGGGGACTAAAGACTCCGACGCATAGGATCTTTCGACGTCGTCCTGTTGAAGGTTGACGTTTGCGTATTGTCGAAAAGAACAGTCCCATAAAATCTGTCGCATACCTACGGTGACAGATGACACATTGGATGGCATTTCGTTATTGCTGAAAGTTTTTTCTCTTTCAGCGATGACAGCACTGCGTGAACTTCAATGCGTTAATGTGTGAAGCGCCAACAATAAACCTCCTAAAAAAGTACAAAGTAAACTTACTTCATCCGCCGAAGTTCATATATCCGTTGGGTATGGGCCACCTCCCAGAGGAATGCGTGTATTCTATCTAGTTGTCAGTGCCACGCCACAGCAACAGATCAATAGATTCTATGGGTTAGGGCCTTAAGTCCGCTTTTTAAAAAAAACGTACTAGTGTTGCAACTCAACGGCCCGAGAGAGTAAAAATGGAAAAAATTGGATACTTGAGCCTTATCGTATTTCAGTCAGATAGATGGCTGCTTACGCGTGTTAACTTACCTATATCGTAGATCTATATAAATACTTAATACTAAATAAGGAGGGTCTTCATATTACGTGGGAAAGTTATAACTTACTTAGATGGCTCTTCAGACTGGGGGGCGGTACTTCAACCAATAAAACTCTTCAGTTTCTAATTACGCACTCCGAAATGGTTGAGCTACCCTTTATGTGTGCGCCACATATCATCCTCGAAGGCCAGTTCAGGGCCGAAATCGAGGTATTAGGAGAAAGAGCTCTAGCAGTCGTTGCTGAATGGGGAGAAAGCGTTGGGGTAAGTGTGCCGCAGGATAAGACTGTTTCAATGCAGCTTAAAGGCAAATTGAATACAAGAAGTCGGGCTCCTGCGATACGTTTGAACAGCGTTAGCATTAGATGTGTGACTGAGGTCACATATCTGGGCATAACGTTGGGTGAGCGTATGGTAAGGCGCATTTTGCGATCTGACTGGAGACTCGACAGGCGTTCTGCCGGTATCATATATGATGGCCTTTTTGTTGCTTGTGCAACATATGGAGCATCGGTATGGTACGATAGGGTTATGACTCTGGGTGGTCGAAAGCTGATCTTGTCTTGCCAAAGAGTCGCCTTGCTTGGGTGTTTACCTGTGTGCCACACTGTCTCCACACTGTCTGGAAGCGATACGTCGTGGTATTGCTTTCAAGATCATGTGGAGCCACCTATGAGGGTTGGCTTCATGTCCTATGTGAGTGTCTCAGTTACGCTGACATTAGGGACTTGCAGGCTATGGGCATCATCTTTAATGGTGAGGCTTACGATGTCAGTGGAATTATCACTGATACCGTACGGTTCGAAAGAACCCGTAGTTTTGCAAAAGAGGTATTTAATAGAAGACAGCTAACGGGTGGAACATAGGAATTTTTAAATTTGCTGAAAGGCCGCCAGTCCGGGTCAGTGAGGTGCCCAACCGGAAGCTATATTCTGGTACCACGTGAGGTCAGGAGCCCCCGGAACTATGGTTCTGGCCTGACTTAGGAGTTGGCCCCCTTGTGGGAGTATTGTGGTGGCTGTAGGTTTGTACCCAAAATCGCGGGAGAGTAGACCGAATGGAGCTTGGACATCTCATGGCTTAGCATATGTTGTAGTGTGCTACAACCTGTGCTCAACCATGGGATTGCTATGGAACCATCTGTTTTGCTCGATGTTGAGTTGCAACCGGGTGCCATGACCTACAGAATGGCGGATGTATTAGATAGGCGTCGACCCTTCACCAAAGGGGAAGTTCGTGCCTTACACACGACTTCGAATCTGGTACTGGTGGTAGTACTTATACTACGCGAAGGGCGCTTTTCAACGCATTGTTTTGATATCTTGTGCGCAGACGCACCCTAGGTTTAAGCCCTTACGGCAGGTACCTACATAAAACACAAGAGACAACTGTAGCGCCACCTAAGTAAGTAAATATTTTCCTCTCCCTTCTCGTCCCTCTGTACAAAATCAAATATTAGAAAAAGAATTTGGTATTCACGGCTTCTTCACGGCAGGTACCTACGTAAAACACAAGAGACACCAGTTTGCGCCACATAAGGCGAGGTTTTCTCTACTGCGTTCTTCCTCCAAGTGGGAATCGAATAGTCTTGGCGGTTGCAGTGTTAATCATCATTCGCTCTACAATCCCTAAACCTAGTAAGGAGTTTGATAGTGTTGAAAAGAATCGAAGACCCATAAAGAGATAAAGGAGATAAAGTACAATAAGTTGGCTAAAAGATGCATTTGCAGAGAATAGTTGCGTATGTGCAACTAAACCACTCTTTAGGAAGAAGGAAATCAAATTAACTTGAATTTTTAGCGAGCGAGTAGTCATATTCCTTTCTAAATGCATTAAAGGTCGTGGCAGCGTACCTGCCAACGTTCGCCTTATTTGATTCAGGTTTAGGACAGGTTTCTATATTTTCTGTCTTGTTTGAGCTTGTGTGTGGTTTGATATATTTGATTAGATCCTGCTCAGTGGGTTTGTTTAGAATATTTCCTCTTCAGCAAAGTATATCGGAATTCGGTGGGCTCTAATTCGAGGTGCGTTCGGTAGAAATTTCCAGCTACTATGCCAAGTCAAACTGTCAATACAATCGAACTTATCCCAGATCCGTTGTGGCCCAGGATGTTCAAAGTAAATACATAACTAACTAGAAGTAGAATGAATGCAGCCTTGCCGAACTCCACTTTGGACTTCGAATCCCTCAGACAGTTTTCCTCTGTGCAAAACGTGACATGTGGACCCATCGTACGTAGTCTTAATAATTGCTATTAATTTATCTGAGATACCTCTCCTGCGCAAGGCACGCCAAATAAATTCCCGATTGACACTATCAAACGCCTTTCCGAAATCAATGAACAGCAGGTGGAGTGGCGATCGATATTCAACTCACTGCTCGATGATAATCCGCAGGGTGTTGATGTGGTCGACACAGGAGGATTCAGAGCGGAAACCTGCTTGTTCGGCGCCGAGTGTGTCTTCAATTTGTTCTTTAATTCGCTCCAGAATAATTTCTTTCACCAATATTGTTTCTCTTAGTGATCAGCGATGTGCTAAATGCGGCTTTATCGATGGGAAATGGAGGAATTCCATGGACTCTTATATCTGATCTCAAACACCTTGACTACGCTGACGATGTATGCCTACTATCTTACAGAATAATGGACCTTCATCAAATGACAGCAAATGTGGAGAGGGAAGTAGACGCCGTTGTGCTGAAAATTAACTCGGCAAAAACAAAAATGATCAGCCTGGGACCAAACTCACCAACTCATACTAGTATATGCATTGCTGGACAAACGGTTGAGAGAGTTTGCAATACCTTGGGAGTATTGTCTCAACCGATGGCGTTACCGAATTGAATATAGCCAGCCGAATAGGTAAAGCGAAGGCTGCGTTTGGGATGCTATCTAAAATTTGGCGAAGTAATGCAGTTAGCTTAAACCCCAAGCTACGACTGTTTCTTTCCAACTTGGAGAGTGGCCACTACTATCACAAGAAAGCTGTAAACGTTCGTTAATAGGTGCCTGCGTAATATCTTAAGGATTTTCTGGCCAAACCGTATCTCGAACGAACAGCTTTATGAGAGAACCGTCCATGAACCTATTGGCACAACCATACAACGACGAAAGTGGCAGTGGATTGGTCACACTTTCCGAAAAGGTGACAGGTCCATAGCTAACCACGCGATGCAATGGAATCCGCTTACTCAGGATGGCAGGATACGCGGCGGTCCTAGAAGTACATGGCATAGAATAGTCAAGAAGGAAGCACGGCAACTGGGAAAGAGTTGGGGAGAGCTGAGCGTTGTAGAGGCCCTAGGACCCACAAGGGGATATAGGACATAAGTAAGTAAGTAGAAGTAGAATGATGCCAAAAAAAATAGCTAATTCCCTTGCATCACCTGTCAGCTTTAAGACCAAATTGACAAATAAAAAAGTAAACAGAGATAAGAGATTAGGACAAATGTTTCACAAGTGAAGCGTAAGCATATGCCGGCAACTTATAAGGAAGCAGCTTCCAACCCAATATTTGAATAAGAACTTGAAAATATTTATGAATTGATCTCAAGAGTCAGACAAGATCGAAATATAAGGCGAGACCAAAACGTTAGACAGCCTAAAACAATTGCAGCCTGTCAAGACTGTTTATCCAACAATCTATTTCGTTGACTTAATTATTCTATCGTAAATGCTAGGCGGATATAAATCCATGTTGAGGTAACACAACTTCTTCACAACTTCAACGTCTGCAATATAATACATACTCGCATGCACATATGATCTCAGGCTTAGTTTCAGTCGCAGTCTCGGTGTTTTAGTGAAGATTAAATATTTACATAATTCCGGTAAAATGACAACTTTAATAAACTAATTCGTATTCCTTTCATGTGAGATGTTAAAATTTGAATTGGTTTGGATCTCACCAGGTAAACAAATCGTCAGGTGATAAATTACGAGTATCTTTTGGTCTAAGCGTGTGTTTCCATTTCCATTTTCATCCACCACATGCTGAAGTGGGTCTCGTCTCGTCGATAACGCCAATGTTTGTGGAACGTATTCCCCTTCTTTTTGTTGTTTCCCACTTTGGTTTGGTTGTGCTCTTCAGCAACTGGCTGAAGAACCCATACCAGATACCAGATACTACACTCTTGACTTGACTCTACAGGTAAAGCAGAACCAGATAGGCAGGCAGTCTTGCGTTTTCCAAATCGCAGCTTGGCTAGGAGTTGCTGTTGAGTTTTTTTTTAGTTGGCCACTTACGTTGGCAGCGGTCGGTCGGCTTTTATATTGAATGTGTTTCTCGTAGTCGTTGTTGCGTTGTCATCGAAGTCGTACTCATATTCGAACTGTGGTCGCAATCGGAATCGCGCACTGTCATAGTGTCAGTTTGTTCGTCGTGAGACTTTTTATTTTTTTTGCTTCTTAGTATGTCACAGAAGCATTTCGTAACACAATCGTTTTGATTTGTTGGTTTTCGTTGTATCGGTCTTCGAGGGGGCAAGAAGTAAAAGAAGAAGACGAAGAGAGATATTAAGTGCTACATTGCGCGAAAGAGCTCTTTTTTGAAGAGGACGACGAGCGACGGTCGGATGGACGGTTTGAAGTTGAAGTAGATGTAGAAGAAGAAATTAATGTTGAATATTTGTATCTTTTGTGCGGATAATTGTGTGTGGCCGTCATCATTGCGGTAATGTTGCGAAACTTTTGCAGTTGGCTGTCGTCTATGTCGATGTCGGTTAAACGGTGAATGAAAGCAGCCATAGTAGAAAAAGAAGTAGGTACTTGTACCTAGTAGCAGTCGTAGTAGTGGAAGTAGAAGAAAAAACAAGAGATTCATTTCGAAATTGGATTTTAATTGTCAGTTGTCTGTTTACGCGAAATCGTGTTTCTCTAAAGCAAAAAAAACTAAGAAAGAAAAGAAGATCAAGACGAAGTAAAAGAAGAAGATTGTCGGTCAAAACCTTCCTAATCGACAAGCAAAAGGAATGCTCTTTACCGTTTTGACAACGCGATTATGAAATCCCATGTATCGGGGCGAGTTGTACCACCACCACAACAACAAACAAACCCATCAGGATGTAGACCTCAAAATATTTTTTACAACCATCTTGGAATCCATCATCAAAATCAGCACCAACTCCAACATCACCCACACCAGCACCACCAACATCAACAGCACCATCAGCAAAATTTAGCCTACCACCCGCATCATCAACAACATCATCATCAGCAACCGCAGCATCAAAACTATGCAATGCTTCAATGTTTTAGTCAGCATGCGACAAACGATTGGGCTGGAATACCATTAATCTCAACTGCGGCGTCTTCAAATCGTCGACAGCGAAAACCACCTGCGTCGATGCATAGATCTTCAGCACCACCACCACCACTGCCGCAGCAGATATCCTGTAATTCTCTTCATATGTACAATTCGAATAGAGATCCTCACACTAACGAGTATGACTTAAATCCAATGGCCCGTTTGGCAATGCATGCTCAAGGAGCTCCTCTCCTCCTAACCGGATCTTATAATAGAAATCGTTTGAACGGTGGTGGATGTGCCAATCGTCAAATGAGATCATTAAATCCTAATCAAAATGAAGACTATCTCTGTAACTTTAAGGCATTTGGTCCACTTTCCCTACATCAAAGCAAAGCAAAGGAGAACAATAATTGCAATGCCGTTGGAGGAGGAACAAATACTCAAAACGAAGCAGCAGCCGCTTGTCTGCCCAGAATTATAAAACCAAGAAAAAGAAGAAAAAAGGATCGTAAACCCCTGCCGCCGACGGGTAATTTTGTGAAAGTGAACATTGAACCGGAAGTGATGAAGAGAGGACCAATGCCTCCTACGAATTTGATGGAAAAGCAAACGTCGTCACTGCATCATCAACATCACCCACAGATGCTGGGTTTTGAATTTGAAACTCAATGTAATCTGAAATTGAAAAAAGACGAAACGACGCCCATCGATATGCAGGATCCAACTGGAGGGACGGTTTGCTTTTGCCGTCAATGCGATCCATTAAGTCGTATATGGGCATTCCCTCTGCGACGATCCCATTCGGATAATTCCTCCGACACGACCGAGTTTGAGAAAACCAATAAGAATGTCGGAGTGATCGGTTCGAATCGATCGAGTCAGTTGAATTTAATTAAAAGCACCCACACAGGAAGTTTAAGTGATTCCAGTGATTCCGGTTATGGAGATATACTTAGTGGAATCAATATCGGCGATGATTTCTTTAGTAATACGAATAATTACCTGCAATTGCAGAAACTACCAACTGATCTCCTTCTGAGCCCCACAGCTGAATCTTTGTTAACCGAAAGTATAAATGAAATATCTCGTAAGCTCATGGAGACTTGTGACATTAAGGGAGCTAATGGTGGTAGTAGTCCATCTTCTTCATCTTCCTCCTCATCATCATCATCATCATCATCATCGGATAGTTGCAGTGTCTTTTCAGATAGTGGTATTAGCAGCGCTACAAGCAGCCATCATCCTAGTGGTGATGAGTTAATATTCAATTTTGAAAATCTCTCCATAAACCCTACGGACCACCACCATTCAAACCTTTTATTTCCCAATAACGACACCATCTTTGATTGCTTCTCAGCAGACATTAATAATAATATCATGACAGCTACGGGCAATGGAGGAGGAGGATCACCCAGGATAGATCCACAATTCTTCAATTGCCTGGATTTGCTGTGGGATACATCTAATAATAGTGGCTCCCAACAGAACACCAGTACACCACCCACGTCGTCATCATCGACATCAGTAACGCCGTCATCGTTTTACCGACCCACAGTAGCCTCGATGTAGGGGTCATTAAGCTGAAATTCAAAAACTGTATTCATACTATAGATGAGCAACAGATGAAAAACGAGAAGAAAATATTTCAAAAGAAATGAAACAAACGTCGTCGTCGTCGTCATCGTCGTAGTCGACGCCTGCTCACTCGAACGATGAAAAGTGAAAAAGTGAAAACTTTCACTTTCAACGGTTTTTTGCATACACTTACATATGTGCGAATGTTTATTACTATGTATATCTGTTCTGTATCTTTTTCAAATCGATTTTATTTATTCAGCCCATTCATTTCTCTCTTTGTTTCTGTTTATTTAATTTTTTTTTTCTTTGCTTAATTTTAAATTTAAATAATTTTCAAATTTAATGGAGTTTGTTTATTTTAATTGATTTTTTTTTAATGAATTTTCTTTTGATGTATCTTATGATGGGTAATTTTTCTCCGGCATTAGTGTGAAGGTTTTTTTTGGTAAAAAAAAAATAATTTTCTGTTTGTACTTTGTTGGTAATTCGTGCGTAAATTCGTGGGCACACCAGCAAGTGAAAGGGAACCCTCAATGAGAAATAAAATCAACAAAAAATACTTCAAAACGAACCGCAACCGAGAAGGAAGTTTTTGGTTTGATTCGGGCTTTTGTGCGGTTATTAGCCAATACCTAGACTGAATCACTATTTCACGGTGTGTTTTATAAAAAAAAAAACAAATCAATCCGGTTTTCATCTTTTTTTTTGCTACTACTTCTCATGGCAGTGTACTCTCCTATGACATTTGAAAAATATTACAATATGCAAATACCGAGACACTACACTCTGCAACATACACTTTTTTTTTGTTGTTTGATGGATAAAGCAAACAAACAAACCAACAAAAAATATAACATACGGATTTTTTTACCTTGAGAGGCTCTTAAAAAAAATAATAAAAATATGTGTTACTCGTATCTCAGATCTAATTAATTCAAGGTTAAATATTTTAAAGAATTACTTTATAACAGTACGGCTATACACATCTAATCTTATTAAAAACAAACCTAACCATATTCGAATGCGACTAGTTTATGGTTTTTTTATTTTTTAAAAATTTTTGAGTTAGCGAAAGAAACTGAATGAAAGATACTCTTGCCGGATTAAAGTTACCCAGAGGGTCTATTTATTTATGATAATTTATGTAATTTTTTGTTTTTTATGAGATTTTTATTTAATTTTTTACCAATTGGTTTAAGATTGGCCAAAAACCGCAAGAAAAAAAAAACCGACAAACCAAAACAAACATGAGGTGGAAGTTTTTTGTTACACAAATTTTTGTATAAGACATCCATTAGAGTTTATTTAAATTTCAAACAGTTCTCATTGCAAATGAAAAGAATCTAAGTTATTCCGACTACATATACCGTATGTAGGTATATCAGAGATATGTTTTCCTATTTATTTATTAATTATAACAAAAACAAACAAGAAATGCTGCGATTTTTTTACTTTTAGAGATTTGCAATTTGAATCGTTTGAAAATTACACAAATTAGTGTTTATATATTTTTTTTATATTTTTTTCCCTTTTTATTTTGCAAAAATGGAATTAATAAATTATTTGTTTTAAAATTATAAAAAAAAAAAATAGTTAATTGTGTAATGATTATTCTGTTGTTGTTGATGTTGTTCGCTGTTCGAATTTTTAGCAGCGCTCAGGTGAGAAATTTGTGGTTTCATTCGCAGTGGTCAATATTTTGTTTTCACAAAAAATAAACAGCCTTCAAATGTATCTATTTCTATTGTTATGATGATTCATGGTTCTTTCAGTCTTTTCGTATACAATTGTGGCTTTAACCAGAACTATTCTTTACGTCTTTTGTGCACTCGTATGTGAATTATTTTTCAATATGCTGTAAGCTCGGGTTAATTACGTCTGTTAGGAACGTTGGCAGTTAGCAGTTGTTTTCACTTTGAAATATTGGCCTGTTAATGGCAAAATTCATGTTGAAGAAGAAATCATAACAGCGCGTCACCTTGTCAAAATCCTTTTTTTAAACACAATATCTCTAGGGTGTCGATTTACTAAATATGATTTACACATGACCTCAAAGAAAGGAGTCGTTCGGTACTAAATCGCATGATCTCAGGCGTCAATTTTGGTCACTATTTTGAGAAATGACTCGGCCAGGAAACTTTTCTCGCAAAACCTCCAAGTTCCAGTCATATTCATTGATAACATACATTTACGACAGCAGAAATGCCTGCTTCATAAATAAATAATGTCCAGTGATGCCTAATACCCAGAGACCTGAAATTGGAAATCTGCCTCAACACTCAAAATGATGTTTCTGTTAAATCCGACAGGCTTAAATTCTTGCGTCATTTGCTTCAGGATCCTTTATGCAAAATTCAGTGCAGTGTTATTTATGACATGCCCAATTTCTGACACCGACGACATGGAAACAATAAACTTACTCGTAAGTCTTCCATCACATTTCCAGGTGGTCTTGCGCGAAGAGCCTAATTTGATTCTTCACATCAATAACTTGTCCCTATAGCTTACATTTTTGAACCAACTTAACAATTGTATACCTCTTGTTTTGATAGGACTTCTCGAAACGTTTTCGGAGACCCGAGCAGAAAAGGCTGTCTGGCCGAAAAATATTCATATGAACTGAGCTCTGAAGCAGCTTAGTAGCGTGGGACATCGCTCGATCTGCCCTTGACGTGGCCGATGACTTCATATTGAGAGATCCTCCACCAAAATGTCTGTAACTCGCTTTGCCTTTAAAACTCACCCAGTTGTGTCCGTGCAGATTCGAGCGTTTGCGTACTGCAGAATGTTGGTGATGGTTATTGCCAGCGACTGCCATACTTTTTAATCTGTACTTGGGATTGATTGTAGCGGAATAATACCACCGTAGAGATCCAATTACTATTGTCAATCGCTGCTTCTTTGGACGAACATACTCGTAGCAGCTGGGAAATAGCCACTCTTGCGATCAACGAAAATATCACCCAATGAACTATATGGGCTATACAGAGACATGGAGCCTGGACAGAAAGGCTTGAATTCATTGGCTCTGATGGTTAGGGCATGTTAACGCAATTAACACAACCGCTTTGCCTTAGAATGTCTTTAAATCATGAATTTCAGAAAGCTCAGCCAAGATACTTTGAAGAATCGATTTAGGCGGTGAAACTTTGAAGATTTTCTGCGGACACGTTGGCTAGATTTTTTTTATATTTAATGCACGCTCAAGGGATATTGTGTACCTTTAAAATCTTTGCTTACACAGCGTTTGAAAGAAATTTTGGAAAGAAAGAAAGAGAGATACCGATGTACGAGTTTGTTTGTTGGTTCTGGGTGTTTGCAAGTCAAATGACCAAGAAATGAAGAGCTCAGCGGGGCTTTCCATAAGCGAGTTTTTGTGACTTGTGAATGAATTACGATATTTCAATCTTCGCTCGAAGTTATTGTCTCGATGTTAGATTATGCCGATTGACTTCGCAATATTCGCGTCACCTATGAGTTTTATCGCACGGTTTTGAATCCTCTGCAGAGAGGTTATAGGAGACGACAGGAGCCCATGTTATAGGGCGTTTAAGTGTCCTATATATTAACCTGCGTGGTTGTAGATCGGGTCACTGCTGAGTGTCCTATAACTTTGATTGGGTCAGACGCGCAACAATCAGTATTGGTCCCCGGTAACCATTACTCATGCAGGCTAAAATTTCAAGGCCATGCGCGGCCAGTGGCATTATACTAACCTCTGTCGTCATATTGCTCAGAAGCCTACACAGAAGAGATTAAAAAGTTGTGACGAAACCAATTAATGGCCTCGAAAAAAATTGGACTCATTAAAGGACAACGTCCTTCGGATCGGCCCGTGGAGTTTTTGGACCCTTAACAGGCCACATAGAGCCAAAAAATTAACAGGAGCCTTTGATTGCTATCATGCAGATATCACCGCCATTTAGGAAGTGCGATGGGATGGGGCTATGGTGATTACTATAGGGAAAAGAAACAGCGCTTTGCGGCGGGATGAAATATCACAAGCACACGGATGCCGCCAGTATTCTTGAAGTCCGAACGACTCGGATCAACGCCTTTTTGCAGCCAGGGTTTGAATGAGAATTTCCCAAGCGCTACAGCAAAGAACTACCATGAGAAGATATAACGTAGAAAAGCTGCAATCACAAGAGACCTTCAGAATCTTCACCAAACGCGTATCCCAAAATCTCTCAACAACTCCTATGCCGCCAGCATAAAGTACCGAAGACCAAGGGCAATGCTGACAACGTGCTATCAGAGACGCCGCAATTGATGTGCACCCTACCACTACTAAGAAATCTCTGGTTTGATAAATTATGCCGGCAAGCGGATGTAGCTAAATAAGAAGCCTACAATGAAGCGCTGCAACGAAGGACGAGAACTGCTCGTGAGCTCTACGAGCAAACGGCAGCTTCTCCAGAAAAAGAAAAAAGAAGAGCACGAGAAGCGCGACATCGAAGATATTGAGAGATTGTACTTCAGGAATAACATACGGAAGTTTTACCAACAGGTACTAGGTGGAGTGAAAAGTAACCTCCTTGACCGCCAGAATGCGCTGCTACTGCAAAAAAGGTTATGGTGCCGTGAAGTCCGTTCATATTTAGGCAGACATGCCAAATTTCAGTGCGATATTGTCTTTAGTTTTGTTTTGACAGCTGATTGTTGTTGACGTGTTTCTCATCATGTTGAGTATGGACAAAAACGATTGTCGTTCTCTCAGAAAACATTATTTTTTGAGAGGCAAAACGGCGAAGGAAACAAAAGAAAAGTTGGATTAATATTATGGGGCTAATGCTCCGTCAGATTACACCGTCAAATATTGGTTTCGAGAGTTTCGTGGTGGCCGTAACTCTACTACCGATCAAGTCCGCAGCGGCAGGCCCTCCGATGCGATTTAGAGGAAAATGTCAAAAAAAATACATGAAATGGTGTTGGCTGACCGAAAAGTGAAGGTGGCGCACACGCCATATATTGGGCAATATTTCGCACATGAAAAAGTTATCCTGACGCTGGGTGCCGCGCATGCTCACTCCTGACCAAAAACACGAACACGAGAGCACTTCGAAAGAGTGTTTGGACTTGCTGATGCGGAATCGGGCGGACTTTTTGCGTCGATTGGTAACTGTTGATGAAACTTGGTTCCACTATTAGACACCAGAGAACAGAATGAGTGCCTGGCAATGGACTGAAGTCGGTACGAGTGCTCCGAAGCGGCCGAGGGGGGCTCGATGGGTCGGAAAGGTTATGGTGTCGGTTTTCTGGGATTGTCATGGCATACTCTTCGTGGACTACCCGCAAAAGGAAAAACCATCAACAGCGAGTATTACTGTGCATTATTGGTGCGATTGAAGGCCGAAATCGCTGCAAAACGGCCTCGCATGAAGCGAAAAAAAAAATTTGTTTTTGCAAGACAATGCTCTGGCGCACAAGAGGATCGCAAGCACGGCTAAAGTCAATGACTTAAGGCTCCAATTGCTGTCGCATCCACCGTATTCGCCCGATTTGGCTCCCTCGGACTATTATCTCTTCCCAAACCTCAAAAGATGGCTCATCAATAAAAAATTCAGCTCACGCGAGGAAATCATCGACGCCACGGAGGAGTATTTTGCAGACCTTCCGGAAAATTACTTTTCGGACAGGATCAAGAAGTTGGATAATCGCTGGAATTAGTTTATCAAGCTAAGAGAGGACTATATTGAATAAAATAAAAAAAATATTTTTTTTTCATTCCCCAGGTGGTTACTTTTCACCCCACCTAATAAAAAGAACGTGTCACGGCTAGAAGACCAGCCTGTTGAGATAAAGAAGGAACAATTTTAGTGAAGTTACAGTTGGTGCTGAGAACTTTTTCTTCAGACTGTATATCAGCGAAGAAGCTCAATATCCCGGCGGGAGGCAGAATAGACCATTTAACTTAGACAATGATAACCAAAACTTCCCTCAACCTGACCAGAACGAAGTAAGTATAACAATATCTAAGCTAAAACCCAGCAAATCAGCTGTACCTGACGGCTTACCGGCTCAGATCTGGTCAGAAGAGCTCAGATCTGCTGACGAGACCCCCTCAACTTCGTCAATTATAGAGGTATAAGGCTACTCAACATCGGATACAAGATCTAATCTGCCATATTGTGTGAAAGTCTGAAACCCTTAGCCAACAACCTGATTGTTCCCTATGAGTCCCGTTTCAGGCCACGAAAGTCCACATTCGACCAAGACCAAATCTTTACACTCCGGCAGAACTTGGAATAAAACTCAAGAAGTCCAAGTAGATATCCACCACCATCTTTCCATTGATTGTAAGGTCGCATACGACAGTATTTCTAAAGACGAGCCATAAAGAACTATGTCTAGCTTTGGCATCTGTTCCAAACTCGTCCGTCTGTGCAGAATGACGGTTGAGAACGCTCACTGCTCCGTCAAAGTCGGTAATGACTTAACCAAGACGTTTGACGTCAAAAAAAGATTTTACACAAAGTAACGCGCTGTCATGTGACTTCTTTAACATCATACTTGAAAGAATTGTGCGGGACTCACAGGTGAATATTGGTGGCACAATATTTCAAAAGATTGTGCAACTACTAGCTTACGCCGATGATTTTGACACAATTGGGAGAACTCAGCGGGGTGTCACCGGTGCGTTCGTTAGTATTGAAACAGAATGCGTTTAGCGGTAAACGAGGGCAAAACCAAGTATATGCTGACAACAAGAAGGAACCAACAACATCGACAAATTGGACAGAACGTCACAGTCGACAGCTGTAATTTCGAGGTAGTAAAGGACTTTTTCTACCTTGGCTCTGCTATAAATTCTGCCCACAACATCTCAGCAGAAATACAAAGAAGAATCACTCTTGCCAATCGCTCTTGTGTTTTTGTTTTTTGTTTTGGCTAAAAAGGCAACTGAGTAGTAAGGCTCTATACCAAAAAGCTAAGGATGAAGATATGCTCAGTCGTTTCGGTCCCGTTTGCGTTGATGGGCTCTGGAGGCGAAGATTCAACTATGTATTACACGAGCTGTACAGCGAAAACCACCTAGTCAGAAAACTGCGCATCAGTCGCTTGAAAAGGCTAGGACAACCCACCATTCTGTGCCACAGAATTTTCGCATCTAACACGGACTGACAACGCAGTACAGTAGAGCTTATCTGGCGCGAACAAGTAGAAGGGGACTTAGAATGCGCAACTGTAGGCAGTTATCTAAAGGCCAGACTAACTGGATATGCTTGCTAATTGAGGCCCAGGTTCACCCCAAACTGTAGCACTACCTAAGTACTCGTAAGTAAGTAAGAATATCGTATATTCAGTCCAGGTAAGAAAGGGTAAAGTATTTTCTACATCACTTTGGAGATTCAAACATTTCGTGGTATATGTGGTCAAGTCATTAATTCCGAAAATAAAAAACGACAGCAGACAGCATTGTTTTTCGGAAATATTAAATTGCATTCGATTAGTGCTTCTTCAATTGTTCATATTGGAACTGAGTCTGCGAATGCGAATGTGTCGTCAGCACAAGAACATCCTGCACTAGAAGTGGCAGACAAGAGATAACTAATAAACATTTAAAAGTACCGGAGACAGAACAGAGCCCTGGGGCATACCAGCATTTATTTTGTGAATTTCAAGCCCTCCAACCGTTTGCCGGGTTCCATGACCTTTGAAAGACGGAACGTAAATAAGTTGGTCTTAAAGAGCAGAAAGAAGTTTCGCATTTTTTACGGGTGGCCTGGACAAATGCTGCCAACTATAAAGCAGCAGTAGATAATTTTCTTATTTCAAATACAACTTCACTTCTACAATTTTATGTATCGTTTTGTGAAGTCGTTCGAGGATATATGGTCCGCTTAGTGTTAATAACGATGACAAGGTAACAAGAGACCAAGCGTAATTGAAACTCTGGGCGTTAATACCATCTGTGTTGGCTCTTTATGATCCATTGCGCAAGTTTTCTGCAAAAAGGTTATAAGACCTAATCCGTTTATTCATAGCCATCTACGAAATATCTCGTATCTTTCATTTACTCGTAGATTGGTATCATGTTCAAATTCAAGATTGATAACCATCAGATACTACAAACACACGTATGAAGTACTGGATCTGTCTGCCTGATACCGCATTGACCTTTTATACTCTGCAAGTAAAAAACCAGCGATTAAACTTCTTCAATCTGCAGCTTTGACCTGCTCGTATGATTTCTTTAAAAAAAATATTCAAACATCGTTGCGGCTTCAAGCTCTTGAATTATATCATTTATCGTTTTTTAACTTTTTTCGTGTTTGTTGTTTGTATATCTTCCGATTAGCTGTCGTTGTTACATTCATCATAAAGTTAATAATTTACTTGGTTACCTGGCAGAACCCAGTGTACTATAATCGTCATTTCTGAAATGGACTTTAACCACATCATAGGTGGCCGGCAAATTTTCTGGTAATCAACAACAGCACTTGGGTTTTCTAAATTTTGGAAGAATATTTTTGACTCCTCAGAGGGTCATGATTTATTTATTGAAATATAGTCGATCTGTGGACGTGAAACTTATTAGCTTTAGCTTATTCGACTATTCTTCCCATCTGTATAAAATCAGACCAAAAACGATCCGACTGAATGCAATGGTAGGTCAGGCGTTATCATTAATTTAATACTTGAATATCGAATTCCTTTTCATGGAGCCTAAGAAACGCACTCAATGTTTGGTCATCTAGTCTAAACGAGCCACAATTTCACAGATTTCAATGCCTTGGATGGGTTGCTAAACATACCCAAGTCAGATCTCAGAAGCTTCCCTTTTTGTTTTCTGCGCATTTTTGACATGGAAGGTCTTCTAGAACCGTCAGCCCAAAATGTAAAATTGAATTGTGCAAGGCTGTTTTATAATAGATACCTGAAATCCGATAAAGAAATTCGCACAAGTATGTATTTCACCGTTTGTCTTTGCAAACGTGAGAAAGAATACAATGCGTATTGCCATTGTTCAAGAAACCATAACATCATTTCTTAATCATGTTTCGTTTTGTGATAGTGTTTGAAATCTTGAGATTAGGCGCGTTGGCAAAGTCAAAAAATAAACTTCCTTAGACGTATTAGATGTTAGATAAGCTTATATTTGCAAATGGAGCAAGCGAGGTAAATCCAAAACCATTTTCACAATCCACATGAAGATGGAAAGATTATGTTGAACAAGCACTGCTACTACTAGTATTTGATGTGTATTCGTCATGTACGAGTACATCGGTAGGTCTTGAGTTAATCTCATCTTGATGATATGTTTCATAAACTATGCAAAAGGTGTGCGAGTATTGCACACGAAGAAGAAGAAGAAAAAAACAAAATGTTTACACAACACGTGGTTTTTAGTTTAACGTATAATCCAGTGAAAAGGAAAATTTGTAACCACATCTGGGGATGTCTTGTATAAAATCGAATACAGTGATTGAAAAGACCTATACGTAAAGTAGAATAGACAGTTTTGGTTAACAGAAATGACATTTAAAAAGTGTTGCAAAGTCACATATCGTGGTCCATTGAGGTCCTAATATCAAATGATTATGGCCACCATTAGGCCAGAGAGCATGAAACCAGAAACTTCTGCTTTTACAATCTATTACAATCAGTTATAATCTAGTACAATTATAATTTGTAATGATTATTCGACCATTTGTTGCTGCCACAGCTTCTATGCCAATAAATTTGAAAATAGCTACTTCAACTCATTTGCAAAGTTTTGTAATTGTTTCAGAAAAAGTTATTTGTTGGACGGATTATGTTAGTCTTGGCGTTAACAGAGCTCACAAAAAGATATATGCCAGGTGACCAGATAGCAACGATATTTTTTTTAATTGCTATGTTTCAGCAGCTGTCAAAGTTACCACTGATATTCAGCTGTCAAAATATAAAATATTTAGTAAGGTTTGCCATTTCATCGTGCATCGTTTTACGCTTGCCGAAGTATCGAAGAAGACCCAGAAATGCCGATTCGGCGCCGATCAGCTGAATTGGGCATCGCCAGGTTTGGGTCTACGTCCGTATAAGATTGTGCTGGCGCAAAAATTGAAGCCGTACGACCATAGACAAGCCGAGAGTTCGGTAATTGGGCGCTGGAAATGTTGACCGGAGATCCGGATTTTGGCTTAAAAATCATCTTCTCGAACGAGGCCCATCCATCCATCCACAATCCACAAGTGTATGGTCAAGCATAAATGCATCCACAAAAATTTTTTGTTTGGTGCGGTTTATGGCATGGTGGCATCATCGGACCTTATTTCTTTCGAAATGAGGAATGAGACACAGTTACCATCAATGGTCTCAGGTATAGAGAGATATTAACCGATTTTCTGTGGTCAGAGCTCGACAACATCGATATATCCGAGCTGTGGTTCCAACAAGACGGCGCTACTTGCCATACTAGCGACGCAACGCTCGAAGTTGTGAAGGAGAAATTTAGCGATTGGCGAGCGTTCATCAATTGGTCGTCACGATCATGCGATTTGACACCACTCGATTATTTTCTCTTGGGCTACGTCAAGTCCTTAGCCCAACCACTTTGGACGAGCTCGAGGCCAACATTCGACATGCTATTGCCGGAATACTCGTAACGTACATATTGGACCGAGTCATCAAAAATTGGGCCAACCGCTTGAAGCATCATCATGAAGCTTAACGAGCCACTGTAAGATATTTTAAACGAAAAAAGTCCTATTAGCGAGACAGCTTACAGACTTGCCTTGTATTCGATAGACGGAAGGTCTATTGTTATACAGGGTTGTTTAGTTTTAAAAATAAAATGAAATGAACAAAAATTAATTATTTTCTGTATGTTATGGGAAGACAATTCCCATTAGTTATGGAATACGATTTCAGTCATGCGGATGCCTCGGCTGGCTTCGCAACCAATTTTCCAAGGCCTTGTGAACTGTTTCTGGCTCTATCTCACGAATCGCTCGGACGATATTCGCTTTAAGGGCTTGTATCGTTTTTGCATTGTCCACATAACATCTACCTTTAAGGGCGGCTCACAAATATAAGTCTAACGGAGTCAAATCCCAGCCCCGAGGCGGCCAATTGACGTCGCCAAGGCGGCTGATAACACGATTACACGCGCGCAAAAGATTGATTGTTTGATGGTCATGGTGCGCCATATCGTGCTGAAATCAAAGATCGTCTAAGTCAATGTCTTCAATTTCAGGCCACAAAAATGTGGTAAACACGGCTCTGTCAGCGCTCACCGTTGACCGGAATGGCATTTCCAGCAGAGCGTTTTCGAAATAAAATAGGCCAATAATGCTACTCGTACCACTCCAAAATCTGCACAAAACTGTCCATCTTTGGTGATGTATGCGGTTTTCCGATCCCCAGATGCGGTAGTTTTGTTTGTTAATATAGCTGCAGAGGTTACAATGCGCATCGTCAGAAAAAAAATCATTTTTGGCCAAATTCGACGTTCAGAAGGGATAACGCCTTCAATTGCTAAATCAATTGGACTTTGCAAGGGAATAATCCGAGAATCCGAGAATTTGTGCAAAATTCTCATCACGCTGGCGCGTGAAATGTTGCATGGTTTAGATGTTCCTGGACTGAGTTGAACACTCTCGGCCACAGCACAGAAAACATATTGGCATTCCCTCAAGTCCTTGATGATTCTCCTCTGCCGATTTAAAACCTGCCATGGTGCTCCGGAGGTACTCGTATCATCCTCACTCTATACACCCAAAGTTGATCGGTTGTGTTGTTTTCAGATCTTTTTTAAACGTCATCATTCCATTGGCTTCGGGATGGTATGCCGTCGTTCTAAGATACTTGATGCCTAATAACTTCTTCAGCTGTTTGAAAAGTTCGCTTTCGAACTGTCGTCCTGGATCCGTTGTTACTCGTAGAAGTACGTTCAACCTTTATACAAGACCCTGGCCACTGTTTTGGCAGAGATATCTTGGATTGGTAGCGCTTCCAACCATCTTGAGAAACAATGTAAGGATGTACTGGAATTTTCATGATGGTGGCAAAGGGCCAACAAGGTCAATATTTAGATGTTGAAAGCGGTTGCCCGCCGACGGGTATGTGTGAGTAGGAGCGCAAACGTGCCTCCACACTTTCGAACGTTGGCAACTTGTACAACATATAGTCCACTACTGGAAATCCTTTTGAATCGATAGCCATACAAACCGTGACCATTTTTACAGTTGATCGAATTACATAACGCTTCCTAAAGCTGCTCGGAGAAAATGGTTTGGTGATGAAAGGGTAAATATTTCGGGTTGACACATCATAGTAAATCATAAAGCAATTGGCGTCTATCGGAACAGGCAGTTTATTTAGTCTTAAAACATTTGACGTACTTTCCCTCAAGAAACGAAAAGTTCCTCATCGTGTTCTTGGCTGTCGGCCAATCGTTCGTAGTTGATGATGTTTGCAGACAGGACTTCGGAAACCCGCAAAAGAGTGTCGGCGACAATGTTTTCTTTTCCAGGAGTGTACTCGTATTTTATATCAATGGTGAACTGTCCGATGAAGTCTAACTAGCGAACATCCCTTGGAGATGTTCGAACGTCAGCGGCTTCAGATCGGTGATGGTACAAAACTTATGGCCCTCAAGCATATAGCTAGCGAAAATGTTTCACTGCCATGTAAGCGCTTAGCAGCTCTCGGTCGTAAGTGCTGTATTTCGTTTTTGCTGTTATCAGTTTCTTTGAATAGAAACCAAGAGGTTCTCGAGCGTCACCGGAGTGTTGGTGAAGGGTTCCTCTAACGCCCACATCAGGTACGTCGACCATCAGCACCAGTCGAGCGTTATACATATTTAGTGTGTGCTAACAAGGCAGTACCCGCCAGGCTGACTTTGCGTCTCTCAAAACTGCGTTCTGCCTTATCAGACCAGTCGATTGTACTTATATCTCTCTTTCTATTTTCATTCAGCATCGTGTTTTGGAGAATGGCTTGCTCCTCGTTTTAAATCATAGACCCTTGTTGGCTTGGGAAACTGCAGAATTGCGGGTGTTTTATTCCATGAGCGTTAACTGTATGCCCCTGAAGGCGTACTTCTGCCTGAGATAGCTGGCATTTGTCTAAGTTGACGACCATTCCCTACTCTCGAAATCGCTGAAATATCAACCGAAGATGTTCTCGATGCTTGTCCTCATCCTTTGAAGCGATGAAAATGTCATCGATGTATGGAAATGCGAAGTCAAAATCCCTTAGCATATCATCCATGAATTTGGAACGTTTGACTCGCATTCCTCAGACCAAAAGCCGAATTCATTTAGGCCATAAGGGGTTTTGATCACTGTCTTCGATTCCATCGGTATTTGGTGGTAGGCGTTCTAGAGCTTACTAGAGTGGAAAAAACTGATTTAACTGCTAAGAAACGTGTAAAATCCTGGACATGTGGAACTGGGTAGCGGCCGGTTGCTATGACGGCACTTAGACGGTTTGGGGTGTACGGACCCTTCGAGGGGCAACATATCCCTTTCTCCACATTGCCTGAAATTCTGCTGGTAACGATCTGATGAGAGACGCTGTGGTTAACAGGTGTTCTTACAGCGACGGGTGCGTTAATTTCTTGAATTCCTGCAACAGTTCTCGAAACGGCACTTCCCGGTCGATGTTACTGAGGTGCGATGATAGAATACGTGTTATGAAACCCACGCTGGATAAGAAAAGGAAACGAAAAGGAAGAAGAAAGCATTGTTCATCTCCTTGTCACTTTGGGAAGTGAAACCTCCGAAAATTCTTTTAAATCTGATTCTTTGAAGGGCTGCATGACTTGTTACGAACCGATGTTCAATTGATTTAATTGAATAAAACGCTAATCGGCCTTAGAATCGATTGCTATCACTACTCTGCTATCTACTCTGGCTGCGACACAGATCGGACACGGCCATACTCGTATGTTTCTTCGCGCTTCTTGTCGCATCCACAAAAATGTAGTGCACGGCGAAGATGCGAGCAAGCAGTCCAGGGTTTTTTCTGCTGAGAGACAGTGATAATTTAGAGAACCCAGTTGTCAGTGGAAGCCAACACCGAGGATGCAGTCAGTCCTTACGAAGGTTCAGGCCCTGCGAAGTATTCCTCTGTTTGACAAATTTATAGACGATCTCACTTAAGAATGAGTTCTGTGAAGTCAGCTTTCTGAGTTTGGAGAACCCATGCATTTTCGTACTAGCGTGTGATAGGGCTTAACAAGGCCTTAAGCTCACATTGGCTGTCGCTACTGGCGCAGAGGCTTCGACCCTTCCACCGGCTCCTTACAATATATTTCATTGCCATAAGGATTGCGGTTTTATGCTTTTGGAAGACAGACGCAAGTTTTCCTAACGAGAATTTAAATCTAATTTTGTCGTCTTCCGAAAAGCAACCAAAGCCGCATCCTAGATCGGTTTTGAATGCATGCTTTAAGAGATTTGTTTCTTGGCCCAGATTCTGGTAAAAAACGTTACTAAGCGCAGAGATTTCGTGAGTACGAGTAGTTCTGTTGTCATTGCACCCATAAGATCAGAGTCGAAAGGCGATTAGTCCGCAAGGCCAAGGAAGATGGTTGGCATCTGTCCATCTACAGCAGAGCCAAACGTGGTTTGCTGCTTTGCAGTCGAGACAAACCGATCTTTAGTGACTCTAAAGTGACAAATTTGCGAGAAGTTTCTCTATAGACCCAAAGGACAGCGACAACCGCCATGTTCCGCTGGAAGCTTCTTTAAAATTCTAGAAAACAAACAGCGACATTTTTCGACGTGACATGATTAGTCCAATGAAGATTGCTATCCACGCTGACCCAAGAAACCAAATGTGTAGCTTCGTTGGTGACTCCACTTAATACTAAATAAATAAAACTGGTCAGCATACGCCTTTCCAATTAATTACACATATAGCTGTCTGATCATTAAATCCAACAGTTTCTAGTGATGTTCTAAGAGACAGTACAGCTGCAACTTTAACAAAATTCTAGTTTTAATCTGCCAGACTAGTACTTTGTTACGCTTTGTTGTTCGGCATGCCGTGAAAGTTGCATTGTCGAAGCCGTCTTCAACGTCCTTTTTGCCAAGAGGACATTCAATTTTACTCGTAGATATGCTGCATTTGTATATAACTTGACTTATCTCTGCAAGCTCTTATGCAACAGTGAAGTCAGACTGATGAGTCTGAAGATTCTGGCGAGTGAGTTGTTATCTTTTGGTATAAAATCTACTCTTACAAAGTATAATAGTTAAAAGCTAGTAAAATAGAGTCTCTTTAGTGTTGGCAATAGTGGTCTATACATGCTTGGTATGTATGATTACCATGGTAGTCACGCCACTTGAGGCCATCAAAGGACGCAACAGCGTAGCTATTGGCCTCATCCGTCATCGCAATTTTTGATATATACGAGTATGTACTCGTACATACCAGCTTTTACGGATTGTACGTACAACTGAGTTTACTTAGAGTTTCAGTGAGAGAAGTTGGTTGTTTGTTTTTGTTCCGGTTATTTGTGAAATGGGTCTTGAGGTTGAGACTGGAAGTATCTTCTCTCGACTCAGTGTTAAACACATTTGATACCCCGTTATCCGTGTAAATCCAAAAGGCATCCATCCCCATGTCTTGCTGAAAACAGTGCCAGACAACCGACAGCATATTGCACGATTTCGACGCTATATGTTTAATCAAAAGAAATTTGTTATCTAGGACTACACGCAAATGGTTAGTTTCAATGCAAAAACGGATTGTTATGTTTCTTCGCACTAGATGAATTAGAACAGTCAGCATTCTCCTCATGAAGGAAATAGTCTCTATTTCGAGAGGATTGACTGGAAGCCCATTTCTGGCGAACCAATCGTCGATCAGGTCTTGCGCTTTAGACCAAACGGCCGCAAGGCGTGATCCGGAAAAAAGTAAAACTTTATTTGCATATGCAAACGTATCTATTTTTGGTTCTCTTTGTTGTTTGCATAAGTCTCAGGGTCTCATTTCTGTAGAAGAAGCTCAGAATTGCTTATGGTCAGTGCCAAAATGGTAAGATATGGCTGCCATTTGGAATAGAACTCGGGTCTGATACGATAGATCGAAAAGTAATACTTTACGACTGTATTATTTACTAGTTAGGTGTTAATTCATGAGATAAACACAGACTGGTAGCAAAGCATTTGAGAATAATAACTCGACGAGATAATTTCTTTAACGCTCTGTGTAGAAGAAGAGCTCGCATCATCCCAAGTACATACTATGTACGAGTATGTGGTGCATTGGAGACAAACTTGTTGCATTTGATGGTTGTTGATGTGCCTATAACAAATCCAAGGATTAACTTAGATAAACATATAGTCGTGTGGCACAGTTATTATAATAATCGGTTTGTGGTTGACGATGCTACTCTAGGTCGCTTTTTGCGGAGGAAAATATTTCATGCGAAATAGATGGAAGCAAAATAGTATTGATATTGAGAAGATGTGAAGATAAAAGAGAAAACTCTTTTCATGGTTTTAACCTAGCGTTTGCAATGAGCGGCTGGGAATAAGCACCTTGAGAGTAGCAAGGCCAACCATCCCAATACTGTAATACTTCATAAGTTATTGTACAATATATACAAGGTGGCGCAAGAGTTACCACCCGATGTTCTTTGGCCTTTGGATTATGGTTATTTGATGTCTTAAATATTTTTCCATTAAGTCGAGAAAATGATATCGGCTATAAGTGGCCGCCGCTAGAATTATGGCATTTTCCAACACTCTTTTAAGAACTTCCGGGGATAGAAATAACACACACTTTTTAAAATTCAGTTAGTAATGTTCATTCAAAGAGGTTCCGATTACTGAGAAGATCCGGAGGGTCTTTTTGATTTTTTGAATGCTCACAAATCTTTTTATACAAGTGCCAGAAACTTGATGCTTACTGTATTCTATAAAAAAAGCAATGCTGAACCGATTAAAACTAATTCCGAAACGATGGTGCACTACATTTCGATTTTTTTTTACTTTGAAGACATTTACTATGGTACTCGTAATTAGCGACAATGTCCCTAGGGACCTGTGTGTATTATTGAGAATGGATTATGGAAAATAAGGGTGAAGAGTTGACAAAGATACATATACCTAGTAGGGACATAAATACTGTTACACAGAAAAATCAGCGCCAAATGTTTTTATTGGGTTATTCAATGGCTACAAATCATAGAACAACTTATTTGAAATGACTTCCATTTGCCTTCCAGCACGACTCATCGATTGCGAGACGCCCTTCATGCATGGGGAGATTGTCCACTGCACGGACAAGGGCTCGCTTCAACGTCTCAATATTTAAGTGTCGAGTAGAGCAAGCCATGCCCTCTAATACGGACCAAAACTTGTAATCCAACCGGTTGAGGTCTGGACTACCAGCTGGCCAATCATCCGTTGATATGAAGTCCGGAACGTTGTTTTTGAGCCACAGTTGAGTCGTGAAGAGTCTTGCTGGAAAGTCCATGGCTTGTTGTTGAATATTGATTGGTTGAGAGACTTCACAATGGGGTGCAAGACGGTCGATTGATATACTTTGGCCGAGGTTTTTTTTAACTCCTTTCTCGCAAAAATGGAGCTTGGTAACGCCATCGTAGCACACTCCCCACTACACCATTACAGACGCGGGATGATAGCCTCTTTGAACCCTCGGGATGAGCTGGGATGCTTCTCTGGATGACCGAGCATACACACGATTGTTCTGCTTATTGAACGATTCTTCTACGGTGAAGATTTTCTCGTCAGTAAACAGAATTTGTCTGTGAGCGTTTTTCCTTCAATGCGGCCATGAGCAGGTGTTCTTTAATAATGCGAGACATTGATTTTTGTGATATTTGCATTTCCCGCGACAAGATTTTCTGTTTTCGCGGCGGTTTTCGTTCGATTCGTTTCTTCACGTCTTTTATCGCTTTCGGAGTTCTCACAGTGCGCGGACGGCCGGATCTTTGACCGTCTCGTACTCCACCAGTATCCTCAAACAACTTCACAGCACGATACACAAAATTGCGAGTGATTCCAAGCGGTCGCAACGTCCTAAAGATATCGCCTTTTTCCATGTTGCATTTAAGTAGCCCAACTACAACAATACGAATTTCGATGTCGCCCCATTCCATGATTGTAAGCAATTAATGTCAAAAACTTTTTACGTCAGAATGAAGCATAAATATCAACTGTCAAATCGCAATCAATACGAAATGGATGCGCCCAGTGCTGCATTCGTAATGAGTGAGTTCAGTTGGGTTAAAGAAAAACAAATCCAAGTATTTAATTTGCAAAATTCCAGCTTTTATATAAGAGTTAACTATTAACGATGTAGCTGTTACAAAGAATGATTCGTGATTTTATGAGTTGTTTACTCAGTTGCAGTCTAACGTAAGTGATTAACCAGGTACGTTGTAATATATAAAATAGATACAGAAAATGAATTTTCGTCGGACGATTTTGTGTATGATCCAAATTTTGAACTAGAGAATACCCCGCGTAGTTCAAAACGTGTTTATTGTGAAGTGGAAGAAGACTCACCACAAAATAAAAGGGTAAAATTGCTGAACATGGGATTTTAGTTGAATGCTGCATCTGAAAAGCAACTTTAAAAGCGTCAAAACAAGTAACATCCAACTTAATCAGACATTTAAAGATCAAACATTCTGATTCATGTCAAAAATACCTCGAGTTTCAAACACGCAACTACTAAACCTAAACGATCAAAGCAAGACCTATTCGAAAAACTCCTTATTCAACACCTTGCCTGTGTCTATTGTTGAAGACCAATCTTTTAGAAGACTCTTCAGGTTTGCCAGTCCTTATTTAAAATCCATGAGCCGACCAACAGCATTGAAACTTATTGATGGATATTATTCCTCTATGTGCAAATATTTGAAAATTCAGCTGTCAAAGCAAAAGTATATGTGCACAACAGCAGATATTTGGTCAATTAAACACCAAAGTTTCCTTGGATATACTTGCCACTGGATTGATGATAATTACCAAAGGAAGACAGTTGCTGCATGCAGGCGGTTTTCAGGGTCACACACATATGATTGCATAAATGATAGAATCATACAGGTGCATACAAAATTTGGTTTGAACTCCATGGTCAAAGCTTTCAGAGAGTTTGGTATTGCATCTCAAGCTGGAAGAACTCGTGTGTCAAAATAATGTTTTTGAAAAATCATTGCCAAAACATATACGATGCGCGACTCATAGCTGGAACTTGTTATCATCTACTGATCTTATTGGTATTTTAAAAGACAAGTCAATTTATAGCAGACATGAAAAGGTAGGTGCTTTTATTTTATTAAGTTTTTTAAAGTCGGTAAATCGACCAAAAAGTTCAGAGCAAATTTTATCAATTTTAGGTCAACAATTGAAGTATCCTTCTGCGACTAAATGAAACTTCTTATATGATTCAATTAAAGATATATTATTTCATAAGGAAACGCTTGGTGAATACAAATTAATATAAACGTCAAACCAATATTATGTAGTAGACGCAATGAAAATGTAGTAGTTTCTATGAAAGAGTGAAGTTTAAGTAAAAGCTGAGTATTAAATCATTATTAGTACATTTTAGACTTAAGGTTGTATTAATATTTAAGTCGACACCTTTTTTAAGTCCCAACTAACGATTCTTTGTTAGTAAGGCCCATTATGTTTATTACGCATTTCCTGAAGAAAAGTAAACTCAAAGTCAAAAATTAGCATGGGCTTAGAAATTGGTGGCCGTGGTGTAGTGGTACTAGTAATCGCTTCTCACTCGGAGGGTCAACGTTCGAATCCTACTCCTGACAAGTTTTTCATTTGTGTAATTGGAACTCAATCAGAAAAATCTGCGTGTGAAGGCATAACATTTACATGTATGTAGATTTTTCTGTTGTAGAGTTTCAAGCACAAAACAAGCGTGAAAATTGATAACCTTCGAATCATTCCGAGTGAAGAAAAAACTCTCCGTCCTGTGCGGACAAAATTCTCTGTAAAGACCGCCGATTGATGCCCAATTGCGTGGCACGTCGTCTGGTCGATACTCCGCGGTCCTCTGCGACATCTTCAACCAAAGCTGCGATTTTCTCCGCAGAACGGGTGCCCTGGGGCCGGCCCGACCTGGCAGCATCTCGTGTTGCCGCATACTCTTCTAGGCGAGCGACTAAACATCGTAGTGTTTGCCCAGTTAGTATCGGACGACCGGGAAATCAGCGCCGAGATTCACGCTGCGCCAAAACCACCGATTCATGCCCTGTTGTGTATTTTGTATCTGTTTTCTTCACAAATGTCAAAGTAGAATTGACATTTGCCGCCATTTGCAAAAAATATAGCAACTTCCGATGACTTTTGCGCCACCTGATAGTAGCAACGCGGAAGAAATGCTCCTATCAAACATTAAACTCAATGGAGTGTCAGCAAGGCCTCCAATTTCTTGAATGTTGAGGGAATATGCTTGTAAGCATATAATTGATTATATGACACAAAAAATCATAAGGCGTCTAAGGCACACGTATTCTAACGAACTTTTTGAAAAAATTACCATAAAACACAAACCTAGTACTTAAACAAGAATCACATCTCATGCGGGTATAACCGTATTCATAAATACTCGTACTTTGGCGCACATGATTGCATACATTTAAATAACAAAGGTCATCAACTTTAACTGCTTAAACTTTATCATGAATGCGCTTCTATCATCCATATTGCAAGTTCACCAACACACGTGTACACACTTCAATTAAGCGATTTATAAATCTCAGTGTAGTATCCGTACAGTGGAATCTTTGAAATGGTTTTACAGATTGGAATATCGGTGGAAAAAGGTCATCGATTCACACCAAACTCTAAGTCGATCAACCAATCTGATTTATTGTTGAAGAATCGAACAATGAAAAGTCTTATTATTTGTGCATCGTCACTCGAATTCGAAGTAATAGCAATCTAAGGGATAACGAGCTTTACTGTTCTCTGATTGTATGTCGTTGGCCGTCTGCCGTCTGTCGTCCGTCGCCGTCGACTTTATCGTTGTCATTGTTGGTTATATGATTCACCTTAAAACTTCTTGGTAACTCGCCTATTTTTCTTAATTTTTTTTTGTGTGAAGAAATAAAAAGAATAGAAAGAAGAACGGCAGCTAAATGGGTCAGATTCAGTTAACAGAAACTGACAAAAAAAGTGAGAAAAGTGTCATAATGCTGAATTTAGTGCTTTATGAGTTAATTACAGTTAGCTGCGAACGGCTGCTGTTGCCGCTAAGTGATATCATTTCATTACCTCGGTCAAATGGAATTTCATATTTTCTCTCTTCTCTTGACCGCGACTTTAGGGACCGTTGTGGTAGTTGTGGCACATTGACTAAACTATGATACCATCAACTATCCAGTTTGCACTCTCTACTGTCCACAGTGCACAGTACAGAGAGACATACTTACAAAACATATTTCTTCCACCGAAATGATCAGCATTTGACAAAGAAATTGCACCTGCTCACAGTTGTGTACTTATTACCAACATCACACTGGCAAAGTCCAAGTATTGCCATTTAATTTAGTTTATCAAGAGCAACTATAGTAACTACTGCATGCGACATGTTAGGAGCATAACCGGTAATTCCAGTCACTGAGCCACACAGCCTTTTAATGCATTCGGTCTAGCAGCGAAACTGAAAATGTTTTCAAGAAAAAAAAAAGAAGAAAACTTCAAATCTGTTGCAACTCTAACGCAATGCAATAGCTCTCAGCATCGACCGACGTGCTCTTACTCCGAACCGAACCCGTGAATAAGATGGATAGAAAAAACCAGAAGGGGGGAAAAAAAATACCGTGATACATATCATAACGCGAACTCCCAGATATCAATCCACCATCCACCACACATAGAGAATGCCACTTTGTTTTGAGCGTTAACTTACTGGCAACGCCGCTATACAGTGGTACAAACTGATGAAAAGCTCATGCAAATTGGTTCTGAATCTGTATGGTTGAATTTCTTTACAACATTGGACAATCTTTGGACGAAGCAAAGTTGGTTGCGTTACGAAATTTCATAAAGAGACCTTTCTCTCTTTAGACATATCGCCTTCTAACGACCGGAGAGAGTAATCCCCAATTTGTAAAAAAAGGTGGCAGGCTGAAGACTGTAGGTATAGGCACAGAACTCAGTACTCCTTGCTACTTCTACTGAAATTTCTCATTCTTTCGTAAAGAGATCATTAAATGCTTCAGCAATAAAGTGCCTGCAGCACCAGCACCCACTAAAGGTCGGATATTCGCATGTGAAGTGAATATCATCTCCATAGCAAGCGTTTCACTTATGCGTATCACGCTCAGACGCTTAGCAAAGAGTAGTACCCCGTTATACGTGTAGGTTCAACAGAGACACCTCGGTGACAACTTCATGGCTTGCCGAAAGTTCCCTTAAACTGCCAGAAAGCCGACAGAGCCTTAAAGGAAATCGATGCCACCAATTTTATTAACCACGATGACACCCAAATATGTAGCTAGTTTCGTTGGAAAAACCGATTGTGATTTCCTTAAGTCGTATCAGTTAGCTTTCTCGTTCTCGTGAAGAGAACAACCTCACTTTGGAGAGGATTGAAAGACCAATCGTCCATCAGGTATATGTCCGCCTGCCCTTTAGACCACGCGTGATGCTGAAGAAAGTACAACAACATAATCTGTATGTCTGCGCTTACATGTTAAAGCTGTTGAGAGCGTTAAGCAGAGAGATAACCTGCATCCACCAAACTAGCCCCGCGGTAACCAAAGTAACGTATTGTCGCAGTCAGCATCCGCAATCAGGATTCTATTTACCGAAAACTACTATAGTGATTTGTCTACACCATGTCGTCTAGGCGAGTTACACATGCTGTTAAAATTTCTGTTTTCTAAAGCATCCTTTTTATGCTATTGTATATATGGGGGCATTTTCATTTTCTTGTGGAGTGAGCTCTCGATTTCCTCCCCCAAGGTTTTGAAGCGATGTCTCACAAGTTTTTCCTTGGATTGGAACCTAATATTTTTGATAAAGAATTATGCCTGAACTGTAGACCAGATGATGATGAACAGAATGAACATTTGAAAGTAAAATCTATCACCACAACTTAGCTGAGCTATTCCCAAAAATATTTTGTGGCTTAGTCAATTTAAGAATTTGATATAACTACCACTAGATGAAGCAAGGTCTTCAAAAAAATCTCTAACTAACTGATAGACTATGTACTCGTATATACGTATTTATATTCGGTGAATCATCAAGAGTGCAGTAGATGTCTCCAATATCTGACGTAATTTATGCAATGTTTGGAGTCCCTCAAGGGAGCCATCTTGGGCCAATCATCTTTAATCCAAATATGTTAAAAACGAGAAATTATATCATCGTTCTCTGATTTCCTCCGAATCCAGGAATGTTGTGGACAAAATTTGTTGGGCGCAAGGTCAGGAGTATAAAGTAATAATTTTTTCCTGCTACCTTCGCCAAGTTCTCTCTAAAGATTTTGTCGTTTACGAGGAAGCGAATCCATTCCACAAATTAAGTTCGTGATCTAGGTATTATTAGTACAGCTAACTCTGCATTTGGCGTATTTTTGATCTAGTAACTGCCAAATAGCCAAAACATCTTAATTTCTTCAGCCAGATTTGTAAGTCTCCATCGTGAGAGAATTTTTAATGAAATTGGTAAAGTGAATTGAGCTTGCACTACCCTACCTTTTGTACCACTAACTTTAGAATTGAGGAAGTACTACGTACTTGTCAGCGAACCAGAATAACAAAAACACCACCATCCACGCATTTCACTTTGGATCTCTTGGGGCATCATGTCCCAATGAACGAGTACGAACAACATCTTTGCCACATTCTATTACCACCCGTGCGATCACATTTTACTGAAGTTTTAACTAATTTAAGGTGGGGTGAAAAGTAACCTCCTTGACCGCCAGAATGCGCTGCTACTACAAAAAAGGTTATGGTGCCTTGAAGTCCGTTCATATTTAGGCAAACATGCCAAATTTCAGTGCGATACTTTCAGTGACGCGATACTTTCATGACATCATGTTGAGTATGGACAAAAACGATTTTCGTTCTCTCATAAAACATTATTTTTTGAGAGGCAAAACGGCGAAGGAAACAAAAGAAAAGTTGGATAAATATTATGGGGCTAATGCTCCGTCAGATTACACCGTCAAATATTGGTTTCGAGAGTTTCGTGGTGTCCGAAACTCAGCAGCGGCAGGCCCTTCATTGCGGTTACAGAGGACAATGTCAAAAAAATACATGAAATGGTGTTGGCTGACCGGAAAGTGAACGTGTGCGAGCTGGCAGATACTACAAAGATAAGTACTGAGCGCACATGCCATATTTTGGCCAATATTCTGCATATGAAAAAGTTATCCTGCCGCTGGGTGCCGCGCATGCTCACTCCTGACCAAAAACACGAACGCGAGAGCACTTCGAAAGAGTGTTTGGACTTGCTGATGCGGAATCGGGCGAACTTTTGGCGTCGATTGGTGACTGTTGATGAAACTTGGATCCACTATTACACACCAGTGAACAGAATGAGTGCCCGGCAATGGACTGAAGCCGGCACGAGTATTCCGAAGCGGCCGACGGAGGCTCGATGGGTCGGAAAGGTTATGACGTCGGTTTTCTGGGATTGTCTTGGCATACTCTTCGTGGACTACCTCGAAAAACCATCAACAGCGAGTATTACTGTGCATTATTGGAGCGATTGAAGGCCAAAATCGCTGCAAGGCGGCCTCACATGAAGCGGAAAAAATTTTGTTTTTGCAAGACAATGCGCCGGCACATAAGAGATTACGGCTCCAATTGCTGTCGCATCCAGCGTATTCGCGCGATTTGGCTCCCTCGGTCTATTATCTCTTCCCAAACCTCAAAAGATTTCTCATCAATAAAAAATTCAGCTCACGCGAGGAAATCAGCGACGCCACGGAGGAGTATTTTGCAGACCTTCCGGAAAATTACTTTTCGGACGGGATCAAGAAGTTGAAAAATCGCTGGAATAAGTGTATCAAGCTAAAAGAGGACTATATTGAATAAAATAAAAAAAACATTTAAAAAATTTTTTTTTCATTTCCAAGGAAGTTACTTTTCACCCCACCTAGTAGTTCAAGCTCAACCAAATCCAAGCTTTGCCTATATTCATCTGAGAGCGTTGCCATATTTCTTTTCTTTAAAAACTTACCTATACTCGTAAGCTAAAGGTTTCTGATTTTTTTTGCATCTTCATTGGAAGCAGACCATGATACACCCAAATAGAGGTTTAGCGACTTCACTAAATTGCTGCAACATGCTCATTATTCAAAAATTTAGATAGAGCTGCTTCTTTGTACTTTCTCCGACTACGAATTAATCCCCCTCCAAGACATCGGGATTCCCCACTTCAGTCAAGGTGCCCCGATATCCTATTTTAGATTGCTATAGCATAGACACTGTACAATCTCAACTGAACCGTCGGTCGGTGGCTGTGTTTTTGGTACTGGATCGCCAACTAGAAATGAGGCCGTCTGCCGCTCCTTAAAGTCATTCGTTTGATCCATCTTCGTCCTGGAGAGTCTACGTACAGTTGGGGTTGTGAGAAAATAAGCAGATTCAGGTCGTAATACATTCTTTACTGGGTCTTCTCGAAGCAGTCCATTGGGTATTCTATTTCTCGCCATCCCATTGTATCCTGGGACCCAAACAAAACTCAGTAAATTCTAAAATTTATAAATTTTTTTTACTAGTCTTGAAGTGGTTTAGCTGTGGAGTGGGGCCTTAGAAGGAGCTTGACTGAACAAGTTTAATACGAATATTGTTGCCCTGTTCGAATCGCCACAATCGCAAAGACCGGCATGCTAGGTGACACCCCTATGCATATGGACAAACCATGCCTTTGAGTCTAATCAAAGCAGCAATGGCGTGTTTACGAGTACAGTAGATCTTCTTCCACCAAACAACTGATCGAAAAAATAAAATGGGCCTCATCACGACCATGGGTTCTCGCCTGTGATACTCCTATGTCTCAATTCCGCTCTTTAAGGTGTGGCTCTTCTGGAACACTTTCGACCACCTTAATCTATCGAATCATCATATAACATAATTAGCAACTTTTCCCCAGCTGTTTCCCCAGCTCAATTTACCGCGCGTGACGTAGAAGGAGCCTCAGAAATCATTCTACTCGAGATATCGTTGGGTTTGAAAGATAGATGGCCAAGGTTCCAGAATCCTTACCCAGGCGTAGACAAACTTTACTGGACTTATTTGTTTAGCTGAGATTTGCTTCGCTGCTTCACTCATGGCTTGGGGATGGTGCTTTTTTAAAGACGTATATGAGCTTGAATATTCTCGAGCTTTTAAAACTCGTTTCAAGACTAAAGGCCTGATCTTCCAGGATGAGATATCCTTTATACTCGTCTTGTACATCTAGGTTAACAAATTTTGGAAAATTTAAAATTTTTAACGAGATTTTTGAGATATTGTACCACTGTATAGTGTGTCGCCGTCCTGATCGTGTTTTGCTCTTTAGAAGCATGGAGGTGTTTTTTTTTTTCTTTTCATTCCCAGCACTCAAATACGAGGTGCAAGTACTCGTATAGAGAATGTACTGCACTTCTGGCTTGGCTTGGTTTGTAGTCACTAGATACGAGTACTTGTACACACGTAGATACTGGATTGGGCCGATGCGATGCCTACTTGGTAAGGTAAATCTTCCCAAAGCGGAAAATGAAAACTACATTGCAGCTCCCAAGAGTGGGTCACTAGACAATCGGGTCAATACATCTGTACTCGTATTATGTCTTAGATTGCAGTTAACGCTTCGCTCTGGTACGGTGGCTGATAATGTTGCTGCACCACAGGGGCTACGAGTAACGAGTTGTCGTCGGTTCTTTCTTCTTTTTATGTGTTTTTTTGGTGTATATTCATATCTTTTCGGTTTTTTTTTCTTGGTTTATTCCATTTGCAAATAGCACATGCCTGCGCCATAAAGGCAAAAGCAGAGAAGCGCAACAATGAGAATGAGAATGGATAAAAAGGAAACATAAACATTGGAATATTATTTTCTAATTTGTTGAGGAAATTGAAAGTTTTTTTACCGACTAAGCTAGACGGAGTTTTTGTTTTTGTTTTGTTTTAAAGGAAACTAATAAAACCAAAGAAAACGGCCACTGAACGACGTGTTTAGGAGTTAAGACCACTGTTATGGCCATTAGAGAAAATGGCGTTCTTATAGGGTGAGATCTTTCATTTTAATGTGGCAAGCTCACAAGCTATCGTTCGTTTTAGGATCGTTTTTATGATGCAACTTAATGTTCGATGGTAGTAGTAGAAGATAGACACTAAAAAATAGTGAAAATGATGTTCTTTTTTGCGGTCTGCGGTGACAACAGGTAATCTCGATTTATGAATCAATTAGTTTTATGGTTTTTACATCGTTTAAGTAATCACCAATATGGTAAGAAATAACAACGGAAATGCAAATGATTTTCTTCAACATAATCTAAGACAACGTAACATACCATATCTATCCAGTATCTGCAAAGTCAGTTAGCCTAATAAAGGCTAAAAATAACTCAATAACAGCTGAAAGTTACGAAGAATGATACTAACTTGCTGGCCTAGGTGGCGCTAGAAATAAGTCTGCGTTTCAAATCTCTTTGAACCGTCTTTATATTCCAGTCAATTCACACGAGGTTTTCCAACCTCAAAATCAAGTCTCTTTTCTGTTCTGAAAGTAAGAACGGTTCGAATCCATCGGCTATGATGGCTAGAACAAGTTAATTCAACTAATAAGAGCGCTGTGGCCAGGAAAGAGTCCGAAGCTATACCTAAAGGATAACGCGGTAAAGGAAAGCAGTTTCATGACGAACTCTCAGATGCTGGAGGACCTCCAGAAGAGCGATGTTTGTGTGGAACCAAACATTTAGAATATGGTATTAAAAATAATAATAATAAAGCCAATCCATGATCCTTAATGGGCCCAATATTTTCTGAAGAATTATATTACAATATTTGCGTTTAGTAAATTGGACGATACAACAAAACCCCTGGTTTGACGATGAGTGCCGGCAATCACATGCAGCCAAGCAAGAGGCATACAAAGCAGCGCTTCATAAAAACACTAGAGCTGCTAACGAGCTCTACGAGCGGAAGAGGAGAGAAGAACACGAGGAAAGAGAAGGAGGAAAGAGGAAAAAGAAGGAGCATGAGAAGCACGTGGCCGAGAAAATTGGGAGATGCTACTCTAGGAAGTAAATTAAAAAGTCACGGACACAAACCCCGAACCAAAACCTGTAGATACGAACAAGGGAACATAGTAGCACAGCCGCAGTTGATACTGAAGACTTGGGAAGAGCATTTCTGTAGACTGTATAATGGCGATGACGAACCAAATACCGCTGTCAGGCAGAATGAACCTAACAACCTGGACGATGTAGACCAACAATTCCGTCCACCCGACCTGGATGAAGTGAAGATAGCCATATCTGAGCGTAAGCCCAACACCATTAATTCGATTAATGTTTTTTAAGAATAGATATGTCCCCTCATTATCCCTGTTCCAATCAGCAAGAATACTCCCACTCATATATTTCTCTGTCTTCAAAGCCCTTAAAATATTTTTCATCAGAAGTGGTAATATACACTCTAGAAGAAACGGAGTATATTCGCTGAGAAATGGATTTGTAGTAGACGTTCCTAGGGTTAATAAGGAACACAGTCGACGTTTTTTTGACATCTACAGCACCTTACATCCTTAACAAACTGCCGTCTGATATACCATATGAGTATCTAAGCTGGTAATACATGGAAGTAAATTTTTAAGAAAGCGTAAGACCTGGCTACTTTCAATATCTGAAGCTGAAACCTTGCTCCAAGTTATATTAGTTTAACAATTATTTAACACCTAAAAGAAGGGTAACACTTTATTTTGTTATTAAGTAGACAATCGTCTAGATTATCTTACGCCCGTTCTCATGGTGAAGTAGATTCAAGCATGGATCTCGAATCTTTTGCTCGAGCAGCTTAATACTCGTAAACAGTGAATCATTTCTGCCGTTTCATGATTGTGGACTTTGAGGATAATCCAACCACCTTCGAGCAGAATGAGAAAATCGCCACCATGTATCTCAATTCGTAAGTCACTGCCGGCAAAAAGTACTAGTGGCACCATGGAGCATTACCTGATGTAAATTCTCGAGGTTTTTACCTTCTCTCGGAAGACCAGAAACGGCGATTGGTAGCAACCGACTTCAGAGTTCACCGAAGATGGATGAATAGCAACGAATCCATCGAGCCGTGTTTTGAAGCGTAGATCTCGGGTGCCTACTATTTTCGGCATTGCTCCACCATCCGTTTGGATGTAGGTTTTTTCAAGTGTGGGAATCTTCACAAGGTTCGGATAGAGCGCTGCACAGAGCATGAGATCGTGTCCGGTCAGGGATAGGATGGTATCTTCGGCATTTTTCCGCTTTCGTGGTACATCAATTGGCACAAAGCCGATGGAAACCAGAAACTCTAGGAACTGGTATTTCACTTCGGATATCGTCTGCAGCGTCTTTAGAGAAAGATAGTTTTCATCAGCGTACATTCTACTTGCCAAACGACTGCGCTTAGAAACCTCTAACCATTTCTTCTTATAAGCCAGGAGACACGTCAAATGATCACTGTTACATATAGCAAAATCTCTCTTTTTCTTGTCTGCCTCCTTTCGCTTGTTAAATGGCGACACAAACGGAGATTTATGACTCAAGCAAGCAGCTATAGTTAACACGCTATCAAGGCATTGGAATATGGCTCCAAAGAGCATGAGTTTTCCTATTCGGACATCTACTGGCAGTGCAGATAAGTGGTGACCCACGGCAGTCAAACCGTATTCCTCGTCCAATGCACCTACATCTTGTAACCTCGTCACTGCTGACATGATGTTCTCATCAGTAGAAGGTTCAAGTGTCTGATCTAGAACTTCGATGACATTTAGATTGTCAAAGTTGGGGAGAGTTTTGATTCGTAGTACTAATTGCTCCAGCGGAACACGATGAATTTCGGGTACTGGCTGACTAAGTATGTTGTTCCTAAACCGATGGCCCGTAAACACCCCAGTATACATACAGCCCAGGCATAACGCGACCAGCGCGTCCTTTTCTCTGCATTTTTCGATTCGAATCGAATTGTTTTTCCTTCTTAAGGCCACAATCAATGACAAAAACTCAGTCATCAATGGTTACAGAAGTTTCCGCAATGTTAGTGCTGAGCACAATCTTACGTTTCCCCGCTGGAGCTGGAAGAAAGACCAGCGTCTACTCCTCACTGGAAAGCGTTGAATGCAATGGCACAAGAAGAAATTTTCCAGATTTGGGACCAAACATTCGATTATCACAGAGTGCTTCATGAACAGCTTGAATCCCTTGCAACCCGCGTAGAAATACCAAGATAGAGTATTTTCCTTGGACCATTCGTGTTCGCCTTCTACAATATATTTAAGCACGGATTCTATTAGCTCTGGGTTGACTCTCATTAGTTCTGACAGGTAAATAGTTTTGCAATTCTTCTTTGAGTAGTCACTATAGCACGCGTATAATGCACCCAGCTTCAGATTCTCATCCTTGATATTCCTTGGCGGAGGATCGACCGTCGATTTTATGTCGGAGAACTCAAGTTCTCTAAGCAGCTCATCCTCTTCCTTCTTTTTTATTTTTCGCCTGTATTGCGAGTCACTTTCCATCACGTAATCGCAAATACATCCAATACATCTTCAAGAAACAATTGTTCAACTGGAAATGTTCTTCCTGGGATGTCGAGCACAGGAGCGCCATTAAAGTAGTTCAAGAAGAGGTTTGCATTCAAGGTCGCAGACATAAGTATCACTTTTAAATCGTTTCGTTCCTTAAGAATATTTTTTAGTATCATGAGCAAAAAATCGGATTCTTCGCTACGCTCATTGGCACTTCGTCTACTATGATGTGACTTACGGCTGAGAGTAGAGGATCTGAAGCAAGGCGTCTGAGGAGGATTCCTGTTGTACAAAAAGTTAGACGGGTTGCAGAAGAGATTTTGTTCTCCAGTCGTGTTTGGTATCCAATCGACTGACCTATTCGTTCAGTCCGTTCGTCTGAAACACGTTCCGCCACACCAATAGCTGAAAGTCTCCTTGGCTGGGTGCAAATGATTTCCACATGAGACAACCTTCCACTTTTATCTAACTTTGATGACTCAAACAGCCAATTATCCAGGATAAACTGAGGTACTTGCGTGCTTACGACAACCTGTCTCACCCGAAATAACAAGCACTTAGTTTGAAGCGATGAGATCCAGAATGTCTGTCATCTTAGCAAATGCGGGAAGGTTCTTTCTTATAGTCAGCATTTTCCTGTAATTCTCATGCGTTTGACATTCCATGAATTTTCTCACCAGGGCTCTATCCTCGTGAAGAATCTCATCAGATGATTGGTTGGGCCCATCAGACTTCCCTAACTGACCTCGCTTGTAGTGACTTGGTAATGGTCCAGAAGGTTCCCCATTATAGTCGCCCTCTGCAGCACTGTCTTGATCGAAAAGCGATTTGTTCGGATCGAGAACTCTGTGTGTATACTCTGTATCTTGACGTACCAGGTGTATGCTTAAGTCTTTTCCAGTTTAACTAAAAGATGGCGCCAGCGAACGTATTAATTTGACACATACGTCATTTTGTTTGTCATTTAACTACAAACACACACAAGTTGAGTCCGCCAAAAACTAGCGTCTTTGTTTTATCGTTCACTGATCATGTCGAGTTTTGTGGTTGAAAAAGAACATTCGCGGCACACGCATTGCTTTTCTTATAATATTTAATCAAAAGAAAAAGGCTGTTGAAAGTCATGGTTTGCTGGTAGAAACATATGGTGAACACGCTCCATCAATTAGAACATGTGAGAGATAGTTTCGACAATTTAAAAGTGATGATTTCAATGTGAAAGACAGTGAGCGCTCTGGTAGACCACAAAAATGCGAAGACGAGCAATTGCAGGAGTTATTGGATGATGACCAACTCAAACTCACACAAGAAACAATCAGCAGATATAGAGGCATCAGTCTCCTTAGCATTGCTTTCAAGATCCTATCTGTCGTATTGTGTGAAGCCGTTCGACATCAACCTGATTGGTCTATATCAGTGTGTTCCTAGGCCAGAAAAGTCCACCGTCGACCAAATACTCACACTGTGCCAGATCTATTGTAGAAACAAACCCATTAGCTCCAAATTGATACCCACCACCGATTCATCGATCGAGACGAGCTATGCAAAGCAGTGTCTAATTTTGGCATCCCTGCCGTATGACGATGGAGAATGCAAGCTGCCCCATCTAAGTTGGTAAAGAACTCACCGAAACCTTTGATGTCAAAAAAGATTTACACAGGGCGATGCGATTTCTTTAACATCATTCTTGAAAGAAGCCCGCCAACACAAGAGGCGCAATTTTCCAAAAGTCCGTCCAATTACTCGCATACGCCGGAAGCGCTTTCGCGAGTATTGAAACGGAAGCGGCGAAGATGGGTTTAACGGCCATGAGAGCAAGACAAATTACACGTCTCGTACAGAACATCACCCTCGACAGATATAACTTTCAAGTAAAGGGTGTTTTTTTTAGAGGTTTGGTTTTTAAACTGGCAACACTGTTTCTATAGATTGTCAATTTGACAATTAAAAGTTGATTTGGGGTTAGTACGTTTTGCCATTTTAAGATGAATAGACTAACGCCAGAACAACGCTTGCAAATTATGCAAACTTATTTTGAAAACCATGTTTCGGTTCGACAAACTTATCGTGCGCTGCGTCCATTTTACAGTCGACATAATCGTCCATCTGAGCAAATTATTCGGAACACGATGAATCGTTTTCGCACCACGTACACTCTAGTGGATAAGACGTAACTCCAAAGATGACAAACAGTGCGAACAGAAGAAGTTATTGCCGTTGTGGAGCGCAGTTTTGTGGAGAATTCGAATGAGTCGATTCGCCATAGCGCACAGCAGGATCCGCTTTGTGGAAGATTTTACGGAAAGATCTTGTCTTAAAAGCTTATAAGATCAAGCTTGTGCAAGAGTTGAAACCGCGTGACCATTATACGCGTCGTAGGTTCGGTGAATGGGCCGAAAACATGATTCAGCTTGATCCTCATTTTCAACGCAACATTTTGTTCTCCGATGAGGCCCATTCGCAAAATTGCCGAATTTGGAATGGAGAAAACCGAGAAGTCTTTGTCGAGACGCTCTTACAACCAAACTCACTGTTTGGTGTGCTTTTTGGGGTGGTGGAATCATCGGCCCATATTTCTTTAAGGACGATGCCGGCCAGAGTGTTACCGTCAATGGAGAGCGCTATAGAAATATTATTTCTGACTTCTTCGTTCCTCAGTTGAATGACGTGACAGAGCTTTGGTTTCAACAAGATCAATCATCAATTTATTGCGGGAAACATTAGCTGAGCGCATAATTTCGCGTAATGGACCTGTGAACTGGCCTCCACAATCCTGGGATCTCACACCTTTAGATTATTTTCTTTGTATGTATGTGAAGTCACCATTCAATGTCGATAAACCAGAGACGTTGGACGATTTTGAATTCAGACAACGACACCAGCGCTGAGATGGAACGAAGAATAATTCTTGCCAATGGCTGCTTCTTTAGGCTAAGAATGCAGTTGACTAGCAAAGCCTTCTCTCAAACAACAAAAGTGGCCCATATAAGATCCTGATAATCCCAGTCGTGTCCAATGATGCAGGGGCATGGGTTTTATCAAAAATTGATGAGGGTGCTCTTGGTTGCTTTGTATCGAAAACTCTTCGGGTGATTTTCGTTCCCGTCTGCATTGGCGGTGAGTAGAGGGGGAGGTATAACGACGAATTGTACAGGCTGTACAGGGACATCGAGGTGACTGGGTCATGTACAAGTACATAAAGCGGATGGACACTAATGCTCCAGCTTGCTAAAGATCGAGCTGGCTGGAAACGCATATTGGTTGAGACCCAGGTCCACCCCGGAATATAGCGCCGCCTTAAGTAAGTAAGTACATCAGTAAATTGGACGATAATCTCCTTCCCCAAGAAATAGATTTATAACTATATGTACGAGTAATATCGAAGCCGAGGTGGATAAAGTAGCTCGCTAACTTAAAGTTGCAGCTATCCATTGTAATACTCGTAAATAAAATAAACTACTGGCACGACAGTTCGGTGTAGTCTCTCTTTATATGGTATTCACTGTCATGTTGGCATTGCCATTTAAACACACACTCCGAAGCGAAAGAATGCGATACATGTTATAAACAAGGTGAACTTCATTATTTTTCAAATGAAGGTAATGTCAGAAAATAGTTTTTTTTTTTTTTTTTTTGATGTTAGGTGTATCGCGTGGGTATTGAACCCAGATCCTACATCCTCAGTAGTCGAACTTAACTATCACAAAATGCGTACCCGGTCGATTGTTATGTACCGTATAATTTGTATTTTCTCCTATTAGCCTCCTATACTACCAAACATATTGGTAAGAGTTCAACTCGCATATGCCTAAATGATTGCTGACTTTTCAAAATCATTTCTAATATATCAAAAGTATCGGTGAGGTTGATACTGATCCATTAAGGTCTACGAAGATTTTTCATTGTCAGCCTGCGTATACGAAGTGGAACTAAAACTTGATGACAGCTTTGAAATCAATCTAGAGATGATTAGTATGTTTGCAGTATCTGGCAAGGTTTTCACTTTCCTGGTCTAAAACCTGACCTGATGATCAGATCAGATCATTAAAAAATGGTTTCTTTCGTTCACATAATAAATTTTGTGCTGAGTTAAATATGTTTGGGAGATTCATCTCAACTTTCATTTGATATAATCTTAGAAAAATGCTAATGTTACCATGTCAAGACATTTAAATAACGTTACTGAGAAGCCGTCAGCTCTTGTCGACTTTTTTTTTGAATGAAACCTTCCTCGAAGGTGACCTTCTTCGATTGTAGCCATTATCGCATGGTTCGTTTTGTCTGATCTTTACGAGTATGACCTCAATGTAGTGAATTTGGTGGACGACCATCTCTATTTTAGCAACGTATGTCGTCTTCTGAAGCCATTAAGTACCACATTTGTTTTGGAGGAGTTTTTTTTTTATGAAAGACTTTTATTTCACTTAAAAGGTTAACATAAAGAATAAGTTTCCTAGTCTTGATTCGTTTGGCATAACGCCGTCTACCGTAAGTGGAAAATGGAAATAAAGCTTAAAAATCTTCCTCGATGATACGTCTTCTGTAGCGGAAGGCATTTACAGCATAGTAGCATAAAACATCCCAGCCTTGTTGTCCGTTCAAAATATTAATTACTTCGCCAGCAGATAGGACCTCGGATCTGAAATATCTTTTGCGAAACTCCTTAAAAATTTGGCATTCTCCTAGGAAATGTAAGACGTCCTCTCTCGCTCTCTGATTACAGAAACTGCACAAAATTGGAAGTCCGGGTTGGTGTGGGATGAAATTTTAATTCAAAAGCAGCTCCCCTCTCAATTTAAATATAAAGCTTATTTTGTCAACTGAATTTTGGTTCAAGAAATAAGATTTATACTGAAGATTGTAGCTCAATTGACTATAGTACAACCGATATTGGGAAGCTCGAGCTTCAGCAGCGTACTTTTCGTAAGTCACTACACTAATTTTCTCCAATAAAGTGTCAAACTGTCTTCTTAATGAGATGGGCTCCTCTGTCGGTGTTAATGAAAGTTCATGTCCGCAGTTAGACGCTAGGTGCCTCCATTCTTGGATGAGGTTTCCGCCTGTTGTAAGAATACCACATTGATCAAAAAGTTTATTCAGAAAATTAAAAATACAAGTTTATTAATCTAAATCTATGTTATATTGTCCCCTTCAAAGTAACTCCATCGACTGCAACACATTTATGCCAGCGCTTGATCAAATCCTCGAAACATTTTTTATATTCGGTTTTCGGTATGTCCATCAGTGCTTCCTGCGATTTTTCCATTACTTCCTCTCGGCTGCTGAAACGCGTTCCCCGTAGTGGTTTTTTAACTCGACTGAACAGAAAGAAGTCACAGGGAGCCAAATCAGGTGAATTCGGTGGCTGTTGGATGGTATTTGGATGTCAAAAAATTACGAATAATGATGGCACTGGGCGACGGTGCGTTATCATGGTGCAAAATCCACGAGTTTTCTGTCCACAATTCTGGTCTTTTTCGGCGCATTGCTTCACGCAAACGTCTCATAGCGCCCAAATAATACTCTTTGTTTACTGTCTGACAAAAATTCATGATGCACTACACAGTTGTAATCCATGAAAACCGTGAGTATTGCCTTCTTTTTGGACTGAAAACGACGTGGTTTCTTTGGTCTCGGCTCATTTGGTGAACGCCATTCACTTGCCTGATGTCTGGATTGCGTGTCGTACTCACAAGCCCACATCTCGTCTCCAATAATGATCCTTTTGATGAATGCGGGATCGTATTCAGCCTCGCAAATCATCTCTTTTGCGACGTCAACACGGTCTCTTTGGCACCAACTTTGCTGCTACACGACGGACACCAAATCATTAACCAAAATGTCTTGGACGGATCCATAGGCAATGTTCAAGTCCTCCGCTATCTCTCTGATGGTTAATTTGCAGTTATTGACCAACATTTCTTTTACTCCATCAATGTTTTCGTCGGTTTTTGATGTCGATTGTCTGCCACTTCGTTCATCATCTTCGATTGATTCGATTGACCACTTTTGAACCGCTTGTGCCACTGGTAAACGACCGTTTTCTTTAGAGAATCGTTGCCGAAACAATTTTCTAACATTTCCAACGTTCGTGCGCCATTAAATCCGCTTTTTACGCAAAATTTAATACAAGTTCGTTGTTGCAAATTTAAATCCATTTCTAAAATTGTAAAAAATCGCCAACACACACAGAGATAGATGTACTCTTGGCTACGTAACTTTTGCAAATGTCAAGCTATGACGCTAAGATTTAGAGGGAATGTCAACAACAATAAAAACAGAACTCAAATCGGAACAATGGGAGCGCCACACGGTGGTTATCCCGGGAACAATTTTGATCAAGTTGGTATATGTGAGTACTATCCTGGGCAACCTTTCTTCGTCCATCGCCATCACTTTAACGACATAGTCGAAATGCATCTTCAAAGTTTTTAAAACCAGTGGTGCCGTCCTGGTTTCGAGTTACAGCATGTAATTGGGTGTGCTTATTGACAACCGAAAAGTGCGTTTAAGAAAGTAACGAAGAAACTTCTCCACTTCATCGAACGAGCGGTATCCTTGGGCACCATACAAAAGAGTTGGGGTAGCGGTTGAGCGAAATAATTTTTGCTTGGCGCTATGAGCTATGTATTTATTGTTGAAACAGCGGCCCCACACACATGAAATTGGTCGCTTAGCTTCAGCAAATTTACCTTCAAGATGCCTTCTTATGTTTAGGTTGGTCGATATCAGGACTCATAAGTATTTATATTCACGAACTATTTCGATAGTTTCTCCTTGATACGTCCACTCTTCATTTCGAGAATATCTGCCTCCACCATAAATTTTTGACTTCTCCTAGTTAACATTTAATTTCCAACGTTTGCAATATAAGTCTAGTCTGTTCATCATAAGCTGCATGCCATTTATCGACTCTGAGAAGGAAACAATGTCGTCTGCATACAGCAGAGCGAGTATTCTAGTGCTTCCGATATCGATGTCACCTCAAATGAACTCAGTTATATCATCGATGAACAGGATAAACAGCAAAGTACTTAAGATACAACCTTGTTTCACACCCATTGTTGTCAGAAATTCTTCGGATACTGTATCACCATCCCATACGCATGCAACATTATTATCATACACTGCTCGCAATATGTTAATGATTTTACTTGAGATTCCCATCTGATATAATTTATAGAAGAGTGAGCCACGATCAATTGAATCGAAAGCCGCACGGAAATCCACAAAGAAGGCATACAACTTTTTTTTTTCTTTTTGTAAATTTCGGCGATATTAATCAAAGAATAAATTTCCCTAAATCCTGCTTGAAACTCCGATAATATTTTCTGATTTCTGACCCACTTTGCAAGTCTCCTGAAGATCAAAGAGGCGAACAGTTTGGCCGAGGTGTTTCGGAAGGATATTCCTCTGTAATTGGTTGGGTCGCTACAGTCACCCTTTTTGTGAAGCCGAAAAATGATTGCCTTTTTGAAGTTATCAGGAACTGCTGCGCCTCCAAAAATGCGGTTGAACTCCATGGTTAGTGCGTATAAAAACTCCGTTGTGCAATTTTTATAGAATTCGGGAGCCTTATGTGCCTTAGCGCTCTCAATGACTTTTTGTATTTCTAGAGCTGTAAAGGGTGCATCCAAAGACGCGCCGCACAGTGGGACGACCCATAGCACAAAAATAAAAAATACAACTATTTTAGCGGTACTTTTGAGTGATTGGTAAGTCATCTTTAATATATATTTGTTGTAAGTGCATTAAAATTATTTGGAATTGTGAACTGGTGTAACAGTTACAGGGCCGCAAACAGTGACAAGTGCACATATTTTCGCAGAAAGTTTTAAAACGTGTTTTTGTTATATAATTTTAATTTGGTACTTTCTTAAATTGTGCGCATAAAGTCTTATTAAACCATGGCTAATATTTTATTGCTGTGAAAAATTGTGTTTATTTCGTAATTTTTTTAATATGAAGCGAGAAGCGGCAGTCTAATTATAATTAAAAAAAAAAAGAAATTTCTGGTTTAAGTAAGGTTTTCTAAAATACCCCAAATACCCCCCTTGAGATCTTTCTTGTTTTGTGATGATCTGTATATCTGTTAACTTAATCATGAAAGAAACATTGCGCGAATTGCGCTTTCTTAATTATTGACATTTTTGTAGGCTCAACTCCATCAATCAAAAATGGCGACCTGCTGCAAACTTGGCTTGAAAGTGAGAAGTCAGTGAAACTACTAGCTATAACTGCAAAAATTAATGATCCGCTGGGCCTGGAAGAGTTGACTGAAGATGTTGAACTTCAAATTCAAAAATCTTCTAAGTATTTTTGTCTTAAACTGAGGCAAAAATGGGAAAGCTGTCAAAGGAAACAGAAAAAATTCATACAAGTTAATGAACGATGGCTTAGTCTTAATTTGCCGTTGCCAGTTAATGTGCTTAGTCGTGTAAATGAATTTAATAATCCAAGTCGACCAGGGACAAGTTGAAGAAGACCATCAAAAAGCTTTGAAGAGTGTAGCGAACGTACGAAAAAACGTCGGGTTCAGGAACTAACTTCGCAACACAGTACAGAGGAGTTCTAGTTCTAGTCAGTTACTCAAACCAGACAAATTGCATTTTCCGGTTCTTAACCCCAGTGCTTGAATTCTGTAATTTTTTTTTTGTGCAATTTTTTCAGTGCAAAGCCCCTAACTATATAAAATTGCAACCAAGCAATTCAAAAATAAAAACAATAATTCGACCTAATATTTATACCCTCACTGACCTACACAACTAATTTAAGCATGTCTTGCGGAATTGCCAATTGTGTAATCGATGACTGCAGTGCTGACTGGGTAGCTTGCAAAGGCATCTGTGGGAAAGCCTTTCATGCCGTTTGTGTCGGGTTAAACAAAAGAAATACGGTGTTTATCAAGGAATTGTCTGATAACCTCCTTTTCTTCTGTGATGAGTGCAAGTGTATCTCACTCTCGCATGTTCTTTTGGCAATAACATGCCTAAGAGATTCCAATGACTCCTACCAAGACGCACTCGCGAAAAAGATCACGGACAAAATTTCGGTCATCGAAAGCAGTGTTAAAAGTGTTGAAGAGTTACGAAACTCAGTGCAGACCTTAGCCGAACTAATAAAATCCAAAGTAAAGCATATGGATAAACAAATTGCTGGTCTAATCGAGTTAGACTCGGGGAGATCCAGGAATGAAGAAACTCCCTTACGTCACCTGGATAAAGTGTTAAGTGACATCAAAGCCATCTGTTCTACGCAAGTTATATCCAACCAAAAAACTTGCGAGTTGTTAAACTCTCTGCGTGACGACATTGACATTCATTTCCAGTCCTCGTCACGCAAACAACCATCTCCTAAAGAATCCGATCCTATGCTCGAAGTTATCTTCGACAAAGTGAACGATGTCAGTGATGAACTTACTGCGACTCGATCCCTCGTGTCCGATATTGAACCTCACATCGCAACAATAAACAGCAAAATCGTTGACCCACCAAACTTCCCGCAGCCTTACCAGAATGTTCCCTATAATACATCGCTAATGGCTGAATTAATGGAACCTGAAGTGGATTCACGCTCACCCCCACATACAAGTCATCTGCGGACGGTTCAACCTACTGATTCTTGCGAAGTTTCTTCCAACCTGATAATAAAGACCACATCTACGTCAACACCTCCAATCGCTGCCCCACGGAGGCTTATGAATCACTTCAACTCAACTTGGACACCTTCTGAATGGCAGCGTAGACTTGATAAGCTTGCTTCGAAAAATCAATTGGTCACTACGCTTCTTATAAAAGGCGCCCCACCACACGCTGATGCTGATTGGATCTCGAATTTCTTCGTAAAGAAATATGGCATCACCATTAGCCACTGCAATTTACTTCCAACATCTCACCACAGAAGTAAGCGCAGCTTCAAGCTCAATATGCCGGCTAAATACGAATGGCTATTCCATAATCCAGCCAGCAACAATTTCAACCTTGGAAAGATGCGTGTCTGCAAATGGTTGGAAAATATGACCAAGAAGCAGGATAAAGTCAAGCAGTCCGTCTTACCTAAACCATCTATCAAGTTAGGAAGTAAATCCAATTTGCCAAGACCCACCTTGTCTTCTCAAAACAGACTCAGCTCCCATTGGAGCTTTAAAACTAAATTTTTTCCTAGTTTTAAGCCTCCCACCCATACTCCAACTTAACGATTCGTTGAGTTTAACGAATTCTCCGCAAAAATCTGATAAGACTTTAACTTTGCAGCAAAGTCTAGCATTGTACTTGGACTTGAATTTGTCAAAGAGAAAGTACGCTCTTCTACGTTCTGTCATCAACGGTGTCCACCAAGATTGTTTTCCAAGTTACTACAAACTTCAAAAATATAAGACAGAACTTTTACCCGAAATTGCTGTTGTGTCAGAATCCATTGCTGAAATCAACCTTCAATCCCTATTGAATAAAACATCAAGAAGCATTGTTGAAATTTTCAAGGAAAATCTGTCATCTTAACAGAATACCAGCTCTTCGTTCGATCTTGCGTGCAAATGTGGTCTTGATGGCAGTTCAGGATACAGCAGTTTGTAACATTCGAAAATAGTGACAATACGGATAGCTTCCTATTCGTTATTGCTTTTGTACCATTGAAATTAGTGGAAACCATCAACCACAAAGAAGTTTGGATAAATTCCCGACCAGGCTCTACTTATTTCTGTAGGCCTATAAAATTAATTTTCCAAAAGGGAAATAGTGCTCTTATTGCTTCCGAGCAGAGCCACATGGAGGAAATTATCGAACATCTTCAACATTTTGAAATAAATATTGATATCAAATATACTATGCTAATGACGATGCTTGATGGTAGTGCAATAAATACATTGAGCGGGACAAATGCAGCTCCAAACTGTTATATCTGTGGAGCTAAACCTTCGCAAATGAACCTTCCTTCTGTAGAAGATCGGACACCAAACACGGACAATTACAGATTTGGCCTTTCGAGTGCTTGCTGCACATCTCCTACAGATTGCCTTTTAAAACTTGGCAAATACGCGACCAAGAAAATAACACAGGATTTAAAGAAAGAAAAAAAATAATTCAAGAAAATTTTAAATTGAAAATGGGATTACTTGTCGACATTCCTAAACCTGGATATGGTACAAGCAATAACGGAAACACTGCTCGATGCTTCTTCTCAAATCCTGAGTTGAGTTCGGAGATAACAGGTATAGACTAGCAACTCAACGAAATTTCGGAACTAACAATTGCAACTGGTCGTGAAATTAATGTAATGAGATTCGTGAAACTATTAGAAGAAACGAAAACCATGTATCTTTCCCAATACAGTTGGTACTACATGCCTAGCAGCGTCCATAAGCTTCTGGTTCATTCAAAAGATATAATTTCTTTTTTCCATTTGCCTATTGGAGTACTTTCTGAAGAAGCGTTGGAAGCTCGACATAAAGAAATCCGAAAGGCCAGACTAGACCGTAGTCGAAAGTGCTCCAGAATAAGTTCAATGATTGATTTAATTAATCATTTATTAGTTACTTCAGACCCACTTATTTCGAATATTCGTTCCAAAAGCTCGCTCTTGTCTAAGGTCGACCCAGATATTGATCAATATCTACTCAAGAATAATTTAGAAGTGTTAACAGTACCAGTTAATATTGACTTTAACGATTTTGCTGGGACATCATCAGAAAACGATAGTGATTAATTTATTATTATTTTTTATTTGGTATTGTTATCAATCACGTAATATAGAACGTTTATTGAAATTTAAAATTTATTACTGAAAATAAATAAAAAAATTAAGAAACATTTGTAAAATCATAAAATAAAGTTAGAATTCTAAAAAAAAGTTCGCTGCTCAACTCTTATATTCTGAATTATGCTGGGCGGGACATTTATTGCTGGTTTCATGCATATTTCATGTAATAAGTGAAAACATGTAAAATAATTAGATTTCAGTCATTAAAACAAGAGAAATTAATTTCGCCGTTTTTCCCATACATTCGTCCCACTGTGCGGCGTATTGAACATATATTACTGAGTAGGTGGCTAAAATGATCTTTAAGCAATGGTACTTTCAACGATGAGGCGATTACATTTTTATGGCCGTTTATATATTTCGCCGCTTTCCAGAATTCTGCCGAGTAGTTTGAATTGCTTACTACGTCAATAATTTGGAGTTCGAATGCCATCTTTTTTACATAGTGCTTGTTGGCTGCTACGTAGAAAGATTTAAAGATGTTAGGGTTGTGCATCCGCAATAGCCTAAGAAACGATTGTTCTCTTGCTTTGGAACACTCACGGTCAAACCACTTTTGTTTGCAAATATTTTTATTTGATGGGCTTCTTGGTGGTGTTGCTTTTATAATTAGATCAGTGAGCTCTTCCATAGTTGGTGAACCGGTCGAACTGTAAAGTGTACTTAATTCCATATTCAAGTTAAAACGGTATGTTGATCGACTGTTCTCCTTCCATATGAGTTTTGGTAATAGTCTAAGGCTCCCTCTATTACACACGTTATTTCCAGAGGCATGTGGTCTGAGAAGGTGCGTAGCCCGACACGAAAATCATGCAGGAGAAGATGCCAATCACCGGATATGAAAGAGTAATCTATTACTGAACAAGATGTTCCTCGTATAAAAGCGAACTCACCGCTAGAATCTCCTTCACAACTTCCATTAAGAACTCGACCGTCGTAGGCATCTGCCAGCTCCAATATTTTATCACCCTTGTTATCCCGGACTTCATCTTTCGATCTGCGAATCATGTGCATAAATTGTGATTTGAGACTGCGTTTAAAATTTTAAGCTAGTCGTTTAGCTTATCATAGTCACGTTGCCAGTGGCTGCAGTTCATATATATGGGGACTATGTAAAGGGTCTTCTTTCGTGTATTTACTTCCAGAACCCATGCTTCATCTAAAACTTTAAATTTAACTTTTACGCCAGTTAGGTTTCTACGATATCCAAATAATTGTCCGCCACTACCTTGTCCAAAAATCGATGATTTTAATTGCCGGCTTCCATTTAAGTTCATAATTCAAAAATATATGCTTAAATCTAATCTCCTCCTTTTCTAACACATGGGCTTCATGTAATAGAAAAATATCGAAATCCTTAATAAAGTGTTTTCCAACAGGGACTTGACAACTTTGAATTTAATTTGTGAACGCACTCTTTCACTAATCATCAAACTGTCACTGTCAATTTATTCAGTAAACTCAACATTTTCATCATGGTAAAGTACACGAACGAGCAACGTCTGCAAATTATAAAAATTTTCTACCGAAATTCGGAGTCGGTGACTGCAACTTTAAGAGCGTTAACTCCAATTTTCGGTTATAATTCTCGCACTAGTAGACAGGCAATAACAAGTTTAGTGCAAAAATTTGAGTCTACATATTCGTTGTGTGATGTTGCCGTGTCAGTGAGACAACGGGTTGGTCGAAGTGTCGAAAATATCGCTGCCGTTCAGGCGTCCGTAGCAAACGATCCAAATCAGTCAATTCCACGGCGTTCTCAAGAATTAGGCATCGCTGAGACCACATTACGGCGTATTTTGCGTAAGGATCTTGGTTTACACCCATACAAGATCAAGCTGACTCAAGAATTGAAGCCGTCGGAGACGCACGTTCTCCGATTGGGTTCTCGAGAAGATGCGCCAAGATGATGAATTTCATCGCAAAATCATCTTCAGTGACGAAGCTCATTTTTGGCTCAATGGGTTCGTCAATAAGCAAAATATGAATTATTGGTCGAGTGAAAATCCACATGTGCTTCATGAATCACCACTTCATCCACAAAAAATAACTGTTTGGTGCGGTTTGCATGCTGGCGGCGTTATTGGGCCATATTTTTTCGTCGACGATAACGATCGTCACGTTACTGTGAATGCTCAGCGTTATCGCGCCAGGATCACCTATTATTTTTGGCCCGAATTGGAAGATATGGACTTGGACGAAATGTGGTTTCAACAGGATAATGCCACAAGCCACACAGCACACGCTACATTCTCAAGAAATGGGCCAGTCGATTGGCCGCCTCGTTCGTGCGATTTAATGCGGCTCGACTATTTTCTGTGGGGCTACGTTAAGTCATTGAGTTATGCCAACACGCCGATGACGTTGGAAAAGCTCACAGCCAATATTGAACGGGAAATAGCGGCCGTTTCGGCCGAAATGTGTGGCCGAGTCGTTGAAAATTGGGTCCAACGAATCGACCGCTGCAAACGTGACCGCGGTGGCCATATGAACGAAGTCGAGTTCCATTCATAAATGTTTTGATTGTACTTCAAACCGATAATAAAGTTTTTGACATATCTCAAATGGTTTGAGATTTATTTAAAAAAAAAGTTGCCAAGTCCTTATTGGAAAACCCTATATATGTTAATTGAAAAACTCTGTATATACGAATATTAATTTATTTTTAGGCCAGCTACATTATAACTAATAATTTTTAAGAACAAAAGTATCTCATTCGTTACGTGAAATTCGGCTTGTGTTAGCACCCAACACCATTTTATCGACTTTGTTGTATAACTCCCTTGTGTTTCCAGCCAAATGAATTTCGTTGATAACCCCATTGACGTTTGATACGAGGGCGGGTCAATAAGTCCGTGACTTTTGGAATAAAACAAAGATTTTTTGATAAAAAAATAATTTTATTTTTCAACGTAGTCTCCCTTGAGCTCTATACACTTTGTCCAACGCTTCTCCAATTTTTTTATCCCTTCCAAAAAAAATGATTTGTCGAGGTCCTCAAAATAGGCCTTTGTTTGCGAGATGACTTCATCATTGGAGTCAAATCTTTTTCCACCAAGCCATTTCTTCAGGTTTGGGAACAAGAAGTAGTCGCTCGGAGCTAAATCTGGAGTATAGGGTGGATGAGGGAGCAATTCATAGCCCAATTCATGGATTTTAGCCATGGCAACTGCACATGTGTGCACCCTTGCATTGTCTTGGTGGAAAAGAAATTTTTTTCTTGGCCAAATGAGGTCGGTTTTTTTTCAAATCGTTATTGAATCGGGCAGATAAGTTGGCATAATATTCCCCATTGATTGTTCTTCCCTTTTGAAGGTAGTCAATGTGGATTATCCCGCGTGCATCCCAAAAAACAGTCGCCATAACTTTATTGGCTGACAAACCCACCTTGGCCTTCTTTGGCGCCGATTCACCCTTAGAAACCCACTGTTTTGACTGTTGTTTGTTCTCTGGTGTGTTGTGATGGATCCATGTTTCGTCCACGGTTACAAAACGGCGCAAAAACTCCTCCATATTGCGATTAAACAACGCCAAACCTTCCTGTGAAGTTGTTACACGAAATTCGCTTTTTTCCATTTTCTCCTCAAATTAGTGAGTAGTCTGATAAAAATAGCTGTCAAACACAAACTAACTGACGCAGCAAGTTTAAATTTTGACAGGAGTCAACTGACAGATGCCTGTTGACAGCAGCAGTGTTGCTGTTTCAGTAAAGAGGTCAGAAATTCAAAAAGTCACGGACTTATTGACCCGCCCTCGTATGTTTGACATTTGGCTCATATTGTTTCGTTTTTCGACTTCATTCATTAATGTATGCAAAGGTGTTATGTCTCCAAAAATGCTCTTAAGGGCTTGCTCTGCATTTTCCTCGCCACATATCAGACCTTCGAAAGTGTCCCAGGTAAATATCTTGCAACTTGTCATCTCTCAGGGTGATTTTCATGCTGGGATTCTTCTCCCGGAGGAACTTTATTATTTGCACTAGCTTCCTCCTTCTTTGTCGAACTTTGAAGGGCAAGTCCTTCTGGATGCTGATTTTGGACCATTTCAGTCTTTTAGCATTTAGCTGCATCTCGAGTCTTCATCCTGACAATAATTGTTGCGGTCTGCACATCGCGACTCCGGACAATGAACGCCGAGTCGACATGCGTGTCTGGAGCATTTGCGTCCAAAAAACCATCACACAAAGTCTTTGCTTCGTCACATACGAGTATATCGGTGCTGTTTTGCGTTGGCAGATGCACGACCACGACCACATTTGACTCCAGGTTCTTTTGCGTGAGTTTATCCAATTGTTCCTCAAACAGTTTGTTTTGTCTTTCTAATTCGTCGACTCTTTCAGAGATAATCTCATGACGAACTTTTAACCCAGCTAACTCAGTGCAAAGCACTTGGAGGTCCTCTTTAGACGCTAACTGCATGGCAAGCTCTCTGTTATTCTCGTCCAAAATCTACTTTAATTGCTCGAAGGTAATTCCAGGCATTTTTGAAATTATGGGATCGGAAGAATTCACACGGCGTTTTTCGTTGTTGGCGGGATCCGGTGAGATTTGTGATAGAAGAACTCTTGCTCATTTAGTGAGGTTAAATCTATGTAGGCGCTTGATATTGTCGTGGAAATGTTTTACAGGCTAAGACTTACACAGAGTATGTTTTCTTTTGTGAAATGTGTTCTTAATTATAAATTTTGCAAGACTATTAAATATTGGCACTTCTTTTTATTTTATTTTTTAATTTTATGAGGAGATCTTTACTTTTACCTCCAAGTTGGTCGAACTGTCAGCTGTCAATCGAGTGGAGGAGTTTCATATAGAATAGGGCAGTATGCAAGGAGCTGCATATTAAAACGAAAGTACAATATGCAATTGAAATAACTGGTATGGAAGGTTAGAGTGCCCCAACGCAGTTTTGTAAGTCCCTTACTTTTCAACGTTGAGCGTATTTCGTATCTATCGTATCTATTTGTGCGGATACCGCGATTGTAGCGCAATGACAGCGTTTTAAATTTGAGTTAGGGCGTTAGAGAATAACGGTTTAAGAATTATTCGTGATGACATTTGACAATAGAACCGGAAAACAGTGGCACTGGACCGTACATTTGATCTGAGCTCATTTAAACAAAATTTATTTCATGCTGTCGAGGTTTATTTGTGAGTAAATGTTCCGGAAAATTCTTAAAAATCTTGTGATTTAACATAGACTACACTTTTTAACCTAGAAACTAGTATTGGAGTCTCCCAATCACTCATAATACCATGAAAATAAATATGTATAAGATAACCGTAGAAGGGATTTGGTATGAGCCACATACGAGCAAGTTTAAGAGCCAACCAAAAAGGCGGACTCATACGACAAAAAACTCGTACTATTGTGTAACACACAAGATATCAAAATTGATTCTTAAACAGACTGAGATACGAGTGTTACGACTAGCTTATGCAGATACAAGTAGTATGTCATTAGGTTTGGGTATCCCGGAAACAATAGGCCTTAAGTTTAGTTAATTGTGTATTGTGTGAAAAGCCCTTTGTATATAGAGGGCTTACACATAATATATTTTAGTAGTTTTGTTTGTTTTGCTTTGCTCATATGCTCTTATGTAAATTTCGAATAGTAACATAACTGTCATTAATAATTTTTCCAGGCAAACAAACTTAGTGAAGTTAGTTTTCTAACTATGTAAAATAAAATAAAGTAACATTTTAACTCAGACCCGGATCTAGTCCATTGTATAGGATTATTTCAGTCCTTCGAAAAGAGATGAGTAATCGCTTTAGTGAGAAAGTACCTACAGGACCAGCAGCCACCACGCCAACGTCAACGAGTACCTGCAGCTTGATGCGACCATAAGCCGGACAATCACAGAGGTAGTGTTCCGCGGTACCATCATCGCTTTCACAGCAAGCGTCTCAAGATGTTTCTTCACTCCGTCAGGACGCTAGCAAGCAACCTGCAGTCTTTCCTGCTGAGGGACAGAAGGAAGGTCGCTGACTTCTTAGAGACGTCAAGAAGCATCCGCAATCAGTGTCCTATTCACTAGCACAGCTTTGTTCTCATCCACAAAACTAGTGTTTCTTCTACGCCCTGTTGTGTGGCTGAGCTACACACGCCGTCAAAAATTGTGTTGTCGAAAGCACCCTTAATGTCGGTGAAAATGCCCAGGGAGTATTGCTTCTTGTCGAGCACGCCTTCGATTCTGTTCAGCATGAAGGAAGTCAAACTTATAGGTCTGAAGCTCTTGGCAAGCGAGTAGTCCTCCTTTGCGATTTTCGGTATAAAGGCCACTCTAACTGTTGGCCAGGGTTTCGGTATATATGCCAGTGCCAGGCTAGCAGGGAAGATTCTCTTCACAGTTACCAGCAGCTGATTTATACCTCTTTTTAACATAACTGGGTATATGCCTTCGGTCCCAGGCGACTTGAAGCCTGAAGGAAGCAAAAGTATGTTTATTGGCCCCATCCGTCACCACAACCAATGAAATATACCAGCTATGGCGTTTTCTGTTATTTAGCTCACTAGCAGCTCCGTTAATAGGAGCTGGTTATGAGCAAGTTCTGATTTGATTATCTGGGAAGTGAGCTTCAAGACAGTCTCTAGTCTCGACCCAGGCAGGTAACATCCGATTTTCTGAGTGTTTCCAGCCTGATCTTTCTCTTTTCAGGACTTTGACAGTTTCGATCTTTTCGCAAAAGTCTTTAAAAGAGGCACTCTTCGAAATCCGAAGAATCTTTTTGCTTCGATCTATAAAGATTTCAATCTTCCTCCACACTAGTCTTAAGTGACCTGTATAGAAGTCTTCTTGTTTCTCTACGAAGACGCTGCAGATCTGCGTTCCACCAACGAACGGGAGATCTGCAGGATCGCTTTCTAGCCGGACATGCCTTTTTAAAACGAATGGTGAGGGTGCCAATCAGGTTCTGAACAGCTTCCTCTAGTTTTTGTTTTGTCCTGAGTTTAGGGGGAGCACTGTTGAATTTGTCAAGCTCTAGTTGGTTTACTTCGGTTGGTTTTCTCAAGGTCGAGACCTCGTATCAGATTCTGAATTCGATGTACTCGTACTAACATGGAGACCTCTGATAGCATTCCCAACCAGTAATCTCCTTAGCAAACCTGTTGCATAACGTTAAGTCGATTATTTGCTGTCTTACTCTCGTAACAAAAGTTTGCTGAGTGGCAAAATTGTTGACAACCAGGTCAGAAAATAGTATGAAATCCAAAGGGTTTGTGTACCCTTAAAGGGATTGTACACAGCGTACACAGTATGTAACACCAGCTTTATAGGTAATTTTTATTATACCGACGAGTTGTTTTTTTGTATACTCCATACCGCATATCGATTGAAGCCCTTGAAGGCATTCCCGAAATCGATGGACAAATAATGTAGTAGATGTCTGTGCCTTATCCAATGATGATCTTCACGGTGTTAATTTGACAGGTGGATTGTCCGCTTTTTCGTTGTCGAGTGCCAAATCAAAACCCTCTCTAACTCGATTTGATACTATGCTAGGTATTAATTTGGCTACAGCTTTAAACTCTTATATTCCCTTCCAGTTGTCACATTCTGCCAATTTTCCTTTCTTCGATACTTAACCATTGTTCTATCGTACTCTTTAAACCTTCTAGACAGACTTTCATTTCTCTTGCCCTCCCAATGAATGACTGTAAGATTTCCACTTTATTATTGGGCGCAGTTTGAAGCAGTGTCGGAGTTCTTTAAGTCCCTGTAGGGCGATGAGGTTTCCGTGTTCCTGGGAGAAGAGTTGCAAATTTGAATGTTCATTACTGCGAAGCGCAAATTTGCTTGGAGATTGACTCCTTACTTAGTAAGTGATTTAACAATTATGCAATCTGTCTGACAATCTATTTCTTATTCGTAGTTAATAAATTGTTGCTTATGCTTTTCATATCGTGGGATCTGAAAATGTATACGTCTAAAAGTTTCTCCTTGATAGTATAGATAATCCTCATGTTACATATGTATGTATGTTTAGTACTTTTTCTGCCCTGGTACCATTGTTGTAATAAAGAATGTCATGCATTAGAGTGTCTGTCTGAGAATTTTTCTGGCTTCTAAGGACAGTAGTGCCTGTCTTTTTTTTATAATTTGCGCGCGTTCAAGTACCCGCAAAATGCTGGCGAAGGAAAATCAGGGAGGATGGTAAGAGAGGTACCGGTGAACGTTGGTTTTAAATGTTTGAAGATTATAATGACTAGGAAATAAAGAGCTAGACAGTGCATTCCATAAGTGAGTTGTACGGCTTAGGAAGGAATCACGATATTTTAGAGTACGTCCGAAAGTGGGCTTGAGGGTATACTGTTGAGCATTCATTGCAAGACGGGTGTTACGTTTAAAAATTTGAAGGGGCGAAATGCTATTGGCGATTTAAATGGATCACTGGTGGTGGAAATATCGATAAAACAGTGAGACAGGAGACATTACGTCGGTGTTCGAGGGTGTCCATTGTTTGAGTGATATTAGTATTATCTATGAGTTTTATCGCACGGTTTTGAATCCTATCTAGCAGGTGCAGAGATGTTTTAGAAGCACCTGACCAGATGTGCGCATTGTACTAAAATTTTGGGCGGATGAATGCCTTATATATCGCGGCCAGCTCAGAAGGGGAGAAGTATTTCTTACATCGTTTGAGGAAACCTTGACATTTTTGGCAGTTTTGGCGACATCGAACATGTGGTCATTCCAAGATAAGTTGTCATTGACACACTTTTCAACAAAAGAGTCTGACGCCAAACTCTGTCAAATGACTTAGAAATATCAAGTGCAACTATCTTGCTTTCGCCAGATTGATGTACGCTTTGGTTCCACTTTTCGGTAAGACATGCCATCAAATCATCAGTGGACCTGTTGCTACGAAAACCATATTGCCGGTCATTGAAAAGTTTTCGTGTTTCGAGGTATTTCATGAGCTGACGGTTTATCAGTGTTTCCATGACCTTGGAAAGAAGGGACGTAAATGCAATGGGTCTGTAGGATGAGAGAAACACGCCTTTTTTAGGGACGGGCTAGACAAATGCTGTTTTCCATCTGCTCGGAAAGAGTCCTAAAGAGTAGGATTGGTGAAAAAGCTTCAGATGAATAAAACATTTTTGACATAATTTTCCATAAGTTTCCACCTTTGTTGCGGGCATTTTGGATCAAAATTCTAAAGTGTTGGCTGATCCCTATGTATATAAAAGATCTGCTTCGACGTTCGTTGAAAATCAAGTACAACCTAGCTGATCTTTTAGCAGTCATTGCACTTAAACAGTTCGCCCCCAATCACCGAGCTGCTGACTTTTCAAAAGGTGACAAAACCTGCGCCATTATCATTTCTGATATCCCTGAGACCATATGATCCTATCATATACTCGTATTTTCAAACATCCTTCGATACGTTAAACCATAAAAAACTTATATGAGCGCTGGAAGAAAAAACGGGCAATCGTGGTACATTAAGTAACTGCCACGTGATTATTTTTTAAAATCGAATATCTTTTGTGCGAAAATTAACAAGAACGTTACTCGTAAACATTTGGTCAAGACCGGAGTTCCAAAGGGATCCAAATTGGGGCCGTTACTATTCCTTATACAAATGAATCGGTTAAAATTTTTAAAAAAACTTATTACGCGAAGGAATATGACACAGCTATAGATATTAGGTGGGGTGAAAAGTAACCTCCTTGGGAATGAAAAACCATTTTTTTTTAAATGTTTTTTTATTTTATTCAATATAGTCCCCTTTCAGCTTGATACACTTAATCCAGCGATTTTCCAACTTCTTGATCCCGTCCGAAAAGTAATTTTCCGAAAGGTCTGCAAAATACTCCTCCGTGGCGTCGATGATTTCCTCGCGTGAGCTGAATTTTTTTATTGATGAGCCATCTTTTGAGGTTTGGGCAGAGATAATAGTCCGAGGTAGCCAAATCGGGCGAATACGGTGGATGCGACAGCAATTGGAGCCGTAAGTCATTGATTTTAGCTGTGGTTGCTATGCTCGTGTGCCCTGGCGCATTGTCTTACAAAAACAAAATTTTTTTCGCTTCATGTGAGGCCGTTTTGCAGCAATTTCGGCCTTCAATCGCTCCAATAATGCACAATAATACTCGCTGTTGATGGTTTTTCCTTTTTCGAGGTAGTCCACGAAGAGTATGCCATGACAATCCCAGAAAACCGACGCCATAACCTTTCCGACCCATCGAGCCTCCCTCGGTCGCTTCGGAGTATTCGTGCCGGCTTCAGTCCATTGCCGGGCACTCATTCTGTTCTCTGGTGTGTAATAGTGGATCCAAGTTTCATCAACAGTTACCAATCGACGCAAAACGTCCGCCCGATTCCGCATCAGCGAGTCCAAACACTCTTTCGAAGTGCTCTCGTGTTCGTGTTTTTGGTCAGGAGTGAGAATGCGCGGCACTCAGCGGCAGGATAACTTTTTCATATGGAGAATATTGCCCAAAATATGGCGTGTGCGCTCAGTACTAATCTTTGTGGTATCTGCTAGCTCGCGCACCTTTACTTTCCGGTCAGCCAACACCATTTCATGTATTTTTTTGACATTGTCCTCTGTAACCGCATCGGAAGGCCTGCCGCTGCGGACTTGATCGGTAGTGGAGTTGCGGCCACCACGAAACTCTCGAAACCAATATTTGACGGTGTAATCTGACGGAGCATTAGCCCCATAATATTTATCCAACTTTTCTTCTGCTTCCTTCGTCAACAATAATCAGCTGTCAAAACAAAACTAAAGACAGTATCCCACTGAAATTTGGCATGTATGCCTAAATATGAACGGACTTCAAGGCACCATAACCTTTTTTGCAGTAGCAGCGCATTCTGGCGGTCAAGGAGGTTACTTTTCACCCCACCTAGTATTTGCATACAGCCACAACCATGACGCAGAATGAGTTTACCATGATAGTTATCTGGTGCCATATTAATGGCGAAAAAAAACGACAATCCCAACGGATAAACTATTAATCCAAAAAAACTCTATGTTCAAATAGATTTATCGATATCGTCGAGATTACTTACGATTCTACTCAACGCCATGTGTCCTAAATAGGTCTATTCAGTTCTCTTTGAATCAACGTTAAAATCAGGGGATACTTGTTTGAAGCGAAACGTCTACCACACATTTCCTAAAATCGCAATGGCTGCAAAATGCGGTTCTGAAACACAACAGAGGTGAAAATCTTCTCTTTCTATCTGATCAATCATGTCCAAAACATATTCAAGATGATGGTATTGCTGGAATATTATTCGATGACGTTGATTTTCAGAAGTCACCAGAAGACGGGCCGGACCCAAATTGAAAGACCCTATAACACATACGGTATTAGGCAGCTTGCATGAAGACGCTATTTAATGAACTTCCAACTAAAAATAAATTTAAAAAAAAATTCAATTTAAATTTAAAGCAAAAAACTAAACTAAACATAAAGGGGGATACGATTTGAGGGTGTCTTTGAGTTGGGAAATAGACCTACCATATACAAGTATTTGTTATAGGAAAAATGATTTTATAACAGCAAAATTCGTATCATCATCACACCCTTCAAAACAATGACACGAGCGCGTATTCATGCATGCCAATTCAGTCTCCAATGGTGACTATGACTTCAAAATCAATTCCAAATAAGGCCACCCTGTCTAATTAGAGCAAACAATAGGGTCTTCCAATGAATATGTAAGTCACCGATCAAATGTCAATATTTTGTAATGACCGCTTTTTTTTTTGTTTTTTTTTTTTTTTTTTCAAAACTACAATAAAGCTCAAAATTTGTTTATGTTTTAATAATTTCCTCGTTTGTATGCCAATGTAATACCAAACCCAGCCTGAACATTAAATCAATAGTATTTAATCCGATGGTATCTTATCTGTGTCACTGTCACAAAAAGACGTCCACAAATCAAATTTTAATATGCTGCCATCTGACTTCCTATAAGTTTTGTGTGTTAAGGTCGCCTTGGCGCAAATATTCAATTTCGAGAACTCGTTATCGGTAAACTATACCAACAGCATACATCACTGGAAGGCGCAAACACAATACATAAGTTCAATACGGTCGTGCGTATAATCTATGCGACATAGAGTCTATTTGTGGCGGCGGCATAAACATTCGACAAAGAAAGGTAACTTTCTTTCGAACGACAACGGTGACATACGAAAATTAATATCATCCATGCGACGTACTGGTTAATCAGTGCAGCCATTGTAGCAAGCCATACCACCCCATATTCTGGATATCCCAGTCTAGGTACACGATGAAGTGCAGGAATGGAAAACGAATACTCGTAACAAATAAATAAATAAAACGAAAGAAAAGAAACGAGCACAAAAGTGAAACTCATTCAAACGCAATGTGTGGCTCCCTCACATACGATTACGATTACGATTAGTAGCGCAAGTGAGCGCTGGCTCGAGCCATCATTAGCGATTATAAATGATAATCACTCATAGCCAAGCTTGGACAGAGTAGTCACCCATAATCGCAATAACAATACAGATGGGGGGGAAAAATAAGTCGAAAAAAATAAATCTGCCATATCGTCGATCGCGTCAAGTTGCGCTTACACTAGATGATCTCTCAGTTCAAGAGTAAATGATCGTTTTATTTGCAATTTCTTTACACAGATTTTCACTGCGAGTCCATCCATTCACCACCCATCTAGTCACTCATGGTCGTAGTGTTTTTTAGGCTGCTTCGGTGACGATGCGACAACGATGATCTTGATGTTGTTTACTACTTTCTTTTCGATATGTCGCCCCGCTTGGCTATATATCCGCCGTACTCATAGTAGTACCAGTAAATTATTCGAACAGCTTGTGCATACATATGTCAAATCGAGCTATAGATACTTTGATCACCACGTTACTCGGACATGTCTTGGGCCAAACAGGTACTGGACTTCAATCTCCAATCTTCGATCTTCCATATGTGCTCTGGAGATAGTACGATACTATTCGCAAGAGAGGAACTCAGTTGCCCGAGATACTGGCCACAATTAAGCAAAAACAAAATTTGACCATCACCGTGAATCTTTTTTCCGGCTCGGGCCTTGTGAGTGCAATTAATCTATGGGCTACCGCCGCTGGCGACTGGCCACTGGCATAAACTAATTGATTATGCCCATGTGGTAGAGCTCCAAACTGGTTTCGGAAATTACAATCGCACGTTGTTTTTTATATTTTTTTTGTACGGATATATCTGGCCCTAACTTAGAAGAAGCCAGCTAAAGGTGAATTTCTTTCTTTTTTTCTTTTTTTGGTGTATTGCCGGATTACAAAACAACAATTAGTGGGAGAGGGAAACTCCAAAATTAGCTCTTACGTAAAACGTGTCAGTTGCCAGTGTCTGGCAACAATTATTTTAGGATTACTCGTATTATTCAAAACAATTAAATTGGCTAATTGTTACTACGATGGGCTAGTTTGCGTATGGCTGGTTGACAATTTATTATTGTTACCTAATGGAAAATTTCGCGCAGCCTTATTCGCTTGTGGCAACCATAAATTTATGTATAGACGCGCGCCTGAATGAAGAAAGTTTTGCGAATTTTCGATTTGAAGGCGTTTTTTCTATCTGGACGGAACCGGTGTTCGAATATGTACTCTCGTACTCGTATCTTGGCATGTTTTCTTGCCGGTTCCGCGTGATATTAATCAGGTTTTCTCTAATAATATCATAAACTATGGGCGCTGTGTCTTTCTTTTTCTCCTATATGTTAAATTCCATAGTTGGAATAATTATTTGGTTATAGACTTTGACGAGGTAGTCTTTCATGTTCCTTCATCTACATTGCAGATCATCTGAAACTTGTGGATTGAAGAGGGAAATCTAAAATATCGTAATTGTTGAGGTAGCTTAGCGAATTCATGGATATTGTATGATATTACCCTGGCAGCACTAAAAATTATCGGCATCTCATTAACAATGTCGGGTGTACGTGTCTGCAATACAACAGCCCAATTGTGGCTTAATTGATTGATTCGTTCGGCACCTCATGAGAATGAATATAATTTAAGAACTCATTGTAATCAATCAAAGAAAAAAACTAGCAAGAGATTAAAGATCCCAAATTATCCTGATACTCCCCTAGCTATTTTGCGCTTCTCATTTTTGTTCAGTTTGATCAATTTAATAATATATTACCTGACCCGCCCCGAATTCGCACGGGTTTAAGTTGCGTTATGATTGTAAAAGTCATATATACTTTTATACTACAATATATACAGGGTGTCCCAAAAATCAACGTCAAGCCGAAAACGGGTGATAGGTCAAGTGTTGTCGGTTATCACAAAATTATATAAAAAAATCTAAGTCATGTACTTTTCAAATTATTGGCACTCTTGACACCCTGTGACGATCTTTCAAGTGCTGTGACCGCAAATCTTTACTTTTCTTCGATTTTATTTTGTCACGTAACCCTGAGTAACTGTTCTGTAAATTACGTTGAAAATCATTAATCACCCAACTTGAACTGACTGTACTGACAAAAAGATGTACTATGCCATTTTGGCAAGTAACTTTAAAAGATGGCGTATTTAGTTTGGGTTCCAAAATGGTATGACATTTGCTAGACTAACGCTTAATTGAGGACAAAAAAAAATATTTTGTTAAAGAAACCCGATTCGTAGTTAATTCTTTTTAGTAAGTTAGAATGAGTACCAAGTGTGAGCGAGATAGACAGTGACGCCGTGATTGAGACGGATAAACACGCCATTTCGACTAGTGTGAGTGAAATAGATAGAGAAGCCACCCTTGTCAAGCAGTGACGCATAGGCACATCGTGCAATACTGCCGTACGTTACGATCCTTCGCTTCCAGCGCAATATTCTGTATTCGTGTTGATTTCGTGTTTACAATTTTGGCTTTCTTTATTGGACTTAATTGCATTGCGACTTTGATTTGCTATCTGACCGTTTCTGTCGAACCTGGATTTCTTCTGGACTAGGTTGATCGTTGATCCCGTGATTGTGTATTGCGAATGCCATCATGCCATCTCGATATACTGCTCAGGAATATGCTAACATGCATCTCATTTATGGGGAATGCAGGTGCTGCAGCCAGACTTTATCATGAGAGATACCCAAATGTTCAGCGTCATCCGGATCGTCGAGTGTTTATAAATGTGCACCGGTCATTCTCAGAGGGTCGCTTTCCAAATCTAATGGTTAGTGAGGGAAGACCCGTCATGTCCTACGAGGACGAAGTCTTACAACCAGTCGCATAAGACATTAGTACTTCAGTACGTGCTCTTCAATTGCATTGATGAATGCAATTTCAAGCTCTGAAGACACTGACGGTGAAGATGATTTCGACGATGTTGACGATCCAGATTTTATTTGCCCTGGAGATGAACTCTTGATTGATCATTATTTGATGAATTCAAGTCAGATCCTAATGGATGCAGTAAACGCAAGTCTGGACATTAGCGCTTTAGACATTAGTCATCAAGAGCCGAGTACAGCCTTAGCATCAATTCCTTCAACATCCGTTGCTGCTATTGCTGCTTCGGATTCAAACGCCAGAGCTAATGCCGCATCTAGTTCCGCTAGTGTTTCTGAGCCTAATATTAGCCCTTCATGTTATAGAAAACGTAAACGTTCCTCGAATGACAACGAATAACAAGAAGAAGAAGGTGGCCCAAGTTGTTCGAGCACTGGCCAATTCATTGGTACTTCGAATACAATGAAAAATGATGCTCAGGAATTCAAATCCATGTTGTGGAGAAAAAAAAATGCAGCTGCATGTAAACGAAGTCGTTTTTCGCGGGGTAAAAGAGCTGTCAGATGAAGTAATATCTTTGAAAACACCATTTGATTTCTTCCATTACTTTGTGACTGATGAATTTATGCAATATATGGGTGATGAAATGAATTTGTATGCGTTCCAGCAGAACATCGAAACTCGATTTATTACCAATAAACAAGAGGTTCAACAATTCATTGGAATCATGTTCTTCATGTCCGTTTACCGCTTTCCAAATGTTCGTTCCTACTGGGGAAGACATTCGCTGGAAGCAATTCGGACCACAATGACACGGATGAGATTCGAGCAAATGCGCCAGTTCTTGCATTTCAATAACAACTCGACTATGATCCCGAACGGCCAGCCTGGATACGACAAGTTGCATCGAGTTCGATCACTTATAACCCACTTCAACGAACGCTTTGGGTCTGTTCCGATGCTTCATCGTCTTTGTGTAGACGAACAGATGTGTGCTACAAAAATGGGTGGCAACCCTAATCGGCAATATATGCCAGCCAAACTACATAAATGGGGAACCAAGCTGTTTGTTCTATGTGATGACATGGGCTTCTCATATGCATTTGAAATTTATTCTGGTGCAGGGGACAACGTGGTACCAGAAAATGCACCAGATCTCGGAGCTTTATCAAACGTCGTTGTACGTTTGTCCAACAAAATTCCAGACAACGTGAACCATATCCTATATTTTGATAATTTTTACACATCATTGTGCCCGCTAACATACCTAAGAAGCCGTGGTATATAGTATATAGTTTGGGAACCGTGCGCTCAAATCGAGTGCCAAACATAAAATTGTCGAGCTATGCTGAACTGATGAAGTGAAAAGTTGAGCGAGGATATCCCGAGAAATATGTCGCTAACACTAACGGAATAGATATAAGCAGCGTTTTGTGGATGGACAACAAAAGTGTTCGACTTCTTTCGACTTATGTTGGTATCAAACCATTTCTGTTTCGAGAGCTTGTTCCACCACCCTCCAAATCTTCACGATGGGACAGGAAAAAACATCAACAAATAGAAGTTGACTGTCCATTTATAATAAAAGAGTATAATCGACATATGCGTGGTGAAAAGCAGAGGCATCTTTTAGGTACAACAGGTGCATTGCATGAGAAGCTGTGTGCAGAACCATCAAAAATTAACAAAAGAAAATATGAACAAATATAACAGCACTAGCTTTTGCCCGTGAATAATTGAGAAAAGGTCTCTGACGGTTGACCAACAAGGTGGCGAATGTTACTTAGGCTTTACAATATTACACAGGCTTTTAACGAATAAGACTTTTAGTGTGTGGCCGTTATTGGCTTCTTGGAACAATAAAATCAGGCTGTAAACACCGAATATGTTTCGGAAGAAAGATCAAAACCACCTTCGGTGTCTAAAAATTTCCCGGACGACGAACAACGAACGAATACTTTAGTAGTAGGCATAGATCCAATTGATGCCGTTGATGATGACAATTTCTTTGTGATCGATGATACGCAGATCACAAAGCTGTAAAAGAAACTTTTCAGGAAGTGTGCAAGGTAAATGACATCATTGGCCCGAACCATGACCGGGAAAACCGAGTCCTTGTGCAGAATGGCGATTTGATGACAGCTCAGGTTTCACAAAGTTTAATGAGCAGAATATGGGAAATAATGTCATCACAAATGGGAGGGAACAACCTCCGTTCATTACGGAGCAAGAGTTCCAAACGATCTTCGAATCACTTAGAAGTAAGAAATCAGTGGGAACCGATGGAATACCGAACATTGTGCTTCGACATCTTCCACTAGAAGCAGTGGACATTTATAGCATCCTGTTTAATAATGCAATAAATAATGCCCATTATCCCGCGCATTGCAAAACTGCGGTGGTACACCCCAGCCCCAAAAGGGATAATTAAACATACAATCCGGCGAATTTTCGTTCGATCCGCCTTCTTCCAAACATCAGAAGAAGTGATCAATAGAGTAATAACTAAGTGGATTCAGGGCAAAAATATATTTCCGGATAATCAATTTGGTTTCAAGAATGGGCATGCTGTCATTCATCCCGCGTCTAAACTGGTTTCTGATATCAAATGGATCAAAGGCAAGAACTAGTGTACTGGACCCTGCGTGATTGACCGTATGGTTGCAGGGACTTTTCTTCGAGCTGAACAGGCTGGGCATCAGTAAACCACTTCTGTATATTCTTTTCAATACGCTCACAGATAGATACAAGTTAGCGCAAAATTAATCATCCAATTTTGTTTTTTCACTAAATAAAAAAAAATGTTTTTGAGTGCTGGAAATCTTTATTTGGACCTTTACATTGTTTGTGTTAAGAGGAAAAGATGATATCCGGCAAGTGCTGCCGCCAGTGTTGAAACACATTTGTGCCCGTTTTATTGCATTTTCCATGACTTTCTGCAAGACTTCCGGTGATAACTCTTCGCATTCCTGTCGAATATTCTCATTAAGGGCTGCGATTGTCTGAAGCTTGCTGGCACAAATCCGCGACTTCAAAAAGCCCCAAAGAAAGAAGTCTGGGATTGTTAAATCGGGCGATCTTTCTGGCCATGGCAAATCGCCAAAACGGGAGATTACGCGACTAGGAAACGCTTCACCACATGTTCACCAAGCCCCGCTTATCCAATTCCGGCAGTAAGAAGTCGTTTACCATGGCCCTGTAGCGTTCGCCAGTAACAGTGACCGTATTGCCGATGTCGTCCTCAAAAAAATACGGCCCAATCACTCCTCCCGCGTGAACGCCGCACCACACAGTGGCTTTGAGTGGACGTAATGGCTCTTCGTGCATCACAATCGGATTTTCAGTGCCCCAGAAACGAAGATTTTGCTTATTGACGTAACCGCTTACGTGGAAATGCGCCTCGTCGTTCATGATGATTTTCAACACAAAATCGTCCTCTTCGTTGTTGAGATTGAGGATAGCTTTACAGTAATTCACGCGCGACTGACGGTCAGGAGGCATTAACTGATACACCGTTTGCACTTTGTACGGGAACATGTGTAAGTCTTTCACTAAAATTCGCTGTAAGGCCGGCCTAGTGATGCTCAATTGATGTTTCTTCGTACTCAGCGACATCTGCAGCCACAGCTGCGATATTCTCTGCCGAACGAGCAGTCCGGTGGCGGCCACGCACTGTGGTTCCACTCTGTTCGAGTCGAGTAGCTAAGCGCCGGAACGATTAGGAAATCGATGTCGAAATTTAGGCTGCGATAACACCACCGACCGATTATTGGTCAAAAACATCGACACAATTATTCCACGCTCTTGCGGAGTATAGCGCTCCATTGCTTATCTAATTCACAAATGTCAAATATGATTGCCGTACGACGCCATTTTCAAAAATTATACCATCTTCCGATAGGGTGATTAATTTTGCGCCACCTTGTAGTTCATCGTGAAAAATGGCGGTGTGATTTCTGCTGGAAGATTGCACATTAAAAATGGTATGCAACAAGGTGCGGAAAATTCTGCGATCCTATCTAATATATTAAGAATATTAGCGTGGTCAAATAAATTATTTGTCCACTGGGTAGTCGCTTTAAGGCGACAGAATATCATGTGCCACGGACTTTGTACTCTGCTTAGTCTGCTGCAGATGACCGTATGTGAGTATCGGACTTATGACAGAGATGTATAGTCAGTGGGTTATGCGAGGTTGAAGGCCTCATTTGTTCCCAATGGCTTTTTTGCAAGAAAATAGAGCTACAAAACTACTGTAACTTTTTTAACTCTTTTTTGTATATTAGTTTTTCGGTTTAGTTTCCTGTCAAAAATGAGACCCAAATTGCTGTATCGGAAAATACTAAACTGGTACCGTTTATTGAGGGAGGGTCTATAAATTGGAATTTTGTTTTTCCTGGAAAAGAGGACAAATTCAGTTTTATGGGGGTTTATTCCCAATCCACAGCGATCTGCCCAGCGGGTTGTATTGAGATGCTTACTTGAGACGGCTATAGCAACGTCATCCGCATAGTCAATCACCCTGCTACCACCCGCTTCCAGGTATATCAGCAGTTCATTAACTACTAAATTCCAGGGAAGGGAAGAGAGGACATCGCTTTACGGCGTACCTCTGCTGACACATCTTTTAGCAGAAGTCCCACCCAGTTTGGAGTTGATTATCCTGCTTTTTAGCATAAGACTGATTAACTCTCCAAGTGAGTCATCTACCTGCAGAGTTGACAGCGCAGTCGTGATTGCGAATGTGTCGACGTTGTTAAAGGCGCCTTCTATGTCCAGGAAAGCAACCATTGTGTACTCTTTATATTGTAGGGATTGTTCGATGGGCTGGTAAGTGAATTCAGAGCCGTTTCCACCGACTTTCTTTTACAATAGGCATGCTGAGCCGTTGACAAAAGTTTTGGATCAATTTTAGCTCCTATATGGATATCAATCAGTCGTTCTAGAGTTTTCAGAAGGAAAGATGATAGACTTTAGGTCTGAGGTCCTTTGGGACAACATGAGAGCATTTTCCGGCTTTGGGGATGAATACTACATTGACTTCTCTCCATGACAGTGGAATGTGGATAAGTTCTACACAGCTCCTCATAATATTTTCTATCTCAGGCAGAATAATATCTGAGGACCTCGTATTATACCGCCCGGACCAGCAGACTTGTATGGTTTGAAGCTATGCAGCGCCCAGAGCAGTTTGTCTCTTGTAATCAGAGCATGAATTTTGGTCCCGGTAGCAGTGGGCCTGTTTGGGTTGTTACTGGCCGCGAATTGGGAGCTACCTGGAAACTGAGTGTCAAGTAGCAGGTTGAGTGATTCATCAGTTGAGGTTGTAAAAGGTTTTTCTTCAACAGCGATGCCTTTGAGGTTTCTGTAATTTTGTCACGGAATGATCTCCAGAACTGTCGCTTTGCCTTCCTCAGTTCTTTTTTCATATATTTTTTATTACCTCTAGGTTGAATAAGAGGGCAGGAAGATAGGGTGAATTCCTCGACTAAGCTCATTATCTATCTAAGTTTACTTACAGTTTTAGAATTTCTCTGTTCTGTCAATCAGCCATGACAAATTTTTCAAAACTCCGTATAAGGGTTCCTGAACAGAAAAATATTTTTGAAACTTAAAAACCTCTTATAACAATTTGTATATATGTATAACATTTGGATGATCTCTAAAGTACTCGTAGATTGCGTAAGCGGGCACATAATCACGTTTTCTGGTTGAACGATTTGTTTTCGTAGCAACAAATATCACTTAATTACTTTTTTCGAAAAAAATTAAAAAAAGAAACAACTTTAAGACGAATGAAATCCAATTATGGGAAATGAAACCATTATGCAACTGCTCTTCAGTAATGTTAAAGCTTTTTTTTTTCTTTACCAAATGGTTTATTTATTTAAGTTTTTTTTTTTTGTATATTTTAACAAGTGTAAGAGCGTGTTATTATTATGACTTCTTTTATGTGATGGTCGCTTTAACAAGGTTAATAAGTTTGCCTTTTTATGACAAACAGTTATTGATCTAAATAGGTTTATTTGTCTGTTAGATAACACTGAAACATGGAAGAGACGAACGGTTTCTGCCCTACAAGTACTCGTATGATCAAATTGTAAATAGTGCTCTAGTTTTTTTCGAATACATTTAGGGAATTTGCAGAGATTCAGTTCAGTTTGTGTTATTTTGTCCGAATAGCTTCTTAAGAGATTAAAAACGGTAGTGTTGCTGGCTTTATATGTAAAAAAAAATAAGACGAATTCGAAACTCCCTCACTTAAGATGGTCCACTTTGTGTTTTTTTCTAACTCTTTTAAACAGCCGTAACGTGATCGAAATGATTGATCACTTTGAAAGGAAGATGACAAAAAACGAGCGATTTCCAAAAATTGTTGCTTTGTGTTGTTTGTTTTGATCTGATCATGTACATGTTTGTATCCGTTTGTGAAGGGCTTCTCATGTCCGGCTTTTGAAACTGATTGAAAACTTGTGTCGATTTTTCGCCAATTTACAAAAAACCCTGTTTGTTTCTCCCAAGGAGAGGTTGTTTATTTATTCATATTACTCGACTCAAACAGTTGGATATCAACTCTGAGCTCTGAAGTCATATGCGTAATGTAATACATATATGTACGAGTATGTATCTTTAGCAATGTCTATCCAAACCCGTAGGTTTTTGAAAATATGGCTTTACCTGACCAACCATTTATTTATTTTTATTTATTACTAAGTAAGTATTGCTTACACGGTAAGATAATGGAATCTTTTAAATGTGGAAGCCTTAAATTTTTCAAATATCAGATACAAGTATGTGCAAGTATATATAACAATAAGAATTCAGGAAGTGATAACAAAATAAAATAAAACAAGGTAAGTAAGATAAAGTAAAAGAGAGAAAAGGATAGAAAAGAACAATTGGCTATACAATCAAATTGAACATTTTAAGCGTTTAAAATTCTAAATCTAATTAGTTTCATTGGCCAGGTATTTTAAGAGAGAGGTTTTAAATTGTTTTATGCTTCTAATTTTCCTAATATTTATGGGCAAAGAATTCCACAGCCGTACGGAGTTTGCGAAGAATTGGCCTTCAGACGTCAAGCAGGCATAGCTCGTTTGAAAAAGCATACATGATCTACCTGACTGAAGGAAGCGTAGCCTATTGAATAGGTATGCTGGTTGCTTAGTTTGAATTATGCCATGCAAGAGACTTAGCGTTCTGTATTTGAGCACATTATCAAATGTACATCCGCTGATTTGCTTTGAGTAAAAGGAAATATGGTCATATCGTTTTAGGTGAAATACAAATCGGGCAATATTATTATATACGACATTGAGCTTTCGTCTGGAGTCGTAGTCGGGGCAGCAAAAGATTTCAGAACAATATAGCAGAATCGGTATTAGGAGGGTTTTCGCTAACAAGAGCTTTGTCCGTGTAGGAACAAAGCGATGTGCAGTCCAGAAAGCACGTAATCCACCATATATCTTACCTATAGTGGCGTTTATGTGGGTAGACCAAGTAAGGGTCCGGTTAAATATCAGGCCCAGGTTGTTGGCGCGGTCGACGTACTCTATTGGACTTTGGGCTAGTTGGATTGGTGGAAAGTGATTAAGGTCCAGTTTTCTTTTATGGATCACAAGTGCTTTTGTTTTCTGGGCATTAAGACGCAGTTCGTTCTTAGCTGACCAACCAAGTATACGCTGGCGATCTTCATTCACCTGCGCAGTGGCTTCGTGAACCAAATTCATGGGAGAACTTAAGTGGATCTGGGCATCATCGACGAACATATGAATTGCACAATCACGACAACCTTTGGCAGTTCATTTACGTAGAGCGAAAAAAGCAATGGTCCAAGAATGGAGCCTTGCGGTACTCCCCTCTTTATAGGCAAATAGCATGAACATCGGTTTCCCGCTACAACCTGTTGTCGTCTTCCTTCTAAGTAAGAAAATATAAGTTTTGTAGAGGGAAATGAAAATTTAAACTCTTTTCTGAGCTTTAAGCAAAGTATAGTGTAATTAACGGTGTCGAATGCTTTCGAAAAATCAAGTAACGTTAGTATTGTAGCATGGTTGTCATCAATAGCTTTCCTAATTTCGTCAATTACCAATAATAACGCAGTCTTGCAACTTCGTTTTTGACGGAAGCCAGATTGATTCTCACAAAGCAGTTCTTTACACTGTAGATAGATTTGAATCTGTTTGAGAATACATTTCTCAAAAACTTTTGAAAGGAATGGCAGAATTGAGATAGGTCTGAATTCCACTGCATTTCCATTCGATTTCTTTGGAATAGGAATAATTTTAGCGTCTTTCCAATGAGTGGGAAAGACTGACATCGTTAAAATTGAGTTGAAGATATGTGTTATAAAAGGCAGTAAATATGGAAGCAGAAGCTTAACAAATTTTGGATGAATTTCATCGATCCCCCATAGCATTTGATTTGATCGATAGTACCGCTTCTGCAACGTCTTCCTCGCGTAATCTGTAGAATTCAAAGTATGATTCTCTACAATCATCCGGTGGCTGGTCGAAAGTAGTTAAGCTTATTGAGGGTGGATCACTTGACATTAAAAAAGTTGAGTTAAGGTGGTTACAGTCTATATCATCGGGAGTTTTAGGCCTTTGTTTTCCTAATCCAAGTTCACGGATATGTTTCCAAACCTCTCTGCCTGAGGAGCAGCTACCGAACTTCCGATAGTAGAAGACACGCTTGGCGTTTCTTATTTTAGAAACCGCTTCATTACGTAATTTGCGATATATATTTAAGAACTCAGGCATTCTGTATTTTTTCCAGCTTTTATAGGCATCATCACGCTTTTTCATAAGCTGTAGGATATTAGGGGTAAACCATTGAAGGTGAGGGGGCCTATCAGGTTTTGTTTTTAACGGCACATGTTTGTTAAAGAGGAAATCAATTTTTTCCTGCAGAAAGTTAGTTTGATCATTGACAAGGGGCATCCGATAAATACGCTCCCAACTTGTGCCTATAGTATCAGCTTGCAATTGAGCATAATTTAAGTTATGGAAATCTCTAAACATGATTTTAGGTTCAACAAAGTCATTTTTAGCTTGGTAAGTTATATATATCAAGTCATGTTTAGAGAATGCAGGTGCTGAGAGTTGGCTATATAACAGGACTTTACCCATATCGGATACAAAAATTGAATCGATCAGAGTTGAAGCAGTGGTCCCAGTGTTAACTGGGTTTAGATCAAGCGATTTCATTTGTTCCAAAAAGCCATTAATTATTATTTTTGTGCGAATTTTGTAATTTGTTGCTCATCACTAAATTAGCATAATTTCCAAAAAAATTTATTTTTCTAGATCAATGCCGCACCCATATTTTTATTGATCATCCCAAAGATATGAAAATTCAATATATTTATGATAGACAGTTATTACTAACAATTATACATCTGGTTATGATCTCCTTCAACATCAACTTGATACACGTTGCATTAAAATGTTATTTCGAGTCGAAGTCTAGTTTAAGCTCGGAACAGTGATCACGAGATGAAAAATTCTCTTAGCTTTTCGCGGAACTTCACATAGTTGCGGCCACTTAGTGGGTTTTGTTTGTTTTTTTAAATCAAAGCGGCTGTATGTAGTCTCTTTAATTTTCCTCCCTCAGGCTTGGTGAAAGGATTTCCGATTTAGTCTAAAGTGAACGTCACAAATGGGTGGAAAGTATCAAGTCACACAAGTGTCAAACACTAAAGGTATACCTGTTCTCCTTCTCTCATCTTCAAGTGGTGTTACTGGTATGTCTAGTACCACCACGAAACTTGACCTGAGTGTGTGATTCTAAAATGTTCTCTTCGCTCATGGGATAACTCAACAACAGAAATCTATCACCGTGCAGCATACGAGGGTTGTCTGAAAAGTTTCCGGCCGAACAATGATACAAGACATTTTTTCTCAAATTTTGTATTTTTATTTTTCTACATAGTCTCCTTGCAACTCTACACACTTCTCCCATCTCTCTAACCCGTCCAAATAATACTTGGTGTTTTTCTCTGCAAAATAATTGTTCACGAAGGTGATTGCCTCCCCATTTGACGAAAATCTCTGTCCTCCGAGCGCAGTTCTTAGATGAGGGAAGAAAAAGAAGTTGCTTGGGGCTAGATCTGGTGAATAAGACGGATGGTCAAGCAGTTCAAACCGTAATTTTCGCCATGGCAATCGCTGAGGTGTGAGACGGCGAGTTGTCTTGGTGAAACAGGATTTTCTTTTCTGCAAATGTGGCCGTTTTTCCGCAATTTCTACCTTCAGCTTGGCAATAATGATGCGTATTATGCTCCTGTAATGGTTTTTCCTTTTTGAAGATAATCGATTAAGATAACTCCTTTACTTTTGGGAAAGTTTTTGCTTTGTTTGGAGCCCGTTCGCCCTTTGCAGTCCACTGTTTTGACTGAATTTTTGTTTCGGGCGTAAAATGGTGTATCCAAGTTTCATCTACAGTAATTAATCGGCGCCAAAACTCGGATTTATTGCGCCTAAACTGTGCCAACAGAGCGTTGGAAATGTTCATTCGAACACGTTTTTGGTCTAACGTAAGCAAACGCGGCACTCAACGCGCGGACAGCTTTCTCATGCCTAAATCTTGATTGAATATGTAACAAACACGTTCTTTGGACATTTTCATAACCTCTACTATCTCTCTCACTTTAATTCGGCTGTCGTCTAACACCCTTTGGTGAACTTTAGTAATGTTATCGTCAGTGGTTGCAGTTTTTGGACGTCCGGAACGTTCATCATCTCCCAAGCTCTTACGGCCACGTTTAAATTCAGCTGCCCAAAATTTCACCGTGGTAAATGATGGAGCAGAGTCCCCATACACAGAATCCAACTCATTTTTGATTTGCGTAGGCGTATTGCCTTTCAAAAACAAGAATTTAATAACAGCTCGATACTAATTTTTTTTCCATTTTCACAAAAATCACTCACATCGACTCACTCAAACGACTGTCAACTTCGGTAAGGAACTGTCAAAAGATGCACAACTAGCATTCACTAGCTTTTATTGACGAGTGCCGCTATCTTTACGTTACGGTCGGAAACTTTTCAAAAAAGGCTACACAGGATGCCTGTGTGGTGAACGATGATAGAAATATATTATCCTCGATAACTTTAATGTTTGGTGAATGCCCTGCAATAAACCAGCCGCTGCTCACTTAGACTAACGTTTAGATCCATTGTGTGGTTTATTTCTGGTTTAATCCCGAAATGTACATATGGAGGGACCACTGATTTAGAGTAGAGCTATCCAAATAAGGATTTGAATCTTAGAAGGTTCTTCTTCGAGCACGTCGAAGATCTAAAGAGTTTTTCTATGAGGCGTTTTATTTAATTTTAATTTATCACAAAAATACGTACCTTTTTTGGTTTTAGTGGATGAAAGAAGGGTTTCTATTGGTAATCATATGATAATAGGTGCGCAACTAAGTTATCGCTGCTTTTTTTTTTTTGGAAATCCAACTTTATTGTGAAAAAATGGTTACAAATGAATCATTCAAAGTATTGCCCATCGCTAGTTACAACTTTTTTACAACTTTCTGGCAAAGCTTGAATACCGTTGCGGTAAAAGTCTTCATCTTTTGAGGCTATCCACGAATCAAGCCATTTTTTGATGTCTTCATATGAGCGGAGCTGCTGATCAGCCAGATGGCTCATGATCATGATCGAACGGATGAAGTAATAATCGGACGGCGCAATATCTGGGGAATATGGTGGATGGGGTAAAACTTCTCATTTGATCATCTCCAGGTAGGTTTTAACGGGTTTGGCAACGTGAGGCCGAGCGTTGTCGTAGAATCACTTTTGCGTGCCTCTGCAATCGCAATTGCATCAATTGCAGTTGATACCGTGATGATTTCGTTGGGTTTCAACAGTTCAACAGTTAACACCGACCTGGACCCACCAAATACACAGCATAGACGTAGGAGCATGATCGGACAGTCCCCATTACTTTTTTCTCTTTGAGTTGCTGTAATGAATCCATTTTTCATTACCCGTCACAATGGGATGAAGAAAACCCTTCCTTTTTTGCCGCTGGAGCAGCTGTTCATAGGCTCATTGGCGAAAAAACGAGGGTTAACGTTCCTTGGATACAAATCATAAGGAACCCAAGTTCGTCGTTTTTGAATCATTCCCAACTAACAAGCAATCGCTTGGAAATGGCTTGGCGGGTAACTCCTAATGCCAAAGCAAGCTTTTCTTGCGCTTGGCACGTCAGCGTTTTCGAAGGATTTTGGCCTTACTTCACGCGGACGGTCGTCAACGTCGAAATTACCGTCTTTGAAGCGACGAAATCAATCACGGTACGTTGTTCCACTTAGAGCAGCATCTCCGTAAACTTCTTGGAGCTCTTGGAACCATTTTCTTCGCATGATACTCGTAGAATAAAATCAACACTTCCCGAAAATGACGATTATTTCGCACAAAATCAGACATTTTCACACAACCAAAAGTATATGACGATGAAATCACTAATGTGTCAAAACGGTTTGTTTACCATATGTCTAAGCTTGGTTCATGACGTTTTGGATATGTCAAAATCGACCAGCACTTGCTGCTGGAGCCATCTACCGAGGACTTAGTAGCGCACCTAATATGATGTGTTGTCTTTTATCCACACGATTTGATAAAATTGTTTAACAAATTTTCGTACATTTGCGGCGCTATTTTTTTTTTTTTTTTTTTTTTTTTTTATAATTTACGCGCGCCTAAGGGGTTAGATACCCTTTTACTGTTGCCAGGGCGCGGGCGGAAAGAAAGAAGGAGGAGAAAGGAAAATTTTTTTTTGTAGTGGTTTGAAACTCAGGTGTGATTGGTTTCTATGTTTGCTCTCCAGGGGTGGGAGTCCGAATAGGACGGAGAGTTTTTTTTTTTCTTCACTCAGAGTGGATTCGAGATATAATTCCCAGTATTTTTTTCATTGCTTGAAACTCTTATAACAGCCAAATCTACGTGTCAGTGTTATGCCTTCACACGCAGAATTTTTTTGTCTGAGTTCCAATTACACAATGAAAAGCTGATTTGCCATGGGCAGGATTTCATCGATAACAGCACGGGTTTGAGTACTGTTTGACTGATAGGTAGCGTTGTCTTTTACACGGGTCGACAGAAAGAAGCCGCATGTTGTTAAATCACATGATCTCGTGGGAGTCGGTCCGGAGACTTTTCTCGCAAAAGAGCAAGGGTTTCGGGACTTGTGTGACACCAAACGTCGTCTTATTAGAAATAAACTTCAGGCACATCCAGACCATACACAATTCATTCATCATGGTACGACAGCGCAATCTATTCACGATAACAGTCACATCCCCTTCATTTTGTAGGAAATTATGTCTCATGCCCAAAAACCGCGCCAAATAGTGGTACGCTGTGGATTGATTAGCTTCTCGACAATCATTCTTAGTTTTCTAAGCGCCAAATGGGGCAATTCTGCTTACGAGTATTAACAGAGATAAAATAGATATGGGCCTTGATCAGTTTCATGCATTTCCAATGCAAAATTAGCAAGATTACGACGCTGACCATGGTCCACAGACTTTAATTCCTGTTTAAATTGACAGCCTTTACGATCCAAGTCTTTATGCGAAATGCAATGGTTTGTGTATGCTCAATTCTTGAAATTATCGTGGAGTCGACAAACCTGGGTTTTATCCCAGGTCTTCTTTTCACTAATTTCTTTCAATGACGAACGGATTTAACGTCTTCTTCGCAGCCTATGCCGAAGTCAATCTGCCAATGACTACAAATGAGTTTTTATTCTATTGATGTAGTTTAGTCGTAAGGTCCTTCCTCATCATCATGCATGTGTCCACATTGGTCCGTAATTACTAATTTAGGTGGGGCTACAGTTCAAGGTGAACCTGGACCTCAATTTAGAAGCCTTTCCAGTTAATCCTGTCTTTAGCTAACTACTTCCCGTTCCGCACTCCAAGTCGTCTGAAGACCCCTTTTACTTGTGCGCGCCACTTAAGGTGGGGTCTTCCTCTACTGCGTTGTCCCTCCGGGTTAGATTCACAGACGCTGCGGTCCGGAGCACTGATGTCCATTCGCTCTACATGTCCTAGCCATCTCAAGTGACTGATGCGCAGTTTTCTGACTAGGTCGATGTCGGCGTACACCTCGTATGTATAGTTCGTCATTGAATCTTCTCCTCCAAAATCCGTCAACGCAAACGGGACCAAATATTTTTCGAAGGATTTTTCTCCCAAAACAACGGATGCTATCTTCATCGTCTTTCGATACGGTTTCATGTTTGCTTCTACGCCATTAATTAGGACTAGGATGATCAAGGTCTTATACATATAGAGTCTCCTTAGTTTTTTGGCGAAGGGCCTTGTTACCTCTGCTTGCCTTCTTAGCCCAAAGAAACTGCGATTGGCAAGAGTGATTCTTCGTTTTATGTCAACTGAGGTTGCTGAGGTAGCTGTCGATTGTGAAGTTCTGTCCAATTTGTCGATGTTGTGTGTTTCTTCTTATGGCCAGGATATTCTTGGTTTTGCCCTCATTTACCGCTAAACCCATTTTAGCAGCTTCCATATCAATACAAACAAAAGCGTTGGTAACGATCCATTTATGTTGCACAGGCTTTTAAAAGTTTGTGTCTCCAGTGTTCATCTGCCGGAGTATGAAGATTTTATCGATTGTGGACTTTCCTGGTCTGAAATCGCACTGATGATAGGGACCAATCAGGTTGTTCGCGAAGGGTTTCAGACGTTTACACAATATGGCCCATATTTGGCGCAGTTGAGAGGGTATCCTTTTCTGTGGATCGGCCATATGGTGCTGAGATTCCATTCATTAGGCGTATACCTACTCTTCTAACCAGATCTGAGAAATGAGTTGATGCTCTCCATAACTTCATTTCAAGCAGCTTTGAATACCTCGGCCGGTAAACCATCAGGTCCAGCTGATTTGTTGGATTTTATCTTCGTTTTGGTCAGGTGGACGGCTATCGTCGTTTAAGTTGAATGGTCTATTCTGTCTGACGGCGAGATGTTGGGCTTCTTCGCCGTTATATGGTTTGCAGAAAAAGTTTTTCTATATTCTCAGCACTATAAGGTTTCCATCTTCATCTCTACATGCTCCTGTTCGAATCTTCTTGCCTTGACACGTATTTTTTTAATTTTCGTACATTGTTCCTGGAGTACAACTTCTCAATATATTCAATCGCGAGCTTCTCGTTCTTTTTTTTTTCTTCTGGAGAGGTCGATGTTTTTGCTGTAGAGCAGGATATTGCTCATATGTTTTATCGAGGAGCTCGTAGAAACATTCTTTAGTGGCGTCGTCCTTGTCTTCCGTAGGCACATGGGTGCATAGTGGGCTTATGTTAACGAATTTAGAATTAATGCGGATTGTCATAAGACGTTCTCTCATGTGTCGGAAGCTCAAGACTTCTTGCCTAAGTCTGCCACGTATTGGAAATCCGCATCCGAATAAACTCTGTTTCGTTTCCCTATAGTAATCACCATACTCATAGTATACGAGTATATCACAGTTTTTCATCATCCTTAGGTCCGGCCCATACCATCGCACTTCCTGAATAGCGGTGTTATCTACGTGATAGCAGTCAAAGGCCTCTGCTAATACCTCGGCCTCACGTGGCCTGTTAAGGTTCTGAATATCCGAATATCGATCCGAAGGTCATTGCCCTTTGAACGTTTTCAAAGGTTGGCAACAGTGAATCTATTTTTATCCTAGGCTATTAGATGGTTCCTTACTTCTTTTTCCTCTTTTTCGTGTAGGGTTGTGAAGACTATGATGCTACTGACCGGGCATGCACTTGCCATTTTAGTCATATTGGTCCAGCGTATGGTTTATTCCAAAAGAGGGCATAAGATGTGGGCAGCATTGAGTCTGTCTGGTGTTTCAGCGCCTGGGATATCCGTATGTCTCATTACCCAGCGCATGGTCACCGCATTGCATTTGAGCATCTCATTTAGATATGTTCTACATTTGATTCCAAGCCATTATCTTATTACTAGGGACTCCAGAGCCTTAACGGCTGGGAAAAAATGTTATATGGAATGGTCTTAGCATGCTGGGTAATGGCTGTGGTTTTAGTATTTTCGACGGATAAGTTCCAAAGCTCAAAAGCAGCTTTCGACTGCCTGTTTTTGCACAAATTTTTTTTTTACCTGAGACCACCGAAATGTTCCCTATATCCGATTCGATAGTAAAGCAACCTGCTTTACTATAGGTGTTCGTACCTCAAAAAAAAAATCAAACCTTCTGTTGATGTGAGATACACATAGATTATTTCATATTTAGGGACAAATGTACCTGTTTTTTGTAAATTCTTATATTACAGGGCTACTGACAAGAGATTACATTCTGAACGAAAATATCATGAAGATTGACTTAAAATACCAAGAAGAGCCTGAACTAGATGTTTTTGAAAGCGCCTTCCCCAACCAAAAATACAAAAAATCAGTAGATCCACTGCCGTAGAATCTAACAGGCAGCTGGGAAAACAATTGTTGCTTATGTCAGAAGATGACATACCACATTGCAGCTGTATTGCAAAACAAGAGTAGCTAGGAAAGAATATCACTTATGAGAACTGAAAGAGTGGAGAACACTCCTTGCAGCGAAATGGAGTCCAACGGCTTCTCAACATAAGAACATTGAAGAGTCATGCGATCAAAATTTTATCTTCAAATTAATTACACTATAGTGTTGTGAACGCGCCCCGCTTAAAGTAAAGTCTAAGTTGTAGCTGCATGCCTGAACGCGGGTCAATCCTGCACGCCTGAACTGCTGACGTTTTCCTTTATGAACAGTCATTTTCCTTTTTCTTTCCTTTTGGCGGCAGATCTCCGGCGTGCAGGTTTCAATAAGCGCAATAAGTATAGATATAGATAAAGAGAGACTTTGTAAGTTCACATATTATTAATTTCTTGAAGTTTAAATAAATAATATAATAAAAATTCAGGATTAAATTCATCCCACCAAAAGAACGGCCTTTTGAATACTCGTTCCCTGTGGGTAATTAGATCAGCTCAACGTGTTGTCCCAACTCGGCCAACAGTCTTCCAGTACTACTATTTCGGCATTTCAGTAAAATTTCTTCTTTTGGCTGATATTTTTAGTCATAGCAGCTGTAAACGTAATTTCAGAGTGATATCCAAAATATCCCTGCATTTAACGAATCCTTTCCCCACGTTGATCGCGAGGCGACTGCTATGCCAGAGATACTGGGTTCGATTCCTGGGTCGTACACTGAAAAACATAAAATAAATTTCTTTCGGCAGGCAATGGTAAATCTACAAAAGTCGAACCGTATACCTATGAACAGGTCTCTTATGTTCTTGCTGTTCGGAGTTGGCAAAAAACCTCTCTCAGAGCTCAATAAACAACTTAATGAGTGGAAAGATTATGCCTTTGTCTATCTATGTTAACCGAAGACGTAATTAAATAGATTTAGCTAATCCAATAATCTGGATTGAAATCTGCGTTTGGTATGCTGTCTAAGTTAAGGAAAAAATCGGAAAAAAGCTGAAACTGTTCTAAAATTGTAGACTTCGATACGAACGTTGAAATTTTTGAGCTATTCGCATTTTCGCCACGGAGTCACACAGGAGAACAAACTGGAATAGTTCCAAATGGGTATGGGATCGAACATATTCTCCAATGAGACACCTCGACAGAAGAGAGTGCCAGTTATCGGCAATCCGAAGCAATTTTTTCCCCTAAAGGATTCGCTCCCATGAACCATGAACCTCCTTCTCTTGACATTTACATGCACAATTCGAAAAATAAAAACTGACCTTAATTTAGATATCGTAGACATTCCAAGTACAATACATGAATATTCCCATACTAATGCTTGGCGAATATTCTTTTTGGAATATCAAAATTCTTTTCAAGTTAAGAACTGTTGAGTGGGCATAAAAATGTGGCGCATAACTAATTTGCACCACGAGTTAACAAGTTTATAACTTCAGTTAACTATTGAGCCACGTTGACCTCGTTCAAATGAAAGCCAGCCCAATGCCATAGTTTTAGAAAATGTGTGGCAGCAGACACAGCGTAGTCTGTAGTCAATAGTCAGTGGTATTGAGATACGTGTGGCCTTAGCAGAGAAAATTCTTTAAAACTCAAACAAATGTTCACGAACGCTTAATTATGATGTGAGTTATAAATATTTTTATTTTGGTCACCTAAGAAAGATGAACGAAACAAGTGGAGCATGGGGTTTCTTAGATGATGACTACTATGTATGTACATCCACATATGTATGAGAGAACTAATTAAGCTCGACTGATTTAAAAGTAGATTTCTCTTAATAAACTTTTAACCAACAAATTATTAACTCATCGCCCTCTAATGCCAGTCGGAAGCAATAATCACTTAGGCGAACTATTAAATTATTTTTTTTTTCGGAAGCAGGGCGTCACCGCCAATTAGAAGTTTTCAAAAATTCACGTAATAGCGAGCAAATTGCTCATGAAAAGTGAAAGCTCCTTCTTCAGGCAGCGTAGTGGTACGAAGACAGACAATCAGATATTTGTAGGCATCAAGAGAGCGGAACTTACCTGGTCAACGAAAAGAAACCTCAAAGCTTAATTGTTTTATAATTATCTTCTTGTATAATTCTGGTTAAGATATCCGTTCATATATGTATTGTATGTGTATGTTACTCGTATATCTTATATTTTGTTTGGCCTTGTCGTACGCTTTGCAGTCGGCTTTTCTCCAGCTTTGTTCGGAACGTCATCTTTACGCAGACAAATGACAGACAACGACTATTCCAATTCAAATTCATTTTCAAAAACTAAAAAGCGAAAAGCAAAAAGATTGAATATTTAATTGGCAGATACAAATTTCCATATATGATGACGGGTATGTATTAGTACACCTATAGATGAGGAGAGAGAAAGAAACTAATCATAGATTTGGTGGTACGGTAGGTCAGGGAGAATCGTTTCCATTTCAGTTGAACTTGCTAATAAAATGGAAAACCGGCAGCCAACAGTTGCCAGACTACGAATATGTATAGCTCGATAATTCAAGTATCTACGATGCCCAAAAATATCATCTTGACTCTCGACTCCAACTGTTGTTGTTACAAATAGTAGCATCATCTTCAATTACTACCAATACAAGCACCACCCGTCGTTTTTAGTGTTCATGTTGCATTCACCAGAGTCAGATTTAGATTCAGAGTCAGAGTTTCAGAAACCCAGTCACACGGAAGTAATTTGTAGGTCACTTTCACCAAGTTCCCTCTCTAAAGTCGTGCGTCGTCGTCGCAATCGCAACTGTTGGCACCACCACCATCACCACCGTCGTCGATGATGATGACGATGACGACGTCCAGTCGAATCGGGCCATAACCGTAGCCATAGCCATTCGGCTGAACAGCTGAATCAGTACGTCTAAGTTGGCTAAGACGTGTTTAAATTACCCCTACGGAAGTTTATTTAGACTTGGGAAAAAGTGTGCACGAATTGAATGGAAATTCATCGAATTTAAACAAGGGGCCTGAGAGCTGCCGAGTCTTGGACCGGCTCAGACCAAATTCGGTTCAAAGAAAACAAAAGGCACTTCCACATTTTGGTACATATTATTGGCATCTTCAGCTCTTGCTGTTGCTATTGCTATTGCTATTGCTATTGCTATTGCTATTGCTATTGCTATGGCTGGTTACATGGAAGGCAACTCGTTTTATTTCGAAATGTATCTGTGTGGTATGGAGCAGAGCTAATGTTGGTGATGGTTATATTCGTTGGCCAATAGCTTAGGTAGCTCTTGAGATTTTTACAGTACCAAACAGAGGTGAAAACGTTTAACTACACACAGAGTCAGTCCCCTTGGTGGTTGTTGTTTGTTTGTTGGTTGTTCGTTGCTGGCTGTTGGATTTATGTTATTCAATTTTTCATCGTTGATCGTCGTTCCTTGTTTATGGTGGTTCTTTTCGATTTATTTTTTATGGATTCATTTTCACTTTCTTTTTGAATTAAATACCCCAGAGATGTGCACACACCTTGAGCAGCACAGAAAGGTAAATGGATGGAGATGTGGGCAGGCCGGCATGTGTACGAGTACACCTATGCCGTACCAAAGGAAGTGGAAAGGAAGTGAAGAAATTGAGTTAATCATATTTGTTTTGTTTTGTTTTTTAGAGATCTTGACAATCGTCTTGCTCAATTATGTAGCAGAGAAACGTTTTATATGAAGGCGTTGTGTATACCTTTTTTTTTGTCAATTCAATATCAAGATATGTATCGAGAAGTACGAGTATCTTGACTGTGAATTTATTACCTCTTCACAGTAATTAATTTTATGACGAATGAAAATTAGGTTTGTCCTCGTTTCTGTTGCTCAGTGTTCCATCTTTGTTTCATGTCTCTGGAGATATTACTTGGTATACTCGTACTTCGCTTGAATAATTATTCAAATTGGCTTTCGATTTATTGAACATAAAGTGATCTGCTTTTGTTCTTCGTTTTGTTTGTTTTTTTTTGGTTGTTTCTGGATTTCCGTACTTGGGCAATTATTGGAGCATAACTGTTATTTGAATTTCTCCCCCACTTTTTATGTAAATTTATTAAAAGAAGAGAGTTTAAAGAAACTACAACAAAACGTGCTAAATGGTGCGATGGAAACATCTGCAGCAGATACACTTAATCTTCAAACGATTTATGTGGGTTGGGCCATAAAGGGGCAGCTAATTGCTGTTTCAATTTGTACACGGAATATATATTTTTAATTATGGTTTTACTCAGTCGAAAGGGCTGGAAAAGGTGATTGGATTTTCCTAATTGCTCGTCTCCATAGAGCATGAATGATGCCCGGATTATAAACATATCATGAGCATGTCCAGTAGAGACACAAAAATCCATACCCAAGCTAAGATCAAGGTATGGGCATTCACTCTTTTGTCTCGACATGAGAATTTGATATTTCCTTTTTACTGGGTTGCACCACATGGAATGTCTGTGTTTATAGTAAAAATGGATAAGGAATCCGTTGGCATCTGAGGTAGAAGTGCTGACTTTTTAAGGCAATGAAATCTTCAAAGGCTTTTATGATCTCTGTTCGGTTCCGGAAGATCTTCTGCCGACAAAATGAATCCAGATTGCGGAATAGATGGTAATCCTTTGGGGAAATATCAGGCGAGTACGGTGGATGCGGAAGAATTTCAAAGTTCAACTGCAACAGTTTTTGCTCCGTTACTTGTGAGGTATGAGGTCTAGCATTGTCATGCAAAAGTATCGGACCGTGCATATTGACCAACGCAGGTTGCTTTTCAGCTAATTTGTCAGGCAATATGTTGATTACCTCACAATTTCTGCTGGTTGAAGAAATGAAAAGTGGATTGGTCCTTTCGATGTCCACCAAATTATCACCATAACCTTTTCTGGTTGAAGATCTGGCTTGGGGGTGTATTTTGGTTATTCATCTGCATCCAACCAATGCCCGGATCTTTTACGATTATCATACATTATCTACTTTTCATCACAGGTGACTATCCGGTGCAAAAACGATTCAATTAGATTTCTTAATTTAAGCGATGCGCAGATTTCCAGGCGCCGTAGTTTTTGGGATTCGTTCAGTTCATGGGGTACCCACTTATCGAGTTTCTTTACCTTTCCCATGAGAAAAAGGTGTCGACTTATTGTCATTGGGGATACTCCCATGCTTTGTGCAATCTCCCGCACCGATTTCGTTGAGTCCACATCCACAGTTGCTCTTAAAACATTGTCATCAGCTAACGTTTCCGGCTTCCCATGCGGTTCATTTTCAACGCTGAAATCTCCCGAACGGAACTGTCCAAACCAACGTCGAATAGTACGTTCGTTTACCGCTACATCCTCAAATGCGCCTTTAACCCTCATCTTTGTATACGACCGTATACAATTTTCGAATTTAGCACTGAATTTTTGGAAAATAAAATTAGTTTGAATAATCGGAATTTCCCTAAATTAGTTGACGCCCATGCGTAGGGTTCTCTAAATTTAAATAGTTACGAATGGGTTCTTGTGTATACGATCAAATACAGTCTAACCGTCTTCAAGTAAACATCGTTAGTGCATAAATTGTGCTTCGTAGTGTTTTTTTATTCGTTTGCATTTTGTAAACATGGATAGGATTTAGCGTGAAAATCGAAAAAGGAATGAGTATGACATTGACAATAACTCGGACAGTGATTTTAGTTTCGACAAAGAAGAACCCGCCGCTTTTGTTCCATCGGACCATGAAAGCAATGATGATTTCGAGAATGACGATAACGATGAAGAAGACATCGAACCATTGGACCAAAGTATAGCTGAAAAAATTGCTGTAAATCCACAGCATGAGTATTGGTCAAAGGATAAAAAATAGAATATTCTTCGGAACCATTTGAATTGAGTAGAAAAAAATTATTTTGACGGACAGAAGTAACTATTACAAGTAAGAATACCTTTATATATCGTGTATCATTATTTGTATGCTTATAAGGAGAATGATTTTAGGTCCAAAAGCAACTGAATATGTCAAATTTGTATGGCGTAAAAAAGTACGAAGGGAAATGGGAAAATATCGATTTGGTTACATTGCATGCTTATTTCGGTTTAATGCTCATATCGTGAATGTTTGACACAACTTTGGAATGCTAAGAGACTGGACGAGCAATATTTAGAGCCACAATGTCATTGAAGAAATTCAAGCAAATGTGTGGATGTATCCGACTTCTGCTGTTCGTGACAAATTGGCACCTATTAGAAATGTTTTCGTTAGATGGAACAATAACTTGAAAAGTATGTACATATCAGGCAAAAATGTTACGGTCGATGAACAACTGATTCCATTTCGTGGCCGATGTCCGTTTCGACAGTATATTCCATCGAAACCTACCAAATATGGTATAATAAAACTAAAAACGGCATTAACACAATGGACCAAATGGTAGCCACATACACATGCAAACGGAAAATAAATCGATGGCCAATGGTATTATTTTGTAATATGCTTGATGTGAGTGCATTGAATGTATATGTGTTATTCGTTGAAATCTTTCCTGACAAATAGAAATATTCGTCGTCGACTTTTTATAGAGCAACCAGGAGTGGCTCTTGTTGATCCAAGGCCAAGAATAAGTGATGCTGCTGCTGTTTGCGATGAAAGTCAACTTCTTCGGCATTTGACACCAACAAAGAAAAGAGGTCGTTGTCATATCTGCACCTACAAAAACAACGGAAATACCTATGCAACACATTGTGGAAAGTGTGCAAAATATGTTTGTGCTGAACATCACTTGGATATCTGTTCAAAATGTACAAAATAATTATTGAAAAAAAAAATGCTATTTCTGCGATTTTTCGATCTTTGTAATGAAATGCATATCTTGTAGACTTTTTTTAACTTCTTCTTTTCCATTTACTAGCCCTTTCCTCGCTACACGAACTTATGCATAACGAGTTTCCCATTTTTACTGCATCGCTACTGCTCCGCTTATGGGGTTGGCTAATGTCGCAGATCGCAGAACGCGTCTGCATACAGCTCGGTTCTGTACCAGGAATTCTTTTTCCTACCTAGTTTTCTTTTAGTAGGAGCGACCGTAGTTGATATTGCCTTCTTAACGGGATTTTGCGGAGATCTTCTTTGAACGTGGCAATACCAGCTAATTCTATCCGACTCAAGTTGTTCGATTACCGAAGTCTTTATGTGTAGACTTCCTCTAATGTGCGTAGATCTAATGCAGTCGCATTTCGTAACTCCAGTCGACATCCTTAACATTTTCATCTCTGCTGCCGTCATTTTATTTCTAAACGCTTCGTATATTATCCAACACTGCGAACCATATGTAAGAGCTGGCCGAACCATCGTGGTGTAAAGTTTTCCCTTCAATTTAAGTGGAAATTTTCGGTCACAGAAGATTCCCGAATTTTCTCGCCATTTCATCCACCCCACACTTACTCTGTGCCTTACGTCGTCGTCACATTTCGCTTCTACGTTAACGATTGATCCTAAATACATGAAAGTAGTGGTTTTCGGAAGAACTATTCCGTCCAACATTATATCTGGAATAGGTCGCGGTGCATCCGAAAATGGGCAGGTCAAATGTTCCGTCTTTGAGCGACTTATTTTAAACCCGTTTTTCTCTAGCGCGTCTTTCCATTTACTTAGGACGTTTTGTAAATCTACGACATTATCGCTTAGAATAACTGCGTCGTCGGCGAAGAGAATCGATGTTATATTTGCTTCGTGCATGCAATCTTTCAAAAGATAGTCTAGTACCACGTTAAAGAGGAAAGGGCTAAGAACGCTTCCTTGATGCACTCCGACATTTACCAGAAATTCTCTCGTAAGTCCGGCGGTAGTAGACTTTTTTTAACATTTTCGAAAAGATAAAAAAAACATAAAATAACTATTTGTTTTCACTTCGCTATATTTTACACAGGTAAAAAGTCGTTGTGTATATGATCGTATACGCAAGAACGAATCCGACAAAGTTTTGGAGGAACCGATGAGGGTTAAGGGTTTTCATTGCCAATGACGCTTTACGTCCCATTTTAAATTCGCAAACGAAGAGGGTTGAACTGCCGACAACATGGTAAATAATTCCTAGGAAAAAAAATAATGGGGTACTTGTAACGAACCCTAAACTTCTCACACGCCAAGCAAACGTACCACTTTATTTTATGGAAAAAGAAAATTTAACGTTCTGGCACAGCTGTTCGCTTGAGAACTTCTTATTTTCGACTGAGCCAAAAACGGACATTTCATATGACTTGTTTTCTGGTGAATGTGGTGGTAAACGTATTTTTTTATCAGAATTGTTTGACATTTCATTTTTATGTTGCTGGTAGTGCGCGTGTCGTGCATAACTAATTTGGCTGTTATCCCACGAACATCTGCTCGCAAGACTAAATGTTTTGACATAATTTGCCCAGTGATGAGAAAAAAAAAATATGGCACTCTAGATGTCAGATGTTTCATCTGCAAGAATTTTGAAAAATGCCTGAATTTTATTAAAAAAGTGTAAGTTCTTAGATGAGTTGGACCGGAATTCACAGATTATTCCGGTCACATAAACGCGTCTACCGCCTGACTTGATATCTTTTGCGGTATAGAAAAGGCTCTGTCCTCGGGTACAAGACCCATGTCCTATTGAGAACTCTCACAAAATGTTCACTTTAGCAATTTTTCGACTTGACAACCCTTTGTTGCCCGAATTGTTATTTTCGTCTGATTTGTAAAAACGGTTACGATGTTTTGAATCTTGTTTATCTAACATTTACCTAGAAAATAAATTAGTTTTTTATTTCGCACTATTTTTAACAATGGATTAGTGGTTTCTCAGAGACTTCTAGGCATTTAAAGCATTAAAAAATTAAATTAAATTAAATTAAAAAATATGTACAAAACAAACATTGTTCTCCCCTCACTGACACTTCAAATTCTTGAAGTAGGGTATGTTAGCAAATGGGCGCCCTGGTCATATCTCCTTCTCATCTCAAAGTCTGAAGTGCTTAATTCTAGCTGATTCGGAGGTTGAAAGTCGCCCTTTACGGATATCATTTAAATTCGCTCCAACTAGTTATGTTATGAAGATTGGTCGTTTCCAGTTGTCTTATCTTTGAAAATACTGAAAGTATTTACGACATAAAAATCAAGGAAGTTCTACATTATACGATGCCACCACTTTTTGGACTTCCTATCAACTCTTCATGACAGGCCTTTAGCTTATCGGCTTAATCGACAAGACCCATGTTTATATTAAACAGTGTGTTCAACAAAAACGTGCTTCTAAAAAACCAATGAAAAATGCCAGAATTTTATTAAATAATTTTAAAGCATATATCAAAACGAATTTCGCAATTATATTAGTAGGGAGTCACCATCATTATTTATAATTGCTTGGTCTCGTCTAGTGCAACTTTCACTTAATTTCTGCGCATATTCTAAACTTAGGCCTCTCCAAATTTGCTTCAAGACCCGCGCAAGTTGTTCTATCGTGGCTATCTTTTTCCCTCCCTGAAGCCTCTGTTTCATTGGATTCTCACCAGGGCTTTGGGACGGCCATTCTAACGTCTCTATACCATTTTCCTCTTTCCTCGATGTTTTGGATCGTTATCCTCTTGCAAAATTCAACCTTAACTGTGGTCCATACAGAGATTTGGCAGACTTTAGCATCAGGTTTTGTGTGAATACTATTAACTTTCCGAGTTCTTTTGCCGGGAAAAGCATCCATAAACATCAACTTCCTTTTCTGAACAATTTTTCCTTTGCGTTCCTCAGACTAATTTTGGAGTTTTTCCGAAGCAATTCACATATTAATTTATGATTCTTACTAGATGTGCTTGCTTAGTGGTCCCTCTACCTGACTCATCATCGACATTACCGCATCCCTTATACCTTTTTATAAGCTTTTACACAAATGTCTCTGCTGTTTTTAACGATTTTGCATGTGAGTAAATTGAAAGAAGTAATTGAACGAACGTTTTTCTGGAACTTACTGTATTTCAGTATCATTTATGGACAAGTGATAGCAACTAAAGTCCCGTCCTTTTGCTTTCGAATGAATCGGGGAAGTTCCCAAGAACATGGACACTGAACAGCTTAAGTTCTCCAATTCGAAAATGCGAGTCTGTTCTTGTTGACACGCCTGTACGATTTTCTTCTTATCCATTTTCTTTTTCATCCAAGTCTCTAGGTAAATTTGTTCTATTGGCGCATACTGTTCCACAGGAGTAGATAACTTTTTTCTTCAAATCCTTTTGTAATTGTACAGAATTAAAATCCAATAGTTGTCAACGCACACGTGATGTCCTCCTAAGCTTCGAGTAAGGTCTTCGCGCTTCTAATTTCGGCTCAGCAGCATCAGAGATTCAACCACCGTAATTAGGAACTCTGTTTTTTGGTGGCTTATAGGACGATAAATATGTTCTGGACAGTGTTTATATCATTGGACGAAATTCATATAGCTTTTGGCCTCCCCATCGAAGGTTGTTGAATGTTACTGTTTAGATGGAATATTTTCCAGAACCCATATAAATCTGTTTCTGCACATCAAAGAGCTCAAATATTGATATTGAATCTCTGGCTTTGTCGACCAGTAGTCACTATACCCTGATCAACAAAAATCTGCAGTATAAGGAAGATATAACTATTTGCCTCCCACTCTGGTTAAAAAGAAATGCATAATCACTTCGCTCTTTAAAGCTTTCGTAGGATAGAAATACATCCTATCAAAATGCAATGATGTCTCCAGCACAGAAAACACTATTAAATCAAATACTTCAAAGCATTTCAAAGAAATGAATCGGCAGCCTTGATTTCCCTCAATAAAAACAAACATCTGCACGTCTGCAGGAAAATGAACAGCTTTAAGCTAATTATTATACTTAGCAACATAGAAAAACCCTTCTGTTAGCGATTTAAGTATTCTAGGTATTATATTTGACCATAAGTTTAAATTTAAGGTACATTGTTTATCTTTAAAAAAGAAACCAGCTGCCAGGCTTAATATTATAAAATATTTAGCATCCAAAAATACTAATGTACATATAAATACACGTATAAATGTAATAAAAGCAATTATTTTGTCAAGAATAGATTATGGCCTGGCTATATACGGGAATTGTGCAAAATCAACACTTCAAACTCTTCAATCAACTTACCATGCAGCTATAAAATGCAGTCTCAAAGCATTTAGAACCAGTCCAATTAAAAACTTACTTGCAAAAGGCGACTTCTCATCCATCGAAGACAGACAAAACCTGCTTACATCTCGACTTTTACCAAAGATCTACAATTCTTCCAGAATCTTCCAGAAAAAAAATCCAAAAGTTCCATCAGCCCTTTACAGCGCCTTGAATTTTGCCAAAGACATCTGTCTTAACCCTGTGCTGAAAAAGACAACCTCGAAATACACCCACCATGGCTCTTGTCTCCTACTGCATTTAACACCACACTATCTAGACTCAAAAAAGATAACACGCCAAATGAAACTTATCTTGTAATGTTCAACGAATTAATGAATTGCTTTCCTAGTAACACTTGACGGCTCAAAAAACGAAGATACTGCTGGCTATTCTGTAGTCAACTCAAATAACCGCATTTTATTTGCTGAAAAAATTCCACCTACTTTTCAATCTTTTCCACCGAAGCACTAGCCAAGCACTAGCCTTTCTCAAAGCTACGGAATATGCTTATAATAAAAAAAAAACTGTCATCTGCACCGATAGTTTATCTACAATAATAGCTGTTAAAAATATAAAAAACCCAGTCACCCTACATTGGGAAAATTCGTGAAAACATCACCAAAAAAGAAAGTAAACTAAAGCTATTCTGGGTGCCAAGTTACATTGGCATACAAGGTAACGAAAAAGCAAATCGGGAAGCCAAAGCTGTATCTTCGAACACAAACGCTAAAGTTTCAAATTACCAGCCCGGTAAAAAAGATCTCCTTAATCTAATTAATTGCCACTGGAAACAAAAAAAAAACATGCAGAATGGACCCAATACAATCACCACTACTCCTCCATCAATCCAAATTTAACTCCTGCTATCTACCCTGCAAACTCAACCACAACGTTGAACAAAAACTTCTTAAGACAAAGAATTGGACACACCAAGCTAACTCATAGTTACCTACTCAACTCAAAAGTGGCATATCGGTGGAGGGGTCACCGATATGCCACTTTTGCCAATCCAACCTTATTTTGTCAATTAAACATTTAACAGTCCATTGTATTTATGTTAAAAAAGTCTCAAACGAATTATTTAACACAGATCTTTTCTGTTCCCTCAGAACTAAACCTAAAAAACGTTCACATTTAAAACAAAAAAATGAAAACTCGAGAATAGCTTATAACAACCTTAGTATCACTTCGAACCGAATTTTATCTATAAAACTATTGCATTTTACATTCTTTGTTTTTTTATTACTGCACTACATCTTCTTAGCACACTCTCGATCAGATTGGAAATTATAGAGCGTGAGATGGTTTTCCAAGCCTCCTGGACTTACTCGTAAATACCACCTTGATCAAAAAGTTTATTCAGAAAATTAAAAATACATCTAAATCTATATTGTCCCCTTCAAAGTAATCCCCATCGACTACAACATACTTATGCCAGCGCTTGATCCAATCCTCGAAACATTTTTTTATATTCGGTTTTCGGTATCAGTGCTTCCTGCGATTTTTCCATTACTTCCTCTCGGCTGGTGAAACGCGTTCCCCGTAGTAGTTTTTTTTTTAACTCGATTAAACAAAAAGAAGTCACAGGGAGGCAAATCAGGTGAATTCGGTGGCTGTTGGATGGTATTTATTGCATTTTTCATCAAAAATTACGAATAAAGATGGCACTGTGCGACGGTGCGTGGTCATGGTGCAAAATCCACTAGTTTTCTGCCCACAATTCTGGTCTCTTTCGGCGAATTGCTTCACGCAAACGTCTAATAACGCCCAAATAATACTCTTTGTTTACTGTCTGGCCTTCTGGCAAAAATTCATGATGCACTACACCGTTGTAATCCATGAAAACCGCGAGCATTGCCTTCTTTTTTGACTGAAAGCGACGTTGTTTTTTTAGTCTCGGCTCATTTGGTGAACGCCATTCACTTGCCTGATGTCTGGATTGCGTGTCGTACTCATAATCCCACGTCTCGTCTCCAGAAATGATCCTTTTGATGAATGTGGGATCGGATTTAGCCTCGCAAATCATCTCTTTTGCGATGTCAACACGGTCTCTTTTTTTGCATGAAATTGAGGTTTTTTGGCACCAACTTTGGTGCTACACGACGTAAACCCAAATCATTAACCAAAATGTCTTGGACGGATCCATAGGCAATGTTCAAGTCCTCCGCTATCTCTCTGATGGTTAATTTGCAGTTATTGACCAACATTTCTTTTACTCCATCAATGTTTTCGTCGGTCTTCGATGTCGATGGTCTGCCACTGCGTTCATCGTCTTCGATTGACTCACGACCACTTTTGAACCGCTCGTGCCACTGGTAAACAACTGTTTTCTTTAGAGAATCGCTGCCGAAACACTTTTCCAACATTTTCAACGTTCGCGCACCATTAAATCCATTTTTTACGCAAAATTTAATACAAGTTCGTTGTTGCAACTTTAAATCCATTTCTAAAATTGTAAAAGATGTCCAACACACACAAAGATAGATGTACTCTTGGCTACGTAACTTTTGCAAATGTCAAGCTATGACGCTAAGATTTAGAGGGAATGTCAACAACAAAGTTACCAACTTAACAAAAAAACAAAACTCAAATCGGAACAATACGAGCGCTACACGGCTCGTCGCTATTCCTGAATTTATCCCAAATTATTCGCCGATCTACAATCTCCCATAGGTCTTCTAATGGTTTGAGATCGGGGGAATGGGCTGGCATTCCATAACATTGATTTTCTAATCACGAAACCACTCTTGAACTATTTTTGAACCACTCTTCGGATCTTTATACTGCTGAAATATCCATTCCAGTTTAAATTCCCCTTCAGATTGTGGCAGCATAGTGTTTTCAAGTGTATTTTGTAAATAAATTGGTCAATAGTTCCATCACTTTTATGTATGAGACCAATTCGATGTCCAGAGAAACATCCCCAAACCATAATGTTTTCTTCTTCATGTTGCACAGTGCCCTTTAAGTATCGAGGATTCAATGCTTCATTGATTAGCCGGCGGATACGGCGAAAGCTATTCGATCCCTTCAAATTAAACTTTGATTCGTCGGAGAATAGTATTCGTTTTCATTTTGGAGGGTACTATGTGGAAATACTTAATATTGTCATTTGTAAATTCCAGTCTTGCTCTACTGTTTCTAGCTGAAATAAATGGTTCCTTTACGATCCTGAAAGGCTACTATCAACAACTTTCCGGCGAAGTGTACTGGTGCTAGCTTTTGTACTAAGCTCGTTTTGTAATTCCCTAGATAACATTAAGGGACTACTCTTTATCGTCCTTATGATCGCTTTGTCTTACCGGTATGTGGTAACCCATGACCTCGGTGAATCGTTTTGACGGCGCTGTAAAATTTTATTAAACAGATTGTGAAATACGAGTACCACATTTATTGTACATTCTTGCTGCAGCAGACTGATATACCCAATTGAGTTAATTTACATTAGGTTTGTCTATGGGGCGTTTGACAACATCCAACAACTCAGCTTTAACCATGTTTTCTACGAAAGCTATGCTATTTTCACTAAGCCACATTTCGATTTATTCTTATCTCGTGCAAGATGAAAGTGCTTTGTTTTTTCTTTAATTGATCAGCTAATTTATGTGTTTCGTGTAAATATAGACACACAGTGCGTAAGCAATCTGCTATAAATTGCCCGCGCGTATAATCTGTTTGTTCTAATCACATCAGACAACTTTTACAACTGATCTGATTAAGGCGAAACGTTAACAAGTGATTTATATCGTTTCACTTAAAATACTCCTTTAAAATGGCAGTAGCCATTCATAAACAAAAAAAATAGAAAATTAAAAACTCCTAGGCCAGACAATAAGTATGGCAAGTCGAGTTCAGATGGAGGTAAAATGAGTACAATTGATGCGTAGGAACAGTTGCAACACTGGGCATCGCTGAGTTGACACCTCTCGTCATATCTTATTAAATTATAATATTTCATTACTTGCTTGTACGTGGGTAGTTGCTTTTGACTCATTTCTTCAAAAGCACCAAAAATACGGCAATTTGTGACCTTACGGGTATTATCCGAAATCTCCATGATGAATAACCACACTTATTGAACAAATTACACTCTCGAAACAGCCATACAAATGAAGTAGATACTTGTAACTAATTAGGCGAACTAAGAGATCCTCCTCCACTTCTCGCCCGATCAGCGTAATACAATATTTTTGTTTACATGTGATTTGTAATTATATTCAAAATAATTTAAGGCATTGAAAACAATTAAATAATTATATACTGCGTATTTTACGATCTAAACACTCAAAGAGAAGTGCGAATTTAAGGCAATTTTCCAAAAAATTGTAAATATAAAACAAAAACAAATACTACATATGTAGTCTATAATTAGGTCATGCTTTGCGGACTATTTGAAATCGTTATAGAAAAAAAATCAAATTTTCTACCCACCCTACTGTACAGTATACAGTATAGAGCGTATATAGAGCGTCAAACCGACGGGGTGCTGCTTTGAGGGCATTACATTGTATTGCTACATTACAAATCTCACAACATATTCTCCATCATGTCTTCCTGTACATCGGGTTGCCTTCCCGATTTGCACACGCCATCAAAAGTTGTGCTTTCGAAGACAACCTCAACGTCGATGAAAATTCTCGACTGGAGTAAACGTACCCATGTGATTTTGAAACGCTGCCTTGCAAGATGCATAAATCTAGGAAAGTACATCATTACACGTTTGAAGGTCTTGAGAGGTGAGTCACTTTTTGACTATATTTTAAGTACTAACCTCTCTATTTGCAACATTGGCAATTAGCCCACTTTCATAACAAAAAACCGACAGGAAGTATTAGATATTACTCTTGTCTCCGACTCAAAGCTAACGAACTGGATGATATCGTCTGAACACTCTTTTTCAGATCACAGATACATCCATTTCAGTCTGAAGTATGCTCCCTCTAGACAACCAGCATTCCGGAACTACCGGATGATACAGAGGAATACTGTCAGAAACGCTATCCTCAAAACTATCAAGTCCCCCGCGTGACACCAATGAGCTTTACATGAAAGTAAAGGAATTTACTCTGGCTCTCAATCAGGCTGTGCCCACTTCCTGCCCTTTTATTCAACCCAGACGCAAGAAAAGGCCGCATTGGTGGACATCAGCACTGGGACTGCTCTGAAACACTTGTAGAAAACTTTTCAACGTAGCAAAGAGCACAAGAAAAGTGACTGACTGGGACTCATGCAAAGAATCCCTCAAATTATACAAAAAAGAACTGAGGAAGGCAAAGCGACAATCTTGGAGGTCATTCTGTGACAAAATCACGGAAACCTCTGAGGCATCGCGGCTAAGAAAAATCGTCTCTACAAATCCTATGATGCCTAGCTGTTTGAAAAAAACCGACGGCTCCTGGAAAACTTCAAGTGATGAATCACTCAACTTGCTACTGGACACCCACTTTCCAGGTAGCTCCCAATTCACGGCCAGTAGCAACCCAAACAGGCCTACTGCTACCGGGACCAAAATTCATGGTCTGATTACAAGAGACAAACTGCTCTGGCCGCTGCATAGCTTCAAACCATACAAGTTTGCTGGTCCGGGCGGTATAATACCTGCCGAGGTCCTCAGATATTATCCTGCCTGAGCTAGAAAATATTATGAGGAGCTGTGTAGAACTTATCCACATTCCACTGTCATGGAGAGAAGTGAATGTAGTATTCATTCCCAAAGCCGGAAAATGTTCTCATGTTGTCCCAAAGGACCTACCATTAGCAGACCTATAAGTCTATCATCTTTCCTTCTGAAAACTCTAGAATGACTGATTGATATCCATATACGAGCTTAAATTGATCCAAGACTTCTGTCAACGGCTCAACATGCCTACTGCAAAGGAAAATCGATGGAAACGGCTCTGCACTCTTTGCCACATCGAACGATCCCTACAATATAAAGAGTACACAGTGGTTGCTTTCCTGGACATAGAGGGCGCCTTTAACAATGTCGACACATCCGCAATCACGACTGCGCTGTCAAATCTGCAAGTAGACGATTCACTTGCGGAGTTGATCAATCTTATGCAAAAAGCAGGATAATCAACTCCAAACTGGGTGAGACTTCTGCTAAAAGATGTGTCAGCCGAGGTACGCCTCAAGGCGGTGTCCTCTCTCCCCTTTTCTGAAACTTAGTAATTAATGAACTGCTGATATACATGGAAGCGGGTTGTAGCAGGCTGATTGCCTATGCGGATGACGTTGCTATAGCCGTCCCAGGTAAGCATCTCAATACCATTAAGGAACTCCTTCAAGTAAATCTCAATAGATTAACCCGCTGGACAGATCCCTATCGATTGGGGATAAACCCCTTTAAAACTGATTTTGTCTTTTTTTCCAGGAAATACAAAATTCCAATTAAAGGCCCTCCTTCAATAAACGGTACCAGTTTAGTATTTTCCAATACAGCAAAATATCTGGGTATCATTTTTGACAGGAAACTAAACCGGAAATCTAACATTCAAGAAAGAGTCAAGAAAGCTACTGTAGCTCTATTCTCTTTCAAAAAAGCCATTGGGAACAAATGAGGCCTTCAACATCGTATAACCCACTGGCTATACATCTCAGTCATAAGACCGATACTCACGTACGGGGTGGTTGTCTGGTGGGTGGCCTTAGAAAATGCAGTCAACTGCATTAAACTAAGCAGAGTCCAAAGAACAGCATGTCTATGCATTTTCGGTCTACTCCCTCTGCGGCATTAGACATTCTGTTTCATTTGACACCCCTCGATATTTTCAGCAGGCAAGTAGCTGCGACTGCAGCTATTCGCCTTAAAGCGACTAAACAGTATACAAATAATTCATTTGGCCACGCCAGCATTCTTAATACATTAGGAATACTCACAGAGAACATCGATTACACCATACCTGAACTTTGGTTTGAGAAAAACTTCCATGTAAGCTTCCCCTCTAGATACAATGGACAAGTCAATCCATCTCTACACAGATGGATCGAAAACCGATAGCGGAATTGGTGGCTATGTTTTCTCTGATGAGCTAAATCTGAGCCTCTCCTTCAAATATTTATATTATTTTGAATATTTCAGTAGCTTTTGAAATTAGTCTTAGGTTTCTTCAAATTTCCTTCCGAAAATGTTTTCAACCATGTACGTAAAAGTGTAGGCAGGCAATTTCCCTAAGTGAACACGTCAGTTCAAAACATATAAAGAGGTCGCTATTCAGGTGCTAAATTTTTTCATTTGACTTCTTTCGCATTATAAGTTTAGCACGACTGGTTCGATGGGGGGCGAAACAGTTCTGAAATCACCAGCCTTCCGACAGATAATGGTAAACTTTTGAAAATGAACCGTTGGTCCCACTAATTTTTATACAAAATAATGAGGTAAACAACAATATCGTTGGAGAGACGAGAGCTGGCTTCTTGGGGCTGTAGTTTTGTATATATTTTCGGAGTTAAAGTTCTGAACGCAGTCGCCCTTATTTTCCAACGGACCACGTTCTAAAACAGGGATACGTATTTAGAGCCAAATGCTTAAAGCAATCCGTTGACATTTGTCATTTTTCAGGAAGTTTTACAATGGGTATTACAACGGCGTTTTGAATACGGGTGTTCTTTACTCGTGTCCCCTGATTAAACAAATTTCTTCTGATGACTAGACTCTTGTCATCGCAAAAATCGACAAGCCACTCGTAATTATTGTTTCAGTCTCGAAGACTTTGTATCATATATCAAGAAAAACCAATCACATGTTGATGTAGGAGGCTCGTTACTTTTTTAAAGTCTATATCGTCCTATAGATCTTAAGGCATTAACCATGCACACGCGCCATCATAGTCGGCTCCCGGCGATGTATTTTAACTCGAACTTATTGTGTTGCAGCTGCCGAAATTCCTTTTCGACAGTTCTGCGGCGCGTCATACAGGTCAGTCTGTATTTTCAACAAGGTCATCGATATCACTTTCCTACAATATACTTCACAGACAACGACTTAAAAAAATTGCAGCGGTGTTGTGGTGTTGACGATAACTTTACAGGTTCAACATCATATAATAGGATATAATAAACTTGTGGTTTGATCTGATATACTGTTTCACCATATTCTTATTAAGATATCGAATTGTCAACGCATGAGGATTCAGAATAGGAATGCGCTTCTTAATTTTGGAGATGTTCTTTGTTGTTGTTGATGATGTTATTATTTTTGCAAAAGCTTCTTGCTATGCAGATGCCTTTCTAATTCTCACACTCCATTACTTTGATTTTCTTTTAGAGCTTGACAATCTTCAGCAATGGTAAAACGGCTCTGTTATCAAATCTACTCACTTCTTCTTTGACTTGTTTATCCAGCGTGTTAATGGTGTTTCTTTGTCACGTTGTACACTAAGCTGAACCTCTTCTAGCTTTAAGTGGTACAAGGACTCACGTCTATCTTCTGGAAGAGAGTTTGCAACGCGAATTTTAAAATGTGTTCTCTTATCTGTCTTCATATATCTGTAGATATCCACCTAAAATGGCTTTCCTATGATCTCCAGACAGGTCTTTCCGCTTGGGTAACAATAAGATTTTTGACAACATTTCACCGCTGATTTATGTCCGACGACATGTTGCCACTAATTGTTTTTGTCTCTTAAACGCTAGCTGTACGCGGGCTCTGGTGTTCTAAAACTCAACGCTGTCGAACCAGGCTCTTCTAAATACGATATTATTGCTTATACGAGCGGCCTCAGTTCAAATTCTATCTACCATAAGGTTGTGGTCTGGTCAGAGCTTAATGTCGGCTCGTCGCCTTGTTCGGTTATTCAAGTGGAACCTTTTTAAATGCTGGTTTGTAGCAATATGATTTATTTGTTTAGCGGTATACTTTATGCTGATTATTTTTGTTAATCTCCTCTCGAATCTGGTCGTCGGTATTCAGTCATTTCACGATATGAGGCTCTTCCCTATATCACACGTTTCATAAGAAGTCGGTGTTTGCCGTTAACGAATGTTGCTCTCCAGCATACCACGATCTTGTTTCAATCAACCCCAAAATGTGCATCTGATACCACAGATGTTAAAGTTAAATAAATATGGCTTTCTGAGGACCTGCCTTTTTCTCGAAGGTGGAATCATTCCGCATTCGGTTACTGAAGGTCGTCACTAAAGTAACAGTATTTGAGGCGTTGCTTTCTACAGCACAGTAATTAGAATTTAGGATTGCGGTTCGTTGTGTTACAGCCTATCAAGTTTACAGTGTGTTTCCTTCTTCAGCGCTGGCATAAACTTTAAGATTTAACCCACCAGCAACAGCCCGTTAACGTATGTATGCGAATACTTTGGGTAGTCTTAATAATTGTCATCGTACCTCCGACTTATTTTTCGTGTTTAAGTGCCTGCATAACACTTTATTTCCACTTAGACGACTGAAGCACAGCGCCAATAGTACTACATATATACTGTACTGCAGTTGGCGCCCTTCTTACAAAAGTAAACTGTTTCATCAACGCAACAGAAAAGAACAAACTATCTGACAAATAAACCAAGCATCAGAGATGAAATATTGCCGTATAACGAGGTCAATCAAACATCTCTGTTAGTTTCCTAATCATACATCTCCTTGTTCTAAGAGTAATAAAATCCACATAAAAAAAAACTACAAAAAGAAGAAGCAACCGGTTAGAGACATTAAGTGACAAATGTGTAGCAACAACAGGCAATAAAGTAGAAAACATTAAAACAATGCAAAGGTCTCAATTAACCTTACGGGGAAGCATTCCTAACCTTCGAGGTCATTAGAACAGTTGAGTAATGTAATTAAAATATTCAAATTTTCTTTTCTAGTTACCGGAACACCTCCGCCTCAAAGACCCTGGATACCATTAGCAAAACCCAACAAAACAAGACCGTGTTGTAAGTATTGTATTATAGTTTGCAATGATTTTTAAAATGAACTGGTCATAAAAAAGTTTGATTCTCACTAACAATGTCTTTCTATTAACAGGTATTTTTACCGTCATGTGTTACAACGTTTTATGTGACAAATATGCAACAAGACAGATGTACGGCTACTGCCCTGGTTGGGCTCTTAGCTGGGAATATCGAAAAAAGGTTTGAGCATTAAGCCGGTCGTAATATTTGATTTGGGTAATAAATTTGATAAAATCTAATTGTAGGCGATTCTTGACGAGATTCGACATTACTCTGCCGACATAATTAGTTTACAGGAGATTGAGACGGATCAATTTTATAACTTTTTCCTGCCAGAACTTAAGAACGATGGTTTCGAGGGTATATTCTCGCCAAAGTCTCGTGCAAAGACAATGTCCGAAGTGGAGCGCAAATATGTGGACGGTTGTGCGATTTTTTTTCGCTCATCAAAGTAAGTTTTCCATTAATACGAGTATCAATACAAAAATTGAAAATTTATTAATATTCCTTTCGTTTGTTTGTTTATTTTGTAGATTCTCACTTATTAAAGAACATTTGGTAGAATTTAATCAATTAGCTATGGCCAATGCTGAGGGCTCTGATAATATGTTAAATCGTGTCATGCCTAAGGACAATATTGGATTAGCTGCTCTACTTAAAGTAAAGGAGACTGCATGGGAACCAATGACAGAGGTCACACAAATATCACAACCCCTGCTAGTTTGCACGGCGCATATCCATTGGGACCCAGAATTTTGTGATGTCAAACTAATTCAGACGTTAATGCTAAGTAACGAATTAAAAACAATCATTGACGAAGCAAGTCATAGTTTCCGACCCGGCCATAAGTACGACTCAAATAGTGTTCAATTGCTTTTATGTGGTGATTTTAATTCCCTCCCCGATTCTGGAGTTATCGAATTTCTTGGTAAAGGACGAGTCGCTATGGATCATCCGGATTTCAAAGAGCTTGGCTATAAATCCTGCCTGCAACGATTGCTCTCGAGTGATACAAGTGAATTTACTCATTCCTTTAAGTTGGCATCAGCGTATAGTGAAGATATAATGTTGCACACTAATTACACATTCGACTTTAAGGGAATTATTGATTATATTTTCTACACAAAGACCGGTATGGTGCCTCTGGGCCTTTTAGGGCCAGTCTCCAACGAATGGTTGAGAGAGAATAAAGTTGTTGGTTGTCCGCATCCGCACATACCATCCGATCATTTTCCGCTCCTAGTCGAATTAGAATTAATGCACACGGCTAGCCAACAGCAACCTCCCAACGGCCTCATCAATCGACGGTAGCAATAGAAACTCATTTGCCTTTTGGACACCTACAAAGTTGTTGTGAACTGAAATCAAACTGAAAAACATACATATACCGCCAGTTTAGTTTTTTTTTTTTTTATATATATATATATTTTCTTTCATATACGTTCACGTAAACACCAACCATCCACAATTCATATACGAATTAAAATACAAATTCAAATACGAATAGGAATACATGTTAAGTTAAGGGAGGGTATTGCCTTTTTCTTCGCCTCCTTCCTTTCTTTTTATCATTTTAACGACAATATCTTCATGTTCTATTTGTAGTTTTTTTCTCTCTATCTTTTTCTCATTTCATTGTCGCGTCTCTTATTTCATATTTCATATCTCTCATACTAGACAAACAAAAAATTGTAGTTATCTTTCCTCTTCCCCCCTTTTTTTCTAAGACATGTGTAATTAATTAAAATTAGTAGACTAATAGAAGATACAATTTAATAAGAAAAACAAAAAACAAACAGCAAATAATACAAACGATAACATCAAAATAAAAAAAATATAAGAACAAAAAAATCAACGTCTCTCCGGGTATAAGAAAAACATTTTTACAAATTTACACAAGTTTTAGAAAGGAAAAAAAAATATTAAAAAAAACAAAAAAAGATAAACTTTAAATGCAATGTAAAATATAATAAACAAAGCAAATAGTGTATTTTTATATAGACAAATCAATAAAACAACTCTTAAGAAAAACAAAAAAAAATAAAAAAATAAATAAAACGAAAACTAAAACTAAAAGAACAAATAACAAACTTATGTTCAGGTCATGCAGAATTAAGCATTAAGTTGTGCCCTTTTCTTCTTATTTTAACTTTAAACTTTAAACAACAAACAAAAAGTAAAACAACTTTTTATTCGTAGGATTTGTAGTCGATTTTCTTTAAATTAAGTTCGTAAAACGAAAAACACATATTAAAATAAAACAGTTTAAACAGCAACAACCACAACCACAACAGAACAATATGTAAACGTAGTTAAGTAAAAAATCTTTTAAATTACATTTTATTCTTTTTCAAACTGACAAAGATGAAACAACAATTGTTTTGTTTTATATTTTTTTATACAAAAGCAAAAAGTTTTAATTCTTTTTTCTTTTCTTTTTTACCATCAAAAATAAACAACAAATTTGTAATATGTACTGTTAATAGTGGCAATTGATGAAAAATAATAAAAACAAAAAGAAAAAAAAAACTGAAAACAAAATCGTTAGAATTAAACAAATATATATATATTAAAGAAAGAAAATAAAATATTAAAAAAATTAATTAAAACGATGCACACTTTGTGTTTTTTAGAGGCGGAATTTTCATTTCATTTTGACTATACTTTTTTTTCATTTTAATTATGATTTTTCAGCGATCAGGGATTTTTATTTATACAATAAAAAAAATAAATAAACAAAACCTATAAAACACATTTCATGGAATGTAGAATGCCAACTGAAGAGAGTATATATGTAATAATTAATTGAGGAATCGCTTTTAAGTGTTTATTTATTCTATTCTATTTTTCTTTGTTGTTCTTTTTTGTGTTTATTATTCAAAAATTGAAATCAAAATAAAAATATCGTCTCGAATGTTATTAAAAGCGAAGCACATGTACGAGTATTTGTGTTGATGAAAAAACAAAAACATTTTGATTTTAATGCGTGTGAATAGATTTTAATTAGCCAAATTGAATTGATTACTTTAAAAAAAAAACAAAATTTATAAAATATAAAAAATAACAAAGCTTTACGAAAATTAAAAAAAAAATAATAAAACACGAAAAAAAGGAAAAAACAAATGTTGCATGGAGAGTAAATAAAAGGATGAACTACAATAAAAGCAAGGTGTAATTATAATTTAGCTTGCGAACAATTTTTCATTTATTTTTAAAATAGTTTTAAATGAGATTTATAATAATTATTAATTCCTTCCTTCTATTTTGTTTTTCTCTCTTACTTTTCTTTATTTCTTTTTATTTTAATATTTTTTTTGTTTTTTTTTTTGCGAGAAAATAAATGAAATAAATTTATGAAGAAATTCAGGGAATACGTGTTTGATTGTTTAAATTTACAAACGGAAAGATGCAAGAGGTTTATAATATAAGCAGCTGAAATATCGTAATAAGTGTAACTCGTAACTCTACAATCTTAACACTCTGTGACTAACGTGCCTCAATTTTCACAATTCTACTGACGTATATTGGGGCCGCCTGTATGGGAAGAGTGCTCAAAATTTAAAATGAAAACTGCTATCAATTTGTTTTTATTTTTCCGTTATTATAGGCTCTCTTACTTCATTTGGTAAGTATTACATCATTTTAGTATCAACTACTGTGTGCAATAAACGTGTCCAAAGTTGGATTTTCATTATTACCACCTGCCTAAGACTTCGAGAGTGGTTTCGTTGTGATGAGTCTACCACACTTTATTATTGTGAAAGCGCTGCGTTTTTAGTTCGAAGCATCTAAACATGTCATTTTAGCCGGGTACAGTATTGTAAAATGTACAAATGATAGAACTTATTCTTTACAATACAAATCGCTTTATTTAGTATAGTTACAATTCACAATTTAATTCTTTCTCTCAGTACAATTCAATTTCTCAACCACTTATACTTTTCTTATCTTTTACTTAAACCACTTAATCACTTCTCCTAATTAACACTTCAAATTACACTTTAGAACTGATTTGCATACCTTTGGGATGCTGGTATTTATACTCGAATGACATACTTCGAGAACAATCCTCGCCATCCAATTTGCTAGAAAATTCGATTCCACTCTCCAGTCATCAATGGTCGAGACTTTGTTATTCAAGTATCGAAATCTTCTGGTCTTCGAGTATCGACATTTTCTGCTCTGTGAATCAAGATGTCGCAGCGCTTTATTCAATACAGTTAAAATTCACAATTTAATAGTGTATCTCAATACAATCCAATTTCTCAACCGCTTAAAATTTTATTATCTTTTACTTAAACCACTTAATCACTTCTCCTAATTAACACTTCAAATTCAACTGCTGAACTAACTTGCATACCTTGTATACTTCGAGAACAATCCTCACCATCCAGCGTCCCATACAATTTCCAATTTGCTAGAAAATTCGATTCCACTCTCTAGTCATCAATGGTCGCGACTTTGTTATTCAAGTATCGAAATCTTCTGGTCTTCGAGTATCGACATTTTCTGCTCTGTGAATCAAGATGTCGCAGCTCACATTTAAGTGGTTATCACAGTATATTAACGACCATATTGTTTTTTCTTTCGTTAATTGAATGATTATGTGATAGGATAACTGAGAAAATACTTGTCCGACAAAATTACGGCGGCGTTAGTCGAGTCCACCGCCTCAAACATGTAATTTTAACAGGGTATTGTTTATTGATGACCACATGGCTGGTTTTTGGAAATGTTTAATTAACATATTGTAAAGAAGCATGTATAATCTGCCGATCTTGTTGTCCGACAAATTGTTTGCGTCGTCAGCTCAGTCCGACGTCCCAAACATGTCGTTTTAACGAGGTACTGTATACTGACTACCACATCTCGGACAAAAATACTACGTGATAAAGTAGTTATTATAACGGCAGAAAACTGCCTGTCCGACAAAAAGGTTGCTGCGTTTTTCCAGTCCGACAAAAAATTCCAAAAATTGTGTAAATGGGAAATCATTTTTTTTATCAGCAAGAACACGTTAAGTGTAACTTTTAACTTTTAAGCTTGTATTAAGCATAATAAATGGGGGCGTCAGCCCCCACGAAAATTAAAGTAATGTAGCCAAATTTAGTTTATTAAGAAAAATACTAGTTCATTTATTAAAAAAAAATTATGCGTCAAAATATATAATAATGTTTTACAATCACACAGCCAAATCAAATTATTTTCATCGTCATCCATAAGAATTTCATCATCATCATCACCCTCGTCCTCGTCCTCACAGCATTGTAGCCCTGGAAAAAAACAGTCATGCATCATATTTTATTTACTTAGCAACGTCTATTGTTCTTATGTGAGAAAACCCAAAAAAAACCAAACATTCAGACGTCGGCAATAAAAAAAGGGAAAATTTTTTTTCATACACATACCTGGTACATCAGATGACACCTCCTCAAATGATGGCCTTTGTTGCCCATCGAAACAATAGTACTCGTACTGGCCGTCTATTAGAACCCAGCCACAGTCCTCAGTCGTTTCTCGGTAGGTGTCTTCATATGTGCGTTGCACCAAACGCTGCTAATGTACAAAGTTCTCTTTATTTGTTGCAGCAGCTCTTGCTTCGTAGGCGGCAAACAAGACGCATCGTACCCAAGTTAGCGTTTCTTCACTATATTTTGGTTTTGGCTAGTTGGCTTATACCCCTTCTCAAACATTTCGTCCCGACCTTCATTGGCATCCTTGGACTTTAATGAATACATTCTACAGACGAATTCTTCAATATATTTAAATATTTCGCTAGTTGTACCAATTAACGACGGTGTAGACTGTATGAGGTTAACAAATGTTTCTTGGTACTGGATATTTTTTCTCAGTAGAGCGAATGGTTTTTTTTCTTTTCCTTTACGGTAGAATGCTGGATTAAAATCGTTACCGGTGAAAATGTGACATACTGTGAGGGGTCGCGACAATGTCTCCCCAAGTTTAGTATGCAGTTCATTAAAATTTAGTAAATTTTTTTTTTTTGGCATACTCATATCAACTATACTTCCGTGTCGCCTTTCCTAAATTTAAAATTAGAGAGAATTATCATTGGAATGTCCGAGTCCGTATGTACAAGATCACAGATACGCAAAGGAATGCTCCTACTTTTAACAATACATAATGTGATGGTTTTGTTGGGAGGCATATAACCGAGTTTGATCTAAAATTAATTGGACGACATTATCATCAAATAGTGTTTCGAAAATCTCAACAAGGCTTTTATTTTCTAAATTCATTTTATATCATTCATAACACGCAGTTTTCAAAGCTATTGGTGGAACTCGTAGTCAAGTCGTCAAAGTCGTTTTTAGAACATCGTGGACAGTGTGCATTACTGAACTGAGTCTCGCAGAACTGATAATGGGATATAATCCTCCTTGTCGTATCCTGCAACTCGAACAAAAATCTCTACATAACCTGAAACATAATTTGGGAAATGTTCATTTTCCAAGTTTTCGATATCAATCTCTTTTTCGTCTGTGATAACATCAGCATCAGGTGGTATAACGGTTATATCATAGCTGGCACCTCTCTCGTCTTCTTTTATTGCCTCAACTGCATTTGTAAGACTATCGAATCTCCTCCCGTAAGAGGAGCCTGATGGAAAAGGCTTGAAATCCATTCTAAGAATAATGCGAAAATGACTTCGTATTTTAAAATGTTTGTGTGGGTACAAATGATAGAACTTATTCTTTCAATACAAATCGCTTTATTCAATACAGTTAAAATTCACAATTTAATAGTGTATCTCAATACAATCCAATTTCTCAACCGCTTAAAATTTTATTATCTTTTACTTAAACCACTTAATCACTTCTCCTAATTAACACTTCAAATTCAACTGCTGAACTAACTTGCATACCTTGGGGATGCTGGTATTTATACTCGAATGACATACTTCGAGAACAATCCTCGCCATCCAGCGTCCCATACTATTTCCAATTTGCTAGAAAATTCGATTTCATTCTCCATTCACCAATGTTTGAGTCTTTGTCATTCAAGTATCGAAATCTTCTGCTCTTCGAGCATCGTAGTCTTCTGCTATGTAAATCTAGATAACGCTGCTCACATTTAAATGGTTATCGCAATATGTTTCCATCATACCCAAGCAGGTACACCTAACATAAAAGCTACTTACCGTGGGTAATTACGACTTTTAACTTATTTTTCTACTTTTAAATGTTTTTGTACAATGTTTTAAAACTATTTGATAAGAAAGTAAAATGATTAAAAGTAAAATAAGAAATTTTCACGAAAGAAACAAAAAAATCAACCTCGCAATATCGGAAAATTGAACAACACACTCCCAGCTGATTCAAAAAAAAAACTACCGTTGTTGTTTATTTTCAAATGAGCATTGGTTTCACATACTTGTGAAATGTCAAAGAAAAGAAATATACAGCCCTATTCTGCTATACGCCGCCAGGTGGATCAAATACGAGTTGTCCGATCCTGCTATCCGTTCGAAGTGAAACACTCACTTGTCGGTAACGTAGGTCGGTATTCCACTATATGCACGAATCGAATGTCCTCTAGAATCCTCTTGTTTCCGAGTCAAAATTGAAATAAAGTTCTGCACTATCCATATTTGTTTTTCTTTCCACACAAATTACACAGTTGAAATGACACTTAAATTTTCAAACGGGTGACGTTTAAATCTTCGAAACTTTGAAATAGAAAACGGTGAGGCAGTTCACCTGCCGTATAGCAGAATACCGATTCGAAGTGAAAGTGAATCGAATAGATGAAGGGAACGTTCGATCCGCACGTATTTATAACAGAATAGGGGCTATATACATATGCAACACACTGAATTGCATATGTACAATTTTTACAACAATTTTTTATTTTGTAAAGAAATCAGTGATTTTTTGCTTCAGTAACTTCCAGCGTCCTTGGTGAAGAGAATTGTCTATGACAACCAGTGCCGAGAATACCTCGTCGTTCACTTCCGTTCTTAGTAAATATTGACGCAATGTACACAACAATGACTTTGCCTCCTTTGATGTGACGGGCGGAATTGGTTCTGCTTCCGATTCTTCTTCATTTTCGCCTTCATTGTTGTCGCTTGAATTTGAAGCCGCCATACTTTTGTCGTCACACAGAGCACCGCAAACTTCCACATCATCGAAAGTCACAGATTCATCAAAGTTAGGAAGAAGCCTCCATCCATCCTTCGAGGTAGAATGATCCAATTATCTTCCCTCCTGTTGCAATTGATTCACTGTACAGAGCCAGTATTTCCGAATTTCTTGAAACAGTTTGAAATCGTTGTCGATTTAACGTTTTTCCATGCTTTGTCAACCATGGCCATCGCTGTCAAAACATTTATGTTGGCCCTCTGTCCATTTTCAATGCTATCCAACATTATCATCACTACTTCTTTGCGGTACGAAGTTTTAAAATTCTGAATCACTCCCTTGTCAAGGGGTTGCGATGGTGTTAGCAGGGAAAAATTTAAGATTCACATTACTGAGAACTGTGCAATTATCCAGGAAAAGTACAATTTTCGCTTCTGCCGCTTCATGTCGATGTCTAGTTTAAACAGCCACTCATTGAACAATTCTGTGGTCATCCACGCTTTTTTTTGGAGCGATAAAACGTAGCATTTGATACCCTTGAAACATCTAGAGTTAGCAGCTTTCGCTATCGTAAGAGGTTTTATTTTTTGTGACCAGTCCATGTTTACTGCGAGTAATAATGTTAACCTTTCCTTGCTATATAGTATTTCCCTCCCCCATGGCATTTTTCCTTTGTAAGTGTCATCGTTCGATCAGAAAGACACTTAAAAATAGAACAGTCTCATCCGCATTGAACTCATTCCGTGGATCGTAATTTGCCAGGAATTTTACTATGTAAATAGACAAACAGTAACACCACATATTTTTTTGAAAACGATTTATGCCGTTTTTTTAAAACTGGAGAGCCATCCTTCACTGGCGGTGAATCCTTCAAAACCCAAACTAACAGCGAATGACTTAGATTTCTCGTTCAGCATGCAACCTCCGACAGGTACGTTTTGTATTCTGCATTGACTAAACCATTTCAATAAGCATTCTTCAAGAGCGGGGAACTCACCGTGCCGGTTCCGAGTAAGTGCCTGTTTACATTGGCGAGGGGGTAAAAGTCTCACCGTGAACATCATGTTCACATTTTCATGTGGTTGAAAGACTTTTTGACAACAGAACACTTGACAACGGAACACTTGAATCGGAGCATTTTTAATTTTTACATTTGTGGAGTTGGCCTGAAACATACCTTTTTTCCTATTCTTCACACTTCCTTTCTCATCAACGATCAAAACTAAAATGAAAAAATATGTCAGAAATGGAACGATATGGAAAAAAAACGACATGATTCTTCTTCTTCAATAAAAAGCATTCCCTCTCTTCCTGCCCGCGCCAATGTAAACAGGCACGAGTTGGTACTGCCATTTTTCTTTCTTGTTCAGTGAAGCATATGCCATCCGAATTTTTGCCATAGTAGATGTAAGTATTGTAAATGTATGTTCGAGCATCTGCCAATAACAATATTTTGATGCCATACTTTGCTGGTTTTTGGGGCATGTAAATAATAAATTTGCAACGACCTCTAAATGTCAGTAACATTCCATCGATGGAAAGGTATTGTCCAGAGGTCTATAGAGACTGGCTGTTTGAGATGAACTTGTTGAACATGTCCGATATTGCGGCAAGTGGATCTTCTTTCACACGTTCCTCTCTGGTAGTAGAATAATCAAATTGGAGGCAATTGACTAAAACAGAAAAACACCATTTGGACATTACACAATGGAATTTTTCTTGGGCAGTTCCATCGGTGGCAAATATTATGCGAAGATCAGCGTCATTACACTTAAATACTGATGAGTAGTACATTAGACCTATAAATGCTTTCATTTCGGTGACGTTTCTGTCCATAAGTTCCACCCTAGTGCAATGTTTGAACTAGGCTCGGTAATTTTTGAGTTTTTGATTCGTAAATGTCTCCAAACATTCCAACATTGAATAGACAAAAAGTTTGGACCAAACTTCAAAATAGCCTACAAAATTAGGAGTATGCAAACGTATTATATTGTGAGCTGTAGTTTGTGATCTTCTGGGGCACTCTTGTCTATTCCAAATGAATCATCCTTTTTTCATCCTTTCATTCCTTTCATTCCAATTCCTTTCAGATTACTTCCTTGACGTTTTTTGATGCACATCTTCAGTGGTGGTTGCATGTGGCACTTCTTCACGTGGTTCTTGATACTATTTTTCACCTGAAACTTCGTCGCCTTCCAATAACTCGGTTTCTGGCTGTAAATTGGAATCATCACCTTCGTCGTCAAAATCGCTGAACTCGTGCTCGCTTTCTTCGTCCAACCACTCTTCCATTAGATGGTCGTGATTTACAAAGGTTCCAGTCGACGTTCTTTTAGATCTATAATACCCTTGATTTCTATTTTAATAAGCTAACTACGAACAAACAAACAACGAATTGAACTTAACAAAATAATTTTACTGATATGTTGCTTAGGAGACACTATGAACATGTAACTATTACACTGAGGTACATAGTTGTCTATCAGATACGACCGCTTGCATCACCCTAATGCGCGCTTAAGCATTCGACGGAAAGGTACTGCTGAGGACGAGAGAATCATCATTTGAAAAATAACTACGCAACACAAGTTTTTCGATTTTGTGGTGTCTGTCATACTACCACGTCAGTCGCAGCGGGTTAAAATAAAAAAATGGTATTTTGTTACAGACTTGTTGCTTCATATATTTTGAACTTAACGATTCGCTAACCTGTGAAGCCACATAGCTTAAGGGCTGAACGGAATGTGTATCTGTGTCTTCTAGCGCTGTCAAATCTATGCCGCGCGGCTTACAGTTAAATTAAACACAATGACAGCGACCATCAAATTTGCATCTTGTGTTCTTACTTCTTGATTTTATTAGTCCTTAAAAAAGTTTGTTATTATTTGTGGATAATGGATATGGACGAACAAGAAGAAACTGCTTTTATTATGTGTGTTCTGCACATGTGCTATTTAGCAATAGAATTAATAAAAAAGAGGAAGCTCAGCTGGTGGGTTCGTCCTCTTTATAAGGAAAGAAAAGAAACTTTCTAGCACCTCAAAGAGCACGATTCAATAAATTCCAAAGAATTTCATTTATTCGTACCGCTTCAATAAATTTCTCGACTTACATTTTCACAACAAAGAAAAGCTTTTCTGTACAAATTCCTAAATGTGAATCTTGTAGCGTAGGTTGTAGCTCAACAAAATCCAATTTCACGCTACACGACACAGACGCAAACACACATTGTGATGCGGCTTACGGCTTTCCATACATTTAACGTCTTGACAGCTTGCGACACAGATACAGATACACCTTCTGTTCGGCTCTTTATATGCAGGAAGATAGTCATAAAACCTTTCAATAAAAATGAGAATTTTTCAACTGAGAATTTGTTTTTGTATTTAATTTCCTTTCAAAACAATAGAAAAATGGTTTGCAATTATTACTTCGCAAAAACAAACTATATAAATATTTACTATTTATTTTATACTTTCCGGTTTTCAAAAAATTCAAGACTACAATTTAAATATGATTGAAGTCTTTTTTTTCTATTTAGGCCCGGGTCAACCCCGGACAGCCCTATTGTGCTTAATACTCGTGCAAGCAAAAACTTATACATACATACTAAAATTAAAAACTAACAATTTAACTAGGTAGTATGGGGTACGAGTATTAGCCGTGAGGGATAGAAAGAGTAAAGTGCAGTCTTGAAAGAGAGTTTACTGAGCTGGTCGTCAAAAATGGGTTGAATACTCGTAGAGCTGACTTCGTGTTGAATTCTGGACATGCGTTTCAATTTTAATATTAAATTTAGATTAATTTGATTATTATATACTTACAACAATATACGATATTATACAGTGTATTCCGGAAACTTAAGTATAGTGTCTTATGACAATCCGCACAAGGACGATGCCACCAAAGATTGTTTCTACGAGCTCCTGAAAAATTTCCGAAGTATGACGTTAAAATCATCATATGCGGTTTTAACGCCAGGATAGAACAGGAAGACATCTATGGTTCGAACGTTCGAACAACTACTGCGGGAAGATCTACTGTAGAGAAGCTGCAATAGCAAAAACTACCGAAAACCAGTGGCAACGCTATCAACGTGCCATTAGAGACGCCGCAACTGATGTACTGGGTTTCTGCCGACCACCACAAAGAAATGCCTCATTTGATGCAGAATGAGCGGTTGTACTCCAAGAACAACGTACGGATGTTTTACCAATAGGCAAAAAGGCAAGAAGACATGTATAGAAACATGTAAAGACGAAGAAGGGACACTTGCAGTAGAGTCACAGTCGGTGCTGAGAATATGCAAAAACTTTTTCTGCAGACATTATGACAGCAAAGAAGTGCAACATGTCGCCGCCAGACAGAATAGACCATTCAACTTAGATGATGATAGCCAAAACTTCCGTCCGCATGACTAGAGCGCAGTATATAAGCTAGAATCCAAAAAATCAGCTGGATTTGACGGCTTACCGGTCAAGCTATTCAAAGCCTCTTGAAATGACTTTGTAGAGAGAGTGCACCAACTGATTTCTCAGATCCAATGAAAAGAGTGTATGCCTGATGTATGGAATTTAAGCACCGTATGCTTAAGGTTTTAGACATACTTGAAAAAATTGTGCGGAACTGGAGGCACCATCTTTGAAAAGTCTGTACAACTACAAACGTACGCCAACGATGTCGACATAATTGGGAGAACTCAGCGCTCGCTAGTATTAAAACTGAAGCTGCCAATGGGGTTAGCGGTAAATAAGGGCAAAACCAAGTATAAGCTGTCAACAAGAAGGGATACGCAACATGGACGAATTGAACAGACCTTGATAAGACCTTGATCATCCCAGTCCTACTTTATGGCGCTGAAGCATGAACTCTATCGAAAATGGATGAAGATATCCCCAGTCGTTTCGAGAACAAAATCCTTCGAAAAATATTCGGTCCCGTTTGCGTTAACGGGCATTTTAGGAAAAGATTCAATGACGAACTATACGAGCTGTACAGCGACATCAACCTAGTCAGAAAACTGCACGTCAGTCACCTGAGATGGCTAGGAATATGCACAAATTCTCCGGCCCGCAGAGATTTCGAATCTAACTGGGAGGTACAACGCAGTAGAGCAAGACCTAACCTAAGGTGAAGCGCACAAGTAGAGAGGGACCTCAACCGACTTGGAGTGCGCAACTGGCAGCAGTTACCTAAAGACAGGATTAAGTGGAGAAGATTGTTAGTTGAGGCCCAGGTTCCCCTAGAGCGCCACCTAAGTAAGTAAGTTATTCTCTTTTCAAATCACATCGAAAACCGAGTTTTCGACAAAAATTTTACAAAACCTCATTGAAGCCATTGCACCGAAATTTTTGTGTAGGCAAGAATTTTTAATTAGATCTTTTTTCTTAAGTATTGTTTTCTCATTCATATTCTGTTGAAAAAAATAATTATTTATTGATAAAAACATAAACAATCTACCAAGAGTGACAGTCAATATTTTTTTCAAATCTGCTTTAACAACCTCACAATTGGGAGTTAAAACACATTCCTTACAGGGACCTTTGATCGAAAACTTATTTTACTAAGGTGTTTTAAAAACTGGGAAGACTTTCGTTTTCGATTGAGATTACGAGAGTTTTCGATGCGTAATGAAAATAGCATTACACTGCCATATTTGCTTAAAATCTCTGTATTTTGGAAAGGATGCATTTCCGACCCCCTCTCCCAAGCAACTGTTTTTTTTTTTTTCAAAATACGTCAATAAAACTTATCTGAACGACTGCGACACATTATTCGGGACATCTTATAGGAGATTGTTTCTTTTTGGTTCTTATAATCGACCAGAAGGGCCCGCCATTTCGCAATTTCGTATCATATATGCTCTACAAATCACAGCCAACAACGTGCCAACCTAATCGGCGTACAAAGAAACTATAGCCGTTGTGAGTGTGATCATAACGAACCGTCGATTCGGCGTCGATCGCAGCAATTTGACAGTTGTCCGTTCACTATGTTCACTCGTTATGCAGTCGTATAAGATCCAGATTTTGCAGGAATTAATGCTTCGAGACTATGTCTTCCAATGGGAATTCGCAGATAAGGCTTTTGGACAGTTTGAAGTTGAAACTTATTTTTATCGAAAAATTGTGTTTAGTGACAAGGCTCACTTTTGGTTTAATCGGTTTGTGAACAAGCAAAAATGCCGTTTCTGGAGAGAGGTAAATCCAGAAGAGACCTTATGGGACTTAATTAAAAACACAAAAGCGTTCTGTTTGGTGTGGTCTTCAAGCTAGTAATATCATCAGTCCTTATTTATTTAAAAATGACGCCGAAACTCGACTCATTGTTACCAGATTGTGATTATTTTTTCGAAAATATGGACCACATTGATGCGGAAAGTATGGGGTTTCAAAGGACAAAAAAAGGCGGGATTCGGTAAAACATCCAAATATTCAAAATATAATGCCATGAACCGTTCTTAGTAATAAATTAATAAACAGTTTTATTTCAAACTCAATTTCTGTGGTTGTTTGAGGAAAACTTTCAAACGTTTAAAAAAAAAATTGTATGTATAAGAAAATCCCCTTTCGGTCGCACTGTGCGTGGAAAACAGCAAACGAAATAAATAGTCAACTCTCGTTACATTCGTTGACGTTTTATTTTCGAACACATTTCGCACGAGCGCTTATGTCACCGCGATTTTAGAGCTGTCAAAATACAGTGGAATTTGTTTTTTTGTCATAAGTTATAGTTGCCTTGTTCCTCATCCCCCCGCCAGATCATTCATTAAAATTTCAAATCTTATAAATTCATCCTCACGCTACCCGTGCACTCAGTATTCAGTTAAATCTTTGGCTCGTCAGTGAACATTTATAGAAAATTACCAAAAGAAAATGAAGCTTATCGACCCCTCGCAGAACACTATCGTTATCAGCACTGGAAACATTCTAAATATTGACAAAAAACCCGGACGCAAATCCACCGAGGAACTAATAGATGGTCTCAAACTAACGCTCCAAGATTCAGCAATAAAAGTCAACGCAGCTGGCGAGCTCCTCCGCAATGTAAACGGATTAAAGGAGAAACTCACTGAACATGAACGGCCAAACCTCAGTATTGGAGCGAAAATTTTCCTAAATAATAATTCCGCCGAAAATCTCAATCGAGCAATGAACTCACTTCTAAGTGTTCTAGAAGCCAGTTGTATCGATAACGTGGTGTTGGCATACCATCCAAAGCCATCGACAATCACAGAAGCAGACAGTTCATATGGCGTTTTAAAATGGAGCAGCAAGAACGAAAAGTCCATTGCGGAACTCAACGATTTATGGGCACAACTGGAGCAATTCTCGGAGAATAAGAAAATCTGCCAGCTTGGAGTATCTGATTTGGACATCGACACTCTCACCGAACTGTACAAGAGCTCAAAGATCCACCCATCAATTGCTCAAATTAATTTGGCTTCATGTTGTGTTGTACCCCCGCCGCTACAAGAATTCTGCACTAAAAACGACATTCAACTCCTGACCCACAGCGATCCCGAAATCATTCTAGACGACGAAACATGGAAGCAGTTCAACGTTGATGGCTTCATTCTGGACTGGGTGGTGCGATACCAAATGCATGTCCGTTGTCGAGGTGTACTCACGGCCAAGGGCTACATTGTTGGCGCTTCAAGACCACCGAAATGAACAGAACATATTTTCGCCGCATTGCATAATTCACAGTAAATTTGGGGCGAATCTATTTTTACACAAAAACACACATTCAGATGCATTTTACGTCATTTGCAGGTTATTATTGGTTCCAGGAAATTAGTCCGTTAATGGTTATAACGTAATTCCGTAGATTGTTATGTATTCTTATTTTATAGTTTACGAGTACTTCGTTATGTACAAAGAGAAGAGAAAATATATGAAGTTCTATGTATACACTGAATATGACGTCATTGTTTTCATTCTTTTTGACACTCGCGTTTGGAATCGTAGTTTCTAGATGGATGGGCGAGTGTCAGTAGATGACTTGCACAACCTTGGGAGCAGCGATTAAAAATTAATTCCTTAATAGCGATAGTGTAACTGTGACGACCCTAGTGTGTGCACAACACAATTCCAATTACGATGAGTCGCCGAAGGCAAGAGTTTAGAGAAGAAAAAAAAGTAGTTCGACGAGGATGGGATTCGAACCCACGCGTGCAGAGCACATTGGATTAGCAGTCCAACGCCTTAACCACTCGGCCACCTCGTCATATCGAAACTCGTGACAATAAGCACATAACAGTTAATTTACATTCTATGTATGTAGTTGGGTATTCTCTAGTGATAAGGGTGATAAAGTCGTTAGCATTCCAAGTGAGTGGAGTGCAAAGCACCATCGCCGATTCGTAGTTTCCTCTTGATGAAATAGGAGAAGTCAATTTGAATGGTTAACATGAACAGACAGGAAAATTTGAAGGTTTCGTCAAAAGTTATTTTAAGGTCGTTGTCTGATCGCAATCTCAATTTGTCGGGCGGTAATGATCGAAACAATTTGTGTTTACTTAAAGTAGTTGGCGTTCCCCAGGTTTCCCGTGACTCATGAACGGCGTCATGAGAACTTAACTTATTCCGCCTAAGAATGTTGGTTCTGATAGTCTTTTCTGCCTTGAAATGGAAATTAGGTGAGCAATTTTAATGATTTCAAGATGCGGCTTTGAAGTCAGTTCACATTATGAACACAATATGTCAATAAACAAATTCCATCGTTTCGAGAAACTACCACAAGCTACGAGCATATAAGGAAAGAAGCCGGTTCGAGGTGCTAGATTTGCGAGACTTGCTCCAAAAATGCCATAAATCAGAGGAAAAAGTAAGCCCCGCGCATGGTGTGTGGGATAATTTTGAGGAAAAATAATGCAAGAGTAGAGCAAAAATTCTGTCCGATGTTTGAAAGAGCCGCCTCTACATAAAGAAAATTTTTGAAGCACGATACGCCAATGGCGGTAAGGGATAAAAGGCAACCCGGAAATAATGAAACCAATAAAATGTGGCTTGAGTTAGACTAGGAACGTTTCAAAATTGAGGCGAAGAAAAAGGTTAGCAAGAGTACATGCGATAGCATTGTATCGGGAATCCGAAGATGTAGCCTTACAACCTTTAAACAGACGATAATTAGTAGAAGAAGTGCGAGGTCAGAAATATTTTTTTAGATTGCTGGACAAAGAAGTGGAGTGAATCTCAATTTATTTTCTTTTTTTTTAGGACCTATAGAAGTTTTATTTTAGACAATAAAAACAAGAACGTCTCTAGTGTTTTACGTGGGAACCTGCCTTGATGGCTTAAGTCCACGGAGCGCCTACGCAGAATCGAAGTACGTCAATCACCACTCTGATCTACAATGGAGAGTAATCCCCATTCTCCATCATTTGAAGATCATGGTCAAACCCTATTCAGACCAGTACAAATTCGAAGTCATTGTGTCAGCTAGACTACCCCTTTGGTCAAGGATCTAAAGCATCCGGATCTAAAGCATCCGTCAATTTTAAGGTCATGGTGCCCTGTAGTGTTTGCTACATTTTAAGCCTCTGTCGGGCTGCAGTAAGAGCTCTGCAGATCTCATATAACTACTAGACGCTGAACAGCCTCCAGATATGTTGCTGGTCAAATGCTTTGTACATACATCAGTTGCAACTCTGATGTTCTTTTGGATAAGACCAAAACTTATTTACTTAGGTGGCGCTACAGATCGGGGTGAACCTGGGCTTCAATTAATAAGCCTCTCCAGTTAGTCCGGTTTTTAGCTAACTACCTCCAGTTGCGCACTACAAGTCGGTTGACGTCCGCTTCTAATATACTTGTGTTCGCACTCTACTGCGTTGACCCTCCGGGTTAGATTCGAAGACTGTGCGGGCCGGAGTATTGGATTCCATTTGCTCTATATGCCCTAACCATCTCAGGCGACAGATGCGCAGTGTTTTGACTAGATCGATGTCGCTGCACAGCTCGTATAGTTCTTTGTTGAATCTTCTCCTCCAAAGCCCGTCAACGCAAACGGGACCGAATAATTTTCGAAGGATTTTTCTCTCGAAACGGCTGATGATATCTTCATCTACGAGGGGCGCTCAACATATTCTCGGTATCGGGGTGAAGCTGTGGTTGTATATATATATTGACTTATTTATCAAGTAATACTATTATTTTAGTGCATTCATGTAAAATTTCATATAAATGTGATTATTAATTCGCGTTTTATCTCTAGTTAAACAGAATCATAATGGCAACTGAGACGATGATGGTGAAAATTGAGCATCACGCTGTAATTAAATTTCTCACTAAGCAAGGAAAAAGTCAAAAAACTATTCATGAAGAGATGGTCCCTGTTTACCAGGGTTCCGCACCTTCATTATCAACTGTGCAAAAGTGGTCAAGTGAGTTCAAGAGAGGCAGAGAGAGCATTGAAGACGACCCCCGCTCCAGCGCCCTGGCTACTGCTTGTACGGGAGAAATCATCAAAGAAGTCGAAAAACTTGTTCTTGAGGATGCCCGAATAAAGGTGAAAATGATGGCAGAGATCACCAAGCTTTCAATTGGTACCATTCACACCATTCTTCATGACCATCTTAACCTTTCAAAGGTCAGTGCAAGGTGGGTGCCAGGAATACTCACAGCGCCTCAGAAAAAAGTGAGAATCGCATGCTGTAGAGAGCTTTTGGAGATGTGTACTGAGAACGCGGACGGTGTTATGGATCGAATTGTTACTGGGGACGAAACATGGGTCCACCACTATGACCCTGAAAGCAAAAAAGAGTCCATGCAGTGGCATAAAAAAGGAACAGACCCCCCGAAGAAGTTCAAAGTCACTCCGTCTGCCGGGAAGCTCATGGCCACAGTTTTTTGGGACTCAAAGGGAATCTTGCTCATTGAGTACAAAAAAAAAGGTGAAACCATCAACGCCACATCCTACGCTTCCACTTTGCATAATTTGCGGGAGGAAATTAAAAAGAAAAGACGGGGTAAACTCGCAGCGGGTGTGTTGCTTCTTCATGACAACGCTCCTGTTCACACGGCGCGAGTTTCCAAGGCTGCTGCGCGAGATTGTGGTTTCGAAGAAATCCAACACCCACCCTATAGTCCAGACCTTGCCCCTAGTGATTATTTCCTGTTTCCGGATTTGAAAAAATGTCTTCGTGGAAAAAGATTTTCGGCGTACGCAAGTAGTTGCACAGATATTTGAAAGATTTTGGCTTCAGTGCTCACTTTTGAGTTACGCACAATTTTTCAAGTATGATGTTAAAGAAATCACATGACAATGCGTCACATTGTCTAAAACCTTATTTGACATTACAGGTCTCGGTTAAGTTGCTACCGAGTTTGATGGAGCAGCAAGCGTTGTTAATCGCCATTCTGTACAGACGGACGAGTTTGGCAAAGATGTCAAATCTAGACATGGCTCCATATAGGTCGTCTCTATAAACGCTGTCATATGCAGCCTGAAAATCGATGAAAAGATGGTGGGTATCAATTTGAACTTTTTGGGTTTCTCTCAGCCGGAGTGTGAAGATTTGGTCGATTATGGATTTTCCTGGTCTGAAACCGCACTAATAGAGATTTCAGGCGTTCACACAACATGCCACATAAAACCTTGTATCCGATGTTGAGGAGACATCTCTATAGCTGCCGCAGTTGAGGAGGTCTCCTTTTTTTAGATCGAAAATACGGTGCTGCGATTCCATTCATCAGCATACACTCTTCTAAGTTGGATGGTCTATGATCTGAATAATAGAGGGATGTTGGGCTTCTTCGCCTTTATACAGTCTGCACCGAGTGTGGCCCAACTGCAACGTTTCCTTCTTCATGTCTACAGCCTTCTGTACGGGTCTTCTTGCCTTGACACGTTCTTTTTACCTATTGGTAAAACTACTGTACGTTATTCCTGGAGTGTTGGGTGGACTGGTAAGTAGTTTGAAATCATATTTACAATGCTGTTATCGTGCCCTTTACAAACAATTAAATTTAGTTCTGAACATAGTTCCAAGCTGTCTGCACCTCGATCTGTTTTCTTGAGAACCTTATCTGATCCACGCACAGAACAGTTTTTCGGATGATTTTCCCTGACAATTCTACTTCCTCTCAAATTCAATATATTCAATTCTTCAAACAATTGAAGCGATGAAAAGAAATTGTCAAAAAATAAATAGTACCTCAAGTTTAATCCTATCGAAATTAGCGCTTGGCTGAAGTCCAAAATAATTCTCATTTCAAGAGGAAGCTCTTTTTTTATTGCGAGAGAAAGACTATATGACTATTCGTATGAGCCAAACCAAACAATATAACCGCTCGGAGCCATCTAATTGGCTTTCATCCTAAGAACTGTTTTGTAGGATAACGCTAAAGTAAGGCACCATACCCTCCTCGACACTGTAATTCTCAACGACTGGGGCAAGCAACAATAACTTTTATCATAGCATATCAAACAATGGCTGTACTTTGGCATAGCAACCATTGGTCAAATCTGTTTCTTGTAATCGATTTGGACACAAGTAAATTCTGCGAATCCACTTCATTTTCCCAGTACATACGAGGGCGGGTCAATAAGTCCGTGACTTTTGGAATAGAACACAGATTTTTTGATAAAAAAATAATTTTATTTTTCAACGTAGTCTCACTTTGTCCAACGCTTCTCCAATTTTTTTATCCCTTCCAAAAAAAAATGATTTGTCGAGGTCCTCAAAATAGGCCTTTGTTTGCGAGATGACTTCATCATTGGAGTCAAATCTTTTTCCACCAAGCCATTTCTTCAGGTTTGGGAACAGGAAGTAGTCGCTCGGAGCCAAATCTGGAGAATAGGGTGGATGAGGGAGCAATTCATAGCCCAATTCATGGATTTTTGCCATGGCAACTGCACATGTTAGTTTTATATGCATTTTATTTTCTTAACACTACCTCTTACATTCTAACAAAAAATGCTTAAATGCTAGCTTACAATTACTTAATAATCTTACACTAACTTACTGGCCCCACACAGGCACTCTAAGCTACTCTAAATTCTTATAACTATGTCTTTCGACTTCATTTACATTTTCTTAAAACTATTTATTTTGTATACTTAAAGCTAAGAAAAAAATTTGTTAACAAAACTTAGCATATGGACATAATTTTTTATTTTTAATAAAAACTTAGTATCTAACTTAAAATAAACCTTAGCCTACCTAAACTAACTGTACAATACACACATAAACACACATAGACGTTATACACAATCATATACATATATCAATTCAACTGCACATGTGTGCACCCTTGCATTGTCTTGGTTTTTTGTTTTTTTTTTCGCAAGAAATTAGTGAGTAGTCTGATAAAAATAGCTGTCAAACACAAACTAACTGACGCAGCAAGTTTAAGTTTTGACAGGAGTCAACTGACAGATGCCTGTTGACAGGAGCAGTGTTGCTGTTTCAGTAAAGAGGTCAGAAATTCAAAAAGTCACAGACTTATTGACCCGCCCTCGTACTACACCGCAAGGCATTAGTGTAACCGCTCAAAATCAGTACTCCAATGAAGACTCTCATTTCAGAAATTTGTATATCAACTAAGAGATTGTGTTGCTGTACGTACTTATTTGAGCATGATACTAACATTTCGAACAAACGTGCACATAAAAGAAAAAAAAAGGTGAAAAGATCCAACGGTGCCAAAGATTGATCCCAGCCGTAACTTTCGTACTTAAAATCAGCTAAGCTATCCTGCAAATCTCTTTTTTCCCACGTATATTCCAAAATTCGAGGTCTTTTGGTAAAGGAGGAAAGCGGCATACCATCTTCTTCATCACCATTTTCTGGTCGCACCAAAACCTCTGAAACTAACTGATTGCGTGGCAAATTGCCAATATTCACCCCATCTTCCTCTCCAGAATCTTCGCCTGTTACATCACCTTCATGTATTGGCGGCAAATTTCTCCATCTAAATCATCGTCATCGCGTTTGACTAAGCAGTTGATAATGTCATCTACTGTAAGCCTAAAAAAAATTAGATAGTAGTGTATTATCCCACTGTACCGAATATGGTACACAAAAAAAGACATCCACTAAATTACAACAAAATTTGGATTGTGTAAATACTCGTAATGTTCAATTGCTTAACAATGGTTGACTATTGAATCGTCTAAATCCAAGGTTTGTTTTCTGTTGATAGTAATACCATATACAATAGATATTTTTACTTCTTTTGTTTCGACATGTTTTGTAATGAATAAGAAAACAGAACTTTAACTACTTACTCACACAAAACGAAAACAAATATTTGGAAACTGACAAAAAAATTGCATAACATACTTTGATAAGAGCTTTACTGCTAAGTATATATAGTCCAATGAACGCTTGTGATGCTAATTGCTTCATAATTAAGCCTGTGCAAAATACAGGCCTGCGAAATTAAAATTGTTTGCCCTTCCAATAATTACATATGTTATATTTTTAAATATCTAGGCATGTTCAATTAAAACACAGGTTCGTTTTTTCTCTACCACATCGAGACTTATTTTTATTAATGAGATGCGTATTTTATAATTTTTTAGCAATTTTCATGAAAAATCAAAGATTAATGAATTTAAAATTAAATTTTTATTACAGAAAACAACAGTATTAGTCAAAAATAATTCTAAAGAAACTAAGTTGCTTATGATAACTTTTTCTATTTTCTTCAAAACTCTTGTTTAATCTTATTCTCTTATGCTTTCCATCGGGTTCATCTCTCTTCAACATCCAGCAGTAGTCGGCCATCATATAGGGTTTTCCAATAAGGACTTGACAACTTTTTTTTTAAATAAAACGCAAACCATTTGAGATATTTCAAAAACTTTATTATCGGCTTGAAGTACAATCAAAACATTTATGAATGGAACTCGACTTCGTTCATACAATGGTCGGAAAAAGTATTTTCACAAAAAAAAATAGCACAGTTTTCTTTATATCTTTCTTTAGTATTATTGAAAAAATCTGAAAAAAATTCATGATAATAATATAATAATGAGCTTTAACAAAAATATACTTAAAGTTAGTTCAATATAATAGTATTAAAATTACAAAATATAATTCAACAATGAATGGGGAAAAAAGTATTTTGACAAAATATTATTTATCCGAAAAAAAGAACTGGTAACAAAAATTTATAAAAATAAAGGCATAACTTAATGGAAACTGAACCCTCCGCTGGCACTGATGACTTTCTGCAATCGGCTTGGTATTGAGTTCACCAAATTTTGAAGGGTTTGCAGAGAAATTTCATTCCAAAGGTCTTCGACCTCAGCGATTGTCTCCTCGCGCGTTCTTGTCAAACATGGACTTCTGTTTCTCTTTACATAAGCCCACACATTCTCAATTATATTTAAATCGGGGCTTTGAGGTGGCCAGTCCAATGTATTTACTTCCACATCCCTTAGGAAATTGGTAATCATCTTGGCTTTGTGACATGGAGCATTATCTTGTTGCAAAATAAATGACTGTCCAATCAATTTGTCACCTAAAGTAAACGCGTTATTATTTAAAATGTGAAAATATTGATCCTTGTTCATTGGTCCCTCGATTGGTACCAAATCTCCGGTGTCATTAAAGCAAACACATCCCCAAAACATTACGCTGCCGCATCCATGGGGTACTCGTTCACATACAGGTGCAACTTTTTATCGCAATTTCCTAGGAATTCTGCAGAAAATTTCCTTTTTTGATGCATGGTACTGAAAAGAGCTTTCATTAGTCCACAATAATTGCTGCCAAAATGATGAAGGCTTGTGTACAAATTTTTCGGCAAATTCCAGACGTTTGAGCTTATTTTTCTGTGAAATTTGGGGTATTGGTCTGGCTATATAAGTGGCAGAACCTTCCTCTTTTAAACGATTTCTTACCGTTCTTTCACAAATTTGAATATTATGCTGATCACTCAATTCAATTGCTGCAGTTTTTGGAATTTTTAGCACATTATCTTTAAATTTTCCCACAATTAATCGGTCCTCTCTTTTGGTTGTCTTGCGTGGTCTGCCTGAATGTGGCAAGTTACTTGTGGATTTATTTTTCATTTGCTTATTTATATTATAATACACAGTTTTACGAGGCACTTTGTATAGCTTGCTAAAGTATTTCACTGAAATACCCGCATCATACTTGATCACCATCTCATTTCTTATAGTCTGGCTTATTTCCGACGTTTTTCCCATATTTACCAATTAAATGTTAGTGAGTGTCATTAAAATTAATAAATTATATTAACAAAAGACTTTGTAATTGACAGGGCCCAGCTATCATGGCACGCGAAAGGAAAAAAACTGAAAAGAATATGATGTCAAAATACTTTTTTCCAGTTAGTTTTAGTTCAGTTCTTACATTGCAGCTGACAGCGAAATGAATGCGTAATATAATAAAGAAAATATTTTGCTCTCTCACAGTTAAAATCATATTTTGCTCATCACCAAAAACCCGTTAGTTCTCTCAGTCTATCAAAACAAGCGGGATAACATTGCACGCAGTTTTGTCAAAATACTTTTTCCGACCATTGTATGGCTACCGAGGGCACGTTTGCAGCGGTCGATTCGTTCGACCCAATTTGCAACGACTCGGCCACACATTTCGGCAGAAACGGCCACTATTTCGCGTTCAATGTTGGCTCTGAGCTCTTCCAACGTCGTCGGCGTGTTGGCATAAACCAATGACTTAACGCAGCCCCACAGAAAATCGTCAAGCGGCGTTAAATCGCACGAACGAGGCGGCCAACCGACTGGCCCATTTCTTGAGATAACACGCTCACCATACTTAATCTTCAATAAATCGATTGTAGCGTGTGCTGTGTGGCTTGTGGCATCATCCTGTTGAAACCACATGTCGTCCAAGTCCATATCTTCCAGTTTGGGCCAAAAATAATCGGTGATCATGGCGCGATAACGCTGACCATTCACAGTAACGTGACGATCGTTATCGTCGACGAAAAAATATGGCCCAATAACGCCGCCGGCATGCAAACCGCACCAAACAGTTATTTTTTGTGGATGAAGTGGTGATTCATGAAGCACATGTGGATTTTCAACCGACTAATAACGCATATTTTGCTTATTGACGAACACATTGAGCCAAAAGTGAGCTTCGTCACTAAAGATGATTTTGCGATGAAATTTATCATCTTCTCCAGAACCCAAACGTAGAACGTACGTCGCTTTAAATGCTCCATCGGCTTCAATTCTTGAGTCAGCTTGATCTTGTATGGATGTAAACCAAGATCCTTACGCAAAATACGCCATAATGTGGTCTGAGCGATGCCCAATTCTTGAGAACGCCGTGGAATTGACTGATTTGGATTGTTTGCTACGGACGCCTGAACGGCAGCGATATTTTCGACACTTCGGCCAACCCGTTGTTTCACTGACACGGCAACATCACACAACGAATATGTAGACTCAAATTTTTGCACTACTAGGGCGAGAATTACGACCGAAAATTGGAGTTAACGCTCTTAACGACTCCGAATTTCGGTAGAAAATTTTTATAACTTGCAGACGTTACTCGTTCGTGTACTTTACCATGATGAAAATGTTGCAAATAAACTGACAGTACAGTTTGATGATTAGTGAAAGAGTGCGTTCACAAATTAAATTCAAAGTTGTCAAGTCCCTATTGGAAAACCCTTTAGTAATGCCACTCCATAAAAAGGGTGACATCATGACTTTAAATAATTATCGCCCCATTTCGCTTCTGTCAGTTTTTTCTAAAGTTTTTGAACAAAGTATAAAATCCAGAGTTTTATCATTCTTAGGCAGGACCAATTTTTTTAGTGTTAGCCAATATGGTTTTAGAAGTGGGAGATCTACGGAAGGTGCCTTATTAAAATTGACTGGTGAAATATATATCAGTTTAAATACATCCGAAATGCCAGCTACTCTATTTATAGAGTAGCTCACACTCTGCTGTTAGGTAAGAGTTATGATGGGGGTTTCAGAGGCTTTATTCATGATTGGTTTTCTTCGCATTTAAAAAATCAAAAGCAAAGGGTGAAAATCAAAAACTGTTTTAGTTCGCAGAATTTCGTTAATGTTGGTGTTCCGCAGGGACTGTTTTGGGTCCAATTCTGTTTTTTATATATGTCAATTCGTTGTTTATCCAACCCTTTATAGGCAAAATCACAGCATTTGCCGACGATACTGCTCTTTCGTATTCGAATAACAGTTATCTTAATTTATGTTTATAATGATCTAGACATATTGAGAAGATGGTTTAAGCAACATAAGCTGTTAATCAGCAATAAGTCGACATTCATGATATTTAACATCAAAGGTGAATTCTGCGATGACTTTCCTTTGTCATAGTGTTTACGTTTTTGTTTAGTAGAAAGTCACAATGATTCTATTACTTTTAACAGTACGGAAAGTTGTAGTGATGCCTGCTTCAAAATTGATCGTGTCAACAATTTTAAGTATTTAGGTATCATATTGGATAACAAGCTCAGTTGGAAAGACCATACCTTGTATCTGAAGCAGTATCTAAATAGAGTTGTGAGGCAATTCTACCATCTCAGTCTTTACGGTAGCCTGCCCATTTTAAAACTTATCTACAATGGTTTATTGAAATCAAAGCTGCAGTATGGAATAACATGTGGGGGTGATACGTATTTCAATAATATAAAAGATCTTTTAACGAAGCAAAAACACGCGATCAAAATTATGTAGAAAGTCAATCGTCGACCTCCTAGTTTTGATTTGTTCAAAAATCTTAAAATTCTCCCTTTAAGACATTTGTATTGTCACAAGGTTCTGAAAATATTTTTTGAAAATTCCGGGTACTATGCTGTTAGACTTCAAGAAAATTACAATTTACGAGTCAACACTAGGAATTTTGTAAATGTGCCCAGAATCAATAAAACACACTTTTCAGATTTTGTTGTGTTACTGCGCTTCGTCTACTTAACTTATTACCAGAGAACCTTAGATGTGAGAGAGTGAAAACTGTGTTCTTATAAATATAATATTAAAACATGGTTATTCTCTTTCAACCATTGCGCAATTGATATGTGCTTTATGCCTTTTGTTTAATTTGAGTTTTGTTTGGATTTTCTTTTCTTTTTCTTTTGTAACAACATTCTGTGTTTTAACTTTTGGAAATTTTACATATTTTCCCCATTAATAGTTGTTCTGTTAAAATTATATCTAAAGTGATAGGTACATTCGCCTCTTGTTCTGAACAATAGATTGTACTTCAATATTTCGATCAAAAATGAAAAAAACTTTGTAGATTTAATATTTGTGTTGTGTTTATATTTTAGCTTTCAATTTTGATATGAAATAAAGTTTACAAAAAAAAAAAAAGGAGTATGCAGAAAATGTAGCTTTATACTCATATTGCAACCCAGTTTATGGAAATTATGGACCATACTCGTATTATTTACTATATTTTCATAATCTGGGCTTTTTCTGTTTCCTAAATCTTTCATTACTCATTTAAATGAATTCCAAGCGTTCTCTTCGGTTTTATTCATGATTTTTTTAAAGGTAGCCTCTTGCGTCATCTTAATATTTTTAATAATCTTAATATTATATCTTCCTTATCTCAGGGCCAACAAAAATGCCTTCTTTGATATTCTCATCCGATAAATGCTTAAATTTTTCACACAAGTACTTGAAAGAGGGATCGTGTTTGGGTAATGCCTGTACAAATTGCTTCATAATACCTAACTTAATGTGAAGTGGAAGTAGCAGAATTTTTGAGCGATTAACCAGCATCTCTTTTACAACATTTTTGGTTTCAGGTGTTAATGATGCTCTTTGTGGAAAATCTTTTGGACATGGATATGTCTAACCCCTTGTCTTTCTGAAAAATGTGTCCGTCACAAAATGTGTCCCATTTTTGTTTTCCTTCTACCGTTCAGTGATCGTATTCTGTGTGCGTATTTTGTGTTGTTATTGGGTTTGTGTGCTTCACAACACAACAGTCTGTACATGGACACATGAATCGTCGTCGCTCTGTTTCTCGACGTTTTGTGTGTGTTACAAAATACATTTCATCTTTTGTGCATATTTGTTTTCTTTTTCCTCCTTTAGCCTTTTGCCGAATGTTGGTACTGCCACCGACAACGATACCGCTGCTGCTACTTTGGCGGTTCTTATATCATTGGATTGGTTGCATAGACTAACTATACCTAGATATCAAACTTTCCAGATATTGGAAAATCAAAACCGGTTTTCTACTGATCGTCACTATCTGTGAGACTCTGTCCGTGAATGCGTGTGAATTGTGATCAATGGCAAATTATCTCCTTTTTTATACAAACCACGCCCATTTGAACCAAAAAACGTCATCCACATTACACACACTCGTGCAAATCGCTCTCATTCTAGCAATTTTACTTGTAAATTGCTCTCATTCTAGCAAATTTTGACAAAGTTATAGAGATGCAAAAGTGTTGGAATTCACTTACAGTGTGTCTGTGCGAAAGTTAAGGGTTTGCATAAGTATTAGTAAAGTTTGATATCTAGGTATAGTTAGTCTATGGTTGGTTGGAAGGAAGCGATGGTGCTGGATTTTATTACATTTTTCCCAGATCCATACATACGAGGGGCGTTCAACATATTCTCGGTATCGGGATGAAGCTGTGGTTGTATATATAAATTGACTTATTTATCAAGTAATACTATTCTTTTAGTGCATTCTTGTAAAATTTCATATAAATGTGATATTTAATTCGCGTTTTATCTCTGGTTAAACAGAATCATAATGGCAACTGAGACGATGATGGTGAAAATTGAGCATCGCGCTGTAATTAAATTTCTCACTAAGCAAGGAAAAAGTCAAAAAACTATTCATGAAGAGATGGTGGCTGTTTACCAGGGTTCCGCTCCTTCATTATCAACTGTGCAAAAGTGGTCAAGTGAGTTCAAGAGAGGCAGAGAGAGCATTGAAGACGACCCCCGCTCCGGCGCCCCAGCTACTGCTTGTACGGGAGAAAGCATCAAATAAGTCGAAAAACTTGTTCTTGAGGATGCCCGAATAAAGGTGAAAATGATGGCAGAGATCACCAAGCTTTCAATTGGTACCATTCACACCATTCTTCATGACCATCTTAACCTTTCAAAGGTCAGTGCAAGGTGGGTGCCACGAATGCTCACAGCGCCTCAGAAAAAAGTGAGAATCGCATGCTGTAGAGAGCTTTTGGAGATGTGTAGTGAGAACGCGGACGGTGTTATGGATCGAATTGTTACTGGGGACGAAACATGGGTGCACCACCTATGACCCTGAAAGCAAACAAGAGTCCATGCAGTGGCATAAAAAAGGAACAGACCCCCCGAAGAAGTTCAAAGTCACTCCGTCTGCCGGGAAGCTCATGGCCACAGTTTTTTGGGACTCAAAGGGAATCTTGCTCATTGAGTAAAAAAAAAAGGTGAAACTATCAACGCCACATCCTACGCTTCCACTTTGCATAATTTGCGGGAGGAAATTAAAAAGAAAAGACGGGGTAAACTCGCAGTGGGTGTGTTGCTTCTTCATGACAACGCTCCTGTTCACACGGCGCGAGTTTCCAAGGCTGCTGCGCGAGATTCTATAGTCTATATATATATATATACTATAGTCCAGACCTTGCCCCTAGTGATTATTTCCTGTTTCCGGATTTGAAAAAATGTCTTCGTGGAAAAAGATTTTCGGATGATGAAGAACTCAAGTCGGCAATAAATGGGTATTTTGCAGAGAAAGAGGAAATTTATTTTTTGAGGGTTTAAAAAAGCTCATCTCAAGATGTAACAAATGCATTGATGTTAGGGGAGATTATATTGAAAAATAAAAACAATTTAAATTAAATTCGCATTTTCCTTCATATCGATACCGAGAATATATTGAACACCCCTCGTATTTAACTTTCCTTCTATCGTTCAGTGATCATACTCTGTGTGCGGATAAGTTTATCTTTTACACGGATTTATTGTTGGAAACAGGGGTTGATAGGAAGGAAGCATCCACTTGTGGGAATAGATGTAGTATGATGCGCTGTTTACGTGTAATGCAGGTGGTTTAAGGGTTGTGTGTAGTTGACTCATAAAAGTCAATACATAGTTGTTTTGCTTCTCTTCTTTATTCGATTGATCGTACATTCCTATCCTACCTTGTGTTGTGTGTAGAATGGGTTGCCGGAACAGGGGTGAATAGAAAAAAAAAATTGTAAGAAAGGATGTGGTAGTTTTTATTCTGAATTTGCTCGCCTATAGTCCGAAGTTTAGGTGTTTGTTAGAAAATCTAGAACAGCATCATTATTACAATATGACGATAATTCTCAGTGGTGACCTCAATTTAGATCTACGTAGCCCTGATGGTACCAAGTTTGTAGAATTTATGCACAACGAACTTGGTTTAGAAATCAACAACAATCTTGCCATCTCAACAACTCGTAATTCAACTTGTATTGATGCCATCTTCTCCCGACACATCTATAATCTTGAAACACGTCACTATATTTCCTACTTTAGTATACACCGCCCATTATTGTCTGTAACACCGAGTTCTACAATTTGAGTACAACAAGTGATGTCTATACTGGAACTAAACTCATTTTTTCATACAGGTAATACCATAACATAACTTAAAAAAACTTGTGTTTTTTTTACACCGGCGCAAAACTTTAAACCATCTCTTTTTTTGCACAACCACCCTATATTCCATTTATCTTCCCTCGTAAAACATTTAAGTTTTTTAGTTGTATGCCTATAAGACATATCCATGTACCAATGTACTCGTATCTGCATGTCGTGTAGATACGAGTACTTTCAGCAGTTTACTGCTTTTTGTTGTTCCTATTGTGACGTTATATGTTTTTTTTTATGAACAGAAAAATTCTTTTAATTTTTTAATTTTTTTTTAGCAAATTCGGGTTTCGGATATTCTTCAGGGAGTTTGGTATCTGGTTGAATAAGGTTGGGACGCTATGCTGCAGTTGTCTCCTGTCGTACGCATTGTAGGTCATCGGGATTTTTAACTTTCCTTGGGCTCTTCTTCTTGTATTATGCTGATGATCAAGTGTCATTTGGAATTTTTTTTGGACACTTAACACCTTGAAGCTTCTATGTCCTGTGTTGTTGTTGGGATGTCGACTTTGCATTTGATTCACAATGGAGTTTTGAAGGTCTTACAGCTTATTATATTAATGTGTGTAGCTTATGCGTTACCCCATGCTAGTATGCCGTATCTCAGTTTTGACCCCACAAGAGTATAGTATATCTGTTTTTGTACTTCAAACGTGGAGTAGTATCCAAGGTACACCACGGTATAAGGCGCTTGCCTGAGGTTGGAGCGGAGTTTCTCTATGTTCACATTCCATAGAAGATGGCTGTCGATGGTTACCACAAGGTATTTGTATGTCTCGACTAATTCGATTTCTTGGTTCGATAGGACTTTTTGACATGTGTGCCTTTTGAGGGTTACTCTCAGGTCAGTGGCTTTGTGGTGTGGTCCCCGGATTTGCATCATTTTCGTCTTAGCCGCATTTAAAATCAGGCCATTATTATGATACCAATTTACAGCTTTATCGATTTCCGCCTGCATTACTTGTAAACCAGTGACAAGACACCTATGTCTAGTCTAACGATTATAGCTGTATCATCCGCCAACGCGAATGGAATGCCATTTGTAAAGACTCGCATTAGCTCGTTGGTGAAAAGTATGAATAACAGGAGTCCTAGCTTTGAACCTTGAGGGACTCCAAATGGGACAGCAGTCTCTTTACTAAGGGCGTTCTTAATCTTAACTTTAAACGTTCTTCCACTTTTATCAGCTTCTCATGATTCAGGGTATCAAATGCTTTGCTAAAGTCTAAAAACATGACAAGGACGTGATGAATTTTGTTAAGGCTTGTGTTAATGGTATTCGCAAATTCACCAAGGAGTTGCCCTGTACTTTTTCTTTTATGGAACCCGTATTGTTTTTTATTGATTATATTGTGGTTATTAACAAAATTTAGAAGTAGCGTGACTACAACTTCATCTAAACATTTTTCTATCTCTGGCAGAATTGAAATCTGGCTATAATTTTGATTTAAGATACATCAGACTACCTGGCAGCAACTGTTGTATCTGGAAGTTAATTTCGTCAATATCGACATTTTTTCTGCCAATGTTGCTGGCAACAAATCATAGACCAAGAGGACAGGTCATTAACTTTCCCGTCGGCAAAATTAAATTTGCGGTTCCCGTCGGCAAAATGAAATTTGCGATTCCCGTCGGCAAAAACAGAAACTTGCTGTTTATCATTTGCAAACACAAGACAAAACCACAGCTCACACATTTACAGCTTACGCATTCACAGCTCACACATTTACAGCTTACGCATTCACAGCTCACACATTTACAGCTTCCGCATTCACAGCTCACGCATTCAACAAAGGCCGGGGTCAATGACTTGCTGAAACACACAACACGAAGAACTATAACAAAACAAAAGGGGAAAAGGCCCACAGCACATCAAGTGCATGTGCATTGTGTATTGTGTGTTTCGGTACATCGATGAACCACCGGTGAACAGCTGACGGCAACCGCAATCCTGTGGGGCATTGATCACAGTTGCATGTTTTCATGCAAAAGCAGATTGGAAGAAGAAGTTAGTTCTATTTGTACCACCAGCCATAGACTAACTATACCTAGATATCAAACTTTCCAGATATTGGAAAATCAAAACAGGTTTTGTACTGATCGTCCCTATCCGTGTGAACCTGTCCGTGAATACGTGAGAATTGTCAAAAATGTCAAAATTCGAAAAGTTTTACGAGTGACGTCACCCATATAAAAATGACGCGGTGAATTTCGATTTTGACATTTCTCATATTTACAAATCTAATTTCGTGTAAGTTGCAAAAAAATTGTATGTTGAACAATAATTTTGTTTATTATATTTTCTAGGACAACAAAAGAAGAAAAATTTACACATTTGGAGCAAGAAGAAAACATTTTCAACAGAATACTGCGGCCACGAACAGATTGCCTTGGATTGGAGGTGGCAAAAGCATTTGGAAAAGTTTGTTTACATTTTCTTGTGAGTAACTACAAACATTTTAATTTCAAAAAAATTTATTTTACTTCTTTTTTACAGTAAGAACAATGAATCTGAATGCACCATTCAAGAGCTTTAAGAAATGTGGATGAGTGATCTAACTAATTACATGTAAGTAAAAAGAATACATTTTCGTATAGCTATACATATAATGCCTTTTCCTTGCAGATCCAACATTTGAAGTGCAATGGTTTCAAGAAAAGCGTTCCCAGTGTGGAACCATCGTGAGCTGATCAAATAAACTTAAAGCATTTTTTCGATTTTTGTTTTGTTTTGCTTTGTTTATCCAATAAATACAATAAATTTAAAGAAATTGTTTTTTCTTTCTTGGATTTGCTGCTTCTTCAATAAATTATTGACATTTGTTCATTTCACCACGGTGTGGGTAAGTTTTTCGCTTCACCATGAATGTTTTCACAGGAGAGCATGTTCCGAAAAAATGTAAATTACAATTCATGAATAAATTGGATTATTAGATTAAATGGAAAATATTGTATTAACTTTTCATATGAAGTAATAAATAATAATTAATCATTATTTTGACTGTTTTTATTTGTGAAAATAGAACAATAAATAGAAAATTAGTGCTTTATAGGTCCATTTAGTACGACAGCGAATTGACCAATTATTTTTTGAAAAAATATGGATGTGACTGGACAATTTAGCTCATATTTAATGCTTTTGTATTACTAATTCCATTACTAACGCAACATTTCCATATACTTTGCTCAATTTTTGCATCAAAAAATTTCCGAGAAGAAGAAAATCGATGTAAACACAACGCTGTACGTTTCACAAATATCACGTTGTAATTCTAAAATTTGGCTGGATTTTCGTGAATGTCAACGACATCAAATCGGCGTATAAATTTTATACTGTTAGAAAGAAACCTTTCGTCAGCGAAGCAAATAAAAAAAAAACAAAAGGACTTTGCTAATAAATAAAAAAAACAAAGGATTTGTCTTCTAGGATTTTTTCAGAAGAGTCAAAATTTAGCATTTATGAATCAAATAGGCCTTCGAAAGCATGAAGACAACCAAATGAAACTTACAGTCCAAATACACAAGGCAAAAAGTAAAGCACGGAAATGGTGGTTGTGTAATATGGAGCTAAATATCCACTGTTGAGATCGGTAATTTAGTCACAGTAATTTAGAAAAAGAAGTATACTAAAATATTTACAGCGAAAATTTGCTTCAAAGGACACAAACAATGCTTATTGCGAAACATTCTTTACTCCCAACAGGACAACGATTTCAAGCATAAGTCCATATCCACATAAAGTCCCTCACTTGCTAGTAACGCCACCACATAGCCCCGATCTTAACCCGTTCTCTTTGGAACGCCTTTGGAATCATTAAATGATGAGGTTACGAAAACATGTCATCACATCGAAGCCTCAGTTAAAAATTTTAATTTTTAGCGGAATGGCAAAAAATAATATGTGAATATATGGAAAAGTTGACGCATTCTATGCCAGACCGGCTTAAAGATGTTAACAGCATTAAAGGATACTCAACAAAGTAGTAGCAAAATCTGTAGAAAACAATTATAAACAAAAATTCCCTTCGACAAAACCAAATTAAGTTGGGATATCATTTCACATTGTTTGTTAAATTCTGGAAATTATTTTTAAAAAATAAACAATTAAAATACCACCGCTTTTGTACTTTATAATGTGTGAAAAAAATGATTCTCGAAATATTTTGGAAAAGCTTTAAATTCAAATAGAAAAACAAATATTTTCCTTAAAAAACTAAAAAATGATCAAAAATGTTAATTGTACTTATCAGTATTATTTAATTAATTTATTTACTCAACACATTCAAACTAAAAGAACAGCAAGGAAATTGATTTTAAAAGTTGCCATTAATTAATAATCCTTTTCATTGATGTCCAGAGTACAGAGTTAGTGCCTAAACATAAAAAATGCTTATACAATTGACTCTCAATACAAGCTTAAGCTTGATTTCAGAATTGTAATAGTTTCAATTCATTTATATCTTCAAATGAAACTTTCAAAATATAATCCTTAGGTCCTTTTTTAATTTTATTCTGAAACGATCCCCTTTTTGTTAAATTGAAACAAAAAAAAGGTTTTTTTTAAAATATATTCTATTATCTTCACTTTTTCACCACGTTGAATTAAATATTCACCAGCGAAAAATATTTTTCCTTTTATTTTTGCCTTTATTATATATACTTAGCGAACGTTACGTGAAATTTGTTGTCATTTTAGCCATTCTGACAGGTTATAGAGATTGAGAATGTGTTGGTGATTCACTTACAGTGTGTCTGTGCGAAAGTTAAACGTTTGCAAAAGTATTAGTAGAGTTTGATAACTAGGTATAGTTAGTCTATGCCACCAGCGCACACAGTCAGCGCGAAGATCGAAGATATACGCGACAATAAAAAAAAAACATTAAACAAATTGAATCTCGAGTTTTCTTTCGGTCATATTTTGTTCATCTAAATAAATATTTTAATTTAGTTAAATTCGCTGGTTTCTTTGCGAAACAGCCAAAATAGCACGATTACTGAGCCAATTATGATCCAAGTAATTATTGAGTATATCCGTTCATTTTTTGTCTGAACTACATTGCAGAAATCGTCTGGCAATTTGATGCATTGCGTATTTGGACGCAGTTCTATTTCACCGTTTCCAATAGCCAGTAATGGTTCAGAAAATATTTGTGCCGATAAATCATTTTGCGATTATACTCGCATGTTTGTGGTTAATCGAACTGTTTCAAGGAATGACTGGCAATGTCTGTCGGAAATCACCGCACAGTAGTAGGACAGCACCACCAAAAAGTTTATCGTTGCCGTTCAAATCTTGCATAGTAATGCTTCGAGTGAATGTTTATGAGTCACAGTGCGCTCATACCAGATTATGATGAAACTCGTTTGCAACACTGCAGCCATTCTGCTTTGTTTTTTAATGTTACATATTGAGTTTGGTTTGTTATGAATGTGTACTGCCAGCTTGAATGCTGAATGGGCCGTTCGCTCGCCATCTAACAAAGTGGTTGCAATGCCTGACGATGCAATTGCCAATTCAATTTTTTGTTGCGACAGTATCTTTGCAAGGATCAACGATATGAAAAATGTCTTACGGGTTCCACCTGGTGCGTCCAAGAAAAAAAGCCGTCTTGTTCAGTATCAACAGACAGCATAATCCGATTATAAATATATTTTTGTTCAGCTGTCAGTAATGGCTCATTATTCGTAATAATAAATAAGCTAAATCAACGTCAGTATACTGTTTTTCTCGTTCCAAATCACTGGCCGGGCGGTCAGGTGATAGCATACCATAATGAGTAAGTGATAAACTTGAAATTAATATGTATAAATCCTCGATCAGCACTAAAGCTTCATTATACATCTCTGGCGTGTAATCTATATTTGGACATTGGTCTGCTTGTCTAACTCGGTGCAATATGTCTTCAGTCATATGATTCTTGTATTTTTCCCACAAAGTGGACGATTGTGTTAGATAACATGTCGTCAAAATAATTGTAAATAGTTAACGAATGTTATTCCGCGTGGATGTCAACGCTGCATCAGCAAGTGTTAGGCCCCAATGATTGTCGTCTTCCAGCAATTGTAACTCGCGACATGCATCTTGATATGTATTGAACACTCGGCATTTTCGAAAGACGTTGGTCCGGGAACATTCACCAATAACAAAGGCAAAACGTAAGTGGATTTACTCCTCCGATCGTAATTTAGCCTGGTTGTATCGAATAAAGCCCCATTTACAATGCTCCGAGATCCGATACGTTGTTCGAAGAAGAGAGCGCGTGAACTGTCAAAAATAATGCGAGTCTCGCAGCAAGCATCGCAGTCAATTTCGAAAATCTGGAAAACTCTCGCATCTTGCAATGCGTGACAGCTAAATTTTTGTTGTTTTCATTTGGAGCTTGTTATTTGTGAGTGGTGTTTTGACATATCATTGTAAACAGACGTCCGATGTCCGAATTCGAATGCGAAATTCGTATCGGATCTCGGAGCATTGTAAATGGGGCTTAAATTGCAAGCGTTCGCTTTCGATCTTAGCGTACATATCAACAACGTATTGATGGTACAGCTTATCGAAGAATATACTCGTAGTTGTCCTGATTATGTCTAATCATCAATCGGTGAGCGTAGTAGTTTATTGAGCTAATTTTCTTGTTTGTTTGGTGCTCGTAAGGGTTATTTTTTTTCAAAAGTACTTTCGGTTTACAACCGAATATTCAAACACATTACGGCGCCGTCTATTGGACAGAAGATAATGCAGTGTTATGCCAAATAACTAATTTACACCGCCATGTTTAACAATAGGGGAACTTACCACAAAATAAATTTAATTTGCAATAACAAAGTATTGTGATAACCACTCAAATGTGAGCAGCGACATCTAGCAGAAAATGTCGAAACTCGAAGGTTTCGATACTGGATTAGCAACTGGAGAGTAGAATCGAATTTTCTAGCAAATTGGAAATTGTATGGGACGCTGGATGGCGAGGATTGTTCTCGAAGTATGTCATTCGAGTATAAATACCAGCATCCCAAAGGTATGCAAATCAGTTCCAAAGTTGAATTTGAAGTGTTAAATTAGAAGAAGTGATTAAGTGGTTTAAGTAAAAGATAAGAAAAGTATATGTGGTTGAGAAATTGAATTGTACTGAGAGAAAGAATTAAATAGTGAATTGTAACTGTACTGAATAAAGGGATTTGTATTGAAAAGAATAAGTTCTATCATTTGTACCCACACGAACATTTTACAGTATTAAGGTCATAAATTGAGATAAAAACTATCCTATCTGGTAAGTTTGACCAATTAGACACAGTGTGCAAAACATTATTAAGATCGGTTAAGTAGTTTCGGAGTTCATTCCCAACGGACAGTGTGACACGGGATTTTTATATAAGTATTGTATATAGTAGATGTAAGAGTATGTATGTCGAATTCATGAAAGAATACATCAATCTTGGCAACGCTGCCAAGTATTTTGTATTTGATGCATGGTAAACGTCAACTGACCTTGCTACTCAATTGTAAAGTCATTAAAAGTGGGGATACATTTTCCCAATACCTATTTGCTAAGTCAACAGCTTATGGTGTACATACGAGTACAAGGTGGGGCAAAAGTAATGTCATAATGTGAATGTGACATAATTTTTGCAAATGGCGTCAAGAATCATTGTGCTTTGATATTTATGTTGTAGATAGATCCACCATTCACTAACAATAAAGCTGGGTCTCATATGATGGGCAGAGAACATCAAACCAGATATATAAGTCGGCGATTTAGAAGTTGTCTTTATGACGTCCGTAACAGGCATGGAGCCGACATCGGAATGGAGCGCGACTACCACCTTATGGTAGCTAAAATACGCCTTCGTTCTGCATCCGTGAGAAGCCACATCCGTGAGAAGTTCACTATACAGACAGACTCCAGGATCCCGCAGTGCGCCAACAATTTAGGGACTATCCAACCTAGGAGCAAACAACTGTGGGTCTGTGGAAAATATTTTCGCATCCGGATCACAGAAGTTTATCGGTAAAAGCTAGAGAAAGGACAACTGACTTCTGGAGACGGACTTAGGAGCGTAATTCACCCAAAGTTCAGGTTGCATTAGCCCCAGCAGCAGATAAATTTGAGCTTGAAAACCAGTACCGTGTGAAAAGAAAGGAAGTACAGCTTTGTGTAAGCATCAATGCGCCAACAGCATAAGCCGAATAGGATGCAAACCGGCGTGATTGTAAGACCGTGTACAAGGAGCTTACAGTAAGACAGTAAGCACTGGAGCTTAAAATAAATACAGCGTCCTTGGTCTTCAAGCCAAGAAAGTGCAGAGCTTGTTGTTGGGAAGCACCAACTCGACAAGCGCGGCATCGAACTCGTTGTTAGTAGCAGAATCGGCAAAGCAAAAGCTGCTTTCGGAATGTTGTTTTAAGGTGTGGAAAAGCATTGTTTATAGCACTAAAACCAAGCTGTGATTTTTTCGTTCCAATGTCGAGCCAGTACTGTGAAGGTCTAGTACTGGGAAGGTGACCACAGCAAACATCAGAAGCTGTAGTCCTTCGTTAACAGATGTCTGCACATCATTTTGAGTTTATTTTGGCCCAATCGAATCTCAAATACAGAGCTCCATATTAGAATGCAGGTTTTCTGTAAAGTTTATTATCCTTGTGTTCATAAACGTCAACATATTGTCATATTTACGCAGATTAGTCAGACATTTTAATTGTACTGCAGGAAAAGTTAGGCGATTTTAAAAGTTTTGGTGCGGAATAGTTTTGTGTTTTTTGAAGAGGAAAGATGTAAGAACTACTGAAATAATATGTAATAAAAATAAACAAACATTTTTACTTTGTTTTGCACTAGCATGAATAACGTTTTTGAACGCAAATGACTATCGTACTAAGATATGTTTGCGCAGTTCGCTTTTCTTATTTTATCACAGATAACAACTATTTTACAATAAATCGCGGAAAAGTGTTCTATGGAAACACATTCATTATAAATAAAGTAAGTCCAGGTTAAAGTTGTAAGACATTTTCGAGTGTATATTATAGTTCGACATTTTTTTGACGTCGAACTCACCGAAATTTTTCCGGCACCAAGTCGAAAATTTGTTAAAGGCTTTTTGCAGCAGAAAACAATCAGAGGAAGACGAAATGTTCCGCAATATTTTAATGAGCTTGAATTAATTTTAATTGAGCTTATTGTATCTCCAAGTGGGAACCATCGGGTACTGGTCGATATCTGTACGGACTCGACTTACCAAACTTATAAGCGCGAGTGCTGACCAGCAGACAAAAATTAGCAGTGCTGTAAACGGCACAGCGTATGAAGTCTTCAGATGGAATAAACGGTGAAGTAAAATCCCGGAATAAAACAAATGAAACTTCATCCGGATTCCGGGCTACATATTTGAAACTCAGGGCGGGCCCGATTTCCGAGACTAAATCACGGTCTTGTGCTGGAAGTTGTGCCGCCGAGGTAACTGCCCGTGCATGAAAAAATATACCAAGTTACGAAGCAAATACAAGCCTCGGATACGGACAGATCTACCGCTGACAATCCCTGCAAACGAAATGAGGACAACGAACTTCTGATCTGCACGGGGAAAGTTAGACCCTTTAATAGGCCACGTGCTGTCGTACAACTCTGAACTGCTGCTCTGTTATATTACCATCTTCCAAGCAACGCGATGGGATGGGCCGGACAAAAAGAGGACGAAAAACTCCGACATCTACTACCGCGATTGTTATCGACGGCAAAAGCAGCGCCTATTTGGTTGCGTATTTGTTGTTAGAGTCGGACTTAGGCAAGAAGTCTTGAGTTAACGTGCGCTTCGTCACAATCCGTATTAAGGCTAAATTTTCCAACACTAACCTTATATGTGCGCGTGCCCCCACAGAGGAGAAAGACGACGACACCGAAAATAGCTTCTACGAGCTATTCTATTCTCAATATTCACAAGGGGACTTATAGGACTAATCAATCAACCGTCAGTCAGATTGGCCACATTGCGATCGACGCAAGGCACTCCTCCAGTACTATGTATGTCCGAACGTTCGGAGGGGACAACATCGACTCGGACCACTAACTTGTTGTGCCCAAGTTACTGTTGCGAATATAATATAACTTCGCAGACAAGCTAATATTGCGAGGAAGTTCGACGTCGGACGGTTACAATCGCAAGAGATCGCCAAATTCTTTTCCGAGCGAGTCTTTCTTAATCTCTTAAGAGATGCTGGTGGGCATGAAGTATCGAAGATCAGTGGCAACATTGCAACGCTGCCAAAAAGCCATCAAAGGTGCCGCCTCTGATGTACTGGGTTTCACTCGGCCACCACAACTAACACCTGGTTTGACAACGAGTGCCAGTAAACATATTCAGCTAAGCAAAATTCATAAAAGCGGCGGTGCATAGAAGGACTAGAGCTGCTTACGGGCTCTACGAGCAGAAGAAGAGTGACGAACACCGGCTTCGCAGGAGGAAAAAGAAGGAGCATAAGATGCACGAGGTCAAGGAAGTTGAGATTCGCTACTTCAGGTACGAGGTTCAGAAGTTGTACTAAAAGATAAAAAAACATGGATACAAACCTCGAACCGAAGCCTGTGGAGACGAACAAGGGAACATAGTAGTAGAGTCGCAGTCGATGCTGAGGATTTGGAAAGAGCATTTCTGTAAACCGTATGACAGCGATGACGAACCAAATACCGCTGTCAGGCAGAATGAACCTTTCAACCTCCATGATGTAGATTAAAAATTCCGCCCAAACGATCTGGATGAAGTGAAGATAGCCATATCTAAATTCAAGTCTAACAAAGCTGCTGGAGCGAAAGGCTTGACTGCCGAGCTCTTCAAAGCGGCAGGCGAACCAGCTGACCTGTAAAATCTGGTCGGAAGTATGTCCGATGAATGGAACCTCAACATTTTTTGTCCGATCCTCAAGAAAGGAGACCCTCTGAACTGCGCCAACTACAAACTACAAGATCCTTCATCAAGGTTGGTAAAAAACTCACCGAGACCTTTGATATCAAAAAAGGATTTACACAGGGGGACGCGCTGTCATGCGATTTCCTTAACATCATTCTTGAAAGAATAGTGCTAAGCTTACACATCAATACAAGAGGCACAATCTTTCAAAAGCACGTCCAATTACTTGTTCACGGATACGCCGATGATATTGAAATAATCGGAAGAAAGCAGCGAGATGTCATTGGCACTTTCGTGAGTATTGAGGTGAAAGCGGCGAAGATGGGTTTAACGGTCAATGAGGCAAGACCAAGTATATGCTTTCAACAAGAAACGATACCCAACACCGATGTCTCGGAGAGAACGATATAATATAACTTTAAGGTAGTTAAGGACTTAGTTTGCCTATGCTCCCCTATCAACTCAGACAACTACACCAGCGCTGAGATCAAACGAAGAATAACTCTTACCAATCGCTGCTTCTTTATGCTAAGAAGGCAATTGACTAGCAAAGCCCTCTCTCGAACAACAAAAGTGACCCTATACAAGACCTTAATAATCTCAGTCCTATCCTATAGCGCAGAGGAATGGACTTTTTTTTAAATGGATATGGGTCCTCTTGGCTGCTTTGAGCGAAAAATTCTTCGGGTGATATTCCTTCCCGTCTGCACAGATGTTGAGTGGCGGAGGAGATACATCGACGAACGAACGGGCTGTACAGCGACAGAAGAGTGAAAGGATAAAAACCATTGCGCGTTGGTCCGAAAAATCTTCAAATTCGCCTCCAAAAGACAGCGCAGTAGAGGAAGACCGCGACTCAGGTGGTGCACGTAAGTGGACGGGACCTCAACCAATTAAGCGTACGAAACTGGAGGCAGCTAGCTGGCTAAAGATCGATATAAATGAATTACCAAAGATATAGTTAACGTCTTCAGTTGTCAGGGTGAGTGATAGAAGATCGAGATAGCTTCTTGAATGTACGTCAAATGAGACGTTTACGGGTTTAAGAGTTTGTGAACCTACTATGCACCTACGGGCGAATTCGTAAGCGCACGACTTGCAAAGCTAATTATGTGCAAAGCACATGTAATGGAGCAGTTGAAACGTCAAAAGCGTATGTTTGCATTGCAAGTGTTAACGTTTATGAACGGATTTTCATTTTCATTTTCATTTCTCAATATTTGAAAGCATGATTGTTCAACCAAGTTGTGTACTTATTTTAAACACCTCACTTAATGGTTGCCAAGCTACCAAATACAATAAAAAGAACAAAAAGAAAACATTAAACGCCTTTTATATGCAAGTATGTGGAAAGGACGTTACCTATGTTCCAAAATCGGGTTTAAATTGGTTAATTATTTCTTAAATTGTAGTTTAACTTACTTTTCTTTGCTCGTTTCTGCCATTTCAGTATATATTTAATGCAATTTAATAGTTTGCCGCCAAACATAAATTCAATGTGAAGCGTGCAACATTCCCTTCACAGTTGCACAGATGCTCTTGAGTTCGCGTAAAAAAAACTGAATCCACTACGTTTTAGAACTGTTTGCTTTGCAGCAATTTTACGTTGCGCGTTTGCGAATCCCCTGCTTTGCACATTTTACGCAACATACACTGATGATCACTAGGATGAGGCCATACATTTTGCAATCGATTTTCACTCCTTACACCTGTTTGAAATTTTGTACCCGCAAACTTTTACTAGCTAAAAACAGGTACATATTTTCGTAACAAGAAGTCATAAAATTAAAGGGTGAATAAGAAACGAACGTTGGAATTCCCCAAGATCAAACAATGAACTTCTTGAAAAGCGTATAAAAAGATGCGCCACTAGGATGAGGCCATTACGAATATTTCGTTGCAGGAGTTCACATCAGCGATTTTTTCTCAAAGTTTTGTTAAGAATATTCAAAAAAGCGTTGAAAAGAACTGGTTTTATTTAGTTTAAAAAATAAAAGGGGTTCCGGAAAATCTTTGACAGCGACAGAAAGAGGAAAAATAGATGCTTTCATTGAGTTAGGACTCTCAAGCCGAGAAATTGCGAAAATTGTAAGACTGTTGTAAACAGTTATCTTGCGGATCCACAACACTATGCCAAAAATCAAAAAGGACGTACGGTAGAGGCAACAACATTGCAAGAAAAGCGGTTAATTATACGGCGTGCCTCAAATTCTATTCTACCAGCGACTAAAATAAGGTCCAACAGCGGAGTATCAGCCAGCATAGCAACGGTCCGAAGGATAATCCGAAAAAGTGATACTATAAAGAGGAGAAAACGTAAAAAGTAACCTGTTTTGAGGCAAGTACACAAGGAGCATCGAATGAATTTTGCAGGAGAACATGTCGCTTGGAGCAGTGAATGGAAATGCGTTGTCTTTTCGGATGAAAAAAAATGTAACCTTGACGGCCCCGATGGTTACAACTTTTATTTTAATGATCTAAGAAAGGAGGAGCTTATTTTGGCAAGAAATCACAGCCGTACATCAGGTGTAATGGTGTGGAGAGCTATTAGCTACTACGGCACAATCGAGTTGGAGATTTTTTCCACAACAACGAACGGAAACAACTACAAATGTTTGCTGGAACGGTCATTTCCAAAAGTGAAAAACATTTTCAGACCCCTGTCTTGGATATTCCAACAAGAAAATGCCCCTCCCCCCCATGCACACTTTCATGATTGTTAGAAGTTGGATTCAATCAGAAGACGTGGGACTTTTTCCATGGCCGCTCTATTCACCGGACTTAAACATAATCGAAAATGTTTGGGCATGGTTATCTCGTAAAGTGTATGAAGGCGCCATACAATTTGAAGACAATGACACTTTAATCGAAGCTAGTCGTGATGCCTGGGCCCAAATTTCTCTTGTTTATTTAAAAAAAAAAATGTATGATTCAATTCCAAACGGTCTTATAGAGATTATATCGCAAAATGGCAGCAATAATGTAGCAAAACGTAATAAATAAAAGCATGCGAAGGAATTTTGATAACTTTTGTGCTCATTTACATAATTGCTTTTCGACCATGCCTCAAATGATTGTTTTAACCGAAATCTGGGTATTTGATAACGAAGTTTCTAACTTTTCTATTCCGGGTTACAGTGTTTATCTAAATTGTAATCCAAACTTATTCATCGGGTGGTACGGTTGTATTTATTAAAAGTGAACACGAAGTACAAGAGGTTCTCACTCCAGTCATTGAAAGTGCAGATTGTCTAACTATAAAATTGAATCTTGGTAAGAACTTGCTTATGACTTTTATTTGTGTATATCGACTGCAGTTTGTCCCCAGTCATATTTTTCTTAAAGATTTAGAAAATATATTGTGCTCTGTCAACTGTAGGAATGTTTGCCTGGTAGGCGACATAAATATTAATATATTTAACCTACCTAAAGAATGTGATGAATATATGCTCCTCTTATCCTCACTAGGTTTTCAAGCGCTTATAAATTTACATACAAGAGTAGATGAAAAATCAAAATCGTGCATCGACCATGTATTTCTTAAGTCCAATGCCTTAACCAATGTACAACCTTATATTTTGGACCACTACTCTACTGGTGTTATATTTAAAAATGTCTTTAGAAATGACTGTTGTGGGAATAGGTCTACTCACACTGCAGATATTGGTGCGACAAAAGTGTCTCAAATAAATTATTCCCAATTAATCCATTGTCTGCATTTAGAAAGTTGGGATTGTGTTTATAGATCGGAAAATCCCTCTAACGCCTTTTCATTTTTTGTGGAAAAACTTACGCAATTCATTAATGAATGCAAAATCACCATAATTAAGAAAAGATTTAAAAAAATCAAACCCTGGATTACTGACAGGATTTGCTTTAAGATTGAAGAAAAGAATAAATTCTATGCAAAAAATAAGAATAAAATGAATGAACCTATAATTAAACATAAATACAAAGATTTGCAATCTAATGTGCGTAATCTCATATACAAGCAAAAACTTGAATATTATACCAATAAATTTGCGAAAAATCGGCATAATCCAAAAGAGCAATGGCGTATTGTTAATGACTTACTTGGCAAAAACACAAAAGAGCCAGAGTTAAAATACCTCAAATTTGGCAATATAATCGTCAATGACAACCTAAATATGGCCAACAGTCTAAACGATTTTTTTAAAAATGTTGCTGAAAAATGTAAACCAGGTGTATCTATTGAACTCAATAGCGGCAATATAAAATTATTAACTGATAAATCGAGTCAACTTTCCTTCTATTATGGGCCCATTAGCAATCTAGAGCTTCTTAATATTATCAACAGTTTAAAATCTACGAACTCAAGTGGAGTAGATGGTATTAGTAATATGATTATTAAGAAGGTTGGCAAATACATAATAAATCCGTTGAGGCATATTATTAATGAAAGCTTCCAGTGCGGTATATTCCCGAATTGCCTTAAAACCGCTTTAATTATACCGATCTTTAAAAAAGGCGATAAAAGTAATCCTAATAACTACAGGCCAATAAGCTTACTCTCGGTGTTTTCTAAGATCTTCGAAAAGATCATAGTAACTAAAATGCTTAGCTTTCTTGAAAAGACTAGGTTCTTTAATAAGTTTCAATTTGGTTTTGTGAAAGGCAAGTGTACTGAAGATGCAATTGTTATATTTTTGAAGCGAATTTATAATGCATTAGACATTGCCTTAGACAGCTGGACTATTTCTTGACCTTACAAAAGCATTTGATCTTGTAAATCATAACTTATTAATACAGAAACTCGGTAAGGCAGGTTTTAGAGGTAATATTTCTGAATGGTTTAAGTCATATTTACTTAATCGAAAACAGAAAACAGGTTATGGTAAATGGATTTGTAAGCAAGGAAGAAACATGTCTGAATACTGGGGTCCCACAGGGGTCAGTACTCGGACCAATCCTTTTCCTTGTTTATATTAATTCTATATTTAGCCTACCTGTTTACGGTCATATAATTGGCTATGCTGATGACATAGCACTCTCATATGCAGATATTTCTCTAGCTACCATTCGAGATCAAATTATCTATGACCTAGATGTGCTCAGAACCTGGCTCAATTACCATCAGCTTGTCCTTAGCACAAAGTCTAAGGCGATGTTATTTTTCCTATCCAACTTGAATGAAGTAATTGAAGGTATTATTTTTCATGACATTTCTTGTGACAAGATTAATTGCACTAACAATTGCTTTATGCTTGATTTTGTGAAGGAGTATAGGTATCTAGGAATTATAATTGACAGCAGATTAAACTGGAGGCCACACATCATGTCTCTAAAAATAATGTTATACATATCCTTGAACAAAATCTTTCACCTACGCAAGCTTATCCCGCATACTTTGCTCTTAACTATTTATTATGCCTTGGTTCAATCTCGACTTGAGTACGGTCTCACATGCTGGGGCTGTGCTTACAAAAGTAACCTTAGTCCTATTATTACAGTACAGAAAAAAATAATGAGAGTATTGCTATGCAAAAACTACAATGAATCCTCGCTGCCACTTTTTCAAGAAACAAAAATACTACCGCTACGTTATCTTTTTATCTATAAAGCGCTTAAGGTTTTCTTTATTAGAAGTGGTAACACTCACATTACAAGATATAGAATATATACGTTGCGAAATACAAATACAGTTGATGTTCCTAGAGTTTGCAAAGAGCACATTCGACGTTTCTTAACTTCTATAGCACCACATATTTTTAATAAACTGCCGTCTGATATACGCAATCTTTTACCACATGGAAAGCAATTCTTAAAACAATTAAAAGTATGGCTGCTTTCAAGAACTGAAGTGGAATCTCTTCTTCAAGTAGTATCTTAGCGCTCTACTCATTTACATTTTAGGAATATTGCTTCTATATTTTCGTTTTCACTTTACTTTTAATCTCGCTATCTCTTTTTACGGTCTCGTCTTCCTTGTCCTTTTCATTCGGTGTATTCTCGCTGTTTATTTCGTCCTTCTCCACCACCACTATTCGGCTTTAATAGTTATACTTTTAATTATTTCATTAGTCACACGCTTGCAATTGGTTGTATTACACCACAAAGTGTGTTTTTATTTCATCATACATCACATATTTTAATAGAACCCAGACTTCGTTTAAGTTGTATTTTAATTATTAAATTAATTAATTTATATTTTACTTACTTATCAACTAATTGATGTTCTTATAACTTATTATAATATTATATAGTTATTATCTTGAAATAAAATTGTAATTGAATTGTAAAAAAAAAAAAAAAACTAAAAACGCTTTTCAAAAGTTCATTGTTTGAATTTGGGAAATTCCAATGGTCGTTTCTTTAATTTTATGACTTCCTGTTGAGAAAATATGTACCTGTTCACAGGTAGTAACAATTTGGGGGTACAAAATTTCAAGAGTGAAAAACGATTGTATGGCCTCATCCTGGTAATCGCCAGTGTATGTCGTGTTTTACGCACAGTGAAATCAAATTTAAAACACTTTTTCATAATGAATAAAGGTTTTCGAATTGAGTTGACGTTCCTGTCGTTATTGTTAAAAAAAAAGTTTGGTTATTAGAAAATGATTGTTCATATATGTATCCCGTTTATAATGTTAAGAATGCAATTGGGGAGACGCAAAACATTTCCAGGAGAAAAAACCAGGATCCCTAAGGATATGGTGTAGAAATAATACAAATATTTTCTTTCCATTTTTATGTATTGCAGTTTATTATTAGTCATTTTATTTCCCTTACAGAATTAGTTATATTTATATTATGTATAATACTAAACATCCATTACATATATCTATATACATATATATATGTATATATAAATTTACATAAAAACTATTTTGGTTCGGTGTCTTTTCGAAATATATTGTAATACACATCTAAATTCACACACATTGTACGGGTACAGATTGAGTACGGGCACGGGTACGAGTACGGGTACGGGTACGAGTACGAGTACGTGTACGAGTATATGTATCGGCAATAAAATGCATATGATGTTCACTTAATCATTAGTAATTGATTTATTAGCGCAATCTCCTAAAAATTAAGAATTTCCATTTGATGCAATGCTTTTCTTATTTTTGTTATAATTCATCAACACATGCACAGTATAATAGTTACATATCACTAACGCAATAAAATTCGTTTGTATCTTCTTTTTTTTTTTGTAAAATTCTACCATCTGGTTGATTTTTATTTTTTGTTTTCTTTTTTAAATTAAATTAATCATAAGACTCAACGTTCGATTCAAGTATCTGTAATATTAATTTTTATGTTTTGTGTTTTACTTTTTTTTATTTTAATTTAGTGCACTCGAATCCAAGAATTGGCAAGAATACACTTCAATCGATAAATTATCGAAGACACATTTATGTACGAGTATGTAAGCTGTTTTATACCTTTTCGGAGTTTTTTTTTTTTTTTGTTTTAAATTAATTAAAAGGTTTTTTGTTTTTCTCTTCTAACTATATAGACATACATAAATCTACGTAAAAGTTTGTAGTATTTTTTTTCTTTATAATTTTTCATCTTAAAATTTGTTTTCGGTATCTAATTTGCAAACATGAACAACAACAAGAGTAACAAGATATAATATTTAGTTTAAATACAGTAGCAGCACAAATAGTAGGTTTCTTTTGTTTTTTTTTTGTTTGTTAACAGCAACATTTCAACAATAGTATTTTTAACAACAGCAACAAGGGACGAGACTACAATTTCGGGGTGATTTGTATTTTTTTACTAATTTTTTTTCATTTTTTTAAGGTGGAGTTGGAAAAATGCTGTTTGGAGTTTAAAGAGATCGAGAAGTTCACTTCTTACCATTGAATTTGAGTGCAGATAATTATTTCTATTTGTTTTCACTTAAGTTTAAATTTATTTTTACATTATATTTTACAATATCTACTAGAAAAACAAAATCATACATACAAAAATAATTTTATTAAATAGCAATTGATAATTTTTAAATTGTTTTATTAGTTTTGTTTTAATAGTACAAGTTCATAGAACCGTGGAGAATTTTTTTTTAAAATTAATATTTTATGTTAAATATATTTAATTAGATCCAACTAGGCAAAGGCAGGGGATACTGCTCAAGTTTTCTTTTTACCTAATTGACGTAATTTTTTTTTATTTTATAATTTATGCTTAACTAATGGTGTTTTTGCTTGTGATTGGAAAAGTCAAGATGGTAAAGTACATACATATGTGTTTAGAAGAGACTTGATTAGGTCTCGTATTAGAATTTATCGTATCGTATGAAAGTCAGTCTAGTTCTGTAATTGGTCATAACTAAAGCAGAAACCCATATCAGATTTGTCAACTTAATTGACAATAAAATGTGAATCAAATTAAGTTACAAAAAAAAGTTTAGAGTACATTTTGGTAAAGCTTATTTGTTCTTACATTAAAATATTAATGTAAGGATGCTGTTTCTATAAAGTTTCTAGCAAACGTAAGGCTCTTATTCTAAGTTTTACGTCTAAGTAATACACTTAGAAACTCAAGGTAGTTACAAAAAGTGAATCATCAAACAGATTAAATGCCAGATCCAGTAACGAAGAACGTGAACGGCTTTCTGGTAAAGATTAATCCTTGTGTCAACACCCGAATCTGGCACCCTATGATCACGGGTATGCACATGGATTTTCATAAATTTTATATGAACAATGACTATATAAACAGTATTCAAAATGTTTGTTGACGGCTTTTCATAAAAGTTTATGACTATGTATATTTTGTGCTGTTTTGAGTAGTCCTGAGAATGATCCTGACCCTAATGAAATGGTCGATGAAACAATAGGACTTCGAAATGAAGGAATCAACCCTGACTCCGTCATTGAGGAATACCCAGGTGAGATTGAAGCAGAAGAAGAAGACTCCACCAAAACAGAAGAAGAGTTTGAAGAGGTAACTGCTGAAAGTGCTTCTGAAAGGTATGGCGCAAAGACCCCTTAAACCCATGTGGTGAGCAGCAGCATAATATTTTTAGAATCCCTTCCACAAAAGTCGGTCCAACTAACGCCACCAAATCATTAAGCATAAATCATATTTCCAAATTGCTAATTACACCGGAATTCTGCGATGTCATCTTACGGGAAATTAATCGTCGGGCAACACAGACTTATAAAAAATAGAACACAAAGTATCCTCTCAATCCGCCGCGTATATGGAAAGAAGTTACAGAAGAAGAATTAGATGCTTATATGGGAGTTCTACTTTTTGCTGGTGTTAGCCGTTGAGACTATGAGTATACAAAAGATATTTGGGGAAATATTGCCCACCCACTATATCGCGCTACCATGGGACTTTGCCGCTTTTGGGCCATTGGAAGGTTTATTCGCTTTGACAATTGAAATACGCCTACTGAAAGTCTCAGAGAAGATAAAGCGGCACCCATCAAAGACCTTTAGTTGATGCTCAACGCAAACCTTCACGAATATTATGTACTTGGCGAAATGGACGAGCAATTATTTCCCTTCCGTGGGCGTACTCGATTTACACTCTATCCAAGCCCTCCAAATATGGCATAAAAATTTGGTGGGCATGCGATGCTGAAACATAATTTCCACTGAAAGGGATTATTTATACCGAGTTAGGGCCAGATGGTGTGAGAGAACATTAGCAAGGTGAACGTGTGGTAAAACAACTTTGCTTCGAATACAAAGGGAGTGGACGAAACATCACAAATTTCGACTTGTGACTTGATAAATGACTATAAATTATCTATTCTGGGGACGGTAAATACGAAACGGAAATTCATACCACCAGAATTTCTTATAGTGAAAAAAGGCAACAATTCCTCAGAATTTGGATTTCTTCAAAATGTCACACTATGTTCCTACGTACCAAAAAGAAGAAGGCAGTTGTGTTGCTGTCAAGATCTCATTATATCAAAGATGTGGTTGGAGATGATAATTGACTATAATGCTACCAAAGGCGGGGTCGATAATATTGATAAAATGCTGGGTGAATATAGTTGCAAACGACGTACGAAGCAATGTATTATATGTTGGATGTCGCTGCTTTGGCCGCTTACATTATATATTATAGAAACCATCCACATCTAAGAGAAACTACCAGTAGACGTCGACAATTTCTTCAGGAAGTTAACAATCCATTAGCACAACGTGCTATCACTGCACGTGCTACAAATCCCCAGGTTTCACGAAAATTTTTCCACCAAAAATGGTTTAGAGGCCATGTTAGGTCATTCCTTACATTCAAGTTCTGTATCTGAAGAAGAGTCTTCTGGTTCCAAACGTGATGCATCAGGAAGAATCAAACAAAAAGTCAATTATTTCATTTGTGACAAACGACGTTCGACTAGAAAATCGTACGAGAAATATTCAAAGCCCGTTTGTAATGAACATTCCACCAATCATACTATTTGTAAGCCGTGTATTTAACTATTATTCAATAAAATATTTGGTTAAATACATAAATGTTCCTCTATTTTCATTTTCGCCTCACAATTAAAAAATATTTACCTAAATTCTTATTGCACTTTGCTTTGTGCATACCCGGGTATGTTGGGTGTTGAGCAGGCATATATGTACTTGGTCAAAATTGTAATCCCTCGCCTCAAATACAGCATTATTTTTAGTTTTTTTTTTATATATAATCTGCTTCATTTTTTAAATTTGTTAGGTTCCTTAAAAGCACATTTCGATTGTAGTTCGAATTTATTAAAAAATTTCATTTTGAATTTCTAAAACATACCCGAGTAGGTGGGTGTTGACACAAGAGTTAACCACTTTGTAAGTGGCCAAAAGCAGCAGTTGAAACAGTGGGTTTCTCCGTGTGAATCGGCGCTAAAAAGCCGCCTGGCATGGTTACAGTTTTTTGCGGTGCACGCGACATAATCAACATCGATTACCTTTAAAAAGGAAAAACAATCAACGCCGACTATTATTTGAATTCATTGAACCAGCTTAATAGCGATTTTAAGAAAAAACGACAACATTCGGCCAAGAAGAAAGTGCTCTTTCATCAAGATCGGGAGCACACATACTCGTACGTAGTCGCTAAGGTCGAATTACGTGCTCCTCTACCAACTTCACTGGATTTAACCCCCAGTGACTCGACGGAAAAAGATTTAGCTCCAACGATGTAATCATCTCTTAAACAAATGCCTATCGATTACCTCGACAAAACTCATTATGGTATTTGAAAGAGATAAAACAAATTTTAGAAAATGTATACGAAGAAAATGTTGAGAAACCAAACTATTGATCCAACCTCGTATTTCATTGAATATTACTACTTCGATAATTATAATCCAAAGTAAGCCTTTTTTGAAATCCTTTCTATCATTTGTACGTTTTTCCTTCTTTCGAAACTTTCTTTGGGCTCAGAAAATGCTGAATAAAAAAGAATCTCGAAAACCAATACGATTTAGTAATCGTCAAGAAAACAATTACCATTTACGAGAGCATTATTTTCCTTGTAAAACGTGTTACGCTGTTGAAAACCTTAGAGCTCGAGAAAATTGGGACACTTGGTAGTGCGCTTAAAAACATTTTTCGAACTAGAAAAAACTATGGGACTGCATCGAACCCGCACTCAGAATAACAGGCGACGAAGGTGATGAAAGCCTGTGAAAAAATTTGTCTTATTACTTGACTTCCTAATTTTCGTGCATGTTCAATGTGCGAGGAATGCGAAAGAAGCATGTGAAAATGTGAAAAAGAAATGAACGCTCAAAGTTGATCTTTTGTGGATTCTTATCTCTACTTGTTTGGAAGACAATGATTCTGTCGAGTAGTAAGTGAACAAAGCATAAATTAAAATCAGTTGGGTTGAATGTAAAGGAGGAGTGGATTGGATAAAGAAGTGGAAAGTTCGAGCACTCCGATTACTGGTCATGCAATAAAGTTTCGTACTTCTGTAGGATATGAAATGACATGGCGCAAGTAGTTCTGCCGTGTTCTATGGTCAGCGAAGCCCAAAAAAGGAAATCCTATGGACCTACATAAGTGCCATAGTCAAATTTTCAGTAACTGTACTGAAAACAATGCACACTACTTTGGCAGATAGTTCTGACAATGATGACTGGTATATTTGATCAGAAGCGTCCTTTACATTAAACATGTAACCAGTAAAATAGCAAGACTAGTGAAGAACGAAATTGTTTGTGGAAGGCATTGCTGATTTGAATTTACGTACCTCTGTTCAAAAGGATATCTATTATGTTGCTGCCAAATTCGTGTTACAGATCTCCAATTTGTATGCCAACCTACTGCCCGTAGGTTAGATGGTAAAAAGGCGGAATTCGTGTACTTCTATTCAAAAGGCTGTCAGGTTTTCGGTGCTATAAATAACTAATCACAACCCCCTCACTGAATGCCAACGAGAATCTTTTGGGAGATATAAACATCAAGAAAGCAGTAAGCAGCGAGTTATTGCATCGACTTATGGGCCTTTTAAATTTTGATAAATTCTTGCCATATAAGGATTTGGGTACGAGAGTGACTGAAATTTTAAGGTTGATCCATTCTGATGTTTGTGGTTCCACTGATGTCAAATCTTTTGGAGATTCTCATTATACGAGTATCGATTACTTTTTAAATTTGAAATATGAGAAAAGAAAAAACGAAAACAAAGAACAAAATTCTACAAGGATAATGATGTTGATTTTTGCAGCTGTTCATTAAAAAAGAACCTAAGGAAGTGTGATATACGACAAATAAACACTCCTCACACTGCAGAGTAGAACGGACTGATTGAAAAAACAATCGCACGATAATATCGATGCGTCTTATTTAATGCCAAACTTGATTTAAAGTATAGGACGGAAGGGTCTAAATCGCTGTTCAGGTAATTGACCAATATCGAAACAAGTGGACATCTCCTCTGATGTCAGACTTGCAACGCTATCACGTGTTTGTGTGCAAGGGCACAGTTATGTACAGCATCGCCGGAAGAAATTCAATCCAAAATCGGAATGTTTATCGATACCTTTCTGAGGACCAGAGGTTCCTCTCTCCCTCACCAGCACTTTTCATCTGAGAACACAGCATAGGTGTTGAGGCAGAATTCATCTGAATTGCAGGAGTACCGACAACAAGATAGGTGATGACCAAAGTCCTTTCCGGTCCTATATATCTTTTGTCGTAATTTTCGAGTGCAAAAGTCAAACATTGGCTCGGAATAGTAAATTACAAACACAGATATGTAAAAATATCTTACAAAGATGTCGCATAAATAAAAAAAACTCTTTTGGGAGCTCTTTTCTAAAAATTGAACAAGTAAGACTTCTTTCATATAAAATACCCACTGTAGTAGCAAATTATTGCTTCCAATTGGGGAGTTATTTGAAAACGACTAAGGCGAAAGCAAAGTGCATTCTGTTTCGATACCCTAGCGTAGAACACATATGGAGCACTTATATAACTTTGCTACGGCTCTGCGTAAAGGAATTGTTTGTCCGATACAAAAAATAAATTTAAATCTAATTCTATGGCATCATAAAACTTCAAAAAAGACATAGAACGGTCTCTGCATATTCAAAAACCTATGTCAAATCACCCTGTAACATACCTTACGAATGCTACTCATCTTTAAGTGAGTGTTTCCTATATTCCTAAGCATTCCTTACAGTTTTGTTTTTCTTTTATAAATGCAAATTAAATAGAAAATTTGTTTCTAAATTAAATGTGACTTTCGATTGGAATGTTCGATTGCTGCTAATAATTCATGCTTTTGTCGTACATATAAACGGCCCTTCTTCCAGGGATTCTGTAATTGTAACGGCTTAAAATCATCACGTAAACAACGTTCTCTAGCACCTATAACTGCTACCAAACAAAAGTTATGTAACTTATCAGCGGTGTAAATTGGTCCATTGTTGCCCTTTAAGACAGCCGCCATATTAATTTGTTTCACAACTAGGTTTATAACCTCCCTGGCTGTCGTCTTAGGTGTAACATGCAATTTCAAGCTTGTACCACTGGCCAAGCCCGTATCATAAGCTGTATACACTTGTATTATCCCTGTTTGCTGAGTACTGACAGCATTTGAGGCAGTACTGACCGATGCAGTTGTTGAACTAGCTATCGTGCAGTCTTCTTCGCTGGCTTGACGTGGTATTGGACGCCTATTTGATTTACTGGATACTGGTGAGGACGGTTCAGAGCAATGTGCTTTTGCATCACTGCCTTTGATTTCAGTTTGTAAAGCATTTAGAGTTGATTTGAGGAAGAGACCTCCGTCTTTTAGAGCAGACGCAGTCTTTAGTTTGACTCTCTGAGCTATTGGATAGGAAGCTGTTTCTGAATCGCTTGACAGACTTTGTACGGAGTCGGTTACATTCGAATGGCAATTAGAGCTGCTGTGCGCGCTTACTGAGAGGTATGGAGCTGAGTTTGATGTTAGACCACTCTGCACATTCGGCACAGTTGATCGTTTTCTATATTGAAGGCTGTTGATTTTTTTATTATCGGATAAGGTGTCCTCTGAACGGGATGGCGGCATGCGATATACTACGACATCACTATTTTCAGCGCCAGTTGAGTAATAGCTCTGAGTATACTGAGAGCAGGTAGAATCAGCGCTGTTTTTCCTTTGAGAATCATCATTTTTTATGTTGACTTTGGGATGTAAGAATTGTGGTTGTACTGAGCCAAGATTTTGTTCGGATTTTGAGTGTTCGTTTGCTAGATAACATTCGGAGTTGAGGTGGGAATTAGCTGCAGGTCCTGGCCAAGAGCCACGTCCTGGACCACTTTTACTGAATTTCGAGTCACGAACGGGCAGTTGCAGAAGGTGACAATTGTTGCTGTCACCCCCAGAGCTTACCGCATTGTCTTCGACTATTTTTTCAAAATCCAATATCTCTTTCATAGTGACCATAGGATTGCAATTTCGATCGCGAGCAAACGCAATTACATCCATCAGCCATCGTACACTTTTCCATACTGAATTCAGATTTGAGGTAAGTTCGTGTAGTTTAGCAAGACGTTCTTTTGCTATTTGTAACTCACTGGTGGAGAATGCTTCACGATGGGAGTGATTAGCCAAAGCTGTGTCCAGTTCCAGAATGCAGGAAAGTCGCGAATATTTTTGTATAATTCCGTTTTGATACGTCCGAAGGTGAATCATTTCGAAAGCTTGAATTGTAAGACTAAGTAAATCGTCTCGCTGGAGAAGCAGTTCAGTTTGACCAGGTACAGCACAGGATGATTCGACCGGTGGACAAATAATTAGAAAACTTACGTCCTTAGTCAGTTCAATGATCTCCACATCGTACAACCTATGAGTGAGAGCTTCCTCTCCCCGAACGTTCATGTGTTTGAATAGAGTTTGCGCAGCCGTTGTTATGTCTCGCAGAAATATTTTTTGAACTTCTGTCATTGCCTCAGGATTAGGACTGAATTCCAATGGCATTGCTTCTGATCTTGATTGCTTGTTGAGTATTTCCCATTCATCAGCGGTTATGTGTGAATTCTCTCGCACCTTGGCATGGGGTAGAACGTTCGGCGTTTTAGATGGCACAACCACTTGAATTTGATCTACAGAGCATTGCATTTTTAGATAGCCTAGGTAGAGTCCAGGATTTATTTTCGTTGTTGAAGTCTGATGATAGAGAATTTGATCACTAATGGAAGATATTAGCATCTCGTTGATGTTGTAGTCTTCATGTAATGCTGTGATTTTCTTTTGCATTTTATTTACAGGTATCCATCGTGAATTTAAAACCGAAATTGATTTTTGAGTTTTTACTGAGTTCACGCAGCAGAGGACTACAGTGCCATGAGAATCTCGTAGAGGTTTATGGTATAGTTGACCTAGATCAGTGAGACAGAGAGCGGATTGCATATGACAGGCAGCGGTTAGAAGTTTTGTACGGAAATGCACTGCAGAAGTTAGATGGCGTTCCATATCTGTGCGAAGGGATTTCACATCGTCCCAGGTGCAGGCGACCTAAAAGTAAAAAGAGAAGTACATTTAAAAAAGTTTTAAATTTAAGCCCATAAATAAAAGAAACAAGAACTAGTTCAAGAGCTTATGGAAAATGAGTGACTTTCGGTTAGTTGTTTCAACATTTTATGATTGTGGTTATATGACTCGAGTGAGAATCAAAAAGTTCAATAGGGTCTAGTCCTTCATATAAACAAACATTTCGTAGAGAACACAGTCCTGGTTTCCTGCATGTGAACGAATGCCTGATGAGAAGACAAATTTCGCTAGCATAAGGGTTCATATTCTACAGAATAGACTATATCATCTTTATTATGACAGTTTTAACTCTTGGAAAAGACATACGAGCAATGTCACATGCTCGTTGTTCGTTGTAAGCATATTCGGAAGGTATGGTCTATACAACAGCAATCACGACACGGTTCCAGCTTAATCGGCTTCTGAGCGAATGGAAAAACTATCGTGGACAATACATAGTTTCTTCTCTTTCACTATCATTATCACTGGATTAGACCACTGTCAATCACTGTCAATTCCGATTTCCGGACAAAAAACGTTTGGAAGTTTAGCTCTTTATTCTAACATCAGGTATCCAAAGAGGAAAAGGTGACAGCCAGATCAATGAAGCGAAGAAGGTGTTGGAATGAAGTTAACAAAATCTTTTCGAAAGGTGAATGCTACTGCTATATGGAACCTAAAAATTAAGACAATTTAAAGTACAATCTCACGCTACTTAGGATGTGCTAGAATCATTTCTGCGGACAATTGATCGGCAAAGACCAGCGAAATGTCATTAGATTTCTGGTTGTAATAGTTTTGTTCAGTGAGGAAAAACTAGAACAGAACAGCACAGATTTGTGAAAAACGTTAAATCATTTTTCACAATTGTGTTCTACTTCGAAAGTTGGTGCAAGATTTTCTTATTGAACAGGAAAGCTTGTACTTTTCTGTTCGGAACAGTCCGAAACAGCCTCACTGAACAAAGCTAATCTATGTTTACTAAATTAGAACTTAACCATAACTTTTTGACAATCGATGAATTATTATTATTTGCTAATAGATTGATCATAATTTTCTCAAAATTTGGTCATCCAGCACATTTTTTAAATTATTTAAATTGGCTTTCGAAATTCATCATGAATTCGGATAACTTATAAAGGAATTTATGATTTTTTAGCGTAAATTCGACCAAACCGGAGTTAGTCTTCAATCTAAATACCCTGCATCATGCCACGCAAATTAAATCCCATCCCACTAAACTTCTTGATAAGTACAGTGTATCTTGGCCCCTCTAACAAATTGAGGTGGAAATAAAAAAGCTTTAGTTGCCCCCTACTCGTGCAAATTGGTGGCTCACCAAACCTTACTCCATTTGTTACGTTCAGCATGTCAACTCCCCCCTAAAGTTGGAAAACACTCAACAATGGAAAGAGCTCCCAACCTTCAATTATCTAAAAGTAAATTCAACGTAGACTTTAATCACCTGTTTCCATAAAGAAGAAAATGAAAACAATGCGAAGTATTCGGCAGTAAGTCAATTTCCATCTTCACAGACGACTTGCTGCAGCAACAGCGTATTCTTTGCGGACCTTTTCATGCATAAACCCTTAAGCCTACTTACATACTGTATCACGCCAATGTACCGGCCAAACACCGGGCCCCGGCTTATTCAGCCTGTATCCAAAACCTGCCCCGCAATATACACAGTAAGCCAGGTTGTTTTCATTTATTTGAAGAGACCCACGTTCTGGGTGACCGCGATCGGTACAAACAGTATAGGCCATAAATGTTGTCAAGTCAAGAATAAGAAGAAATCCACTAAGAAAACCAAAAATCTTGGCTCGCGAGATGGGGATTAATCACAAATCAAATCGACTACATTTGCAATACGCAAACAATCTTCACAGAAAAATCATATTTACAGATGACAAGGTTTGTGTGGTAGCGATTCACAACTGATTTCACGAATCGAGAAAAGTCACCATCCAGCGACAGTCATGGTTTGGTGGAGCGTATTGTACGACGGGGTGACATACCTCCATTTTTGTGAAAAAGGGTGAAAACATCGACTAAAGGGTACCAATAAACTGTTCTGGAATACGTCGTTGCTCCACTTAACTGCACTTTTTTTCAGAACCAACATTCGAGCTTTCAGCAATTGGAGCATAAAGCAAAAATTACTCAACTATGGCTTCAAAACAAAGTTCAACACTTTATGGGGACTCAAGCCTGGCCGTCTGCAAGTTCCGATTTGAATCCATTGAGTCCTTGAAGACTGCATTGGTCTTGGCTGTAACCAATTTTCCAATGGATGAAGTTATGAAAGAAATGAAGATTAACAGTATTTTTGCCCCTACTAGGTAGAGTTGTCGGTCTACTACGTGACATTTCATGTGGACGCGTGTATTTATTTATCATTTCAAGGACATGGCCGTGTGTTCTTGTACACTGTACACTTGAAATAAGGGCCGTAGTTTTTATTGGTGTTTTGCCAACATGAAGGTCGATAACGCTCACTTCTGAATAAACAATTATACAGGGTTTTCCATTAAGAACTACACATTTTTTTTTACATGCGGACGCACCCTTAATGTTTTCTTGTGAACTGTCATTGCTATTTTGCTTGCCAATGTCTGCCATTTAGTCATGGTTCAGTACTCGAACGAGTAACGTTTAGAAATTATTAAAATTTATTGCCAAAATTCGGAGTCGGTTGCCTCAATTTTAAGAGCGCTAACGCCAAATTTCGGTCGTTATAATCGCCCCAGCAGACTCGCAATTCGTAATTTCGTGCAACAGTTTTAGTCTACATTTTCGCTGCTTAATGTTCCGGTGCCAGTGAGAGAAAGAAATGTAAGGAGTGTTGAAAGTCTTGAGGCCGTTAGTGCATTTATTCACAGCGACCCAAATCAATCCATTTCACTTTGTTCATAGGAGTGAACAAACATTATCGTGAATTTTGCTAAAAGATCTCGGCCTACACCCGTATAACATCAAACTGACTGAAGAACTAAAGCCAAATGGTCATTTGAAGCGTCGAATTTGGTCTCTGGAAATGAAGTTCATTTCTGGGTAAATGGCTTCGTCAATAAGCAAAATGCTACACACCCGCATGTGCTTCATGGGACGCGACTACATCCACCAAAATTGACCGCTTGGTGTGATTTTCACGACGGCGTCGTTATTGGGCCGTATTTTTTCGCTATCGGGACATGTTGAAACGTTATTTTGACTTACTCAAAATTAGTGAGAAGTGGTTTCAACAGTACGGCCGGCGTCACTTGCCACACAGCGGGCGAAACAATCTATCTATTGAAGTTAAGGTTTGGTAAGCATGTTATCTAAAGAAATGGACCAGTCAATTTTGCGCTTCTTTCCTGCGATTTGACAACTCTGGACTTTTTTCTTTGGGGCTATATTAAGTCAATGGTCGATGCCAAAATCCAGGGATATTAGACGTGCTCAGAGCCAATATTGAACGCGAAATTGCCGGAATATCAATCGAAATGTGTGGAAGAGTGTTCGGAAGTGGGCTCCAACGAATCGATCCCTGCAAGCGCGCTTGTAGTGGACATTGAATGAAGCCAAGCTCCTTACTTTAAAAGGATATAACAGATTTTTCGATAACAGTTTGTGTTATACAAAAATGTATAGTCCTTAATAGAAAACCCGATATATTCGAAACAACAGCCCCAATTGATCTGCGGACGATTACTGATGCCAAGATATATGCCTGGATATCCTATCATTTGTCCTCTAAATGGTGTGTCTATTGCTTATATTTTCATTTCATGTGACAAGATTTGGATTTCAGCTTTCCCAGATTTGATCGTGTGAGGAATGCGAAGGCATCTTAGATATCAGTTACTCCACTAGTGTCCTGAAAATCTTAAAAAGTTCGATATACACAATTCCGGATGATTTCACAGTTGTCGAAGTTTAGAAAATAGCTTCTCTTAATACTGCACTTGTGAACGTCAATAATCACGGTTTTAATATCATCCTACCCTATATTTACAAATGGGTTTGTGTAAATCTTCTGCGGGTTAACTTAATTTAAATACGATTGATAGAATACCTGTCAAAAGAACTGTGTGACTACGGGTTAAAATGCATATTTTCCAGGCAGAATAACCGAAAATGATAGCAGAATACCTCCAAACGTAACACCAAACGTATATATGTACGTAGTTGTTGCTAAAGCATAACAACTAATCAACGAACGTCCACATGGCAGAGATGAAGGGAAAACCACTCGATAAGTCAACAGCTTGGCAAACTACCTATTTCAATAAACAATTACAAAATTAAACACTAATAAAGTGGACAAGCCGACAACCTCTTAACTATTTGCCTCCCAATTTCGACCCACTGGACAGTCAGACACGATACACTTATCATCATAATAATAGATGAACCCATTAACCCAACCCCATTGTAGAGAAGCTCCATAAAATTGACATCCTTCGTGACAGTCTCAAAAGAGTACTTACCTTCATAAGCCAATGATAATCGCTGTGCAATGAACTGGGGTATGTCTCATCAATCTCAATTACAGGTAAAAAATCCTCGCTGGTTACCAGCACTTTATCCTCGTAATATAATATGCACGCCAGATAGATACCCCTGTAATCAAATGTCATAACAATTTAGATACATAGTCAAGGTGATGATACGAAAATACGAACCGCCTGAGGTGTTTTTGAAACTTTGACGTCACCGAGAAAAGTTGTTTTATCGTAGTCTTCTTCTTAGGATTCCTTCGATGTGATGCAGATGATTCTAAAGTTAATTCAGAAGCATCTCCCGGTCGGGCCAAACGAACGGCGGTAAATAGATTATCCAAAACCCGTAGACGTCCTGTAAAACGATCATCTCGTTCGGTTAAGTCCCTCCAGCCTAAATGAGATTGCTGTCATATAGTAATTATATAAATGGGAAATTAGAATGTAATCCTACTTGATGGCACCACACTAGCTGGTATGGACAATCTTGATGGGCCCCAACCTTTGACGTTGCCGCAACAGGCACGAATGAAATACCTGCGGCCTTGAGTCAAATCACTTATCCTACAGTTAGCGCCCATTGTTCCTTGAAAGCTATTCCATTCGAATATCTCACGTTCGCCAACTATATTGCTGAAATCCGCCCTGGTCGACCATTGGACTGGGGGAACAAAATCATAAAAGCGAAATTAACCAATTGCAAAATACATACATACGAGTACATTGGAATATGTTTATGTAAGGTTAAACAGGAAAATAAGAATTTACCTTTAAATTTCGTCCCAATAGCACCCTCCATTGGTTCCAGAATTCTCACATTTATTGAAGATATCCCAGTGACATCAACACTAACGGCTGTTGGTGCATCTGGAGGACGCGCCTGATCCCAACCGAGCAGCATACGACGCAATCCTTTTACACGTCGTTCCCAAATTCCAATTTGTTTGTCAGTTTCCGTCCCTGTGCAGCCTGTCACCGACGGTCCACTATTGCCTGAAATTGCAAAACACACACAAACGAACACACGAGTGCCATATGAGTGTCAGGAAAATATAACGGTAAAGCCTTAATAGCTATACGAAATGAACACACCCCACACAAACTATTTCAAAAATTCTATACAAAAAAAGAACGACACGACGACGAAGGCTATTTTCTAGTTTCAGCGAGATTTTGTCAGACAAAAACAAAAACCGCCTTGACACATTGAACAAGGATGCCCTTGTGGCGGATGAAAGTGAACATCCCATTCCTCTTTGAGGGTAGTTAGAGGCGATGACGGCTAACTGACACTGACACTGCCACAAACACAACTCACCGATAATAATGCTGGATATGGAAGAACGTGTGCTGCTAAATGCTGTCGTTTGCGTGAAACTCTCACATCCACTTAGGTCCTGTATCCGGCTTTCAGCATCTTGCAGTAGTCCGTTTAATTTAATGCCCAGCGATTCCGTTGAAACTGCAAAGAGATAAAAACGGCCCATCATTGTATTTCAAAAACAATTCTCATCGTTGCTTGTTGTGCTACAGAGTTCTGGAACACATCCAAACACTTAAGATGACGTCTGCTGCTAATCTATGGCATACTTAGTAAATAGGGGTGAACAGTTCGCGGAATCACGAAAATAACCTCGTTACAAACATAATAATAACATTAAACAGGCCGGGAGCAAAAATGCTATTGACATTCGTCACGAAATAAATTTTGCACAGCTGCTGTTGCCACAGATTTGGCTAGGGTGGTCGACGGTCGTCCGTTCGTTTTTGGGGGGTAAAGTTTTGAAAAGTTTTTGAAAGGTTTGTTTTTTATCCTTTGGAGTAGGTACTGGTGAGTGAATGGATACTGGGTTAGGACCGCTTTAGGTTGGTTAAACGTAATGGTTTATGCTTTCTGAACTTTTGATGACTTCTTATACCATAGTTTAGACGGAGTTAAAAGTTTCCCTGGCTTTCTACTTTTCAAGGAAACGCTGCTACCTAAAAAGGGTCGGTCGATGGCAACAATGAGAAATTACGGTGAGTTTCCTTCGAAAACAACTAGATCAACCCGACCACCACATATAAATTAAGTTTTAAGATGTTTTTGGATTTGATTCTTGGAAATTATACTCGGCGTTGTAGATTTAAGAAGGTTTGTACGAGTATGTATATGGGGGAAATTTGTCAGATGTATAATTTCAAAATTACTTAAGTTTCGGATACGGGTTTTTGTAAAGCAATTGATGCATAAGTTGTCAACATTTAAGTAAAAATTTCAAACAGTTTTGACAGTGAAGAATTAACTGCACTGTGATTTTCCAGGAGAACCCTTGAGGGTAGTGATATGAATTTAGAAGGAGAAGACTACTGCAGCCTTTCAGAAAGAGTTGTCACAAAATAATACTTGTATATAGGGTTTTTTTTTTTTGTCCCAGTTCCAGACTTTTCAATAAGGATAAATGTCAAAAAAGCTGTCATGCTTCATTTACTTTCGGTACAGTTTGCAGTTTTCATCATGGGAAGATTTATTTCTAAATTCGAAACTCTGTTCGCTAAACTCCTAGAGCGCTTCGTGAAATTTACGGTGAACTTCATCGGCCATTTGAAGGTGCTATTTATCGAATTATTGACAAATGCATTCGGATCAAAACATCGCGACTGTGGAGGCAAGTGTTGAAGAGGACCCCAATTTATTTTCGAAAACCGTCATACTGACGGATAATTTAGAAATAGTTAGAAACCTTCAGTCTTAAATAGAGAAGAGAAAGTGAGTGAAAAGTACTCATTGAGGGATAGGTTGAAAATAAAGCTTAAAGACAATGCATGAGAGTGGGCACATTCTTTTAGTAACAAAGCTACCGTATTTTGAGAAACAGAGCAGTATACAGATTTAAGGTAGTCGACAGTGAGATTGCAAATGGTGGTGTCTTTTCCTGGTACTGGATTGTTTTTATTCATAAAAGTTCAAAAATGTTTACTATTGCTTTTGAATTTTGATTCTGTCGACAAAATATAGTACTTATATCGAAACTTATTTAGATAATCAAACTCTTTAAGTCATCGGAAATATTTTAAGCGAAATTTTCTTTATTATGTTTGTATAAATTTTTTATTTGGATAAGATTTTACAAAATCAACAACTTCACGTTTAATTGACCCAAAAGAATATAGACACTATGGAATGCCGTTACGAGCTCTTTAGGCTAAGGGATAAAAAGATATACGCAAATATACGTCGACATTTCCAAAACATTTGATATGGTTAACCATTATAAAGGGTTTTCCAATAGAGACTTGACAACTTTGAATTTCATTTGTGAACGCACTCTTTCACTAATCATCAAACTGTCACTGTCAATTTATTCAGTAAACTCAACATTTTCATCATGGTAAAGTACACGAACGATCAACGTCTGCAAATTACAAAAATTTTCTACCGAAATTCGAAGTCGGTGACTGCAACTTTAAGAACGTTAACTCCAATTTTCGGTCGTAATTCTCGCCCTAGTAGACAGGCAATAACAAGTTTAGTGCAAGAATTTGAGTCCACATATTCGTTGTGTGATGTTGCCGTGTCAGTGAGACAACGACTTGGTCGAAGTGTCGAAGTTGCCGTTCAGGCGTCCGTAGCAAACGATCCAAATCAGTCAATTCCACGACGTTCTCAAGAATTGTGCATCGCTCAGACCACATTATGGCGTATTTTGCGTAAGGATCTTGGTTTACACCCATACAAGATCAAGCTGACTCAAGAATTGAAGCCGATGGACCATTTGAAGCGACGTACGTTCTCCGATTGGGTTCTGGAGAAGATGCGCCAAGATGATGAATTTCATCGCAAAATCATCTTCAGTGACGAAGCTAATTTTTGGCTCAATGGGTTCGTGAATAAGCAAAATATGCGTTATTGGTCGGGTGAAAATCCACATGTGCTTCATGAATCACCACTTCATCCACAAAAAACAACTGTTTGGTGCGGTTTGCATGACGGCGTAGTTATTGGGCCATATTTTTTCGTCGACGATAACGATCGTCACGTTACTGTGAATGGTCGGCGTTACCGCGCCATGATCACCGATTATTTTTGGCCCGAATTGGAAGATATGGACTTAGACGACATGTGGTTTCAACAGGATGATGCCACAAGCCACACAGCATACAATCGATTTATTGAAGAATAAGTATGTTGAGCGTGTTATCTCAAGAAATGGGCCAGTCGGTTGGCCGCCTCGTTCGTGCGATTTAACGCCGCTTGACTATTTTCTGTGGGGCTACGTTAAGTCATTGGTTTATTCCAACATGCCGACGACGTTGGAAGAGCTCAGAGCCAACATTGAACGCGAAATAGCTGCCGTTTCGGCCGAAATGTGTGGCCGAGTCGTTGAAAATTGGATCCAACGAATCGACCGTGGCAAACGTGCCCGCGGTGGCCATATAAACGAAGTCAAGTTCCATTCATAAATGTTTTGATTGTACTTCAAGCCGATAATAAAGTTTTTGAAATATCTCAAATGGTTTGCGTTTTATTTAAAAAAAAGTTGTCAAGTCCTTATTGGAAAACCCTATATTTTGTTGCGGAAATTACGAAATGCCGGTTTTCGAAGTTTTGTTCTTGAGTGGTTCAAATAATATCTCGTCAATAGAGCTCAAAGAGTGAAGATTGAAGGGACCAGAATATACTAGGTTTATGAATCTAGGGGTATCTCAGGGGGCTGTATTGGGACCAATTCTCTTCCTGATTTACATCAACTCATTGTTTATCACTGCCTTTGCAGATGATGTTGGTTTAACATATGGTTCTGTAAGCCCTATAAATTTAATTGCTTATATCAATGCAGATTTAGAAATGTTTAGGACATGGTTTGCTGCACACAGATGATCATTTCCGAAACAAAAAAAAATGTATTACAGTCTGGCATCTCAAAAGTCCTTTGACGCTGCAGTTTTTTTTCATGCACCTAGGCGTCAAAGGTTTAAATTGCTGAGCCGCTTCTGTAGCACCAGCCCTTCTACTAATGCTTTTTCTAGCATTCTCAACTGCAGCGAAAAGTGCGTCAATGAATTTAAATACCTGGGGCTAATTATTGACTCTAGAATGTGTTTTAATAATCTTATTCAATGATAACTTAATTCAATATTATCGCATGACGCTTAGAAGGTTCTTTTTTCTGAAGGATGTCTGCTCTTTAAACCTTCTTAAGATAATTTATTTTGTAATTTTCCAATCTAAGCCAATCCAAGTCAATTCCAATCCAACCACTTCTAGTTTTACAGAAATTTATTGTAAGAAAAATCTGCGGGTAAAATCGCTTACATTATAGCTTTACATTATTTTACAATTTGCAAATTCTGCCCGTCCGGCATTCATATTATTTCAAAGTTCTAAAGTCCTTTTTCTATAGATCTGGAAATTTAAATATTAGAGTTCTTGAAAATTACAATATAAGTCGTAATAACTTGAACCTGTAACTTTACAACAGGTACCACGCGTCTTCAACACACCTCCTCATAAGGTTGCGAATGACCTCGCTGCTTTCCGCAGCTATGTGCACTCTAAAAGAGTTTCTGACCTTCAGCGTAGCCGAGCTGACCATGATAAATTTTTTCATTCCTAACTTGCGTTCCTTGCCTGCACCTCATCTACATTACCCTACTCCTCCACGGCACAAACTACTCCTTATATTTTACTACCAAAACGTAAGAAGCTTGCGCTCTAAAACTCGTGCTGGTTTGTCTAAATCTCATGGCCTTTCTTTCGACGTCCATGCATTTAAAGAGCCAGGAGCTATTCCCATCTTCTTATAATGTTTTCCGAGATGACGATAACTCTCTCCCTATGGTTAATGAGCCTGCCCTCCCTAAAGTTGATTCTCCATGCAGAGGTGTTCTACTTGGTATTAACAATAACCTCAACACTTCTTCTGTTAAATTTGACTTTGTTTCAATTAAAATAACACTTCCCAATAGGTCCCTGTACATTATGTGTTGCTACATTCTACCAGCTCAACGTATCGAATCCTACATCCTTGCTATTAAAGCAACTGATCAACTAATTGACCAAAGTGATTTCATCGACAATATCCTTATCTTTAGTGACTTTAATCTGCCTCTGCTGAAGTGGATGATCACTCTTTTTTACCGCGATAAACGTTAGTTCATCCAAGGAATGTCTATTAATTGATCGTATAACTGACTCAAGCCTATGCCAAGTAAGTGGCGTCCCTAACTCCATCGGTAGGCAACTAGAATGTATTTTCACTAGAGATCCCATTAACTCCGCAGTAACGTTTTGTCCCTTTACCCTATCAACTGTCGACAACTTTCACCCCCTCTTCTTTTCTCATCTTTCCATAGCTCTCCACCCCAGTCCACTTCTTCCCCTACTATCTCTTCTTACAACTTCCATAAAGGTAATTTTAGAAAAAATCAAAAAACTATCTTAGCAAATCTTCTTTGGATTTTACCAACCTATCTTTAGCTGATGCTGTTTCCATCTTTTACAGTGGAATATTTAATTCCATTTCTCTTTACGTACCCTTTTATCAGCATAAAACATCATCTACTCCCCTTTCCTGGCATAACAGAAGACTTCGCTCTTTACGAAACAAAAGAAACAAATTATGGGCGGTCTTTCTTCCTACCAATTCCTATTCTGACTATTTTAACTATCTTGGAACCTACCTCCAATTCACCCAGCTCTATAATTGTCTCTATTAATGTTTTCTCGACACAGCGCAGACCAACCTTATCAACGATCCTAAGACTTTTTATCAACTCGTCAACTAAAAATGAAAATGAGACGGTTATTCCCCATCTCTCGACATCCACATCTCGACTAACCCACATAATATTGCAGTTTGCAAACTTTTTTAAACATTATTTGCAGACAACTTCTTCGTACTTCGTACCGATACTATATCTTTTGATCCCACCCTTATCAAAGAAAAGTTACAAAATCTCAATGGCGAATTTTTACCCGGACCAGACAGGCTCTCAGCAATATTTCTCAAAAAATGTGCCTCCAATCTTTGGCACCCACTTTCCTCCCTATTTCATGAGTCCCTCACACAAAGGTGGCCGTGGCTCAAGTGGTAGTGCACTGGCTTCCAAATCGGAAGGTTCGGTGTTCGAATGAATCCTAGCCTCACCCGAAAGATATACCCATTTTTTCATTTGACGAAAATCAAGTATGATGAGTAGTCTCCCCATTAAATGTTGGATGCCACCCATGGAGCGAAATAACCACTGAGACCAAACATTTTTCTTTCTCTGTCTATCCCGTTTTCCAAAAAACTTAACACGTGCTCGGGCACTTTAAATGTATTTATATCCACTTGAGTGTTAAATCTAAAAAAAAAGGGTGAATTCCCCCAAGCGTGGACCGGGGCCACAAAAAGGGATCAAAGAATGAAGTAACCAACTATTGGTCCGGTCCCATTGCTAACCTTTCTTACATACCTAAAATGTTCGAAAGTTATTTTTTATATGAAGTTCTAAGTTTTCAGTGCAAATCACTTATATCGCCGAGTCAGCATGGAATTGTGAAAGGTAGATCAGCTACTACATACTTCGTAGAATTCGTATCCTTTGAGCAACGAAATTGATGTTATTGCTACAAATGTTGCCTTCGATAAAATATCACATCAACTGATCCTTTTCAAATTGTCTTCCCTCGGTTTTGACTCCATATTGTTAAAATTGATATCTTCTTATCTGGAGAACAGTTATTATAGCGTTCGCTTTAGGTCAGCCTCCTTACCTCCGTTTTTATTCATTTCTGGTGTCCCACAAGGCAATCATCTAGGTCCCGTCTTTTTCATTTTAACTATAAACGATCTTCAGAGGATTATTAAACACTGCTCACTATCCATTTACGCCGATGACACTAAATTCTTCAAAACTATTTCTTCACCTCAAGACTCTATTCTCCTTCAAGAAGACCTCGATAAGCTTTCCACTTGGTGTATAAAAAATTGTTTGAAGCTTAGTATCTAGAAATGTTGATCTATGACTTTGTCACGTAGGGCCAACCAATCTCCCTCTCGACTTTATTTTCTGCATGACCAACCTGTACCCCAGGTTCAATCCTTTCGCGACCATGTAATATTAGGTATACGATAGAGTCAAACTTCCCTTCGTTTATTGATGAGATAATCCTAAAAGCCAACTCATCGCTCGGTTTTATCAAAAGTGACAATGTCACTTTACATTACCCTTGTCCGGTCCCATCTCAAATTTGCCAGCCAAGTGTGGTCCCCCTTTCAGTGAGTTTAGATATCTCGAATCGAAAATATTCAAAGTCGTTTTCTTCAGTTTGCCCTTCGTGGACTACCCTAGGATGATTCCTTTATCTTACCTCCCTATCGAGACCGCCTCAAATTTCTTACTTAACCTGAATGCCCTCGAAAAACGCAGAGACGTAGCTGACATTCTTTTCATTCATCGACTGATCCCTGGTTCTGTAGATTGCGCTGCCCTTTACAATTAAATTTCCTTCAACACGAATCGAAATCGGTCCGAATATCACCAAAAACAATCTTATGGAGTTATGGGACATTGATTAGATCTGTTTTTCCTGAACTCATTTGAAGATTACGTTAGGTTAAACAGAGGTGTGATGGATATGCCATCACACAAACACTAGGCACCAAAACGGGCCCATCGCGGTCCCTGTGGAACCAAATGAATTTGTCTTCAAATGGCAAAAACCTTAACAATCGCCCTGTTGAAGCACCCAATTGTATGACAAAAGCCAAGAAGGCCTTTGAAGTTCGTGCCGTCTATTTCCTCTAAGTTTTCGAAAAAGTATTTTCATAAAAATTTTCTTTGATTCCGCGATATTGCCTCGCATTCACACAGTATGTGTGTTATGTTCTCAACAGCTTGCAGATCACCACATCTGCAGATGTCCGTATAGGACAATTTGAGTACCTCTTTGCGTACTGCCGCAGGAGACAGTGCCCTGTCAGAATTCCTATTACTATCCTAAGCTTATCCCTATTTAGTTTCATTAACTTCCTAGATCTTTTGCCGTCAAAAAGCGGCCAAAGAGCCTTGGATACCCTGTGTCCTTCAAGGCTTGACGACCTTAGGTTGGCAGTCTTTGTAATTTTTTCCTCGATAGTACCCCTCACTATGCAAAGGGGTGGTTTAAAATTGGCAACCTCACTATTGTCGAGTAGCCCTCCTTTTCTTGCAAGCTCGTCCGCTTGTTCATTCCCTTTAATACCGCAGTGTCCTGGCACCCAGCACAGTCTTACCCAGTTCTGACTGTGCGACAGCCCCTGACTGTATCAGAGTTGATGTTGGTTGATTCCATTGGCTTGAGTGCGGCCTGGCTATCAATGGAGATAGCGATATCTCTTTCGGATACCGATCTCATCTGCATTATCTCAGCCGCCCTGACGACAGCCAGGACCTCTGATTGGAAGACACTGCGTCCTCATTTGAAAGAATGATTATAATGAATATGATTCAACAGAGCTTGCTTTGGGCACCACTCTTGTTACTATCATCTAATGACATCAGAACCCCAGTTGTGAACTACGATGTCCACTTTCTAGCTCATGCCAGATACGGATAGCATCAAAAACGGCGAAAGAATCGGAGCTGATGATTTCGTGGAGAACGATTGGATTTTTTATTGGATTAATGTGCATTAAGGCCCACGTTAGACCCCTGAGTTTCTCTCAATATTCATAAGTTTGTATATCTGAATTCGACCAGCACGCTTAATTTATCGCTTATACCTGATGTCACCATGCCTGGATATGTCTGTTAGAAGTCCGCAGCTCTTCGCCTGTATTTGAGAACTAACTCGTGACGAACCACAAGTGTTAATACAGGCCACTACACTTTAACAAAAACTGATTTAGAAACCACAAATGGAGTTCATACGCATTACGAATAGTTAAACGTTTACATTATCTTCCTGGTCAGATTGGTAAAGGCAATAAGACATGGCAATGTCTTTCCGAATTTCAACTGCTCACTGTTCGTTTCGGGATGAGATCCTTTATTCCTTTTCGGGTGAAGAAATAAAAACCAAATAAATGGCGGCACGACAGACAGGAATGATTTCTTAAACGTGTGAAAATTAAATACGACCAAAGACTGAGGCAAAAAATGCTACAGTTTCCCAGAGGTTTGTTCGTAAAAAACATTAGAAATCCCTCCTTGTCCTCGTTCATTTATAATGGCATTCTAGTTGTGAGCATGTTGGAAAAGGCTGTGCACATCTCAACCAGCTTAAAGTTTAAGATTGTACCATGCCTCCAGCTATCTATAATAGGACGAATCAACTTAGTATAATACTTAAAGAACTTAACATACACAAATTCGCTTGTCCAGATGATATACATTTCTCCCCTTTTTCTGCAGAGTTGTTCTTCCACGCAGGCAAAACCCCTTCATTATCTATCCTACTCGTAAAGACCCTTTCTAAATAGATTGGAATCAGTATTTGTCCAGCCTGTCCCCTAAAATGCGGCGAATACTGTGTTCAATCAATTGACACCTTTTATGTGGGGACATATTCTGAAATACCGCCATTCTTTTCCAAGCCCTTATGTAATGTCTCGTCAGACTCTTTATTTCCTAGACATTATAGCCTGCATACATTCAAAACCAATGCGTATCGGTATTTCATTTCATTCTTCCTTCCCCAATGTTCCTTTATCCTCACTGTGCGCAAACATTTTAAGGGTGTCCATAATCCCCCTTGAATGCTCCCTTATTGTATAAAAATAGAGCCGTCGGAAAACATGTCCTTAACTTCTTTCTGACACATTGAAACTAAGTCCCTTTTTTCCAAAAGCAACTTAGAGTACTTGTATGTACAATATCTTGCGAATAAGATGGCTCATAAAATAAATCACATTTTCTCTGAACGGTTCCCCGACAATTCGGATTCAGTGGTAAACGCGAATGAGACGACTTATATTCATATCAAATAAGGGTTACGAATACGTAAATCAAATCGGTCGAAGGACCCTCTTTAGGTGATTCCTTCAACAGAAGCACTTAAATAAAGGATGCACGCATAAAAAATAAATAAATGTGAGCCTATAAACTTCTTTGAACTCGAAGGAGAATAAAAAGCCTTACCTAATGCAATTTTACTGTTATATACTCACCAGGAGTCGTAAATTTACTTAAGGATTTGAAAAAAAAAAGAACAAAATTCATTTTGAACTCATAAATGATGGTAAGGGAAGGGTTGAGCTTGAGAGGGTATTGCAAGCAATTTTAAAATAGAACTCTTACAGAACCGTGATGTTTTAATAGGAGGACACCGTGAAATTAGACACCAGCGAGGTAGGACAACCAGGATCGATAATAGTGCATGTGAAAACAGACCTGGTATCCAATTTGTTAAGCTTTAAACATTTTTTGTGGCTTTAACACTTCCATTGTATTTTGTTGGTGTTCTTGGTCCATGCCATTCATTTGTCTAGTGAATAATGAATCCCTATACCTGGAAGATTATTCTGCTCGTGCATCTGACATGATTCTGTCGGTCTTGCCACCGCTCTTTTGTGGTAACTTTTATATAGTGTTTGTTTTGCTGTGCAATCCTTCTTGGTGACTCAATGACAAGTTCAAGCGTATGTACGAAAATGCATGTCTACTGGTGTCATGTTTAACGGTATTTTTCTCGCATAGATTTGGAGGTTCCTGATTATTTTCAAAAGCGTCCTTTGTTTAAATGATTTCGCTGGAGGCAAACAATGGCTTTTATGCAGAGTTTACCATTTTTGCAGTTACGTTTGTCGAAATATTGTAGAATACAGTACTCTGTGATTACAGATAAGAATATATGGAGACATTTATCGAAGCCAAGGACACAACTTTGTGCAACGTGAAAAGAGGCTACGAGTAAAAGGCAATTAAATTCCATAAACTATGTAAATGCTACATAACAAAGGTTATTGAACAAAAAAACGAAAAGCTGGCATACTACGCTATGACAATGGCCTTTCTTGATTTCAGTTACATTGCTTTCATTTCCTTGAATGCTAGAGCAGCTTAATACTTGTCGAAATTAGGCGTAGCAAAAGAATCATAATTATTAAAAAAAGATGCCAGAATTCAGTCATTGTAACTGACTGCCAGGCTGGCTCTATATTTTCCCTTTGGCATTGCTGTTTCACGGAGTAACTTGATATAATGACCTCAACGTCTTTCTTAAGAGTGCAAGATTCCAATTCGTCAAAAATATTATTTTCTGCCTCATCATCCATTCCAACGATTATTTACAATGACATTCCAGTTGTCAGCTCTTCGAACAAGGCCAATCTGCTTGCTGCACACTTTGCGGCCATCTCAACACTTCCAGATTGTGCTTTATCTCCACCTCCACCTGAGTGCGTCGAATCTTCAATGGGACGAATCCATTTTCGCACTCGTGTAGTAACAAGAGTACTTAAAGATCTTAACATTCACAAATCCGATGGTCCAGATGCTATATATCTCGCCTCCTTTTGAAGAAGTGTTCTTCGTCTCTCTCAAAACCACTGCGTAAGCTTTTTCATTAATCCTACTCTTTAGGACCCTTTCCGAGTAGATGTAAAACAGCATTTGTCGAGCCCGTCCCTAAAAAAGGCGAATGTTCTTCTCTCTCCTCCTACAGACCCATTGCACTTACGTACCTACTTTCCGAGGTCATGGAAACGTCTTGAAACACGAAATCTTCTCAATGATCGGCAGTAAGGTTTTCGTAGCAACAGGTGCACTGGTCATTTGATGGCATGTCTCACCGAAAAGTGGAACCAAAGCGTACATCAATCTGGCGAACACATTTGACAGAGTTTGGCATCAGGCTCTTCAATGGATTATAAACTACCTTTCGCAACGTTCAATTCAAGCTGTTTTGGACGGTTTCAAGTTTGATATTCACAAAAGAAATGCTGGTGTGCCTCAGGGCTCCATTCTGTCTCCAACATTCTTTTTAATTTTCGTCAACGATCTCTTGTCTGTTTCTTCTAATCCAATATAGTCCTTTGCTGATGACAGTACTCTCTGCTTCTCACATTCGTTCCCGGACTCACGTCCCTGCTCTTTGGCTGTAGAACAGGAAGGGCAGCGTATGTTAAGCTCATTAAATTCCGATATTAACAGCATAACTAATTGGGGAACAATCAACAAAGTGGAATTCAATGCTTCCAAAACATAATGCTGTCTGCTGTCGTTAAAACGAAATTTAACTACCCAGCTATTATCCATGAATGGCACTTGTGTCGTAGAGACCGAAAATCTTTCCATTCTCGGTATGTGTATCAATGATAAATTACGTTGGAATGACCACATATTCGATGTCGTCAAAAATGCTCCCAAAACATCTCTGCACCTGCTAGATAGGATTCAAAACCGTGAAATAAAACTCATAGGTGATACTAATATCACTCAAACAATGGACACCCTCGAACACCGTCGTAATGTCTCGTGTCTCACTGTGCTTTATCGCTATTTCCATAGAAATCGCCAGTAGCATTCCGCTCCTTCAAACTTTTAACCGTAACATCCATCTCGCTATGAATTCTCATTAGTATACCCTCAAGCCCAATTTCGGATGTACTCTGAAATATCGTGATTCGTTCCTAAGCCGTATAACTCGCTTATGGAATGCGCTGCCTAGGTCTTTATTCCCTAGTCATTATAACCCTCAAGCATTTAACATCAGCGTTCACCGGTCCCTCTCTTTCCATCCTCAATGACATAAAACATTTTAAGGGTACTTAAATCCCTCGAGCGCGGCAAATTATAACAAAAAAAAAAATATTTTGGTATACGGGTTTTAGCTAATAAAATGAAAACGAATGAATATTTTTCCAAACTTTTTTTCTATGTATGGGCCGCAAATATTATTGGGTACAAATTGTGGAACAACTTATTTGAAATGGTCCTCATTTGCCTTCCGGAAACGGCGGAGTCGATCTGGTCACCCATCGATTGCAGTACGCACATTATGCATTGGAAAATTTCCCACTGCTCGGCCAAGGGCGCGCTTCAAAGACTCAATGCTTCGGTGTCGAGTAGTGCAGGTCATAGTCTCCGGAACGGACCATAGTTTGTAGTCCAATCGATTGAGATCTGAGCTACCAGATTGCCAACCATGTTTCATGTTTGAGTCGTTTTTACCTTATGGGCTGGAGCGGATTCTTGTGAAAGATCCACGGTTTATTTGCGAACAGTGTTTTGTTGATGTGCTCAACAAGGTTCCCTAAAACGTTTGATACACTTTCGCCGAGGTTTTGACACAATGGAGCTCAGTGACCCCATCGTAGGCAACTCTCCACACACCATTACAAAAGCTGGGTGGTGGACACATTGAACTCTCGGAACGTGTTCAGAGTGACAGAGCATACACTATCGTTCTGTTTGTAGAAAAATTCTTCAATGGAAATATTCTCGTCTGTAAAAAGAATTCGTCTGTGACCGTACGTACGCGAAACTGGCGAAGCAAAGTTTTCGATTTTAGCCTACGTTTCTGTTCCAATGCTTCTGTGAGTAAGTGGCCAGTCTATCCCTTGTATGCACGATTTAAGATACGCGACATGCTGCCCTTGCTAATATATACCTCCCGAGACATGCTCTTCTGCTTGTGCAGCGGATTTCCACGAATTTGATTTTCTAGCGATCCCCATTCCATGATTGCAAACAACCGACGTCTAAAATTTTTTTACGCGGGAACTTTGCATAAATGTCACTTGGAAAATAACCGTCAAGTTGGAGTGGGTGCGTTCGTTAGTTCTTGAGAATGAATGTGTTCGTTTCGTCTAACAAAACATTTGCTATTTTGTCGATTAGCATACGAGACAATGGTTCATTAAAATCATATGCCGTTGGATGGTTATTTAGATTAAAAAAGAGGAACAGACCTTAAATTATATGGGTTGGTATTTAAAAAATATCTGATCCAGTAGTGAGGGACAGTCAATGTTGCTGGTCAAGAGCTGGTGGATAATTATGGATGTTACCAAAAACAAAGGCCTTTAAACAGAATATTAATTAGGTGCATAATATATGTATCTAAAGAAAAAAAAACGAGTAAAAGTGGTCGGGTAAGCAGAACTCATTTTATTGTTATTTTTAATTCCGGTCTTTATTTTTTGTTCTGTTTTTTATCTATTACGTATATATCGCGGTAGAAAACTAATTAAAAACACACACTTTCTGTAGGAAATAATTAATTTAAATAAATAATAGAAACTTTGTTACCAAACATCAACTGTAATATACTCTTATTTACATAAAAAAATGATTATGCCGTAAATAGAAAGAAAGATAAAGTGTAGTCTATTTTTCTGTGGAGTTATAATTAGAAGCAGCAAATTAAAAAAAACATAACAATTCAAAATAAAAAAAGGAAGGAAATTCAATTTTATTCCTCCGATTCCGTTTTCAATTAATAAAAACTGATGGTTTGTCGGCCATCCCTTATTAGTCATAATAGCTGAACTGCGTTTTAGTAAACTAGCTCCCTCCAAGCTTGTTATCATTAAATAAACTGTATAATGCGGGCTTTAGAGGCTTTATTTTTAACTGGTTTACTTCCTACCTAGCAAATCGAAAGCAGATGGTAAAAATCAAAGAGTCTTTTAGCTCGCTGAAATTTATAAATATAGGTATTCCACAAGGATCGGTTTTGGGTCCTATTTTGTTTTTGATTTTTGTTGAGAGTTACTCTGTTTAGTCAACGTTTCAAAGGAAAAATTTCTGCGTTTGCTGATGATACTGCCATTTTCTATTCTCATAGCAATAATTTTAATATTTTTATGGATGTCAATCACGATTTTGAATTACTGAGATTATGATGGTTCAGTCATCATAAACTTGTAATTATCATGAAAACTAAGTTTATGTTTTTTAATAACAGAAGCATGGACTCAAGATTTTTCGTTATCTTACCATAGCCCGAATTGTACACGTTTTCCTTTAATCTGTTGTGATTCCTGCTTCAATATTGAGTGTGTTCAACAATATTTGGGTATTATTTTAGACCATAAACTTAGTTGGAAGGATCATACTAATTATTTGAAACAGTATACGAATAGAGTACCTAGTAAAACAGTTGTACCACTTAAGTCAGTATTGTAGTACATCTATCAGTTGTTCGCAGATCCCCGCAGACAACAGACGTGTTTCGGCTTTTCATAGAGAGAAAAAGTTAGTAGTTTAAATTTACTTGTATAGTAATTGGTCGCAATTCCGTTACTTGAATCGATAGCCAAGTGGTTAGCGGCGTCGGTCATCACAATTACGAGGTCTGGGTTTGATTCCCAACTTTAGACAATTGTTTTCTTATTTTATTGAAATAATAAAAAGTGAACGGTACAAAAAAAGAAGAGAAATCATGTGATGTGTGATTTCCCATTATTGGGAAAAGCTAGTGGGAGCAGAAAGAGACTTGATGAAATGTCAACATCAAGCCCCCTCTCACTTGCGGTAACAGGAAGTAATGCCAAACGGAGGAGGAAGCTAAGGCCAACCCCCAATAGGCTGAAGCGCCGCTCTCTATCACAATCCACCGAAAAGTTGTCAGGTGGATTAAGGGAGACGGCGCCTTCAACTTCTACGGCGGCAGCAATAAATCCTACGCGTCATAGTCAGACAATGACGAATACCCATATAATTCGGATCGGTGCGAAGGTCGTTACATGAGAAGCGACAACAGCTTCGCAGCTCTGTCTGTCTCAGAGTCGGACGACGAAGAGGATGAAGTCCAAGCTATAATGAGCAATATCAGGCAGCTTGAAGAAAAAGTACTTGCCATTAAGGCAAAGCAAACAGCCAGGCGTGAAAAGGAGCAACAAGTATGCTCCCAATCACAAGAACAACAACAACAACACAACAACAACAAGAGCAAAAGGTTTCAAGCCAGCAACAGTTAAAATTACAAACGGACAAAATAACTGTAACACAGTGGAGCGCTATTATAAAATAAAAAATTTACTGAAGGATTCGACGACGGAGTTCTTCTCCTACACCGCGAAGGGGAACACGCTGCAAACAATGCTGCTTAGGGGATTAGGACCGTCGACTGATCCGGAGGAGTTCCTTGCACTGCTGAAAGAGAAGAAGTGCGAAGGGCTCCAATTCGTGGGGGTCAAGCCTTTCACCACAGCCAGAGCCAAAAGGGAGAAGCGGCAACTGCCGATTTTCCTAGTCCAGCTAAGTCCCACCAGCAATCTGGATGGTCTAAGGAGTATTAAAGTCCTAGACTACCAGGTTGTCCACTGGGAGAAATTAAAGAGGAGCGAAAACATTTTACAATGTGTTCGCTGCCTCAGTTTCGGGCACGCCGCGTCGAACTGCGAAATGCAGCCTCGATGCGTGAAGTGCGGAAAGAACCACAAGTCCGACGAATGCGCTCTGAGTAAGGACGGAGCGTCTGAAAAAAGCCAACTCTCTTGTGCTTTATGTAGGAACACGGGACACACCGCAAATTATCGGGGTTGTCCCAAATTCGAGTACATCAAAAGAATAAATCTGGCCCGGCAGCCGAAAGTGGAAGTGAAACGTCCACCCGTGCATTTGCAAACTCCAGCCGTTACTCCCCATATTACCTACGCCCAAATGGCGGCAGGTAGGGGAAATACAGTACAGCCAGTGAAGGTTGGTTCTCAGGCCCCAGCGCCCAGGGCACCGGAACCAGTACCTGACATGCTAGCTATCTTGCTCTCTATCCAGGAGCAGATGGCTCAGCTACAACGTCATTTAACTGAACAGACCGCGCGGGTGGATCAAGTATACGCTCTGCTGCCTGGCCTAACGCACCTTTTGCCGGTACGTACATGGCGGAGAAAACCCTGAAGGTCCTTGCTGTGAATGTGAATTCACTGATAAGGTTCGAATGACGAGCCGCACTATTTAAGTTGCTTAAAGACCAAGCCCCTGATGTTCTTCTGGTTAGCGAAACTAAGCTTACTAAGAGACACAAAATGAGGCACAGAAGATACAAAATAGTACGGAGAAACCGACCCAACTCCATTCAGGGAGGTGGCGTTCCAATTCTCGTACGAAAAGGTATACGTTTTGAAAGAGTATATACAGTCGTGTAGTACGTAGGTTCCAGGTGCTGGAAGCATGCATCGTGTATATCCCACTCCGCAGTGGAAAGCGGTTGTACATGGTGTCTGTCTATGCACCTAAGGCTACTCAATCCACATTATTTATCTCAGAGCTCGAGACGCTTTTTCGATTCCTGAGGCTGGAATTGGAAGACAACTATTTTATTATCGGCGGGGATTTCAACGCCAAACATAGTGATTGGGGAAATAATACACCAAATACTAGAGGGAACCTACTATTCAATTGGTGGGGTCAGCATAGTGTGATGTATCGACTCGGGCTTAAGGCGACGGATAGTCTGTCGTTTCCCAGACACGGGTCTTATTTGGATCTTCTGCTGTTCGACTCACGAATACAACTGACATGTACTAACCAACAAACTACAAACTGTCTACGCACTTTCGTGTATGACAGTGACCATTGCGGTCTCAGCACCGAAATAACTGTTCCCAACGAAATTGCGGAATTGGATGAGTTTGTCCAAAGGAATTCCTACAATTATAGTAGGGTGCGTTGGACACACTTCACCAGAACACTGACTAGAGCACTCTCCTCGAATTCGCTCTACCCACCGTCCAACAGAAATGTGTCAAACGAGGAGATTGACAAGTATCTAAGACTAATGGACGAGACAATCAAACGAACAATGGATATAACGATACCTCGGTACCGACACACTGACGAAGAAGACCTATTCCGCAACGCAACTATTGACGCACTGCACCGACATAAAAGTAGACTGCTGTCAAGACTAAAAACCTTGTACAGACAGTTTACTGACAGACATAACCCGGAGATCATGACACTGAAGTCGTCAATTAAAAACCTCCAAACATTAATAAAAGAAAATTACAGAGCATCTGTAAGTTTAAATTTGGGCTGTAAACACCAGCAACCCGAATATGTTCCCGCAAATAAATAAAATATTTCGGAGAAATAATCAGAACGACCTTCCATGTCTTAAAATCGCCCGAACGACGAACAACGAACAAATACTGTTAGCAGCGGGTATAGATCCAAATGAGGCTGTTGATGATGACAACTTCTTTGTGATCGAGGATCCGCAGGAGCAGGTAGAGGCTATAGGAGCGACTTTCCAGGAAGTGTACAAGGCGAATGTTATCATTGGCCCGAACCACGACCTGGAAGGTCGAGTTCTTGTGCACAACTTCTGCCTTCGAAATGAAATTGTGAATTGGCGATTCGAGAGCTCGGGTTTCTCCCAGTTCAGTGACGAGAATATGGCAAATAATGTCATCACCAACGATAGGGTACTACCCCCGTTCATTTCGAAGGAGGAGCTCCAAACGACCTTCGATTCACTTAGAAGTAAGAAATCAGTGGGAACCGATGAAATACCGAACATTGTGCTTCGACATCTCCCTCTAGAAGCGGTGAACATTTATACCATCCTGTTTAATAATGCAATGAATAATGCACATTATCCGCATTGGAAAACTGCGGTGGTACATCCCATCCCCAAAAGGGATAAAGACACTTCCAATCCGGCGAATCTCCGATCGATCAGTCTTCTTCCAAACATCAGTAAGGTGTTCGAGAAGGTGATCAATAGAGTCCTGACTAAGTGGGTTGAGGACAAACATATAGTTCCGGATAATCAATTCGGTTTCAAGGCGGGGCATGATATCATTCATGCTGCGTCGAAACTGGTTTCTGATATCCAATGGAACAAAGGCAAGAAACAGTGCACTGGTGCCTGCCTGATTGACTTGGAGAAGGCCTTCGAAACCGTATGGCTAGAAGGATTCTTTTTCAAGCTGGACAGGTTGGGCATTAGTAAACCACTGCTGTATATTCTTTTTGATATGTTCTCCAGTAGACAGTTCATCGTGAAGAATGGCGATGTGACTTCTGCTGGAACATTTAACATTAAAAACGGTCTGCAACAAGGTGCGGTAAATTCGCCGGTCCTGTTCAACATTTACACGAGTGATCTGATAGGTTCACTTCACCATGCCATAGCGTACGCAGACGACATAATCGCGTACAGATCAGGTCCAAAGATTGAGGTCATTAATATGCTTTTGCAGCCTGACTTCGACAAAATTAAGCGATATTGCGATGACTGGAAGTTGAAAATCAACTTTCAGAAGTCGGAAACCATACTGTTTAGGACGCCTTTGTCTGGGGCCTCTAGGGATACCAGAAAGAATTGGCGAACGTTTTCTATCGTCGGACAACACGGACAGCCACTTGCTTGTCGAAATGTAGTCAGATACCTTGCGATCTGGCTAGATCAATACCTGTATTTTAACAAACATATAGATGTTGCTCTGGCTAGAGCCAAAGGTGCTTTTGCCCTTACAAAGAGACTGTTTTATAACAGCCAACTCGATGCAAGGGTGAAGGTAATCTGCTACATGGCCCTTATCAGGCCCATGCTTGTATTTGGATGTCCCGTGTAGTTCAACGTGAGAGCAAGTTTATTGGAAAAGATTCGGGTGTTTGAGAGGGCTTGTCTAAGGACTTGTCTTCGCTTATACAGAACACCAGAGTCTCAGTACATAAAATTCTATCCCAATGAGATCTTATACAATAGGGCGAATCTAATAAGAGTGGACAATTTCGTCATTAAGTTGACTCGAAGGCACATTGCAAGAGCAATGGCCTCATCGAACAACCTGATCTCCGTGGCTTACTACCCCAATTATATGTATCACGAGAGAGTTCGCTTTGACGGCTTTATTCCTCCAGAAGCGTTCCTCTACCTAGATAGCAAAGGTCTGATCCAGGACAGATTGGCGGTGTCGCTAATCTTCCACGTCGCTCGAACAGCTGCGGACAGGCGACTCAACTACGACAGAGACGTCGCATATGGCAGTGCGGAGCGTCTCCGGTTCAGTAGGGCGGTAGGGAGTCGCGACATGAGGGATGTTGCTCGGCAGCACCAACACTTTTGGTGGCTTGTTCATGGGGAGGATGCTTCGTCGTCGAACTCCTCCAGTGATAGTTAGCTTCATGTGAAGCAAGGTGGGCCAGACAAATTTTTTTTTAGCCATGGCCGGCTTACATAGTTCTAAGTAGGTTTAAGTTAGGTGTTAAGAAAAAAAAAATATACAAAAACACAAAAAAAAATGTATATATACATATGCTTATATATTACGTATATAGGTATTATGTATATATATATATATATATATATGTAAGATGTGTATGTATTAGACGTAAGTATGTTAAGTAGATTAAGATTTATTTTTAGGTAGTCTATAAGTTTTTAGTTTTAAGTTTTTATAGATTAAAAAAAAAAGTCCAGACACTAAGTTTTTCTTTCATTTTCTTAGTTCTAATAAATGTTAAAATAAAAATAAATTTAGACTGTAAGTTACGTCGAAAGACATAGATTAAGTATTATGTTTAATTTAGAGTGCCAGCATTGGGCCAGTAAGTTACAATAAGATTATTTTTAAGTTATTTAAGCTAATTGTTAAGCGTTTTTTGTTTAGCATATAAGAGTAATTTAAGTTATAGAAATAAAATGCATAAAAAACTAAAAACTAAACTGTAATACACCTATCCAAAAGCTAGTTCACAATGGTTTACTAAAATCTAAATTGCAGTATGGGTTATCCAGCTGGGATGGGGCATATTACACGCACACCCAACAATTGTTAATTAAGCAGAAACATGCAGTCAGAATTATCTGCAAAGTGAGTCGTACAACGCATAGCTTAGAACTTTTTAGGAACCTCGAATTTCTTCCTTTAAGACACTTCTACTGCTACAAAGTTTTAAAAATATTCTTTGAGAAATCTGGTTATTATCAGGTTAGAACATATGATAATTATAACTTGCGTAATAACACCAGGAATTTTGTAACAGTACCAATAGTTAAAAAATCACACTTTTCTAGGTTTTATTCTGTTGTTGCACCTCGTCTTTTTAACTTGCTTCCTGATAACATTAGATGCGAAAGAGTAAAAACAGTATTTTCTGCTTAATTTCTTTTCTTCTTTGAAATATATTCACAGAGTTTTTTTCCCCATCAACATTTTGAATTTAATTTTCTATTATTTTATAAGTATACATTCGTCACTTGTCCATTAGGCAACATAATGTACTGCATTACTATATTTCATGCCTAAATTGTTTTGTGATCATATAATGTTGTTATTTATAATATAAGTTTGCAATGAAATAAACAATAAATAATAATAATAATAATAATGTTTGTGGAAGAATACCCTCACCTGGCCCATGTAACTCAACAAAATATCGCCAGACCGTTGAGCAGAAGGACTGTTAGCCAGGCCACTCATCGATGTTATCAGGGAAGAGGTTACATCTCAGCTTAATCACGAGCAGCAAATAAATAACAATGCTACACTGCAAGATGGAGAACATAACCATGCAGATGATATCAACCACACAACTGCAGGCAGCAACAAGGAAGTAGGTGATAATGGCAGCGACGATTTTAGCATACACATTCTTGAGCATGAATTTGAAGTTGCTATTCTTAAGTTCACTTCCATAGGCCGGCTTTAAGACCCAGCCTGCCCAAACAATATCCAAACCACAAGCTGAAGACGAATGCTAAACTGATGAATAGACTAATCCTCCCGCGCTATGTAAATGAGATATCTAACTTTAAAATGCTGGGTTTGACCCTTTATTGCGCGTCATATGCCGTAATCAAATCAATAGGAGGAAAAATTCGCGAAAAACGAAGGGAACACCCGCGTAGTGCGGGTGTTGGATACAGTAAACCAAAAATTAAGAATCTATGCTAAGCGCCTTCGCCGTTATAAAAAGTCAAAGCAAAGAAAAGACGACAGCGCACTGTTCCTTAAATCGCAGAAAAAGTTCTTCAAGAAACTTGAGGAGAATAATGTAAGCTGTGGAACTCTCCCGAAATAAAATGACCTGATAAATTATTGGTCAGCAATATGGTCAACTAGCACCTGCTATAATCACTCTTCCCAACTGCTGCAACAAATCCAGACATCTTCCATTCAACCAATGACGGACGCTAACATCACCCCGGAAATCTTCTCTGCAGCTATCAGAAAACTGCATAGCTGAAAAGTAACTGGCAATGATGGAATCCATAATTACTGGATCAAAACCTTCTCTACCCTACATGATGTTATGCATCGTGAAGTCAACAACCTCATTCAAGACCCGACCATCATCCCTAATTATCTATGTGAAGGCCTTACGTATTTAATCCCTAAGGATAATAACACTGAAGACCCATCAAAATACCGGCCTATCACCTGCCATAATAACTTATAAAAAATAACAACGTCTTGTTTGTTATACTTATCAGCAAATACTGTAATGACAACAATATAATTGCAGAAGAACAGAACAGGGATGTGTAAACGGATCACATGCATGTAAAGAACAGCTGGTCATTGATTCTGTTGTCGCAGGTCAAGCATGCACCAGACAACGGAACCTATTCATGGCGTTCGTTGATTATAAGAAAGCCTTTGATATGGTACCACACAGCTAGATAATACAGGTCCTAAATTTGTATAAAATCAAACCGCAAATAATACGGTTTTGCGGCTGTAAGTGGTGTATGAGGCTAAAACTGGAATCAATAACATCAAGTAAAATAAAGATTGCAAGGGGTATATTCCAAGGAGATAGTTTGAGCCCACTATGGTTCTAGCTTGCACTGAACCCGCTGTCCACACTTCTAAGATAAGATGCAATGTACAAAATATCAGGCTAACTCATCTCATGTATATGGATGACATCAAATTGTACGCCAGCACTGCTAGTAGCCTAGAACAACTACTCCAAACTGTCGAGAGATTCTCCATTGACATAAAAATGGAGTTCGGTGTACAAAAGTGCAAAACGATCGCCATCATAAAAGGCAAGATAACTTGAGGATTGCAGTATACAACAGCAGGCAACGAAAAGATAACACCTCTGGAGGAGTCAGAAGTATACAAATATGTTACCTCGGAATGGAGCAAAGAAAGATGATAAGTCACATCTCTGTCAAAAGTCGCTTGAGGAAGTCTCTGTTTATGCGCCTGAAAAGAGTGCTAAGGACATCGCTGAACTCCAAAAATATGATAACAGCAGTAAATACTTACGCTGTTCCACTAATAACATATTCAGCTGGTGTTATTAAATGGAGTGCAGCCGACCTTGATGAATTGGATAGGAAAGTACGTACAATGCTGACAAAATATCGCTACCATCACCCGCAAGCTGCAATTCAGAGACTCTTTCTCCCCAGGGATACAGGAGGCAGAGGGATAGTCAACATCAAGAACCTGGTGAATAAGCAAACAGAAAACATCTTCAGATATTTCTCCAGCAAAGTAGCAACATCGCCTCTTCATTGCGCTGTTTACGATGCCGATGACAATTTCTCCCCAGTAGACAGGAAAAACAGAGACCATCTAGTAAGCGCGGTGAGTACTCCGGTGAGGCACCCCAACGAGATGGAGGAACAAAATGTTGATACAGCGCTATCAAACTCCTGGCTTCGATCTGGCGTTTCCAGAAACCGAAGGGTTTATGTTAGCCATCCAAGATCAAGTCGTAGCAACGAGGAACTACATTAAGTTTATTGTTAGAGACCCGTCAGTCAAGTCAGATAACTGCCGCTAGTGCGGAGCAAAGCGTGAAACTATACAGCACATACTTGCTGGTTGTACAACGCTTGCAAATGATGCCTACAAACGTAGGGCCAACAACTACCCCAAATGTCTGGAAAAACTAAACCTAGAAGCGAACATCATAAAGGGCATGCAACAGGCTGTAATATTGGAGAGTTGCCGAATCGTGAGGGAATTTCTATCGCTATAATTTAGTACGTAAATGGTTGTGCTTGGTCTTAGACCCGCACATTGTTATACAATCAAATAAGATAGTGCAAACTAATTCAATAATAATAATAATAATAATTGTTCGATATTTTTGAACAGTTCAGTGAAGTTTTTTGAGGTTTTTGATCCCACACTTCTTTCAACAACAGCCCTCAAGTTCTCAATGGGATTAAGGTCGAGACTCTGCGCTTACCAGCTCAGAACGCTTATATTTCCTTCCTCAATCAAACATTTCATTAGGCTTGAAGTGTTTTGGAGGTCGTTGTTCTGCTGGAAAATGTAATGACATTTTCGATTGATTTTTCTCCGGAAGTTGGGCAATTTGGACTCCAGTGGAACACTAAAAACTTATTTTGGCTTTGAAGCCAAATACAGTCGACAGATGGAAAACAAAAATCTGGTTTGACACACAATACTATTTGACGTTTACATTTATATGTGTTCGTACATTCTGACATAAAATCCAAAAGAGAAATTTTTGCTTTTTTTAAAAAAAAATCGAAGAGTGCCAATGGAACAGTTTTATGTAATTTTTTTCTCTCCGGAGTGCAAAAAGAAGGCTTCTGTCGGCCAATTAAAATCCATAATATTTTCCAATATATTTTTGTACATATTCTGATCCATTTGCACATCGATGCGCACAATAGGACCAACACCGTAGCAGTAAAAGGCTACTACTATTCCTGATGTCTTTACTGGTGTACTTTGAATCGAGTTCTTTGTACTTTTTACCATCCGATCCAAATGCTAAACTTGGATTCATCCATCCAGAACACTATTTTCCAAAAAGCAAGGGCAAATTCTCGAAATATGTGGAGTAACTTGTACGCTTAATTGACACACAAATTCACAGCTGAGTGAATGTTCTTCCTGTTGAAAAAAGGATTCGCCTTACTCAGTCGACAAATAAGACTATCCTCACTGGCAGTTGTTGTTCTCACTTGCTGTTTTCTTTTGGGGTTTTCTATACCGCCAGCGGCCGAATATACATTAATCGCACCGTATACAATCTTTTTGGAGCACAGTAGATCTTTGGCAATGCTATTCATAGAAGTTTTCCCCTGACAGTGCTTATGGATGATTAGCTTTCTTAACTCTGGTGTGCAGCTCTTATTTTATCCCTTTTTGTTAAACTATAGATAATAAAGCTAAGATATTTGAACAGAACAAATATGCAGCACCAAATAATTTAGCCTAGATCTCACCGATTTGTTTTGTGAAATATTATTTTCTGAACACATTTCAGCGAGAAATGTAAGGCAAACAAAAAGCGCAATAACAGCTGCAAGAAAACAGTAAATTGCCGGGGCGGATATCTTAAGTGTGTAATCGGCACTGGTCAAAAACTCATCAGGCATGTGAGAGTGTACTCGTATTAGTGAAAATGAGACACGTATACGTTGTGTGATTGGTAATTGTCTGCTTGATCAAGCATTTGCTCATTTTCGCCTGGACAGCGACGAGGCAACATCGCAAAAAGACAGCGGAAATGTTTTTTACCCGACTGCGCTATGCAAAAGCAAGGGCAATGTGTTTATCAGCCTATACAGTACCGTGCAAAACCGAGCAAATGTTTAAGGATTCAAGTTTAGGGTGTTATAAAAAAAGAAAAACGCAAGAGAACTTAAAAAAAGTTTAAGTATTTTATTCATTACTTAATTCTTAATATAAAACCTTACAAATAAACAAAAAAAAACCAAAAACAATACCAAAATAAATAAGAAACATAAGAGGAACTTCATTTTCTCAGTTTTGCACGTTTCGCTTTTCTGGGTAACAATGTGTTTTTTTAATATTAAGTCCACAGCCCTTTGTTTTTTATTACACTTTTTACGCGTTTAGGCATGCTTTCTACGAGATTCTCTAAAACATTGTGAGGAATTTGGTTCCATTCGTATTGTACCCGATTCCATAGTTCTTCCATGTTTTTAGGAGCCCTTTCATACTTTCCCAGCTGCCTTTTCACTATCGCCCACAAATTTTCAATTGGATTGAGATCGGGCGATTGTGCAGGCCACTCCATTGCCTGAAATTTTTGGTGGGATAGCCATTCTTTGACGATTTTTGCAGTATGTTTAGGGTCCCCATCTTGTTGGAAAATGACCTCCTCTTCGGGGTATGCGCTCAAATCTATGAAATCGTGCAAGTTGGTCTGCAAAAGGTTTAGATAGTCTTCCTTTTTCATAATACTATTAATTTTGACGAGTGGCCCAATATGCCACCACGTGAAGCAGCCCCACACCATCAAACTTCCCCCTCCGTGTTTGACCGTTTGTTTGACATGATGCCTTTGGATGGTTTCATTAGGTCGGCGCCAGTAATAGCTTATCCCATCCGACTGAAATCGGTTAATCTTTACCTCATCCGACCAGATCACGCGCTTCCAGTCCTCAATGCTCCAATTTTTGTGACTTTTGCTAAACGCTAAACGCGCTTTGATGTTTTTAGGCGATAAAGCCGGTTTCTTTTTCTTGACAGCTGATTCGAAGCCAATTCTTTGTAGTGCTCTACGCGCGGTCCACTCGCTGACGGTCTTTTTTAAGGATTCTGCAGCCTTTTTTGGAGTCGTTTTGCATTTGTTTGTTTGCATTTCTCGTGTCATTAGACGTGCATCTGAATCTGATAGCAATTTAGGACGTCCGCCTACATTTCGGACCTGAACATTTCGTCGCTTTTGTACATTGACAACTGTGCGCTGGCTTATATTTAATTTGTTTGCTATGGTTCTTGAAGCATCCCCACTTTCAGTTAATGCCACGATGCTGTTTTCTATTTCAACACTTATTTTTTTCATTTTTTTCAAATAATTCACAATACTCTCGCTTTGAACACTTTTGCACAACTGCTTTTGCAAACAGAAGGAAGCGAAATTGATGTGTAACAAACGATATATGTATGTTAGTTCCTTTGCCGCACTCTAGAGACCAAACGCGTTGGCTGATTTTGATGGTTCGTCTTCGTACATCTATCGATTTGTCGTAATCTTGCCCGTGTCACTGAAGACATGATATTAATCAAAATTCAGTATGGCGAGTACCAGCCGTCATATTGTGAAAAAATTCAATATGGCGACTACCAGCCGTCATATTGTGAAAAAAAATAAAACTAAAAAGTGTAAAATACAAAAATTAATTTAAAACATTAAAAAAAACCCGACTGAGTAAAAAATGGACTTTAAACATGAAATAAAAAGAAAAAAAAACAGGTCCAGTAGTTTAGAATTATGTTAAGAAATATAAATAACCACACCATTGTGAAATAGAACAAATAATAAATTCTAATGCGGAACTTAGCAACTTAAACAGCCGGGACCAGCTCAAATCTTCCCAATAATGGGAAGGGCTAGAATCGCCAACGACACGATATCATCGACTGTCGTCTATGAGTAATCATGTCTCTCAAATACGTGACAACGAATCTCCGACAGCCAGATCCCAAAGATTGTCGTCTATGAGGGCACACGCGTCTCAGATATGCGACGACGAATCACCAAAATCAAGAGATAATAGACTTACACGTTTAAGGATGAATTCCAGGCTTCATTATCGGCAACAACGTTTGTCACACGACTCATTAATATTCAATGATTCTTTATCACAAATAGCAAACCATTCATGTCACATTTGCAACAAATTATGTTATCAAAATCAAACAAGGTCGATTTCAAAAAACCAGTCGAATGTTTTACCATCAGATAGTCCAAGTAAATTTATTTGTTGTAATTGATGCGCAACAAACTTATTGAAAAATAAAATACCACCGACAGCATTTTGGTATAACATGACGGTATCTAATATACCACCAGAACTGGAAAGTTTGAGTTAAATTGAAAAACGATTTCAAGAATAAAACCATTTCTGAAAGTGGTCTGTTTAGGTAGCAGATTTGGGCAACAAGGCTTTAAGGGTGAGGCATTTCTTTTTGCCCAGCAAGTAGAGGCAATTGCTGAACAACTGCCAATTTCAATTACACGTGCTGGGATGATATTATTGAGAAGATTTGAGCTGGTCTAGATATATAATGGATCCCGACTGTTTAAGTTGCTAAGTTCCGCATTGGAATTTTATTATTTGTTTTATGTGTGTTTCCACCATGAAACTATTTCAATGGTATGGTTATTTGATATTTCTTAACATAATTCTCAATTTGTTGAACGGTTTAATTTTTTCGAAGATGGAGGATAACAATTTTTTCAGCCATACTTTCATCCACACCCGTTTCTTTCGAATCTTTTTACTTTTCTTCTTCAACGCTAGCTCTAATCCCATAGCGATGCAGCAATCGTCTGTGTCACTCATATTATCTTTTTTTTTAAAACCGATTTAAATTAAAATCGCACAAGACACTACACGTCCATTCACCTCAAAATTTACCACAAAATTGATTGCTGACTCATGGATAATGTATGTATATGCAACGCCAAATATATGCCGCTTAAAGCAAAGATGAAAAAAAAAGCTATGTTGATTATTTCCGTTGTTTCTAATTATTTTTCCACTACTACACATAGTTTAGATAGGATGAATTAAGACTTTATATTTCTGCTAATAGAAAAAGTGTTAACTGTTTCATCAATTACGTAAATTATTTGACCGTTTTCCTCCCTACTGTAAACATACTCGTACATATGTATGTATATAATTCTTTAACAAGGCAGCCAAAGAAACTATCCATATAAACCCACATGTACGCCATTACACCTCATACCTGGTACTAGCAATGAACACAGTCATTCTTAAGAACTAACGAACGCACCCACTCCAACTTGACGGTTTTCCAAGTGACATTTATGCAAAGTTCCGGCGTAAAATATTTTTGACGTCGGTTGTTTGCAATCATGGAATGGGGATCGCTAGGAAATCGTGTTATAGTAATTGGCCTGCAAAAATGCGGCTACGAAAGAAGCGAAATCTTTCGGATGTTGGGGCCACTGAAAATCACACAAGACTTTGTGTATCGTACCGTGAAGTTATTTGAGGATACTGGTGGTATAGTCGACTATGCGAACAGCAAGTCATCAAAGCCGTGGAGAATCGAATTTGTTGAAATCCACTGCGAAAGCAGAAAGTCATGTCTCGGGAGGTGGATCTTAAAACGTGATTTGGGACTCAGCGCATACAAGAGACATCTTGGCCACTTACCCACACAAGCATTGAAACAAAAACGTAAGTGAAACATTGCTTCGCCAGTACTCGAAGAACGGTCGCAGACGAATTCTTTTTACTGACGAGAAAATTTTCACAATTGAAGAATCGTTCTATAATACAAACAGAACGATAGAGTGTAAGCTCTGTCATCACGATATGCCTCTGAACTCGTTCCGAGTGGTCAATGTGGCCACCAACTAGCTTCTATGCGGGTATGGTAGGGTATCGCCTGCGATGACGTACCCGAGCTCCATTTCTGCAAAAAATGTGTCAAAACCTCGTCGAAAGTGTATCAAATAGACGTTTTAGAGAATGTTGTGCAGCCCTTCAACAAAACACCATTCGCAAATAAACCGTGGACCTTTCAACAAGATTCCGCTTCAGTTCATAAGGCAAAAATGACTCAAACATGGCTAAAAAATCATACCTCAACCAATTAGACTGCAAGATTTTGATCCTTTCTGCGGACTATAGCTTGCGTAGTTTTTGAAGTCCGCCCTTGTACAAGCAGTGAAACATTTTCCAATGCATGAGGCGCGTATTGCAATTGGTGAGTGGTCAGACTAATTTCGCCGTTGCTAGAGGGCAAATGGGGACCATTTCGAATAAGTTGTTCTACAATTTGTAGCCATTGACTGACCCAATAAACAAAAGAAAAAAGTTTTGAAAAATATTCATTCGTTTTCATTTTATTACCCAAAATCCGTGTACCAAAACATTTGCTAGTATATAATAGGTAAAGGGTCCGCCATCTAACGTTTTTTTTTCAACTAGTGCTTATTTCGTGAATGGTAACACTTAGCTCATGTCTGATTTGAAAGATAATTAGTTTTATCCTTCCGGTTAATAATGGAAAATAATTTCATTCAAATGGCTGCCTCGGCTGGCCATGCAGTAGCCTACACGATCGGTCCAATTTTTAAGCACATTATCGATTGTGTGCAGCTGTATTTCACCAATGGCTTCACGAATATTGTCCTTTAAAGCGTCAATTGTCTCTGGCTTGTCGGCGTAACACTTATCTTTTACGGCACCCCACAAATAATAGTCCAACGGTGTCAAATCGCAGCTCCGAGGTGGCCAAACGACATCAGCTCTGCTGATAATGCGATCTTCAAAAACAGGGCGCAAAACATCGAGTGTAGCTTCGGCTGTGTGGCACGTAGCGCCGTCCTGTTGAAACCAAATGTTGCCAATATCCTCCTCTTCAATTTTTGTGAACAAAAATTCGTTCAACAGGGCCCGATAACGATCGCCATTGACTGTAACGGCCACTCCTTGCTCATTTTCGAAGAAAAATGGCCAAATTATGCCTCTGGACTAAAATCCGCACCAAACAGTGACTCGTTTTGGGTGTATCGGCTTTTCAATGTATGCGTGCGGGTTTTCTGTGCCCCAAATGCGACAATTTTGCTTGTTTACATACCCGCCAAGATCAAAATGAGCTTCATCTGAAAAGATGATTTTTTTGGGAAAATCGGCATCTTCTCTAAGTCGATCGTAGGCCCACTTAGCGAAGCGAAAACGCATTGGATGGTCAGTTGGCTTCAACTCCTGAACCAATTGGACTTTGTATGGCGTCATACCAAGGTCTTTATGCGAAATTCGTCTCAATGATGTCTCCGAAATGTTCAATTGTTGAGAACGACGGTGAATTGATGTTGATGGCGCTTCACGCACACTTTCTGCCACAGCAGCAATATTCTCGGGTGTACGCACTGTTTTTGGCTTTTCACGCTTTGGTTTATCGATGAGGATGCCAGTTTCTTTCACTTTTTTCACAAGATAACGACCATACAGAGCTGACGGTGCTTCTCTTCTTCCAAAATCCGTACGCAATTTTCGCACACATTCTGCAACATTACCATGATTTTCAAAGTAATGTCGCAATATTTCCCAGCGTTGTTCAAGCATATACACAACCATATTCGTTCAGCGGAAGGATAAAACTAATTATCTGTTAAATCAGACATGAGCTAAGTGTTACCATTCACGAAATAAGCACTAGTTGAAAAAAAAAACGTTAGATGGCGGACCCTTTATAACACCTCATTTTCGAATTTTTTCATCATAATCAATGCCAATCCTATGTCCTGATGGCTATACTCGTAGGTACGCTTCCTGCTTACCTGCGAATCAATATCTAATATCTTAAAATTTGCTGATCAGACTATAAGTGCACTGAAGCTTACTTAATTTGGATTTTTTTTTTCGTCTTTACGCCCCATTACATTACGTTATTGTTAAAAATATCTTCTCCATCTTAATGGCTGTCACACGAAATAATGTTGAACTTCTATTTTGAATGGAAATTTTTGCTGAATATGATCCAAGGGCCATGTCCCACTGATAACGTTGTATTCAAGATATTGACACCTTTCAAGTAAATCCAGACAAAAGCAAATGTCTTCATCCAAATGCGTTATTGTTCTTCTTTTGGAAAAGTGATACCTAGAGCCAAGCACGGCCTTTGAGAAATTCAAGTATTTTGTATCTTTAAGTAACTGGCAAAAAGGCGATATGTATTCTACATCATCTGACCTAGAATCGTTGGTACATTATTAATACAAGATACAGATACGAACATAATCGTTCATACTTACATTGTGTGAGTTTAATATATGAGCTCACGCCCTGAATCAACCCGTCCGCAATTCAACGCACGCCTCTATCTCACTCTTAGTGATGATAAACCAATTAATGGCATTTTATTGCCACGTTCATTGCATTCAATTATATCGAGGGAATTAATTAAGAGAATTACTTTCTTTTGTTCAACGCATCAACCAAAGACCATAACATTTTCCAAAAAAAACAACAACAGAAAATTGAATAATTGTTTAAATACTCGTTGAGCATAAAACCGACAAAAAAAGGACTTTAACCACTTAACAACAATGTTGAGAGCAATTTAAAGGATAAAACATTTTATTTTGAGAGATGAATAGAATTTGCCAATAAATTTAAGAAGCTTAATGTTCACAACACAACGTTGACGAGGGCGTAACGCGACAGGACATGGTCATTCCTCGATAATGAGTAGCAAATTTACGATGTTACAAAGTATTTTATACGTTTTTTTCCAGTTGACATAAATGCATAAAATTATAAAACGACCCACGACCAAAACAAAAATTCAAATTCGAAAATCATTTTTTAACACCATACGAGTACTCGCACATGAAGACGATGGTGAAATTGTAGTTGTAGGTGTGGCACACGCCTTTGGCTATGTAATCAAAGAACTTATGGAATGTTTCACACATCCTTACAATGCTCATAGTGTTCATCCTTTACATACTCGTCCACGTACGTGTTTTCGAACGTACAGATACTTTCAGATATCGATTGAGAAAAAGTGTAAATTTGAATGAGATGAATTTAAGAGCGAACAATAGATGGAAAAGGAATTTCAATATGCAAACTTTATTTAATGAGGCGTAAATAACTTTTTATCTTGCCCTTGAGATATCTGGCATGGTTTCCCAAAAGTTTCTTGATTTTTACTTAAATTTTTATTAGATTTTTTAGGAGGTCCTGCGGTAAGGAAACATAGTTTGGGATAGCCTTTAGATTCACAATATTCGTTGTTTGTTGTCGTGCTGGGCCTTCAGCCAATAGCTCTCTCTCTCTATTTAGCGAAATCCTGTGGCTTGATTGGGGTTACTTTACATTTGAGTGCGTAACCTAAGGCGAGGATTCATAATCATTCATATTCATGCCAACTTTTATCCTTATTTGCTGTTAAACCCATCTTTGTTGCTTTTGCTACAAGAGCCGCAAACGTACCAGTGGCATTTCTATGCTTGAGACATACATAGGACTTTTCTCAAGGATATCCGGGAGACTCGATAAGAGAGGAAGTTATCATTCTATTGTATTTCGATTACATATTTGCTAAAATGATTTCTTTCGCATTATTTATGCAGAATACCCGCATACGGTGGTTGGGTGTTGTACGATTAGGGTAGGCAACAAGCGGCGTCAACCTAGCGATGATCAGATTTGTAACTATGTCTGTACATCAATTTTGCTTATTTTACCTATTTGTGATAGCAACTGCAGCCTGGTCTAGTCCTTAAACACTATAATAGCCTGTCGGAGATGACTTACGAGTACCTTCAGAAGGAGGACGTATGGCGGATGAATTCCTGCGAGTGAATAAACGATGACGGTTTGACGGTCTGCAGATTTTTTATAAGACTATCAGACATAAACTATGTTCATGACATTATGTTTGGAATAGCACATCACTCAAATTGCCGCCTCGGCTTCGCTGGCAGTGCTTCAAGCGGCCGGTCCAATTTTTGATAACTCGGTCTAATATGTGCGGCGTTATTCCGGCAATAGCGTGCCGAATGTTGGCCTCGAGCTCGTCTAGAGTGGTTGGCTTTTTAGCGTAGACTAAGGACTTGACATAGCCCCAGAGAAAATAATCGAATGGTGTCAAATCGCATAATCGCGGTGGCCAATTGATGAATGCTCGCCGTGAGATGGCCCAGTCGTCGAAATTCTCGTTCACAACTTCGAGCGTTGCGTTGCTTGAATAGCATGTAGCGCTGTCTTGTTGGAACCGCGCTGTTGGTTAACAGCGCTCTATATTGACGGTCTACTTTCACATTTCGAAATAAAATGGTCCGATGATGCCGCCATGCCATAAATCGCACCAAAAAGTCAACCTTCATGGAAACATTGATGCTTGGCTGAACACTTGTGGATTATGTTAGCTCCAATAACGGCAATTTTGCTTGTTAAAATATTTCCAGCGCCCAATTAGCGAATTCACGGCGTTGTCTATGATCGTCCGGCTTCAATTCTTGCATCAGCACAATCTTATACGGATGTAGGCATAATAAATAATGTAGGCAAAATATGCCGAGTTGACTCTCAGGCGATGCCCAATTCAGCTGATTGGCACCGAATCGAAATTTCTGGGTCTCCTTCGATACTAGTTGCTGCGGCGGCTAAGTTTTCTTCATTTCGCACCAATCTCTGTCTGGTTGGGGGCTTAAATCCAAAATAGTGTACTCACGCTCAAACTTGACTGCACGCTGAAGCCATGATGACATACTACCTCACGACGAAATTCACGTTGCATATTTACAACGGAGACCAATTCTGATAATATTTTTTGATAATTTCCGCAAGTTCGGCAAGCGTAAAGCGCTGCACGGTGAAAAGTCAAAACTTACTGAATATTTTGACAGCTGGATGTCATTGGTAACTTTGACAGCTGCTGAAAGATAACAATTGGAAAAACAATCTGGTTGCTAGCTGGTCACCCGTTATTTGAAGCTGAGCTCAAGAAGGATTTTGCAGGTTAAGTTCGGTTCATGAACATGTTGTTTGCTAGCGGTAGCGCTCATACTTCCGAAGTGGGTTACTAATTCCGGCATCTTCGGCGTTATGGTCTCAAAAATTCGTTGAACCTATATGTTCAGGGTTGTGTGTGGGGTTTATTGTCAGGTCATGAAAAAAAAATCCACTTCAAAGCAACCAAGAGTCTAGGATTATGATGCACGACCTTGAACAGGTGCCGTGCGGCTGAACAAATAGCAGAGGACGTAGACTGCTATAAAGTAGATATCAACGCCATCTAGGAACGACACGTGACCGAATGCGCTCAAGGCTAAATTCTAACCTGGAATTTTTCTACCAGTTTCTTAACAAAACATATAAACAATATCCTATGAAGACTCTAAAATTGTTTTAGGTAATTTTACCGCTAAATTAGGAAAGAACTTCTTTGGTGACACAGATGGAGAGCATAGCTTCTACGACGTCAGATTTGGAAACGGGCATAGACTGATTGACTTTGCTGCGCGACGGAATATCACTATTTAGCTGCTAGCACACGGCTTTCTCAACCCGATATTCAAAAAGAAACCTGACGGTTACCTGATAATAATACCGTCAGTGACCGACGTATGGTCTCCGAGTATTGTATTATAGATGTCAGACCCATAACCTATTTGAAGTCAAGTTACATATACGTTGTCGAAAGCTTTGCTTATCATTTTTTTTTTATAATTTTACGCGCCTAAGGGGTTGTGATACCCTTTTTTACTGCGGGTGAAAGATAGAAGGAGGAGAAAGGAAAACATTGTTGTGATGTAGTGGTTTGAAACTCAGGTATATTTGGTTTCCTTCTTAACTCTCCGGGGTGAGAGAGTCCGAATAGGACGAAGAGTTTTTCTTCACTCGGAATGATTCGAAGGTTATCAATTTTCACGGTTGTTTTATGCTTGAAACTCTACAACAGCCAAATCTACATGTCAGTGTTATGCATTCACACGCAGATTTTTCTGACTGAGTTCCAATTACACAAATGAAAAACTTCTCATTGGTAGGATTCGAACCTTGACCCTCTGAGTGAGAAGAGATTGCTAGTACCACTACACTCTCACCTTATTCTAAAACAAGAGCTCCGTCGACGGGGCCCTAAATATAATGCAACAAGGTTACTGGACTGGACGGCCGTGCCTAAATGTTTAAGGCAGCAAAAAATGCATACATCACCTATTTTCCTGATGAATGGAGTCTCAGCATCGTTTGCCCGATCCATAAGAAAGGAGGCGTACACCAGTTTCCTGAACATTGAACATCCTCGAACCATTTGCCAACAACATAAGCCCACAATTGAAAACCGAAGAGGTTCAAATTGCTACCAACAGCTATCGAGTTTACAGATTTTAAACATGACATCGTCTACAGAGACGTGATTGCAGAGTTATGCTTAGTTATATTATCTGCAAACCCCGTCGGATTGAAAAGCATAAAGATAGGAAACGCTTGTCCTCACTAACATCATTGGCCTCCAATGCGTTTTTCTCCAGCATAAATTGGGCGACAATTTGTGCAACTACTTGCATACGCTGATGATACTAACATGATTGGCAGAACACAAAAAGTATAGGTCTAGTTGTGTATGAGAGCAAAAGCAAGTACATACTGTTAATATAAGAAGGCACTCACTACATCGAAAAATCGAGCAGAAGGTCACAATAGACAGCTTTAACTTTGAGGTAGTCAGAAATTTTGTCTACATCGGTGGAGCTCATCAAAAATCAAACGAAGAAGCCAGTTGAGCACGAGAGCCATACCAAATAACCTAACTCATTTCTCTATGGCGTGAACGTTAGCAAAGAGGGATAAAGATGTCCTTGGTCATTCTTCGAGTGATTTTCAGGCTTTGGAGGAGGAAATAACTTAGTAAGAAAAGTGGACAACAGTAGACAACATAATATGGCTAGGACGTGTAGAGTCTAATGTAGTCTGACTTAACTTCAACTCCAATCCAGAGAGACAAGGCAGTAGAGGACCTTGTCTTATTAGCGCGCGCAAGTGGTAGGGAACTACAACCAGCTTGGGGTGTGGAGGGTAGTGGGCAAAGATCGCGGAAACTGAAAGGCTTTATTGGTTGAAGACCTCAACTTGAGGTCCATGTTATCCTCGGACTGTAGAGCCATTTAACTATTTATATGCGTAACTTATCTGCAATGAAGTTTTAGTCCAGTGTCGTTTGGTGGCGCGTCTGGCGTTACGACATTGAAAAAACGAGAAAACTAAAGCTGTTTCTTTCTTCGATGGCAGTGTGATAAACCTTTTGATCAGATGATAGTGAAGTACCTTCATCGATATTGAGATGTGGTAAGCCTGGTGTTTCTACAATCAAATTGGCTTAGTCGCAAAATCGCAGGTAATATCGTCCATCTAAGATACTGCCAAAGAGTAATGGAGTAAGCACCATGATGTCGTACTCAGATTTATTAACAATCTATGGCAAAGCCACCATACGAGATGGTGAAAACCCAGACATTCTTTGGGGAAAATTAAACTGCAACATGGAGTAAATATTTTGATAAAGACAACTGATATCTCCCAAAGAATTAGCTAACTAGGAAAGGTTTGCTCAACCGTTTCTTTTTGTTATAATGAGAGCGCCCTCATGTATGTACACAGCGCAGGCGAAAGAAATTTAAGGAAGAGGTACCGATGTACATTGTTTTTAAATGTTTGCAAGTTATAACGACCAGGAAGTGGAGAGCTCGGCAATGCATTCCAAAAGCGAGTTGTACGGCTTAGGAACGAATCACAATATTTTAGAATATGTCGGAAAATGAATGCTGATGAGCATTCTTAGCGAGACGGGTGTTGCGGTTGAAAGTTTGAATGAGTGGAATGTTACTGGTGATTTCAATGGAGCACTGGTGGTGGAAAGAGCGATAAAACAGAGTGAAACACAAGACATTAAGTTGGCGTTTGAGGGTGTTCATTTTTTGAGTGATATGCGTTTTATCGCACGGTTTTGAATCCTATCTAGCAGCTGCAGAGATGTTTCAGTAGCACCTGACCAGATGTGGGCATTGTACTCCAATTTTGGGCGGATAAATGCCTTATAGATTGTGGTCAGATCAGAGGTGTGAAATATTTCTTACATCGCTTGAGGAAAGCTAGACATTTCGCAGCATTTTTGACGACATCGAATGTGTGGTCATTCCAACGTAAGTTGTACCTGACACACATACCGAGAATGGAAAGTTTTTCGGTTTGGACGATGTAAGTGCCATTCATGGATAATGCACGATAATAAATTTCGCTTTAATGACAGCAGACAGCATTGTGTTTTGGAAGCATTAAATTCTACTTTGTTTGTGGCTCCTCAATTAGTTATGCTGTTAATATCAGCATTTAATGAGCTTAAAATACGCTACCGTCCCTTTCCAAAGCCGAAAATCAGTGACGTGAGTCCGGACACGAATATGAAAAGTAGAAAGTACTGTCGTCAGCAAGGGAATATATTGGATTACAAGTAGCAAACAAGAGATCATTAATGAAAATTAAAAAGAGTGTCGGAGACAGAACAGTGCCCTGGGGCACACCAACATTTATGTTGTGAATATCAGACTTGTAACCCTCCAAGGCAACTAGAATTGAACGTTCCGAAAGGTAATTTCTAATCCCTTGTAGAATAGAGTCGTCGATCCCAAATGCACGCATTTTCGACAAAAGAGCCTGATGCCAAACTCTGTCAAATGCCTTAGAAATATCAAGTACAACTATCTTGATTTCGCCAGATTTATGTACTCTTTGGTTCCACTTTCCGGTGAGACATGCCATGAAATTACCGGTGGGCCTGTTGGTGCGAAAACCATATTGCCAGTCAATGAGAAGTTTTCGCGTTTCGAGATATTTCATTAGCTGACGGTGTATCAGCGTTTCCATGACCCTCCAAAGAAGGAACGTAGGTGCATTGGGTCTATAGGGGGAAAGAGGTGAAGATTCGCCTTTTTTAGGGACGGGCTGGACGAATGCTGTTTTCCATCTGCTCGGAAAGAGTCCTAAAGAGTAGGATTGATGAAAAAGCTTACGTGGTGGTTCCGCCAGCGAGGAAGAACACCTTCAGAACAAGGGGAGATATACCATCTTGACCAGCGGATTTATGTATGTTGAGATCTTTAAGTACTCTTGCTACTACACGAGTGCGAAAGTGGATTCGTCCCATTGAAGATTCGACGCACTCAGCCGTGTCCAAGATGGACTAAAACTACTTGATGGAACTATATAAAAAAATATGTTTTTTCATTTTCATTTCATTTATTTCATTTAAATGGTTTGTACATTAAGATATTATCTTTTTTAGTACTTAGTGTATTAATTCTATATGTATAAATTTATTACAAATTAAGACTTATATATATAAACATTATGGAGAAATAGGAAGAAGGGGATAGGCTTAGTTTTGTTGTGTGGAGAAATGTAGGAGGATTGCACTTTTAAAATTGCGGGGATTTGATATTGATCTTAAATGTGAGGGCAAGGAGTTCCATAGCCTTACAGTGTGAATGAAAAATAAGCGCGAAGAGTTAAGAAAATTACAGCGGTAGGGTATTAAGCTGGTGGTTCTTGAGGAGCGAGTGAAATTAAGCCTGCTATACAAATAAGACGGACTTTGATTGTTAATAATTTTGTGTAAGAATATACAGTTTCTAGCATTGATATACTGCTGCAAATTACAACCTAGAAAATCCCTAGAGTATTCGGAGATATGCTCATATCTACGAATGCCATAAATGTAACGCACCGCATCATTAAAAGCTATTTGTAATTTACGCTGAAATAATGAGTCAAGACTACTATATACGACCTCAGCATATGTTATGAGAGGTAATATTAACGTTGATACCAGCTTTCGTCGTGTTTCAATTGGAGTGAAATATGCTCTAAGCCACAGCTTGCGAAGGCATCCGTAGATACGACCGATGACCACGTTGGTGTGATTGTGACCAGATAGATCTCGAGTTATTGTAAAGCCAAGACTAGTGGTTGATTCTACGACTTTGATTTTATTATTATTAAGATATAAGTCAGGTAGAAGATTTGTATTGAATTTTTTCTTTGATATTGGAATTACTTGAGATTTTGCCGGATTTAGTAGCAACCCATTTGACACTGACCAAGAATATATGCGTTTTAAATCATCGTTAATGAGAAAAGCGAGTTCATTAAGGTTGGAGTACGGTTTCGCTAGGTGTAGTTGAACATCATCTGCATATAGGTATACTGAAGAGTGTCTACACACTGATGGCAGGTCATTTATGAACATGCAGAAGAGAATCGGTCCCAATATTGAACCCTGTGGCACACCTTGTTTGATTTCCACTAATGAAGAACTACGTTCACCCGACACAACCCTTTGCGACCTACCGGAAAGAAAACTACTCAGTAATTTCACTGCCCCTACACTAAATCCAAAATTGTTCTTTAGCTTCCAACACAAAATTTTATGATTTACTTTATCGAAGGCCTTCGAGAAATCTAGCAGACAAAGAAATGAAACATGACCTCTGTCAAAATCTTGTCTTATTTCTTCAAGTAAATTGACCATGGCTGTGGAACAGCTGTGGTTAGCTCTAAAACCTGATTGCTGAGCACTCAGCAACTTGTTGAATGACAGGTGCTTCGTAATTTGTTTTGCTATTATTTTCTCGAAAGCCTTGGACAAGCAGGGTAGGATGCTAATTGGCCTAAAATCGGCAGGAGATGCTGGATAGCTTGTCTTTGCGATTGGCAAAACTCTTGCAATTTTCCAGAACTGAGGAAATGTTCATCTTGTTATGCACCAGTTGATTACATGTGTGAGATGAGGTACAATTTGCGGTAAGATAAGTTTAATAAAGCGTACAGGTACGCCATCTTCATCTATGCAGTCAGATTTGATAGCTGTTACAGATTGGATAATTTCGTCTTCAGTGACCACTACAAAATCTTCCAGTCTTGGCAGCGAGTGCACTACTTCCTCAGTCTGACTAAAATCATATTCATTTATACTGGAATCATCTCCCAGAAATGCAAGATTTAGTTCATCGGGATCGAGAACACATTTAGAGGTGTCGTTACTACAAGATATACCAATTTTACGCAGGTTACTCCAAAGTTTCTTTGCAGGGAGGGATATATTTAGTTTAGATGCGAAATAGTCTTTTTTTGAAGTGCGCACAGTTAAGGTGGCGTAGTTACGTGCCGCTTTGTACGAAGACCATTTATCATTAGATGGTCTATGCTTCCACTTACTATACAATTTGTTTCTTCTTCTAATTGAGCAAACCACCTCAGACGTAAACCATGGACATGCTCTGTTTTGTATTTTGACCGTTTTAGTTGGTACATATTGATCAAACAATTGTGATAAAATAGCTTGAAGCAATTTTAGTTTTTCATTCGGATCAGCCATTAAGCGGCATTGCTCCCAAGGGGCTGAAAAAGTAGCAATTTGGAGGGCATTTAAGTCGATGGAATTGAAATCTTTAAACGTGAAGGTATCTGGTATAACAGTTTTAGACAAATTCACATCATAGGTACAGAAAAGAAGGTCATGGTCAGAAACATCAAACGATAGTTGGTCAAACAGTAGAACAAACGACAAATTAGAAACAACAAATACATAAAGAAGACTGGGTAAACAATTATCAGCAAAACGTGTAGGGTAAGTAGTATTTACTATTTCCATCCCTACCGAAGAAACTAAATCCTTCATTTGAAAGGCAAGCGAGTCATTCTTTATTAAGTTGGTGTTAAAGTCACCGCAGATGATTATGTGCTGATAGAGTGCACAGTATTCAGAGATAACTGAGAAGAAGAGCACAGGGGAGCAGTGTCTATTGTTACTGTACGCACATGCAACTAAACATTTGGTATTGCAGTCGCGTATTTCAGTTATAATGTATTCAATTCCATTGCCACTAGACTTAGTGATAGTTTTACATTTTAGATCCGATTTACAATAAATCACTACCCCGTCACCCGTTGTATCAGTAAATCTATCATTCCTAAAAATTTCAAAATTTGGTATCTTATAAGAAAAATCAGGTACGTTCGGCTTAAACCAGGTTTCAGTTACACAAATAACATCAATGCAGGAACAATGTTAAAACACAGAACTGACTAAGCTACATAGGAAAGGCTAAAAACTTCTAGAATATTGAAAGAGATATGACTTGGAAGATATGCAAACAGTAATTAAACAGAACTTAAAGGTCAAAATGACTGCTAGACTGGATTGTCTATTACAACCGCCAAAGATATTGTTTATTAAAAATTAAGAAAATAGTGAAGTTTACTCCTCCCATCTGAAATAATTCTCTGGAATTCTACGAATCTCATTGTTTCAAAAAAAGCGCGACAGTAATATTAATATTTATAAGTTAACAGCCAAATGGCTATAAAAAATAAACGAGATTGCCGACACGATGCAGAGATGATCATAAAATTACAAAGTGGACGAACGCATGAGATATCTGAAATCCGCAAAGATTTATCCTTTCGCTTCGTGTCATCGAAACCTCATCTTATCCACTTCGATACTAACAAAAACTGTGATGCACATGTAACGTCTACATATACTGTTTTCATTGGAGGTAGTTTGAAAACGAATTGAAAAACTTTTATCAATCATCAGGAAGAATGTAAGATGCATAAATGACATTCTAACTGAGCACTTGCCTAATGTGAACACATGGTACTGGGCGCGCCTCCTTCAACTATTTTTCCATGCTTTGGAACACAACTTTAATGGTGAAAAAGTTTCCATATGTGAACGAGGAATCTTCCACAAGTAGAAGTAGTATCGGACATAAAACTTCCATGGAACTGATGATAAAACCAGCATCAAACTTGACCGACACATGAGTGTTTGCCTCCCTTTCATTGAGATGTTACTTATCCTTACTTTGCCTAACCTATCCCCCAACGACTTAACGGATAGCATATGCCGTATTACCCTATTTGTAGGTTCAAAATAAAAAAAGTTCTAAGACTTGGCTGCAAAATGTGTCTTGCGAGTACCATCAAAAAAAAAGTTAGTAGTTCATTTTCACTAGAAGGTTTATAAGAAGTAGCCTTAGGAAATAATTCTTCTAAGTAAGAGACAACTGCGACTATCAAAAACACACAGTAGACATCGTTGGATGGTAGTTTGGAAACTTATGAGTGAATAAAACAGAATTAACGTAAAAACTTGCGACTTACTGTCACTCATAAAAAAGAAATTAGAGCCGAAGGTTGTGGTTATTTGGACTTGACTTATAAAACTAAATTCAAATGTGCGTGCATATGTAAGTACAAGACTTGGGTACCAAGGACAATTTTAATGATTCCATTCACACAAAATCCCTATACCGAAACACACATCAGGAGATTCAAACGACTGCGAATAACACGCATTCGGCAGTTTGATGATACAATTAACCAAAGATACAAAGTGTAACTTAACGGAATCTTTAAAATCTTGCGAAACTACTTGTAACGAAAAAAATCCAACATTCCAAGAACTTCAAAAACATTTGAAGTGCTTGTCATGTTTTCCGTTTTAAGCAGAAATGTTCACTCATTAATTCTTCCTACAAATGATGGAAAAGGTCCTGGATAGGAACATAAACCAACACGTTCTTCAAAGCTTCCCTTCAAGAATTGAAAAATCACTCTGAGACAGAGGTATGGCTTATGGACAAGCCTTTTCATGAAGGTCGTTCGCTTTTGACACCACCGATCATGCATCTAAAACTTTGGAGTAGGCACAACTAAGATGAAAAAAAAGCTTTTTTTATTGAACGGGAAAAACCCTTTCATTTCGAGTAGTTAGGATTTTTAGAATTTTAGTCCGAGTGAAAAGTACGCGATGAACAGAAGGCATTCAGCAAAACGTTTGAAACGTTTCAAATCCTTGGTTTTAAGGAGGAAGGTGAACCGGTTAAAGACATTTCCCATCGATTAGAATAAAACGAGTCGATGATAAGGCTTTTAAAAAAATACCAAGAAAGTGGTGTTTTAGAGCGGAAAAGTAGAGAGAGATATTGTGGAAACCACTGGTCAGACATCTCTGTGACATCAGTTCAAAGACGGGTAAATGAAGCCGCTTTGTTTGCCTACCGGACAGCAAAAAAAAAAAAAAAAAACCCTTGTTACACTAAGAATTAAGAAAACCGTCTGGAATGGGCAAGAGAAACGCAGAATTGGACCCGAGATGACTGGCAAAATATCATCCTCTCAGATCAGTCCAAATCAGTCCACGTCGACCTGGAGAACGATTGAAGGAAGAATGCGTTGCAGCTCGACCGAAGAGGTCTAAGCACAAGAGAAGAGGCTGAAAGCACACCGGATCAGACAAAATGTTTTTTGTTGACTTATGAAACAACAATCCATTGATTCTTACAGCGACAGTACAAAAAGACAAGACAAAACAGAAAAACATGTTTCGTTGTCGATAGTTGAAAAGTTGTTTTTCAGAAACCGAATTTCGTTGGTGTTGTTTTTTTTTTACACTGGCATTTATTTATTTGAAAGTTTCTGTTGATAATGTATGACGAACGTCACAATAAATAAGTCGCAAACAGCCAAACGAAATGATTTGTTGTCTTACATTAGCTTTGTTCAGTGAAGTTGTTCCTAACTGTTCAAGCTTTTCTGTTCAGTGAGAAAAATTTCTGTTCGAAGGGGGCAAGTGCCCCCTTTTGCAGTCTATTCCAGTAATTCTGGAAGTGATCCAGATGAAATTCAACCGTAAACATACCATAGATAAACTAAACTAGATGTCAAACTCTACTAATACTTTTGCAAACCCTTAACTTTCGCACAGACACACTGTAAGTGAATTCCAACACTTTTGCATCTCTATAATTTTGTCAAAATTTGCTAGAATGAGAGCGATTTGCACGAGTGTGTGTAATGTGGATGCGGTTTTTTGACTAAAATGAGCGTGGTTTGTATAAAATGGAGGGAAATTGCCATTGATGACAATTCCAGTGTCACATGGATAGGGGCGATCTGTGGAAAACCGGTTAGAAACCAAATTCTGGAAAAATTGACATCTAGGTTGTGAGATAATGTTTATCTATGACTGAGTCTCAGCGCGTACTGATTATCTGCTTGAATGGCATTGGATAATACATTGTGGAAAAGATAAGAAGCCGGTATTGACAGATGCGAAACCAGAGTGTAGTGAGAATGCATGGACGTGGAAGGCGTGTCCATTGTATATTTTTTCAGTGGAGTTGGCAATGACGATTTTATGGAAAGCACTCTCATCGCAATTATTGTGTTGAAAAGAAGAAATAATATTTTGCTAATATGAATTTGACTTAAAATATGAATATAAAAGTTGAATAAATGCAGTTAAGTGTTCATTTTTTTATGGCGTTTTGTGTGATCCAACACTTTCTTTTTCAAGATCATCATCCTTCATCAATTTCAGTTGATGAATCTTCCTCGACAGTAATTTTTGCAAACTGTTTCTGCTATTTCTTGATGTCACCCAGCTTAAATGTGGTGTTTCTACCCGACACTCTTGATTTTACAATACTCCATAATATATTCTTAATTGGGTTCAAGTCCAGATGGTATGGTGGTAGCCTGAGTACCTCATGACCTGCTGATCTAATCAGGTCGTCTATTTGATGCTGCGGGGATGTCTTGCTTTGTCGAACTAAATCATATAGTTCAATCTTCAGCATTGAAGAGCTACGCCGAACATTATTTTCTACTAGCCAATTAACTAACCCCAATTTCGTTGATGATGAAGTTGTTGCTCGGTTTTTTAATTTACTTTGATAGGGGGCGTTGTCCATTACAATAACGGTTCCTTTAGCTGGTCCAGTACCTGATTTCTTAACCATTTTGAGAAATTGTCAAAGTTCATCTCATCATGATAGTCACCCGACTTCGATCCAGATTTAAAGATTGACAAATTCACTTGAACCACCAGCGTTCAGCTGAGATCCTTTTCCAATAGGCTTCCTACCGTACTTGCATCAGTCCAAGATATTCCTCTTGTGTGGGGGAACTATGTATATATGATTCATCTACATAAATTATCTGATATCCACTTTCACGAAAGTTCCTTATTTGATGGATATATCTTAACCTTTGAATTTTCACTTCCGCCCTTTCACAAAGGATTTTATTATTGTCTTCCGTCTTACGAAAAATTAATCCTTTGTTCTCTAAGGGCGCTCAATGTTACGACTTTCTTGTCAAATTGGTGGAAGGAGTAGATTATCCTTTTGATGGATTCAAAGTCGAAGTCATCTAATCCAGTGATCCAGTGCCGATGAGGAATTTTCTTGTTGGCTGATTGTACTGTTCCAGTTTGTTCTTGTTCTTTTAATATTTTGTATATGGTCCTATGTGAAACTTCAACAAATTCAGCTATTTTCCTTGCAGCTGCCTCGTAGGAGCTTCATTTGCATGGTTGTTTTCATAATCCAAGTTCTTGCGGTAAATTTTCAGTGTAAACACTTTTGCTTGGCGTGTCAAAGGCTTTCCTGTGGTATTATTGTACAAGGTGGCGCTAGATCAATCATCCAATTGCATTTTCCATGACTTTCCGCAAGATTTCCGGTGATAACTGTTCGCATTCTTGCAAATATTTTCCTTAAGGGCTGCGATTGTTTGAGGCTTGCTGGCACAAATCCGACCCAAAGAAAGAAGTCTGGGATGGTTAAATCAGGCGACCTTTCTGGCCATGACAAATCGCCAAAACGGGAGAATATCCATTGTGGCTAGTGCTCTGTGTGCGGTTGCACCGTCTTTTTGAAACCACATGTTCACCAAGCCCCGGTCATCCAATTTCGGCAGTAAGAAGTCATTTATCATGGCCCTGTAGCGTTCGCCCTGTACCGTTTGATCGTATTGCCTCAAAAAAATACGTCCCAATCAATCCTCCCGCGTGAACGCCGCATAACACAGTGCTCTTCGTGCACCACACGCGGATTTTCAGTGCCCCAAAAACGAAGATTTTGCTTATTGACGTAAGCGCTTTAGTGGAAATGCGCGTCGTCGCTCATGATGATTTTCAACACAAAATCGTCCTCTCCGTTGTTGAGATTGAGGATGGCTTTACAGTAATTCACACGCGACTAACGGTCAGGAGGCATTAACTGATGCACTGTTTGCACTTTGTATGGGAACATTTGTAAGTCTTTCACTAAAATGGGTCTGGTGATGACCAATTGCGTGGCCCGTCGCCTGGTTGATGTTTTTCCTTCTCAGCGACAGCGCCATCAGCCGCGATATTCCGGTGGCAGCCACGCCCTGCATGGGTTCCTATGGTTCCATTCTGTTCGAGTTGAGTAGCTAAGCGCCAGGATTTTTGCTTAGTTGGCGCGACACGATTAGGAAATCGACATCGAAATTTACGTTGCGCTAACACCACCGACCGATTATTGGTCAAAAATATCGACACAATTATTCCACGCTCTTGCGGAGTATAGCGCTCCATTGCTTGTCTATTTATATACTGCAGCTGTCTAGTTCACAAATGTCAAATATGATTGACGTACGACGCCAGTCGTATATTAGGGTGATTAATATTGCGCCACCTTGTATGCTATATGCCGAGCAATGTAGCCAAGGGTAGTCTAAAGGGAGCGTTACATTCTCCGCTTTTACGGTTCATCGTACCAAATGACCGTCTGTCGATAAAATTTTAGGTCACACTTTCGGGAATTGGTTATACAATCAATAACACCCTTAATATTGACTTTTGATACTTGAATATTTCTAGGTTGATATTTCTCAGTATGCACTAAAGATTTAGTAAGTAATAAAGCTTTGTCAAACTACAAGATATCGGTAATGAAACAGCTAATAAAGGGTGTTTTTTTTTAGAGGTTTGGTTTTAACGCCAGAAGAACGCGTGCAAATTGTGCAAAATCATTTTGAAAACCATGGTTCGGTTCTCCAAATTTATCGTGCGTTACGTCCATTTTACGGTCGACATAATCGTCCATCTGAGCAAGTTATTCGGAACACGATGAATCGTTTTCGCACCACGTACACTCTAGTGGATAATACGCATCCCCGCAGACGACAAACAGTGCGAACAGAATTAGTTATTAACGTTGTGGAGCGCAGTGTTGAGGAGAATCCGAATGGAGCTATGCCCATCCACTTTGTGGAACATTTTACGGAAAGATCTTGGCTTCAAAGCTTATAAGGTCCAGTTTGTGCAAGAGTTGAAACCGCGTGACCATTGTACGCGTCGTTCGGTGAATGGGCCGAACACATGATTCAGCTCCTCATTTTCAACGCAAAATTTTGTTCTCCGATAAGGCCCATTTTAGGTTAAACAAGCAGAATTCCCGAATTTGAAGTGAAGAAAACCCAGAAGCCTTTGTCGAGACGCCCTTACAACCAATAAAACTCACTGTTTGGTGCGCTTTATGGGCTGGTGGAATCATCGGCCTATATTTCTTTAAGGACGATGGCGGCCATAATGTTACCGTCAATGGAGAGCGCTATAGAAACATGATTTCTGACTTCTTCGTTCATCAGTTGAATGTCATTGACGTGAGAGAGCCTTGGTTTCAACAAGATGGCGCAGCATGGCACACGTCGCGCAACACCATCAATTTATTGCGGGAAATATTTGCTGAGCGCATAATTTTGCGTAATAGACCTGTGAACTGGTCTCCACGATTCTGTGATCTCACACCTTTAGATTACTTTCTTTGGGGGTATGTGAAGTCACTAGTCACAAGACTTTGCATGATTTGGAAGTCAACATTCGCCGTGTTATTGCTGATATACGGCCCCAGTTGCTCGATGAAGTTGTCGAAAATTGGACTTCACGATTGCGCTTCATTCGCACTAGCCGTGTCGCGCATATACCCGATATCATATAATGGCATACAATTCTCAATTAAATAAAGCTAATACCATAAAGATTAACATTAGTTTCAAGTGTTTTATTTCATATTGAATTCGTATGCCTCAAAAAAAAAAACACCCCTTATTTCCCATAGAATCAGTGAATTAGGAAAGTTATTTCCAGGCGGACCCGAATTGCCTAGTGACATAGGTTGTTGTAGTCGATTCTTATGGATCTCATCTAAATTTGCTTACGATAGAGAGGTTAATTTGGCTTATTTACAAACCAACGTCAGCCAAACGTGAGCCTTGTCACTAAACACCCTTATTCTGCTATACGTGCGGATCGAACGTTCCCTTCACCTATTCGATTCACTTTCACTTCGAATCGGTATTCTGCTATACGGCGGGTGAACGGCCTTACCGTTTTCTATTTCAAAGTTTCGAAGATTTAAGCGTCACCCGTTTGGAAATTTAAGTGTCATTTCAACTGTGTAATTTGTGTGGAAAGAAAAACAGATATGGATAGAGCAGCCCTTTATTTAAATTTTGACTCGGAAACAAGAGATTCTAATCATTTTTATGAGGACATTCGTTTCGTGCGTGGAATACTGACCTGCGTTACCGACAAGCGAGTGTTTCACTTCGAACGCATAGCAGGATCGGACAACTCGTATTTGACATAAACATTCCCCCCGGCGTATAGCAGAATAGGGCTATAAATACGATTATCCGATGGAAATAAGATTAAAGCTGATAAAGAGCCCAATACCAGCAAAATATTCTACGATTGTAGGCCAGGATCTTTTCGCAAAATGTTCCCCAAAATTAACGAACAAAGTCCAAACTGTTGCGATCAACATCGAATCGACAATTCCGGACCTTTTGCCACGTTTTCACTCACAAGGGCTATATTTTCTTTATACATTGACGACCTGTAGGCTTTGATCTAGAGTCTATGTGGTAAGAAATGTTTTAACAACCCAACGAAATAGATCAGTTGGTCGGTCTATACGTTTTGCAAATTGACAACCGATTTTCAAAATAAGTCTGGATGACACGGAAGCATTGTTCTGGCCGGTCGATTCGTCAAAAAATACTGAACATAGATTTAAAAGAAAAGAGAAGTATATCTTATTCACTTGAAATACTTGTAATACGCTAACTGTAATTACTAAGAAATAATTAGAAGATCTTTTGGGTAAACATTTAAAAAGGGTGAAATTATCTATTTCCCACTAACCTTGTATGGTTCTTCAAATTTCTGACTTTTACTGTGGCTGTTGCTTTTGTTGCGTTTCATTATCAATCTCTTGCTAAAACCTTGTGTTCACCTTAATTTACACAGGACATTGGTTCCGGATAGACGTCATGTCTGTTTGCAGACGACAATTAAGTGGAATCGTGTTAATCATGTAAGCTGTATTATACACCGATGAAATGCCTCTGGCACGTTCCAATTCCTATCCAATTACTTCACTTATCCACTTGACATTCCATGTACATTGTACAGTCCCTAAAGGAGTATTCTTTATGCTTCTAAATCATTGAACGATGAGGTATACGAAAACTCTAATTGTTACAGCAATGTTTTCCTTTCTAAGCACCCTTCAACACACTATCGTCCTTAGAATGACAATCTTGTTAAAGTCGCATGTTAACCGATAGTGTGCTACTTGAAATGGAGAAATGGAATGGTGTGGCATACATAATTGAAAACGTCCCTAGAATTGAGCACGGTATAATGTTCATGTTCATGTCCGATATTTCATTTCCAACTATGTAGTCCGAAAAAAACGGAAATTACATGATTTGTGCAAACCAAAAATAGTCCAAACATTTCAAAACCTGGACAAGCTTACTGGGCAATAAAGAAGAAAACAATTCTAATTATAATAGAAGGTCAAAGCTTGTAAGAATTCATAAAAATAAATAGAACGAAGCAGAGAAATAAGACGAAAATCATCTTTCATAACCTTGGCACATGTTCCTAATTCTACTACCCACTTCAAATCCTGCATAACGAGTACAAGTGCGGAAATACGTGTTTAAACAGATAAGGTCAGACAGTTCTTCCCTTTTTTTATTTTTGGTATTTCTCTAGGCATTTTATTGACTTCTCTGACATTTTCCCTGGCATGTCGATGCATCGTAGTAATTTGAGAATATCTTAATCTTTTATTGTTATGACAGCACTGGTAGATGTTGTCAATCCAATTTAACTATCTCTGAGTTTCTTCCCCAAAAGATATCTCAATTCCAGTTCTTTAGTCGAAACTTTTTTCATTCAGGAAACATGAGTGCCTACTCCCATTGGTCCATGTGTCTTTTTGACACGAATTCACATTTTCTCGGTCACTAAATTACATATGAATGAAATTTTATGAGTATTACACGAAATGATATTGAAATGAAAGATACGAATCGTATATCAACCTGCAAAGTAGGCATTTCGCAGAACGTTACGAGCAATTAAGTTTTGTTTTATCATCTCTTTCTTACACGATGTCGAAGTACAGTGTGTTGTATAGTTAGACCAACTAACATTTGAAAACTCTGTGTTCACAATCAATATTTCTAAATCCAGTTCCGATTGATTTCAGGAATAAGCAACTCAAATAAAGGATTTGAATAGATCTTGTCTATGTGTGTTTGCAACAAGTAAACAAAAAAAATCGATTCATCTGAAACCATTGAGGTAAAACTAAGATACGTACTCGTATCTCTATCTTCCAACTTTATGCATAATTGAGTTCTTTACGCCGCTTTGTCATGTCTATTTGTCAATAACATTCTGTCAGCAACCTAGCTTTACAAGAAGAGCAAATTCTGAACTTTGTTTTCCACAGCAAACTATTCCAACTGCGCAAATAATAACAGTCTGAAGCCGAAATCACCATTTCAGTTGTTAAAATATAGCTCATTTACTTGCTAGACATACTGTTAATAAACATTTGGGGAGGAACACTTAAAATTTTATACATGCACAGTTAGTGCTCCTGAAAAGAAATCTCTTTCGTATTTCTATTGTTATTTCGTACGTATTTCAGTTGGAAATGAATGTGCTCCATAACATCTCTCATTTTTATGTCTTCATGTTTTGCTCGGTGGAAATGAACGGATTGGTCTTATTTCCGTGTAAATAAAATACATAAAATACTTGCACATAGGTTAACTGCGTTTTGACATTTCTTTAAATTAAATATGGTATACCGTTGTCAATGAAAGTACCGCGTGTATAGCGTGTTTTATTTTAACGGAGATGTTTCAAAATAAGAGGAACTGAGCCATGACTTGTACATTTTATTTTTTCTACAGAACTTCCAACTGACTTTGTCGCTGTATTACTTGAAAATTGTTGCATGGATCTAAAAATAGGTTCGGAATTATACAGCTTAGAGACTGGATTGAAATCTGACCTATGCACCGTCTTTATAAAATTTCTGGGAACTGAGATTTAGAAATGGATACAATTTATCTGTCATACTTGTTGTGCAAGAAGATAGCTAATTGAAACTAATTGCCGACGCTATACTGTTCATTTGTGTTTTCCTAATAATTTGGCAGGTTGAACGGAATGAAAGGAAGACAGCAATTGAAACATGAAAAGAATCGCATAAAAAACGGTGCATTTTTCTCAACTTCTTTTTTTGGATCACTCAGAAATAATTCGTTTCCAAATTTAATAGTGAAGAAGTTAATAGAAATACTCCTTATAACTACTTTACTTTTGAAGAACATAAATGAAACAAACTTAGGCTTTTAGTTATGAAGCAACAACAACCCTCCGATACGATTCGTCAGTACTGTTGACAACCCCTGCAAACGAAATAAGGACAACGGACATCGGATCTGTACGTGGAATGTTAGGTCCCTTCATAAGCCACGTGAAGACGAACAACTAGCGGAGACCCTGGAGTGCCGCAAAGAAGATCTCACCGCCTTACTTACTTACTTGCGGTGGGATGGGCCGGACGGAAAGAGGACGAAGAACTGCGACATTAACTACGGCGATTGTTATCGACGGCAAAAGCACCGCCTATTTGGTTGCGGATTTGTTGTTAGATTCGGACTTAGTCGCGAAGTCTTGATTAACGAGGGCTTAGTAACAATCCCTATCAAAGCAACATTTCGCAATATTAGCCTCATATGCGCGCACGACCCCACAAAGAAGAAAGATGTCCTCCTCGAACACGCTCCACCCACCGTCCAATAGGAATTTGTCAAACGAGGAGATCGACAATTACCTAAAACAAATGGACGAGACAATTAAACAAACTATGGACACTACAATACCGCGGTATCGACGTACAACTAACGAAGACCTGTTCCGCAATCCTACTATTGACGCATTGCACCGACAGAAGAGTAGACTTCTGTCAAGACTCAAAAACTTGTACAGGCAATTAACTGACCGACAAGACCCGGAGATTAGGGCACTGAAGTCGTCGATTAAAAATATTCAAACGCTAATAAAAGAGAATTACAGAATTTCTGTAAGTTTGTATTGGAACAACAAGGTTCGGGCTGTAAACACCAGCAACCCGAATATGTTTCCGCAAATAAATAAACTATTTCGGAGAAAAAATCAGAACGACCTTCAGTGTCTTAAAATAGCCCGGACAACAGACAACGAACGGTTACTGACAATAGCAGGTATTGATCCAAATGTGGCCGCTGACGATGACGACTTTTTTGTGATCGAGGATCCGCAGGAGAAGGTTGAGACCATAGGGGCGACTTTCCGGGAAGTATACAAGGCCATTGATATCGTTGGCCCTAATTATAACCTGGACAATCGCGTCTTGGTGGACAACTGCTACATTCGAAATGAAATAGAGAATTGGCGATCCGAGGGCTCTGGTTTCACCCGGTTTAGCGACGAAAATATAGCAAATAATGTCATTGCCAGAGAGGGTGACCTACCCCCGTTCATTTCGGAGGAACACCTCCATGAGATCTTCGACACAATCAGGGCTAAGAAATCAGTGGGGACCGATGGTATTCCGAACATCGTGCTTCGACATCTTCCTCTAGAAGCGGTGGCCATTTACACCACCCTGTTTAATATTTTTTTTTTTTTTTTTTATTGTTCATTAATTCATTAAAAACTTAACAATGGGTAGATATTTCTGCGAAGCCTTGAAGGCTTTTCTGCAGAAGATAGTTTTTCATAGTTTTATGATTAGTTTTTCGTAAGCAAGCTTAGATAATACATAATACAATCTTTTTAATGATAATTAGATCATTAAAGAAAAAACTAATAATAATTGATAAGATAAATTAGGTTTGAAATTTAGCTATTTAACTTCGAAATTCAAGAAAAAATTGTTTTATAATTTTCTTTCTAGTTTTAATATTTTGTATATTTTTTAGTTCATGCGGAATTGTGTTTAGAACTTTCGGTACACTGCATTTCAGCTGTCTTCTCCCGTAGTTATTGTAGGATCGGGGTTCGTGAAGCATACCTTGAGCTCTTATTCTTGTGTTGATTCCATGTTGAATTGGTGTTATGAATCTGTTGTCATCGTAATACTCCAGTAAAATTGTCATCTTGAAAATATCTTCTACTCGAAGAACTTTAAAACTCCTTTGTTCCGGAATATGGAGCTGGTTATATACGCCTATTTTCTTCAGTGCCGAGTTTTGGAGTTTTTGAATTTTCTGTATATGTGTTGCTGATGCATTGCCCCATGCAAGTATGCCATACCTGAGTTTAGATTCCACAAGGGCAAAGTAAGCTTGTCTTAATACGGCCGTTGTGGCATGATATTTTAGATGTGTTAATGCATATATAGAGCTCTTCTGAGGCTCACTCGCAACTCATCTATGTGCTTATCCCACAAAAAGTTGCTGTCGATCGTAACTCCCAGATATTTGTGTCTCTCCACTGTGTCGATATGGCAGTTAACTGAACTATTGCCTGATTCATTTTTGAAGTGGATTTGCAATTGTGTAGCCCTGAATTGCGGGTTTCGTATATGCATCATTTTTGTTTTAGAAGCATTGATCGTTAAGCCGTGATCGTGACACCACTTTACAGCGTTGTCGAACTCCTCCTGCATAATTTGTGTTGCCGTATGTAAGGATCTGTGACGCACCACTATCGCCGTATCATCTGCATATGCAAATGCTATGGCCTTCTTGAAAACTCGTAACATCTCATTGGTGTACAATATGAACAAGATTGGACCCAATTTTGATCCTTGAGGAACTCCATATTGAACGTTTTCATTTTGGCTGTAAGCATTGTTTATTTTGACGCAAAATTGTCTGTTCGTCAAATATTCACGTAGCCAATCTGCCATCAGTCCTCGTATACCATTATTTTCCAGTACTTCTACTAGTTTATCATGGTTCAGTGTATCGAAAGCTGTACTGAAGTTCACGAATTGCACTAAAACATGATGGCTTTTATTTAGACTTTCGTTAACGCAATTTGTAAATTCTCCTAACAGCTTACCAGTGCTTTTATTTTTCTGGAAACCATACTGACTTGCGTGTATCAGCGAATTCTTTGCTATAAAGTCTTGCAGCCTGTTTGTTATTATCTCTTCCATGCACTTTTCTATTACTGGCAATATTGATATTGGCCGATAATTTTTAAGGTCGCTTTTTGTACCTCCTTTGTATATCGGTCTGATTACAGCGGTTTTTAAGCTTGTAGGGATTTTTGCTTGTGCAATACTTAAATTAATTAATTTACACAATAATGGGCTAAATATGTCCATGTGCCTTTTTATATCAATAGCTCGTATTCCATCAATACCTGGCGACTTGTTTTCACTCAATAAATTAATTATTCTTCGAGTTTCCAAGAAATCTGTTTCTTGAATATAGATTGTGTTGGCTAATCTTGATTTTGAGTGTGTCGATGTAACCGAGTCACAATGATGCACAATATCTTTTATTTGTGTGCTAAAGTTGTTAACACGCATTAGTTAAATTGTTCAGACACATTTTACCCGTGAAATTCTTTATTATTGTTTCATCCAAACTAGGCTTTTTCCTTCCCAAAATCTCATTTACTAAGCTCCATGTTTTTCTGGGGTCAGATCTTATTTGGTTAAATTTAGATTTATAAAAAATAGATTTTTGAGCCGTTATTTCCTTGTTCAGTCTGTTTCTGAAAGTCTTATATTCTTGTTCATACGATTTGTTTAGTCTATTGTTTTTCCACTTTCTGTAAAGTTCGTCCTTTTTTTTACATTTTCCTCTTAATTCAGAAGATATCCATGGGCTAAACTTTCTTCTCTTTTTTATTTTTTTCATAGTTGTCGCTGCATCATAGATACGAGGGTGGGACAATAAGTCCGTGACTTTTTGAATTTCTGACCTCTTTACTGAAACAGCAACACTGCTCCTGTCAACAGGCATCTGTCAGTTGACTCCTGTCAAAATTTAAACTTGCTGCGTCAGTTAGTTTGTGTTTGACAGCTATTTTTATCAGACTACTCACTAATTTGAGGAGAAAAAAGACAATGCAAGGGTGCACACATGTGTAGTTGCCATGGCAAAAATCCATGAATTGGGCTATGAATTGCTCCCTCATCCACCCTATTCACCAGATTTGGCTCCGAGCGACTACTGCTTGTTCCCAAACCTGAAGAAATGGCTTGGTGGAAAAAGATTTGACTCCAATGATGAAGTCATCTCGCAAACAAAGGCCTATTTTGAGGACCTCGACAAATCATTTTTTTTGGAAGGGATAAAAAAATTGGAGAAGCGTTGGACAAAGTGTATAGAGCTCAAGGGAGACTACGTTGAAAAATAAAATTATTTTTTTATCAAAAAATCTGTGTTTTATTCCAAAAGTCACGGACTTATTGACCTGCCCTCGTATACTTCATTTTATCATGAATCTTCTGGTAAAGTACGATGACATCACTTTCATTCAAGATTTCATCCCAGTTTGTATTAGCAATTAGCTCATTAACCTTATCGTCAGATATATAGGACAGGCTGACAGAGTTTTCTTTAACAGCAGATTGTTTTGTTTGTGGGAAGTACATGATTGGGTAATGATCAGTGATACAACTTTCAATTACAGCTGAATCGATTTAGTTATGTGTAGCGTTAGTTAGAATGTGGTCAATCGTTGATTTTGCCCCAGTATTTGGGTCTACTCTGGTATACTCCGTAATCACATTAATCAATCCCAGTGACGCCAGCATATCAAGATATTCTTTCACACCATACGCATCCAAATCATTCACATTGATGTTCATGTCACCCATTACCATTATCTCGTCCTTTTTTCTCAGTTGTCCAACGTGGTGTCTGTATTCTTCGATAAATGCTTTTCGGCTGTTACCTGGTGGTCTATATATTCCTATTACATGCGTATGCTTATTATTCTCTCTAATTTTGATTTGGATACTTTCGTATGACGCACTTTCAGATGTTAATCGTTCATATTCTACTTCATTATTTATTAACATAAGAATTCCACCTCCTCTACGTTTATCTCGATTCAGAAACTCCGGTTCGAAACCATCTAAACTGTAAAGTCCTTTTTCTTCTTCATCTATATTAGTTTCAACTAAAACTATTATTTTTAACATATTGATGAAGTGACTTATGTTAAGGCAGAAATCATTCCAATTCTTTCTCAAAGATCTTACATTAAAACTTAAATAGCAACAATTATTTTTTTTGAATTCATTTATATTGATGCCGCTAAATCCACTTATTACCCTACAATTCAAATCTATCATTACTTCATTTGTGTCCATTTGGTATTAAATTTATTGTGTTTCGTGTACGCACGATGCAGTTATTAAGTGCGAGTAATTTTGCCGACATCGGCAACAGTACTTATCAGAATCGGCTGCGTATTCTCGTTTCGTCTAGCCAGGATTCTTCCCGCACTTTCCCACACAAATCTCCAGTTCTCCTGTCTCGCTCTTTCCTTTGCCATCCACATTACGTGTTTGTTGTGTTTTGTCAGCTGATTGTTAACGTAAACAATGGCATCGGGCAAAGCTGCGTTCACGCTTGTGATGTTGTTGGTGTTTTGTACCACCGCTTTTAGTTTAATAGAGCGAGTGGAGCGTGTTTGTTTTATGAATTGATTTAACTTCCCCTCTTAGAAGACGGATTTCTGCTATAACAGCTGAGTTGTTGTCAGTTGAGCTGCTGTTAGTCTGTTTACGGGGGCTACTGAGCTCACGCATTCTCTTTGACGGTTGTTCTTGCATAGTCTGTGGAATAGGTACTACAGCATTGCTAGCTGCAGCTGTAATTTGGACATCTCCACCGTTCCTGCATGTTTGGAACTTCCATGCCTCTCTTCTCGTGCATGCAATGAATAATGCACATAATCCAGTGCATTGGAAAACGGCGGTGGTTCAACCTATCCCCAAAAAGGGAAAGGATATATCCAATCCGGCGAATCTCCGGTCGATAAGTCTCCTTCCGAATATCAGTAAGGTTTTTGAAATAGAGCTCTGTCTAGGTGGGTTGAGGACAAACATATAGTTCCGGATAATCAATTCGGTTTTAAGGCGGGACATGATATCTCACATGCCGCGTCTAAACTGGTTTCTGATATCCAATGAAATAAAGGCAAAAAACAATGTACTGGTGCCTGCCTTGTTGACTTGGAGAAGGCCTTCGACACCGTATGGTTAGAGGGTTTTTTCTATAAGCTGACTAGGCTGGGGATCAGTAAACCGCTCTTGTACATTCTTTATAATATGCTAACTAACAGACAGTTCATTGTGAAGAATGGTGATGTGACTTCTGTTGGAATATTTCAAATTAAAAATGGTCTTCAACAAGGCGCGGTCAATTCGCCGATCCTGTTCAACATTTTTACAAGCGACTTGATAGGTTCACTTCCCCATACTATTGCGTACGCAGACGATTTGATAGCGTACAGAACAGGTAAAAAAATCGAGGTCATTAATACTCTCTTGCAGCGTGACTTCGATAAGATAAGACGATTTTGCGATGACTGGAAGTTGAAAATCAACTTTCAGAAGTCGGAAACCATTCTCTTTAGGACGCCGTTGTCTGGAGCCTCTAGGGATACCAGAAAAAACTGGCGTACGTTCTCGATCATTGGACAACACGGGCAGCCTCTTGCCTGTCGAAATGTAGTCAGATACCTTGGAATCTGGCTAGATCAGTTTCTGTATTTTGGCAAAAATGTAGATGCTGCTCTGGCCAGAGCTAAAGGCGCTTTTGCCCTTACAAAGAGACTGTTTTATACGAGTAGCAGCCAACTCAATGCGAGGGTAAAGGTAATCTGCTACATGGCCCTTATCAGGCCCATGCTGGTATTTGGTTGTCCCGTGTGGTTCAATGTACGAGCAAGCTTAATGGAAAAGATTCGGGTGTTTGAGAGGGCTTGCCTTCGCTTGTACAGAACACCAGAGTCAGAGTACAATTTTTTTTATCCTAATGAGGTCCGTTACAATAGGGCGAACCTAATACGAGTGCACAACTTCGTAATTAAGCTGACTCGAAGGCACATTGTAAGAGCAATGACCTCGACGAATAACCTGATATCTGGGGCTTACTACCCCAATTACCTTTACCACCAGAGTGTGCGCTCTGACGGCTTCGTTCCACCGGAAGCATTCCTCTACCTAGATCAGATAGGGTTGATCCAGGATAGATCAGCGGTGCCGTTAATCTTCCATGTCGCTCGGACAGTTGGGGACAGGCGACTCAACTACAACAGAGACGTTGCACACGGCAGTGTGGATCGCCTCAGGTTCAGTAGGGCGGTGGGGAATCGCGATAAGAGGGATGTCGTTCGGCAGCACCAGCATTTCTGGTGGTTGAATGATGGAGAAGATGTTTCGTCGTCGTTTCCGTCAATTAAGGACCAGCCTCACTAATGAGGCAGAGCTGACCAATTTATTTGCTCTGTGAATAGCGATGGCCAGCTTACATATCGAACATCGACTCAGACCATTACTTTGTTTCATTCAAGTTTTATTTAAGGCACGGTTGCGCATATCCCGAAGATCGCAAAGCAAGCTAATACTGTGAGGAAGTTTGGTGTCCGACGTCTACAATCGCAAGAGATCGCCAAACCCTTTCCCGATCGAGTCTCCTTTAATCCCTTAAGAGGTCATATACCGCCAGCATCAAGCATTAAAACCAGTGCCAACATTGCCAAAAAGCCATCAGATATGTTTTATATGCTGGGTTTCACTCGGCCACCACAACGAAATCCCTTGTTTGACGATGAGTTCCGGCAAATACATGCAGCTAAGCTAGAGGCATACAAAGAGGTGTTGCATAGTAGGACTAGAGCTGCTCAAGAGTCGAAGAGGAAAGACGAACAATGGCTTCTCAGGGGTAAAAAGAAGAAGCATGAGAAGCGCGCGGTCGAGGAAATTGAGAGATGCTACTCGAGGAATGAGATTCCGAAGTTTTATCCGAAGCCCGTAGAGATGAACAAGGGAACATAGTACTAGAGTCGCAGTCGATGCTGGGGATTTGGAAATGATGATGAACCAAATACGGCAGAATGAACCTTTCAACCTGGACGACGTAGATTAACTATTCCTTCCATGCGAAATTAATGAAATTAAGCTTAAATGTAACACAGCTGCTGGAGCGGATTGCCTGACTGCCGAGCTCTTCAAAACGGCAGGCGATGAATTGGTAAGGAGCATACACCAACTCATCTGCAAAATTTTAAACTTTAAGGTACTTGGTTAAGGACTTTGTCTACCCAGACTCCTGTGTTAATTCAGACAACGGCACCAGCATTGAGATCTAACGAAGAATAACTCTTGACAATCGCTGCTTCTTTGGGATGAGAAGCAATTGAGTAGCAAAGCCTTCCCGCGAACAGTAAAAGTGACCATATATAAGACCTTAACAATCCCAATTGACCTTTATTCTGCAGAGACTTGGGCATTATCAAAAATGGATGACTTGTCTGCTTTGAGAGGAAAATTCTTCGGATGATTTTCGGTCCTGTCTGCATAGATGTTGAGTGGAGGAGGAATGAAGGCGAACGACTGAGGTGGCTGAGACATGCAGAACGGATGGAAGGGGACCTCTACCAACTTTGCGTGCGAAACTTGAGGGATCTGGCTAAAGCTCGAGCTAGCTGGGGCGCTTGTTCGTTGAGGCCCAGGACTGTAGGGCCATCTTAAGTAAGTTAGTAGGTAAGTAAATATAGGTATTGACCGAGTGAGTCTTGTTGCCGCAGACTAGACATTTGACAGCGTACTCGTCAAATCATTTGTCAAACATTTGCCCCTGTCGTTTTTGTGGTTTTTTCTTTGCTCCGAAAACTTTAAATCGCTTTTTCTCGACACTGCATTTTTCATAACGGCATGCACTATAACTCAAAAACAAATAATAATAATCTAGGAGAAACAATGTTTTTAACAAGACCTATTTTGGTTTTTTGTTGCAAATGAAAAATAAATTCTCCAGCTTGCATGCCGTGCAGCGCCGCCATCTTGGAAAGAAAATAATTTTTTTTTATGGTTAACAGATGTTTCTATCAGACAATAAAAGATATTTTTTAATAAAATGCTAATGTTTCACTGACTAAAATATCCTTAAAAATTCTCCTTGTTTCGGGATCTTCCCCCCTTAATCCTAAAGAGATATTCTCCATCCCATACTCAGTGCAAGGCTTTGATCTTGGAACTAAATACCACAAACGGTTCTCAACTCTTGTTGTTGTTGTTTTCATAACTTATCCCATCCAGACTTGTACAGATTGTAATCGAAATACCAAATAAAGTTTATTTCTTCAGCTTGGGGGCAGGTTCCTTTATCCAATTAGAGAAATATGATCTCATGACTGACTGCAGAGCTTAAAACCTCAAAGACAAACTGTCATTTCCTTAGACTGACAAGACAAAGACCTTGGTTTTTGGGCTCTTCATCCCAAATAGAAATGTAGAAATCAAATTAATTAGAAAAGCTCATTTGTTGGGATTGAGGTCAATCACATGGTTCCATCGAACCCAAGTGAACTTACCCAGAAAAGTCTATTCTCAAAGACCATATGGTTTGTCTTCCAGCTGACCTTAGACGTACTTAAATGTTAAAGCATTTAAAGTATTCCTCACCAAAAACCGGCCTTTGGCACTGACGAACGATATGATGTGGAAAAGGTTACCGCAAAATGACAACCAAAACAAAGCAAAACACTAGATCAAACTAGACCCCAACACCAATGTGTGTTGAATATAAATTAAAGCAAATATTTGCCCTCATTTACTGACCATTCCCAACCACACTCGAGTAATTTTGTGGACCAGAGGCTCAAATTAACTCACATTCGAGATACTCGTACCTAAACTTTTTAGTTTCCACTTAGGTTCTTCAGCACCTCTGTTTTTCTATAATATACTCGCATGTATGCCCGCAAAAATTCCTACGAGTTGCCCTTAAATATCCGAATCATTGGGATGTTTCCTTTCTGAATTATGAGTAAACATATTTCCATTTCTGTGGGTATACCATAGAAATTAACACCCCCACCAGATGCTGACCAAAAAATGGTGCTCTCGGAAATGGTACGTACAACTTTATGATTATTACACATGAGTGAATTTTTTTCTGGGTAACTAAACCTCCTCCCCCATCTGGATAATCAGCAATCTCCCAGGTGAAAGAAGAAATAAAACCGTTATTATTTTCATTTTTTCCGTTTTGTTTAGAATTTATATCATTCCATTATGATACACCTGGCGCCAACGTGACGTCCTTTTTGTTTTTGGCGAAAACATTCCTCCACACGCTTTATTTGTGATTGCGCGCTTTAAAACGTGGAAATTCCTCGAAACACGAAAATACGAGGATGGAATTGCAAAGATTAAACAGAGATTTACAGGTACTCGTACGACAAGGTTGAACGGTTTTACACACGTTAGCTGTACGGATGCGAGTACTACATCCACACTTTTATCCGAAGGGTTAATTTAAAATTGGTAAATTGTACAAGTGCCATGAATGGCAATATCTATATAAATTTTGCGTAAGCAAATTTATGATGGTTCCACGTTCCACGTCGCTGCCAGGTGGTTTGGCAGGATGCGGAATTCAATTCGATGAATTGATTTAATAAATATGAAATCGTATCAAAACCGCGAAGATAAGTACTCGCAGTCGGTGCGCATGGTTGCCAAGTTGTCTGTTTAGTAAATTTTTTTTTATTATTTCGAGTGACAGTGGGTTATGCATTTCATTCAATGACAATCACGATCTCTTGGCTTCTTTATTAATTATCATAGATTGTGGAGCACTTTACTACTTCATTGGAGACAAAGTCATCGATAGCGATGCATTCATTTGCATTTCTGTTCTTCGGTGGCAACAAAACAATGTTATGTAATATTCTGCAGCATTTTCCAAATCATCCCAAGTGTCCTTGATACCTCTCTCCTATTCTACGATTCGGTAGATGAACTATTCTGTTTTGTGTGGGTGAGCGGCTTACGAGTATATTCTGTGTTTTTTTAAAGAACTTAGCACTCAAGACGGTGTGATTACTCTTAAAATGCCGGAGCACATGTTAAGTTTTTCGGAAAATTGGATAGAGCGAGAGAGAGAAAGATGTTTGGGCCCATGATGGGTGCCGTCCAACATTTAAGTCTTTCGGGCTCGGTTGGTATTGAACCCCGAACCGCCCGATTGGGAAGCCAATACACTACCATTGAGCCACGGCCTCCCGTGGCGTACTTTGATTTGTGTGATGGATCTGACTGACTGCCTTATTACATGAGATACCACAAACTTCAACAAATGGTGCTATTTACAAGACCTACATCTTTCTAGCGAAGGTAGCCGGTAATTTTCCGTTATGAACTTTTTAAAAAGTGCTGATTCGTTGCGAAGGAAATAGTAGCGGATTTTTTTTCCATCAACTACTTAGCGAAGCGTTTGACTTACCTCGCAGTGCTGGTCACCGGTAAGGGTAAGGTCAGTAGAATTATACTGGCCTACGCCGTCATAGGGCCCACAACCCTACACGAAAAAGATTAAAAAGAAGTGACGAACCACCTAATAGCCTCGGATAACAATTGATGACCTTGCAAACGTTCAAAGGGTAAAAACTTTCGGATCTGCAAGTGGAATATTCGGACCCTCACAAGTCGAGCTATTAGTAGAGGCCTTCGACTGCTAACACGCAGATATCACCACCATCCAGGAAGTGTGATGGGATGAACCAGACATAACTGTGATATACTCGTATACTACGAGTATGGTGATTGCTATTGGGAAACGAAAAAGAGCTTATTCGGATGCGGATTTGCCATATGCGGGAGATTTGGGCAAGAAGTCTTGAGCTTCCGACATGTTTGCGAGCGTCTTATGACAATCCGCTTCGAGGCTAAATTAGCCAACATAAGCCTAATATGCATTCATGCTCTATGGGAAACAAGAACGACGCCACTCAACGAGCTCCTCGACAAGACATATGAGCAATGACCGAAATAACGCGAGGATAGGAAAAGAGGACACTTAGTAAGAATACCCTACACGACACAACGTTTAGCAACGGACTTGGGCTTATTAACTTTGCCGCGGAGCGAAAGGGGACATGACAGTTTCCGGGCTAATAAACGTTAAATCAAATTTATCACATTGCGATAGGCATAAGGCATGCCTCCAATATTCTGGCCGTTCGAACGTTCCGGGGAGAAAATATTGACTCAGATCACCACTTTCTTGAAGCTAAGGTTGGTGGCCATGGCTCAAGTGGTAGTGGACTGAGAAAGTGGGAAAAGCGCCAGAACAAAGACCAACTATAGAGAAGATATAACGTAGAAAACCTGCAATCGCAAGAGACAGCCAGATTTTTCCCCGAAAGCGTATCCCGAAATCTTTCAGCAACTCCTATGTCGCCAGCACCAAATACCGAAGATGAGTGGCAACGGTGCCAATGTGCCGTCCTACTTTCGGTCACTGAAACATGTACTCTATCGAAAGCGTTTGTATTGACGGGCTTTGGACTAGAAGATTCAATTATACGAGTAGTACAGCGATATCAATCTCGCTGGGAAACTGCGCATCAGTCGCCTGAGATACCTAGGACATGTAGAGCGAATGGACATCCATGCTCCAGCCTGCAGAGTCTTTGAATCTAACCCGGAGGTACAACGCAGTAGAGGAAGACCTCACCTTAGGTGTCGTGCACAAGTTGAAGGGTACATCAACAGACTTGGAGTGCGCAACTACAGACCATGTTAAGTTTTATGAAACAAATTTAAAAGTTTTGAGGGCTGCACAGTGATTGCCTATGCGGATGACGTTACTATTGCTATTGCCCAGTTTGGAAAGCAGTCAAATATCTTAAAGGGACTCTCTAGCAAGCACAAATTAAACAAGATAAACAATTTCTAACACATCTAAACATGTTGCCCTTAGTTACAAAAAAAAAACCTGAGGTAGAAGCCATAGAAGACACGCAAAAGCAACAGCAGACCTCCTTTCCTGTAAGAACGCCATTGGATATAAACGAGGTTTACAACCCCTCATAGGAAACGGGTCATAAGACCGATACCAACATACGGGGTGATTATCTGATGAACTGTCAATAAAAGGCGATAAGCTTAGCAATTTGTCAGCACTTTTGTGTATTAGCGGTGTACTTCAGAGTACACCCTTTCCAGCACTGGATATATTGTTACAAGACACTGTTCACGGTGCTTTGGATACAGGATACTTCCAGGAAACTTATTCTACATTATTTACGAGTATATATAGTGATAACAGTTGAACAAAAATTTCGAAGTAACTGTTCAAAGCCGATTCAGTTCTACACCGACAGAATACGAGGTGTGTTCAGAAAATAATGGGCATTTTTAAATTTCCCGGGTTTGGAGAGTGCGATTGTCAAAATTTTTGTTTTATTATGTTGGTATACATGCCCCAGAAGTATGATAAAATTTTCAGCTGTATTCATTGTTTACTTTGTCTGTGGCAGCCGCTAAGGTTAGACGTGTTTTTATGAGCTCGGCGATTTTCGTTTGTTAAAAGAAACAACATGAAATAAAGTGTAACAGAGTGTGTAAAATGTTAACAAAGGCCTATGGTGAGTCTGCTATGAGTAAAATAAGAGTTTACGAGTGTTATAAGCGTTTCCAAGATGGCCGTCAACCGATGAAAACGTGGAAAAAGTGAAAGAAATGGTTGTGAACGATCGCCGAATCACAATCAGAGAAATCGCTGATAATGTTAGCATATCGATTGGCTCATGCCATGGAATTTTTTCGAACGTTTTGGGCATGAAACGCGTGGCAGCAAATGGAAATTGCTCAGCAGTCACTCATTGAAGTCAACAACGATGCAGAATTACTGAAACGTATTATAACAGGTGACTAAGCATGGGTGTACGGATATGACGTTGAAATTAAGGCTCAAGTGGAGGCATTCTGTCTCGCCAAGACCGAAAAAAAAGCGCATCGTTGAAAGAGTTGGAGAAGTGTTTCGAGGATTGGAAGAAGCGCTGGCACAAGTGCATAATATCTAATAAGGACGATTTTGGAGGTCACAACATTAATGTAGACGAATAAATAATTATTTTTTTCAAAAAAACTAAAATTCCCGTTATTTTCTGAACACACCTCGTAAAGATCAATAAGATTGTAGCGGAGGTGATTTATCCGGCAGTCTAAAATTTAGTCTCTTCTTCCGTCTTCATGATACTGTAGCATTGGGTCCCCGAACTTCAGTCCGAGCCTGATTTGAAAGCGGTAGGACCCTTGTGGGAGCATCATGATGGCTGTGGTTTCAACCTAAAGTCGCAGGAACGGTCTTCCACAAGTTGGTTGACCCGTTGTGGAGTAGCAAATAATTGCTGGGTGCCGTGACCCTAAGATCAGCAAGAGGTTTTAAGTCAGCCTCGACTCAAATTAAGGGTGGAGCCTAGTGCCCTCAACACAAGTTTCGACATTGGTATTAGTGAAACACGGTATGGGCTGGCCAGGCGTTATATTTTAAGCCCCATGGATACATCCCGCGAACTTAAGTCATCACGACGGCCAGGTAGTTTTCTCAAATTGTTCACTAAGATCGAATACATTCTGCATTCACCGCTCGCGGTTTTGTTTACATCAAACTTCATCAAGATGACAGCGAGGCTAAAATTGTTCATAGCATTGAAATATTAAACAAAATTACGGGGCTACCGTCTTTACGAACTCAGGATTAATTAAAATTTTTAACGTATACAGCATTGCCAGATATACCGAATTATTAACTTCTTTTTTTTCTTTTTATAAATTTAGTCATGATGTGGTATGTCTTCTATTTTTGTATTCAATTTCTCTAGTTCTTTCCTTTAACTCCTGCCTCTTGTTCACCTTTGTAACTTCTCCTTCGTCGCCACTTCTCTCGTCGCTTTGTCGCTCAAATTTAGTTTGGAATCGGTTAATTGTGTAGCCAGGTAGATTCTAATGCGGATGGTAAAGTCGTATTGAGACCCATGATCAGAGTGTTATTAAGATATAGACTAGGTCTACATATTTGCCATATAAATGCACAAAGTCTGAAGTATAAAATAGACGAATTTCGAGACCTTTTTGTAGGATCTGGGGTTGATGTTGATTGTGTATACGAAACGTGGTTCCCTATAGATCTTAAAGACACTATTTTATATCTTGCGGGCTATAGAATTTTTCGGGCTGACAGAAGAAGATGCAGAGGTTGTGGTGTTGCAATTTATGGCGAAAGTATTTCTTGCTCGGTTGAATGTAAGTCTTCAAATGATTGCCTCATGGACTTCTTGTTTTTAGAAAATGTTGGCGAAGATGACAGAATTCTTTTAGGGGACGTATATAGACCTCATAAGTCAATAAATTCATCACCTCTTATTTCCTTGCTGGAAGAAATCGCTGTTACTTCGCCTAAAGATGTTGTGTGTGGAGATTTGAATTCTTATTTACTTCTGGAAAGCCATTTGTTGGAAAGCATGCTCACTTTATATCTTTTCTCCGTAAACACTTCTAATCCAACACATTTTAGCAATGAATCATGTTCACTACTCGACCTCATCTATTTAACTTTCAACTTTAACATACATAGTTCACCATCTTCCTTCACTTACAGGGACTTCCGACAGTTAAATCATGTTGCACTAGAGACTGACTTTCGAAGCATACAATGGGAACAAATTATTATATGTCTTCTTCCGATGAGCAAATGAATTTTCTTCATTCAAATATTATTTCATTATTTGAAAAGTACGTCCATTTGAAGTTAAAATCGGCAAGGCCTGGACAGCAGCGCTATGGTTCGCTAATGAAATTCGCTTTCATATGAAAAAACGGGACCTTGCCTATGAACGATGGAAGCGATATAGACTTATTGCTTATCGAAGAGTCTACCACAATCTTCGGAATGAGACTGTTGCCCTTATTCGTTCCGCAAAAATAAATCCGTCTCTAGGTGGAAAATAACTTTGGAGAAATCTGCGCAGCCTAGGCCCGACAGAAAGCTCTGTCCCCCAATGGTATTGATGGTAATGCTCTCAACCAAACATTTCTAACCGTACCGACAACCTCAAATGACTAGCAATCTGAATGCCAAAGTTCGGATTTGATTTCCGATGGTATCACCTTACGGGTGGAAAGGTTTGGCTTCTCCGGGGTAGATCAATTTGAAGTAGTTGAGAGTATACTTTCTATTAAATCTAATGCCATTGGAACAGATGGTGTTCACCCGAAATTCCTGAAAATAATACTACCGTTATTGTTGCCTCTTCTAACTTTTGCATTTAATACAACCTTGACTAATAGAGTGTTTCCTAAAATTTGGAAGAAAACTAAAATTATCCCCGTACCGAACAATTCAGGTGGTAAAGACTATCGGCCGATATCTATACTTCCTTTCCTATCTAAAGCTTTTGAAAAAAATCATGCAGAAACAAATGAACGTCTTTCTAAATTCTTATAGTCTTACTTTACTCCCACACAATCAGGATTCAGAGCGAAGCATAGCTGTACAAAAGCTCTCCTAACAGTTGTAGATGACATAAGACAGAACATCGATAAACACCTGATAACTTCTCTCTTATTGTTGGATTTTTCTAGAGCTTTCAACACAGTCGATCACGTTCTTCTTTGGGATAAGCACATTCAAATTTTCAACTTTTCATCCACTGCAGCTAGACTTCTGTTTTCCTATCTTATAGGTCGAGAACAAGCCGTCTCCATTAACAATGTTTTGTCTGACTTTATTGCTGTTCGTTCTGGAGTACCACAACGTTCCATTCTCGGGCCCCTTCGGTTTTCCCTGTATATTATTGAGCTGCCGTCTGTCGTTACTAGCTCCAAAATTGAGTTATATGCTGATGATGCTCAACTCCACATAAGTTGTCCACTTGGTGTAATTGAGGACTGTATTTACGGTATTAACACAGATCTAGACAATATCGCCAACTGGTCTAAAAAAAAACTTCTTTTACTGAACCCGAAGAAGTCAAAATGCATTGTCATTTCCAAAAAACGATGTGTCTACCTCGTACTTTCCTTTTGTCGTCTTTAATAATGCTCCAATTGAGTATTGCACTACCGCAAAGAATCTTGGCATGACATTCAATCGAAGACTGACTTGGAGCAATCGCATAAGTTTAGCAGTCGGCAAAGTTTATGGCGTACTTCGTTCGTTATGGGTCTCTCAGCATTATACTCCAGTGTAAATTAGAATGGTTCTTGTAAAATCACTCATTATCCCTATATTGTCTGTAACAGAAAGCTTAACGTAGCATATAACAATGCGGCTTGATACGTCTTTGGGGTTCGCAGGTATGACAGGATCTCATGTTTCTCTAAGAGAATATGTAATATTACGTTTAACAACTTGTTAATATATCGATCTCTAACGATGTTCAGTATCATTCATACCACGCAGCCCCCTAGCCTGTTTGATAGAATAACAAATCGTATAACCGCGCTTCTCCTGTTTGACCTCTGAACGTCAGTTCTTCGTCTATACCACCCGACTCTGGAACTCTCTGCCGCGACATATGAGAGACTTGGCCGACAAGAGGAGATTTTACAGAGCACTTAAGATATATTATACTCGTACTTAGAAGACAGATAATATAAGGAGTGGCAGTGAACGAATTACATCGCGAATCGAACAGAGAAATTCAGTGGCTTTAGAGCCTTCGACCCATTTTTCCCTCAGAAACATAGAAAGTCTAGTTTCAAAGTTTAGTAGAGATGACGGACTTTCTTTTGACTCGTGGCTTGCTGAATTTGATGAAGTTACTTCATTGCTTAGTTGGTCTAGTGTAGAAAAACTGTTGTTCGCGCGAAAGCAACTAATTGGTTTGGCCAAGTGCTTTTTAAAAACATGCTCGTGTCGTACTTATGAAGAATTTAGACAAATCTTACGTAACGAATTTCAAAAAAACATTTGTAAGGCGGACATTTATTTTCAATTACAAAATCGTAAGATGAAACCCGAAGAAAGTTTTCGCGAATATGTGTATAAAATGAAGGAAATTGCCCAGCTGGCCGACGTTGATGAGAACTCCCTTATTCATTTTGTTATAAAGGGAATATCTGGAAACGAACAGCATAATTTAATTTTTCGCAGACTCAAATTAAAAACGGTTGTAACGCTAGTAGTCTCGTTGATGATAACGTAATAATGCTGCCAATGAATTGTATAGAGGCTGAGGAACTCAACCGAGCTAGACAACTGGCAATGGTCTTATCGATCGAAGTCGCTACGAGCTTGCGAGAGCTAAAGTGGGTTTCAGGCAGAGAGTAAGGTTCGCTGCGGGTAAACGAGAAAGAAAACGAAGGCACAAGGACACTTGGAAAAAACTCTTTCTAAGGTTGATCAGAGGCTGAGGAACCCTGCCGAATTGATCAGTGGCCAAATCAAGAGTGATCATTTATTTCATAAGCTAACATTATACATTTTCATAGAGCTTTAATAGTTAGCTAGAAGAGCTTTTCCTTTGTTTTGCTCGAAGAGCTTTTTTGCTTAACTTGAAGAGCTTTTATAATTCAAGATTAAAGAGGCAGCATTGCCAGTACTAAATTTATTTATTAAGTGACACTGCCAGTATCAAATTTAATATATAAATACAAATGTTTTAATTTTATGATTTTTGTTATATAAAGTGTGTTAAAATGTGTTGTTGTTACACGGTTCATAATTGCGGCGCTAAAATCGCTATGGGTGTGAACGACGCTATTGGCGATAACCGCGATGGTGGTGGCAATTTGCGGTATATTAGGGGAAACAACGGTGCTCAAAGCAGTCGAAATGGTAAATCATCACGTGATGTCATGCGTTGCTTTAATTGCGGTTCTTCTGAACACTTATGCCCATCGGGAGTGTAACTCAGATACGAAGTGTTTTAAGTGCAACGGTGTAGGGCACATGTCAAAAAACTGTACCACCAATTCGGAAAGGAAGACAAAAGTTATTTCGGTTTTAAATCCTAAACAGATTTTTATTAAATATATTGCGGTCAACGCGTTAATTGACACTGGTTCGGAAATAACATTAGTTTGGGAAAAATGCTTAGAAAGTCTTAAAGGTAGTACAAAGATGCGTAAACAATGCACTCGATTAGTTGGTCTTGCTTCTGGTGCATGTAGTACTACGGGTGTTTTCGATTCCAAAATAAGAATTGACGATTTTGAAAAGCTTTAATAAGTGTTGTGCCAAATAACGTCGCCGAATTTGATGTTATTGTGGGAAGCGATATAATATCAAAAACAAAAGTTGTTTTCTCCAATGGGTCAGCAATATTTATCTGTGAAGAGGAGGAACTATCAACTATTATGAACATTCGAGTCGAAGATAACATCGTAGTTAACAAATTTGATCTGGTCTCAAAGGTGGAAGAAATTATCAAGAACTATGAGCCAAAAAACGTAAGTATCTGTCTAGTGAACAAGTCTTTAACATTAATCAATGCAACGCCTTTTCATTTTTCACCCTGCCGCCTCCCAATAAATGAGAAAAATATTGTAAAACAACAAATAGAATTATGGTTGAAGGACGATATTATACGACCGTCGTTCTCTCCGTTTGCTATTCAAGTCGTTGTAGTGAAAAAGAAGAATGGTACGCCGACGGTTTGCATAGACTATAGACGCCTAAACGCAAATATTGTAAAGGATCGTTCTTCCCTACCAACGATTGAGAGTATTTTGGATAATCTGCAAGATGGAAAAATATTTACAACACTGGATCTCAAGAATGCACACTTTCACGTCCCAATAGATAATGCTGTGGCGTCAAACTTAAGAAAGTTAGAAATAGTTTTACAAACAGTAGCACAGTACAGATTATCTTTTAATTGGAAAAAAATTAATTTTTTTCAAATAAAAGTCACATTTCTTGGACACGATCAGGAGAAAAAATGCGTCCAGTTGCTAATTTCCCAGAGTAATCCCGTACTGCATATCTATTGTCGAGGGGACGCAAGTCAGAAGGGTATAGGCGCAATCCTTTTTAAAATGGGCAGGATGATCAACTTCATCCAGTCCACTACGAGTATAGTTACGTTTTAGAAGTCTTTGCAGTTTTTAAGGCTTTTGAGAAGTTTAGGCTGTATTATTTGATGGGGATGCAATTTAAGGTTGTAACAGACTGTGTAGCATTTCGTGAAACTATTAACAAGCAGGAGTTACCAAGCGCAGTACGGCGATGGATAATGTATATGCAGGATTACGTTGTTGAACATCGTCCAGGCAGAAAAATGGTTCACGTTGATGCTCTTAGCCGATCTCCTCTTATACACATTTTTCAGCAGGAAATATTAGCTAGAATTAGAAAAGCTCAATTGGAGGATGAATACATTTCGTCGATAAGAGAAATGTTAAAAAAGAAACCTTACAATAGTTTTATCTTGCAAGGCGAACTCTTATTCAAAGACGTTGATGGTTTTATGCTTTTGGTAGTACCTCGAAATATGGAATCAAAAATAATAAAACTGAAACATGAGGAAGGACATTTGGGTGTAGCAAAAACGGTTCATCTTGTTTCTCGAGAATTTTATATTCCCCAGCTTAAACATAAAGTAGAACGTCGCGTTTCTAACTGCATTAAGTGTATTTTTGCTCATAGAAAAGCTGGTAAACAGGAAGGCTTTATTCATCAGCTGGAAAATGGTGATAAACCATTTGAGACCTACCATTTAAATCATATAGGACCCATGGACTTAAGTAACAAGTTGTACAAATAAATTTTAACTATTACTGATGGTTTTTCTAAATATATTTGGCTTTACCCAACAAAAACAGTTTCAGCAGAAGAGACACTCAGAAGAATGCGAGAGCATAAACAACATTTTGGAAACCCAAGAAGAATGGTAACAGACAGAGGAAGCGCATTTGTGTCAAACGCATTTAAAGAGTACTGTTCAGAGGAAAAGTTAGAGCATATATTAATAACAACGAACGAACGAACAAGCCGAGCGTTCGAACCGAGATGTTATAGAAGTCCTCAAGAGATTATTACAACAAACGCCTGAGAAATGGTACAAATTTGTCCCTAGAGTGTCTTAAACAGCACACTGCAGAGGTCAATCAACCGTACGCCTTTCGAAGTTTTATTTGGTCTTCCTATAAAAAGAAGGACGAATTTGAAATTTTTTAGCTAGTAAAACAGGAACTTGTAAACCAATACAATGATGAGAGGGAAATATCCGTTTTGATGCTCGTCAACTGAATATGAGATTGGGGACTTAGTTGCTTAGGTCTTAGGTCCATACGAAATCGTTTCAAAAACCAAATCTGATCGTTACACCGTGAAAAAAGCATCACCACATGAGGGACCAAACCATTCGACTAATAGTTGCGACTATATGAAACCCTGGCAGAATCAGAATCAAAACGAAGACGAAATCAACACCGAGACGGATGAAATTCAGCATGGCCGGATGTAGGATGTGTACAGTAGTACAGTGTTAAACAGCGAAGCAGACAAGTCGTGTTAAAAGCTGATTCTTAATTTTACTTACTAACCCAACTCTTGGCAACTCTGTAACAGACGTATTAAATCACGTCACCCGTGCACCAATCACTCGCCCACCTATCACTGATGAAACCGAATGAATTCAAAATTAAATTACCCAGGCAAGTCCACTGTAGGCGGTGATGTACGAGTATAAATTTTAAATTTTGTTTTCTTTGCAAAAATTTAATTTACTACCGCATCTGTAACATGGAATAAAAACAATAATTGTTCTTGCAGAAAGGACTACTCCTGACTGAGACCTGGAAATGTAATTGTTCGTCTCAGTAGGAATAAATATATTCTTTATTGTCAAGAAGAAAACAAAGAAACGGAAAGGACAGAAGGAATAACCCTTCAAAATGAAAAAAATAAATAAATAAGGGTCACCCTATAAAGGAGCAATGTTAAATGTGGTGCTCGGGTATAATGCCTGGAAATGGCGAACCCTTTGCAGTCCAAGTAAGGAACTGATGGGGAAAAATGTATTATAATGAAAGGAGTTTAAAATGGGAGTCCCGAAAGGATATAAAGAATCTGTTGGCGTGACTGGGTCATCTAATACAAGGAAAAGAACAAAATCCGTTTATAGATCTAAGTTGTTATTTAAATACAAGTAAACTAATAAATATGTTAAACAACAAGCTCTTCATTTAGTTAATAGTGGGATTAGGTACACACATGATAATATATACGAGTACATACATAAATAAACACTGCTTTCCGAAGGCTCTATATAGCCCACAATTTGGTATTCAATTTGAAGGAAATTGAGTTTATTTTTGTGAGGGTTAAGTAGATTAGACTTCTTCTCTGCTTAGATCTCTAACAGATGACCCGTCGAAATTGTTGGGAGAACAATCAGGACCTTTCCTGATCCAATTTTTATAATTCCCCCTCAACGAATCCATGCAAGGCACAGGTGAGTTAACCAGCAAATGAAATACAACGTCAACTTTAACAACAACATCGACGAGATTGAAACAATAGTCAATGTGCGGAATAGATGTGGAATACAATTGAGGAAGTGAGACTCAAATTTACTGAACCAACCTCATCTCCGTTAAAATAAAAATCATTTCAAATGTCGCGCCTTAATCTTAATCTTCGTTGAAGCTGTCAGTCGATCTTCTTTAAAAAATCGGAAGAAAACGTCAACGTCAAACGTAGCGTTGCTTTTTCGAAGAAACTTGAAAAAAATCTGATTTCGGAAAGATTGAAAGAAGACATAAATTAGACGGGCGTAACTATGTTAAGCTAGCAAAAAGGCGCGACTAGAGTAGAAGAAGAAATATCAACATTTCAACAAGTCACGTTTAATATTATGCAAGGATGTCAAGATGGAAAGATTTTCGACGTTAACATATAACAAGTCACTATAAGGCTGCCCTCACCATGAGATGGTTTGCCGACAAAAACATTGGTTTGCTTCTAGGACTTCTGCAGTATCCAGATCTGAACGCAATTTAGCATTTTTGCGGTCATTCGTAAACGTACGATCCAGGAGCACTTAGTCACTTAGTCACATTAAAAACTTTAATTAAATTGGAGGCAAAGCGACAAAGCAATAACTCCCGAAAGGTTAAGCTCTGAATGTGTACAAACCAGTTGTAGACAGTCCACAGGCAACAGAGTCGATGTTGGCGCCTCGGAATGTTCGGACATTTATAATACTGAAGAAGTGTCTTGCGTCGATTGGCATGACCACATTGCAGATATGCGGGAACCGCGTGCTACATTCGACACTGCTTCGCCCCACTGCAAAGCTGATTAAACTAAATCTGTGGTGTCATGCGGGCTATACTTTCAGACAGTGCTACTAAAAATGCTCTGTCCTCCTAGTTTTGCATTAAAATCACCGAGCACATTTTTAATGGTGTAGTTATGAAACTGCTCGTAGGTCTGTCTTGTCCAAGAGCTCGTAGAAGCTATGTATCTTTAGTGTCGCCATCTTTCTCCTCTGTGCATGCGGGAATATATGGCTAATGCTACCTTAACATGCCGGAAACTCAAGACTTCTTGCCTAAGTCTGCCTCTAACAATAATTCCGCATACATATAGGCACTGCTTTTGCCGTCGATAACAATCGCCGTAGAAAATGTCCGGACAATCCCATAGCATTTCTAGGATTGCGATAGCATCTTCAGGCTATCTACTAGTTGTTCGACTGCACGTATCCTAGTAAGGGACCTAGCATTCCACGTACAGATCCGAAGTTCGTTGTCCTTATTTCGTTTGCAGGGGTTGTCAACCGTCCGTATCCGAGGCTTGTTGTTGCTTTTTAACTTTATATTTCTCCATGGCCGAACAATTACTCGATGGCACAAATTCTAACCTGGAGGGCTCGACTCTTACCATTACCTTGTTGTAGCCAAGGTTTGGTTGCGGATACCTCAAACATTGCAAAGACAAGCTAATACTGTGATGAATTTTGAAGTCGGACGGCTACAATCGCAAGAGATCACCGAATCCTTTTCCGATGAACTCTCCCTTAATCTCTTAAGAGATATTATGCCATTAAGTATTGAAGACTAGTGGCAACATTGCCAAAAGCCATCAGAGATGCCGCCTATCATGTGCTGGGTTTCACTTGGCCACTACAAGGAAATCCCTGGTTTGACGACGAATGTCGGCAAGTACATGAAATTAAGCACGAGGCATTCAAAGCGGCCATGTACAGAAGGTATGGATTTGCTCACTGGCTTCTCATGGGGAAGAAGAAGGAGCGCGATATGCTACGGACACAAACTCCGAACCGAAGCCTCTAGAGGCGAACAAGGGAACATAATAGTAGATTCGCAGCCGTAGCTGGGAGTTTGAAAAGAGCTTTTCAGTAGACTGTATAACGGCGATGATGAACCAAATACCGCTATCAGGTAGAATGAACCTTTCAACGACATTAACGAAGTGAAGCTTAAGTCCAACAAAGCTGCTGGGGCGAAGGGCCTGACTGCTGAGCTCTTCAAAGCGTCAGGTAATAACTTGGTAAGGAGCATACACCAACTCATCTGTAAAATTTATCCGGACGAAAGTATGCCCGATGAATGGAATATTGCTTGTCTGATACTCAAGGAAGGAGACCCTCTGAACAGAGGCAACAGTCTTCTTAACATCTCTTACAGGATCCTATTTTCCGTATTATGTGAATGCCTGATGCGGTTCGTCAACAACCTGATTGGTCCATATAAGTGCGGTTTTAGGCCAGGAAGCTCCACCATCGACCAAGACCAAATATTCACACTACGGCAGATCTTGAAAAAAACCCGTATGACAAGTATCTATGAGACGAGCTATATGGAGCAATGTCCAGTTTTGATATTCCTGCCAAACTCGTTCGCTTGTGCAGGATGACGATGGATAATGCACTGCGATCGATCAAATTAACTATTCCATTGGACGCATCTATGCTGGGTTGCGCAAACTTTGGCCGTATTCTAGTTATACACCCGTCGATACTAAGCTTAGGCTTATTAAAACTTTACTTATACCTATTATTGACTACGCCATAGTTGTGTACAGTAAACTGGATTCTCAATCCCACCATAAGTTGCTTGTTGCCTTAAAAGATATGATAACTACCACAAAAATGTACTTGGTTGTTCGTTTCAACAATTCCTTGACACCAGGTGTTGTATCTTCCTACATAATATCATCCACACCAAATGGAGTTCGCAAAACTTCAATTCGTGCAATCTTCTAGGACATGTAACCTCATTCCTCCATTCCATAATTATTTGAACTCGTCGCGTCTTTTCTCATGTCACTAGGCTATGGAACTCTCTTCTAGTATCAACAAACAATTGGAGCCAGACAATTTAAAGCGTCCGTATTAGAACACCTCTCCTGAGTACCACAACAACTGCTTACACTGAACTATTTTTCCCTATTTTCTTTCATTCTATTTTCACTCCCTTTTTCTCATGTTTCTCTTTGTTTAGAAATCATTACACACCATATTTTTATCATTCAATCATTATATACTTGTTTCACTGAAGTCTGTACTTCAAAATTTTATTTAGAACTATTTTTATCTTACACCAACTCCATCTGTGCTGTCATTATATAAGCACATAGTCATTTTCTAACAAATGTCAAATGATTTTGCCTAATACATCTTTCTTCTTAAACAAAACGTGATCGGGTGAGGTTGTCTCCTAAGTTATTTCCTTGGTAAAGCCTTTACACATTTTCAGAATCATTTCATCTTTACATTTCTGGTCCTTCGAGCCGGATATATTGAAATATAAATTTATCATGTCTAAGGCTAATCAAATTCAACATTTACTAGAGCAGCAAGGCGAGCTTTCTGAGTTAATCTCGAACTCGTTTGCTAAACTTAAATCCAGCTCAAATATCACCAGTCACCGAATAGAATCCCGCATTAAAGCTCTTTCTAATAATTGGAATGACTACAAGAATAACCATAATTCATTGGGAATACAACGATCATCAGTCAAGCGTGAACAGAAAGCAGAGTACGACGAGGATTCATATTTCAAGGAAAAAGCCTTCATGGAATGTGAAGAAAATTATCTCGATGCTATGGAGCAGATGGCAATTTTGCTAGAACAAATCACATCAAAATCTTCCATGGATGGTAAAGCATTGTCCGATTACTCTATTGTTCGAGAATCATCTTCGTCAACTACACATGTTCGCTTGCCGCTTTTACATCGCAAATCGGAGCTCATACTTCCCTGACGTGCATCGAGAAATTACAATATTTGAAAGCATGTCTCGCTGGTGGTAAAGCAGCTTCTCGTTTGCACACAATGCCTCTAATAGCAGCTAACTTTAAGGTAGCATGGGATGATCTTCTGGAGCATTATGATAACAAGCGGCTTCTAGCTGACTCAGCATTGGATTTACTTTTTTCTGCAAAATCCGTCACCCAAGAATCAGCAGATCATCTTGATTCTTTTCTCAACACAATTAATCAAGCAGTAGGTTTTTAGAAGGCCTTGGTGCAAAGTCGATCAGTGGGAGGAAATTTTAGTATTTTTAGTTTCTCGTAAACTGGATTCTGCGTCTATAAAAAAACATCTAGGTTCCAAAACAGAAACTTCTACTTGGAAAGAATTTAAAGAATTCCTTCAAACACGCATTCGTTCACTTCAGGCCTTCGAACGGGTGAATCCGAAACAGCAAGATATCAGAAAATCATCATCAATGGTCAAGAATCAGTTATCTAAAGCCAGATCTCATCATGTTGCTGTACGGAACTCTTCCCAATCGTGTTCTCTTTGCAACGGAAATCATTTTATCTCAACGTGCCCAAGTTATCTCTCGAAAAGTTTTGAAGAGCGTCATCAGTTTGTCACACAAAAAAAACTGTGCTTTAATTGCCTTGGACCGCACTCAATCAGCAGATGCTATTCAAAGAAGAGGTGTAACATCTGTTTTGGTCGTCATTAAACTTCTATTCACCCAGGTGGGAATGCTTCCAATCTACAATCTACCAGCTTGGCACAGAACAGCTCTACAATAGAATCAGTATCGATTAGACCATCTGTATCTACTGCATCGGTAAATGCCACTTACATCGATAAATCTCCAAGAAGCGGAATACTCTTAGCAACAGCTTTAGTTAAAATCAAATCGTGCAATGGAACACGTCACGTGGTTAGAGCTTTTCTTGACCAAGGGTCTGAATAAATTTGATATCGGAAAAGCTTAGTCAAATTCTTGGATTGCCATGTGTTCACACATCGTTATCTATAGCTGGTATAGGAGCAGACACATTATCTTCACGCAGAGCAAATGGAAAAGTTACCCTGGATATTCAATCATGTGTGAATGAATACAAAACTGTTTTTGACGCATTTATCTTGCCAAAACTAACTAGCTATCTTCCTTCAACAATGGTTGCCATCAACAACTGGCCTCATCTTAAGGGTCTGCAACTCGCGGATCCTGAATATCATCAGCCTGGTCGAATTGATCTTATACTAAGAGTTAAAGTCTATAGTCAAATCATCCAAAATGGGCTTCGGAAGGGTCCATTGGAAGCGCCAATTGCTCAACTAACTAGTTTGGGCTGGATACTTTCTGGCTTAGTACAATCAGCAGCACATATAGCATCGGTGGAAGCGGAGTTTTTCATTGCCATATTGACCACGAAACCAACAACCTAATAAAACGATTTTGGATTCAAGAAGAAGTCTTCAGTTCGCCTAGTAATCAACTAACTTCAGAAGAGGAACAATGCGAGGAGATTTTTAACACCACTCACTCTCGAGACTCGGAAGGAAGATATATCGTGAGGCTTCCTTTTAAGTCACGTCCAGTAAGTTGCGGAGACTCTCGCACTGCAGCGGTAAACATGATTCATAGGATGCAAAAACGTATCATGCTAAATTCAACGTTTTATGAAGATTATTCTAAGTTCATCAGAGAGTACAAGGATTTAGGGCACATGCGCCGAACATCTCAACCTCCTAAGGTAGCTGATCAGGTATTTTATTTACCACATCATGGAGTTGTGCGTGATATGAGTTCCACAAATAAACTCCGAGTTGTTTTTAACGGATCCTTTAAAACCCAACAAGGGTTGTCACTTAACGAATTCCTTCACGAAGCCCAAAGCTTCATGTGGATCTTCCAGACATTATAACACGATCGCGGATGAATCAATTTGCTTTCTCATCTGACGTCACGAAAATGTTTAGGCAATTTCAGGTTCATCCCGATGATTGGGACTTTCGGAGTATTTTGTGGCTTGAAAACTCAAATCTGGTGGAATTCGTCTTAACAACGGTAACGTACGGAACCAGCTCAGCTCCGTATCTCGCAAACAGAGTTCTTCGACAACTTGCAGCAGACGAAGGTCGTCACGAAGGTAAGCAAATAATAAATCTTTTCAAGGCGGGTGGTTTTCCACTTCAAAAATGGGCAGCCAGCCACGAAAGTCTCTTAGAAGACGTGCCTATTCAAGAACGTGCGTCCTGTACCTCATCCCAAACGCATTCTATCAAGGGTGGTCCCATACATCGTACTTTGGGACTCAACTGGCAACCTGCTGAAGATCGATTCATATTCACTTCTGAGCAATTCAGTGAACCCGATGTCTACACGAAGAGAAATGTTTTGTCTCGTATTATGAAGCTTTTCGATCCGTTGGGATGGCTATCGCCAGTGGTTGGTCGAGGAAAAATATTCATGCAGGAGCTTTGGGAAGCTAATCTAAGCTGGGATGAAGCTATTCCTCTAAACCTTGAGCTGCACTGGAAAACCTACATTCATGAGCTTCAAGATCTTCATTTAATTCGCGTACCAAGATGGCTTGGATTAACTTCATCATATTTATCTGTTGAGATTCATGGCTTTCCGGACGCCTCTCATTCGGCTCTAGGTGCAGTCATCTATCTTCGTGTTGCCAGAGGTATAGACAATATTCAAATCACTATTTTAGCATCGAAGACCAAAGTGGCTCCTATTCAAAAAACCAACAAATCAAGTAATCCGCCTAGAAATTTTCGTGTTACAACGCCACGTTTGGAACTTTCAGCAGCTTTGCTTCTTACACGCCACGTCAATTATATTCGAAAAGTCTTGAATCTTGAGGTATCAGCTATTCATCTCTGGACTGATTCCAGTACCGCCTTGTTTTTAATTCAAGGCCAACCAACTAGGTGGAGAGATTTTGTACGAAACCGTGTCTCTCAAATACAAGAAATTCTTCCTGAGGCCCATTAGCATCATATACCAGGAGAGAACAACCCAGCTGATCATGCGTCGAGGGGTTTGCCCCCACGTCAGCTATCTGAGAAATCACTTTGATGGCTCGGGCCCAGTTGGCTGCAACTCGACTCAAGTCTTTGGCCATCTCTGTGTCTTAACTTGGATACAAGCACTGATCTGGAGGAGCGTCGGCCAATAGTAGCTTTAACTACGAGGCAAAAATCCAATACTTCCTGGGATCTCATAAACAAGTACTCATCGCTGATACGACTATTACGCATAACTGCCTGGTGTAGGCGGCTAATACCGTTCTCGAAAACCCTCAAACAAAAAGCGAAATCAGATGGAGAAGCAACACCAAAAATCACAAAATTCAGTCGATGGTTGAAGCCCGAGGAACTAGATGAAGCTAAGGTGTTTTGGATCAAATACGTACAGATCGAGAGTTTTTCTTCAGAAATTAGAAATTTGTCTAGCTTACAGTCCATTCATCGCAGCAGCCCAATTTATCGCCTTACCCCATTTATTGACTGTTATGGAATTCTTCGAATTGGCGGGCGGCTTCGGAACGCCCAAATCGATCCGGACACGAAGCATCCAATAATCCTTCCACGTGAGTCAAACCTAAAAAAGCTGATTCTGGACTATACACATAAGTATACACTTCATGGTGGAGTTCAATTAATGCTGGCCACGCTTAGACGGAGCTACTGGATTATAGGAGGTCGCAATACAGTTCGTAGTTTCATAAATCGCTGTGTTGTTTGCGCACGCTATCGTGCTTCAACACCAAGACAACTTATGGGCCAGCTTCCTTCCTTCACGTCCATTTTTACATTCAGATGTGGACTATGCAGGCCCCTTCACACTAAAAACCTGGAAAGGGCGAGGAGCTAAAAGGTATAAGGGATATCTAGTGGTGTTTGTATGCTTCTCTACATCTGCAGTTCACCTCGAACTTGTCACGTATTACTCTACAGACGGATTTCTTGCGGCCTTCAAGCGCTTCACTGGTCGACGGGGAATTTGTTCAACTTTGAAAAGTGATTGTGGGACCAATTTTGTTGGCGCTGATGCAGAGCTGCGTAAGTTATTCAATTCTGCCTCTAATAACATTAAATCTTTAGTAGATCTACTAGCCAATGATGGCACGAAGTTGTCATTCAACCCTCCCGCAGCTCCTCACTTTGGAGGTAAATGGGAGGCAGCTGTTAAGTCAACCAAGTTCCACATCAAGAGAGCGATAGGAGATGCTTTTCTCACATACGAGGAATTTTCCACGTTCCTGATACAAGTGGAATCTGTTCTGAACTTTCGCAAGTCTTCGCCAAATGCTAGAAAGATTCTGGCAGAGATGGTCTCACGAGTACCTTTAACGCTTGCAAGATATTGCAAATGGCCACTGGCTCGAGTTATTTCAACACATCCAGGTGGTGACGGACTTGTAAGAGTCGTCATTGTGAAGACGCAGTCAACAACAGTTAAGCGTCCCATATCAAAACTTTGTTTGCTACCAGTTTCCAATGATGCTACTGAGAAAAAATCGTCAAGTTAAGCAGCAGTTATTTTTCAACGCTGACTATATATACGCTTAACATTAGATTTATTGTTTTATTATTTAAATATTAATTTATTAGCGTGAACTCGTGCACGCTGACGTTTGTCAGTCCCATGGAGGAAACATCAATCGTGTGCTCTGTTCTTAAAACGTTTACAAATCAAGCGAAGTTGGAAAGTGGGGATCCTATGAAGGTGCTTTGTTCAGATAACGGGTTGGAGTTCGTCAACAAACGGATAAAGTTGCTCTTTGATAAGCACTCCTTTCGTCATCAGACTACAGCTCCTTACACCCCGGAGAAAAATGGTGGAGCTGAAAGGGAGAACCGAACAATTGTTGAGGCAGCTCGGAGGATGTTATGTGTAGCAGAATTGCCTAAGAAATGTTAGGCTGAGGCGGTAAGTACTACTGTGCATGTGCTAAATATGACTGGTACAAGTTCATGTGGCAGGGATCCCAGGGTTAGCGACTTGAACATTTTTGGTGTGGAGGTTTTTGTTCATGTGCCTAAACAGAAGCGTAGAAAATGGGATCGGAAAGCGGTTAGTGGTGTTTTCGTGGGGTATCCGAACAATACAAAGGGCTACAAGATATGGGTACCTGTTGTTGATGTTGAATTCAGAGAAATGTCATTTCCTAAAAAAAAATAATCAACAGAACTGCGTTCAGATCAAATCAGCAGACTCAATTGCTTTGTCAGACACAAACGGGGACGATGATTGTGAGGTCTTCCCGGCACCATATGTAAATGCGGAAGAGGATCACGAAGTAGTGGGCGAGGATTTTTAGTCAGCAGACAAGGAATTTTGTGAGGATAGTCAGGATCGGAGACCACTTATTGGAAATGAATTTTCCGATATTCCATTGAGAAATCGATTGCGAAGCGCTAAAAACAAAGATGATTCAGGTACTTGGGTTTCTGAACAAAAACATGCTTTTCTTGTGCAGGGCGAGCCGGACAGTTACAAAGAGGCGATAAGTTATACTTATGCTGCTCACTGGAAGATGAAATAGTACGTCGGATATACGAGTAGTGCCATCTCCTGAGAATCGGAATCGGCAACAAATGGCTCTACAAACTGAAGGACTTGGATGCAAACGGACACCAAAAATACAAAGCCAGGTTAGTCGTTCGTGCTTTCTCCCAAGAGTATGGTACAGATTATAAGAAAACATTCAGTCCCGTGGTGAAATTCAGGTCCATACGTGTAATACTCGGCATTTCGGCTAACGAGGGACTTTGTCTCACTCAATTTGATGTGAAGACTGCCTCTCTAAACGGAGATCTGAACGATTCTGTAAACTCCGAAAAAGCTTATATAGACTTAAGCAGGCATCTCGTTGTTGGAACCAAAAATTTACAGGGATTTTGAAAGGTTTTAACATGGAGTCGTGTAAGATGGATCCCTGCGTTTTTGTGACAAAATGGAAGGCGTATTGTACGAATACAAGCAATCTACATTGACGACGGAGTAGTTGCAGCTAAAGAGAAAAACCATGCTGCTCAACTGTTCAGTTTTCTGCAGAAGTTCTTCGAAGTCACAGTTCTAGAATGAAACCTTTTTCTGCGTATGGAAATATCAAGAAAATCAGAAAATGAAATTCATGTTACTCAGGCGCTTTATGCAAAGCGAAGCAAAGGTTCAACATGGACAATTGTAAGCCAGTAGCAACACCAGCGGAAAATGGTTCTAGTGTGGACTTTAACTCGTCATCAACGATCAATTTCCCCTACCGAGAGGCAGCAGGGAGCTTTAGCCATTGCTATCAGTCTGGACATTGCGTATGCAGTGGGAGTTGTATCAACACATTTGGATTCGCCAAAACACACTCATGTTAATGTTGTGTAAAGAATACTAAAATACTTCAGTGACACGAAGCAAATGGGTACTCGTCCCAAAAAAAATTCAAAATTTTTCTTTGATTTGTTTCAGTGATGCTGGTTACGCTTTGAATACAACAACTCGGCGGTCCACGACAGGATACGTTTTCATGTTGGGAGATGGACCAGTTACTTGGGCATCACAAAGGCAGATATGTGTATCACTATCCACTACGGAGTCTGAATACGTGGCGGCTTCGCAGTCGGTGAAGGAAATGGTTTGGATGAAGAGGTTTTTGTCTGAAATGCGCCCAGTTGGTTTTGAATATGGACAACCAAGGTGCAATACGGCTAATAACGAACCCGGAGTGTAAAGTATTATTTGAAAAATTTACATGAATGGCAGCTGTGTTTTTGTATTTGAAAGTACCCACTTGTTTATGTTACAACATTCAAATTTACTTCCAATAAACTAGTCTACACTACGAGTATATCTGGCTTGTTTTTCTACTGCCAAAATTGATGAAGTTTCAAAAAGTTTAGGGTTGTGAAGCCGCTGTAACCATTACAAAATATAAGAGAATCAAGTTATCCTATAATGGTCATGTTGCACTAAATTAAGTTCTTCAGGACACATTTATAATCTAAGCCTAGTTAGTCATCTGCGTTAGTTCGTTAGCAAAAGTCTCAAATTCATGCATCAATGCAGCTAAATTGCACCAGCAAGCATTACAAACCTAACCAAGCACCCAGAAATGCATTAGTTCACCTATTCATGATGCATGAATGCGGAGTACAACTTTATGGGTGGAAAAACGAGGGTAATTGCGCTTTTCACATATGAAACCTCCTCGTTTATGTAACTTCTCTACATCTAAAGCCCGTTAAAGTAGAGCAAATTAAATCTTTTCACTTTCATTTGGAAACTTAGGACTTAGGCAATGAAAATACTCACACTGTGATCCTTCAATAGCACCGTGTTGTAGCAGCATCTTCGTCATGGATCGATTATTGCTCAGCACAGCGACATCCAATGGAGACAATCCATCAGCATTGATACTAAAATTTAGAAAAAAAAACAAAAAACAAATAAGTAACATAAATTAAATGGCGACAATTTCAATTTATTATTGTACTCGTACAAATAAATGAGAGTCTTTTTCCCACACTACTGTGGTTCGTACACACAAAAAATGATCCTTTTTGTTATTCGCACGAATTTATTGTTTCCGATTTGACATGCTGTCAAGGACCTGGTCTAATTGCTTCCTTCCTACGAGTAAATTACGACTTTTGTGTTGAAGGTGGAGCGTGTAGCCGTTCAAAACTTTTTCGAAACCCCATCACGCTCCAGTATTTCAGAAAATTCAAGTACGAGTACGCATATAAAGACACACACTTCGGGTATACAGGGTTGACAATGAAGTAGCAAAGCAACTTGAATGTGTAATGAGCTTGCGCTTGTTCGTATTTTTACGTTCAAAAACAGCAGTTTGTTGTTTTTAATAGAGAGTATTGTTTTAGAAAATAAAGAAATTCTTACTTCCATTCGTTTTAATGAATACGAGCTAGAGCTATTTCTATTCAAAACAACTGAACCAATTTTTATGAGGTTTGTATCTACAAATATGGGATCTTGTTTATTTAACAAAAACAGAAATGTTTTTGAAAAGTGGATGTACGTACGATAATGAATTTGTTTGAATATCATTCGAAAAAACAATTCACCAAATTGATATTTTGAAACTATCTGTCAAGTGACTATCACGGAGAGTTGTAACGCAGTCTAATTTTTTACCACTTTTTCGAGTGTTAACGCTGCTTAAGTTTAAATCTTTCTACGGCTATTTTCCAATATATACTCGTATACTGAACACAAATGAAATTCTATTATCTGCAGGTGGGGAACAGACTCACAACCGCCAGCATCGATCTACCGTCAGATCTTTCGATGTCGATAGGTCCTTCTGATTTTTCTATGACACGTTCTTTAGATTGGGCTCATACGATGAACTAGTGCCGGAGAGGCTCCGTCCGTTGTGGTTGGACACCAACAAATGGGATCTAGAAGAGACACACTCTGAAAGGCTATGGTCTATGACCTTAGAGGCGGTTAATGAGATAAAAGTATGCGTTAAGATACTATAGATGCAGCCAAAGATGATGGAAATACACTTTCCCACTTTTGATAAACAGGTCGGTGACGACCATACGAAATTCATCAATCTCCTGAAGCTTAAGGGACGTGTGTTTTCTTCTGGCTTTCTTATCTTTTCCCCATCGTAAGCTCGGCTGTATCGGCAGCAATAGACCTAAAATAGAAGCTTCGGTTTCATTTTACTGCGATCAAACCCATCTACAATAAAGAACACAAGATTTCCGGATAAAACCGGAAACAAAGGAAATACCCTTGGTAGTAGCTTTCGGGAACGTTGGCAATGATAACAGATGTCTCTTGTGTTTAACGTAGGTACCTGCCGTGAGGGCTTAAGCCTACGGTGCGTCTTCGCACAAGATATCAAAACAATGCGTTGATAAGCGCCCATCGGGTAGTACAAGTACTACCACCAGTACCAGATTCGAAGTCGTGTGTAAGGCACGAACTGGCCATTTTCATTTTCGACATTGAGGGTGCTATTGACAAAGCAACCCATGTGTAACTCAGCCAGTTAAAACAGTGTAGTCGAATCACTCGTTTTTTGATCGCTGACTGCGGCCAATATATGATGACAGGTACAAACACGGGTTGCCCGAAAGGCGGGGTCCAGTCTCTACTGCTATGGTACATGTTGGCTGATTCACTGCTTAACACTCTCAATGTAGCCCTAGCGAGATCGACGATTGGTGCATCAATATTAGGTGTCATTCTGGATTTGTTGGGACTAAAGAAGTCACGTTCAAAACGTCAAAGGCGCCGTTGGTCTTTCTAAAGGGTGACCAGAGAGCAATGGTAGTTTTTCCAATTGATATGTTTCAGTAGCTGTTAAAGTTACCAATGACATCCAGTTGTCCGAATATTCAGTAAGGTTTACCATTTCATCGTACATCGTTTTATGCTTGCCGAACATGCGGAAATTATTAAAAAATATTATCGAAAATCCAGCTCAGTTGTAAATACGCAAGGTGAATTTCGTCGTGAAGCCGGTCGTCATTATGGCTTCAGTGTGCAGGCAATTCGTTGCACCGTGGAAAAGTTTGAGCGTGAATACACTTTTTTGGATCCTAAGCCACCAATCAGAGAGAGATTGGTGTGGAATGAAGAAAATATAGCCGTCTTAGCGGCCAGTATCGAAGAAGACGAAGTCGATTCAGCGTTGATCAGCTGAATTAGGCATCTCCAAAGGGTCAACCCAGTTTACAGTTGGATTTGGGCCTATATACGTATAAGATTGTGCTGACAGAAGAATCGAAGCCGGACGACCACAGACAACGCCGTGAGTTCGCTAATTGGGCGCTGGAAATGTTGGCCGGTGATCCGGCTTTTGGCAAAAAAATCATCTTCTCGGACGAAGTCCATTTTTGGCTCAGTATTCGGCCAAGCAACAATGCATCCACAAAGATTGACTGTTTGGTGCGGTTTATGGCATGGCGGACCTTATTTCTTTCGGAATGAGGAAGGAGACACCGTTACCGTCAATGGTCTTAGGTATAGAGCGATGTTAACCGACTTTCTGTGGTCAGATATATCAGAGCTGTGGTTCCACCAAGACGGCGTTATATGCTATACATGCGACGCAATGCTCGAAGTTGTAAAGGAGAAATTTGGCGACTGGGTCATCTCACGGCGAGTTTTCATGCTCGACTTCAGAGAAATTCCAGCTAAAGGGACCTTTAAGGAGTATAGGAGTATGATGGAGTAGTTCTTTGCCTGAATTCACAGTTGCACTGACTCAGTTGTGCATACATTCAAGTTCTATTTTTTTTAATTCCCTTAAAATAAAATCTAATTTGTGAATTAAGTAAGGCATCTAGTTTTGTTCGATCGATAGGCTTAACCACTACATATATACATAGATTAATTTGCAACTTTCGAAGACTATTCTCATGTTGAATACATAATCTTACGTAGTATCAAAATAGGAACCATGGATATAGAAAACCCGTATCTGTAGGCTTTATTTGGACCTTTACAATTGTTTCTGTTAAGTGGAAGAGATGATATCCGCCAAGTGGCTGCCGCCAGTGTTGATTCACATTTGTGCCCGTTTTATCGCATTTTCCATGACTTTCCGCAAGATTTCCGGTGATAACTGTTCGCATTCCTGTCGAATATTCTCCTTGAGGGCTGCAATTGTCTGAGGCTTGTTGGCATAAACCCGCTACTTCAAGTAGCCCCAAAGAAAGAAGTCTGCGATGGTTAAATCGGACGATCTTGCTGGCCATGCCAAATTGGGTGATTATGCAACCAGGAAACGCTCCCTTCATAATATCCATTGTGGCTCGTGCTGCGTGTGCTGTTGCACCATCTTGTTGAAACCACATGTTCATCAAGCCCCGTTCATCCAATTCGTTCGATTTTGCTTATTGACGTAAGCGCTTTAGTGGAAATGCGCCTCGTCGCTCATGATGATTTTCAACACAAAATCGTCCTCTCCGTTGTTGAGATTGAGGATGGCTTTACAATAATTCCCACGCGACTGACGGTCAGGAGGCGTTAACTGATGCACGGTTTGCACTTTGTACGGGAACATGTGTAGGTTTTTCAGTAAAATTCGCTGTGGGGTCCGTTTGGTGATGCCCAATTGCGTTGCTCGTTGTCTGGTTGATGTTTCTTCGTTCTTAGCGACATCGGCAGTCACAGCCGCGATATTCTCGGCCGAACGACCAGTCCGCTTCCACTCTTTTCGAGTCGAGTAGCTAAGTGCTGGAATGTTTGCCCAGTTGGAGCGACACGATTAGGAAATCGAGTTCGAAATTCACGCTGCGCTAACACCACCGACCGATTATTGGTCAAAAACATCGAAACAATTATTCCACGCTCTTGTGGAGTATATACGAGTATACTGCAGCTGTCTAGTTCACAAATGTCAAATATGATTAACGTACGACGCTCCAGACTTCTTTTTGTGGGGTTATTTTAAAAGCAAAGTCTACGCCAGCAAACCTCAGACCATTGACGAGCTCAAGGCAAACATTTGTGCTCTAATCATCGCAATACCGCCCGAGATGCTTAAAAAAGAGGTGGAAAACGCAGCACATTTTGCTTTGGTCAATAAAGGCGGCCGCTTGATGATTTTGTATTCAAAAACTTACCCAAATAAATTGTAAAGAACCAAACTAAATAGTTTTAATTGTTTTTAGTTATAAATGACTTTTATTTCATTTTAAGTAGTTTACAAAAACAATAATTTCTAAGTCTCTTTGTTTGGCATGGCTGATAGCCGTCTACCAGATTGACAATTATTTGTATATCAATAGACTGGATATTTAAAATTAGTACAAAAATAAAAACATAAAGAAAAAAAAAACTACATTATGTAAATATAATTTAAAAGTCCTCCTCGATAATACGTCTTCTATAGCGAAGGGCATTCAGTGCTAAATTGTACAATAAATCCCATCCTTGCTGTCCATTCAAAATGCAGATTTCTTCTTCTTCATCTATGATGCTTGCACCAAAGAATTGTAAGCGGAATTCCCTTAAAATGACAGGACAGATGGCAAGAAAATGAAAAATATCTTCTCTTAGGTTTAGGTTGCACATATTGCACAGGATTGGTAGTTCTGGGCGGTGTGGTATAAAATTCAGGTTTATCAGCTCTCCTCTCAATTTAAATACTGTGCTTATTTTATCCGCTAAATAGGAATTTAAAAAATATGTACTTTCTTGCAGATGACATTTTAATTTACTATAATACATCCTCTGCTGAGAAGATTGGGCTTCATTCGCAAATTTGTCATACAAGTATTTAGCAGTTTCTTTAAGCAAAGATGAAAGTTGAGTTCTTATTAAATTAGGCTCCAAATTTCCGGTAATTTCAAGGCTAAGGCCACACTCTGACACTGGATTCGGCCACTCATTCACGATAATAGCTCCTGTTGCAATAATGCATATAAGGACGATTTTCGGCAACCTTTTTCCATCCATTGACATTACTTTGACTATATAGTCAAAGTGTAATTGTAGTAATGTAGTCTCTATGTGTAATGTTGTCTCTAAGAATAAAGGAGGCATTCCAGTTTCCAAATATAGCATATAGTTTGGTGTATTACACGGTAAACGAAACATTCGCTTCAAAAAGTATCGAAAGAAAATCTAAACTGCTGGGAAAGGACGGTATCCCCAAACTTGAGCTCCATATAACAGTATTGACGTAGCGGTTGCACGAAACAGTTTATATTTTGAACTATGAGACACATAGTTATTCGAAATGCACCGCCCCCAGACGGAAGAAATTGCTCGTTTATCATCTGATAACTTTGCCTCCAAGTGTTTGTTTAGATTTAAATTGCTTGTTACCAGAACCCCGAGGTATTTATACCAGCGCACATTTTCAATCATCTCGCCGCAGTACGCCCATCTTTCACACCTTAAAAGTTGAGAAATTCCATTTAATTGGAAGAAACAAGAAAGTAACACTTCAAATGAAGTTGTGAAAAGGATGTTGGTCGATCCATTCAATTGGTACTAAGGGGTGAAACTAAAATTGTTCACCATTCCATTGAATTGGATAATTTTGTTAAAGAAAGTCAAATTTTTTTTAAGTAATGATATCATAAAGCTTGATGTAATATTTGCATTTCGATAACAGAAATGAAGAAAAATCTTCCGCCTCTGGAAAATTTCGTGACAGAAGGAGAAACGTCTTCTGTAGGCTTAAGATGGGAGAAGTGGAAGAGGGCTCTCGGCATTTATTTGGAAGCTGCAAATATTGAAGCAAATATCCAAAAGATAATGGAGAGAATTATAATTGGTTGCGAAGTCGTTAATAACTTTATAGATGACATTTTGGTATTTGGAGATACTAGAGAAGAACATGATATGCATTTAAGAAAACTGTCTCAGGTATTATCTCAAAATGATGTACTCTTAAACAGGAACAAATGTCAGATGGCAGTGAGTAAGATTCAATTTTTTGGACATGAACTTAGTGCTGAAGGAATAAAACCGCTGCAGAAGTATTTACAGAGTATTAAAACCTTTAGAGTTCCGAGAACAATCGAGTAACTACAAAGTTTTCTCGGCTTAATAAATTTTATTGGATAATGGATTCCAAATTTAGCCACAGTGACGGAGCCACTAAAAGTTCTTCTTAGAAAAAAAATTAACAAAGAATAGTAAGCTTACTCAATATTGGACAAATCGTTCAATGAAATAAAAGAGACATTATTTAAAATCAAGACCTTGGGATATTATGACGTTAAAGACAGAACGCAAATCATTGCGGACGCAAGCCCAGTTGGACTTGGGGCAATATTGATTCAAATAAACTTTGAAGGTCCAAGTATCATTGCCTATGGTAACAGAACACTAACTGACTGCGAACGCAGATACAGTCAGACAGAGAAAGAAGCACTAGCTCTTGTCTTGGCCATTGAACATTTTAATATATATCTGTTTGGCAAAGGATTTGACTTAATTACGGATCATAAGCCTCTTGAAATTATATTTGGCCCGAAATCCAAACCTTGTGCGCGCATTGAGAGATGGGTTTTGAGTCTACAATCGTATAAATTTAAAATTATATATAGATCAGGTAAAACAAACATAGCCGATCCAATCTCACGTTTGTGTGAATGTTTAACGAAACCATCATCTGAAGGAGAAAGCTATATACAACAGATAGTGGATAATTTAACACCAACAGCGGTGTCCATCCAAGAAATAAAAGAACATTCATTAAAAGACATTGAAATAAGCAAAGTAAAACAAGGAATTTTCAAAAACTTATGGGATCAGTCGGTTAAATCAATGAAAATTTTTGAAAACGAATTATGTTTTTATGAAGGCGTCTTGCTTAGTGGAAGCAAAATAGTTATCCCTCAAACATTGCGGGAAAAAGTTTTAGAAGCAGCTCACGAAGGTCACCCAGGTATTGTTTCTATGAAAGGTCGGTTAAGAACAAAAGTATGGTGGCCGGGGATAGATAGAGATGTGGAAAATCTGATAAAAACTTGCAAAGGGTGTACTTTGCCGAACAATCTAGTTCCATTGAAACGATGGGAGCTACCAAGCTCTTCATGGATTGACATTGCCGTAGACCTATTCGAACCTCTACCGCAAAATAAATACGTGTCCGTTGTAGTAGATTACTATAGCCGATACAAGGAAATAAAATAAAAGCATTACTACCTGTAACATCGTAAAGATGTTGAAGGAAATATTCAGTAGGCATAATTTGTTAATGTTAATTTCATTAACAGCTGACAACGGTAAGCAATTCAGTAGCGAAGAATTTAGGTCCTATTGCAGTCAATGCAATATCCTGCGTTTTAATAGTATCCCCCCCATATTGGCCTCAGCAAAATGTAGAGGTGGAGCGTCAAAACAGAGACATCCTAAAAAGACTGAAAATAAGAAAAATTGAGGGAAAGGAACTAAATGAAAATCTATGGGAATACTTGATGATGTATAATAGTACACCCCACTCAGTGACAGGAAAATCACCTTCCGAATTATTTTTTAAGAGGGTTAATAGAGACAAAATACCAGCATTTGAGTCAGTGGAAAAGAAGATTAACGATTCAGAGGTAAGAGATAGGGATAAAGAAAGAAAAGAAAAAGGAAAAGAGTATGCCGACAGAAAATGTAGAGCAGAAAGTTCAGATATTTCTATTGGACAGACAAAATAAACTTAGTTCAAATTTTAATGAAGTTCCTCATACTGTGCAAAGCGCTCTCATAAAAGTGATATAATTGTTCAAAATGATCAGACAGGTCAAACATTGTACATCTTAAAAAAGTTGAAGGTTCGTGGAAATCAATTTAAGAAAATATAAAAAAGGATAAGATAAAGAATGACATGTTATTAAGTTAAAGTGAATTTCATTTAAAATGAATGTAGGCTACAATGAATTAAAGTTTAATTGAATTTATGTCAAATAGTTTAGTTCGAATTACTGTACAATTTTGTAAGAAAAAAAATGAAAATTTGTAAAATAAAAAATATATTTCAAAAAACAGGGAAGAGATGTAGTGTATCAGAGTATCAAAATGCATGCATAAGTATATGACACATCAATGGGCATGACTATACTCTTTGCACAAGCTCTCTTGTTGTACTCTTATCTCCGATCAATGGTTGTCTCGTGTGAGTGCATCACTATGCCAGCGAAAGTAATCAGTCTTGATCTGACCTACGGCTCGTGCGTGCTCACATTGGCGAGCCAACATTACATCGTTGATGAACAATATAAATAGTAATATTATTCAAAATACACCCTTGCTTCACACCCATTGTTGATGTAAATTCTTCAGATATGGATTCTCCATCCCATACAAACGCAACATTGTTTTCATACATTGCTCTTAGAGTATGAATGACTTTACTCGAGATCCCAATTTTGTAAAGTGTAAAATAATGCTTCACGTGATATGGAGTCAAATGCCGCTCGGAAGTCAACAAAGAACGAGTACAACTTTTTATCGTTCTTTTTAGAAATTTCTGCAATATTAGTAAGAAAAAATATTTGGTCGAATAGTTTTCTCTGAAGCCTGCCTGAAATTCTGATAAAATCTCGTTACTTTTAACCCACTGACCTAGTCTGTTATATACTAGGGCAGCAAAAAGCTTAGCTGACGTCTTCAAACAAGATATTCCTCTATATTTATTTGGATCGTTGAAGTCTCCTTTTTTATGTAGTGGATACATTATTGCTTTTTTAAAACTTTCCGGTATATTTGCCGACTCATATATTCGATTGTATTCCGACGTGAGCGCATATACGAATTCAGGAGTACAGTTTTGATAAAACTCATAGGGAGTACGGTCTTCTCCTGGCGCTTTTCTACTTTTTGAATTATCGATTACTTTCTGTACTTCTTGAATTGAAAATGGTGCATCCAAAAAATCGTTTGTAAAAAGAGGAGCTGCATACTACTATGTGTAACTATGTGTGGTGTTGAGAAGGCTGCGAAAGTGTTCTCTCAAAAGTGAGGCTTTTAACGTGGTAGCGATTATATTTGTTTGTCCATTTACGTACTTTACCGCTCTCCAAAACTCAGCGGATGATCTTGAGTTATTGACAACAGCAATATTTTGTTGTTCGTAAGCTACCTTTTTTGAGTAACACAGGTGTATAAAGTCCTTGTTTGCTTCGCTGTACATAGCTCTAAAAATGTCGGTGTTCTGTTCTCGGCACAATTTTAAAAAGGCAAAACATCTGCATCTAGCATTATTACACTCTATGTCGAACCATCTTTGCTTGTAGGGGCTTTTAATATCCTGCGGTTTGAACGGTGGGACTGCAGTTTTAATAACATTCGTCGAGGCCTCAATATTTAACGGAGTGTTTGAGTCGTATAAACACGCTCTAGGTGGAGATTTATGTTATTCTGGAAGCTATTACGCATTTTTTCGTTCCAAACCAGTTTTGGTAATAATTTTAGTTGGGTGATGTTGGTTTCATTTGATGAACCAGTAACTATGCATTTAATTTCGAGGGGCATGTGATCCGAAAAGTGTTCCACACTTACTCGAAAATCGGCCAAAAGTTGTTTCCATGTTCCGGAGATAAAACAGTAGTCAATTACAGATGAGGCTGTTCCTCGAATAAAAGTAAACTCGCCATCAGAGTCACCTTCACAGCATCCATTCAAAACGTTACAATCGAAGGCATCAGCCAGCTCAAGTAATTTTGTACCCTTATTGTCATAAACTTCGTCTTTCGATCTACGACTCACATGTATGATTGGAGCATTATATCCGCTTACAAAGTTTTTCTGTGACTCACCTATCCGTCCATTGAAATCCCCTTTAAGCATAAGATTTACGACGCCTATATTGTGTAACGTTTCATTAAGCTTGTCGTAATCGCGTTGCAAGTGACTGCTATTAATTTAAACAGGTATTATGGCGAGGGCGCTGTTGTTAATTTGAATGTCTATTACATATTCTTCCGAGCTTCTAAAGTTTATTTTCACGTCATTCAGATATTTACGATAACCGTAAATATCTCCTCCAAAATTTGCCGATTTGATTGCAGGTATCTATTTTAGTTCAAAATTCAGAAACTTTTTTTTAAAGATTGCCTCTTCATTTTCAAGTAAAGGCGTTTCAAAAAGCAGAAATATATCAAAATTCTTAACATAGTTAAAAAAAATTCACAAACATTAGCTTATTTTTAAGCCAGCGATATTATAACTTAAACTTCTTAAATTACTAGTGTTTTCAGCCCGGTAGACGGACGTTCTTTATGCTTCATGTAAACGAGAACTTGTGTGTCCAGCCAAATTGGTCGCAGCGGCTGTCATACTCGTACTATTGGCAGCAATGACAGGTTTGACACTTGTTGAAAGTTTGTTTACATTTGAATATTCGGTTAACAAATGTTGCAATTGTGAAATGTCTCCAAAGATTCTTTTAGTGCATTTAATCCGTTCTCTTCGGCATGTCTTAAGCCTTCTGAGATATCCCAAGTAAAAACTTTATCAGCAATATGAAGGTTATCGTCTTTTAGCGTAATTCTCATCTTTGAGCCTTTTGCGTGGAGTGCCTTCATTATCGGGATCAGTTTGGCTCTTCTTTGACGCATATTAAAAGGCCTGTCCTTATGAATGCTGATCTTCGAACCTTTTAATTTTATAGCATTACGCAATACGCTCCATGCCGCAGTTCGTGTCCGCATCTTTATAATAATTGTTGCAGTTCGTGTGTTACGATTTTTAACACTGTATGCAGACTCAATGTCGGTATTTGTTTCATTTGTGCCCAGTAATCCAACACAAACGGCTTTCGCTTTTTCGTTCATATCTGTGTTTGATTCTATTGGAAGGTGGACCACTAAGTTAGTTTCTGTGTTTTTCTGCGCGATTTTATCAAGTTGAATCTCAAGCAGCTTGTTACGTTTTTCTAATTGAATGACTCTTTCGGAAATTTCTTCGTGGCGTGCCACAGTGTTTCGACTATATGGATTTAGGTGGAAAAAAGTCATGCCACAGACTAGTAAAAACCGGTTATTGAGCTTCCAGAGAAGAAGGCAAAGATCTCGAATCTATAATATTTCCATGGTTTTCTCGCTCTTTGTCTAAACTAACGGTACATTTCCAATGAAGCAGTAGCATTTTGTTTACCGATGCCTCATTTGACAAGTAGCATTTGTGGTTGACGTTGTAATATTGAGTCTAATTTTTTTCAACTTTAATCAATTGTTCCTGTATCATGGACATTTCTTCTGAAGATATTTATGATTTACTTTGTAATTTTCCTCTTTTTCATAAAAAAACATGCTATAGAAAAACAATTGTTTTGAATTTATCAGTTTTAATTTAAATCATTAGTAAAACAAGGCATGAGTACCAGTTTATCAGGACTTAAAATTATATGCATCTTTTAGAGAATTGAATCCTCTTTCCGAAAATTCAAACTGAATTTTGCGCACGACTTTGCAAATATTTTTATTTTTTAATTTTCAGATTCACTTTGAGTGATTTCGCGAACAGAATTTTTTGAGCAATGGATAAAATATCCCAAATGGAAAAATTTACAGCTACATAGTTTTGACGCTCAATCTTCTTGTTTCTAATAATGAAAAACAGAAGCTAAAAAACAGTATTAGGTTGTGGTCAGAAAAGATTTTTTATAAGTGGGGTAAAGCAGGCCGTCGAGTTGAGTTATTTTTTTGTATGTATGAAGAATGGCTGAACGGAGATGATATTATTTTATTAACGCGTGATTCCAAAGACCTTTATCTTGCCGATGATCAAGATCCCCAAATACCTCAATATTTTGGTCGTCCTCCAAAATCATTTAATGATTGTTGCCAAAAAACTAAAATACAAAGGGTACAAAGGATACTCAATAATTTTACCTTGGAAGAAATTTTGTTTGCTGCTGAACATTCTCAAAAGCTCGCGAGAAAGAAAGATGCTGCAAACATAATAAAAGGCTTGAGTGATGACCTAGATGGCGCTAAACAAATAAAAAATGCTCAGTTGTTAACTTCAAAAGAGAAATGCCTTTCCGGTGATGAGGCACTAGGCCTTTATCTTGATGCAAAATTGACCACCAATAGTTACAAACTATTGAGGAATGTAGCTCTTGGTGTAGGCCACGAACTGGTTCCTTCATTTTACTGTTTGACGAAAGCCAAGAAAAAATGCTTTCCACCTGAAGATTGTATTCAAGTTTATGAGGTTTCTGCTAGTTTTACACTACAGTCCTTGCTAGATATAACTACCCATCGGATTTTAGAAGCATTGCACTTTTCAGGGACAGACAAAACACAATCAGCAACGTTGATAAGTAAATGGGGATTTGATGGGAGTTCAGGGCATAGCCAGTGCAAGCAGAAATTCGACGACAAAACTGCTAGTGACGAATACCTTTTTTTTAGTTTATTTCGTGCCTTCGAAATTAGTTTTGGATGATAATTTTAATACCACGCTTTGGGTAAACGTCAAACCGTCATCTACGCGTTATTGTCGTGCAATTAAATTTATTTAAAAAAAAGAGACTTCGGCTTTAGTGCATCAAGAAGCAGAAAATATAAAAAGTCAAATCGAAAAAGTAAACCCAACTGAATCTTCAAACCTTCTCGTCAAACATGTCCTTCTCTCAACAATGGTTGATGGAAAAATATGCAACATATTATCGGGTACAAAGGGGAATCAGAATTATTATATTTGTGGTGCTAAGCCCAGTCAAATGAATTCGCCAATTACTTGTGGCAATATAAAGACACAAAATTATGTTTATGGATTGTCTCCACTTATTATAAAGACTTTCGAATGTTTATTACACATTTCTTACAGATTGCCTCTAAAAGTATGGCAAGTCCGAACAGTGAATCAAAACGTTTTTCAGGAAAGGAAAAATGTTATCCAACGAAGATTCAAATTTGAACATAGACTTGGTAAAACCTGGGTTTGGTACGACTAATGATGGGAACACTGCCAGAAAATTTTTTGAAGATTATGAAAAAACAGCCGAAATAACTAACCTTGATAGAGAGCTAATATATAAATTCCATATCTTACTTACTACACTTACGTCTGGGTATGAAATTAATACATACGAATTTAAAAAGTTTTCGAAGAACATAGCAGCATCGTATCTCAGCCTGTATCTGTGGTATTATATGCCCGTTACAGTACCCAAAATTTTATTTCATAGTGTTGATATACGAGGGACGTTCAACATATTCTCGGTATCGGGGTGAAGCTGTGGTTGTATATATAAATTGACTTATTTATCAAGTAATACTATTATTTTAGTGCATTCATGTACAATTTCATATAAATGTGATTATTAATTCGCGTTTTATCTCTAGTTAAACAGAATCATAATGGCAACTGAGACGATGATGGTGAAAATTGAGCATCGCGCTGTAATTAAATTTCTCACTAAGCAAGGAAAAAGTCAAAAAACTATTCATGAAGAGATGGTGGCTGTTTACCAGGGTTCCGTACCTTCATTATCAACTGTACAAAAGTGGTCAAGTGAGTTCAAGAGAGGCAGAGAGAGCATTGAAGACGACCCCCGCTCTGGCGCCCCGGCTACTGCTTGTACGGGAGAAAGCATCAAAGAAGTCGAAAAACTTGTTTTGGAGGATGCCCGAATAAAGGTGAAAATGATGGCAGAGATCACCAAGTTTTCAATTGGTACCATTCACACCATTCTTCATGACCATCTTAACCTTTCAAAGGTCAGTGCAAGGTGGGTGCCACGAATGCTCACAGCGCCTCAGAAAAAAGTGAGAATCGCATGCTGTAGAGAGCTTTTGGAGATGTGTAGTGAGAACGCGGACGGTGTTATGGATCGAATTGTTACTGGGGACGAAACATGGGTCCACCACTATGACCCTGAAAGCAAACAAGAGTCCATGCAGTGGCATAAAAAAGGAACAGACCCCCAGAAGAAGTTCAAAGTCACTCCGTCTGCCGGGAAACTCATGGCCACAGTTTTTTGGGACTCAAAGGGAATCTTGCTCATTGAGTACAAAAAAAAAAAAAGGTGAAACCATCAACGCCACATCCTACGCTTCCACTTTGCATAATTTGCGGGAGGAAATTAAAAAGAAAAGACGGGGTAAACTCGCAGCGGGTGTGTTGCTTCTTCATGACAACGCTCCTGTTCACACGACGCGAGTTTCCAAGGCTGCTGCGCGAGATTGTGGTTTCGAAGAAATCCAACACCCACCCTATAGTCCAGACCTTGCCCCTAGTGATTATTTCCTGTTTCCGGATTTGAAAAAATGTCTTCGTGGAAAAAGATTTTCGGATGATGAAGAACTCAAATCGGCAATAAATGGGTATTTTGCAGAGAAAGGGGAAATTTATTTTTTTGAGGGTTCAAAAAAGCTTATCTCAAGATGTAACAAATGCATTGATGTTAGGGGAGATTATATTGAAAAATAAAAACAATTTAAATTGAATTCGCATTTTCCTTCATATCGATACCGAGAATATATTGAACGCCCCTCGTAGTCCAGCACATGATTTTACCGATTGGAAACTTATCGGCTCAAGAAGCTCGGAATAAAGATTGCCGAAGATTTCGAGAATTTAATACCCGTAAGTGTTCACGGTATGCCACCAATAGAGACTTACTTACAATGTTGCTAATCTCATCAGATCCAAAAATCAATGAATTTAGAAATGTAATTGAAAAGAAAAACAGCCCCTTTACCACAAGAAGTTAGAAAGTTATTGGTTATGCCTGCCTCTACTTCCTTATCCACTGAGGCGAGAATTCAGCTATGATAAGTGGTGTGATGCTTCATTCTTCTGATGGATCCAGCCATGAAGATATGTCAACAGATTAAACTGGAAGATACCTAACCAATACACATATGCAACTACATACATACGTAGGCATATAAATAAAGTGAATATAAATAAGATATAATACTGTGCAAAATACAAACTTTTAATAAAAATAATAAAATACCCAATAAAAACATTAAAATGAATTCGTTATGCTAATAATATTTACATAGTTGATATTAGTTAATATCTTATTTCATCATAAAACTTGTCAATAAAGACACTCATATGCGCTAAAATGGTTTTCATTTCCTCCATAGCCCATTTTTTTCGAGCACTCGCAACAAGAGTTGAATTTGAAACACTTTTAGTTGGTTTTGACTTTTTTCCACCTAATCCCATACAATCGAAACACTGTGCGTGCTTTCAAGCCTGCTAGTTGCTTTGCTCTGAAGCAATTGAAAATCTGACTTGGAGGCCAGTTCCTTGGCCAACTCTCTATTTTTTTCATCCAGAATTGCTTTCAACCTATTGTTATGCCAGTGATATTATCCATTTCGGGTTTGCTGGCATTTTTCCAAAGGCTTGTGGGACGTTTATCAGGGTTGGACGGCTCTGGGAATGTTTGCGAAAGAACCCTTTTGCTCATTTGTTGAGGTTAGCTTTTTAGCTTTAGCATCTTTTAGCCAAAATACGTCTTAAGACTATTACTCACTCGGGGGATACTATTTTTTGTGATCGGTGTATGCTAAGTAGGCAATTTCAAACACACTTTCTTTATTTTATTTCTTACTCTTAGTAGGAGACCTATTGTTTTCCACTTCTACTTTCACCAAACTAAATAAAAATACCTCATACCAATGTGGAAATCGTCGGACATAAAAGGTGGTGCACCCTGCTTCAATTTATTATTATATTAGGTTTAAATTACTAATTCTAAAAAAAATTGTATTTTCTTAAGTCTCAAAAAAAAAAGCGTTTTAACTTCAAATCTTAATGGTTCAATTATACTATGACTCGGAATGGAAATACAATTCCTCCACAACCTATTGCGGCTATTTACTATATTTTACTTAGCATTTTTATCGCGTTCGGCCCCAATCTAACAACCAGCCGCAATAACAAACATTGCTTTCGGAATTCAAATTCAGTTTGGGAGGTACACAGTCATAAGTACTCATACTCATATCGAATTCTTCGACTAATGGCAATGGTAAATGTTTACTGCCTTACCCAGCAATTCAGTTTTAATATCCTTCCGTTGGCTGTACCCACCTAAACCTAATTTAAACATAGACTCGCTCACAATTTCACTCTATTTAACTTCCTCATTTAAGTATTGTATTGGAACCAAAAGGGGTTTTGTTTGGTTAACAAACGCAGACTACTTTTATTACTTTAATCCTGCCAAGATTGTTATCCGGTTAGCAAAAAAAAAAATTAAATCGGTACAATGGCACCTGCTATTGCAATACGCTTTCATCTACAATATCCTTTCGACTAGAAACAACAGGACTTCCTCCATACAAGTGGGCTGTGTTTATTGCCATGAAGGTGGGAACCAACAAATCTCTACTCTCATGTGGCATTTTATCACTGCCACAGGTGTATCGAGTTTCGTGTTCCATGTTCCATGTACCTTGTACTCATTTCTATTATTTTAAAATAGTTCCGATTTCGAGTCCGATTCGGATTCGGATTCGGATACATCATAAACTACGTACGTTGCAGTGAAATTTCAATTCGCGTCACGAAGTCGGAAAAAACCCTTCTGTACTTCATACATGTTTAATAATGGCCTTCGATAGTGAAAAATAGGCATGAATGCTAGAAATTTAAAATATTTCCATCTAAATAATAAATAGAGCATAAATTTAAATATTGAAAACAAATCTTAAATTTCTACGATTGCTATACTCGTATACATCCATTTAAAGAGTTCCCTCAGATCATTAACCCTTTATCGATCGATGATGTGGGGTGAATCGTCCGGGTATACAATTTGGGAAATACTTTAAATGCTTATCGACTGATGGCACTTGGAACTTAGGCCAAATGAGCTTATTTCCCATTTCAGAAGTATCTATTGAATTGGAAAAAAAAAAATACTGGATAAATCTTGTTTGAAATTCTCTCAGAAATTTGGCGAATAATACAGAAGGCCAATCAACCGTTCAAAGTACCTTTTATGGCAATAAATTGAGTTTTCGAATGTTTTTGTTGGATTAAATGAGGCCTAGAGAATTCGGTTTCTACACTTCTAATGGCCAACTTCCTTAAATGGTTTAGAAGTTATTTTAATTGCTTAATGGTAACAATGAAACGGAAATACCACCTTGATCAAAAACTGCCCGGTATAACCACCGTGTGGCACTCCCGTTGTTCCGATTTGAGTTCTGTTTCTTTGTTAAGTTGGTAAATCTGTTGTTGACATTCGATCTAAATCTTAGCGACATAGGCTTGACATCTGCAAAAGTTACGTAGAGTACATCTATCTCTGTGTGTGTTGGCGGTTTTTTACAATTTTAGAAATGGATTTAAATTTGCAACAACGAACTTGTATAAAAAACGGATTTAATGGTGCGCGAACATTGGAAATGTTGGAAAAGTGTTTCGGCAACGATTCTCTAAAGAAAACGGTCGTTTATCAGTGGCACGAGCGGTTCAAAAGTGGTCGTGAGTCAATCGAAGATGATGAACGCAGTGGCAGACCATCGACATCGAAAACCGACGACAACATTGATGGAGTATAAGAAATGTTGGTCAATAGCCGCAAATGGTTAATCAGAGATATAGCGTAGGACTTGAACATTGCTTATGGATCCGTCCAAGACATTTTGGTTAATGATTTGGGTTTCCGTCGTGTAGCAGCAAAGTTGGTGCCAAAAAACCTCAATATCATGCAAAAAAGAGACCGTGTTGACGTCGCAAAAGAGATGATTTGCGAGACTGAATCCGATCCCACATCCATCAAAAGGATCATTACTGAAGACGAGACGTGGGTTTATGAGTACGTTTTCAGTCAAAAAAGAAGGCAATACTCAAGGTTTTCATGGATTATAACGGTGTAGTGCATCATGAATTTTTGCCAGAAGGCCAGAGAGTAAATGAAGAGTATTATTTGGGTATTATGAGACATTTGCGTGAAACAATTCGCCGAAAGAGACTAGAAATTAACCATCAGAGAGATAGCGGAGGACTTGAACATTGCCTCCGTCCCAGACATTTTGGTCAATGATTTGGGTTTCCGTCGTGTAACAGCAAAGTTGGTGCCAAAAGACCTCAATTTCATGCAAAAAAGAGACCGTGTTGACCATCATTATTCGAAATGTTTTGACGAAAAATGCAACAAATGCCATCCAACAGCCACCGAATTCACCTGACTTGGCTCCCTCTGACTTCTTTCTGTTCAATCCAGGTAAAAAACCACTACGGGGAACACGTTTCAGCAGCCGAGAGGAAGTAATGGAAAAATCGCAGGAAGCACTGATGGTCATACCGAAAACGAATATAAAAAATGTTTAGAGGATTGGATCAAGCGCTGGCATAAGTGTGCTGCAGTCGATGGGGATTATTTTGAAGGGGACAATATAGATTTAGATGAATAAACTTGTATTTTTAATTTTCTGGATAAATTTCCAGAACTTTTTGATCATGATGGTATATATATTTGTATATATATTTATTTATTGTTATATTCAATATAACATACATATAAGATATAAATTATACATCCTTTAAGTTGCACATGCTTATTAAGGGTTTTCCAATAGGGACTTGACAACTTTGAATTCAATTTGTGAACGCACTCTTTCACTAATCATCAAACTGTCACTGTCAATTTATTCATTAAACTCAACATTTTCATCATGGTAAAGTACACGAACGAGCAACGTCTGCAAATTATAAAAATTTTCTACCAAAATTCAGAGTCGGTGACTGCAACTTTAAGAGCGTTAACTCCAATTTTCGGTCGTAATTCTTGCCCTCGTAGACAGGCAATAACAAGTTTAGTGCAAAAATTTGAGTCTACATATTCGTTGTGTGATGTTGCCGTGTCAGTGAGACAACGACTTGGTCGAAGTGTCGAAGTTGCCGTTCAGGCGTCCGTAGCAAACGATCCAAATCAGTCAATTCCACGACGTTCTCAAGAATTGTGCATCGCTCAGACCACATTATGGCGTATTTTGCGTAAGGATCTTGGTTTACACCCATACAAGATCAAGCTGACTCAAGAATTGAAGCCGATGGACCATTTGAAGCGACGTACGTTCTCCGATTGGGTTCTGGAGAAGATGCGCCAAGATGATGAATTTCATCGCAAAATCATCTTCAGTGACGAAGCTCATTTTTGGCTCAATGGGTTCGTCAATAAGCAAAATATGCGTTATTGGTCGGGTGAAAATCCACATGTGCTCCATGAATCACCACTTCATCCACAAAAAATAACAGTTTGGTGCGGTTTGCATGCTGGCGGCGTTATTGGGCCATATTTTTTCGTCGACGATAACGATCGTCACGTTACTGTGAATGGTCAGCGTTATCGCGCCATGATCACCCATTATTTTTGGCCCAAATTGGAAGATATGAACTTGGACAACATGTGGTTTCAACAGGATGGTGCCACAAGCCACACAGTACACGCTACAATCGATTTATTGAAGAGTAAGTATGGTGAGCGTGTTATCTCAAGAAATGGGCCAGTCGGTTGGCCGCCTCGTTCGTGCGATTTAACGCCGCTTGACGATTTTCTGTGGGGCTGCGTTAATTCATTGGTTTATGCCAACACGCCGACGACGTTGGAGGAGCTCAGAGCCAACATTGAACGCGAAATAGCTGCCGTTTCGGCCGAAATGTGTGGCCGAGTCGTTGAAAATTGGATCCAACGAATCGACCGTGGCAAACGTGCCCGCGGTGGCCATATGAACGAAGTCGAGTTCCATTCATAAATGTTTTGATTGTACTTTAAGCCGATAATAAAGTTTTTGAAATATCTCAAATGGTTTGCGTTTTATTTTAAAAAAAGTTGTCAAGTCCTTATTGGAAAACCCTATACAATTTGAGGAATTTATTTTTTTCTTCTTGCCTCGTTCGACCTTCTTGCTTGACGTCTTCGATCAGAAAGAAAAAAGAAATCCTTTTTTCTCTCTCGTACGAAAATCGTGATGGCTACCCTAATATAATATGGCCGTGCCAATACAATATGGCCGTACCTACTTAGGTTATCTATTCGACAATAGAGGGAGCCCTCATTCTCTACAATTTAATCTCAATTTAATTATACAAGATATATATTATATATTGTGTGGAGACTTTAATTGTAACTTTCTTGAAAACAATTCGCTGTCATTTACAAACAAAATCAGTAGCTTGGTCTAGGGTCTATCAATACTGCTAATCCAACGCATTTCACAAGCACCTCATCAACTCTTTTAGATCTTTTACTCGTACCTCTTACAAGCAATCCCGAAAACACCCTTCTTTATACTCAGTTGTCAGCGTCTGCTTTCTCAAAATATGGCTTGATTTTTACGTCTTTCAGACAGCCTCCGGCGCAAACAGTAGTCTCTTTGTATAAATATATGGATTTTAGGGCAATAAACTTAATTCTGTTGGAAGAGGATGTTTACTTTATGACTTCTGCTTCAAATAAATTTCTTACAAAATTCCATACGTAATCTCTATAACTCACATGTTCCAATAAAAATAAAACACGTGCCAACAAACACTATCACATGGTTTACCCCTGAAATACATTCTTCCTACCCTCACACACATTTTAACATAATTCTTAAAGGTTGCTAAAGTTATACCGATAATAAAAAAGCCTGTCACTCGGTCGTTACCACCTGTTTAGACCCATTTCTATTCTTCCTTTTTTATCCAAAGTCTTTGAGAAACTTCTTTATAAACAAATGACTCGTTTTGTCAAACATTATAAGCTTCTGAATGGCCTGTCTGTCTGTCTGTCTGTCTGCTGTTTTGAAAATAACAGATGATCTGAGAATTGCAATGGATCACGACCTGATGTCCTTTCTTGCGTTCCTAGACTTCTCAAAAGCATTTGGCACTTTCAACCGTGGAATATATTTTTTCAAAATTGAAGGCTAATTTCAGTTTATTAATTTTAGAATCAGCAGTTGCTATTATTCAATCATATGTATTCGCTGTATTAAGCACATTATATTCAGAAGTAATCTAATGTCAACACACTCAAATCACCCTTTTCATTTAGTTGATTATAGACCTTGACCTTCAACAAGAGCAATTAGAACTATAACTTTAGTATCGTGATTCTTTCCTAAGCCGTACAACTCGCTTATGGAATGCCCGGCCGAGTTCTTTATTTCCTATTCACTATAACCTGCAAACATTTAAAACCAACATACATCGGCATCTCTATTTTTTCCCTCCCTAACTGCCTTTAGCGCTAATGGTACATAAAATCCCCTATGCGGGCGCCAACTTAAACAAAAAAAAAAGGAATAGTCAAACCAGTCAACTTTGTTTTCGCGAAGAAAATAAAGTTTTGAAATGATTGGGTAGTGTAATAATCGTCAAATCGTGTACCGTCGTACATCAATGGAAAGAGTCCGCCATCACATATTGGCAGCAGTCAGCAAGTAAGAATTGCCTTAATCTACAAAACTAGTGATTCATTTGTGCCGTGATGTCTGGTCGAGAACGTCAGTTACCATGTCGAAGGCAGACTCAGTGTCGACGAATTTCATTTCGGAAACAATTTCGATTAAGCAAAAGCAATTTCTAGGGGTGACTCAAAAAGAACTCGCCCCGCTCCAGAGAGGGCGCTCTTCCTCATAGCTTGTGGTGACACACCAGCGCTCTGGTGGTGAAATTACAAACGATCCTTAAAATTGAAACGTAACTAACTTCAGAAAATTATTTAATATGTTTTCAAAAACTGATCCTTTTCTTCCTTGCTGATTCTTCCTGGTTTTCTTCTTGTGAACGGTTGTGCTAATTTTTAAAATTTAAATTAAATAAAGTTGAAGTAATTAATTTCTTTTCTTTTTTTTAACTTTCTGGTACAAAATATTTGAAGTCTATTATTAAGTAGCTGCAAGACCGCTACAATTGGTGACCCCGATTTTGAAATACTTGCATATTTACTGCGCACTCTTATTAATTTATTTGCAAATATGGAAGATGCTGATACTGATCGTCAAGATTTTTCTCCACCGAAAGCTAATTTGGAGAATTGTGATGTGCACCCAAACCAAGTGCAGATCGATCGTATCGACCGCGCCGATTTACCACCATTTTGGAATAAGAAAGTGCAGCTGTGGTTCACATCTATCGAATCACAGTTCCAGAGCAAAAGGATTTCAGCCTACTTAACCAAATACCTCGCAGTTATCGCCCGTCTTGATCAGGAAATTTTTCGGTGGTGGAGCATATTACGAAACCACCAGACAAAGACAAGTATATAAAAATTAAAGAAGCCCTGATAAACCATTTCTCCATTTCACAGGAACGACAGTTCAAAACTTTAGCGTCGGGTTTAGAATTGGGAGATAAGCGTCCATCCGAGCTTTTAGCTGAAATATACCGGCTCGGTGGTAACTTATTAGATGTTACGTTCATAAGAACCCTATGGCTCGACCCCTTACCACAGAGTGTCCAAGTTGCCCTCACAACTGCTGACAGCTTAGAAAACAGCAACTTCGCACAGCTCGCCGATAAAATCATAAACATTCAACGTCACTCAAATATTGGACACATCATGACTGTTTCTCAGATCTCAGAAACCAGCGAACTTGGGAAACAAGTACAGGAGTTAGCAAGTAGGATGGAAAAGCTTTCAGAAAAACTTGATCGCATCAAGGACAACAGCAGACATGCCCGTAGCCGCAGCAATTAATCTTCACGTCGCAATACAGAAAACAAACCACTAGCGTCCACAACTGATAAAGAAGTTTGCTATTACCATCGCAGATTTGCCGATAAAGCCAATAAATGCACGAAACCATGTGCATGACAGACAAACCAGGGAAATTCCAGCCACCACTAATAGATTCGACGTATGTTGGTGGTGAGGCATGCCTTCGTCGACTCTTCGTTTTTGACCGCACATCAGGAATCAAATTTCTTCCACCCACTCGGTTAAACAAAACAAGGGTGGCTACACTAAGGCTTTACGCAGCCAATAATATATGGAGAACGAGCACTAACCCTAAACATCATGGTACATTGCTAATGTACCATATCCAATCACAGGAGCTGACCTCCTGCACAAGCATGGTTTATTGGTTAATCTTAAAAATAGATATGTTTCGGACCCAATCACAGGTTTTAAAACAAAATCTTCGATGGAACCTGCCCCAGTTACCTCTATTACTTCAATCAACCTAACCACTAAACACTCCTTCATAGTCAAAGAATTTGTGGAATTGCTTGAAAATCCATCCAACCGCTCACGAATGAAACATGCAGTTAGACACCACATTCTAACAACTGGACCACCTTGTGCACAACGAGTAAGGAAACTTTGTTCAGAAGAATAGTAAAACCAGAATACCAGTTTATGATGGAATTGGGGCATGTAAGACCATCTAACAGTCCTTGGGCCAGTCCACTTCATATGTCCAAGAAGAAAAACGGAGATTGGCGGTCTTGTGGTGACTATCATAGGCTTAACGCACAGACACTGCCGGATCGTTATCCCATATATTTATTACAAGATTGCGTTACAATCACCACAGGTAAAACAGTTTTCTCTACAATAGATTTACGAAGGGCATTCCACCACATCCCTATTGCTGAAGAAGACATTCCAAAGACTGCAGTGATAACACCATTCGGTCTTTTTGAATTCATCAGTATGCCATTCGGTCTACGAAATGCCGCACAGTCTTTTCAGCGGTTTATTAACAAAGTATTGTCTGGTCTTGATTTTGTCTTCGCTTATATTGATGATCTCCTGATGGCCTCCACTTCATCTGAAGACCACGAGAAACACCTTCGCCTAGTCTTTCAGAGACTTAACCGCTTTGGACTATGTGCCAACGCAGATAAGTGTGTCTTTGGAGCAACTAGCGTGAACTTTTTGGGTTACAATATCTCCGCACAAGGTTCATTGCCAATGGCAAATCGCGTTCAAGCTATTATGGATTTTCCAAAACCCAAAACGATCCTAGAATTAAGGCGATTCATCGGCTCAGTCAACTTTTACAGACGACATATGAACAACGCTGTTTTAACTCAGGCACCATTAAACGAGTTTCTCAAGAACTCTAAAAAGAATGATAAAAGTCCGGTGCCCTGGACCCCTAAAACCAACGAAGCATTTAAATTAGTCAGGAAGCAGGTTGCTGACGCCAAACTCCGCCTTACATCTGGAGCAGTCCTTGAACAGGAATCTACCGGTATATGGGAACCACTAGGATTTTTTTCAAAGAAGTTATCACCTTCACAGAAAAATCACAGCACATACGACAGAGAACTTACTGCAGTCTATGAAGCAATTAAATACTTCCGACCATGGATCGAATGCAGGGAATTTCACGTCAGGACAGACCACAAGCCATTGGTATTTGCCTTTAAACAAAGTATAGATAAATCCTCACCCCGTCAAGCCAGACAACTTAATTGGATTACTCAATTTACTGCAGATCTTCAACACATAGCCGGTATTGAAAACAACGTCACAGATGCATTGTCCCGTATTGACGCTATCGAATTGCTGCCACAATTTATCGACTTCCAAGAACTCGCCATAATGCAATCAACAGACCAATAACTTCAAAACCTTTTAAAAACCAACAACATGTCATTGAAACTCCAAAAAATGCCCTACGCCCCCACTCATCATGTTATCTACTGCGATGTTTCCAGCAATGATATCCGATCATTTGTTTCACAATCCCTGCGTCAAAGGATCTATGAGAACTTTCATAACTTGGCTCACCCTAGTGGACGTTCCACAATCAAAATAATATCTCAACACTATGTATGGCCGTCAATGAATAAAGACATAACCCAGTGCAACTTCTTAACTTGCCAGCGTTCAAAAGAAGGACGACACGTTCACACATCACCAGCTACGTTTCTAGACCCCGATCATAGATCTAGTGGGACCCATGACGGAGTCATACGGATTTAAATACTGCATGACAATGGTTGATCGCTTTACGAGGAGGCTGGAAGCAATTCCTATAAAAGACATAAGTGATACGGTGGCTAATTCTTTCTACACCCACTGGATAGCTAGATTTGGATGTCCTAAAATAATAACTACAGACCAGGGATCACAGTTTAAAAGCGCACTTTTTACATCACTTTCACGTTTAGTTGGTGGAAAACGCATTCGCACAGCCGCTTATCATCCCCAAGCAAATGGTATGGTAGAAAGATGGCATCGAACACTAAAAGCAGCAATTATGTGTCACCAAAATCCAATTTGGATGCAAATACTTCCACGGTGCTTCTTGGTTTGAGGACTTGTTACAAAGAAGATCTTAAGGCATCACCAGCTGAGTACCTATATGGAACAACTCTCAGGATTCCAGGTGAGGTTTTCACACATGAAGACCCTCATGAGACGGATTAAGCCAATTCCAGATTCACATAAACATCGACAAAAAACATTTTGCTACAAAGATCTGTACTCTTGTACACACGTTTTCCTGAGGCTTGATACATCCAAACGCTCACTTCAACAACCTTACTCTGGACCACATCTGATAATCAAGCGAATCGATGACCGGCTTTTCACAATTAACGTAAACGCCAAAGAAATTAATATGAATGTTGAAGCCTATTTATTAAGTAGCTGCAAGACCGCTACAAGCTCATAAATGTATGGTATATCACCTTCGCAAGCCACTACGAGCGTTTTCATTAGAGTGAGTAAACACCTGAGCAACCAAATCCTTGCTTCCACAATGGATAAGAATTCAAATAGAATAAAATACCTCCGAAAGAAAGGGACAAAAAACCACTTATTTCATATCTTGAATGCGATACAGGATATTATGTTCAAGGACTATTTGTATTTGTACAATTATGTTGCCTTTAATTGGTTAAACCACATGAAATTCCGACCAGGGGCAAATTGCCAAAAAACGCAATAACACCTTCGCAAAGTGCGTGTTCAGGAAAGATACGCAATTCGGAAACAAATTACTCACAATGAGCATTGCCGGGCTTTGTTATACTCCTATCTCCTGGCAGAAATTCCTACCATGGTATGAAAATGGCAGGTAATTTCCATTTTCATTTTCATACAGCTTCGTTATAAATTTAATTAAAACCCACAACGTTACTCGTATCTGGTTTTTCTTTTTATTTCCGTCCAAAGATATAAAATAAAATAAAAATCCCGGATTGGGTAAATCACTGGGTTAAAGAAAATCGGGAGAGAATGGACACTACACAAACAGTTCAGTTTGTTTGTTGGCCATTATACTCGTTTTCGTAGTTGGGAAATACTCGTATCTCACTGCCGTCATATTATCACCCAGTTAGCTGAGTACTCATTGAAGCAGAAATTTATTTATATGGTATATCTGCCATTTCAGTTTACAACATATGAATTTAAATAACTCTTATTGCGGGCTATAAAAACATTACTCTCACTGTCCACCATCTCTACGTATCGCATTTAACAGCATTTGGGAATTTCGCCGAATAAAAGACAGGCGTGTCATGGCAATTATCATCCCAACGACACTATGCCGACAGTTGTTAAAATTAATACGAAGTACGAATATCATTGATTGAGTTGTTTTTGTTTATTAATCTTTTCCCATAAATTGGTGATAATTTAAAAAAAAAAGACGTCTGTCGCTCGTAAGATATCTCAATTAATAGCTGGGTGGAGACGTGAGAGAGGATTAAGGATGCCTATCCGATTAAACATTTCTCTACATGGGGTTGCCATTTCCCACTAATTAATTAATTGCTTAGAGGAGACGGAGATCAGAAATAAAAAACAAATCATAAATAATTACGAGTATTTCCAACAATCGATTCCTGTGGTACACTTAATATTTTCTTTTCTTAAGAGCATCCCATTTGTTAAAACTTTCTTTCGAAGTTCTTTCTTCGGTTTTTAAATGAGCTTTCATCCGGATGTCAATAAAAATAAGAAATCATTTTTAAATTTTCATAAATTTCTTATTGCTTCTGCTTATCCCTTCTGATCTCTTGGAATTTCCCTTTTTATTGTGCCCCTAAATCTTTTGTAATTTGAAAAGGATGGTGGAATATCTTTGGGGGAAAAAATGTCGTTTTAGATTTGAAAATATTATCGGTTACAGATATTATTGTCTCTAGGAGAATCCACTTGAATGAGAAGAGCATTAGCGCACCCAAGGATTAATTGTTTTATTATTTTTTTAAATCGTTTAATTTGAATAGAGTGCATCTAAGTACATATTAAAATTCCATATACCGCGTAGATTAATATTTGACTGAAACGATGAGGCAACCATAAAGAAAAAACCACACTGGTGCACATCAGTACTGGGACTGCTCAGAAACACTTGCAGAAAACTTTTCAACGTAGCAAAAAGCACAAGAAAAGTGATTGACTGGGACTCATATAAAGAATCCCTCAAATTATACAGAAAAAGAACTGAGGAAGGCAAAGCGATAATCCTGGAGGTCATTCTGTGACAACATCACGGAAACCTCTGAGGCATTACGGCTAAGAAAAATCCTCTCTACAAATCCTATGATGCTTAGCTGTTTGAAAAAAGCTGATTGCTCCCGGACAACCTCAAGTGATGAATCACTCATCCTGCTACTGGACACCCACTTTCCTGGTAGCCCCCAATTCGCGGCTAGTAGCTACCCAAACAGGCCTACTGCAACCGGGACCAAAATTGATGATCTGATCACAAGACACAAACTGCTCTGGGCGCTGCATAGCTTCAAACCATAAAAGTTTGCTGGTCCGGACGGCATAATACCTGCCTAGATACAGAGGTCCTCAGATATTATTCTGTCTGCGCTAGAAAATATTATGAGGAGCTGTAAAAAACTTATCCACATTCCACTGTTATGTAGAGAAGTCAATGTAGTATTCATTCCCAAAGCCGGAAAATGTTCTCGTCCCAAAGGACCTCAGACATATAACATACGACTATCATCTTTCCTTCTGAAAACTCTAGAACGATTGATTGATATCCATATACGAGCTAAAATTGACCCAAGACATCTGTCAATGACTAAGCATGTCTACTGTAAAGGAAAGTCGGTGGAAACGGTTCTGCACTCACTGACTAGCCACATCAAACGATCTCTACCATATAAAGAGTACACAATGGTTGCCTTCCTGGTTGTTGAAGGCGTCCTCAACACATCACGACTGCGCTGTCAACGGGGGGTGGCCGTGGTGTAGTGGTACTAGCAATCGCTTCTCACTCGGAGGGTCAAGGTTCGAATTCTACCCATGACAAGTTTTTCATTTGTGTAATTGGAACTTATTCAGAAAAATCTGCGTGTGAAGGCATAATACTGACATGTAGATCCCTATTCTACGGGAAAGGGCTAGCATAGGTATATCAATCGCTACGTGCAAACTAACAGTATAGCTGGATGCTAATAAAAGAACAGACTTTAGGTGGACTGTTGGACCAACATGTCAGGCGACCAAACAGATCTGGCCAAAGTTGGATCTGAATGGTTCTAAGAGTTTGATCCTTCTAGATAGGAAACATCTCAGCGTCATCCTAGGTGTCAGCACTGGACACTGCATGATAGTCAAGCATGCAAGAAGGCGTCTTTACAAACGATTTCTGTAGTAGCTGCATGGACGAAGAGGAAGATGAGACAATCCTCCACCTACTTTGTACATGTACAACTCTCTCCCAGGTATGAAAGCTTCATCTAGGAGCTTTCTTCTACAACGATTTTGGTGGGGGCGAATACCACCATTTATTCGGCTTAATACAAGCTATAACTTAAAAAATAAACTTAAACTAAAACTTAAAACTAAGGTTGGTTGGAGTGGTGAAGGAGAACAGGAGTCGAGGGGTACGTAGATTACGAGGGTTAGTGTTGAGGAAAATGGAGTTGTGAAGGGACGCGCATTCAACGTGACCTGAAAGGAGTCGATGAATGAAGAGAAAGTCTGCTGCATCTCTGCGATCTTCGAGGGTGTTTAAGTTGATAAGGTTGAGCCGATTTTGATAGGGGGGCAGATTAAAAGGATCGTCCCAGGGCATACCTCGAAGAGCAAATCGAAGAAAACGACGCAGAATGCTTTCAATTCTCGAGATATGAACACGATGATATGGGGACCATACTTGACTGGCGTACTCTAGAAGGGGGCGAACAAAGATAATATAGAGGGACCTGGTCACGTATGGGTTGGTGAATTCTTTGGACCACCGTTTTACAAAACCTAGTGCAGAGCTGGCTTTGAGGATTATCTCATCCATATGTAAACGGAAGTTGAGCTCGCTGTCACACAAAATGCCGAGGTCGCGAAGAGACTGTACGGAGGAGATAGGTTGGTTATGGAGAAGATAGAGTCGGGGAGGAGATTGGTTTCGCTTATGTGAGAAGGTGATGGATTGGCATTTGGCGATATTAAGTTCCAAAGAATTTATGAGGCACCAGATCGAGAAACTATCAAGATCTTGTTGAAGGAGGAAAGAGTCATGGGGAGAGGAAATGGTTTTGAAAAATTTGGTATCGTCGGCGTAAAGGGAGACAGACGAGTGTTTGATGATCATATCGAGATCATTTATAGTTAATATAAAAAGAAGGGGCCGAGATGGCTGCCTTGTGGAACTCCAGAGGTGGCCAAAAATGGAGCGGACTGGGCTGACCTAAAACGAACACTGTAAGAACGGTTTTCGAGGTACGAGGATATCCATTTTAACAATATGGGTTCAAAGCCGAGGGCAGACAATTTAAAGATAATTAACCGATGAGAGATTTTATCGAAGGCTTTGCTAAAATCGGTTGCAACTACATCGACTTCATTGCCATTCTCTAGGGCAGAGAGGGCAAAGGATACGAATTCAACGAGATTTGTGGTGGTTGACCTACCCTTTAAGAAGCCATGTTGTCTAGGGGAAATAAGTGATTTGCATTGGAAGCTTAGAGCTTCATACAAAATACTTTCGAAGAGTTTGGGTATATGGGAGAGTTTAGCGATGGGACGATAGTTGGTTATTTCATTCTTTGATCCTTTCTTGTGGATCGGGGTTATGAAGGAGGTTTTCCAAACCTGAGGAAATTCTCCTTGTGAAAGGGATAGACGGAAGAGATTAGAAAGGGCAAGGGAAAGAGAGGAAGAACATTTTTTTAAGAAATATGGCAGGGAGGCCATCTGGGCCGGGTGTGAATTCGTCATTGAGTTGGTGTAATTTATATTCGATATAAGACGGGTCCAAAATATGAGAAAGAAGTGGGCCATTGGAGAAGTTCAGTAGGTAACTAAAATAGGATGGATCTGGTACAAAGGAGTCGTTGGTGAAGGATTGTTTAAAAAATGTGGCAAATAGGTTGGCAATGGTGAGTGGATCGGTTGATGACCTGTTTTTGAAAGAGAGGGAAGGAGGGTAACCATCGGACTTTCTTTTGCAGTTAACAAATTGGAAAAAGGACTTAGGGTGGTTTATAAGGTTGACTTGCGCATTGTTAAGGTAGCGCTGGTAAAGGGAATCGTAAAGTTCGGTGAAATGAAGATAAGCACCAATATAGTTGGAATAGTCGGTAAAGGATCTGGTACGCAGGAAAACAGCCCATAACTTATTTCTCTTATTTCGTAAGGAACGAAGCTTGCGATTATACCAGGGAGGACTAGTAGATGATGTTTTAAGGCGGGAAAACGGAACGTAAAGGGAAAAAGAATTAAATATTTCTTGATAAAAAATGAATTAGGCATCATTTATACTTAGGTTGTGGAAGTTAAAGAGGGATCTGCTGAGATAGTCACTGATTTTGTGAAAGTTTGCTTTATGAAAGTCGTGGCATGAGAGAGTTGTGGGGGGAGTGGACTGGAATGAAGAGTTATGAAAAAATGAAAGTAGAAGGAGGGGATGGTAGTTATCGATTGTTGAGAGAGATAGGGGACAAAGTGAGATAATTGGATCTGTTGTGAAAATAAGGTCTAATTGCCTGCCCATATAATTGGATATACCACTGACTTGGCATAGACTTGAGTCTGTTAAGTGATCTAAGAAGAGACATTCCTTAGCTGAGAATGCATTTGAAGCGATGAAAAACGATTGATCATCTGATGGAGTCCACTGTAGCTGAGGAAGATTAAAGTCGCCGAAAATAAGGATATCATCAGTAGGGTCTGACAGGTCAATTAAATGATCGATCGCATCAACAACAAATTGGTGAGATTCGATAGGTTGAGCTGGTAGGATGTAGCAACATATAACGTAAAGGGACTTGAGAGGCAGTGATATTTTTATTGCGACAAAGTCGGCTTTAGAGGATGAAGAAATTGTAATGGGGGAAGAGTTAAGACTGTTGTCCATCGCCAGTAGGACGCCTCGACAGGGGGAATCTTTATTTGTGCGGGTAGGACCGTCGTCGCGGAAAACATTAAAAGTAGGAGGGAACAATTCGTGGTTCTTTATGTCGGGAATCAAATTGGTTTCGGTCAAGGCGTAAATATCAAAGGGAAGAGCATGTGATTGACGTAGGACAGCATTGGTTTTAGAGCGAAGACCTCTTACATTCTGGTAGTAAAATGTAAGAGGGATGTTGTGGGGTGGAGGTGTGAGGCAGGATGGTTTAAGCGCTGGCAAGGGAGGCACGTTATGGACGAAAAAATTTGTCGTGGTCGGCTCGGATCCATAGGCTATGCTTAAGTCATCCGCTATCTCTCTGATGGTTAATTTGCGGTTTTGACTAACATTTCTTCTATTCCATCAATGTTTTCGTCGGTTTTCGATGTCGATGGTCTGCCACTGCGTTCATCATCTTCGATTGACTCACGACCACTTTTGAACCGCTCGTGCCACTGATAAACGACAGTTTTCTTTAGAGAATCGTTGCCGATACACTTTTCCAACAGTTCCAACGTTCGCGCACCATTAAATCCGTTTTTTACGCAAAATTTTATACAAGTTCGTTGTTGCAAATTTAAATCCATTTCTAAAATTTTAAAAAATCGCCAACGCACACAAAGATAGATGTACTCTTGGCTACGTAACTTTTGCAAATGTCAAGCTATGACGCTAAGATTTAGAAGAAATGTTAATAACAGATGTACCAACTCAACAAAAGAACAGAACTCAAATCGGAACAATGGGAGCGCCACACGGTGGTTATCCCGGGAACTTTTTGATCAAAGTGGTATATCCCGAGTATAATCATATTTTCATTGAGAGACCAAGCTTACTTAGTTTATTTGAGGTCAAATTTCTTTGTGCTCGGCTCGTACTTATTTTTTACGATGTTTTATGAAAATATAATTAATATTCACGTTGTTCTTTTGCCGGCTCTTATTCATTATTCGCCTTAGAAGGTTTACCCTGTAAATCTCATTTATTACCGCCATAAAGTGAAAAAGAAGCCCAAAACGGTGGTGGAGGTACTCCTCAAAAAGGAAGTACTTACGATTTGCTCATCCGTACCGAAGGAAGTTTTTCCTTTACATTTCTTAAGCAAATATACATACCTATACACTATACATGGGCTTATATGTATTAAATAAAACAAAAAACAAAAAATGTGGTAAAGGGAAGAAGGTACATACCTATTTACATCGACGTCGGTTGATTCCAATATCGTCCGTGCCTTATCCAAGTGACCATGTTCAACGGCCGAGAAGAGCGCTGTCAAGGATAAAATAAAATTTTAGAAAACCGTATGCACACTGACAGAGGTGACATGCTTCAATATCTACGAGAAAGGTATAGACATGTACAATACATACTTTCTACTGCAATAGTATCCTTAAGATGTAAGGAAAAAAAAATTTATCTACAATCTAACTAAGTAGGACGGACGGAATTCGAGAGCAACTCACTACAGATACCAAATACAAGGCATTGGTATTCTTTTCTTTTATTCTACGTTGAGGTGTGGGTCATAAGATACAATGTATCGTATACTCGTATGTAGTAGAGGAGGTGAACTATATAGTTTGTGTGTGGGTGTACGTAATTTTAGTATAACATACATAGAAGGGGGTAGCAAATATAAAACATACCATGTAAGTGAACATTTATTTGTGTTAACTTATCCAACTGTGCCTGGGCGATTTTCAGTTGCTTCTTCGACATTTTATTTGGATGAGGTGTATGGGGCTGCTGGTTCGAAGAGCCACTGCCTTTTGATGCAGTACCACGTAGCACCAAACGTTGCTGTTGTTGTGGAGTCTGTACATTGTCCTCATCCTGATTTTGATTCATTGCCAATGGATTCTGTTGAGAGTATCGCGTTACAAAGTGCATGTTAGATTCGTTCGTTATACGGCTATGACGACTTAGTGAAGGAGTTTGATTGCCCTGTTGTCCTGGCGGATGGGGAATTAGAAATTCCATTTCTCTCTGACAAGCAGACGGATGATGTTGCAACTGACCGGGAATTTTATTGAACAATGGTGAGGTTTTCGTATAGAAGTCATATGCTGACTGTTTGGCTTCTACTTCCGTTTTGCTGGCCGAAAAGTCTAAATAACGTTTAGATCGTTGCGGACGTATTGGCGGCTGTGCTGCTGCAGGGATATCATTTTCATCTTGTCCTACGAACTGATACAGAGGTGGTGCCGAGATGCGATTCTTTGCGGCAGATGATGATGATTTCTCACAACAATTTCTCGACAATAAGTCTGGCAATACATGATCTAGATTGAAATGAAATTTATAATTCAAAAAGAAAACGAAAAGAAAAATAACTTAAAAAAGAAAACAAAAATAAAAGTATGCGGTGTAACTTAGTCAAAAAGTTGTGAAGCCTGAGAGCCAATCTTATGAAAACTGGGTGGCGAAAAGTTGTTTGATTTTATTTGTGCTGGTTTTCAAGAGAGTGGTTTTGTTAAATAAAATCCTGGCTGGAGTACTGGGTGTTGATGTATAAATAATGAGTCGCTTCGTCTTATCGCATATGAAGGCTGTCGGTTCCTTTTACAAATTAATCATCTGCAATACTCTTGCAAAAAAGTACGTCTGTGCGCATTGAGACTTTCAAGGCAAAATCTCCCGCTTCTGTGATGCGCCTTGGGCAATTTAAACGAAGATGATGTTATGAACTTCATGATGCGATTTGAAGTCTGGCTGAGTATTCAGACAGGCTGCCTTGAACTTACTTAAACTATATGGATTCGCTAAGGTTAAATTCGGGTTTTCGGTAAGCCAATAAAGTAGATCTTGTATCTTCAAAGGCGTCAGAGCAATGTTTCGAGCAACAACTTGGTTCAGCGTTCAATCGCACAGACATTTAGAATGGGCTTCGAGAGCACTACGTTATTACTTTCTTAGCCATCATCTGATGATAGGATAGGAGGCAGAAGATATGATTACCTCAACTGTTTGGGAAGATAGACCAAATAGAGCGACTAACATTTCTTAATTCAAATTCAACTACAAAATGAAGGAACATTAAGTTGTATTACGATGATATTATGCGTACGTCCCTTACGTTGGCTGCTTTATCGTGGCAGGAATGCTTCAGATTCAAAGGTGCTAACACAGGTAAGACGTCGAACTAAGCGCCAAAGACCTATGTATGTGTATGAAGGTGAACTTAAAGGTTACTACTCCAGATGGTACTCGAAATAGAGACAATTCCCCAGTGGTGTTTTCGATTGCGGCTGGGGCACGGATTCTGAAGGCTCCAACGAAGACATTCAAAAAATCCCACCACGATTTAGGCTCTGATCCAGGTGCTACTGAATCACTTGATTACGACTGTCTCCTACGGCTTTTTCTACGACACATGCAGCAGATTGAGCTGGAATGTGGGAGAGAGTATCGGAGAGGCCCTGCCCGTTAGGATGAAACTCCATCAGAATAGTGGTTGGTCAGAGAGCTGATTTTGACGTCTTGGCTTTGAGCGCTTTGAAGGACTACCGTCTAAAGACCAGTTGAAGAGGAAACGGAGACGTGGGGCAAACGTACAGCGCAAAGAAACGGCAAGTGGTGTCGAAGCCGCGAGTGCTAAAACCCTCACTCTCCCAGCGGTGACGGAGAAGAGAAACGGGTCGATGGAAGTGACACCCATTGAAACCGACCAACCTCTCAGATTTGAAACTGCGCTCTCTTCTTCTGTCCTACATATCGCCAGGAGGAAGAAAATTTCTGGTCTTACCTCTGTGGACGGATCTCTCCGCGCACGATATCCGGAGGAAACCTGTGCTGTAACCAACAAAGGTTGCAATTCCAGAGGACGTAAATTGTATGAAGCCGTTAAACCCATCGGCGAAAACAAAACCAGCGGTGGTTTTACATGCACACGATGTCCGCATACGGGCAGTGCAACAACCAGCAAAGGTCGTAGTACTGGTCGACGAAATCGCCGCTGAGAAACAAATCTGATGGTGGCCTTCTCAGCGCATAAAATGCGGCTGAAACGGGTGCTGTAAACAGCACGAGTTGCAGTTCTGGTGGACGGAACTTGGATGTCGTTGGAAAAGCAATCTCCGAGAAAACTCCGAAACGCCAAAAGGGACGAAACCGGCGCACGTATAAGGATGCCGCTGTCTCCTTTCTAGCCCTCCGAATTGGGGTGGCTGGCAATAACAACAGTCTGAACGACGCTGAATGCAAACACGTTGTCTATCAACTGTGGGAGCTAGCAAAAGCAGAGAATGTTTGCAGTTAAGCAGACGGTTACGATATGAAGAATGGAACGCTTAGAATAAAGTGCTCCACACAACAAACTTTTGAATGGTTGAAAATCCCACCTATGGGGAAACTAAGACTTTCGAGGTTTTAAGATAGCCAAAACTGACGCGCGCCATATTTTGAGTTCGGAAGCAACTCAGGCAAAAGGGGAATGTGCTGATGCGTCTTTTTATCCAGAATCGTGGGCTCGACACTGAAAAGTGGAAAATCTACTCTCACAAGGAGAGAAAGAATTGGGAAGACAAGGACGGCTTTTGTGGGCTTAGACAAAGCTTTTGTCGAGACCATTAAGTCTAGGTATGACTCACGTCCCTATCTTGACCCCGGACGAGCTAATTTCCACTTTATTTTTAAATGAGTGCACCCCAGTACTCGTCTATTGTGTATACTCCGAGCAAACTTTCAATATTAAAAGTCTGCTACTGCATCCTTATGTAGGAGGTTGTCCGTGTTGAATACAAAACCTCACAGAATATCTATACAGGAACCATGGGCGTGCAGTAATCGCATCTGTGGTTTTGGATGTTCAAGTTAAGCTATCTCATCGGTTGTGTTGATGAATGAGGCAATTATAAACACGCTGTTGCTTCCTTTTACGGTTTCCTGGATCGACATTGAGGATGCTTTTGACGGCATGTGTAACTCGGCCAGACACGGCGTAGACGAATCACTAATTTCGTGGCAATTTTGGTGAATAGGACACTGATTGCGGATGCTAACTGTGGTCAATATGTGACGGGATGGGTAAAAAGGTGTTGCCAGAAAGGCGGCGTTCTATCTCCAATGCTATGGTGCATGTTAGTCGATTCACTGCTATATACGTTTATGAACAAGATGATATATCTTCACCGTCTGTTGGATTGTGTCTACTGACTATCCGCTCTAAGGCGCATGCAGCCCTTGACATGATCGATGATTGGTGCACCAGAAATCTGTTTTCAGATCTGTTTCCTCTCAAAATTGAACTTGTTCTCTTTACGAGAAGGAGAAGCTCTCTGCTCTGACTCATCTAGTACTTAAAGGCATTGCCTTCAATTCCCCAAAGAAGCTAAGTATTTGGGTGTCATCCTGGATAACAAAATTCTATGGATTAAATATGTTACGTCGAAAGCCACTAAGACGTTGTCGGCCTTCTGGCAGTACAAAGGAGCCATCGGCTAGACATGGGGCATGCCATCGAAAAGGGTCCTCTGGATCTACAAAGCTATAATACGGCCAATTATATTCTATGCATCCGTTTCATGGTGGAATAAGCTCTCACGAAAATACGTCATTGCTGCTTTTACCAGACTCCAAAGAGTGGTCTGTCTCGGCTGCATGGGGATTTCCTTAGCATGCCTGGCTTTGCACGCATTGGTGAATTCCCTCTAGCTGCATTCTTAAAGTCATGTGCCCAAGACTGGTTTCGGCCAGAGTCTGAACCAGGATAGGAATGTAGTTGGGTCTTCACGGATGGTTCCAAAACCGACAGAGGATGCCGCATATGCTGGTGTTTTTCTGGAGGACGACATCGTTAGGAAAACATGCGTCTGTCTTCCAAATGGTAATATATGTTATGTAATCCTGAGGGCAATGAACTATTGCGAAGAATCGTTGGAAGAGGCGAAGCATTTGCATGTGTAGCAAACTCTGGTAGACTACATAATGTCATAATGGGATCACGGGAAATGAAATCTCCGATGAACTTGCTAGGTAAGGTGAGATGAGAGTTTTGCAGGACCTAAACCTATGTTAGGGGTACCTGCGTCCTCGTTTAGCGCTTTAATTGAGAGTTAGATTTCTTATGAGCATAAATGCAGATGGTATAACTTTCAAGGTTGGTAGCAGACCAAATGAATGCTTCCCGATGACACTAAGAGATCATCGGTTTTCCCGCTTTTTAATTAGTAGGTACGTAGTGGGCTGGGCATAAGTGAGACAACATCTCGTGATCAGGATACTGCGGAGCACTACCACGGTGAGTGTCCGACATATGCTCGTATGCAGGTATTCGCCGCTTGATGTAGTGGGTGCTGGTACAGCGTAAAGGAACATATAAGGAGTACAGGAGTAAATATAAGGAGCAAAAACCTTTTAAGCTCCGGTCCGAGTTTAATTTCTGCATTTTAAACTTCTCAGAGTTCGCTAACTTTAACCTTATTCGCCCTAATAATCAGAATATACTGTTAGTTTTGAACGGTGATAATGAGTTCTCACTAACTGGATGAGGACCAACTTTTAATCAACTTGCCATAAGCTGTGGGTCATCTTTACAAATGTAGAATGTCGAAACGTAATTGTTCGAATGGGCTTTGACCAGCGGCCTTAAGGAGAACATGACACTGCACAAAATAAAGACCTGAAAATACTGTTTAGAGAAAAACTAAAAACGATGCGATTTTCATAGAAGACAATAACTACAAAACGATCTCTTCTGGGTCATTGATTTTCTTTCCTTTCACAACCTACTGTTTTCGAAATGCTAATATACCAACAAAAATTGACTGTTCGGTGAAACTTTCATGGTGGAAGGGTCATTGACATCCAGCTTCTTATTAGCAACTTCTTGGGATGCTGGCAATGCAGTCAGAATAATTTTTACGATATATTAGAAAATAATTACTTGTACCATGTATACAATAGTTTCCATAAGACGTGTCATCTCAAAAATTAATTGGCTGCCCCGTTTGACGAATTTGACGAATGCGAATTGTTTTCTTTGACGCAATCTCAAGGTCTAACTCATTCCTTTGTGGAATACATTTGAATGGTGCTGTGTTCCATAAATAATGGCATCCATGGTACCATAACCAGAAACATATATATTTGTTGATATCTCAAAAACAAGTCGTTTGAAAGCAAAATGAGGCGCACTTAATGAAAAGGTCTTAATATAGCTCGCAAGTTAAACAAATTGTTGGTAGGAAACATCATCCAGATTGACATCCATCAAATTGATAAATATTCGTCCATATTTCTTTAAGCACAAAAGCATGCAACGAAAAAAATTAAGTTTACAGAATTAGTCCGCTTTCACACGTCGCAAGTGTTAATGCGCATGTTCTGGTTATTTTCTTTTGAACTGTCATTCAGTGATGTGCGCAACTCTACATGAAGACTTTTCCCTTCTTTGGGTTTGCATGTTATTTGACAGTTCTCTTTCTTTTCATCTTTGGCACTCAGTCTTTCATAATTGAAAATGAGCCCCCTTGTTAATTCTTTGGTCCATTTCAGTTCATCCGCCATACTGAAATGTTGTGCTCGTAACACAGCGATAGAAGTAATGAAGCAAATGCGAAAAAGAAAGAAGAAGGAGAAAAAGAAATGTCAAAAACTTGCAATGAAATTGCTACCCACATGCAGTGGGAATTTGGTTAATTGGGTATTTTTTGTTACATTATCCCTCTCTTTTGCACTCATTTGAATCTTTCGAATCTTGCGACGTGTAAAAGCGGATTTAGCGTTAATATTTGACTTTTTGACACTTCTGACAAGTGAGTGCACTGACATTTTGAATGCTGCTCGGAAATGTTGTGACAGACATATTCAATTAGAAGATGAAATTGATGAAAAAGGTAGATTAGATCCGATTATATAGGGGAGGAGGAAACCATATCCGGCCACAGATGGGCCTATTGAGATTTCCTCCAATTAGAGCTCGCTCATGAATAGTGATAACCCAAGTAAATCTATGGGTGACCTAGCAGATATATCTTCTGCTTTAGGGTATAATTTACATACCTAAGTGATGATGAAGTGACGAAGTGTTATCTTGGGTTATTTCCATAGTCATGAGGTGTTTTTTGACTGTTTTTGACATTTTGGCTTGTCTGGTGCATTCAGTTTTCGTACAGTAATGGTAAGCTTTTTTTTTATATATAATTTACGCGCGCCGGGGTTATGATGCCCTTTTACTGTTGCCCGGGCGCGGGCGGAAATATAGAAGGAGGAGAAGAAAGGAAAACATTGTTGTGATGTTGTGGTTTGAAACTCAGGTATATTTGGTATCGATATTAACTCTCCGGGGGTGCGAGTCCGAATAGGACGGAGAGTTTTTTCTTCACTCGGAATGATTCGAAGGTTATCAATTTTCACGCTTGTCTTGTGCTTAAAACTCTACAACAGCCAAATCTACATGTCAGTGTTATACCTTCACACGCAGATTTTTCTGACTGACTTCGAATCACACAAATGAAAAACTTGTCATGAGTAGGATTCGAAGCTTGACCCTCCACGGCCACCACTAGTTTCTAATACAGCATGTCGCAGTGCTGATAGGCAATTCACAGAAGGCACTTGGCGTAATTAAGGCTAGTATATCTGCATTTTCATTGCCTATATGTCCGCTGTGTGCTGGCATCCAAATGCGATGAACTCTGTTTACGAGTGGTAATGATGTGAGTAGTTTTGATGTTATTTCACAGGCCTTAATGGCTAAAACTGCAGCTTTGCTGTTAAAGAGAATATAAATATTCCTATTTGCTATAAATCTGTTTATATTTTCTCTGAGAGATACACTTGTTCATGGTTGTGTAGATGAATGTTTATGTATTAACACCGTCCTGACTCCTTCATCCGTTTTCGATCCATCTCTCTACCATACATGAGATCGTTCCCATTCTGCTCCGAGTTATGGCGATCTGGGAATGTAGCTTTGAAGTATTGGCTGAAGTTAAATTTTAGTAGACAGTTGTCTGTTATGGTATTTCCAAGTAGTTCATCTTTGCTTAATTCCACGGGGCAATGTCTGTATGGACTAGCTTGGAGTCGTAATTTTCCATATATGTAAACATGGAGGATGGAGCGTAACAATAAGCTAAGCGTGTTGCGCTCCCAGTTCTTTGAAGTTTCTTAAGCTTGTCTTGTGTAGACTTTTGCTTTGTTTTTTGACACCATATCGGTGATGCACATGTGACAACTGGTGTGGTTATAGTTGTTTAAAGCCACAGCATAATCTTAAGGTATATACCCCAGCTCTTACCAATTACACTTCTGCTCATTCATAAACAGATCAGTTCCAAATGAGTTTTTCGTCTAGCGCTAGGCCCAGGTATTTGACATCTTTTGAAAACTCTATAGCCTTACCGGACAGAGTGGGTTTATGCAGTTTATCTCGATTTCGTCTTTTTGTAAAATCAATTTTGATGTACTTTTTATGGTTGACGTTGAAGCCAACCTGGGTGCCCTCTGGAGTAGTTTCAGAGTTTCTTCGAATTTGCCTCTGATTTTGCCGTCATTGTTGAAAACTGCCTTTAGTATTTCATTTACTAGCAGTGGGGAGACGACACCACCCTGTTAAGAATGTAGTTGATATTATCTACTCATGTGTTTTGGACGCATCTGTATATCTGGGCATGTTCGATGTTGTCGAAAGCTCCTTCGATGTTAATGGATCAGCCCTTCAAAAAAAAGGAAAAAAAGAATCGGCTTATATTGCATTTGAAACTTCCACATCGGGTGCTTTGAATACGTCAAAAGGATATGCTTTTGCAGCAATTAACACTGGAAAAATTCAAAGGAATTTCATTTCTGCCACACGGTGTTTTTTAATTAACTTCAAACGAATACCAACGAGTGGTAGCAGCAAAAATTGAAAGAATTCTTTTGACAAGCTGGTGCACACCAGTTTATGAATGTTCAAACCCACATTTTGTTTTGAACACTTTTAGAAAGAATTAGAGAAATCTGGTCATGGAAGAAACAAGAAAATGAAAATTAACTACCGCCTAACGACTTTAACGAACAAGTACAATATACCTAAAGACTGACAAAATATTTATACAAAAAGAGAAAACTATAAATCAAGAACCTACAAACATCATAATGCGATTACATTTACAGCAGTAACAAATTAATTTATGTTCACTTTCTCTTTTATGATATAAAAATTAGTCTGCAATTATATTGTCACGCAAAAATCATTATGCTGGTAGTAGTCTCGATTACATCGCTTCTGGGCTTATTGCCGGTGAAATTTTTATCTCGTTCACTGAATCATGTCATTCTAATTTATTACGTTCCATCACATTGTCAGAATCACAGAATGATTGATTGCATTACACGTAAATCGTAGTAATCCAATTATTATTATTCAGTGAGAAATAATATACAAAAAATTAATGTGAATGAGATTCATTGGAGATAACCAAGTGAACAATTATGTTTGACAATATTCGTACTCGTAGATGTGGCGATACCTAGCGGCGAAAAGAGGACTTCACGTCAATGACAGTTCATACGGAAACCGAGCTGTCAAAAATGGGAATAAGTGCTTGTATGCAGATATTGGTGGATGGGAATTTATTTTTAAGCACAATTGTACATTTCAGTTCTGTAATGTTAGATACGTACATATACGAGTATGTACATATGTACGTATCACTCACTTTTAGCTAAACGTCAAGATGGGGTTTAAATCGATCCATGTTTTTGTGTTTTTTACTCTACATAATGACATTGCCCATAAGGCGTAAATATATTTTGTACCCACGCACTATTTCGCATTTGATTTTGAATTTTTAAGTAATACAGTAATTGAATACTGTTATTTAAAGGCAACTTATTGCTCATCCAATTTCATAGATTTGGGTATATCCGATGAGAGTTACGCCAATGTCACGAAATGACAATGGCGTCTTCCATTGGTTTCTCGCCGGAAGTTAATTGCTTTGGATTCCAATGGAAAACTAAAAACTTCTTCTGATTCTGCTGTCAAAATTTCTACATGTATTGGTTAAATGTCAAAATTTTACTTAGCAATTTCTTTGTTTGGCCAAATGGCAGAAGACCGGTTTATTGAGTTATAAAACTAACTTCTATCGTCCAATGGACAAAGCCATTAAAGGAAATAAAAACTGAATTGAGATACATACATACTCGTATGTATGCATGTGTTGACAGTTGAGCATAATGAATGCTTTCCATATCAATGAGTCGAATTTCTTTTGATGTTGCTCAATTCAAAGACAGACAAAGTTGTAACCGAAATTCGAACAAATTTCTTGATGTTCAACTTTCTTGTGTTGTGTGCTTACAGTTTGCTTTGAAGTTAATTGACATTAACAATCGGCTTTAGCGGTTATGGGGTATACATAAGTTCCTCAAAGTTGTCTGTAACAATTAGGAAGTATTTTTGGAACTAAGCCAATGTTTTAGTATTGGGGTGTATTGTGTGTGAAAAGTAAATTAAGAAAGAGACGTTTGACGTTTATTATTTAAGAAAACTCTTTACCGCATTGTCTATGGGATATCCAGAATTGCTGGTAGTTTATTTGGAAATATGGTTCTTATTTGTTTGATGAGTGCCCTTCTGTTTTTAGAAATGGCAAAAATAATTACTTTTTACGATTAGCTTAGCTTTTGAACAGATTGAATTGGGTTGATGCTGTACAAAGAACTACAATATAAATTGGTTACTGTGTGTGAATGGTTCAATCTTTTGATCGGGGTTGAGTCAGTGGAGTGAAATTTCGAGTGCCTGCAAAGTATACTATTTCCAAAAGGTAGGTGTTAGAAACCAAAGATCTCAGATTAACTAAAAACTCATCAAGTACAGCACCGTGACATTTTGAGGGCTAAGACCGCTAAAAATAATCCAAGATTCATTTGCATAATATGCTGTTCATACTTGTTTATCTCAATTCTATTACAATCGAATCGATGTAACTATGCCTTAAAACTGAAATTAAAAAAAATTGGTTTTGACAATAGTGCAGCAAAGTGTTCCGCAAGGATCAATACTTGGTCCTATGATATTTTGCTTATGTAGTTCGTCAATGACTTGCCATCTGTATGCAAGCACACCTTGGTACACCTGTATGCTGACGACATGCAGTTCTACGCGGTGTGACCATTGAATAATATAACCGAGCTTGCAATCGATATGAACGAGCATCTTGCCAAGACTCAGTCCTGAGTTACAATCTATTAATCATTTTCCGGACCAACGAGTATTTTTATTTAAATAGAAATCACCTACAAATTGTAAAAATTTTAATTTTGGTGGGTGGTAACGCCTCAATTTATTTGGCTTAGTACAAGCTTAAGAATTAGGACTTAAAAACTAATAAAAAAAACTAGGGCTTCAAGCTAGAGACGGTGAAGGAGATCGAATTTGAGGGAGAGAGTGCTGCGATTAAATTCGAAAACGGAGAGGTTGGAGTTTACCTTAAGCAGTATATGGGAGATTGGTTCGTTAGAGCTATATGTGGTGCGGTGGATTGGTAGATAAAAGAGAAGGGGGCAAAGTAGATTTTGAGAATTAGTGTAAAATAAAATGGAGTTGTAAAGAGACGTAGAATAGACGGAGCCTGAGAGGAGTCCGTGAATGAAAGTATTGTCTGCTGCGTCCCTTCGTTCCTCAAGGGTATTCAGGTTAATGAGCTTGAGACGGTCTCGATAGAGGGGTAAGAGTAGAGGATTGTTCCAAAGTAGACTTCGAAGAGCAAATCGAAGAAAACGACACTGGATGCTCTCAATACGGGATACATGAACTCGTTGAAAGGGACACCACGCTTGACTAGCGTACTCGAGAAGGGGGCGAACGTGAGTGATGGCCACGTACGGGTTGCAGAATTCTTTGGACCCCATCTTTTAACGAATCCAAGTGATGAGTTTGCTTTAGTAATTATCTCATAAATATGCGAGCGGAAATTAAGCTCCCTGTCAACAAAGGATAGGTTGGCCGTGGAGATGGTAAATTCGGGAAGGAGACTTGTTGCACTTACGTGAAAAGGTAATCGATTGGCATTTGGTGACATCGAGTACCAAGCAGTTGTTGAAAAACTGGAAAAACTATTTAGACCTATTTGAAGGAGGCTGGAGTCATATTGTGAGGAAATGGGTTTAACAAATTTAGTATTCAGTATAGAGAGAATGTGTTGAGTGTTAAATGACTCTTTCCAGATCGTTAATAATTAGGATGAAGAGAAGTGGACCTAGGTGACTACCTTGAGGAACACCTGAAGTGACGTGTTGATTAGGGGAAATAGGAGATTTGCACTGCAAGCTTAAGGCTTCGCACAAAATGCTTTCGAAGAGTTTGGGTATATGTGAAAGTTTAGCTATGGGGCTAAAGAAATATGGGGCTTAAGAAATATGGATGGAAGGCCATCTGGACCGGGTAAGAATTCATATTTAAGTTGTAACTAACCTTCGCTTCATTATAAGTTGGGTTATAAACATACAAATAGTGTAATTAGACGAATATAGGGATGTTTCCGCAAACAATGATTAACTGTTAGTTTTACAACCATCGACACTAGACAAAAACTGGTCATATACAGTAGTATCGATTCCTTATCGCAATGTAAGCTACAGGTGGCATTTAATGATGCTGCACGATATGTGTACGGTATTCGTAGATACGATCATATATCACACTACTCTTATAATCAACTTGGAGTCTCCCTTAAACGGTGTATTGACGCTGGAAATTGCACTTTGTTGCATAATGTAATAACTAATATCTAGAAGTCTAGGGTATTTATATGAAGACCAGAACTTTTATATTTATTCCATCCCGCTATCGATACACTAACTCATTCCGATTATCTATTCAATTAAGTTATGGAACTCACTGCCAATAAATATAGGTATACTCGTAAGAAATATCTCTCTTCTCCTTTCTCGCGTATCGCCATCCAGCCACTCACTAAACAAAATAAGATTTTTTTTTAATAGAGGGTGAGCCATAATGTATGACCCTTTAGACTCTTAGCGTAAACAGCACACCATGCAGTGACTTAGAGTGGATGTAATGGCTCTACGTGCATAACTCGCGGATTTTCAGTGCCCCAGAACCGCAAATTTTGCTTGTTCATGTATCCACATAGGTGGAAATGGGCTTCGACAATGCGCCAAATCGGAAGGTTCGGTGTTCGAATCCCAGCCTCGCCCAAAAGTCATTCATTTTTTCAGTTAATGAAAATCAAGTAAGATGAGTAAATGACTAGAAATCAACAACAAGCCAACTTCCACTAAAGATTTAGTGTCCCCATTAAATGTTGGATGCCATCCATGGAGCGAAATAACCACTGAGCCCAAACATCTTTCTTTCTCTCTCTATTCCATTTCCCAAAAAACGTATTAACAAGCGCCATCTATTGGCTTTATTACATTTAAAGGTGAAGAAAGAGGTAGCTAGCTAGAGCACATGCGGTAGCAGTGGATGCATTGTATCAGAATTAAGAAGCCGTATCCTTACAAGCAAGTACACGCGACAAGCAAAAGAAGCAAGCAAATATTTTTATATTTCGGCAAAACGAAGAAAAATCACACGAGATTCAATCGCATGTGTTAGTCTATTGAAGTAGTATTGAAGACGAGCAGGGACGCTTGCTTACAGGTATCAAATAAATTTTCAGTAGAGGGAAAGAAGACGTCAATTCATTACATAACAGGTGGTTCAAAAAGTCCAGAGACTAACATATAAAAATAAAATTTTATGGGAAAATTCGACTTTATTCGTCAACATAGTCTCCTTCTAGAGTGATACAATCATTCCAGTGACGTTCTAACATTTCTCCGCCTTTCTTATAGAAATTTGTTCAACCTTTCTAAATACGCTTCAGTTTCGGGGATCATCTCTTCATGGGAGCCATTTCTCTTTCCGGCATCAATTTTTTAAGGAATTGAGGAAAATATTGTTTTTATTATATTTCGCTTAAACAACTCTAAACAGCGCTCTGAAACATGTTGTTTTTGATCTAAACTTCGAAAAGAGCCTTCGCCTACCCAAATCCTCGTACAAAATATGATGTACATTGATATCCTTTAAGTCAGCTATTGCACGCGCTTTCTCTTGACGGTTGTTCAAAACGATTTTGTGGACTCTTTTTTATGTTTTCCGCCGTAACAGCCTCATTTGGGCACCAAGAGTATTCAGCATCATTTGTGTCTATAAGACCGCATATCAATTCTGCTTTCGACGGAGTAGATTCTTTGTAACACTTTCTTGAGTTTTAACAGTATTTTTGCATTAAATAACAGAGTTATATCAAAGTACGAAATCCGATGTTTTTCTATGGTCCTAAAAATATTAAAAGGTGCATCACTGCAAAGCTGCATGCCATCAAATTTTGACACATTTAAAGGTTGGTACTAAAAATCATGTGGATATGTGGGAATTTCTTCACAATAAAATAATAAAAAAAAACAACAAAATGCGTTTTTACAAATTTAATTCAAACTCTGACGACTTTTCTTTTGTCTTCCTTTTTATTGAACAACCGTTCCCGATGATGTCATTGGCAGAAAAGAAAGGAGGAATAAGGAATAAGGAAGTGTTTGGTTTTTTTGCTCGTTCTTCATTTTTCTTACTCGCTCCTAGGGGCGCTAGTGCTGGTCCGCCACATCTACTCCCCATCCAGTGACCTGTCAGTGACAGCTGACTGGTTACGAATTTCTAAAATGTAAATGTTTTCGTCTTTCGGATGGTGTGCTGTACGTTTTTAATGACGATTTTACGATCTGTTGGCCCGATGATGGTATAAAATCTGTTGTGACTGTATGTGGACTTCCTTGCTGGCTTGTTGGATTGTCATTGAAACAAATTTCGCTCGGTATAACTTCGATAAAAGCTGGTTTGAGTCTGTCGATTGATATTTCGGTCGGAGTTCCTTTGAAATTAATTTTAAAATGTGTGTTCTTCCTTTCTAGAACTGCGTACGGTCCCTCATACGGCTGGTCCAATGGTCTCCTAACGCTATCGACTCTTACGAACACATGAGAGCTTGAAAAGAGTGACTTGTGTGTAAAAACTCGAGCTTTGTAGTGATGAGCTGTAGGTTGCGATCGAACTTTACGGATAGATTGTCTGAGGTGTTCGAGGAAATATCGTGGATCTTGGGATGGTTCATCACCGATAAAATATTCTCCTGGTATTCTCAACGTCGTGCCATATGTTAGTTCAGCTGCCGAAGTGCCAATGTCTTCTTTCATGCTGTTGCGGAGTCCGAGCATGATGGTGGGTAACACTTTTGTCCAGTCTGATGTTTCGTAGCATTTTATAGATGTTTTGAACGTACGGTGCCAACGCTCAATTGAACCGTTTGATTGTGGGTGGTATGCAGTCGTTCGACATGTTCGGCTTCCTATCATCGCTGCTAATGCGTCGAATAGTTGTGAGTTGAACTGTGAACCTCTGTCAGTCGTTATGATGGCTGGAGCTCCAAACCGTGCGACCCATGTTGAGAAAAAGGCGTCGATGACTATTTCGGCTGTGATGTTTTTTATCGGCACTGCTTCCGGCCAACGTGTAAAACGATCTATCATCGTTAGGCAGTACCGAAATCCCTGCGATTCAACCATTGGGCCTATTATATCAAGGTGTACGTGGTAAAATCTTTCGTCTGGTACTCTGATGTGCTCAGGTGCCCTTCGAATATGCCTGTGGATCTTAGAACGTTGGCAAGGAAGACATGTCTTGGCCCAACTGGTGATATCCTTGTTCATGCACGGCCATACAAACTTTTTTGCAATCGCTTTTCGTGTCGCTCTGCCGCTGGTATGTGCAGTGTTATGTACGTTGTCGAAAATTCGTTTCCTGAGCGGTTTTGGTATGTATGGTCGGATTTCTTCGGTGGAAATATCGCAAAAAATTGATGTTTCGGTGCCGTCGACGCGTAATTTTTTAAACCGCAGGACTCCTGGATCTTGAATAAGTGATTGTAATTCAGAGTCTTTCTCTTGTTCCATGGCGATGTTCTCGGTGGTGATGATGAGTGGCAGGTCAATATTATTTATTCGCGAAAGAGCGTCTGCTACTTCGTTGTCCGGTCCGGGTATGTAATGAATTTTCTTGATGAATTGGGCGATAAAATCTAGTTGTCGTTGTTGCCTTGGTGATGCTTTAGTTGAAGGTTGCTGGAAAGCGTACGTCAGCGGTTTGTGATCTGTGAAAAGCTCTGTTTCCCGGCCTTCAATCATATGCCGGAAAAATCGTATACCCAAGTAGGCTGCTAAGAGTTCACGGTCATATGTGCAATAGCGTCTTTGCGTGTCGGAGAGCTTCTTGGAGAAAAACCCGAGCGGCTGTGGAACATTGTTGACTTTTTGTTCTAATGTTGCTCCTATAGCTGTATCTGAAGCATCTGTGACAAGCCTCAATTTCGAACGTTCCATGGGGTGCGCCAATAATGTTGCATGTGCAAGCTGGTTTTTGCACTGTTCAAAAGCACGTTGCGTTTCCTCGCTCCAAGTTAAAATTCGCTTGTCATTCTTTCTTGAACCTAATATCATTGCATGTAATGGCGCCTGTGCTTGTGCGGCGTTAGAAATGAAAGGTCGGTAAAAGTTTATGGCTCCAAGAAACTTGCGAAGTTCGATGAAGGTCTTCGGCAACCTCCAGTCCAATAAGGCTTGGATCCTTTGAGGTAATGGTCTTGTTCCATCGGCCGTTACCAAATAGCCTAAGTATTCGACTTCTGATTTCCCAAGCTGGCATTTTTGAATTTTAATGGTAAGCCCGTGTTGTTGCAAACGTTTGAAAACTTGCCTTAGATGCTCTTTGTGTTCTTCAGGTGTTTTTGAAGCTATCAAAATATCATCGATATAACAAAACACGAAATCCAACCCTCGAAGAACTGTATCGATGAAGCGTTGGAAAGTTTGAGCGGCGTTGGCCAAACCAAATGGCATTACATGAAACTCAAACAATCCGAAGGGAGTTATTATTGCCGTTTTTGAGCGATCTTCGGGTGACATCGGAATTTGGAAATATGCTCGTTCGAGATCAAGGGTGGAGAATATTTGACAGCCGTGCAGACGATGTGCGTAGTCTCGTATGTGTGGAACAGGGTATTTGTCAGGCACTGTCATAGCGTTTAGTCGCCTGTAGTCCCCACAGATACGCCAGGTTGCATCCTTCTTTCGTCTCATAAGTATTGCACTGGAAAATTGACTATCCGAGGGTTTTATGATGCCGTCTGCGATCCATGTTTCGATTTCTCGTTTGGCCCAACGTAGCCGTTCAGGGGAAAGTCGTCGAGCCCGATCGTAGCACGGTGGTCCTTTCGTTATTATATGGTGTCGGATTTGGTGTTGAGGCTCTCGAATTCTTGCGGGTCGTGTGACACTTATGAATTCTCGAACTATAGTGTAATAGCCAGAGTCCTCGCTAAGCGTAGTCACTGTTGGAGCATCCGTTGTGATTATCCTTCCAATAGTCTTGATGTTCGTCGTGCCGTCGATCAAGCGTCGATTCCTGAGATCTGGTAGGAGATGAAATTCATGTAGGAAATCGTTTCCGATGATGGGCTGCGTAACGTTTGCTACTATGAAGTTCCAAACGAAAGGTCGTCGCAAACCCAAATCGAGGATTAATCGTGTTTCGCCGTATGTATCGATTCTAGTTTGGTTTGCTGCATAAAGTTTGCGTTCAGTAGGCGCCGTTTTCTTCTGAGTCTGCAATGGTATCACGGATACGTCGGCTCCTGTGTCAATTAGAAACCGCATTCCTGTCTTTCGATCTGCAACTAGAAGACGTTTCGAGGTTGAAGGTACGTCGGCGGCTACCTCGATTCGCGCCGACGAAACTAGTTTCCCTGCCGCTGATTCCAACGGCATGGTGGACGACAATTTCGGGCTTTTTCACCAAATTGACTGTGGTAATAGCAATAATCTGAGTTTTGCTTGATTCGCCTGCGGGATGTCGATCGGTTTCTTTCTTTATTGCTGTCGTGATGGTTGCGTGGACGGAATTGGTTTCTGCGGACCTCGTGCGACAGGGCTTCGACAGCTAGTCGTAGCTCGTGTATCTCAGTTCGGTATGTCTCACCAGGAGCTGATCCTATTGTTGCTGTGGTAGTTGATTTCGTCGTTTTGTCTTCGCGTTCGGAAACATGGGTTTCTCCAGAAGGTTCAATCATGTTCATGTACGCAGGCATGGCTTCCATAACGCGGTCTGCCTGTGTAGCCAATGCAGTAAGGTCGGCGGTGGCGTTTGCAGCTAGGATACCTCGAACATTGCCTGGGAACTGCTCCAAAAATAGAGTTCTTAGTACAGGATCACTTACTTGTCCCCCTGACAAGTTCCGCAGCTTCTGAAGGAAAAGGGATGGTTTTTCGTCGCCGAGCGTCTGCCCACGTAGGAGGCGGCGAAGTTGAGTCTCTGCTGAGTCTCCGAAACTGGCAATAATTCTTCTTTTAATGGTTTCGTATTTTTCTGTTGGTGGAGGTGAATCAACGACATCACCGACGACGGAGAGCATGTCGCAATCGAGGTTTAAAAGGACGTGTCTGAAACGAGTCTCATCAGAAGTGATTCGGTGCAGTCCAAATGCTGTTTCAGCGATTGTAAACCATCTAGCCGGCATGTTACGCCAGAAAGGTTGTGGTAGCTTGAGGACTTGGACAGATCCAATAAAACCCGTATCGGTCTGTAGATTTGGAGTCGAATCCATCGGTGGAGAAGTCATCTGGGGTGTTGTTTCCTCTTTAAGTGTGTCCTTAAAAGATAAATCCTTTTCAGCTATGTGCGTCCGAGATAACTTACCGAATTTTGTGGTGGATAACTATCGTAAGCTATCACGTCGGGGTCACCAACTTTATTGTGGGAATTTCTTCACAATAAAATAATAAAAAAAAACAACAAAATGCGTTTTTACAAATTTAATTCAAACTCTGACGACTTTTCTTTTGTCTTCCTTTTTATTGAACAACCGTTCCCGATGATGTCATTGGCAGAAAAGAAAGGAGGAATAAGGAATAAGGAAGTGTTTGGTTTTTTTGCTCGTTCTTCATTTTTCTTACTCGCTCCTAGGGGCGCTAGTGCTGGTCCGCCACAGATATCTTATTAGAGTCGCCATCTAAGTGTCAGTCTCGGGACCACCTGTTAAAAAAGAATTTTCAAGAAGAGTAAACGGCAGATTTTACAAAGACCGAGCTCGGATAAGTTCATGTAATGAGTCCACGGAATGCCCCTGCATTCATGGGAGTAAGGATTCGCCTTTCCATTGTTCTCCGTGAATTTTTTTTGATAACAAGGCGGAACCTGTTTTGAGGGCATAAGCTTCACCCTTGGTATAAGTCGAGACCATTACTTTTTGCAACTCTACATAGGGTCAAAACCAACTTGAAGGCTCTTCCCGCGTTCCAGATTTAAACCACAACCAAAGTGACGCTTGCACTATGTGACCTACCTCTAGCAAGTCAGGCCGGGATCGAAGTCCGGAGGGCTCTGACTATAACGGTGTGGTGTTTTAAGTCATGGCGTGGACAACCGGTGGTCCTGCCACTGTAACTGGTTGAATCGTAGCAACCTTCGGCGGCATGAGTTGAATATGGTTACGATAAGACCCGCTTTGTACAGTATTGGACAACGTCATTAATGGAAGAAGCTGTGGTAAGTGCGCAAGGGCCCAGTATGGGAGGCAGTCGGAAATCTTGGTTTTGAATTGTTATAAGGACTTAAGAGCTAGGAATCAAGGGAATGATGGAGGAGATCTTGTTTGAGACGAGAAGTGCTCTGGTGGTAATCAAAAAGGGAGAGGTTTGAGTCGATCTTTCGGAGCTTACGGGAGATTGGTTCGTTGGAGCCGGTAGATAGAAGAGACGAGGACAACGCAGATTGCGTGGAATTGTATTGAGGGAAATAGAGTTGAAAATGGATGCGCAGTCGATGAATGAAAAGAATGTCAGCAAATATTGCTAACGAATACATATTGAGAAGTTTGACGCGGTCCTGATAGGGAGGTAAGATTAAAGGGTGGTTCCAGGGGAGACCACGTAGAGCAAATCGGGGGAATCGACATTGAATACCCGATTCGATTCAGGAAACTTGAAGTCGGTGAAAGGAGGACCAAGCTTGACTGGCGTACTCAAACAGAGGGCGAACAAAGGTAACACAGAGAGATATGGTTACATACTTTATTAGACCACCGTTTAATAAAGCCAAGTGATGAATTGGCTTTGAGGATCATCTTATCTATATGCGAACGGAAATCAAGCTCACAGTCGAATAGGCCAAGGTCTTGAAAAGACTGAACCAGGGGAATTGGTTGACCATAGAGAAAATAAAGTCGGGGAGGTGACGGGTTGCATTTACGTGAGAAAGTTATAGATTAAAAATTTCGCTATATTAAATTCTAAGTAGTTTTTGAGGCATCAGATTGAAAACCGATCAGGGTCTTCTTGAAGAAGGGCAGACTCATGCAGAGAAGAAATAGTTTGAAAAATGTTTGTGTCGTCAGCGTAAAGGGAGAGAGAGGAGTGTTTACTGAACCTTTCAACATCATGAATGAAGAGCAATGTATCAAGATGACTGTCTTGTGGAACTCCAGATAAGCCCAGCAATGGAACAGAAATGAAAACAGTTTATCAGGTAAGAAGAAATCCATTTTAATAAAAGAGGCTCAAAGCCAAGAGTAGACAATTTGAAGAAGATTAATTGATGAGATATCGTATCAAACGCTTTCGTGAAATCAGTTGCGATAACATCGATGTCTTTACCATTTTCTAAGGCTGCGAGAGCAAAGACACGAATTCAACTAGGTTTGTGGTAGTTGATCTACCTTTTAGAAAACCTTGTTGTCTGGGCGATATAAAAAAATGAATTTGAAACTTAAGGTTTCGTATAAAATCCTTTCAAAAAGATTCGGGATATGGGAGAAAGACGAATACTGGTAACTTCATGCTTAGATCCCTTTATGTGTATTGGGATTATAAAAGAGGTCTTCCAAATCTGGGGAAATTTCCCCTGTGAAAGGGATAGATAAAAAGGTAGGGAAGGGGTAGCGACAGGTTGGAAGAGCATTTTTTAAGAAAAATGGCAGGGAGTCTATCTGGGCCAGGTCCAAATTCATCTTCAAGATTTAGTTACTTTTCTTCAATAAATGCAGGATCGAAATTTTGAATGAGAAAGGGACCAACGGAGAAATTTTGTAGATCACTGAAGTATTATTATTTGAAAAATTTATCAAAAATTTGGCGATGGTAGGAGGATCACTTGAAGATTTAGTTCCGAAAGCAAGGGAGGAAGGATAACTATCAGTCTTACTTTGATGACATAATGAAAAAAGGACTTGTTGTCATTTATTAAATGGGTTTGCACACTATTCAAGTAGCGTTCATAGAGAGAGTTATAAACTACTCAAAACAAAATAGGGCCCACTAAGTTTTTAGGCTCTCATTTGGGTGCCCAAAACGATCACTTCCACGAATGCATGGGTCGGTAAAACGTTCACCTTGCCTTCTCCACACGTGTACTCGTTTATCGTCACTAAAAAAACTTGACCTTACATTCGTCTGTAAAGAGTACAGGCCTCCAGTTGTCCATAGTCCAATCCGAATTCTCACGGGCGTGACTTAAGCGCGCTGCCCGATGTGACCTTGTCAGTTTCGGTGGAATGGAGCGCATTTTGGACTGTTGACCATCTTCGTAGAGTCAATTATGTACGGTTTGATCACTTACTTGAATACCATTAGATTGCCGCAACTGATTTTGTAACGCCCGGGCGGTTACGGCCTTCTTGCACAGTTGTGACCGTGACTGTTCCTGATCTATGTCTCCTTGCTACACTCCCGGTTTCTTGGAAGCGTTCCCAGACGTTTCGGATAGCTCGCCGTGATACACCGATACGTAGTGCGACAGACCTTTGAGACTCTCCCTCCTGAAGGAAATTTACCACTCTTACTGCGTTTTCGATATCCATGTGATACCCAGAACCGGGCATGGTAACAGAAAGTAACACTCAGCGAAAACGCTTAGAATTAGACAGAGGAAACAAGTACAGGAAATTTTAATGTTTAGACAAAAATTAAAATAAATCTTTGGCGGGCCCTATTTTCTAAATTCTCTAAAGAAAACCTGTAAACAGTGGCACGAGCCGTTCAAAAGTGGTCGTGAGTCAATCGAAGATGATGGACGCAGTGGCAGACCATCGACATCGAAAACATTGATGGAGTAAAAGAAATGTTGGTCAATAGCGGCAAATTAACCATCAGAGAGATAGCGGAGGACTTGAACACTGCCTATGGATCCGTCCAAGACATTTTGGTTAATAATTTTGGTTTCCGTCGTGTAGCAGCAAAGTTGGTGTCAAAAGACCTCAATTTCATGCAAAAAAAAGAGACCGTGTTGACGTCTCAAAAGAGATGAATTGCGAGGCTGAATCCGATCCCACATTCATCAAAAGGATCATTACTAGAGACGAGACGTGGGTTTATGAGTACTACACGCAATCCAGACATCAGGCAAGTGAATGGCGTTCACCAAATGAGCCGAGACCAAAAGAACCACGTCGTTTTCAGTCAAAAAAGAAGGCAATGCTCACGGTTCTCATGGATTACAACGGTATAGTGCATCATGAAATTTTGGCCAGAAGGCCAGACAGTAAACAAAGAGTATTATTTGGGCGTTATGAGACGTTTGCGTAAGGCAATTCGCCGAAAGAGACCAGAATTGTGGGCAGAAAACTCGTAGATTTTGCACCAACGCACCGTCGCACAGTGACATCATTATTCGTAATTTTTTGACGAAAAATGCAACAAATACCATCCAACAGACACCGAATTCACCTGATTTGGCTCCTTGTGATTTCTTTCTGTTCAATTGAGTTAAAAAACCACTACGGCCAACGCGTTTCAGCAGCCGAGAGGGAGTGATGGAAAAATTGCAGGAAGCACTGATGGATTGGATCAAGCGCTGGCATAAGTGTGCTGCAGTCTATGGGGATTACCTTGAAGGGATAGCAAGAAGCTATTACAGCAATCGAAGAAAAAGCAGACCTACAAGTAAATAAAGACAAAACAAAATAGATTCTTACGGCGACTCTCTGAGGTATAGACCTACAACGATTCATAAAAAATATAATATAAAGGAATATTTCTCAGTTCCAGAGTGTGATCGTGTAATTGGAAGCTTTATTGACTTTAATTTTACAAGGAATATCGGAATCAGTCACGTAATGCGGTTTCCATTAATTTAAAAGTATCATACATAGATCCCAAAGGAAGTTGACGGTAAAACACGTTCTGACACTAGCACTCTAGTTAATTACCATATACTCGTCTCCTATCAGCTCCCAGAAAGCCCAAAAATCAATCCAATAAATGAATTGATTTCCTAAGTAATCAAGAGTGTGTGATGGGTAGGTGATGAACACTTTACGTTGCTCAACCTATGTACATGCCAAAGTTTATCCTTTCAAAAAATACATACATCAAGTCATAATTAATTTTTCTTACTAGACTTAGTGCACCTCAACTGTTTCTGTTCCAACAAAGTCTGTTTAACAGTCAAATTTGCTTCCTTTTCCTTCAGCATATTACCAACCTCGAAACGACCAAAAATGTGCACTATTTCCATTATCCTTTATTATTGTTATAATGTCTCTTTATAGGTATAATTAAATTTAATCCACTTTTAGTTTTGACAGTTTCTGTCTATTAATTTTCGGGGTTAATGGGAAAACCAAACAAACAGATTTTCTAACACGCCCAGTTTCCATAAATGACTCTGACTAAACTTTTTGCTAAAAATACCAAAAACAATATAAGTTTGTGTAAATAATAAGAAAAAAATATTTGTACACAATCTTACCAATATATTTTATAACAAAAAAATGAATTTATAAAAAAATTAAATAATTTACATGTAAAAAAGTGTATAACAAAAATTGTAAGATAAATGAATTTATGAGAAAAAAAATGAGTAGTTAAATTATTCATCCCAAAACCTGCAACCATAAGTTAGATGGCAAATTCGCTTGCAAAAAAATAAGCTAAAGCTGAAGGATATTCGGCTTTTTGTATCCGGAACTTGTTCCATATTTAATCAAAAACAATTGGGATACAGCAGCAGTCAAATAAAACACAAAACACACAAATAAATTATCAAAACAAGCAAAATTCCCATCTCCAAAAATGCAATTAGAAATAAACAAAACTCCCGGAAAATTCACAAAATTCACACACACAGATACAATTCGTGTTATTCCGGTCGGTGGCCCATCAGGTGGTTCTAGGGGTTGTTTCAAATCGGCATGGAATCACGAAATCAAAATCTTTGCTTTAAAGATGCCTCCTTTTACTAATCCAAGAACCATTACTCCACCTGCTGGGTGTTATACGAGTACGTACGGGTATAGTCTCTCGTGTAACCCTTCGTGCGTAGATACAGTAAAGTATCTTTCTATCCGACCGAGCGAGTAAAATTTTCATTAGTTCATTTAAAATGCACAAAGTCCTTCGTCAATAGAAGGAAGCTCTCAGAACTAAATTCCCGTAGACACGGGCATGAATATGTTAAAGAGGGAAATAATTTTTTAGGGGTAAGAGGCAGAATGTACAGAGGAAATATTCGTCGTACGGTCGTACTTGTACTTGTACTCCTATAACATCTTCTTGAAATTTTTATTTTTTTTTTGACATTACATACCCATACTCGTATACCATATACTATTGTATGTAGGTTGGATTGTCCTCGTTCTAATGAAAAGGATGAACTTGGTTTTTCTTCTTCTTTTTTTAATCACCATTAAGTACAATTTGAAGGGATCTAGAAGCAATTGTCCCTGTAAGGAGTTTATTATCATCTTTTTAATAATGGGCCTTGGAGTACCCTTTGGGTTAAGAAGCAAACAGACCTTACAAGCATTGTTACACATGGAATTTGTTTTATTTTAGGTTAAGATATCCATTAAAGTTATGATGAGGATGTTAATATTTATATTTTATGTTTTTAAATTGTTTTTTTTGGTTTAATGAAAAAAAAATGTATCGCCCTCCACTGATGACATGCTGCGAAGAAGAAGGAGTGAAGTAATTTTGCCTTACCGGGGTAACAGGTTTTCGACGACGAACCAGTTGTATTGCAAATTTGACGAATCTCAGCAATTGTTCCAAAGGACTTTTGACGAAGCAAAACAACCGGAGATCGCAGACAATTGCCAATTTGTAAATTCTTACCATTTTCGGCATTATTGCACCTGAAATTATTTTCAATTATGAAATTGTTAAAGAGATGTTTTTGGTTTGTTTTCATAAGCTATACAATTTCATTTCCGGTTTATTTAAACAATTTTTTTATACGTTTTATTGATAAGAAATAAAAGCAAGAACACTCGAATCTTCAGTAGATTTTCACCCTAACATTGCAGAATATTTCAAGCATTTGAGCGATTGAATAATGATTTCATTTGTAATTTTTAAAATTTGACTACACTGGACGTCCAGTATAACGAATCACCATTTGAATTCCATTGATATCTCTAAATAACGAACAATGAAAAATTTTACTACTCTACGAGTATATAACGAATGCTGTTCAATTTCAAGGAAAAGAAAGGGCGAGTTCGTAAACGTCTCACTAACAAAGATCTGCATTACTTGCGTTCATAAAGCGAATTACAAATCGAACTTACTCAGGCGACAGAAATCTAGTCCGTTCATAAACGCCAAAAATGTGCAGTAAACATGTTGACATCGGGCAGATTGCGCAGACAAAATAAAACATCTGCGCTAAGCAGGCAAATTAATTGTACGCGTAATGTAATTTCAAATATTAAATTTGCTTGGCAAAATTGATTAATGCATATTTATTTTAGGGAGGATGATAAAAAGTGGAGTTTGCAGGATACTAAGTTACTAATCTGAACGAGATTAGCCATGGAGGGTGAGTAACAACTTATAAAAGAATCATAAGGAGAAATCAGGAAAGACCCTACAACGTGGGAATTCTTCGAAACTTACATATCCCCGCCGCAGGAATTACTAGGAGCTACTTTGGATTATGATGGCACGAACCTGAGTCAACCTAAAGAAGAGTGTATTGAGACACCAAAGAGGAGGAAACCCAAAAATCAGAATTTAGTAGATTTTCTATAGGGAGATGCTGAGAAGGACGAAAAGAGGCATGAAGAAATGATTGAAATAGAGAGGGAGAAAATGGGAATTGACCGTGAAAGGCTTCATTTGAAGGTGTGAGAATAGGAATATGTCTGCCGTCTACACACCTATGACAAATGGTGGATTTTGACGCAAATTCATGCAACCCTCCATTTGTCTTTTGCGCTCGCTTTCACTTATAGGCCACTCTATGAACTTGTTCTTTAAACGAAAAAGTAGCTTGATGACTATTAGAAAATACTTAAACGCTGTTCCTTTGGCAATATTAAAGAGATTCGATATTTCGCGAAACGTCGATCCGTTCGCTAACTTCCATAGTGTTAAGTATAATGCCAACTTCAACTGCAGCTTAGGTCGCCCTGTTGCTTTCTTTTGCCACAAGTACATAAACAGGGTGCAGCTGGTAGGAACTGGCTTAACTTATTTCTCCAACGTCATCAAACAATTGCTGTACGAAAACCCGAGGCAACCAGTCTATCTAGAGCTACCAGTTTTAATGAAGCCAACGTCAAAACATTTTTCCGGAATTACAAAGATTATGTATCCCGATACGGCTTTACACCTGAGCTAATATGCAATATCGATGAAACAGGTTATTCATTTAACAGGTAATTCTATGGTTCATGTTCCGGCTAAAATTCTGGCTCAGAAAGGTGCTAAACAAATAGGAAGTGTAACGTCAGGAGAACGAGGGTCGAATGTTACTATGATCGCTGCAGTGAATGCGATCAGAAACTACGTGCCTCCAATGCTAATATTCCCGCGCGTAAATTTCAAAGTTCATAAAATCAATGGAGCTCCTGCAGGAACGATTGGTGTGCCAATCCCAGTGGTTGGTCCACTGAGCGGTTATTTTTCAAATACTTAAAACATTTCACTTCATTTGTCAAACCAACAGAAGAAAACAAAGTGCTTTTAATAATGGACAACCACAACACTCATATCGCATTTTCGGTAATAGATTATTCAAAAAAAAAAAAAAAAAAAAAAAAAAAAAACAATGTGAAATTGCTTATACTTCCGCCTGGATAGAGCAGTGTTCGGAGCTTATAAAACGTTCTATAATAGAGCCGCAAACGATTGGATGTTGTCTAATCCTGGAAAGCCAGTAACGATTTATGATGTAGCGCAAATAGTTGGAAAGGCTTACCCGAAAGCATTTACCTGTCAAAATATTACTAAAGGTTTTCAAGTAAGTGGTATTTGGCCGCTGGATGAAAATATTTTCGGTGTTGACGAGTTTTTGTCATCATACGTAACTGATAGGCCTCTCGATACTGAACCTTTATGTGAGCCAGGATTTTTATTAACACCATTCATACGAAATCGACCTTCAACATCTAAATCTGCAGTAGCTCTTTCTAATAAGATGCCGTTTGAACAATCTTCAAAAGTTGTAATTTCGCCGGTGCAAATAAGACCATTCCCTAAAGCTGTGCCCAGAAAGTCGGCCCAAAGTGGTGGACGTAGATTGGGGAAAAGCAGAATCATCACAGATACCCCTGAAAAAGAGGAAATTCTAGCTAATCAAGCAGCAAAGAAGACATCGAAAACGTTAGTCAAAAAAGTTAAAAATAAATTGGGAAACCATAAGAAAACGAAAACGAACCCCCAGCGGTCTGAATCGCACGCCATCCTAAATCGAGAGCAGCAAAGCAAAAGGCACAAGACCTTCTCGCCAAGGATGCTAATGATCCAAATGATGATCATGATGAAGAACTTACATTTACACGGCCGGCCAAACCAATGTAGAATTCATATAAATATTTTTGCACTCAAACAACAACCAAATAGATATTCAAAGAATGGGCTTTTCTTCGGATTAGTAAAAAGGCAGGTATAAACAGATAGAAAGAATAAATTGTGCATCTTAAACTTAAACATAAGCGATCTCAAGAATATAGACGTTAACAGTCTCCTACGCTTCATCATAAGCTCAAATTGGTTCCACGAGTAGGAGGATCACAGATTCACGTGGCATCGTAATGGGTTGGTCTTTCCAACAGCCACTTTTACCTACCTACTTAACCTTAAACATAAAAATTGCAAATACATGCACGAAGCGATGATATTAGCCCTAGTAGTCCGCTAAATTCGAAAGCTCTTGCTCTGGATTCGGTCTGTAGCTCCATCTATTTCCACTTCAATAGTAAAGTCATAAATGCAATCTTTGATAGCTGCTCTACAATTAAAAACCATATAGGGGAACTCTACATTCCTTTAAAATCTAGTGCTCAATAGGCTGCTTACAAAATTAGAGGACTTTGCAGCTTACGCAGACGACGTCACTTTTTATGTGTTGGGAAAATACACAACAACTCTCTGTAGCAGTCTACTTTATATCTTAGGCTGCCCGATTCTGTTTCTTTTCAAATTGGAAGGAGGCGAGGGTAGTTGTACTGCTGAAATCCGCCGATAAGGCTAGGTGTGATCCTAGATCATATCGGGGCATCAGCCTACTGTTTGGTATAGTACTGGAAAGAGTCATGGTAGGAAAAGTCTCAGATAGGATAGCCGAGTCATTTCCTTCGGACTTGGCTTCAAAAAGGGGCGCTGGTGTCGAGGACGCATGGTCTTTTGTGAAAGACTGCATCCAGAATAACAGTGTCAAGCTTGTTTTAATCGTCTTTGTTGATTTTAGGGGCATCCTTGATAATATAAGTATTTTGACCTGGTTGGGCGAGCTGGACTGCCGGCAAATTGGTTTATGGGAAAGCTATTTCTCTGGCAGACGCGCTTTTGTAGTATCTCCTCATAATAGGGATAGTTTAGATTTAGAGCGGGGTTGCTCTCGAGGGTCTATTTGTGCTCCATTTATATGGAACCTAATTATGGATCCAGTCCCCTGGTAGTTGTCCGGCCACTGCAGATGTTGCGCTTACGCAAATGATCTGATTCTCTTGAACTTGAAAGAATAGGAACGAGAATGCTACCAATTCACGCCGGACCATTGACCATTAAAAACAGTCCGTCGGGCTTTCCACAATACACCTGAATAATATTAGCCTTAGGTATGTGAATAAGGTTAACGATAGGTGAGCGCCTGAATTTCTTGCCTTACTTCATCCAGCTAAGTGAACGACTGCTGAGCGTTGTGGGCCAAGTAAAGAACATTCTGTGGCGTGATTGGGGACCCACCAGACGTGCTATTCATATTGAGTACGGCGGCCTGTGCATCAGCTTGGTACGATAACGTAATGTCTGAGTGTGGTCGTCGTCAGTCTTTACGCATGTATTACAAGTGCTTGTTGATGCCACCCATTGACTTGGAGGTGATATGTAGAGGTATCGCCCACAAGATTAGAAAAGGATTCACGCTGACAAATGTTGATGGGGTGGAATATTTGTCCCATGCCCGAAGTGCAAGTTCCTGTTTCCCGAATGTGTACGATCTAGATGGCAATCTAGATGAGATATGAGCGTTGCTACCTGAGCTGAGTTTCAACCTCAGTTTGGACTTTGTGCAAACCGGGCGTGGCTGCTTAAATGCTTTCTTGCATAAGAAAGGCCTTAGCGAGCTGGCAGGTGGCTCAGCCGGAGCTCCCCTTGAGTATTGAGTGCGTATTCGTAGCTTTGGAAATGGGATTTTCAGTCCGAGACGGTATAGGTAGTTTGTTGGTGGGAATCATAGGCCACCAGTCCTGGGTTGTAAGGTGTCCCATTGGAAATGACCGCAAGTTTGCAAAGCTCAACCGTACTCTTAAGCTTCACGGCAGGTACCTACGTAAAACACTGGTGGCATATGTGTTGTGTACCTTAGGCATGCTTACCTTTTAGACACGTGGCTGAAATCCTAGTGTAAATTCGTCCAAAACGAAGTTGATTTTTTTCACCATAGAAATCAAGAAAACCTTGCATCATCCCACTTTTGAGCTTTGAGGAGTGAGGTGAGAAGAAAATGTTGCAGACAGAAATAAAAACGTACTGTAGGCTCAACTGCAATCAACTCTACAATGGAACAAGCTAAACGTGGGGTGTAGCAATTCACCCAAGCTACATCACTTCCTACCTCAATTAACTGAGATAGACTTCAAAGTTAACTTCAATAACCTGATTCTAGAAAGAAAAGAATGAATATAACACGAAGTCTTTATCAGTAAGTCTATCTTCATCTTCTGTATACCCACACACTGCTTCCCAAGTTTAAGTCTCAGCTAATCATCAAGACACTGGTCGGCTCTATATATATAGAGATCAGATCCTAAAATTTAATCAACATAAATTCAATAGTGGTTAAATACTGCTACGGATCCCTCAACGAGATGGCTTAGCAGTATAAAATCACACTCTGTTGAGTTTCGGGACATCGGATTTCTTAGGGAAGTGGTCTGGTTAGACTAGGATCCCCAGGAACAAATAATAGAAAGCTTAACAACGATGCACATTGAAGCGCTTTTGAAGTGGACTCATGAGACAACTGAGAGACATCTCGACTAAAATGGACCACACTTGATCCTTAGCGATCAAAAGAACTGATCAATCCCAGGAGAAGAGATATCTTTAAACTCATAAAAATTATTATGGGTCATATGGAAGGATATGCGATGGAGTATCCCTTACAACGATTTAAGCAAGTTTTGAAGGCAGAGAGAGGAAAGCCGAATCTATTGCACACTTCTCCTGCAAATGTAGTAACTTGACACGCATCAGAATGCAATACCTAGCATTGACGTGTTGCTCGCAACACATCTGACTCCAAATTGGTGATTTCTTCTTAAATGTTGGCTGTCAAGACTGCTGCAAGGTTTCTGATTTGTTGTGGTAAACACGAGATTACAAAAAGCCCCAAAGGAAGAAGTCTGTTGCCGTCAGATTTGGCGATCTGGCCGGCCAGTTCAAATCACCAAAACGGGAGATCGCACTGCCTGGAAATTGGTGATTTAAAATCTCCATCGTTGTCCGAGTTGTGTGAGCGGTTGTTCCGTCCTGCCGCAGATGCCGCACCAAACAGTCACTTTCAGGGGATGTAATATCTCTTCGTGCATTTCATATGGATTCTCCGATTCTGCTCCAGAAACGAAAATTTTGTTTATTCACATAACCCCTTAACTGGAAATGGGTTTCGCCGCTCATTATGGTTTTGCATACGAAATGATCTACTTGGACCATGTTTAACAGAGCATGGGAGTAAGTTAACCTCACTTGACGGTCAGTAGGCAGCAATTGGTGAACATTTTATGCTTTACAAGAGAACATCTTCAGGTCTTTCACTAAAATTCGACATAACGAACGTCTGCTTATGCCAAATTATGTGCATCGTTGTCTCATCGATGTTTGTGGACTCTCTCCGGCATAGCAGTGATATTTTCGGTCGGCAACTTCTTGCGACATCTCTAGTGAATCCAGTTTGCGTGAGATACTCAGCCAAACGCTTAATTGTTCGCGAACGTGGTGCAGGATGACGAGAAATGCGTGCTGCATTAAACAACAGACCGGCAATTGGTCAAAGAAACAGTAATAATAATTCCGCGTTCTTCAGGTGTGTATCGCTCCATTGCTTATTGTGAACTAATTCTCAATCTGTCTACAATATAAATGTCAAAGCACAATAACACTTTACGCCATTTTCACATTATGACATTACTCTGACACATTGTATAGAAATGAAGGTAAGGAAATACATTCCTCCAATCCTGACATATATTTAGAAGGGGTCAAACTGTCAAAGTGCGAATAATTTAAATACTGTCGTCAGCCGCCAAGGAAATTGCGATGGTGATATCGTACAAAGAGTTACAAGATATTTTGTGACAGAAAAATGCCGCTTAAAGTTAAAGGTTTATTATACTCGTATAGGACAGTTCTTCTTCCAAGTAAACCAACTCCAGGCTGAATAAATCAGCTGGTTTTGTCAGATTCAACGAAGGTCGTCAGAAGAAGACGGTACAAGAAGCAACAGGTGCCCAATTTCCACCCGACGTTCAAAGAAGGGGCCGAAAGAAAAATAATGGGATCACTCAAACCCAAAAAAAAAATTGAAACTTATTAACGAGACGATCCAAAATAGAGTTTTTTGTAGAATGGTTCGGAATTGTCCGCAAAATTAGCCTAAATGCCGTAGTAGATGAAGTAGAATGTAGATACGTGGGAGATATATGTAACATTAGATGTACCTAATTATGCGTTTTACATATTTTTTAAATTTAAATCAATTAACAGAATTCTCAGGATGTAAAGGACGGTTCGAGAAATACAACAACATTGTTCCAACCGATTACTTGAAACATGTTTTCAAGTAGGTGTTGGGTGACCTAGAGTCGTTTGGTTGGACATCTATCAGGCCAAATCTGATGGTTTTAAGTGAGTATTACAAGCCAACATTTTTAGACTGAATATTCCGATTTTACAACAATGGTACATCAAGTAGAAAGAGATGACTTCGATGATATATCTTCAAATAAGCTTGAAGAACTAATGGGGGATGCCAAACTTAATGGAGTTGAATTGATTGAACTTGTCATTGCTTTTCCGTCCAATGAATCTGATGCAAGAGGTCGAACACTTACTGTAAGTACCATAAAGGATTTGCAGTGGCCAGGGAACTGGAAAATTTCTTTGTTGAAAATGATTCGAACATGGAAAGACGTTCATTATTCGGAAGGATATTGTGTAATTGCTGTGGATGGGTATCAGGAAATTTATAAGGAGCTTAGTAAATATTTGAAACGCACTTTGATTGTGGATTTTATTAAACCAGAACCGGTTTGAAAAAATATATTTTGGAAAATGTAAGATGACTTTTCATCTCAAATTAGGAGAGTTATGACTTTTTTTTGAGGTCTTTCATTGAGTGTTTCGATATTTTCGTAAACCCCCTTTCAGAAAGCAACCTACGAACTCTGAATTAGTATCACAGTTTTTGTTCAAATTAGTCTTAAATGACCCGTTTAGAAGTTTCCAGTGACTGCGCTATGTAATTCTAAGTTCCACAATGATGGCCGTATCAAAAGGAATTTTTCCTAGCAGGACATGTCTGTTTAAGACAATTGATAAAGGAAATGTTTTGGTTCTATGCAGCACTCATTAGCTTCTACCTTGTTCTGAGACGAAACGTTCTTTCCTTAAGGATATAGGACAAAACCGTTAAATGTTAAATAATTTATTTGCAAACTTAAGGCTTATGTTTATTAGTAACCCGGATGACCACCTTTGTGTTAACTTTCGACAAGTTTCAACTGGAATCGCATTCCAAGCCGTTTTTATGGCTTCCCACAATTGAATTTTGTTTTGAAAAGTTTGCCTTCCCAAAGATTTCTTCAACTCACCCCACAAACTTTCAATCGGGAGACTGAGATGGTCATGGAAGCACCGAAACATTTTTCTTAGATGAATACTTGGAATCGTTGTCGTGTTGGTAGTGCCAACGCATAGACATATTCTCCCCCGCATACGGCAACATAATATTCTTCAAAATATCACAGTATGACTCTTTTGTGATTGACGATGTGGTAAATAGCGCCAACACCGAACCAGGAGAATCAACCCCATACCGCGACCGACCCGACCTAATGTTTTACGGTGTTCTGAGTGTAACGGGCGTGAAACTATTTTCCTTTAGGCCGACGGTCATTTCTCTTACCGTCAGAGCCGAACAAGTTGATTTTTGTTTCGTCACTGCATAGTAGGTTACGAAACATAGCTGATGCGTGATTTTATATTTTTTTTTTACAACAATGGCACTTTTCTTGCTATTCTGCTAGGTAAATTGGTTTGTTGTAACCTTTTCCTGACAGTTGGTGGTCTAACGACATTGTCAATGACATGAATGGGTCTCATTTGTCCAATGTTACTGTGCGAGAAATTGCGGTTGTTGTTGTTTTTCTCGATTTACTTCTGATTTCTTCTGCAGGTTCTCTTTTGAGAGCTACCTAATTTATCGATCTCTTCAAATTTTTAGCGATAAATTTCAAAGTGTGGTAGTTCTTCAGCAGTTGAATGTATATTCCTACCAATCTACTTAAAAAACAGTCAAGCAATTTACAAAAGTGGAATTGAAAAATGTAAAAATGTCGATTTAACTACCTTTCTTCACGATATAATAAGAAAAAAAGACTCAACAAGAAGCCATACCTACTATTTTGATCAGACCAAAAATAACCAACTTAAACCCTGTCTTCTCCAGCGTTATAAACCAAATGAATTAACATTTCTGTTACACAGGCAAAAAGAGGATTTAATTGTTCGCATCAAGGACCAATTAGCATGTAAATTCAGTGTTGCCAATGATATGCGTAGCAATTACCTATTATTTCGATCAGCACTGTACATAGTCCTAATGGCAATGAAATATAATTTTTGTATGGAGGGAGCATTTTCAGCAACAGACTTAGGCCTTTCTAATTCCTCTCATCACTGCCAAGCCAATTGGTCTTATAACGGAAGAAACGTTATAGTCGTATATAAAAACCTTATACAAGGTGGCGCAAAATTAATCACCCTATCGGAAGATGGTATGATTTTTGCAAATGGCGTCGAACGTCAATCACATTTGACATTTGTGAACTAGACAGCTGCAGTATATATACTCCAAAAGAGCGTGGAATAATTGTTTCGATGTTTTTGACCAATAATCGGTGGGTGGTGTTAGCGCAGCGTGAATTTCGACGTCGATTTCCTAATCGTGTCGCGCCAACTGGGCAAACATTCCGATGCTTAGCTACTCGACTCGAACATAGTGAAACCACAGGAGACCATGCAGGGCGTCGCCGCCGGGAATATCGCGGCTGTGGCTGCCGATGTCGCTGAGAACGAAGAAATATCAAACAGACGACGGGCCACCCAATTGGGCATCACCAGACGCACAACTCAGCGAATTTTAGTGAAAGACTTACACACGTACAAAGTCCAAACAGTGCATCAGTTAATGCCTTCTGACCGTCAGTCGCGTGTGAATTACTGTAAAGCCATCCTCAACGAAGAGGACGATTTTGTGTCGAAAATAATTATGAGCGACGAGGCGCATTTCCACTTAAGCGGTTACGTCAATAAGTAAAATTTTCATTTCTGGGGCACTGAAAATCCGCGTGTGATGCACGAAGAGCCATTACATCTACTCAAAACCACTGTGTGGTGCGGCGTTCACGCGGGAGGAGTGATTGGGCCGTATTTTTTTGAGGACGCCATCGGCAATACGGTCACTGTTACTGGAGACCGCTACAGGGCTATGATAAATGACTTCTTACGAGTCGTTTATATGTGGTGAATATATGGTTTCAACAAGACGGTGCAATCACACACACAGCACGAGCCGCAATGGATATTGTGAAGGAAGCGTTTTCTGGTCGCGTAATCTCCCGTTTTGGTGATTTGGCATAGCCAGCAAGATCGCCCGATTTAACCATTCCATACTTCTTTCTGTGATTCTACTTGAAGTCACGGATTTATGCCAACAAGTCTCAGACAATTGCGAACAGTTATCACCGGAAAGACATGGAAAATGCGATAAAACGGACACGGCGAGAGAATGAAATATTCGGGAAAATTTCTGAAATCCGATGGACTAATACTAAGAAACTGACCGACAAATTACACACAAGTTCCAATCCTTGTAATACAATAGATGACATCGTGTCATTTCATCGGATCTAGTGCCCAATTGAAGAAATTAACAGAAAACTGGTCATGAACATGGGGTAACAATACGTCAAATCTGACATCAGCATCGTAAAGTTTGACCTTGTTTTTCTGATGGTACAAGTGCTCAGAACGTTTTTTCATACGAGTGCTATTTGCGTTTCTTACAGGGTTTTGAAAAATTCATCTCCGCCAAAAAATGGAACTAAGTCGTGAGGAGTTTTCGTACAACAATTTCCCGATCAACTCGCTTCGACTTTTGGTGATGAAGCACCATCCCGGGCTACCGGGTTTCGTTTTGAATTCAATCGTGATCGGCGTTCGCTTCAGGACAAATTTCGTGAAGGTCGTCCAAAATCGGCTGTTGTGCCAGAAAACAACGATGCTGTGCGGAAACTGATATTGGAACATGGCCATGTGAGTTACCTTGAAATTAAGGAATGTTTGGGCATAAGTTCCACTCGCATACATTTCTTCGCATTGGATATCGCATAATTTGAGATCGATTCGATCGACGTCTATAAGATCATGACAATCGCCGAATCTTGAATCTATGCAAAATGACCCATACGACTAGTATGGGTCTTCTAAGACGAGCCAAATCCAACAAAACTTGTTCGTGCACGAAACACTTCGAAGTAAATTTTCGCCTGTTTTTCGGAAAAACCGGATATGTCACCACCGAGCACCGTAGAAAGGACACTTCGGAATGGTACAGAAGTACTTGTTTGCCAGCAGTCTTTGGAGGAATCAGGAAAAGTATCCATCGAAAACGAAACAGCCCTGATTTGGCACCTAATCATTTCTTTTTATTCCCGCACATGAAAAACTAATTGTGAGGTCAACGTTTTTCGACACCGGAAGAAGAGATTGATGAGTTTAAAACGCATGTTTTGGATTTAATTCATTCGCAGTGGAAAATTACTCGTAGTTCATGCAAAAGCAAAAATGCGAATCAGAAAACAAAGTTATATCCGTCACTTTACAGCATTATGGCCAAACCACAGAGTACGTAAATACCGTAAGCTAGACATCAAAACCCTAGTAGAGCTACTTTCTATTTATTTCGTCGCGCGTTTGACAGCCATCGGCTGTCATTTTTATAAAAAAAAAAACAAAATTGAATTGTTCGCTTTGACATTACACGATACCTTGATTTGTTCGATTTGTATCTATAGGCACAGATAATAAATCTATAGATTTATTATCTGTGTTATAAGTGTAATGTACTTACTGCGAATGGGTAACCTCCAATATATTACCTTTCGCGATTATTTTATTGTGGTTTTCTTGTAATTGAATTGAATCTAGTAATTGAACTATGTATTTATTTTTTTTCTTTAATTTATTTACTAAAATACATTGTTTGTGAAGTTATTTATCTTAATTAAATTTTAATATAAATAAGAAGAGTACATTTCTACTCTCGTGCAAGGAATTCGAGGAAACAATACTGTGATAACCATTTAAATGTGAGCAGCGACATCTAGATTTATATAGCAGAAGATGTCGGTACTACAAGAGCAGAAGATTTCGGTACTTGAATAACAAAGTCTCGACCATTGATGACTGGAGAGTGAAATCGAATTTTCTAGCAAATTGGAGATTGTATGGGACGCTGGATGGCGAGGATTGTTCTCGAAGTGTGTCATTCGAGTATAAATACTAGCAGTCCCAAGGTATGCAAGTCAGTTCATCAGTTGAATTTGAAGTGTTAATTAGGAGAAGTGATTAATTGGTTTAAGTAAAAGATAAGAAAAGTATAAGCGGTTGAGAGATTGGTTTGTATTAAGAGAAACTATTAAATGGCGTGCTTTTGACGCAAGTTATCGTAAGTTCGATATAAAGCGTGTATGAAGCATGCCAAAGCAGGCGCGTGTGAATGCGATATTGTGGTTTGGCCATTAAGATTCATCTATGACAAATCATGCCACGCAACATACATAGTTGAAGAAGAATCTATTGTAGCTCTTTGCAGATGTGTTGAGGAGATTCGAGCTTGTAATATGATGACAGAGCTTAACGAGCTCGTACTCGAGGATGACCGTCTTTTCAAACCTAAACAAAGGGTTGCACATGCACATTATCGATTCGATTATAGATCAATTAAGGAAGTGTATGTCTGCTTTGTAAAGTTGGCTAAAAAATTTAAATCAGGTATCCAACATAAGATTCATTTGAAGAACTACATTGTTTTTTAGTAGCTAGGGACAAATTCGTAAAAGATACCTTTATGCGGCAATTCCTTTTGCTACTTTGAAAAAGGGAAACAAAATAAAGAAACCCTTAAGACAATCGTCATCTTTAAGACAAGGATCTGGTGAATACAGAGTTCTGTATCAAAAGGCAAGCATCTATCTTGATTTGTCAAACACATGAAATCAGGGCACAAAGGGCAAAGGAAATCAATTGATGTGTTTCCTCGATTGACAATAGGGAAACATCTTAAAATCTCCATAAAAGACATTCACACAGCATTCACTTCAAAATAAATAAGCATCACAAAGAGAATATTGCCGAACAACGTTCAGATGCAATTTGAGTTTAAACGGATAAGGATACATCCTCCTATAATCTTCTTTTGGATGCGTTTAAGTCTGAATGCATTCTAAGGTATTTGAATTTCCCGGCGTTGAAAGTTGAACAGTCCTTTATTTGATCAAGGAAAAGGGTAAAGACGTTCATATTTTCTATAACAGGATAAAGGAAAGTCATTCCATGAAGGGAACAATACGAGTACATCACCAAATTAGTATTTCCACATAATTGATTATTTCTCTCTAAGTTCCTTGCTTGAATAGATTTCTTTTATAAATCTTTGTGTCATTAACTATGAATTTAAAGAGCGAAAGGAACAAACCACACCTATATTAGATATCAATTAGATACTCGTATCTATGAGATTATGCTTTTTACAAGTACCCCGCATAAGTATACGCAATTTATGATTTATCGACGTTAATCTCTTCATGAATGTTACTCGTTTCAGTAATTCACCTACTTTGCCGTTAAAGTAAAGGGTGAGTCAACAGCTAGTGTGGAAGTTTTCGTTAAATTAAACACACTTTTATTGTGAAATGTCATCGTTCCTGTGACCACCACCATCCGAAGGTCAAAATTATCGATGACTTTTTGAAGAATAAGTGGGTCAATGGCCGCGATTTCAGTTTGGCATAGATCTTACTTTTCAAATAATCCCACAGGAAGAAGTCTAAGGTGTCAAATCGCATGACCTTGGAGGCCAATCATCTTCTCTAACCGAAATAATGCGATTGATGGATGGTGTGACAATCTTGTTGAAACCAGAGATTGTCCAGACCCAATTCATTAAATTTTGGTAAAAAATAGCGACATGTTCGCGGTAACGTTCTCCATTCACTGTAACTGTCTCTCCAGCCTCATCTTCGAAAAAGTACGGACCAATGATGTCGATACAGTGACTTTTTTGTTGGGATGCATTGGGTTTTCGTGAATCTCGTATGGGTTTTCCGTTCAAAAATGGGATTCATCGGAAAAGGTCAAATTCGATGACAAATTGTCCAGGCAATCCAATATCCAGTTAACAAATCGGCGACGTTGTAGATGGTCCAACGGCATCAATTGTTGTGTAACAATAGGCGTGTAAATGAATTTCAACTTTTAAAATTCGCCGTAAAGTGCCATTAGTGAGGCCCAATTGTTGACTAATTGTGGTGCCTGGCTGGTTGTGAACACTTTCGCTCTCAGTGGTGATGTTTTATCGTGAATGTGATGGCCGAGCATGCTGATACGGAGTTTGACCCGAAACCGAACCAGTTTCTTCAAAACGCTTCACCATTGCACGAATTCTGAACTCACTAAATCGATTATGTTGACCGAAAAATTTACGAATTTTACGAAACGTTATTTTAACAGATCGCCCATAAGATTGAGTAACAAAAATGCATTGTTGCGTGATAAACGACTCAATGACTAAAATTGCCAAAAATTGTATGACATCTGTCAAAAAGATCAACCACATTGAATTCAGTAAATGACAGCCAACATCCATACCAGCTGTTGGCTCACCGTTTACTTAGATGGTATTCATTCTAAATTTGCAATGTGTGATAAGTTATATTAGGAATTTCACTGATTGAATCTCAGAGACTTTTCTTAAGCTTACAAGTATAAAAAGGAACACTGTTGATTCAGAAAAGATGTCACAAAAAAAAAAAAAAATCTGTAATCTTCGTTCATGACAAATGGTTCACTGTCGTATAACTTCCAGAGATTCGCAGGCTACATTTGCTACGAAAGAAAGAAAACAAGTGATCAAAATAACTCGATCCAGCAGTAACACTAAGGAGGTTACTAGTTGGAAATCACTACGGGATGCTTCCATGTCGGACCATAGGTACGAGTATATCGAGTTTTAAATCAGAAATCTCGACTTTGCGCTTTAGGTTAGGTTAGGTAAGAGTGGCTGTTGGAAATACCAACCCACTTAGGCCTATTGGCCCATTGGGATGCCACGTGGATCTATGATCTTCTTACTACTGGAACCAGTTTGAGCTTATAATAAAACGTAGGAGACTGTTAACGTCTATTTTTGCTAGATCGTTTAGGTCGTTGTAGAACAAAGCTCCTAGATGAAGCTTCCTTCTCTGAGAGAGAGCTGGGCATGTGCAGAGGAGGTGGGGAATTGTCTCCTCCTCTTCCTCGTCCATGCAGCTTCTACAGAATTCGTTAGTAAAAGCGCCAAGCCTTCTTGCGTGCTTGCCTATGAGGCAGTGTCCGGTAATGACACCTATTATGGCGCTGAGATGTTTCCTATCTAAAAGGATCAGATCGACTCAGATCCAGCCTTGGCCAGATCTGTTTGGTCGCTAGACATGCTTGTCCAGCAGTCCACCTAAGGTCCGTTCTTTTATTGGCATCTAGCTTTAGTGTTAGTTTGCACGTAGCGATTGGTATACCTATACTACCTTTGTCCGGTAGGATAGGTAGAGTGGTTCCAATTTTGACGAGTTCATCGGCTCTGCAGTTCCCTGGAATGTCTCTGTGGCCCGGCACCCAACAGAGGTGAATGTTGAACTGCTCTGCCATCTCCATGAGAGATGATCGGCATTCAAGGGCAGTTTTAGAACACAATGAGACCGAGTCCAGGGACTTGATGGCGGCCTGACTATCCGAAAATATGCGGATATCCTTTGCAGATATCACGTTTTTCTTCAGCCAGGACAGAGCTTCTTTAATCGCCAAAATTTCCGCCTGGAACACGCTACAGTGATTTGGAAGGCGGAAAGAGAGGCTTAGATTTAGCTTATCTGAGAAAACACCGCCACCAACTCCGCTGTCGGTTTTAGATCCATCTGTGTAGAGATGGATTGACTTGTCCTCCATGAAAGCATCCTCCTCCCAGAATGATCTAGAGGGGAAGCTTACATGGAAGTTTTTGTCAAACCAAAGTTCAGGTATGGTGTAATCGGTGTTCTCTGTGAGGATTCCTAATGTATTAAGAATGTTGGCGTGGCCAAATGAATTATTTGTCCACTGTTTAGTCGCTTTAAGGCGAATAGCTGCAGTCGCAGCTACTTGCTTGCTAAAAATGTCGAGGGGTGCCAAGTGAAGCAGAATATCTAATGCCGCAGAGGGGGTAGACCGCAAGGCTCCGCTTGTGCATAGACATGCTGTTCTTTGGACTGCTTAATTTAATGCGCTTTGCAAATCAATCAAAATTCAACATCAGATCAGAACGAGACAGAAGAACATGGAGGTTGCTCCCAAATGTTTTGAACTGTTGTGCTCCGTCATGTAAAACTCCTGTGAATCATTAATTTTATGGCGGAATACAAATTTGCAATGATGACATAAGAAAACCAGAAAGATTGTAAACAGCATACGTACTCGTATATGTACTAGGATTATTCGGATTTCGAAGTGTTTTATGAAAACACTTTTCGGAGGGTGGCATCTCTGTCTGTTTCACTCACGCTAGTCGAAATGGCGTGTTTATCCATCTCAATCCCGGCGTCACTGTCTATCTCGCTCACACTTGGTACTCATTTTAACTTACTAAAAAGAATTAACTATGAATCGGGTTTCCTTTTCAAAATATTTTTTTTGTCCTCAATTAAGCGTTAGTCTAGCAAGTGTCATACCATTTTGGAATTCAGACTAAATACGACATCTTTTACAGCTACTTGCCAAAATGGCATAGTACATTTTTTGGTCAGTACAGTCAGTTCAAGTTGGGTGACTAATGATTTTCAGATACATGGATGGACAAAAAAGCTATATTTTAGTTAAAACCGATATACTCGTAGTTATGTTTTCAATTTTGGACGGTAATTTATAGAAGAGTTACTCAGGGATACGTCACAAAAAAAAATCTAAGAAAAGTGAAGATTTGCGGTCACAACACTTGAAAGATCGTCACAGGATGTCAGATGTCTCTTCTTTTTTTTTGAGTGCCAATAATTTTAAAAGTACATGACTTAGATTTTTTTTTATAATTTTGTGATAACCGACACCATTTGACCATCACCCGTTTCCGGCTTGACGTTGATTTTTGGGACACCCTGTATACATAGCTCCCACACAACATGAATGTCTTGGACTGATGGACTGATGGAAAACGGTCTTCTAATCTTTAAGTCTGGATCGAAGTCGATCATGATGAGATGAACTTTGAAAATTTCTCAAAATGGTTAAGAGATCAGGTACGGGACCAGCTAGAGGAACCGTCGGTTATTGTAATGGACAACGCCCCCTATCACAATAAATTAAAAAAACGAGCCCCAACTTCGTCAAAAAATTGGCGTTAGTTAATTGGCTAGTAGAAAATAATGTCGCACATAGCTCTTCAATGCTGAAGATTGAACTGTATGATTTAGTTCGACAAAAGAAGACATCCCCGCAGCATCAAATAGACGACCTGATTAGATCAGCAGGTCATGACTCATGAGGTTCTCAGGCTACCACCATACCATAGGGACTTGTAAAACCAAAAGTGTCGGGTAGAAACACCACATTTAAGCTGGATGACATCAAAAAATAGCAGAAAGAGTTGGCATAAATTACTGTCGAGGAAGATTCATCAACTGAAATTGAAAGCGACGACGATGATGATGATACCATTGATGACGATTAACAGCCCTATTCTGATATACGTCGGAGGGAATGTTTATGTCAAATACAGGTTTTACAATCCTGCTATAAGTTCGAAGTAAAACATTCACTTGTCGGTAACGCAGGTCGGTATTCCACTATACGCACGAATCGAATGTCATCTAGAATCTCTTGGTTCTGAGTCAAAATTCAAATAAAGTGCTGCACTATCCATATTTGTCTTTCTTTCCACACAAATTACACAGTTGAAATGACACTTAAATTTCCAAACGGGTGACGTTTAAATCTTCGAAACTTTGAAATAGAAAACGGTAAGGCAGTTCATCCGCCGTATAGCAAAATACCGATTCGAAGTGAAAGTGAAAGGTGAAGGGAACGTTCGATGCGCACGTATAGCAGGGTTTTATTGCATTGATCTTGCAAAAAGAAGTGTTGAATCACACAACACACCATAAAAAAATAAACACTTAACTTCAATTTATTCAACTTATATATTATAACCCATATTATACTAGCGCCCCATTTAAGGTGCATCAACATTTTCCATCAAATTTCCAATTTTTTAACAATTTTGTGTAACATAGTAGTCTTTGAAAAATACACGCGCTTTCGTTTATATCTACCATTTGTATTTTGTGTATCTTACTCGACATGTGTTCCAAGAAAAGGTAAGTAATAGCAAATAGGTAAATGCTATTGTTATAATATGACATTGACGTTTGTTCAATGCCCCACTTAAGGTGCATTGGGAACAGTACTCGTAGACGCCGTGGACATTTCTTTCAATTCATTGTGTTTCTTGAATTTTCTTGGCAGACTCAGTGTTCATGAAATTATATCAGCACTGGAAGAAGATAGCCCAATTATTTCTGCAGATACATTTATCACACCACCGGATAATGTCGATTTAAGTGATGAAGACAGTGAAAGTGAGGATGCAGGAGATATTAGCTCGCTCGTCGACAATTGTTGCTTGAAGCCGAGGTACGATGCCAGGTTCCATCAACTGATGGAGTCTCGGAAACCGTTGAAGGAATTCCATTCATAGATCACGAGTACACACCCCGTTTCGGTGAACCACCTATAAAGAAAACTAAGTCTGCCATTATAAGGAAATGGAAACAAAAGGATATTACTTCAAAGCCTGAAATGGAGTCAACTGTACCCGACTTTGTTCTAGATAAAGATAATCCCTTAGAATTTTTCGAGATGTTTTTTGACGATGAAGTTTACGCTCTGGAACAGAAAAAATGCTATTGCTAATGCATGACAAGTCAACTTCCTAATAACTGCAAGAGAACATCGCGTTACAGATTGTACTGGGATAAGAGCATTGATACTCATCATCCAGGAGTTGCCTCATGCATGACCCGTAATCGGTTTGAAGAGCTCTTACCTCTTCCACCGGATGATAAGTTTGGAAATGTTAGACCTCTGTGCGATATGATGAATGAAAGATGGTTGATGTTATTTCCCTGAGACAAAAATTTATCAATTGATGAGTCAATGGTGCCTTATTTCGGAAAACATGGAACTAAGCAGCACATACAAGGTAAACCAATTCGTTTTGGTTATAAAATCTGGTCACTATGCACTCGATTGGGCTATCTTATCTACGGTGAGCCTTACCAGGGGGCTAAAACAGGTAATACGATGCCAAGTTTCGGCGTAGGTGGTGCTGTCGTGATGAAACTGATTTCGAAGCTGACAAGTGGTGATCACTACAGTTTTTACATTGACAACTTTTTTACATCTTTACACCTACTTGATGAGGTGAAGAAGATAGGTCATGAAGCCACCAGAATTCTTCGTGCTAATAGAGTTGAAGGTGCCCCGCTCAAAGATGTAAAAGAAATGAAAAGGACTCCAAGAGGTTTCTACCACCAAGTAAGAGATACAGCTTCCAACGTAAGCCTAGTGCGCTACAATGATACCAACATTGTGACTATAGCTTCAACCGAAAGTGGTGTTCACCCACTTGGTAAAGGAAAGACGTGGTGCAACAACAAACGAGTCAACGTCGACCAACCTCATTGCTACCAAAAATACAACAAGTTTATGGGTGGAGTGGACAGACTTGACCAAAATGTTGGAAAGTACACGAGTAGAATCGGGATTAGACTAAAGAGATGGTATTGGCAAATGATGATGTTTCCCATTAGCGTGTGTATGAATAACGCGTTTTAATTGTACCGACTTTCGCCAGCAGGACAAGCTAAACATTCTCACGACTTTCTACCTTTCACAAGACACATAGTTCAAACATATTTGATACTTTGCAAAGTTTCTTCTTTCCTTCCAAATCGAATTCGACTCAAGTCACCTATGACTACCAAGAAAAATCTATCTGATTCAATAAGACTGGATGATAGAGGGCATTACATTGTCAGAAACGCAACTCAAGTTCGATCTCGTCAAATGCCATAAAAATACAAAGTTTAAATGCATGAAATGAGGAGTTGATTTGCATCAACACTGTTCTCAAACCTTTCATATGTACGAGTATATGCGCTTATGATGCAAATGGTTTAAATATGAAAGGAAGTGGAGAAAGTTCAGCCGTTTCGTAAATATCATTTTCCAGTGAGCAGATGAGTAGAATGCGCTTCCAGGTTCTCTTTACACAGTTTTCCAATTGCACGGTGATTTAAAACGGACTATAGCAACATTATTTGTAGATACGCAAGAAAAGACTGCAGGCTTCTTACTGGGAGGACAGTTCATTTTGGCTAAGCATGATAATGCGCTAGATAGCAACACCACCGTCTGCAATACTTGCTTTGAGTGTGACAATGATTCCTCCTCTGTGAGCATCCGGATTACCCTCATAGTAAGCTGAAGGAGTCCATTGTACTCATTTTATGTTCCTTCGGATTTGCTCAAAACAACCACATTTATTCCAAGGGAAATCTTTGGAAGATCGGCTTGAGGAAAGTGAGTATATGCGGATCCTTATACGAGATGGAATCAGCAGTAAACTGTGGTCGTGATTTCAATATTTGACGTTGCTTCTCACTTTAAAGCATGTTCACGGTAGCTTGTCTGCCTAGCGTTACTAATTTCCTCTGAGAAGCTACAAAAGCAAATTTTGTATATAAAGAGGTATGTAGTTTCAATGGGATACGTTCCACACTCGCATTGCTATCACTATCGTATACCCAATTGGTGCAGAACAAGCTTCCTTATTTTACTCTATAAATGTGACACATGAAACTGAAAATCTACAGCTGGATATTAAAAAATAAATCGTATATTTTACGATCGCTATTCCACGTTACCAAACCAACAAAGTTCAATTAAATAAAATCAGCTGACGATTTATGATGATAAGTTTGAACAGCAAGTTTAATATTCCGTTGAAAAGTTCAAAAGTTCAAGGCGCCTTTTATTGTATTAAAACCTTACTTTCGTCCTTCAAGTTTTATGAATTTATCCTCGTTTAACATTTATATATGAGTACATATGAGCGTACGTGCATATGTACGCTGACGTCTCAAATTAATGATAGACCTTCCTGTCTGCCTAAAGAAGTTATTTTATGAAAATGCGTCTATAGCTCTTATGGTTAACAACTGACTGTACTCGGCTACCACATAACAATAAATGTAAACTCACATACGAGAATACGTTCTTTTATTTTTGCTTTCAATATATTGTAACACCCGCAGCAGTTACCTAATGGGCTCTGCCATAAAGTCACACAGTTTTATGTCTTTTTTAACTTGCCACAGATTCGCACACAACTTACCGGATAATGAACGATTTCATGCTAATCACGCATAAAAGAACAACACAATGCTTCAAAAGTGAGCAACAACACCCAGAGGTTAGCCTCTTCGAACCACACTAACCTTACCAACAACAAATTGTCGCTCGTGCAATTAACAAGGCAAACACTCAAATGAGAGGTATGCGTAGCGCACCAGTTGTGAGATGTATCCATAGGAGCACAAAACATTAATGTGAGGAATACCCCGCCGCCGCCACAACCGCCACAACCGCCCAGAATGTCTAAATTGACTAGCCTGGGGTGGCATCTTTATAAACATCGAAAAGAAATTTACCCAAGTGACAATGTAGATTTTGGCAAAAAGGTCAAGGATTGTCATCCAGATGAGATGGAAAATTAATTGTTATGACAGCACGAGGAAAGCTTCGGATTCCGTCGGATTCCATGGGTCCATGCTTGTCTGTTCCGTCGTCGTATGTGATCAATGTATTTCAACGCCTGTTGCTCATACATTGGGGGCATGAAAGTGGTTCTGCCAATTTCCCATCCCCGAGGATTATGATCATTAATTACGCGTGCACATAAAATGAAGAAGCCTGACGTGACGGTGCGTCTTAATTTTGTATTATACTCGTATTGTAGATACGACATACAATTTTCCAAAATACAGTTTCTTGGACACCTACGCTTTCCGCATTAGCATAGAAATAAACATACTACCCGTTCAATCGTGGCAAGGAGTACTCTGTATGATTTCAGATATTTTGATGCAAATACGACAACACCTTCCAATCAAATCAAATTCTCTAACTGTGGGAGATGGATCTATGGGTTCTTCTCTCAGCAAATACTATTGATGCCACAAAGGACTCATGAATACTGAATAATTTAAGAAGAAAACATGACCAGAGGAAAATTATTTGTGTCCTCAGATTGTGAGTTTTATCCGCTCAATGGGTTTGCTCCGTCATCAAAGAGATTTTGAAATTAAGCACTCTGTAGATGGTAGATGGTACCGATTCGTCAAAAATCTGCATATTCACATATTGCTAATCCGACTCAATACAAATTAGGTACTTGTAAGTCTTAGCTTGTGATACAAATGAGTTAATCAAAAGATCAAAAGATCAAAAGATTAATTTATCAAAGGCCTTTAGAGCTGATGCGACCTCCCAGTGCTTTGGAAGATGTTCACTTGTGGGAAACGAATCTTTATTTTGTAGAGTTCCATTATTTAGAATCTAGTTGTACTGCTCTTATCGGAACTGTGCACAGGTATGGGTGCACAGATCGGATCTAAAAGTTCCGAAGATGTTTCTGTTCACTACAACATGGCTGGCTTCGTTGTAACATACTTCAAATTATCGGCCAATAATTTTGCCGACATATCACCCGGGAATATTTTTTGTTCCCTCTCACTAAGGTTTGGCAACAATGCACTCTTTTTCTTAATAGCTGTCTGATGACGGTAGATTCATCAGCCGCACCGCAGCCCATCAATACTTCCGCTTCTACCAGATTTCGTTGCCAAGTTATAACTCTATATAACTCTATAAACGGTTGATTGAAGTGTATTCCACTTTTTTTTTATGATGAGCGCGCTCTCAAGGGGTTTGTGTACCATTAATGTGATTGTTCACAGCGCGGGCAAAGGAAATTTAGGGAGGAAGAAAAGAGAGGTACCGATGTACATTGTTTTAAATGTTTGCAAGTTATAACGACCAGGAAATACAGAGATCGGCAGGGCATTCCATAAGCGAGTTGTACGGCTTAGGAACGAATCACGATATTTTAGAGTACGTCCGAAAGTGGACTTGAGGGTATACTGATGAGCATTCATAGCGAGACGGGTGTTACGGTTGAAAGTTTGAATGGACGGAATGCTACTGGCGATTTCAGTGGAGCACTGGTGGTGGAAATAGCGATAAAACAAAGTGAGACAGGAGACATTACGTCGGTGTTCGAGCGTGTCAATTGATTGACTGGTATTAGTATCATCAATAAGTTTTATCGCACGGTTTTGAATCCTATCTAGCAGGTTCAGAAATGTTTTAGCAGCACCTGACCCGATGTGGGCATTGCACCCCAATTTTGGGCGGATGAATGCCTTATAGATTGTGGTCAGATCAGAGGGGTGAAATATTTCTTACATCGCTTGAGGAAACCTAGACATTTCGCAGCATTTTTGGCGACATCAAATATGTGGTCATTCCAACGTAAGTTGTCACTGACACACATACCGATAATGGAAAGATTTTCGGTTTCGATGATGAAAGTGTCATTCATGGATAATGGCTAAGTGTTTAAAATTCGCTTTAACGGCAGCAGACAGCATTGTGTTTTGGAAGGACTAAATTCCGCTCTGTTGATAGTTCCCCAATTGGTTAGCTGTCGATATCGGAATTTAATGAGCTTAGCATGCGCTGTCGTTCTCGTTCTACAGCCGAAGAGCAGGGCCGTCAGTCCGGAAACGAATATGAAAAGCAGAGAGTACTGTCATCAGTAAAGGTATATATGGGATTAGAAGTAGCAGACAAGAGATCATTAATGAAAATTAAAAAGAGTGTCGGAGACAGAACAGAGCCCTGGGGCACCCCAGCATTTATTTTGTGACTATCAGACTTGAAACCTCCAAGACAACTTGAATTGAACGTTCCGAAAGGTAATTTTTAATCCATTGAAGAAGAGAGTCGTCGATCCCAAATGCACGCATTTTCTACAAAAGAGCCTGATGCCAAACTCTGTCAAATGCCTTAGAAATATCAAGTGCAACTATCTTACTCTCGCCAGATTGATGTACGCTTTGGTTCCACTTTTCGGTAAGACATGCCATCAAATCACCAGTGGACCTGTTGCTACGAAAACCATAATGCCGGTCATTGAAAAGTTTTCGTGTTTCGACATATTTCATGAGCTGACGATTTATTAGCGTTTCTATGAGCTTGGAAAGAAGGGACGTAAGTGCAATGGGCCTGTAGGAGGAGAGAGAAGATGATTCGCCTTTTTTAGGGACGGGCTGGACACATGCTGTTTTGCATGTGCTCGGGAAGAGTCCTAAAGAGTAGGATTGGTGAAAAAGCTTACGCAGTGGTTTTTCCAGCGTGGAAGAACACCTCTTCAGAAGAAGGGGAGATATACCATCTGGACCAGCGGATTTATGTATGTTGAGATTCTTAAGTACTCTTGCTACTACACGAGTGCGAAAGTGGATTCGTTCCATTGAGGATTCGACGCACTCAAGTGTAGGCGGAGACAAAGCACAATCTGGGAGTGTTGAGCTGGCCGCAAAGTGTGCAGCAAGCAGATTGGCCTTATCCAAAGAGCTGACAGCTGGAATGTCATTGTAAATGAGCGTTGGGATGGAGGATGAGGCGGAATTTCTAATGTTTTTGACGAACGACCAACAATTTTTACTGCCTTTGGGACATTGCAGTATTTTTTGCCTCATTTTTTGGTCGTATTGGAATTTCACACGCTTAAGAAAGGCGTTGCAGTCATTTCTGGCTCGTTTGAAATTTTTTCGGTTTTCCTCTGTCGGGTTGGTCTTCAAATACCGAAAAAACATTTCCCTAACCCTGACGGCCTCTTTACAGCTCGAGTCGTACCATGCCTTTTCTTTTGGTCGGATACTCTTCATCCGATGAGGAATAAAGGATCTCATTCCAAAAAGAATGGTGTCTGTAATCATATTGGCAGTGGCATCCATGTCGTTAGTTAAAATTCCTAAAGAAGCTGTTAAGACCGCCCCAGTTGGCTTTCTCGTATTGCCATACGGTTCTTTTAGGAATTTTATCTCTAACTCGACCTCACAGTGCACGAGAAATTAGCTGATATGACACAATGGTCCGACGAGCCTAGAGGGGAGAGCACATCAATGGTGTACTTATCAGGGTGAGAAGTTAAAAACAAGTCCAGGGTGTTGGCGGTATGACTATCAACGTCTGGTATTCGCGTGGGCTCATTTACAAGCTGCGTTAGGTTGTTTTCCGCAGCGAAAATCTCAACACACCGTCCTTCGGGTGTTGTCTGTCCAGAATGTCGAAACCACCCAGAATTGTGTATATTGAAATCGCCCGTAATAACGATTTCAGTATGAGGATACAGGGATACAATTCTTTGAATGGAGTCAGACAGCGCATCAAACCCGTTAAAAGTTGAATTGCTGTCCAGTTTGGGGCTTCTATAAATAAAGCAGTATCGGATAATTTGCTTACGGAGATGGAATTTTAACCACATGAAGTTGAATTCCGGATTGGAACATAAATCACATTGTGGTGGGGTTTGGTAAGCTACATCACTACGCACATAAATGGCGAGACCGCGGTGAGAGAAGAACAATGACACTAGTTCGTAGCCAGGTAGCTTCAGATCAGAATGATCTGAGAGGTGTGGGCGGGTATCTACCTGTGTTTCGCTAAGTGCCAAAACAGCAGGTCTGTACTTACAGACATGGACGTACGCAGAAAAGTGATTACTTTTTAGCCCGCGTATATTGGATACGTCTACCCTGAATTCTCTAGTCATAACCACAGCCAAACACAGAAAACACAAACACCGACGATACTAAGCAAGGCTGCGAAGTGAAAATTCCGACATGGATTTACCAAATTGTTGTAGATGTTATATTGAACCAGAGACTTGACTTTTTCAGACAGGCTTTTATTTCGTCAGCTCTTGTACCTCGTGTCACTACCGGCAACGTTTGTCTAAAGTCTCCACAAAATAGCACTGTAATGCCTCCCATCGGTCGATAATTTTGTTGTATATCCTGTAAGGTTCTGTTAACGGCTTCCACTGCCTTACGGTGTGCCATAGTGCATTCGTCCCAAACAATTAGAGAATATTCACGGAAAACTCACTATTTCGAGAAATGTTGCAAACTTTTAGTGGTGTCCAATTGTATTAGTATTTTAAAAATTGCATGAGAAGTTTTACCACCAGCCAGCAATGTAGCTGATATTCCTGAAAACGTCACAACGAATGCAATATAACCTTGGCTTTCCGGTCCCACCGGGTGCATCTAAAAACAACAATTCTCTGCTGTGAGGCTTAGGCACACCGTCTTGAAGTGCTTGTGCTGTTTCGACGGGGTCATAGTTGGTTTCGGATATATACTCCCTGTTACCACGCTCACCATTTGAGTTTGGTTCGGGCAAACCATATTTTGACAGAAGATTACCACCAATAGACAAAACTGTATCTTGTATAGCTTTTCAACACCAATTAAGAATATTATCCCACAGCGCGTTGTCCAGTTCACCACCGCCAATAGGGCAGCATCAGAAAGTCCGCAGAATACCAACATTATGGCAAACGAATGGCGCAAGAGACGTGGGCTCTCGCTGACGCATACTTCCGGTCGTCATCCAGCATATTTCGTCATCCGGCAAGCAGCTTGAAGGTTGGGATATTCGAAGTCATCAACCATTCGCAGAGGCGGCGGCGAAAGAAGTGAGTCCTCGTACTGTGTGCAACAGCAAGTGTAAATAATAACATTCCGAATTGTTTGGATGAACTGTATAGACCATTCCTATAACGTGTTCTTTGAACAGGCCTGGATCACTTTCAACCGTAGCACCTCGTTTTCGACGATTTAAAATACCATGTTGCTTATCATATGTGCAGTAGGATGAAACATCCTCGTACTGTAGTGTTTTAGCAAAGTTGTCTGCCTCACATAACAGAAAAAATGCCAGTAAAGTTGTGTTTCTTGGGTTGTCCAACCGCTCTCTGATGTTCTCAGAGTCAAAATATATGCGTTGTCCGCCCTCTAAGTAAACGTTAAGATGTATGACCGGTGGGTGCCTCTCATATATCGGGAAACTGAAAATTCGCCATATAGCCTCAGAAGAGCTTATATAACAGCCAAACTGGAATTGTGTCACTTCGTAGCGTTTGTTTCTCAATGCAAAAGTAGCTTGATCACTACCTTTATTTACATACTTCCATATGTACTTTATGGATTGAACGCTGTTACACATTTCCACATTTATGTGAGCACAAAACGCCTTTGACAGTACTGGCGAGTATGGTACCACCCGCAGTCTTACTTGTGCAGTAAATCCACCTTGCTGAGGAGAACGTCGACGATATAATGGATACCCATCCTCTCCTGTTAGAGTCTGTTGGATCTGCGCTCTCGGATATTTTTTCGTGCATGCAGAGAGAGTATTCAATGTTCCACAGGGACCATGCAACATTTGATTCCTTACGATATCGTGTAATATTGGATCTTCGTTGGGGTCCGGAAATTCCGCACTAATTAAATTATCGACATCGTTGGGACGGACATTTTTCTTCAACCATAGAAGAATGTGCGCATGGGGTAAACCACGCTTCTGCCACTCAACACTATAAATAAAGCATAAGGACGCCCCGAACAAATTTTCCTTTGTCAGCAAGTTTATCATTAATTTGAGTTTTAAATGGAAAACTCTTGCTGTGAAATGCTCTTGGGTGACTTCGTCCCACTTAGGATTCGTGGTAAACGTTATAAAGAGATCTTGGCGCCCATACTTCCTTACATAGCGAAATGCATCTTGTGTGTGCTCGTGTATGTAGCGCGTCCCACCCGTGAAACTCCACGGCAAAATTACTAACAGCCCTAGTTCCTCAACGTTAGCATCCTGCTGCATGGCGTCCTGTAGATCGATATAATTTTCAGCACGCAATCTTTTTTGATTTGTTCGAATGTATACCAAACGCTCTGTTTCAATCTTAGCGTACATACTCGTATCAACCACAAACTGATTCAAAATACCTCGAAAGCGGTGCAAATGAGCAAAACGATTGCGTCGGATATGCATGTCGTATGAAAAAAAACTGCAGAGCAGATGTTTTTTATTGTAATTTGGCGCCCCGGATACAAAGTATATTTTTAGGAATATCGGTTCATCTGGTGGCAACAGAGATCCAAATAAATGATAAGCTCAACCCTGAATTTTGAAGGTGGGCATAAATGACCCTTCTGCAATTTGGTTTGCCGCGAACGAAGTCATCTGGAATGCACTGTTGTAAGAACGCATACATTCCAAAAAATGTTTAGAATGTGGGTGATCCCCAGTCAATAGGGCTTTCAAGGGTTCTGGTGGTTCTTGAAAAATATCTAAACATACCTTTCCGCCTAAGCAGCAGACTCCGCTCGACTCTTTTGTCCGTTTAAGAGCTTGACAATGATCACAGGACTGGGTCATTCCACCGATACCAGCAAATTCGGCATAATTAATTCCTTTAGTGTAATGAAACCTATTTCTGTTTTTATTGATCCACTGAAGATGTGTGTTTGCTTGTGACATGCGAGTTGTAGCAAGACGTTCATCTTCGGTACCTGACCTAATGTGACGTTCTTCATTTGTTTTATGTGTCCGAATTGTCCTAGCACGTTTTGAGCTTCGAAAAAGATTTGACCTTTTCCTCAAAGGCATATTTTTATAAAATAAACAGCGTTACCTAAAACAAAACGGTAAGCCTTGTGTCAAGAAATATATCTATACATATAATATAACTATAATGTTTTTCTTTTGAACTGCTCGATAACTTCGGGTGAAATTTTTTTTAAAATGTTTCTTAAGACTCCAAGAAGGACATAGGCTAGTCGTTTTTTACTCAGCCTACTTTTTGTGAGCATTTTTGTAGTTTTTATTGTTTTAAGGTAAGCTCTTCTCGGACCGAGCTTTGCTACATACATGCACTCGAAATTGGTGGACTGCGCAATTCTGTATGATGAAATTGTGGATACAGAGACAGAAGATGATTGCAGTACTGAGGAAGAGATGGTATCCGAGATAGAGGATGGCTCAGATACAATCGTGAAATATGACACGTCATCCGAAGTAGAAGAACCGTCTAAATCTTCACAAGAGAACGAGGACTTTCCGTCTATTCGGGCGAAGAAGCGAAAGACTTCAGGATCTCCACCTCAAGAGACAAACCGCAACAGAAAGCAGCACCTGTAGGTACCTACATCAACCCCGACACCAAACGCAACACAAAACAACTCGACATCACATAAGGCTTCAAGATCCAAGGCAACTTCAGGCAACAAGCGTCTGAGGGGGTTCAAACTTCAACACAAAAATGGCTATAACTTCTAAAATGCGCGTCTGAGGGGGTCCGAACAATGTCACCACCACAGGCTCCAGCCAACCCAAGACGAACAATAATACCTCCCATTCTTTATTTTTGGCTAAACGTGGCAGACCTGGGTCGCTTTGCGAAGCCGCAGAAATTAAAATATAAAATACACAACATAAACAGCTCGAAATCTGTTATAACAACATCGAGCAGAGAGGATCAGACAAAAATTAGGCAGAAAACGGATTTTAATACGTACACACACCCTTGGGGGTACACCACACGAATCAAGCAAATGAGATCAAGGGCGAACTCATTAGGGAAGAAGTAAAAGTGATTAATGTGACTTAATAACTTTGTAGTTGAAGTTACCAAAGTGTGTGACATGCCCAAAATCTATTCGAAAACGCTTTTGCTAAATCAGAAGATTTCATTGTAAAAATGCAGGTCAAATGGCATTACGCAATGCCGTAAGTGCCAGAAATTTGGACAAATTGCCAGCAACTGTGGGATGGAATACAGGTGCATCAAGTGCAAAGAGGACCACCTACCTGGAAACTGCCCAAGGACAACGGAGAACACAAAGGATGCAGCGGTATATTGCACAAACTGCAAAGATGTGGGACACCCGGCTAACTATAAAAGGTGCCCTAAATACAAAGAAAAAATCGCGAAAAAAAAACCAACAGGCCCAGAAAAAAAGGGATGAACGGCAGTTTGCGATCTCATCAGCAACAAAGAAGATTTCCGCAAAACAACACAAAGAAGCCAGCACCTAGAACACCTAAACCAACGCAAAAATCACAGTGAAACACAAACAAAGCCAGCCCAACAAACCTGCATCTCAATAACACAACACACGCAGCCTATATATCACTTCAATATCTTTGAGGATACTGAGAGCTTGTTTGGCATTGACCTCTTCACCCTTCTACAGAAGGCTAAACAGGTGGTGCCATCCAACTACGGCATTTTCCATGATAAACGAAAAACAATGATATTGGCTAAACTTATCTGTGAACTATGTATTCAATAAATAGGCTTAGCGTTCTTACCTACAACGTAAATTCAATTTACTCAGTAGCCAGAAGCTCTAAGCGCTAAGCCTATTTATTGGGAAACATAAGCCAGATATTCTCCTGTTACAGAAAACATTACTGTCCATTCCCGGGAAGATAAGGGCTCCGGAAAAAGAGGAACTGGAATTGCTCTAAGGGAATCGTTCAAGCATAATCCCGTGAAGATCACTGGACTTCGGAATATGGAAGCAACAGCTTGTCATAGACGTCACGCAAGTAGAGACCCTGTTTCTTGTCTCAGTGTATAACCATTGTGGTGGTATTCAGACGTATGTTGTTCAGACACATACCATACTCGCTGTTTGGCGGATACTTCAACTCAAGACACCCGCTTTGGCAAGACGATGAATCAACACCACAAGGAGATGCCATCGAGGACTGGCTAACAGATAACAACCACCTACACTCCTTACTACTAGTGTCACAGCCAAGGAAAACTTTTCCAGGACACCATCACTGCTGCACTTCTTTTTGGTTTCATCGAATGTCATAAACTTTCTACCAGATTTTCAGAATTTCACTTGCGTTTCTCATGCAAGTGATTTTGATCATTTGGCGGTAGAGTTGAAAGTTCGTCTAAACTAGAGGATACTTCTATAGAGATCAGCACAGAAAACACACATCAACAACAATCAGCCGATTCAAGGCTGAAGTCGAAACAGAACTTCAACTACCAAGTCATGAAAGGTACCTATCTAATGAGGAAATAGATGACAATATTCTACAACTCCAGGCAGTTGTGAACGGAGTCATTGAGCGCCAGAAGAAGCCATTCACGGGCAAAGATAAATACGGAAATCTCCCCCAACACATCCAGGCTATCTACACCCACAGACAGCGGCTTCGCAAACGCCTTCAGAGGATCTTCCATCGAACATACAACTACAATGTTTCAATGAGCGTTAAGTCACCACCGTGAGGAGCACTTCAGAAAAAGGCTTGAGAACATCAAACCGGGACCAGATGCCTTCAAGAAAATAAACCGACTCGTGGACACTTTTTGGCGCGTGAGTTTCGCAATATTCTTTTAAGAGTGATGCCAAAGCAATTCATGTCGGGTTGACGGAATTGTTAGTCTACATGGTGGTTGTTTTGTACCTTTTGGTAACACTCACGAATCTCATTTCTCGAGATTCGCGCTTCTCGTACTCGTAATTGTTTACTCCTGAGAGGCTGGTGTTTGTTTCTCCTCTTCTGCTCCTAGAGCTAGTGAGCAGCCCTAGTCCATCTATGCAGCGCCGCCTTGTATGCTTCTTGCTTAACTGCATGTGCTTGCTGGAACTCGTCGTTAAATCAGACCTTTTGTTGTAGTGTCCGAGTGACACCCAGCACATTAGAGGCGGCATCTCTGATGCCTTTCTTGGCAATGTGTTTACTGGTCTTCAATAGTTGATGCTACCAGCAGAGAACACCTAGTGGGATTAAGGGAGACGCGATAAGAAAAAGATTTAGCGATCTTTTGCGATTGTAACAGTCCAAAGTCAAACTTCCTCATTAGCCTGTCTTTGCGATGTTCGGGATATCCGTAACCGTATCTTGGCTATAACAAGGTAATAGTCAGTCGATGTTGGCCCTTGTAACGTGCGGACTACCATAATACTGGAGGAGTGCCTTGCGTCGATTGCGATGTGGATAACCTGGTTGAGAATTGATTGATCAGGAGTTCTCCAAGTCCCATTATGAATATAGAGATGCGGGAACCACGTGCTAGCTTCGACAATGTTTCGCCCCGACGCAAAGTCGTTTAAACAGAATCTGTTATCGGAGGTGGTTTCGTGCAGGCTATACTTTCCGACAGTACTACCAAAGATGCCCTCTCCTAGTAGCTTTGCATTATAATCGCCGAGGACAATTTGAATGCCATAGCTAGGCCACTGCTATTTTTTTCTCCACTGTGGAGGCGTTGGCGCATATAAGGTTAATGTTGGCCTTAATACGGATTGTTACGAGCCGCTGGAAACTCAAGACTTTTTGCTTAAGTCTGCCTCTAACAATGATTTCGCATCCAAATAGGCACTGCTTTTGCCGTAGATAACAATCGCCGTAGTAAATGTCGAAGTTTTTCATCCTCTTTTTGTCCGGCCCATCCCATCGCTTTTCGGCAGTAATATCTGCTTTGCAGCAGTACAGGGCCTCTTCTAGTAGTTCAGCTGCAGGTGGCCTATTAAAGGACCCAAAATCCAAAGTTCGATCCGTCCATATCCGAGGCTTGTTGTTGTTTTGTAACCGGGGATTATTTTTCCATCGCCGGGCATTTACCCCGAGGGCGCAACCCCGAACCTGGAGGGCAATTCCTTTATAGATACCACTAGGACGAGAGGTAGGTTAGACCAAAGCCAGTAACCCATCTCGTTAGTCCATTGAGGGCTCATACGCCACCATATCTTTTCCAAGATCATGACTTAGTCTCGGAAATCCTTATCTGGCTGAGCTCGAAATATGTCGTCGTAGCCCGGTAAAACAAGCACAATTGATGTGTGCAAACAGTTACAACACTGGACATCGCCAAGTTGACACCTCTCAGTGCTTATCCTATTTTTACAGCGCACACCCATCCGTAGATCTGCTCTTCTACAGGCATTAAATTTAGGTCACGGACATTAGGATATAGACTACAGGCTTTATTAAAAAAAAATAGACTGTGTAGTGAATCAATCTCTCAATAAGGATAAGGAATCTAAAAGGAAATGTGAAACTAACCAAACCCTGGAGGTCATTCAGGTGATATTTCTTCAAACCCCAAGTTGATTGACGTTGAGTTCCTCAGATTTTGCTTTGGTATATTATCCAAAATCATTAAACAAAGTATTCTGTGGAGGATAAATTCTTAGGACTAAACTCCCAAGGGTGGATCAACCTCCCTTTAGGTCAGCAAATATTTGATTCCAATTTTGCTTCGGTGTCCTGCTGTTATGACTATTTGGTTACAGAAAGTTCCTGACACAACCAATGCGCAGATAATATTCCCTAATCACATGATGTTGTATTTAAGTCGAGCACACGTTCGAGGTGATAGGATGATTCCTGTTTTGAAGAATTCCCTTGTGTGGACTTATAGGAAAAGGAATTTCCATTTGAATATAAGTAACAAGGATGTCTAGCATATTTACACACGCTTTGTGCATTGGATGCTCTAGAGTCAAATGTCAGATTATGTATACTCCTATGAAGGGAGACCACTGAGCATAGGCCTCATTTTCAGAAGAGAAAAAAACAGTATTAACTCCCAAACAGATAAAAGGCCAATAAATGTCCTTCAACCATTTAAAACAAAACAGTTGTGAGTGGAACCTTTTTCACAACTTGAGAGGATAATCTACCTTCGAAAGATCATCTTAGGTGTGTAGGTGGTAACAAGCAACTTCGGTTTAATTCTGCCTTTCGCCGGCAGACAGATACTCGTAATGTGATACTTGCTCAGTCCATTTAGATGATTTTAAGAAATTCAAAAAATTCGCATTTATTTGCGAACCATTTACCTGCTCTCCGAATTACCTACGCACATTATGCATTTAAAAGCAATACCCCTTGAGACAGGTGAAATGTTTTATATTTGTTTGGCTTTCAAGGACATCCCAATATAAATCTGACGTCAGTTCTCAATCTGAAAATTGATTTCTGTGTCTCAAACCGATGTTGAACCTAAGAAGGACATTTTGAAACAAACCCTAATCAACTAGACAGAGTTGTTTTTTAGGCAATTGGAGGGTTGAGTACAGATTCATTCAAAATATTGCTTGCTGGAACGTCCCTAAAAGGGTTATATTTATGAATATCCCTTATGATTGAGTGGGATACATTGTGATTGAAGCCTATGAAAACTTTATCATATGAATGTTAGATGTTACAATGTCATTTTGTATATTTAGAAGTCTGTCAAATATTTCGACACATGGCAATTTCACATCAGAGCCCAACTGACCGTTACATTTTTTTGAAGGATGTACTCGTAAGTACTACATATTACACTAAAATATTAGTTGGCATTTATGACCAGTAGGATGAGAACGTTGGTCGGATGGACCAATATGTGTGGCTAGCTCTTCTTTTATTGACCGATATTTCTCCCATATGACAGAGTATGGCATCAGGCTCTTTTGTCGAAAACACATGAAATTTGTATCGACAACTCTCTTCTTCAATGGATTAGAAACTACCTTTCAATTCAATTTCAATTCAAGTTGTCTTGGATGGTTTCAAGTCTAATATTCACGAAATAAATGCTGGTGTGCCCCAGGGCTCCGTTTGGTCTGCGACACTCTTTTTAATTTTAATCAATGATCTCTTGACTGCTACTTCTAATCCAATACCATATATTCCTTTTCCGACGACAGTACTCTCTGCTTTTCATATTCGTTCCCTGACTCACGTCCGTGCTCTTCGGCTGTAGAACGGGAAACTCAACGTATGTTAAGTACATTCAATTCTGATATTACCAGTATAACCAACTGGGGTACTATCAACAGAGTGGAATTTAATGCTTCCAAAACACAATGCTGTCTGCTGTCATGTTAAAACGAAATGTAACTACTCAGCCATTATCCATGAATGGGACTTGTATCGTAGAGCCCGAAAAGCTTTCCATTCTCGGTGTGTGTGCCAATGACAACTTACGTTGGAAAGACCACATATTTACTGTCGTAAAAAATGCTGCGAAATGTCTAGGTTTCCTCAAACGATGTAAGAAATATTTCACTCCTTCTGATAATACCTCAATACATAAGGAATTTATCCGTCTGAAATTGGAGTATAATGCGCACATCTGGTCAGGGGCGCCTAAAACATTTCTGCACCTGCTAGATAGGATGATTCCCAGTATTGCCCACAAGATTCCTGCATTCTGGCACGAAAAACCAGAAATTTGGTTCGCCCAAGTGGAGGCACAATTCGAGTTTTCCAAAACCCGAAGTGATGGATCGAAATTCTATTCAGTGGTCAGTACAATAGACGCCAAAGTGCTTGCTCAAATTTCCGACGCAGTGTTAGCGCCGCCGGAGAATAACAAAGACGGCAATTTGAAACAAGTTCTGATTGATTACTTTGGTGACTCAGAGCAAAAAAAAAGCTCCGTAGTTTAGGAGGCGCACAATCAACAATGAGTTTCTTAAATCATTGTGGCTACAAAGACTCCCAGCGCAGGTACGAGCGATTCTCTAAGCTTCGAACGAAGGGCTGACATATTTGGCAAGGTTGGCGGATAAGATTATGGAAGTGGGTGACTTCAGGAATATCATGCCAGTCAACTCATCGCAGCAAGTTCACGAAATATCATCACTCACGCCATCTACAATGTCATTGCAAAAACAAATAGACAACCTCAGCCGTCAAATCAGTGCGCTGCCTAATTCATCGAAGCTTCAACAGAACCATCATCATCATAGTCGTAGTCATAGCCACAGTCGTTTTCCAAGTTCTCATCGTGGTCACTCGGAAGAAAAGGATCCAGTTTGCTGGTACTACAAGCGGTATGGAGCAAACGCAACCAAGTGTCGTGAGACCTGCTCTTACAAAAAGTAAAAAAAACTAAGCAGACAAATATTGGTTAGTGGAAATACCTCACTAACCAACACATTTGCAGATTAATTGTTCATGACAAATCGTCCAACCAGCGATTCCTCAGCGATAATGGAGCCAATTTTTGCGCAATTCCACCAAGGTATAGGGATCGTTTTTCGCCTTCCAATTCTCCGTCACCGTTCGCCGCTAATGGCAAATAGTTGGTCTACGACGTGCTTTTTCCTGGAGTTTTATACGAGTAGTGGCGGATGTGCAAAGGCCCATCATCGGTGCAGATTTCATCAAGAATTACGAACTCTTGATCGACCTGAAGCGCAACCAGCTAATCGACGGCCAAACGCACATCAAAACAAAGACGGAGACATTACTTGTCAACTCGGTAAGCGTAACTACATTCGACTCTAAAAATCAGTTTGGTGCCATTCTAGCTGAATTCAAAGAAATTACGGGATTCAATGCAAGGCAGGTGATGAACTACGCCACGACCACGACCACGACAACGACAACGCATCACATCGAGACGAGTGGACGGGGAGAAACTGAAGGCTGCCCAAGCAGAATTGCGATACCTCATGGAGAAGGGCATTTGTCGACCCTCCATGGTCCGCAAAGCGAACGGAGATTGACGACCGTGCGGCGAATGACGAAGCCGGATCGTTACCCAATTCCATTGATTCAAACTTGTTCCCACATTCTGCACGGACGAACAATTTTTTTAACAATCGACTTGCAACGAGCCTTCCTTCAAATACACATTGAATGGCCTATCACTCCATTTTCTCCATATTCGAGTTCGTTTATATGACGTTCGGCCTCCGAAACGCTGCGCAAACCTTCCAGCCTCATATCCATGAAGTGTTAAGGGGCCTTCAGGACTTTGCATTTTCCTATCTGGACGACATCTGTATCGTTTCAGTCAACGAGAAAGAACATCAACATAATCTTCGCCAAGTTTTCCAAAAGTTGAGCGACTACGGACTAACAATAAATGCCTCGAAGTGTGTATTCGGAAAAAACGAAGCGAGGGCATCAGCCGCTTGACAAGAAAGTCAAGGTGGTCCAGGACTTCGATCTGGTAATAAAAGCGAGGGATCCCAAGAGATTTTTGACAATTATAAACTTTTATCGACGGTTCCTTCCCAACGCCATCAGTAACCAAGCCATACTACAGAGTCTCATAAAGGGACATGGAAAGAATGATCATGCGCCAATCGTCTGGATTCCGGAAGCAGAAGCGGTATTTCAACGGTCCATAGCAGATTTGGCGAACGCTACGCTGAAGAACAAGCGCCAATTTTGGCAAGTTCTCGCTTTTAAAAGCAGAATCGGCAAGGATAAGATATCACTTTGACTTTGTCTTCCTGAACTCAACTGTAAGCCTATAAAGTTGCCATACCACCACAGAAAAGAAGCACTTTTTGACTAAGGCAGAATAGACTTCATGGACAGCTAATGAAAATATTCTTGGTAGGAAATTTTAATGATATTTGGTCCCGTTTGCGTAAACGAACTTTTAAAAAGAATGTCAACAACGACTCGTACGAACCATACGGCCTTGTCAGAAGTGTCTAAATTGATCATTGGCTGACACTTTAAGGTGATAAGTCTAAAGACGAGATTCCTTTCTAGATTGTGAAGGTGGGTAACGAAATTACCTATTAATTAAAAAAAAGAAGATCTTCATTAAGCCAATGTCTATCACAGTTATAAAATCACTTTAAATGTGTTAAGAACGTCAAAATTGTTTGACAGACTACAAATTTAAAATCTAATCAGGATCTAAAAAGTAGGTCAGCTGTGATAGTGTTCCTTAGCAAGTGAGAGTGCAGGTTTGTTTTATTTGCCAAAAAGTCAGCTCAGAACGTTGTTTTTCTACAGCCGGGAAACATTGTTGCAAATAAAAAAGAACTTCTTTGCTTCCAGAAAATGTTAATATACTTAATACTTGTAATAAAAATATTTAAATTCAATATGATAAACGTTTGTTTGTTTTTTTCTTTTGAATTTATTTCTGATGGCCTTATATGTTTCTTGTGTACGTTATTCACGCGATTCATTTCATTTTACGTGAATGATCTGAAGCACTAATTTAAACACTAATGGCATAGAATTATCTATTAAATAAAGCTATCGTAGACATTAACACTAGCTTCAAGTATTTTACTTCATACTGAATTTGTCTATCTCTAAAAAAAAAACACCCTTTACTTTGCGGAGTGAACAATTTTTCACAATAGAAAATCTTTTGACATTTTGACGTTTGAATTATATTGTGACATTAATTTGACTCATGCACTCCATGATGAAGTTTGCCGCTCTAATGTCTTTTGACACTTTTCACTAACTTTCGCTCTGTTCTCTTCAAAGTTTAATTTTTTTTTTTGCCGCAAACTTATTACCATATTAGAATGTAAACAACCTCGCCATCACTACCCATTTGACTTTGTTATTCATGTTTGTCTTGACGCGAAAAAAGAAGAGAACAAAAAAACATCATCACTGGGTCAAATGAAAGTGTAAGATTCCCTCCATGGCTATATTTTATGTTCCAAGTGAAAAGAATCACATTAGCACCACTTTATCTTGGCCATCAGTGAAAATTATAATAAATTCACTATAAGTTGTTTGACTTTTTTGTTTGTTTATTTTCCATGATTCAAATTCAGAAAAAAAAAATCACGCTCTACTCACACTTGGAATTTCCGTCACGCCGTTGTTTTTTGTTTTGTTTTATTTTGATCAGCAATCGTACAAAATTATGCTGACAAAACAAATGTCAAATTTGACAAGGCATACATAGGAAATACATTTCAATTGTCAGACAAAAAAAGAAACAAACGCGTGCAAATTATGAGAAAATCAATAAATCAGACAATGCCCTACACTTAAGTCCCACACCTGTTGCGAGTAAATCTCTTAAGACACCAGTCCAATGGGGAAACGACAGGAAAGACAGAAAAGGAGAATATAATAAAAGGAACATTTCTTACTTCGATTTGCAGAAGTCCGTTTACGAATCGTTGCTGTACTTATTGTGGCATACTTGTCCTGCAACGCTGACACATGTTTAATCCTTGACAATCTGCCGTTGACACTCTCTACCGCAACATCCTTTCGTGGAGATCTTAAAATGTGTGGCGGTATCTGAAGTATTTGGCATGCTTTTCGGGGCACCGATTCTGGTATAATTGACATTAATCTCTCAATATCCTGTTTATAGTGAACGATATCACTGCCGCAACGCGTGTGGTTTCGTTCAAAGAACCGTTCACTTGTCTGTCGTGTCGCTCTACAGGCATCGCTGTCACACAATTCGTCATTGCTGTCACATGAGGTTGTGCGATATTTTGAGTCAGAACTTGAACCAAATTTAAATGGGGATTGCTGAACGAGATTCTCATGGATTTTACTTTTCAAAACACGCAACGAGGCACGAACCGAACGAGAACGCCGAAAACCACTTGAGTACGTCGGGCTGGGTGACATTTTGGAGTAGGAGCTGCTCAAATCTTTAAATTTGCGCTCCATGTTTGTACGGAATTTTGACAGAAACACGACTCTATGCTTTTTGAGATGAGTTTTCTTAGATTTGGCGCGCATAATGATAGTGATTTAGGAAAGATTCCGCAAAGTGTAGCAGCTGCATAGTATCGCAACTTAATGAGAACTTATTGCACACACAAACAATTTTTTTACTTTTGATAACGAATATGATATCCGACGAATTCACGAATAAAAACACCCTTACGCCACTCCAACCGGGATTGAACTGAGTACTGAGTAGTGAGTAGTGATTACTGCCATCTGACGCAGTCGATTCAAATTTCAAAACACCAGCTTAACAGAAATTCTGATTTCAGAGGCCTGGTTTTCCCCGCCACTCCAGTGTACAGTCGTACCCACAAAAATAGTAAACAACGAGCATGCAGCTTGCCCAATTACATTTGAGTGTGAGTAAGGGGAAGTATCATACAACAAACAAGGGTTGATGACAAGGGTATTCTCTGTTCGCATCTCTGAAACTAATGTGTACGTGTACCTCTCCAGGAGACGTGGTTCGGTGAGAGTATTTCGCTTCATGCATATTCATTCATATTTAAGTACGGCGAAAGGAAAAGGTTCATAGGGTGATCGAAAACAAAGCAATTTCGGGGTTCGTGTACCTCGACTCAGGTAAATCAGGGATTTAATCTGAATGTGGTTCCTGGAATTTGGTAAAACAATAGCGCTGTTCAGTGACTCTGGAGAGCAGAATCGACAACAGGTTTCTTTTTTTATGGTCTTTTGTATGGTAAATACGATACGTGTCGGAGGAATTGTCAAAAGTCAGCTGCAATTGTCAGTTTTTATTCTGACGTTTGGCTAATTCGGTTATCACTTTTTATTACTGAATAAAGCAATTAGTTGGACTTAAAATCATTTTAAACGAGGGATCAAAGTAGAAGCTTGTCAATGAGCTCTTAATCAGTGTTTTAATGGAACTCGGCCTTTTATCACATCATAAGTGATTCACTTTGCCTTGAAGCAGACTTTGAGATAAGCGATTTGAAATAAGCGATAAGCAATGAATGTACTCGTAGACATGGTGTATACCGCCAATTTGAATAAATATTGTGAAGATGATTTGACGTACTTGTCTCAAAGTTGTCAAAAACTTTGCCGTCGATTTTGGACGGAGAAACTCCATAATCGACCAAATATTTCCGCTTCGACAGAGCCCAGAGAAAACCCAGGTTATCCAGATCAAGATCAATTCACTTTACGATTGAAGGTCCTCTAAGATGGTGTGTGTAAAAATGAGTTACTCAGAATTTATGTGGAGCTTTGGTATCGCTGACGAACTCGAAGAAATTATTAGAATACGGAGAAGTCTCCCTACTTTGCTTGGGAAGATGTGGCATAAGGCCTTAGGTAGGGGGTCTGGTACTCTGTTTGAGTAATGTATTTGCATATTTTGAAATAGGTGTGGCGAATAATTGAAGAAAGTCATAGAAAAGAAGCCTCCACATGCAACAGCTTAAAGTAGATGTACGGTTATACGTGCCAAAAAAACCTAAGAACGTCAAACTGTACCAACTCGTTGGGGAGCTCATTCTATATGTATAAGTTGCACTTGTTACGGCTGAATGGGATCTGAATTAAAGGCAGAGAATCCAAATTGCAAACAGACGATCAGAGGTTGGCTTGTAAGAATCAGCACCACATAATGGTAACGTTTGCAGAATGGTAGGTTTTAAGATTGTTTAAAGAATTGTAAAACCTTGGATAGTGAAGGGTGCTTCAACAAGAGATGTAGGATTGTAGAATTTGAAAGGCCTATTACTTTACATCTAATGCACGTATGGTTAGCATATGGTGACAGATGTCATCTATAAACTTGAGAAACATGCCATAGAATGCTGCACAGTGAAAGAAAAAAATCCAAATCGTTGAATTTTATTTCGAAAATTCACGTTCAATCGCGGCATTCAAGTGAAAAATTCGTGCCAATTTTGCATGAGGCGTATGTGCGAAACACAATTAAAACATTCCAAGAGATGGGTTCAGTACCGGAAAGTGTCGAAAACGAACCAAACACCTCCATACGCCACCGTTCTCAGAAGTTTGCACATCCTCTGCACATCCACACTGCATCGAATTTTGACGAAAAATTTGGTCCTCAACACGTACAAGGTCTAACGAACTGAACACAAAAACTGAACACCACCAGCGCCGAAAATTCTCAGATTGGGTCCTGGAAAACATGCATGCTGACATGATTTTTGCAAGAAAATCGTGTTTTCAGGAGACACTAATGCACCCCTAGCGAGTAACTCTTCTTTGCGGTTTATGGACCGGAGGGATCATAGGGCCGTACTTTTTCGAAAATAAGACCGGAACACCCATTAAAGTCAATGGGGTGGACTACGGAGATGTGATAAACATTTTTTTTGTTGCCGGTGATCGAGGATAGGGATACATACGACCTCTACTTTCAACAGGATGGTGCTACGTGCCATACAAGTTTCTTGTTAGAAACACCCTTTAGCAACAACCTGAAGCTTCAAATAAAAGATCCCCATTTGTGCTTTTTTCGTTACTGAAGTAGCGTTTTACAAAACCGGTTATGATTCAGTCACCAATGCTCTGTAGCAAAGAAATGTCCCCAGGGTTTTTTCCTTTGGCCTCTTTTAAGATTTGTAGTTATATATAGTATGAAGTCTTCAACGAATTCACCAGCTTGGATTCAAAGTCATACGATATGTAAATAACCTAATTATTATTTGCTGTGAAACACAGGTAGATCCCGGCCCACACCTCTCAGATCATTCTGATTTGAAGCTATCTGGCTAGGAACTAGTGCCATTACGTGCGTAGTGATGTAGCTTACCAAAGTCCACCACAATGTGATCCATGTTCCAATACGGAATTCAATTTCCTGTGGTTAAAGCTTCATTTCCGTAAGCAAATTATCCACTGCTGCTTTGTTTACAGAAGCCGCAAACTGGACAGCAATTAGACCTTAAACGAGTGCGATGCGCTCTCTAACTCCATTCAAAGAATTGTATCCCTACATCCTCATACTGAAAACGTTATTACGGGCGACTTAATTATACACAATTCAGGGTTGCTTCGACATTCTGGAGAGACAACACCCGAAGGACGGTGTGTGTAGATCTTACTAGGGAAAATAACTTGGCCCAACTTGTAAATGAGCCCAAACGAATACCAGACGTTAATAGTCATACCGCCAACACCCTAGACTTGTTTTAAACTTCTCACCCCGACAAATACAAAGTCAATGTGCTATCCCCACTAGGCTTGTCGGACCACTGACTGTGTCATATTAACTAATTTCTCGAACACCGACCACACAGTTACGGTCATTGTTCATTGTGTTTCCTCGATAGCCAAGTGGATGCCGCTGCTGATACGAGTATGATCACAGACACCATTCTATTAGGAATGAGAAACTTCATCCCTTATCGGATGAAGAGTATCCGACCAAAAGAAAAGGCATGGTACGACTCAAGCTGTAAAGAGGCGATTAGTGTTAGAGAAATATTTTTTCGGTCCTTCAAGACCAACCCAACAGAGGAAAGCCGAAGAAGGTTTAAACGAGACAGGAACGACTGCAATACCTTTCTCAAGGGTGTGAGATTTCAATACGACCAAAAACTGAGGCCAAAAATACTACAATGTCCCAAAGGTAGTAAAAGCTTTTGGTCGTTTGTCAAAAACATCAAAAATTCTGCCTCATCCTTCGTTCCATCGTTCATTCACAATGACATTCCAGCTGTCAGCTCTAAAGACAAGGCCAATCTGTTTGCTGCACACTTTGCGGGCAGTTCAACAGTCCCAGATTGTGCTTTGTCCGCCTGCACTAGAGTGCATCGAATCTTCAATGGGACGCATCCACTTTCGCACTCGTGTAGTAGCAAGAGTACTTAAAGATCTCAACATACATAAATCAGCTGGTCCAGATGGTGTATCCCCCCTTCTTCTGAAGAGGTGTTCTTCCTCGCTGGCAAAACCACTGCGTAAGCTTCTTCATCAATCCTACTCTTTAGGGCTCTTCCCGAGCAGATGGAAAACAGCATTTGCCCAGCGCGTCCCTAAAAAAGGCGAATCATCTTCTCTCTCCTCCTACAGACCCAATGCACTTACGTCCCTTCTTTCCAAGGTCATGGAAACTCTGATAAATCGTCAGCTCATGAAATATCTCGAAACAAGAAAACTTCTCAATGAGCGGCAGTACTGTTTTCGTAGCAACAGGTCCACTGGTGATTTGATGGCATGTCTCACCGAAAAGTGGAAACAAAGTGTACATCAATCTGATGAAAGCAAGATAGCTGCGCTTGATATTTCGAAGGCATTTGACAGAGTTTGGCATACGGCTCTTTTGTCGAAAATGCGTGCTTTTGGGATTGATGAGTCTCTTCTTCAGTGGATTATAAATTACCTTTCGGAACGTTCAATTCAAGTTTTCTTGGACGGTTTCAAGTCTGATGTTTACAAAATAAATGCTGGTGTGCCCCAGGGCTACATTCTGTCCCCGGCACTATTTTTAATTTTTATCAATGAGCTCTTGTCTGCCACTTCTAATCCAATATATTCCCTTGCTGACGACAGTACTTTCTGCTTTTCATATTCCTTTCCGGACTCACATCCCTGCTCTTCGGCTGTAGAACGGGAGAACGGTAGCGCATGTTAAGCTCATTAAATTCTGATATTAGTGGCATAACCCATTGGGGAACTATCAACAGCGTGGAATTTAATGCTTTCAAAACACAATGTTGTCTGCTGTCGCTAAAGCGAAATTTAAACACCCAGCACTTGCATCGTCGAAACCGAAAAACTTTCCATTCTCGGTATGTATGTCAATGACAATCTACATTGGAATGACCACATATTCGATGTCGTCAAAAATGCTGCCAGATGTCTAGGTTTCCTCAAGCGATGCAAGAAATACTTCACCTCTTCTGATCTGGCCTCAATATATATATCCGCCCGAAATTGAAGTACAAGGCTCACATCTAGTCGGGTGCTCCCAAAACATCTCTGCACCTGCTAGATAGGACTCAAAACTGTTCGATAAAACTCATAGGTGGTACTAATATAACTCAAACAGTGGACACCTTCGAACACAGACGTGTCTCTCACCAGTGCTCAATAGAAATCGCCGGTATCATTCCGCCCCTTTAAAGTTTAACCGTAACACCCGTCTCGATTTGAATGCTCATCAGTATACCCTCAAGTCCACTTTCGGACTTACTCTAAAATATTGTGATTCGTTCCTAGTCATTATAGCTTTCAAACATTTAAAACCAACGTTCATCGGCACCTCTGTTTCTTTCCTCACTGATTTTCTTTCGCCCGCGCTGTGTGTAAGCATTTTAAGGGTACCATAACCGCTTAGGGGGGCGCAAATTATAAAAAAAAAAATAACTGTTACAAGAACACAAGGTAAGCCTTGGTGTGAGACTGAGGGTACATTAATAAACGAAAATGAGACAGTGGTATTATCGGTTTACTAGGTTTACTTATATATTCGGCTCAAGTCACAACAAGTTCTCGCAGGGACTAAGTTGTCATTGTCAAGCAACACTTAAGGCAGTGGGTTATTATTGCATAAACGTACAAACCGTAGCACTGCTTCCAAAATCTAACCAAGCGTAGCAAGGTCAGACTCTGGTGGGCGCCTTATCACATACAATATGTGGCCATTAAAAGTGTTTTGAAAAGTATATGTATATGAGCGGAACACTCCAGCGGTATCTTTTACTCAATAGGCTACTAAAGATTTCAAAAAAGAAGCAACATCAAATAAATTGGGGCAATGTTGAAGTGATTAGAGTGGCTAAGAGAACCATCTATCTTCTGAACAAAAACGTTGAACCCTTAATTCGAATTTGGACTATGTATTTGAAAATCTTCTAAATAAAATGAACCTCTCTCTTGAAAGGGGTAACCAAGCCACTGAACATATGTTATATTATGTGATAGTATTGCTCTCTATTACACAAGTAGACGTACGAGTACGAGACAGAATCAATCAAAGCCTTCTATAAACGACCTCCTGAAATTCATAAGTTTTGAAGTTCTAAGTCAAACGGACTTTCGGCATAAGAGATCCTAGAGATCCATACGCTTTTCGCAACAAAGTAAAAAAAAACATGGACAACAAAGAAAGAATCATTCAAGTGAGACTAATGAAGCAACAACTTTCCGAATACCGCCCTACGAGCACAAGGCAGAAATTGTAGAGCCTTAGATCAGAAAACATAGCTTGCAACCATGTCGGGAAATTTGTAGCCATGTCGAGCTCTACTCTACCCACTTACGAGTACTCATTAAACACGGTCCTGAAGGTTTCTGAGCCAAAGTCACTTTTCAGTGAGCTTGACCTCGGGCACATATGTGCCGATTCGCGACTGCTTACACCGAAGACTTGGGACTTCTTTATATCTCGAACCAACGGAAATTCAAATTTCTATGGAATTTGAAGAGTCTCCAAGTAGAGTGTTGCTGCCCATTCGTATCTCAACTGATTGCTGCAAGGTTTTTGTAAATACTTAATAAGTTCATAAGGCACATTTGCCTCTGCTGCATTCAAAATATTAAACTGATTGCCTGCATATTTCGATCTGATACTAACGACAATACGCGATGACGAACATAAGGTTGGAGAAATGCTTCGAAGGCAACTTTCAGTGAGTTCAGAGTATCTAATGTCTAAGGGCGATCTACTGTCTGTTCAAAATTAGATAGTTTCTTGTTACTTGAAGAAAATTGCTATAAAGATGAAGCGAATGTGTTTGATTAATAATAAATGACAGCTCACTGCCCTCTTGGACAGTCCTCTCCACGACAATTGCACCTTTCCTATGTTTCTCTGAAGAACAGTAAGTCATTGCAGAACACCATTGCCGGCTTCAAGCTCCCTTATCTCCAGTTATCTCCACATTTTTTCAGTCACATTATGATTCCACTTCGCAAGTGAATTTCTCTTTTTCCACGAACACGGTTTTATTTGAATATTTATGTGTTTACATTTGGAAACGAACAAATTTGCGAGTATTTTCGAAACTCCGATAAGGACGGTACTGGTGTGTTGGTTTTCTATGTAAAATGGTTATCGTTAGGATGTGTAAGCTCTTCGAACTTACGTCATTCCCTCCCAGATTTGCGGGAGTTCACATTTGCCATTTGCATATCCATTCACTGGGTTATGGTGGAAATTAAAAGCAAAAGTCAATTTAAGAAAACATTACATTTTATGTACTCGTATAACATAAATATACATACTGACGTATGTACAATATGCTATGTGCGTTTGTACATTTGTATAGTTCCGAGTCTCAAACAAACTATTCTGAGTAATCGGCAAACTTAGGTCAAAGTAATTCCATCTCCATTCGAATTATTCTGATGGAACAGAGGAAGATTTGTTCTTAAAGTCAACCAACTGGATATCTGGGATTCCTTATCTGCTTCACCCTCGAAAGCGACTGAAGAACGAACCACACGCTATTCAGATGAGAGACGACCATCTCATCAATCAATAATTTGGGAGTTGGGATTTGTTGAACTACAAGTGATTGCGGAGCCCTCTGCAACAAAGCAAAGTTACTTACTCGCGCATTTGAATAGAACAGATTTTTTGAGAAGTTGGTTTGTTTTGTTTTCGGGAAGTTATTTGAATTTTGGAATTAAGAGTGAGTGCTTAAAAAAACACCAAGCTGAACAAGAACAAGATGATGAACAGTTCTCGGAAGTTTTTGTTTTCATTTACTCTGGTACTAACTGTCTGAATTTTTAAATGAACATTGGAGCCTGAGTCTACATACATCAACGCACAATATATACTTGGAGCTGATGTCAATAAGGATTTTCCTGGGGTAGGAATCCTATTGTTACGAAACAAGCGGCGGCTTCGGAAAAAGGAAGGTTCACTGTCACTATTCTGCAATAGAGAAAAAGATCATCAACGATGATGGACCTTGAACAGGACACTATTAGCCGAAAACCTGACAGACGCCATTGACTGCTTTAAAACAGATATTACCGCCATCTATGGTGCGAATTTCTTTTAACCGGCATCTTTTAACATCGGAAAGAGTTTCGTCAGGCAGAGAACTTCTTATTTAAAGAAGCACAAAGCCAGAGGAACTGGCGGACCTGCAAGCGAATCAACGTGTCCAGAAAAGCAGCCCTATTTTCAATCTCTGTCCATTTCTAGACAGCAATGGCATCATTCGCGCTAACGGAAGGATCAGCCTTGCAAAGGAAGTGAGCAATGACGTCAAGTAACCGGTTATTCTACCCAGGTCACATCGGATTACGACACTTATTATATCCGACGTCCACAACCGGTACAATCATCAGAATAATGAAACTGTAATCAACGAGTTTCGTCAACGGAATCATATCGCTCATATGAGAGCAGCTCTCCGGGCTATAAAAAAATCCTGTCAGAAGTGCAAAATTGCAAAGGCCCCACCACAACCACCAATCATGGCGCAACTACCTGCCGCACGGCTTGCTTACCACTGCAGGCCTTTCTCTTTCGTTGGAATTGATTATTTCGGGCCCATGAACGTAATCCTAGGACGTAGGACTGAGAAAAGAGGGGTTGAACTGTTCACATGTCTAACCATCAGAGCAGTCCATATCGAAATCGAGCACACGTTGACAACTGACTCTTGCATTCTCTCACTTCGTAACTTCATAGCAAGACGAGGAACACCTATCGAGATATATAGTGACAACGCAACAAACTTTCAGGGAGCTGAGCGGGAGCTAAGAGAAGCGTTGAAGAACATAAATAAAGAAGAATTGGCTGGGACCTTCATTTCGACGAACACTAAGTGGAAGTTCATCACTCCAGGATCACCACACATGAGTGGCAGCTGGGAAAGAATGGTGCGCTCTCTAAAGACCGTACTCTACGCAATAAGGCCGACACGGAATCCCTCACACGAGCTGCTAAGAAGTATGCTGCTGGAAGCAGAAATTATAATTAACTCACGACCTTTGACATACATCCCCATCGGAACTGAAGATCAGGAGGCGCTTACTCCCAATCATTTTCTTCTGGGGTCTTCGAGTGGATCGAAGTCATTTGCAGTATTCAGCGACGAGGGTAGGGTGCTGAAAAAGAATTGGCTGATTTCAAGGCAGTTTGCGGATAGTTTCTGGAGGCGTTGGGTGACAGAATACTAACCTACAATCACACAGCGCTCAAAGTGGTTCACGCCTGTTAAGCCGATAGCGATAGGGGACATCGTCCTTATTGTGGATCCAAACAGTCCGAGAAATACTTGGCCAAAAGGAAGAGTGATTAAAACAAAAATATCACAAGACGGTCAGGTACGAAGCGCATATCTACAGACGCAGAGCGGTGTCTATGAGAGACCAACGGCTAAGCTGGCAATACTCGACGTTCTTTCCTCTGAGGATGAGGATCCGCGGGTGGAACTACGGAAGGGGAGTGTTACGGGCAGTGGAAACAGGAGTACCACCCGAAGAATAGTGAAACCAGCAGCCATTTTGTAATGCTTTCCTGGGGGTCTTTTTCTTGGATATAAAAACGTCAAGCGGCTTGTGAAATTTTGTAATCGTACTTAAAAATATAAAGAATATAATAAATAATTCGGTAGCTTATAAAAAAATTTGTTTCAGTTGCGCCAAATTAGCGCAACTTTCGGTTCCTAGCTCGATGTCTACGTTCAGGTTCATTTGCTCCGTTGGTTCGGAGTTTAGTGCTCTAATAACTGCAGGAGAGTTAGAAATCCAATTACGAATATGAAAGCCTCCTTCTTGATGTATGTATCGAACTTCTTGTGCCAACTTGATCGCCTCTTCTGGTGTTGTCCATTAGGTGGTCGACATTGTGGTTCTCTTTAATCGAACGAACTGCTCGGGGATATTCGAGTTCAAAACCTTCGGCGTTCTTATTATTGACGTACTGCGCTGAGCTAGGAGAACTGGTGGCTCTCTGGCTCTTCATCTTCACTTTTGGCCCATATAAATCTTTGGTAGTGCTGATCCACTTCCCTTATCTCAATTTGATGGAATATTTCCTTAATGTCTCCAACAATACCCACTTTGTGTTCCCTAAACTTGAAAAGGACGGAAGTTAAAGATGTAAGGAGGTCAGGGCCTTTGAGCAGAACAGAATTTAGTGAGATCCCCTGAACTTTCGCGGCTGCGTCCCAAACTTTTCGCAATTTCCCCGGCTTGTTGGGGTTGCGTATTGGAAGTATCGGGAGGTACCAAGATTCGTGACGTTTATCGATTATCTCCTTGGGTGAAAGCTTGCGAGCATAGCCTTTCGAAACGTACTCTTTTATTTTTTCATCCAGTGATTCTGCTAGGGCTAGTTCACGACGCATCCTACTTTGGAGACATTGCAAGCGTTTCTTGGCCATGGGCAAACTATTCGGAAGATGAATATTATCAAACTTCCACAGTAGAGAAGTTTCAAATCTACCAATTTTCCGGATTGTATTCACTTTCAGCAATTCCAAAGCTCGGGCATCTTCGGGGGCATTAGGGTCTTGTCTGAGTTTTATGCCCCAAAATCTTCCGCGCTTATGAATTGGTTTATCCGCCGTTGTAGATCAGCATCGCTGCACTCACAGACATGGAGACTATAATTTTTACCGAGATTTTCAGACCCTCTGGCAGATATGCCACGCACAACCCACCCAAGACGTGTTTTGGTGGCGACTGGTTCTTTGGAACCTCCCTCTATGGATTTCAGCGGAAACGCAAGTTTCGCGTTGTTAAGCCCTATTAACAGTCGCGGTGTCGCCTCGTTGTAAGACTCAACGTAGAGCCCTCTTAATTGTTCATACTTACTTTGAAGCTCGTGATGGTTAAGTGTTTGAGGGGGTAGTTGTAGGCTGTCAACAGTATGCACGTATGCTTTTCCGCAGTTGGGGTTGTGCTTTAGATCTGCAGATTAAATATTCTCGAATTCTGTTCATATCTCGATGTTCTGACCATTCCACTAAATCAAGAAGTCTTGAGCTTGCAGCAAGAGAGGGAACGCATTACAATAATACGCATAAGGGCTGAATTCGCCAAACATTAACCCGACACGCCTTCACGATGAACCATACGAAGCCTCTGATATGATGAGGACCTGCAGGCAAACCCATGTAGCAAAACAACTCGAATATGAAGCGGGGCTGATTAAAGGACGAAAGCGAGTAACGAGCGTTCGAGGAAATGGATAAGTTCTACTCCGGGAACAGAGTTCGAAAGTTTCAATTGCACCCGTAGAGATAAGCAAAGAAATTAAGATGTAAAGTGACAGTCGAGAATATGGAAAAACCAGTTTTGCTGATTGTTAATGGACGAGGACGACGAGTACAGAAAGCCACAACAGATAGCTATAACTTTGAGGTATTTAGAGACCACGGCTCTGCTATAAGCTCTGATAATCGTACGAGTACCTTATAAAAAATGATGTGAAGAGCCGCACTTACAATCGCTGCTTCTTTGGTCTAAGAAGACTTTACCAAGAAACACTGAGATCTTCACTGTTGTTATCCCTGGCTGTTTCGAAGGCGAGATTGTTGAAGCGATTTTTGGTTCTGTTTGTTTTAGCAGGCGTTGAAAGAGACGATATATCAACGAACCCTACGACCTGCAAAGGGACACTAACCTGCTTAGGAAAATCCACATCAATCGCCTCAGGTGACTAAGAAATGTAGGGCGAATGAATATGATATTAACGCTCCAACCCGAAGTCTTCGATTCCTACCAGGAGGGCAGAGGCAGTAGATTAAGTCCACACCTTATGCGGCGGCGCATGGGTGAAAGATGACTTCATCCACCTTGGAGTGGGTAACTGGAAACTTTCTCAAAAGATCGACATAACAGGTGAGATGCATTGATTGAGGTCCAGGTTTATCCCAGGCTAAGTCTTTTCTGCGAATACTTGTGGCAATATTAACACATAAATGCTAACTTGTCTCACTTTACAGTATAAAATCACTCTAATCTGGATATCCGAGATATTCCACGTAGTCACCCATTAATGGGAAGAAAAAAACTGTCAAAACCATGCATCAATATCAGTTAATTACATCAGATAACCAAAATTTAACCATCGAAAGCACAATTTTCCCAATCGAAACTAACATCACTGAGGTGTACAACATAATCACACGGAGTCGATGGTATTCGAGCTGCAGATATAAAACAACATTCCTCTATTTCTGCTACCATCTTGTGCAGATTGATACATTTTCATAAACCCTTAAAACTGCTTAGTGAGGCCAATATATAAAGGAGATGTGAAAAATGAAATAAGCAACTGTCGACCTACATATGGTATATCCACATTGCTAGTAGTGGAAAAGTGGATGGAAGATGTACGAGTAATTACAAATCGACTCTACGAAGGTTGTTTGAAAAGTTTCCGACCGAACAAGACATTTTTTCTCAAAATTTTTTTTTATTTTTCTACATAGTCTCCTTGTAACTCTACACACTTCTCCCAGCGATGCTCCCATCTCTCTAACCCGTCCAAATAGTATTTGGCGTTTTTCTCTGCAAAATAATTGTTCACGAAGGTGATTGCCTCCTCATTCGACGAAAATCTCTGTCCTCCGAGCGCAGTTTTTAGATGAGAGAACGAAAAGAAGTCGCTTGGGGCTAGATCTGGTGAATAAGGCGGATGGTCAAGCAGTTCAAACCGTAATACATGGATTTTCGCCATGGCAACCGCTGAGGTGTGAGACGGCGAGTTGTCTTGGTGAAACACGATTTTCTTTTTCTGCAAATGTGTCCGTTTTTCCGCAATTTCTGCCTTCAGCTTGGCAAGTAATGATGCGTAGTATGCTCCTGTAATGGTTTTTCATTTTTGAAGATAATCGATTAAGATAACTCCTTTACTTTTGGGAAAGTTTTTTCTTTCTCTGGAGCCGGCTCGCCCTTTGCAGTCCACTGTTTTGACTGAATTTTTGTTTCGGGCGTAGAATGGTGTATCCAAGTTTCATCTAGAGTAATTAATCGGCGCCAAAACTCTGATTTATTGCTCCTAAACTGCGCCAACAGAGCGTTGGAAATGTTCATTCGAACACGTTTTTGGTCTAACGTAAGCAAACGCGGCACCCAATGCGCGGACAGCTTTCTCATGCCTAAAACTTGATTTAATATGTAACAAACACGTCCTTTTGTCCTTGGGGTCATCAAAAGGGCCTGGCCCCCCAGGTTGGGTCTTGTACGTGGGGTTAACTGCCCAATCATGTGAAAAAATAATTGTTACGAAGCGACCTCGGATAAGGACGGATTGACTGTTGACGACCCTGCAAAACGACAACGACTTTTGGATCTGCAAGTGGAATGTTCAGTCCTTGAACAAGCCGGATGCAGCCGAACAATTAGCGGAGGCCCTAGACTGCTATAAAGCATATATGTTTACTACGGTGATTGCTTAGGGAACGTAAACACCGTCTATTTGGATGCGGATTTCTTGTGAGCGGCAGAATTAGGCAAGAAGTCTTATGCTTTCGACACGTAAGTGAATGCCTTATAATAATCCGTATCAAAGGTAAATTCACTAACATCAGCCTTACATGCGCTCACGTCCAAACAGAGGAAAAGGACGATGTTACCAAAGATAGTGTCTACGAGCTTCTCCAAAAACCTTCGGGCAATGTCCGATGTATGACGTTCAAATCGTCTTAGGGGACTTTAATGGAAAACATAGCCTACACGACACCTGAAATTGGAAGACATAGCCTAGTCTGAAAATGGACTTAGGCTAATCAATTTCGCTGCGGTACGTAACTTTGCTATTGGAAGAACAAGGTTTACTCACCTCAATATTCACTAGTGAATATGGCAGGCACCAAATCATAGTGTCTGATTTTTTAACGTAAACCACCTGTCATGCAGACTTATGTTTACGGGATGCCCATACATTCATGGGAGCAAGGATACACATTCCATCGCTCTCCGTCAATCCATTGATACCAATTCGGAACTGTGTTGCCGGCACAAGTTCCACCCTTAGTATGAGTCGAGGTCAACCTAAAATCTTTTACTGCTCTTAGGGTCGCAGCACTTAGTACTTATTGCAATTGGGTCAACCAAAGGAAGACCCTTCCCGCGATTTTGGGTTTAAACCACAGCCACCATGACGCTCCCACAAGGGGACCTACCTCTTCAAGTCAGGCCCGGACCGAAATCTTGACTCCCATGGTACCGTGATTTAAGTCCTGGTAGGGACTACCGGTGGTCCAGCCGCCAACAAGACCTATGACCGGCAACTTGCGACTGATTAAATCGTAGCAACCTTCGGTAGCGTTATCTGAAAATGTTTACGATGAGAGCAGTACTTTGCTCTGCCTCCGTTTATTATTAGACAACGTCATTGATGGACGAAGCCTTGATAATTGGGCGGGGACCCAGACACCAGATCAGCAAACTGTCAACCAGATTGATCATCTTGCGATCGACGACGTAAGGTACTCTAAGTATTTTAGATGTCTGAACATTCCGAGCGGGCAACATAGACTCGGACCACTACCTGGTTGCAACCGAGGTACGTCTATGGATATCTCAGGCCCCACAATAACTAGGAAATACTGTGAGGAGATTTAACGTTCAACGGTTACAATCGCAACAAGCCGTCAGAACCTTTGCCGATCGAGTATCCTTCAACCTCTCGAGAAGTCTTTTGCAGCCAGCATCATGTGCTGAAGACCAGCGGCTTAGATGTCGAGAAGCCATCAGAAATGCCGTAACTGACATGCTGGGTTTCACCCCTGGTTTGAGATGAACAAGTATATAGTAGAGTCACAGTCGGTGCTGAGGATATGGGAAAACCATTTCTGCAGACTGCTAAATGGCGAATTTTCAATATTGATGATGCAAGTCAAGAATTCCGTCACCAAAATGAAGTGATGATAGCAATATCTAAACTGAGGTGGAACAAGGCTGCCGGGCCAGACGGCTTACCCGCTGAATTATTTCCAGCAGCAGGAGATAAATTGGTAGAGAGCATACACCAATTTCTTTCAAAGATTTGGTCGGATGCCTGATGAATGGAACCTCAGCATCGTTTGCCCGGTTCTGTCTGCCGTATTGTATGAGCCCCTGAAACCATTTGTCAACGATCTGGTTGGACCCTATTAATGCGGTTTTAGGCTTGGTAAGACCATTGATAAAATATTCACACTCTTACTCAATGCAAGACCCTTGTAATCCCAGTCCTGCTCTATGGATCCGAAGTATGGACCCTTTCTAAAGCCGATGAAGATATTCTTGGTCGTTTTGAGAAAAATTCTTCGTAAGATATATAGTTGCTGAGTTGGCAACATCTTCCCCTTTAAGTTGGCCTAATATCGCAGCTTATGCTGGTTGTCTCGTCTCGACAACAGGTACCGCCTGGAAAATTACCGGCGGTTCAAAGGACGACTTCCACAGCCATTACACGTGCGCTCCGTACCACCCCTACGACAGCATTGGACACTTTTCTGCAACTAACACCGCTTGATTTACAGATCAAAAAACTTACTGGCAGCAGTGTGACACGACTTACTAATCTGGGTTACTTCAAGAGCGGAAATTTCGGATACGGCACGGTCATAGCGGAGCTACTGCCACACAATCCAATTCTAATGGATGAAAATCCTTCCCGGTCGACTTTGATATGCCGTACGATACAATTTATCCGGAGAGGGAGGACTGGGAAAAGAATGCAATAATCAGGTCAAATGAAATTGCAATTTCCATAGATGGGTCGAAAACAGAGGAACAGGTTTTGGTATCTTCTCAGAAAACCCAGAACTAAGAGTGTCTATTAGACTACCGGACGCAAACAGTGTCTTCCAATCAGAGGTTCTGGCTGTCCTCAGGGTGATTGAGCTAAAGCAGATGAGATCGGTAGCCGAAAGAGATATCGCTATCTACGTCGATAGCCAGGCCGCACTCAGGGCAATTAACTCTGATACAGTCAGGGGCTGTCGCACAGTGATCAAGGCACTATGCAATCAGAATTGCGTGAGACTGTGCTGAGTGCCAGGACACTGCGGTATTAAAAGAAATGAGTAAGTGGATGAGCTTGAAAGAAAAGGAGGGCTACTTGATAATAGTGAGGTTGCCAACATCAAACGACACCATTGTATAATGAGAGGCACTATCGAGGAAAAAATCACAAAGACTGACAACCTAAGGTGGTCAAGTCTCTTTGACGGCAAAAACCTACGAAGTTAATAAAATTAAACAGGGATAAGCTTATAGGAATTATGAAAGGACACTGTCTCCAGATACGGATAGCTGTAGATTCTGCGGTGATCTGCAAGCTGTTGAGGACATAACAGACATAATGTCGAAGAAAATTTTTAGGGAAATTCTTTTTCGAAAACTTAGAGGAAATAGACGGCATGAACTTCAAAGGCCTTGCAAATACATTGGGAGATTGTTCAGTTTTCGCCACTTGAAGACAAATTCAACTGGTTCCACAGGGATCGCGATGGGCTCGTTTTGGTGCCTGGTATCTGTGTGATGGCGAAGTTCTATAGATTGTAGAGCTGGGTTCATGCCTGACAATATTGTCGGCATTTGAAGTTAGTTCAGTATCATTTGAATATTCCAAGTCCTTTTATTTCTTGTTATTTCTCCGTGGCGTTTGCGCAGTTTATTTATATGCAGACGAACTAGTTTACTACACATTGTATGATAGATAACATGACAACACGTTCTATGATTTGTTCTGGTTCCCATCTTGCTTCCTTACTGTTGAAATGAATTCTGGCATAGACTGCCTCATCACTGCTGAATGATTGCTGCTTGGGTCCAAATTTTCGATCAACTTTGTTGTGCTATAATTTCGGGACTATATCTGTGATTTGACGGTCCTCACTTGAATAAGTTTGAACTTACCCGAATATTTCTGCCAAATAATGATTCAGCTGGCGACTTTAAGTTAGGAGTGTTACGAATTGGCTTTGATCGGATAACACTGTAAAAACGCCTTAAAGTGTTGGTTTAGTGTTTCCTCTGTTCTGACTTTAAAGAACGGACGATTGAAAGTGTTGACAAACGGTTGGTCAAATGTCCGGATGTCGGATGCCGTTTTCTGCCAGATATCGTTGAAATTGCGATCGAGAAAATTTTTCTGTGACAATCTCTAGTATCCCTGAGTATTGATGGATATTGTAGGAACTATTTCTGCCCACGTCGGATGAGCGACCACTAAAACCAGAAAATAGTTTTTTTTTAATTGGGCCGGAGTAATCTGTAATACATGGCCATGGACATATGCGTTCCGGCCTCAGAATTTCACATCACTGTGTTGACAATGGTAATGTGCCGGCTGCGCTACGGGCTGTGTGAACGACTTTTTCGGTGTTAAAGGCCAACATTAAGCTTCTTGAAGTTTTCTTCTGATATAATTACGAGTATCAGCCGCTGTATTGAATTTCAAGTCTATGTTTGCACCATTGATATCGACGCTAATACATTCCCTTTGTTGTAGGTTAGAATATTGTTGATGAAAATACTTTTTTACTCGATTATGGTCTTGGCGCTTTTGTTTCACTGTTTCGCTGCTTCCCCCTGCCTTGTCACCCTTTTGTTTAAGATTTTGGTGCTTTCTTCCCGTATTGTAGTAGCCCTCTTTATGAGTAAGAGTACTATACTGTCCACATTTGTAATTAGTGTATGAACAATGACGCACATAATGCATGCCGCCACAAAACCAACAGGGTGTCTTTGGTATTTGTGCTGATGTATTGTTTCTGTTGTCTTTGTTGATATGTAGTCGATGCACCGGTGAGTTGACTTTGACACATTCGACAAGGGCTGTGTCAGCTTTTAAGATAACTCTCTTGATAAAACGTCCAGTGTAATGTTTAAGCAGCGATGTCTGTGTCGACAGTATCTTTGAACTTAGTCTCACGTGGATGTAAAATGGATGTAAGGGTTGAATTTTCTTAGCAACAGTTTGACTTTCGCAGCATCATCCTGCTTTGTGGCAACAATTTTGAAGAGATCTTCATATCGTGCGCACCATGTACTAATGTTTGCATTGCAAAATTGTCTTGATGCTGCTGCTCTTGCATCTCTTTTAGCAATTTCTGAAATGCTACGTCCATGGTGGCGGAACTGCACAACTTGTGAAATAGAAAATATGGTTTGCAAACAATGCAATGCGTTTTAATAAAATCCCTTTTAAAATCCTCGTCGCCACTGTTGTATTTCCGACTGTTGGGAGATACCAAACAAGGACGACAGGAAGAAAAAATTAAATAAAACAACAACAGTGTGAGATATAAAATTGATTTTGCCATTATTTTGAAGCTTCGTTCATGCCATTATGTGTGGAATAGCACATCATTCAAATAGCCGCCTTGACTTCGCTGGCAGCGCTTCAAGATATCACAGGGGGATTGTGGACAAAAATCTGAATTTCAACAGATTTGGTTTTTTTGTTTAAAATGAGCTATTAAAATTGAAAAGAGGGCTAAGTTTTATTATTTGAAAGACATATGATACTTACAAGGCGGTTTAATGAGGGCAAGCAGGTAAAAAAATGGTAAATTATTAGATAGTCAGACCAATCGGAGTCTTCACTGTCTATATTACTACGTATTCGCAATAATGATTGCATATTTTCTGGTAATGTTAGGTATTGTTTGAGGTCATCATCGTCTTCCCTTAACCTTTTTTCGAAATTGTATTCGTATATTCAGAAATTACAGGATCAGATCTAAGTAGTAACACGGTCATAAGGTCTTCGTTTGTATATTTTCGTGAGGATTTCCTACTGTGAGCTGAGATGTATTAGCTCAGCACTTATTTATTATATGATATGAAATGTGCTAGTTACATATTATGTTAAACATAGCATGAACTCTATTGTAATTTCTAATGGATAAATAAAGGAGTCTCTCTCTTGCCACTGATCGAACCAGTTGTTTGATTCTTCCCTCTTGGATGTGTTGATTAACATACATATCAAATTGGCGACGAGTGTAAAAAAAAAAAAAAAAAATTAATTAAAGACATCACATCATTTTGGTGTTATTTTATATTAAGTGTGGATTCTCGAAGTTTTACTCTTCAGCTTGTGAATGTGCGATTCCGATAGTAGTACTTCCACCATTATAGCTGGTAAAGTGAAAAACGAGGAAAATCTTCAACGGAGTACAATGAGCTCAATTAATTTTATTGGTGCTATTGAATTCTTTAATCCGAGTATTGATGAATTCGATATTTTTATGGAACGGTTTGAAAATTTGATGTCGCTAAATAAAATAACAGACCAAGAAGAAAAAAAAGTGTATTTGATGAGCTTAGGTGGCAAGGAATTATACAAAATTATCCGTAATGTGTCTAGACCAGATGGCATTAAAGCAGTGAACTATGTTGGCTTGTTGAAAAAATTAAAAGAACATTTTGATCCGCAAAAGAATATTACTGCAGAACGGTACAAATTTGGCAGTAGGAATCAACGTGCAGGTGAAACAGTTAACGAATATGTGATGGTGATCAAGGAGCTTGCAGAGCCATGCAAATTTGGTGGGTTCCTTAATGATGCTCTAAGGGACAGATTTGTCTTAGGTATTTTAGACAATCGTGTGCGTGCTAAGTTACTTGAAATTTCAAATTTCGAATTTCAGAGAGCTGTAGACATAGCAAGAGGCGACGAAATATCGAAGAATCAATTAAAAGTAGTGCAACCCAGTATATCAAGCGCAAGTGATATCAATAGCATTAAGCGATATAGCCAACGAAGCAGGTCTTCGACAAGGTCAAAAGGTCATGAATCTGATCATCCGAAGGAGAGGCGTGATCAAATTAGGAGAAGACATTCTAGCACAAACAGTCATATGAATAAAATTATTTGCTACTACTGCAGAAAGTTGGGGCATGTGAAGAAGGATTGCTTCAAGTTACAGAGCCGAACTTTAAAACCAAAAATTAATTCAGTAGACGACGATGGTGGACAGGAGCAAAACAGCTATAGTTCTGATGATGGAACCTGGTTGGGTAAACTTAATTACGTGGATGAAACAAAGTCAAGGACACTAAAAGTTAAATTATTGGTGAACGATAAGTATATAGTTTGTGAGTTAGATACGGGTGCATGTACAACAGTACTATCACAAAAAGATTACATAGCTTTATTTAAAAAACATAAAACTTAATAAATTTCCTAAGTCTTTAGAGGTGGTGACTGGTGGGCACGTGGTGGTGCTTGGAAGTATGCAGGTTATGGTACAATCAACATATCATGAAAAACCCAAAGCATTGGAAATGCTTGTAATAGAAAGTAATAAGCGATTTACACCTCTGTTGGGGCGTGTTTGGTTGGATTCTTTGTATCCTCAATGGAGATCAATTTTAACTTCTATTGGTGAGTCTGTAAAATGTAATTTAATTTCAAATATTAGTCACGCAGTAGATAAAAGCGACGCGATTTGTTCGATAAAACATAAATTTCCACAAGTTTTTGATCAAAATTTAGAAAATTCGATTGTTGGATTTGAAGCGGATGTTATTTTGGATGAAAGTGCAAAACCAATTGTGTATAAGGCATACTCAGTTCCTTTTGGATTAAGAGAAAAATGTAATTTAGAGTTAGAGAGGCTAATATCTGTTGGAATTTTAGAAAGGGTTAGACATAGTGATTGGGCAAGTCCGATGGTTTGTGTAGTAAAGAAAAATGGAGATGTCAGGCTTTGCATGGACTGTAAAGTGTCTATTAATAAATACATGAAGACGGAACATTATCCCTTACCCCTTCCAGACGATATCTTTTCAAATTTATCAGGGTATACACACTTTACTATTTTGGATTTAACGGGTGCTTTTCAGCAATTGCAACTAACAGAAAAATGTAGAAAATATTTCACAATTAATACTTCTAAGGGTCTGCTAAGATTTACGAGACTAGTTTTCGGAGCTAAAGCTTCCAGTGCCATTTTTCAAAGCGTTATTGACTCTATTTTAAGTGGTTTAGATTTTGCAATTGGATACATAGATGATATACTTATTAAGGGAAAAGGATTGGCAGAATGCGTGGAGAATACCAAAACTGTATTAGAGAGACTTCAGAAATTTAATGTCAAGGTTAATTTAGAAAAGTGTAAATTTTTCGAAGAACGCGTTGAATATCTAGGATACGTTATTAGTGCGGAGGGTCGTAGTCCCAGTAACATGAAAATTGAAGCTATTCTAAATGCACCTGCACCAATGAACGTTTCACAACTTCGGTCTTATTTGGGACTTATCAATTATTATGCATGTTTTCTACCAAATCTTTCATCAGAGCTGAGTGTTTTGTATAATTTGTTGCGAAAGAATGTAAGCTATGTTTGGACAAAAGAATGTAATAGAATTTTCGAATATACAAAAGGGTTACTCTCTAGTAATAGCGTACTTGCACATTTTGATCCATCTAAAGAAATAATAATATCTTGTGATGCTAGTCCTTATGGCATAGGCTGTGTTCTTTCCATCGTTGTGGATAACGTTGATTATGCATGTATGCTAGTAGTTCGCTTAGCGCAGCGGAAAAGCATTATTCTCAGCTACATAAAGAAGCTATATTACTACGTATTCGCAATAATGATTGCATATTTTCTGGTAATATTAGGTATTGTTTGAGGTCATCATCGTCTTCCCTTTATATTGTTTTTCGAAATTGTATTCCTATATTCAGAAATTACAGGATCAGATCTAAGTAGTAACACGGTCATAAGGTCTTCGTTTGTATATTTTCGTGAGGATTTCCTACTGTGAGCGAGACGATGCTTTCGAAACTCTTTATGACTTGCTTCTAAGGCTTCTTCTGAGGGCTGCTCCGTGAATTAAGAGCTTGTGAACACTGCTTGGCATATAATACCAACTATAAAGTTCCAGGTATAGCTATTTCGTTTCGCTGAGCAATTCGCAAAATTTCAGCATATTTATATTTTTTCAACAAGCTACGACCCTTAAAATAACAGAAAACTTTTGTATTAGGCGTTCATCAACCCCAGTTATTTCTGCAGTTATCTTTGGATTAGCAAAAAATCGTCTTGAGGTGTTTCCATCATTAGTTGATCCGAATCCTGGCTTTGGTTTGTCCACAATAAGGCCCATCCTAGTTTTAAAAGAGTTTTGAACTTCTTTTTTTCTATTTGTAAACGTTATTTTGTTCTCCGATTGCCGCGCTTGCCAAGTTTTAAAAGGAAGTCTTCAAAGCATCTTATCCCAGAATGTAGGGTGGATAAACTAAAACGGTAGTTGTCTTCATTCTGGAGCTTTTCATTGACTGCTACCCCATTCATCTCTTTAGGAGTCGCACCGCAAATGTAACACTTTGATGCAGCATTTGTTCTTGATAAAATGTTACAAACACTCCCATCAATCATCGTAAATAACATTTTGAAAGAAATCGTATACAATGGTTAAAGAGTTGACCAATAACTTCATTCATTTTGGCCTCTTCATCTCGCACAAGTCTTGCATTTTCTTTCATATATAAAAATTTATTTTGGCCTGCAGTACATAGTTGAAGAAGAGCGAGTATTTTTTCACAGCTCCATACCGGTACTATCCTCGACCAACTTAAGGGGACAAAACGCAATCAAAAATAAAAATTCGTCTGTGCTTTCTGAATCAGCAAACAGTTGTTTGTACTAACTATGCCCGGAACTTCCGTCAAAGCCGCACTTACATACTAACGTTGCAGTTGTGTTTTGCTCTATATGAGCAATTTCAGTTATACTTTCTCCAGCCCTACTCAGCAATTCTTGGATATTAACTGATGCCGTTGTTTCTGTTGCCTGACTATTAATAGGCAGCATGAAAGCAATCCTTGTGCAAAGCATTAACAACTGTTCTTAGCAAGTTATACCTTCTTTCTGATAGGTCTAATTCTAAATATAATGCTAAGGCTTCCTGGTTTGATAAAACTGATCTGCTTCCGACAGTTGATGCCCCTACACCAGATAAGTGACCAGACAGTTCTGCTGCATATTTTAACTCCTCACTTGTTTTTGAGATCAATAGATACTCTGCGCTTTTTGGTTTTATTGGAAGCTTTTTCAAATGGCTTTTGGGGTCTTCCACGACTAGTTCCCGGAAGATCAAAAGAGGTGGTTTTATTCGTTATATTAATGATACTCTGAGGAAGTAAAGGGTCCGCCATCTAACATTTTTTTTTTCAACTAGTGCTTATTTCGTGAATGGTAACACTTAGCTCATGTCTGATTTGACAGATAATTAGTTTTATGGGAAATATTGCGACATTACTTTAGAGTTTTAGAAGAGTTTAGAAAGTTTATTGATAATTTTAAAAGTACTTAACAATTTTTATATTTTCTGCGAAGCTATAAGCTTATCTGCAGAAGATTGTGTTTTTAAAGTTTTATAATTGAAGTAAGCTTAAAGTGATGATTTGAATATTAAAAAAAAAAAAAAAATGTGAGATGATTTCATGAACAAAATAAAAAAAATAATAAAAAAAGAGAGAAAAAAAAATAAACAATAAGTTGACTACTTTAGTTTAATAAGAAAAATTTTATGTGTTTTTTTCTAGTTTTGAAATTTTCTATGTTTACTATTTCTCGGGGTAATTCGTTGATTGTTGAAGGAACGCTGTATTGTAGTTTGAATTGAAGCATACTTTGGGCACGTCTTCTAGTGTTGATTGCGTGATCAATTGGTCGAATGAAACGGTTATCGTTAAAGTACTCCAGTAATAGTGTCATCTTAAAGATTTTTTCCACGTGAATAACTTTGAATGTTCTTTCATCGTTCCGTGAAAAACTCTGATATATTTGTTTCAGTGCTGAATTTTGCAGCCTTTGTAGCTTATTAATGTGGGTTGTTGATGCGTTGCCCCAAGCAAGTATACCATATCGTAACTTTGACTAACGAATAGTATACTTGTTTTAAAACAGGAGCCGTGGCATGGTATCGCAAATGGGCTAGTGCGTATAAAGCTTTCTTCAGATCATTGCGTAGCTTGTCAATGTGCTTGTTCCTTAGAAAATGACAGTCAATGATAACTCCAAGATATTTATAGCTTTCAACTAATTCAATAGCGTTGTTTGCAGTGTTCGGACAGGCCTGGTTTCTTAAATATATTTTACTCTGCGTTGGTTTGAATTGTGGATTCCTGATGGGCATCATCTTGGTATTTTGCAGCATTGATAATCAAGCCGTTGTCGTGGCACCATTTTACTGTAGCATCAAACTCCTCCTGCATTATCTTCGTCGCCGTATCTAATGACTTGTGACTGACCACAATCGCCATATCGACTGCAAAGGCAAAAGAGATGCTCTGCTTGAAGACGCGAAGAAGCTCATTCGTGTATAGGATGCAAAGAATCGGCCTTAGTTTTGATCCCTGAGGGACTTCAAACTGCAGCTTCTTTTTAATACTCATTGCGTCCTTAATCTTGACGCAAAACTGCCTGCTGTGTAAGTAATCCTTAAACCAGTCAGCCATTACTCCACGTATACCAATTCGTTCCAGCGCTTCTAATAGCTTCCCGTGGTTAAGAGTGTCGAAAGCTTTACTGAAGTCCATGAACATGACTAGAACATGATGGCTTTTATTTAAACTTTCATTGACACAATTATCGAATTCGCCTAGCAACTTTCCTGTACTTTTGTTTTTTTTGGAATCCGTATTGATTTTTGTGTATAAGGGAGTGTTTGTCAATAAAACTTTGCAATCTTTGCGAAATTACACCTTCTAAACACTTTTCTACTACTGGAAGTAGATTTTAGATTTAGATTAGATTAGATTTATTGTTTGTTTTCTTGTTTATAATACAAATTTATGTTACAAAAATCATTAAGCATGGCTTTGCCGTCTGCCTGATTGACGTGAAATTAAACATCTAATAACAAGTTTGTTTTAAAGTATATTCAATTCATGAATTTAAAAAGATTTAAAGATATGTAAACAAGCAAAAAATTAAAAAATAGTGAACTGATTTGATTTTTCACATACAGATACAGTTAAAATTTCTCAGTAATAATTTTACTACGGTAATTGGTTGCTGCTTTATAGAAGTAAAAAAGTTGTTTTACATCGCTTTCGCAGTTTAGATAGGCTTTAACTTCTTCCTCAGATATTGTGTCGTTTCCTAGAAAACATCTTCTTATTTCTTTAAGGATGGGGCATCTTCCGATGAAATGTATGACGTCTTCTCTCTCAGACAGGTTGCAAAGACTACAATAAATTGGTAGATCTGGACGATGTGGGAAATAATTAAGGCGTATTAGTTCGCCTCTATCTTAAAAACAGCCGAGATTAGATCTTTGCTGTTGAAATTGTGGAAATAATTTTTTTCTGACAGATTGTGTTTTAAAACGCTGTATGTAGCTCGGTGAACGGACGATGAAGCCATATTTACGCAATCAACTCTGTATTGTTCATCTACTTTGGCAATAAGATTGTCAAGCACATCCTTGCGGTATCTTTCGTTTCCATCAGCTAAATTGCATTCGAATCTGCAGTACGTTGCTAGCTCTTCGAGTTTTTTATACCAGAGCGTATTCCTTTCGATTACCTTCTTCGCAATAATTTTTGGAAGTCTATCATCCGACAGTTCTAAAACTTTTATTAAATAATCTACATGCAATTTTATTGATTTAATGAAAAGCGGTGACAGTCCTGTTTCGATATTGATCATATAGTTTGGAGTTGTACTTGGTAAGCTAAAGCATCGTTTTATGTAGTATCTAAGGAGTTTCTCTACTGTTTCATATTGGCAGTATCCCCAAGATTGAGCTGCGTACATCATAACAGATTCTGATACAGCTTGAAAAACCTTGTACTTTACGCTGTGGTCAATTAGTTGATTTGAAAAACATTTTTTCCATGTAGCCGATATGGAACTTTTGGCTTTTATTAGTCTTTCCTTTAGGTGAGGTTCCATACTGAGATTACTAGCAATTATCACCCCGAGATATATATAGGTTTTCACAATTTCAATGGGCTGTCCGTTGAGATACCATTTTTCGTTTCTGCACACTCTACCCGCTCCCTTCTTAAAGATCATAATTTTTGATTTTGTTAGGTTAACCGTAAGATTCCATAATTGGCAGTACAACTCAAGACGGTTAATCATTAATTGTAAGGACTCTGGTGAATATGCAAATAGAACCACATCGTCTGCAAATAAAAGTGCCTTTATTAAATGTCCTGCAATCTCTATTCCTCCAGGTAGAAAGTCGATGAGGTCATCGATGTACAAAGCAAAGAGATATGGGCTTAGTGTACATCCCTGTCTTACTCCCATAGTTGTTTCAAACCATTCTGATATTTCGGTCCCGCTCCACACACTCGATTGGTTGTCCTCGTATATATTTTCGATAACTCTCCCAAACTTTTGGCTCATTCCAGCCTTATAAAGTTTGAATAATAAAGCTTTTCGATCGATATTATCGAAAGCTGCCTTGAAATCAACGAAAAAGGCGAATAATTTCTTCTTTTGTTCGAGGAATGTCCCAGCAATGTTTTGTAGTACGAAAATGTTGTCTACGGTTGAATAACCATTCCGAAAACCTGCTTGGAATTCTTTGATCAAATTGTTGTTTTCGATCCAAATTGACAAACGCTCATTTAAAAGTTTTGTGAAAATCTTGTAAGATGAGTTGAGGAAAGATATTCCACGATAATTTGCGGGATCAGCTATATTGTCTTTTTTGTGAATCGGATATATTATCGCTTGTTTGAACTGTGGCGGTAGGTTACCTGTTTCCAGCATCCCATTGAAAATATCCGCTATTTTGTCGATAAAATTACTTGTCGCATACTTAAAAAATTCAATGGGTATCCGATCAACTCCAGGTGCCTTCCCATCTTGAAGTTTTTTCAAAACGTTATATATTTCTCCCTGTGTAATAGGTGCATCTAATATTTCATTTTTAATTAATGGCTTTGCGTAGTGAAACGGCAGTATGCTACTTTGAGGGTTCAACAGCGTTTGAAAGTGGGTCATCAGTGTCCTGGCGTCTAGCTGAGTGCCAATTTGGGGTGCTCTACCGTTGAATTTTTTAATCGCACACCAGAACTCCTTTGTATCTTTACAGTTCACCAATTTTAGAGCTTCGTTTTAAAAAAAATTTTTCTTTTTCTTCATACATATTTGCTTAAAAGCTGTATTTTTTGGTAGTACATTTTTTTAAAGAACTGCTTTCCAAACTTTCGAAAAACTTTTAGCCATCCAAAAGATATTCTTCTCGCTGCTTCACACTCAGTATCAAACCATTTTCTTTAAAAATGTATCTTTTTTTATAAGCTTGTACTTCTGGGGGGTAAGAAATTTTTATTAAATTGACGATATCCATTATATCCAGTTGAGCAGTTGTCGGCAAGTTGAGATCGAGTTTCCGTCTATACTCAGATGCATTTGATTCTTTCCACATCAGCTTATGGGGTAGTTGTATCGTTCTTGTATCTTTTCTTTCTGTCGGTAAAGTACCAAACTCGGCAACAATAGGCATATGGTCTGAGAACTGCTGCATCAAAACTACAAAATCATTTACTAAGGATGTCCATAATCCTCGTACCAAGCAGTAATCTATGACTGAGCATCCTTGTTGTCCTATGAACGTATACTTTCCACTGGAGTCTGAATTGCTTGTTCCATTTAGTATATGAAATCCATGAGAATCACATAATTCTAACAGTTTTAATCCCTTTGCATTTGTGGTTCCATCTTCTGATTTTCTCACTTTACTTGCGAATCTATTTTCTCTTCCCTCTTCTTTTCCTATTCTGGCATTTAGATCACCGATGATCATCATATCGTCGTAATTACAGTGTTCAATTGCTTCAACTAACGCACCAAAATCTCTTTCCCAGTTGTTACAGTTGATATAAATTGGTAGTATATATAGTTTGCTTGATTCAATTGATATTTTTAAAAGTTTAATTTCATATACCGATTCAAATTCAAAGGATATGTTGTGATTAGAACTATGTTTTTTGTATCCAAAGAAGCATCCCCCACTTGATCTTCCTCGTGTATTTTGTTTTAAAGCGGAAATCCAAACAAATTCGAAGCTTTTAAAATGGTTTAAATATAATTTATAATCTTCTTCTACTACAAATGTTTCATACAGAAAAATAATATCAAATTTATTTATAAATTCATAAAATCCTACTTGAATTGACTTATTATTAAGGCCTTTGATATTATAGCTTAATATTTTTAATTTACTTATTTCTAATAAATTAATTTTTTTTTGGCAGACGGCAGTTATACCCTATGACCGGATAGATGCATAATTATTTTTATTCATATTATAATTGGATTGTGTCTGTACTAAGTTTGCACTTGGAAATGTAGGTGGCACTAATGGCTCAGCTCTGTTGTTGTCATCTTCTGTCCTCTGTGCTTCCACGTTGAGACCCAGCTGATCGCTGACATTTGTTTGGTAAATTTGATTTAGAACCAAAACCCCATTGTTGTTGTTTTGTAAAAGTCCCAGCGAAGAACTCCAACGAAAAACTTTTTTCTCTACATACATCCTATCATCTCGAACCAATACTTTAATGTTTGCATTTATTTCAACAAGGCTTCTTCGTATCTTTAGGAGTTTATTTCGCTTCTGTCGAATTGATAAAGGAAGATCTTTGGATATATTGATACCTGTACCTCGTAGTAATTTGGATTCCTTGAGCGCTGCAATTACCTGTTGTCTTGAATCAAGCTTTACAATAAAGTGTTTCGTATCTGCGTTATTTGTTCTTATCTCGCGAATATGTTGGTTTTCAATGGTCGGATTTGGCTGAATGAGCCTCGACAGTGTATTTTTGATGAGATCATCTTGAGTCGCGATTCGTAGCATCAGATTTTTTTCTGTATTTTTCTTTTGAATTTCATCCATTTGGTTCTCTAGGATCTCGTATTTTGTTTCCAAAACTAGAATTTTGTTTGCCAATTGATGGTTAAGCTCTATAAGTTTTTGGTGTGCAACTGTTATTGCTTCAATGTCACTCTTCGTGGCTGTATTTTTCATTTTCGAGTCGAGAAGATCACAAAGCACTATACTGGAAGTATAGATATCGGTCTGTAGTTGCTTAGCTGATTTTTAATACCACTGTTATAAATCGGCCTTACAACAGCGGTGTTCAGCGTTAATGGGATTTTCGATTGTTTCAGACTGAGGTTAATAAATTTACATAGGATGGGAGCAAAAATTTCGTCGTGTCTTCGAATATCGACGGCCCTAATTCCATCAATTCCTGGTGATTTATGTTCTCCGAGAGAGTTAATTATTCCACGCACCTCATGAACTCGTGCATTTATGTGAATCGATGTGATAAAATTACAGTAATGCATAAATTGTGATGTCTGTGAAGAGAAAAGTTCTGCACATTCATTGGATAATTTTATAATTTTTTAATGTCATTAGTAAAATGCTTAGTCATCGTTTCGTCGAGATTTTACCTTTTCCTTCCTAATATTTCATTTATTAATCCCCATGTTTTTCGTGGATCGGCCTTCAATTGGGTGAACTTATTCTCATAATATTTTGATTTGTGAGCTAATATCATTTTATTAGTTTTGTTCCGGAACCTTTTATACTCCGTTTCGAAACCATTATTACTCGTACCTCTATTATTTTTCCACCTTCTGTAGAGTTGATCTCTTTTCTTACATTCGTCGATGATGAATGGGGTTGTCCAAGGGCTATTTTTTCTTTTGTTCTGTTTCTTTTTTGTGTAAGTTGATTTTTTATATATATCATCTAGTTTGCAGACAAGTTTTTTATATAGCGTCTCAGCATCTTCTTCGCAAACGATTTGTTCCCAGTTATCTTCGCAAATGAGCTCACTTACTCTGGCATTACATATGTACGAAGTATTTACTATACGGTAATCTGTTGTTGCTGACGAATCTGTGTAGTGCGAGTATAGTGTTGGATAGTGATCGGTGATACCACTCTCGATGACAGCAGACTTAATTTGTCTGTCTATTCTGTTTATAAGAATGTGATCAATTGCTGATTTCCTACCATTCTTAGGATCTACCCTTGTAAATTCATTAATGATATTTATCAGTCTCAATGATGCCAACATTTCCAGATAATCTTTTACATAATTTTAGTTTGTATCACGAATATTAATATTCATATCCCCCTTCACTACAATTTCTTCATTTCTTTCTATTGGTCCTAAACTATTTCCAATTTCATCGATAAATGCTTTTTTACTAAAACCTGGTGGTCTATATACTCCAACAACGTACTGTATAATATTTCTCTCATTAAAACTAATTTTTATATTTTCATACGATATAGTCTCCGAAGGTAATCGTTTGTGGTCTAGATTGCTCCGGACAAACATCATAATTCCTCCACCTCTCTGATTGCTTCTGTTTAAAACTTCCTGCTCGAAGCCATCTATTTGATAGAAACCCTTTTCTTCATCTATTATATTTGTTTCTACTAGAACAATAATTTTTAATGCACTTAACAGGTGACTAATACTTAAACAAAAGTTATTCCAGTGTAAACGGAGCGATCTTATATTAAAACATAAGTAACAGCAATTATTATTTTTTAATTCATAAACATTTATGCCGTTAAAACCTTGTATTACCCTACAATCTTTGAAAATCATGGTAATGTTGCAGAATGTGTGCGAAAATTACGTACGGATTTTGGCAGAAGAGAAGCTCCGTATGTTCGATATTTTGTAAAAAAAAGTGAAAGAAACTGGCATCCTCATCGATAAACCAAAGCGTGAAAAGCCAAAAACAGTGCGTACACCCGAGAATATTGCTGCTGTGGCAGAAAGTGTGCGTGAAGCACCATCAACATCAATTCACCGTCGTTCTCAACAATTGAACATTTCGGAGACATCATTGAGACGAATTGCATAAAGACCTTGGTATGACGCCATACAAAGTCCAATTGGTTCAGGAGTTGAAGCCAACTGACCATCCAATGCGTTTTCGCTTCGCTAAGTGGGCCTGCGATCGACTTAGAGAAGATGCCGATTTTGCCAAAAAAAATCATCTTTTCAGATGAAGCTCATTTTGATCTTGGCGGGTATGTAAACAAGCAAAATTGTCGCATTGAAAAGCCGATACACCCAAAACGAGTCACTGTTTGGTGCGGATTTTGGTCCAGAGGCATAAATGGGCCATTTTTCTTCGAAAATGAGCAAGGAGTGGCCGTTACAGTCAATGGCGATCGTTATCGGGCAATGTTGAACGAATTTTTGTTCACAAAAATTGAAGAGGAGGATATTGGCAACATTTGGTTTCAACGATCTCTTGTCTGATACTTCTAATCTAATATATTCCTTTGCTGATGACAGTACTCTCTGCTTTTCATATTCGTTCCCGGACTCACGGCCCTGCTCTTCGGCTGTAGTACGAGAACGGCAGCGTATGCTAAGCTCATTAAATTCCGATATCAACAGCATAACCCTTTGGGGAACTATCATTAGAGTGGAATTTAATGCTTCCAAAACACAATGCTGACTGCTGTCTTTAAAGCGAAATTTAAACACCCAGCCATTATCTATGAATGGCACTTGCATCGTAGAAACCGAAAAACTTTCCATTCTCGGTATGTGTGTCAATGACAACTTACGTTGGAATGACCACATATTTGATGTCGCCAAAAATGCTGCGACATGTCTAGGTTTCCTCAAGCGATGTAAGAAATATTTTACCCCCTCTGATCTGGCCTCAATATATAAGGCATTCATCCGCCCAAAATTGGAGTACAACTCCCACATCTGGTCAGGTGCTCCTAAAACATCTCTGCACCTGCTAGATAGGATTCAAAACCGTGCGATAAAACTTATTGATGATACTAATACCAGTCAATCAATTGACACGCTCGAACACCGACGTAATGTCTCCTGTCTCACTTTGTTTTATCGCTATTTCCACCACCAGTGCTCCACTGAAATCGCCAGTAGCATTCCGTCCATTCAAACTTTCAACCGTAACACCCGTCTCGCTATGAATGCTCATCAGTATACCCTCAAGTCCACTTTTGGACGTACTCTAAAATATCGTGATTCGTTCCTAAGCCGTACAACTCGCTTATGGAATGCCCTGCCGATCTCTGTATTTCCTGGTTGTTATTACTTGCAAACATTTAAAAACAATGTACATCGGTATCTCTCTTTTCTTCCTCCCTAAATTTCCTTTGCCCGCGCTGTGTACAATCACCTTAAGGGTACTCAAATCCCTTGAGCGCGCGCTCATTATATAACAAAAAAAAAAAAAAAACAGGACGGCGCTACGTGCCACACAGCCGAAGCTACACTCGATGTTTTGCGCCCTGTTTTTGAAGATCGCATTATCAGCCGCAGAGCTGATGTCGTTTGGCCACCTCGGAGTTGCGATTTGACACCGTTGGACTATTATTTGTGTGGTGCCGTAAAAGATAAGTGTTACGCCGACAAGCCAGAGACAATTGACGCTTTAAAGGACAATATTCGTGAAGCCATTGGTCAAATACAGCTGCACACAATCGATAATGAGCTTAAAAATTGGACCGATCGTGTAGGCTACTGCATGGCCAGCCGAGGCAGCCATTTGAATGAAATTATTTTCCATTATTAACCGGAAGGATAAAACTAATTATCTGTCAAATCAGACATGAACTAAGTGTTACTATTCACGAAATAAGCACTAGTTGAAAAAAAAAACGTTAGATGGCGGAACCTTTATAAACTCACTTTTTAACCACACATCGTGACGCTTAACAAACATAGCGCGGTTTCGGGAACATTGTTTCCATCGCCTGGCAATATTGCAGTCACATTCTCTAATTTTTTGGGTCAAATCACTTTCAATCCTCTTTGAGCAATTGTTTATTCTTAGTAAACTCAACACATAATCCTTTAATTCCTCAATCTTTGAACCTTTTATAATCATCGAAACCCATTTTTCAAAAATTTGTTCGATTTTTATATTGTAATTGGAATTGGTCCTACAAAAAGTCGAATTTTTTCAAGGTTAGCAATTATTAGCAAGAAAACTTTTTACTTTTGTACAGCATACGAATGGAGGAAGTTAATGAGATAAAAGATTTTGCTACAGCTAGCTACGTTCTAATTCAAATTTACACTTTAGTGGATTTTTGGTATTCAAAAAAAACCTTTTTTGATTTATTAGTTTAAAAATGAATTTCACTCCAAAATAATTAAAAAAGTACATATACCAGCCCGAGAGGTATCCATAATTATAGTTCGAAAAAACAAAACTGATAAAACTTTTGGAATTTTTCACACAGGCTAAATAACCACACAGCGAAAACTGTCGGTCCAATTTTTGATGACTCTGTCCAATATGCGAATGTTGGCCTCGAGCCCGTCCAAAGTGGTTGGCTTGACTTAATAGAGTACACTGAGGACTTGACGTAGCCCCACAGAAAATAATCGAGTTGTGTCAAATCACATGATTGCGGCGCCAAATTTCTCCGTCCCAACTTCGAACGTTGCGTAGTTTGTATGGGTTGTGGCGCTGTCTTGTTGGAACCAGAGCTCGGACATATCGATGTTGTCGAGCTCTGACCACAGAAAGTCGGTTAACATTGTTCTATACCTCAGAACATTGAGAGTAACGGTGTCTCCTTCCCCATTTCGAATGAAATACGTCCCGATGATGCCGCCATGCCATAAACCGCGTCAAGCAGTCAATTTTTGTGGATATACTCGTATTGCTTGTTGACATTGCCGCTGAGCCAAAAAGGGCCCACGTCTGGGAACGAAGTTTTTTTTGTCCCAAAATCCGGATCTCCGGCCAACATTTCCAGCGCTCAATTAGCAAACTCACGGCGTTGTCTATGGCCGTGCTGCTTCAATTCTTCCGTCAGCACAATTTTATACGAATTTAGGACCAAATCCAACCGCAAAATATGTTGTGTTGACTCCCTGGTGATCGGATGTCATTACAACTGTCAAGTGGTATGTCATCCAATGACGATTTTTCCAGAACACACCTAGTGTGCCTTTCACACAACAATTTGCAGATTATTTCTGACAATGACGGCCACTTTTGAGTTACTCTAGTCAACTCCGCGGTCAAGTTGGAGCCTGGTGCTTTATTTAATTGCACTGCTTCACTATAGTTTAGATGGAATGCGGTCTTAGTTTTCAACATACGCAGCTGTTTACTTCTAATTTAGTATCATCATCCGTTGAGGGGATACTTCTAAGTTTTTTACTTTGTCGGACTTTTAGTCTGCAATGTTGGTTTGATTGATGAGCTACACGAAAGACTAAGAATTTTCATTTTTGAGAACTAGTAAACAGTTTTACTGAATTAGTCTTTACACTATCAAACTGTCCATCTTTTTGTGGATAAGGTGCTCTGAAAAAACATGCTATTCACCCAGAAGTGTAGTGGTGATAGTATACAACCTTGCTAAATGCGCTGTGCCGAATGTGACACTTTGCGTTTTTTGCCCACACTTTGGGGAATTTGTCGTTTTAAGCTAGCTCACTACTGGAAGCAGTAGGTAGATCTGCAGTTAATCCAACTTTTTCGGGTTGTTCATGACATGTTAAAGATATTTCTTTGGCAACGTTCTTTTGGACGTTTCATATTTGTATGCGGTAGTCGAACTCGAGTTAATTTCTGATCTCTGCGAGGGCTGGCTACAATGTTAACTTTAAGTAGTATCTACTCACCGAGCCGTTCTCATCAGAACCACAGTTCTTCAGATACAATTGGTGCATATTTTCGTACATTGAATTAATTGCCGGCAGGGATGGCAGGGATCTTACCTTTTCTAGGAGCGTGAATATGGACAATGATTGTTACGGGCGATTTGGTTTCCCTTGATTTCATTTTGTTGACTATAAGTTCTGAATCCTCAAGAAGACTAATTCTAGCTAAGCTCTTGATTTCTGATATGGTGATGCACAACAGCCGATGAATTATGTTATACTACAGCGAATAATTTTTTAGTGGTACATTTGCCAGTCACTTTTCTGCCTTGACAATGAAATGGAGGAGGAGTTGTAAAAGCACGCAGCCTTATCATACTCCGCTGTCAACTCACCATTATACATATCGCAACAAGTTACTAAGTTTGTTGATTACTGATTCAGAAAACTAGGTTCCAAGCTATGCACCGAAAACCAGAAATATTTTAGGTGTGCAACTAAGTTCTCGCTGTTAACTGATAAAATGCAACTTTATTGTGAAAAAAGGTTACAAATGAACCATTCAAAGTATTGCCCATGGCTGACTACAACTTTTTCCCACCTTTCTGGCAGAGGTCGAATACCGTTTCGGTAAAAGTGTTCATCTTTTGAGGCTATCCATGAATCAAGCTATTTTTGGAAGTCTTCATATGAGCGGAACTGCTGATCAGCTAGACCAGGTGCCATCGAACGTAACAATTAATAATCGGATGGCGCAATATCTGCGGAATATGGCGGGTGGGTTAAGACTCCCCATTTGAGCGTTTCCAGGTAGGTTTCAACGGGTTTGGCAACGTGAGGCCGCACGTTGTCATGCTGTAGAATTACTTTTTCGTGCATCTGTTCGTATTGTGGACGTTTTTCGCACAGAGCTCGCCAAAATCGCTTCAATTGAAGTCGATACCGTTCCGCGGTGATGGTTTCGTTGGGTTTCAACAGTTCACAATAAATAACACGGACCTGGTCTCATCAAATACGCAGCATAACCTTCGACCCGACGACGTAGAAGTATGACCGGGTAGTCCTCATGACTTTCTTGTTTTGAGTTGGAGTAATGAATCCATGCGATGAAGAAAAACCTTCTTTTTTTGCCGCTGGAGCAGTTGTTTACAGGCAAAAAAACGACGCTCAATGTTGCTTGGCTTCAAATCATAAGGAACCCTTGTTTTCGAATCATTCCCAACGCAAGCAATCGCTTGAAAATGGCTTGGCGGCTAACTCCTAATGCTGGAGCAAGCTCTTTCTGTGTTTGGCATGGATCTTCATCGAGCAATGCCTCCAATTCAATGTCTTGAAAGGATTTTGGCTCTCCTTCACGCCGACGGTCGTTAACTTCGAAATCATCGTCTTTGAAGCGACGGATCCAATCTCGGCACGTTGTTTTACTCAGAACAGGATCTCTATAAGCTTTTTGGAGCTCTCGATGCGCTCCAGCCGCCGTTTTCTTCGAATGAAAGAAGAAAATCAACACTTCCCGCAAATGACGATTATTTTCCACAAAATCAGACATTTTCACACAACCAAAAGTATATGACGCCAAAACAAAATCACTAATGTAAGCTATAAGCTTGGTTCATGACGTTTTGGATATGCCAAAGTCGACCATCACTTTCTGCTGGAGCCATCTATTGAGAGCTTGGTTACGCACCTAGTATATCAACGCTCTTTTCACAGGCAATAACAAACCTCTGAAAGCAAAAGTTTCTGCGTGTAAAAAAGAAGCTCTCAATGTCTCGGCGTTTGGAGTTGACAACTAAATTCGAAACTCCTAACTCAAAAAACCAAGATGATGCTCAACGTAAGGATTAAGTTACATAGTTCTAATTTATGGCGCCGAATGTTGTAAGTACTGTCGACTTGTTATTGGGATCATTAAAAACAAAAATACTTCGCCGCATATACCATAAGTGTCGTACCAAGATGTGGTACTGCTTCAAATTTGATCCACCTTATTGGAGATACTCGTACAAGTACGACAAGCTAGAGACAATGAGCTCGATGTCGGAAACCTGTAAGTAACTGAAAATATCCGTCAGTAAATGTAAAATGACATTCTAATGCCCCTCTTCTAAAGCAGGACGGAGGCAAAAAATTGATGCGAAATGGTTCTAAAAATGCTTAGAAATGTCTGGAAATTTCCACATTTCCACATGCTACAGCGTTGAGAACTGAAAAAATTTCTTTTCTTATTTCTATTTAAATATAAATAAAGATGAAAAAAATCGTATACGTATGTATCGTCTATGAGTATGACATAAATAAATATCTCAGGCAATTTGAAGGAAATGGGTACCCGTAAAAAAGTTCTAACCGCAGTCCTACAAAGTTTTCCCATCATAACATAATCTGAATAGGGAGAGACCATTTGAAAGAGAAACCACATAGAAACGATTAGATAAAGCGCTTTGAATACAACTGAATTTCTGAAGTTTTATAAATAGAACTACATTCGTACTTAGAAAATCCGAACAAAGGTATTGTCTGCTTGACGGAATTTATTGATAACAATTTGAGGACACCGGAAAATACTCAGCACAGGGGTATGCACAAATTTGAATGGCAAAGGATGAGAATCTTGTCTCAAAAGCGGTAGTATTTCCTCTTAACACTATCGCATCGTTCTGCGGTGCCAGCTTAAATTTAGATGTTGGAATGAAGTGAAATCTGGAAACTAGCAAGTGGAGAGCAAAGATTTTGTCATTTATTTATTTCTTGTTTGTTGTTGATTACTTTCGGTTTATTGACGTCACAAAAATTTATTTCGCTTTGAATTAATAATAAAAAATCCTTAGTAGCATGTTGCAAGTTTTCTGTTTACCATCAAAACTGTTGTCTAATGCACGTGTATTGGGTGATGTCTTTTTTATTATTACCTCTGCCTATTATTAGGGGGAAATTTTTATAACGTCTCTAAAAATCATACCTTAAATGTTTTTTCTCTGCGATGCTGGCGTTGCACTCCGTTTGACGAAAGGTTACCATTACTAGTGTGTTGCTGTTGTTGTTGCTGCTGTAAAAGTTGTTGGCTTTGCTTGGTGGTAGCAGCAACGTTAGAACGATGATGTTGTTGTTGTTGCTTTAATAGTCCCACCTCATAGTCTCGTGCATCAGCAACATCAAAAGTTGCCGACCGTTGAGTTTTGGGATAGTAGTCATAGTCATGATCATCATAAGTTGGGTGATTGCTTGGGGGGGCATGATACGATAAGGAACGTTTACTAGACTTTTGATGTTGACGATGAGGATGATGATTTGAATGATTCGAAGAAGATGTATTTTGCGACTGCGCTGCGGTTTGTGGAGCAGTACCCAACGACGATTTACTTGCAGGACATCGTCGTATAATATCAACACCACCACCGCAGCAGGCACACTCCTACAATTCGGTAACAGAATAGAGATCGTTGTTGGCATGTGAGCCTCCACGTTTAAGAGATCGATAATAGGCATTCTGTTGTTGTGAGTCGTAATGATTTTTGCTACTCTGGTGATGATAACCAGAAGATGAATTATTTAAATTACTGTGATGAGAGGAAGCTGTGGAAACCACATTCGAAGGCTGGCGATGGAATGAGGACGATGACGACTGTTGCTGGTGGTATGACGGATAATGATGTTCTTGTTGTTGATGCTTAGAGCTAGATTTATATTGTTCAATGTAAGACATATCCGTGGAAGGTTTGTTGGTATTGTCGAGTGTTTCGCTTCTACGAGAGCGTTCTGTTTGTGTGATATTTTGACCACCACGATCGTAGCCAAAAGTACTGTGCGTTGATTGATGTTGTTGCTGGTGTTGTTGTTGGCGAAGACTCGACGATTTAGGCGGGAGGGCTTGCATATTTGCGGCTGAATGACGGGAAGATGAACGCCCTCCACCGGGCATATCCTCTTTATGACGGTTTTTAGGTGGAAGAGACGGTGGAGTTATCTTATTATTTTGTTGAAGTTGCTGTGATTGCTGTGTAAGATTTTGTGTTGTATACGTTTGAAGATTATTAAGAAGATCTGAACTGCAAGCACTGGATAAGAATTCAAATTTGCCGCACACAATGGTTGCTGGGATACTCGTATCTTTGTTGAATGCTGTTGTTGTGGTATATCAGGCAGTGGTTGATTCACAATTGAATTTAGTTGTTTTACTTGTGATCTAGATGGGAGCTGCTGTGGCTGATGTTGATTAGACAGTTGTTGATGTTGCTGTTGTTGTTGTTGCTGCTGCTGCTGATTTGTAGATGTCGCAGTTTGACTTATTTGATTTGGTTGGTTTGGTGGTGGTGGTCGGTATGGTACTGTTTCAATGCTATAAACTGAAGGCAGAGATTGTTGTTTCTGTTGGTTTTGTTGTTGTTGTTGTTGTTGTTGTTGCTGCTGCTGATGATATTGCTGTAATTGCTGTTGTCGTACACTCTCTTTTTTTGCTGCAGCCGCTGCTATAGAACTACCAACACCTGTTGTTCCTGGAATGTCTGTGAATGTATTAGTAGTTGTAGTCTTTTTGTATGGAGGAATACAATCCGGCTGATTGCAATAATCTTTAGATACAGTTGCAATACTTGGAGTTTTGGCACTTCGCAAATTTGGACTTGGACTTGTTCCGCCTTTCAGAGAACCACCATAGCGACCGACATGACGCAAAGTAGCACATTTATTTGCTGTTGCTGCTGCTACAATATTTAGATTATTGTTGCCTCGCACCGCTTTTGGTCCTATACTAATGTATTTCGGATTGAAGCGATTAAAGCTATTATTGGTTACGTCTCTGGGAACTTTGGTTTCGCCGTTTTCGTCTAATTTGTCGCTGCTTCCGCCAATGACGTCAGTTAATTTGCAGATTGTATGAGCAGTTGATGTGGTTGATTTAATCGATGATGCTGATGAACGAGGTAATGTTGCTGATGCAAAGATGTTCTTCATTGATGAACTGCTGCCTGCATTTAAATTGCAGGCAAGCGATTCTCAGTAAAAATCATTAGATTCAAGCGTCTTACATTGCTTGCTGAGGGTTGCATATTTTCCATTATTTGGGCAAGCCAAATAAGCCGACTGCTGAGAAGGCAACCGACCCAAAGTGTGATGACCACTCCTTGTGCCATGCACCACAACATCATAACCGGGTGGCGGCGATGTATTCTCATCACCACCAGTGTTAGGGGAAGAAGTTGTGTATGCCAACCCTGATCTTAATCCAGCTGTTCCGTTCCGATGATGATGGACGCCTGTACTACCACTGCCTAAAGTACCAGTATGCGCTTGTTGATGATGCAATAAGGTTCGATTAATAGTTCCAGTACCTGCTGGAGCGGTGGTCGAAATCGTGACGTTGGGCGTGGAAGATAGCGGGAACAAAGGTGTCGTTTCAGATTTATCTGCTTGGTGGTCTTTTTGATAAGTAAATCCAAGCATGTGAATTGGCATATACAAGTATTGTAAGTAAAAATGATGTAAGTAAGCCAGCAACCATCATAAGGCTAAGGCCAAGTAGCCCACCACCGCATAAGCCTTTCAAGGCATCTGCATAGTGTTTGTCTATCGACCGACGATCCAGTGTCGCTGATAATACAGTTAAGTTTCGTTTTGTTTCTTCTAGGTCATTATCCATTCGTTCGAGTGTGTGACGGATGTCAATGCGTGGGTATACATCTTGACTCATCCTTGATACCAGATTCCCTAGCACGTTCCACCAAATCCCTTGATTCATTCAATCGCAGAATAAAGCGATTCCGTAGGGTTCCGCAATTTAAGAAGTAGACATATGGACTTCGCATTCCAACTTGTCGGCACATGAATTCGTGTGGTCTCATACAAAAATCGCCGGCTGCTACAGATGATGCCAAATAAATACCGGATAACAGCCAACATACGATAATACAAAATAAACCAGACACACTAAAAAATATTAAAGCACATCGTGAACGTCTAGCTACTCCTATAACTAAGATTGTGCACAAAAGTAAAAGTAAAGTTAAAAAGCCAAGCGTGGCTGGCCAACGTATTGATTCGTAAAATTCTCCAAGATGCAAAACACTCTTAAGCGAGGTGTCATTTTCTGTTCCTTTTGTTTTCATGAAATATAGAACCATGTTGTCCAGACTTGTTACTGCCCGAGAGGTATTATCACGCACCAATCGACATGTCTCCAGCAAGATGGTCACAGCTGTTTGGTTGTATTGAGATTTGTCGATTTGCTCTTCTAGATTGTAGCTTTGCGTTTTGGTTTCCAGATTTATTTTTATTGATTCAGTCTGTTTTTTTAAATTTTCAACGAGTCCTTCAACTTGTTTGCCGGAACTAAAGGCTTGCAACAGGCCACAAAGATTTATTTGTATGCTCGACTTGCGACATTGCTTTATAATGACATGCAAATGATGGCCAACGATTCAGAGGGAAAGGAGTAGTATTTGCCATAGAAAGCTGGATTCAGTGTTCTTTTATCTTGTCCAGAAATATGATGCGCATAACTGGGTGAAAACTTACACCTCGCCAGTTTCCTCAAACCATCAGATTACTCTCCTTCGGCAATTCGCATCCTCAAATGCGCTATGTTGCGTCTCAGTAACCCCGTCTACCATATATGCATGGTATAAGTGTTTATTGTTTTTAAGGTAAACGCCTGTTGTGTAGACTTAAATTTACGGGATGCCCATACATCCATGGGAGCAAAGGATACGCTTTGGCATCGCTCTCAGTCATTCTATTGATACCGTGTTGTCGGCACAAGTTACACCCTTGGTATGAGTCGAGGCCGACCTAAAACCTCTAACTGCTTTTAGGGTCACAGCACCCAGTACTTATTGTAACTCTACATTGGGTCAAAACCAACAGGAAGACTCTTCCCGCGATTTTGATTTAAACCACAGCAACCATTACGCTCCCACAAGGGGGCCTACCTCTACAAGTCAGGCCCGTACCGAGATCCGGGGGGTTCCTGACTCCCATGGTACTGTGATTTAAGTCCTGGTAGGGACTACCGGTGGTCCAGCCGCCAACAAGACCTATGAGTGGCAATTTGTAACTGATCGTATCGTAGCAACCTCCGGTAGCGTCATCTGAAAATGTTAGGATAAGCCCAGTCCTTTGCTCTGCCTCTGCTTTTTATTAGACAACGTCATTGATGGGCGAAGCCTTGATAATTGGGCGAGGGCTCTATGCTTGGTATATCCTGATCAAATAGTAGGATCGTGTTTGTTTTTTCCTAAGGACATCATATTCAGGAACATCGCAGTGCAATAGCCATCTATCATCGCGATGGGCTCCTTCTATCCTTCTATCTCTCTAGCTGTTGTCTAATCGATGTAAACTAAAGGGTATCCTATTAAAACCGCCTATTTTGAAATCTGAGAAAAACGCAGTGTTTATTTGAAAAGTTCTGATGTTTTTATTTTAATAAAGAGTGTAGACATTAAGGTTATGTGTGGAACACAATATCCGATAAATTGCCGTCTGACTGATGACACACGTTGGCTCTTTTGACGAAATTTTCTATGACACTTTGGCATAATGTAGCCGAAATTTCATCAATTGCACGTCGAATCGTGGTTTTTAGTTCAGCAATTGTACTTGGATTATTGGTATACAGCTTTCCTTTCAAAAGACCGCAAAGAAAGGAATCCAATCAACATCGCCGCGGAGCGAGATAACCCTTCGTCTTCAATAATTCCATTGCTTCGATCGCTGTGTGGTAATTTGCGCCGTCCTGTACAAACCACATGTCTTCGAGATCCATTTAGTCATAAGAAAAAAATACAAAAAGAAAACAACAGTCTATCGATGAAATATTTTCGTTCTCCAGTCGGAAAATTCGTCAAATTTCTCATAGTCATCTCCACTTTCGTTGCACGCTCTTTCAATCTGCACGAAACAACTTCCTTCTTCTTTTCAAGATCAAGAACTTTTGACCATTTTTCGATTTGTTCTATCGATCTCTTTAATTTGGCGTTCCGCAATTTGAGGCCAGAAAAAGTTCTTGATCATCTCAGGATAACAAATGCCGTTGACGATGACCACATTGCCAACCGTATTCTCGAAGAAAAACGATCCAATCACTCCGCACCAAACCAAACAGTAGGACGTTAATGGATCACTCTTAGATTCTCAGCTCCTCAAATGCGAAAAATCTGTTTGTTGACATAGCTATCAAGTTTGCAATGTGCCGCATCGGCGAAGATGATTTTCTACGAAAAATCACCATTCACTTGCTGCTGTAAGATCCAGTCTGTGAACTTTCGGTGCTGACATTGGTCTACTGGCTTCAAATGCTGTGAATCTTTTAAGAATGTAAATGCAAATCTTTAGTCAAAATTCGCTATAAACTGCTTCGTGAATCGATAGCGAATCGAAGTTTAAGGATTCTGGTGAACACTCTCACTAACGGCTGCAACGTTTTCATTAGACTGAGTTGCACAAACACTGACAGGTATTTTCTGGGTTTCAATTGACCCAATCGCCTGAAATTTCTAGATTAATCAGTCCACTGCTGTACGAGACGGTGCATTATGATGACCGAAAAATCCACGATATTTTCGAAGCGTCCCCGCAAAAATCTCACCATTTCGGTAGTGGATTTTCACAATTTCTATGCATTATGTGTTCGTGTAATTCTCCATGACTAAACCTTAATATTCACACATGACAGCTGTCAAACAGCAACGCCGTACGACCGATACAAAAAGGTCAGACCGAGGTGTGGTAAATAGACCTAATGCTATAACCACAGCATTGGTCGTGGTCAGTTAGAATCTAGTAAGATCATGAGTGCTGCTACTATTAAGAACATGTCAAGTGTAAGATTCATAACGTTCGATGGGTTTTAACTGGAACCGTAGCTGAGTAGCTGATCAGAGACCCAAAAAGTCTGACCTATAGACCTATAGCCGGTTCAGGTTCAAAAGAACTCCCAGACTTTTGTTTAGTAAGATCACCTAGCCCTTATTATGGCAGAAAGGTTTGAGAGTCAAGGATCCTAAGGTTCCTGGAAGTTTCTGTCGAAAAGACATCGAATTACCCGCCAGACTCGACGTAGATAGCAACTAAATGGATATAAACGGTTGTTTATTTTTCTGTTTGGGTTTTGAGTATTCTATTTTTGACAGCTCACGCGTGATTCGTGACGTATGTCAAATCTAAACATGGGAAGACTTACACCCGAACAACGCTTACAAATTATTAAATTTGATAATAAAATTCGTGCCCTGTGGAAAATGTTTTCTGCGCACTTTGACCATTTTACGGTCGTCATAATTGACCTACTGAGGAAGGAATTCAAGCCAACCAAATTTCGCACCAATTTCACACTATTCGACATCAAACTACCTACCCGTATGCGTAGAGAGCATGCAGAGGAAAATATTCCTGCTGTATCCGCCAGTGTTTGTGAAGACCGTGAGTTGTCCATTCGTCGCCGTTTGCAGCAATTGAGATTGTTTTATTCGACTATGTGGAAGATTTTACGCAAGGATCTTGATTTAAAATCGAATTTCGGTGAGTGGGCCTTAAGAAAGCTGGATGAAGATCCGCTTTTGCATCGAAAAATTGCCTTCAGCGACGAAGATCATTTCTAGTTGAATGGATACGTTGATGAAAAAAACTGCCATATTTGGTCCAATGAACAACGTTAAGCAATACAAAAGCTGCCAGTGCACCAAGAAAAATGCAGAGTTCATGGCCCGGCAGAAACATTCGCCCGTATTCTTTCATTTTTGTTTTGCCCAAAATGCACGGGCTGATCGATATGTGGTTACAGCAAGACGGCGCTACATGCCTTACAACACGCGAATCGATGGACCAGTTGAGGAATGTGTTCGGTGAGCAATTCATAGCACATTTTAGACTGGAAAGCGAGCGATTTGAGGTCTGTAGATCATTTTTTGTTTGGATACGTCAAATTACTCATCTATGCCGATAAACTAGCATCAATTGCAAGATTGGAAGATATCAGCCAATATGCTCGAAAAAGTGATTGAAAATTGGACTCTCCGTATGGACGTATAGTCGTGGTCAACATTTACATGGAAATCATTGATTTTTCAGCTCAAATAAAATTTTTATGCACTTTTACAATTTTCCTGGTCTTTCTGACTGTGGCCAGGACACAAATACCATAAGCCCCAAATGAACAGTCTCGCCGACTATGGCACCCCCCCAACAGTCGGTAAATTACTCGACTCAGAAGACTTTTATGGCTTTTTTCAGTAAAATTTGATGTTGCATGCTCCTAAAATCCATTGAACAACAAGTTTGTTCGTAGCAATCGTTCCCAGAGAATTCTGGTTGGAAGGATTTTTTAATTTTTAGATATCTGCGTGGGGGTGTACCTCAACGTTCTATCTCAGGCCCTCTTTTTTTTGGTATTTTTGTAAATGATATATCCCAAGCCGATGACATCCAAACTAGAGCATGCCAGCTTTTTCCCGGGCGGCGATACTAAGCTAAAATTAATGAAAACATTGTTGGTTCCCATTGTAGCTTACACTGACAGCTGTCAAAGTTATCAATGACATCCAGCTGTCAAAATATTCAGTAAGGTTTGCCATTTCATTGTGCATCGTTTTACGCTTGCCGAACGTGCGGAAATTGTTAAAGAATATTATCCACATTCCTGTTCTGTTGTAAATACGCAACGTGAATTTCGTCGTGAGGTCGGTCGCCGTGGACAACGCTGTGGGTTCGTTAATTGGGCGCTATAAATGTTGGCCGGATCCGGAAGTCGAACAAAATTGCCACTATTGGAGCGAACAAAATCCACAAGTGTTCGGACAAACATCAATGCATCCACAAAGATTGACTGTTTGGTGCAGTTTATTGCATGGCGGCATCATCGGACCTTATTACTTTCGAAATGAGGAAAGGGACACCGTTACCGTCAAAGGTCTCAGGTCAGAGCTCGACGACATCGATATATCTGAGCTGTGGTTCCAACAAGATGGTGCTACATGCCATACAAGCAACGCAACGCTCAAAGTTTTTGAGGAGAAATTTGGCGACTGGTTCATCTCACGGCGAGCTTTCAACAATTGGTCACCGCGATTATGTGATTTGACACAACTCGATTGTTTTCTCTGGGGCTACAGCAAGTCCTTAGTCCATGCTAGCAAGCCAACCAATTTGGACGGTCAGTCGTTCATAGACCTCAGTGGCGATTAGACGCAATTTTCGTGTTCGGCTTTATAAGTGTGAAAAATAAATAAGTATACCTTTAAACAAGAAAATTTCAAGTGTTCGTTAGTCAAAGTGGCAAACACTCGGACGAAATTCATACCTGGTGTGTGAGATCCCGAGGCCTGGGTCGATTCCCAACGGTAGACAAATTGTTTTTTTTTTTTTTTTTTTTGTTTGTTGAAATAGTAACAAGTGAAGTGTAACGAAAAAAAATAAAAAATCACGTGATGGAGTGTGGAGAGCGGTCCGCTATACCAATAGCGGAATCTGCTGACAAATCAGGTGAGGCGTCTAGTAGTTCTAGCCAGACACCAAAAACTAAAAGAAGGAGGAAAATAAAGCCAATTTCTAACTTGGTAGAACGTCCCTCCCGACAAGCTTCCACTGAAATGCTGCCTAGAGGAGTTCGGGACGGGGGCACTCGACGTCTGCAATGACAGGAAATAATCATCCATTGCAATTTACTGATAACAACCAGTATATCTCCGATGATGGTGAGTTCTCTCTGAGAAAGAACATCTTCGCTTCCTTGGCTCCAACCGAATCGGAAGATGAAGAGGAAGAAATGGTGTCTCTAAGTAGCAGCATAAAAATGCTACAGCAAAGACTTCTTGCCATAAAGGAAATGCAAATACTCAGAAGGAAGAGGGAAGAGCTAGTGCAATCCCAACAGCAACAACAGACTCAGCTAGCTCAAAAGCAGCATCAACCCCAAACAAAAACAATAACACAAGTGTTACAACAACACCAACAAAAACTAAATAAACACCAGCAGCATCAACAAGAGCAGCCACAACAACGGCAACAGAAAAAACATCAGCAATCACAACAAGAGCGGCAGCTACAAAATCAACAGCAACCACAACAACAGCAGCAGCCACTAAAACGGCAGCAGCCACAACAGCAACAGAAACAACAAAGGGTACCACCCATAAATACATTCAAGATGGAGCTGAAGGAAACTGTAGAACTATGTAAGTTGGCCATAGGAAATAATTTTTATATTAAAAGACTTAGCATAGATAGGCATGCGATCCACTGTAACACAGGGAGCGCTATTACAAAATAAAAAATTTACTGAAGGAATCGACGACGGAATTCTTCTCCTACACCCCGAAGGGGGACAAGCTGCAAACAATGCTGCTGAGGGGATTAAAACCGTCGACTGATCCGGAGGAGCTCCTTGCACTGCTGAAAGAGAAGAAGTGCGAAGGGCTCCATTTCGTGGGGGTCAAGCCATTCACCACAGCCAGAGCCAAAAGGGAGAAGCGGCAACTGCCCATTTTCCTGGTCCAACTAAGTCCCACCAGCAATCTGTATTGTCTAAGGAGTATTAAAGTCCTAGACTACCAGGTTGTCCATTGGGAAAAATTAAAAAGGAACGAAAACGTTTTACAATGTGTTCGCTGCCAAAGGTTCGGGCACGCCGCGTCGAACTGCGAAATGCAGCCTCGATGCGTGAAGTGCGGAAAGAACCACAAGTCTGAGGAATGCGCTCTTGGTAAGGACGGAGCGTCTGAAAAAAGCCAACTCTCTTGTGCTTTATATAGGAACACGGGACACACCGCAAATTATCGGGGTTGTCCCAAATTCCAGTATATCAAAAGAATAAACCTGGCCCGGCAGCAGAAAGTGGAAGTTAAACGTCCACCCGTGCATTTGCAAACTCCAGCCGTTACTCCCCATATTACCTACGCCCAAATGGCGGCAGGTAGGGGAAATACGGTACAGCAAGCGAAGGTTGCTTCTCAGGCCCCAGCGCCCAGAGCACCTGAACCAGTACCTGACATGCTAGCTATCTTGCTCTCTATCCAGGGGCAGATGGCTCAGCTACAACGTCATTTAACTGAACAGACCGCGCGGGTGGATCAAGTATACGCACTGCTGTCTGGCCTAACGCACCTTTTGCCGTAATGGGTACGTACGTGGCGGAGCAAACCCTGAAGGTCCTTGCTGTGAATGTGAATTCACTGATTAGGCTCGAACGACGAGCCGCACTATTTAAGTTGCTTAAAGACCAAGTCCCTGATGTGCTTTTGGTTAGCGAAACTAAGCTTACCAAGAGACACAAAATGAGGCACAGAAGATACAAAATACTCCATTCAGGGAGGTGGCGTTGCAATTTTCGTACGAAAAAGTATACATTTTAAAAGAGTATACAGTGGCGTAGTACGTAGGTTCCAGGTGCTGGAAGCATGCATCGTGTATATCCCTCTCCGTAGTGGAAAGCGGTTGTACATGGTGTCTGTCTATGCACCTAAGGCTACTCAATCCACCTTATTTATCACAGAGCTCGAGACACTTTTTCGATTTCTGAGGCTGGAATTGGAAGACAACTATTTTATTATCGGCGGAGATTTCAACGCCAAACATACTGATTGGGGAAATAATACACCAAATACTAGAGGGAACCTACTATTCAATTGGTGGGGTCAGCACAGTGTGATGTATCGACTCGGGCTTAAGGCGACGGATAGTCCGTCGTTTCCCAGACACGGGTCCTATTTGGATCTTCTGCTGTTCGACTCACGAATACAACTGACATGCAGTAACCAACAAACTACAAACTGTATACGCACTTTCGTGTATGACAGTGACCATTGCGGTTTCAGCACCGAAATAACTGTTCCCAACGAAATTGCGGAATTGGATGAGTTTGTCCAAAGGCATTCCTACAATTATAGTAGGGTGCGTTGGACACACTTCACCAGAACACTGACTAGAGCACTCTTCTCGAATTCGCTCTACCCACCGTCCAACAGAAATCTGTCAAACGAGGAGATTGACAGGTATCTAAGACTAATGGACGAGACAATCAAACGAAGAATGGACAAAACGATACCTCGGTACCAACACATTGGCGAAGAAGACTTATTCCGCAACGCAACTATTGACGCACTGCACCGACATAAAAGTAGACCGCTGTCAAGACTAAAAACCTTGTACAGACAGTTTACTGACAGACATAACCCGGAGATCATGACACTGAAGTCGGCGATTAAAAACCTCCAAACATTAATAAAGGAAAATTAAAGAGCATCTGTAAGTTTGTATTGGAACAACAAAATTCGAGCTGTAAACAACCCGAATGTGTTCACGCAAATAAATAAAATATTTCGGAGAAATAATCAGAATGACCTTCCATGTCTTAAAATCGCCCGAACGACGAACAACGAACAAATACTGGTAGCAGCGGGCATAGATCCAAATGAGGCTGTTGATGATGACAACTTCTTTGTGATCGAGGATCCGCAGGAGCAGGTAGAGGCTATAGGAGCGACTTTCCAGGAAGGCGAATGTTATCATTGGCCCGAACCACGATCTGGAGAATCGAGTCCTTGTGCACAATTTCTACCTTCGAAATGAAATTGTGAATTGGCGATTCGAGAGCTCGGGTTTCACCCAGTTCAGTGACGAGAATATGGCAAATAATGTCATCACCAACGATAGGGTACTACCCCCGTTCATTTCGAAGGAAGAGCTCCAAACGATCTTCGAATCACTTAGAAGTAAGAAATCAGTGGGAACCGATGAAATACCGAACATTGTGCTTCGACATCTCCCTCTAGAAGTGGTGAACATTTATACCACCCTCTTTAATAATGCAATGAATAATGCACATTATCCAGCGCATTGGAGAACTGCGGTAGTACATCCGATCCCCAAAAGGGATAAAGATAGTTCCAATCCGGCGAATCTCCGCTCGATTAGTCTTCTTCCAAACATCAGTAAGGTTTTCGAGAAGGTGATCAATAGAGTCCTGACTAAGTGGGTTGAGGACAAACATATAGTTCCGGATAATCAGTTCGGTTTCAAGGCGGGGCATGATATCAATCATGCTGGGTCGAAACTGGTTTCTGATATCCAATGGAACAAAGCCAAAAACCAGTGCACTGGTGCCTGCCTGATTGAATTGGAGAAGGCCTTCGAAACCGTATAGCTAGAAGGATTCTTTTTCAAGCTGGACAGGTTGGGCATTAGTAAACCACTGCTGTATATTCTTTTTGATATGCTCTCCAGTAGACAGTTCATCGTGAAGAATGGCGATGTGACTTCTGCTGGAACCTTTAACATTAAAAACGGTCTGCAACAAGGTGCGGTAAATTCGCCGATCCTATTCAACATTTACACATATGATCTGATAGGTTCACTTCACCATGCCATAGCGTACGCAGACGACTTAATCGCGTACAGATCGGGTCCAACGATTGAGGTCATTAATATGCTTTTGCAGCGTGACTTCGACAAAATTAAGCGATATTGCGATGACTGGAAGTTGAAAATCAACTTTCAGAAGTCGGAAACTATTCTGTTTAGGACGCCTTTGTCTGGGGCCTCTAGGGATACCAGAAAGAATTGGCGAACGTTTTCTATCGTCGGACAACACGGACAGCCACTTGCTTGTCGAAATGTAGTCAGATACCTTGCGAGCTGGCTAGATCAATATCTGTATTTTAACAAACATATAGATGTTGCTCTGGCCAGAGCCAAAGGTGCTTTTGCCCTTACAAAGAGACTGTTTTATAACAGCCAACTCGATGCGAGGGTGAAGGTGATCTGCTACATGGCCCTTATCCGGCCTATGCTTGTATTTGAATGTCCCGTGTGGTTTAACGTGAGAGCAAGTTTATTGGAAAAGATTCGGGTGTTTGAGAGGGCTTGTCTTAGGACTTGTCTTCGCTTATACAGAACACCAGAGTCTGAGTACATAAAATTCTATCCTAATGAGGTCTTACACAATAAGGCGAACCTAATAAGAGTGGACAATTTCGTCATTAAGTTAACTCGAAGGCACATTGCAAGGGCAATGACCTCATCGAACAACCTGATCTCCGGGGCCTTCTACCCCAATTATATGTATCATGAGAGAGTTCGCTTTGACGGCTTTATTCCTCTAGAAGCGTTCCTCTATCTAGATAGTAAAGATCTGGTCCAGGACAGATTGGCGGTTTCGCTAAACTTCCACGTCGCTCGAATAGCTGCGGACAGGCGACTCAACTACGACAGAGACGTCGCACACGGCAGTGCGGAGCGTCTCCGGTTCAGTAGGGTGGTAGGGAGTCGCGACATGAGGGATGTTGCTCGGCAGCACCAACAATTTTGGTGGCTGGTTGAGGGAGGGGAAGTTTCGTCGTCCAATTCCTCCAGTACTAGGTAGCTCCATAGGAAGCAAAGTCGGTCGCCTGACTATTTTATTAGCTATGGCCGGCTTACATAGTTTTAGGTAGGATTAAGTTAGTTTTTAAGAAAAAAAAATATATAAAAACACAAAAAAAAAATAAAATGAAAATAAATATATATATATACATATACTTATATATAAAGTATATAAGTATTATGGATATATATATATATGTATGTATGTGTATGTATTAGACGTAAGTAGGTTAAGTAGATTAAGATTTATTTTTAGGTAGTTTGTAAGCTTTTAGTTTTAAGTTTTATAAAGAATTAAAAAATGTCCATTTACTAAGTTTTTACCTAAAATTTATTTTCTTAGTTTTAGGATTAATTAATGTTTAAATTACAAATAAAATTAGACTGTAAGATACGTCGAAAGACATAGATTAAGTATTATGTTTAATTTAGAGTGTCCGCATGGGGCCAGTAAGTTACAATAAGATTATTTTTAAGTTATTTAAGCTAATTTTTAAGCGTTTTTTGTTTAGCATTTAAGAGTAATTTAAGTATATAAATAAAAATGCATAAAAACTGAACGAAAAAAACTGAACCAATTTGGACGAGCTCGGGGCCAACACTCGACACGCTATTGCCGGAATAACGTCCCAATGGACCGACCGCTTGAAGCACTGCCAGCGAACCCGAGGCGGTCATTTGAATAATGTGCTATTCCACACATAATAGCATGAACGTAGCTTCAAAATAAAGCCAGAATCAATCACTCACACCAAACAAAGTTCAGTTCGTTAGAAGACACCTGGCTGTTTATTGATTTGACTTCCCCCCACCAGCGGTAAGAGGTCAAAGTAATTAATTCACAAAGCATTTTCTATGCTCTTGAAAGATAGAAAGAGGACATAATTGGTCTCATAATCACTATGTCGTCCACATACCAATCTTCTCTGTCTGGTCCTAACTGGATTATATTCCCACTTGTAACCCTAATCTATAATAGGGGTGAAATTACACTGCCCTGAAGGGTTTCACTGTATTTAATTATGTGTGGCTCAATTAGGAAATGTATGGAAATTTTTTTAAAGCACCAAACTGCCAGCAAAACATAAACCTCTGCAAAAAATAAAGAACGAAACCCACCAAAATGCTGAGCACGCCTATGTAAATCCGTCAAAGTCGCGAAGCTAACCATGAACCGAAAAACCATGGCAGCAAATTATTAAAATCAAAACCTGCTACTCTCAGTATTGTTTTAATTTTTTCACCAATTTTCGCGTGGCATGCATTATTCATGACTAAATGAATCGATTCGAAATAAATTGCGTCTACATCTACGGTTCTTTGAAATATTTAACTCAAGAACAAAATACAGCTCCAGAGCAGGACTAATACGAGCACCAACATCAGCACCAACCCATGTACCAACAAAAAAAAGAAGAGAACAATCAATAAGGGAGGGAACCATTTCCGATTCCGACATAGGGGTGTTGGTGTTAAGGGTAAGCCTACATAGCTACTGTTGTATCCATCCGTCTCGGTATGACGAATTCATTTATCTTAATTTATGATTATTTATTATTTGTTCGTTGAATTGAAACAAGAAACGCCACACTGCCTCGGATTGAAGACGAACCGAACCAGACTAGACGGAACAGCACTGATTTTATTTGGAAATTTCATTTAATTAAATCTACTGCGGGTATATAGTATGTAGATACGAATGGTAGATAGATACGAGTATTGGGTCAATAATTTGCTTTAGTATTTAATTTCTTCTATTTCACTCAATAATTGCATTGGAATGTGGCGAGGGGTTGAGGATGTTTCTTTTGTATTTGTGTAACATCCAATTGGAGCTTTAATTGCGTTCTGAGGATAATCCCTGTACATAATAATACAGTTACAGTAAGAGTATGCTCGTGCTCGTATCTATGACCGGGAATTGTCCCCGCAAGGACAACTGTTCCATTTAATCCTCTATTGAGGATAACAAATAACGAAAGATGAGATGGCGTTGGTGTATTAGTGGTTCGACCTAGGTCGTATAATGGCTGTTCCTGTTTTCCCCCAGTCGACTAGGGTTTCTTAGTTGCCTTTTGTAGGATTTTTACCTTAATTTATGATACCGTAGAAAGGACTTTGTTATCGTACAAGGTATACATTTCCCCAGTGGAGGGAAGGGACCTTTTAAGGCTGTCACAGTGTGACAGTGTGCCCTTGTGTTTGGCGCTATTATACGGATGAGCAATTGTAGACATTTTACTGAAACAAATGTTGATTGTGCAGGTTTCAAGTTGTACAAGGTGTCAGGCAAAATACCTTATTACAACGACTTTGAAGCTGTCCTTTATGGAAATGTTTAGCTTTTGTTAACTAAAAACTTATAGTTGGGGTCGGTTGAATTGAGTGTTCAGGTTTATACCTAATTTTGAATTTTACCTTTATTTCAACACACATAGTGAGATTCTAAAGAGTGACATACTGCATTTGGTTTCCATAAGAGAGCAATTAAAGGTTTTTGGTTTTGAGGTTCTTCAAGTGGCCATTTCGTGATAAACTAGTGTCGTTGCAAAAGACGCTTCTGCCCACTTCTATACAATCAGTTTGTAAGTTAAAGTGGGAGAATCACGGCCTTATCTTCTGATGGACTGATCGACAGAACACTCAGACAAAGAACTATTCCATTGTAAAGAGTACAAGTTCCTTTTAATGAAATCTTTCAGTCTTAAGAAGACTGAAAGTGCCTACAGTACCAGCACCCACCACGTCAGCACCGAGTACCTTCAGCCTGATGCGACCGTAAGCTGGACATTCACAGAGATAGTGCTCACTTTTACAGCAAGCATCACATGATGTTGTGTCACTTATACCCAGCACATTTAAGTGCATTGTCCTGTCTTTTGCCCTGTCACTACGCCAGTAATCAACCTGCTGAGGGACAGCAGAAAGGCCGCTGACTCGGGAAGCATTCGTTTGGTCTGCCTGCATGCCGGGGAGCTATGTCATCTGCAGTTGTGCTCATATGAGACTCCACTGTCAATGGAAGTTAAGGCAAGTAGACCCAACGTAGATTTGGGTCCTGAAAAACCCTCCTCTGAACCTTGTCTAGCAAGTTCATCGGCGATTTCATTTCCCGCGATCCCATTGTGACCTGGGACGCAGACAAAGTTACTGAATTTAGCCTTCCGACTGCGTTCAGTGATCCCTTGTATTCTTGACCTAGCTTGGAAGTCGTAAGAGGGTTGAGCAAGCCGCTAAGCACAGCTGGGCTGTCGCTACACTTGCAAATGCTTCGACCGCTTCACCGATTCTCCGCAGTATAGTTCGCTGCCATCAGAATTGCGTAAATCTCCGTTTGGAAGATAGATGCGAGCTAACGTGAAGCGAGATCTAATGTTTTCGACCCCCGGAAACACACCACCAGGGCCACATTCTATATTGGATTTGGAGCCGTCCGTGAAGACCCGACTGCATTCCTTTCCTGCCTCAGATTCTGGCCGAAACCTGTCTTGGGATCAGGGAAAGTCGATTCCGTGGCAGGTGTGTCGATAAGACCAAAGCCGTAAGACAGCTGATTCATCAATGCGTCTAGAGCAGAACCAGGAGTGCTGGGGAGAGTCCAGCATGCATACTAGACAAACGGTTCTTTGGAGTCTGGTAAAAGCAGCAATCACGTATTTTCGCGAGAGCTTATTCCGACTTCTCTCGAATATCCAAGTGCAGCGCACCTTCAATGCCACACCAGCACACTTCTCTGTAAATACAAGTAGCCGAGCTATCGTGCTAGCTGGACGAGATAAGATCAATTCAAAAGCTGACAAACGTCAATCAGAGTTTTGTATCATGAGAAATATGGGGACGCAGAATGAAAATGCCGCCACCTGAGCAAACGAGGTGCGGAAAACTAAACTCTCTATCACCACGCTACAAACCGCCCCTCATTTGTCACATCACCGGCGTCGACATTGCTATGATACTTCCAACTCGTAACCAACGCTGTCAGCCGGAACACCAAAGTTTTCTCTATGTGGCAAACAAACCGCACACAAAAACCTTTGGAAAAAAGTGGCCACTCTCAATCTCGGACTCAAACGACTATGCCAATAACTGTTCATAATAGCCGACGTGTCTGAACGAATTCACGCAGCTGACTTCCTCGAATATTACCAACTGCAAGTTGACCTCTGACATCGAAAACTAGTGGACTGTCTAACCAACAATGAGGTTGCAGTGGGGCAAAAGTGACATTTTTTAACTCATCTATCCTTAACAATTCTCTGCCATTCCAGGCTATATTGCACGAGTTTAAGGATATAACACAAACAACGTCGCAACAAAGAGCAAATGCTCCTGCTCCTAGAACTAAAAGAACAGACCTAAGGTGGGCTGTTGGACCAACATGTCTAGCGACCAAACAGATCTGGCCAAAGTTGGATCTGAATCGCTCTAAGAGTCTGATAATTCTAAATAGGAAACATCTCAGCGCCATCATAGGTGTTATCACTGGACAAGGCGTGTTTACAAACACTTAATCGTAAGCTCAAACTGGTTCCATTAGGAAGAGGATCATAGATCCCCGTGGCATCACAATGGGCCAATAGACCTAAGTGGGTTGAATAGGGGTGGGCTGTTTCCAACAGCCACTCTTACCAACCTACTTGCAAACGCTGATAACATCATTAGCGAGAGCGATCATTTGAACGTGTATTGTATTGAAACAGAATTGGGTTTTGCTGTTAATGAGGACTAGTCACGAGTTTTTCCTTATTCGGCTCCGTTGCCAACAAATTATATTTAATCAGAAATCCCGTCATCCCAATCATTTTAGAACAGGGAGTAAGTTGGTGCAATTCTCAGCATAAAATTTTGAAGCTTTCCTCTTCTTTTAAAAAGATACCACCGCCTACTAGAATATTAAAGAAGTTAAGCAGAAAGAAAGTATTTCTGATAGCCTGTCCCTAAAACATAGCGAATTAAATGACCCGTCTGCTATACGTGCGGATCGAACGTTCCCTTCACCTATTCGATTCACTTTCACTTCAAATCGGTATTCTGCTATACGGCGGGTGAACTGCCTTACCGTTTTCTATTTCAAAGTTTCGAAGATTTAAATGTCACGCGTATGGAAATTTAAGTGTCATTTCAACTGTGTAACTGTGTGTGGAAAGAAAAACAAATATGGATGGTGCAGCACTTTAGTTCAATTTTGTCTCGGAACCAAGAGATTCTAAAATGGAATACCGACCTGTGTTACCGACAAGTGAGTTTTTCACTTCGAACAGATAGCAGGATCGGAAAACTCGTATTTACTCGTAACATAAATATTCCCCCCGGCGTATAGCAGAATAGGGCTGAATCGTGTAGTTTTCACTGCCAAAAGAAAATTGTTTACTTCCAAATTGAATACATCGCTACTGCCCAAAAAACTTTGGAACAACTTGCGTGAGATTGGAGTTAGTGGAAATAGAAGCAGTACTAAGTGTGAACTTGATCCAGATGTACTCAATGACCACTCTTTGGATACTGATAATATGACAAATTCATTTGATTTCTCCTTTAATCCTAATTTATCAATTCCTAGCTGGAATTGAATTTGATTTTGCGGCCCGGGTCAATCCCGGACAGATTTATTAAGCTTATTGCAAGCAAACATATACTTAAAACTAACATTTTCACTTAAAAACTAAAGGGTGGGAGCGGTTGAAGAAAGTTACTACGTGAGGCATAGGTGGAAATACGAGTAAGTATGTTCTTGAGGGAGAGTTTGCTGAGATGGTAGTCGAAGAGAGGCAGAACATCGTTAACTTCGCGATGCATCCTAGACATTGGCTCCAGGTGTCCGTAATTCGTTCTGTGAAGATTGAGCCGGAAAAGTGGCACAGACCTAAGATTGCGGGGATTGGTGTTAAAAGAAATAATTTGAAGTAAGGAAGGACAGTCGATATTACCTACTAAAATTTGATGAATAAAGAGAATGTCGGCAACTTTTCGGCGTATAGAAAGGGGTTGTAAATTTATAAGTTTCAGCTGGTCAGTGTAAGGTGGTAAGTTTTGGCTATCATCCCAGGGAAGACCACGTAAAGCAAAGCGTAAAAACCTGCGTTGAACAGCTTCTATCCGGAGGATGTGAGTTCTGTAGTAGGGTGACCAAACTTGGCTGGCATATTCAAGAAGAGGCCTAACAAAGGTTATGTAAAGAGATTTGGTAACATAAGGATTGGAAAACTCCTTAGACCAGCGCTTGATAAAACCAAGGGCAGAGTTGGCTTTTTTTATTATACTATCAATGTGAGAACGGAAATTGAGTTCCTTGTCGCAGATAACACCTAAATCACGCAACTCATTCACTAAGCAGATTAAAGATTAGATAGCAACGAGGTGAAGTAGGGAGGCGTTTACGGGTATATGTTATAGCTTGACACTTATTGACGTTAAGCTCAAGAAAATTCTTCAGACACCAAGTACAAAACCTGTATAGATCTTGCTGCAGAAGTAGGGTGTCTGAGGAAGATGATATATATCTAAATATTTTCATATCATCTGCGTAAACAGATATGTATGAATTTTTAATGATACAAGCAACATCATTAATGGTCAGAATAAATAATAAGGGACCAAGGTGGCTGCCTTGGGGTACACCAGAGGAGGCTTTAATTGGGTCAGAAACCATGGACCTAAATAGAACATAGTAAAGTCGTTCATTTAAATAGGATTGAACCAAAGTTATAAAGTTTATCTGGAAACCAAGAGAAGGATTATATCATGAGAAATTCTATCAAAGGCTTTGCTGAAATCGGTGGCAATCACATCAACTTCATTTCCAGATTCCAGTGCACATAAAATGCTTGATACGAATTCCGTTAAGTTGGTGGTCGTAGATCTGCCTTTGAAAAATCCGTGCTGGTTTGGGGAAACAATAGATTTACAATGGAAAAGCATTATGTCATAGATAATGCTCTCAAAAAGCTTAGGTATGCAGGACAACTTAGCAATTGGTCGATAGTTGGAAATATCGTCTTTTCTACCTTTTTTATGTAGGGGAATAATAAACGACCTTTTCCAGGTTGATGGAAATAATCCCTGGGTGACAGAAAGCTGAAAGAGAGCTGTAAGAGGTTGGGCTAGATGCATTTGACATTTCTTTAAAAATATAGGGGGGAGGTCATCAGGGCCAGCAGAATAATCATCTTTGAGTTTTAGTATTTTATCTCTAACTTGCTGTAAAGTTATAGACACCGATTCCAAAGTTGTTTGTGGGCAGCTGTTTAAGTAGGAAAAGTAAGAATGATCTGGCTCTTGGGAATGGATGGCGAATGCTTGGCCAAAAAAGATTGCGAAGAGATTTGCAATAATTTGGGGATCGCCCGAGGACCTATCAAGAAAATTTAGGGATGATGGATAGTTATCCGATTTGCTTTTAGTTTTGATGAACTGAAAGAATCTTTTGGGGTCGGAAATGAGTGTGTGGTCCATTCGGTTTAAATAGTTGTCATAGAGAGTTTGACAAAGTACATAGTAATTTATTTGGGCAGAGTGGTAGTAGAAGAAATCGGTGTCATACGTCAACGTAAGAGAAAGGGGAGGGTGGTAACTATCCAACTTAGAAAGCAGATGTTTACTTTCTAAAACGACGCAGTTATCTGTATCAGTGGCGAAGACTAGGTCGAGTTGTCTGCCGATGTTATTGGTGACACCACTTAATTGATATAGACCAGAGTCAGTTAGGCAGTCGATGAAAAGATTCTCTTTATCAGAGGTAGGATTTGTTGCAGTATAGTAGCACTGATCAGTCTGAGTCCATAGAAGCTTAGGTAGATTAAAATCACCTAAAAAAAATAACAACGTCATTGGGATCAGCAGCATTAAAAATGCAGTCGATTGCATCAACAGCTAGCTGGTAACCTTGAATTGGTTGAGAGGGGCGAATATAGCAGCAACAAATATATAGGTTGTGTTTGCAAATAGGAATTCTAGCGCAAACGAATTCGAAGAATGCAGTGGACGATTTTTTAAAGGGTCTAGACTTGAGACGAGAGTGTATCGCTAGAAGTACACCACGGCCATATAAATTCTCACCTTTATCTAGACCATCGTCACGGTGTCTTGGGAAAATAATTCATTATTTTTAATATCAGGGGTGAGATTGGTTTCTGTGAGGACATAGATGTCGTATGGCAGAATCTGCGAGTTAAGATATATAGCAGAAATCTTAGTTCGTAATCCTCTTACGTTTTGATAATACAGGGACAGATATTTGGGAGGCTTCGGCAAAGAATTGAGTGGTGGGTTAGGAGCGATGGTAGTTTTTTAAACTAGACCGTGTTCTCTGGAGGTGTACTATGCGTTTGGAGCTAACATGAGACGCAAAAGAAGAGAGATCATTAGCCACGTCATCAGGAGTCATATCTAATTGTTCATGAAAACATATAAAAAGTTGCCGCAGATCATTATGATTAGTGGAGAGGCCTTCTTGCAGAATGGAAACCATTGCATTGGTTTTCGTTATACCGTCGATACAGACAGAGTCAGGCTTATCATGTAGGTAGGCGAGATATAAGCGAGCATTATCATATAATCTGCGGTCTCTTAAACGAGAGAGAACATATCGGCCATCTTCCCCAGAATCGATAAGGTGCTTGGTTAACTTTGCCTTTGGAGGAAGAATGGGGTCTAAAAAAGAAGGTGGTGTGGTATTAGGATGGGAGTCTAGCTTAGAACATGGGGAGGGATTTAAAGTATGGGAGCGAATAAAGTTGGAGTATGCCGTTTTTGTATGAGTGGAATGAGGAGATGTTGGGTTTTGTAAATGACTGGGAGGAGGATCTAGATTGAAAGATACGCGCTTAGGAATTGAGTTGGACGCGGTGGAAGAACGTTTTGTGTATACGCGATTGGCAGTATGAATTGAAGGAGGAGTGAAGACAGGAAATGTCCCAGGAGTTTGTTTGTTAGGAGTTGGGTTTTTTTTGGAAGAGTTAGGCTTCGGTATAGGATTAGACTTAAAATTAACATTATTCTGTTTTTTAGATTTAGTGGATTTTGAGGTAAAGGTAGTATCCTTGCGATGTTTGTTGTTTCCTCTATTCGGTTTGATTCTTTCCATAGTTAATCCACCCAGATTGATGACGTCGGAAGCAGGGTTGATAAACATCCATTCTTATTTTGACGGGATGCTTACCTTGAAGGTGTTGGTGGAGATCTTACGGCAGTTGTTGACATCTATTTTAAATTTAGATTTGAAGAGACTAGTTAGCCTGTTTTGATCGAGGAGTGTACCTCTTATTAAAAAGGCAACTGACTCAGCTTTGTTGAAATTGTTCAACTTTTTTATTCTCGTGTTCCACTCCGAAAGTGTCCATAAGATTCCGAATCTTGAGATTGTGGGTTCAGGAGTTGGTGTAGTAGCATCGTTTACCGAAGAGGGTTGTGGTGGTGATCCAGGAGTTACTGGTGGTTCCATAATTGCAGATTCAAGCATCTCAGTGAGAAGCGAGGTGTTGTATGATGGAGTCGGTGGGGGCTGGGATTGCACCGGCATATCTTCGATTTTACTGGAAGTTATCCGGATGTGATCAGCAATTTCGATTAACAGCGCGCTTGATTCGGTTATCTCGTTGCATAAATCGCTTATTTGGCACATGATGTTTATGAGCAACTGATCATTATTAGGCGCAGAGGGAACGCTGCTTCTGAATGTGCTTTGAAGATGAAAATCGAGGGAAGACCGTAGAGAACTTAAAGAGTCTGTTATTGTGGGGATGTAAGATTTTATTATTGATTTAACACTATGGGATAGAAAATTTTTGGAATCTTCACTAAAGTCATGTTTGTCATTTCGTTTTATTAAGTCACTGTTTTGAGCCAACTGCATGGATAAGTTTCTAAATTGGGTCTTGTTATAGATTGCAGATTGCTCGAGTGAAATTGACAAATCTTCAACTGATTTGAGAAGGTCATCATATTTTGTAAATTGGTTTTGCATTGATTTCAAGGCATGATTGTTTTCTGCCGCAAAGTTACTGACCGAATCACTGAGACACTTAATAGCAAGTAATATGTGGGACGGAGTGATGTCCTTGCACTCATCACAATAAAACAAAACGTTGTTTTTAAAATCTTTTAGGTACGCGATGGATCTTTTACTCAAGCCAATGCAAAGGGCATGGAATGACTTGCTACAAAGACCACTGCAGATCACCATAACAGCATTTAGGTCACTTGTTAGGGAGCAATTCACACTTCAACATAATTCAGACATGATGACGATGATTGAGTTAGGGTAAGTCAGTTGAGAAATTATAAAACACAAAAGGCGGTGAATGAGAATTGGGTTAGTTGTTAATTTCACTTTAATAAACAAATCGAGTCAGCAAAACACAACAAAAGGCGATGACCGAGAAATAGGTTGTGCGAATTATTGCAATTAGGCAGGAAAAAAAATTAAATGGAAATAAATTAGCAGAGTGAAATTTAAACACGTCTGAACTTAATGAATGAACACAACGAATGTGTATTAGCATACTGTATTTGATTCTCGACCACAGCTTAGAGCCCATCTATCATATATGGACCCACAAATGCACCTCAGTTTCATCTTGCATTTTCTAGATTGTCGAATTCAAACAAGCACCCAATCCAAAAAAATGTTCATGCTGACCCGAAAACATTCTCTTTTCAACCACTTTCGAGTCCACATATAGTCAAGCACTTGCAAACACAGTACTCTGGGTTATTACAAAAGATAGACAATGGCTCCTCCGTTTGTTTTGATATTATTTTGACAAAGCAATTGTCAAAACGACTACTGCCCCGTAGCCATGACCCAGTACAAACCACTGAAACAACAGCATCATCTAAACGAACTCAACTCCTAACCTCAATCCATCCCAACTCTGATGAGATTTTCCTATCTCCTGCCACATTCCGGACATATAACACACAAATTCATTTTACAAATATGTAAATGAAGACTATTTGGTTAAACTTCGAAAACCACAATCCTTGCTGTAGTACTAAAGTGCAATTGATTTGCCTGAAACCGAATCCGACTGTAAGCACTTAGATCCTTCGATTTGCTCTAACCATATGGTTTGGCTTTGGTTACGATTATGGTTTGCTTCGTCAGATTTTCAAATTTTCCAAAAGTTAGTTGTCTTCCTAATTTTTTAGGATTGCACTGCATACCCACATGGATGCAATTTCATTCATTTCTCATTCTATAACTAGAAATATTCAAGTCCTAGGCTATCCTTTTAAAGTGTATTTGGAAAATGCATGAATGACTGCATACTCGTATTCCGTAATCGAGTTATTTCGAGGGAACTTTCTGGGTGGTTCATACCTGAGTGGTGTTTCTTTGAATCTGTTTCGCTTAATAATTTGCTTGTTGTACTGTGCATAGAGTTGGTTGTGAGTCTGAAATACTTAAACAACAAGTGGCTTTCAAGGAACCCAAAGTTGGCTCCTGGTGTTTATTATAATTTACCTAATTTTGTTTGAGTTCCCGTACGAAGCACACAAAGTTTGTAGTGTAAATTGGCCCTAATAAAGTGAACCCTAGAGTGCCTATGAACAGAAGGATTCAGATACAGAACTGAAGGGAGCCACTTACATGATGAACTTTATGTCGCAATTTTGAGACCAGTCTTTGAAAACAAACTTATCGGGAACTGTGTTTAAATAGTCGACTTGAACTTTGAAAATATATCACTTTTGGGAAGTAGTAGTTTTGAGATACAACAATCGCATTTCGGTAAGAATTTAATATTTCTTTCGTACATTATATTTGTACTCTATAAATCCTAAAGTCAACGACCATAAATCCTACCCTTCTTTCAGAGTTCATCCCTAATTACTCCTAGTCCAGAAATTGGGTGGTCACGTATGATATAACATATGTCCGGATATCCGCCTCAAGTATAGTTGGACACCAAACACAACCACATACATACATCGAAATAAAAGTTCACGACCAGAAAAAGGTTGCCATTCACTATGTGGGATTTATATTAGAAATACAGTCTGACTTACGGTCTTCGGTCACATATATATATAGCACGGTTTTGGTCTGTAACAGAAACTATACGTTCTTAACACTTCTGATGGATACATTCCATTTCTGAGGATGGTATACCATATACGAGTACTGTTCTGTTCATATCGACAACCCTTTATGTTCACTGTTACGGGTAGCCTTTAAAAAAAAACAGGAGTACCACCCGAAGAATGGTGAAACCAGCAGCCATTTTTTTGAAATGCTTTCCTGGGGTTCTTTTCTTTGGATATATAAACGTCAAGCGGCTTGTGAATTTTTTGTCTTAACTAATTAATTTTGTAATCATACCTAAAGAATAAAGAATAAATAAATAATTCGGTAGATTTGTAAAAAATTAGTTTCAGTTGCGCCAAATTAGAACAACATTTTACAAAATTAATTATTCGCCATTGAAGATGCCGCCAAAGAAGGGAAAATTGCCACCGCTGCCATTACCCTTTGTTCCTTCCTACAGCTGCAGACGATCGCCAGTCAACGAAGGCTCACCTCCAGAGGAGTATAATTGCCGCTCGTGCACTGCACCAGACTCAGCTGGTAATATGGTATGCTGCGATTGCTGCCATGGATGGCACCACTACGCCTGCGTCGGCGTTGATAGTTTTGTAAGTGATGAAGAATGGATATGTCCCACTTGCCAAGGTAAGGTTTCTGTAACTTGTTCTCCAGAAGTAATATCCGCATTTGCTGGTAAACCGTCTACTAGCACAACCAAGATGGCGCAAATTGCTAGTATTGTAGACACTGCCTGCCAAACTATAGTTGCTTCTACCACTGCCAATTCTTTCGTCAATGCGGTGCCAAATACTTGCACCCTAACCTCAAAACACCCTGTTACAAACATAGCCACGTTCTCCACTACGGTGTATCAGCCACCTGAGAGGATTTCCAATGCATTTACCACAACATCTACGGCTCCTACAACGACTTCAGTTTCCTTTAGTGTTGCGAACATGCTGAACCCGGAGCCGAACGCAGTTGTCACCTGGGCAAAAAATGTAGCTGCCGACCCTTTGTTCACAAATGGAACTGTTGTGTTAAATGCTCTCCCTCTGCAAGTTGGTTCAATCAATGGTGCATCTCTTGCGACAACTGCTTTGCGTACGACTGTTGCTGTTGGCCCAGCCACAGGTAATGTGGCAAATACGTCTGTCAATGATGCTGCTGTCAACTTGGTGGACTGTACAAGTAACTCGAATTCGTCTAGATCATCGAAGGGCTCTCGCTCCCGGCTCCTGCAACTTGAGCTGCGAAGGCTTGAAGAGGAAAGAGAGTTAAGGGAAAAACGTGATAAGGAGGAGCTGCAACGTAGAGAAAAGAGAGACAACGAATATTTGACTGAGAAATATAATCTTTTGAGAAAGTATGGGGAATCAGTTAGTGAAGAAGAGACTCCATACGATGCCACCGCATCTAAGAATAAAGTAAGTACGTGGTTGGGTGGAACTAAAAGTTGGAAGCGCTTGCAATCTATACAGGAGGCTAACGCAGACAGGTCAGTTTTAGGGAATCGCATTTCTCTACCCCAGTATGCTTATAACTCGGGTCTAAGACACACTTGTGCCTTCCAGCAGCCGCAGGGTCAACATTACTCCTTAGTATCCAGACAGGTTCCTCATGTATCCAGTGCCTTACCACAGAGCCAATGTTCCCAACAGCAGCATGCTATGTTGCAGACAGTGACGCAGCCTCATTCCTTTCACCCAGGACTAAGCGAAGCCCCACACCAATCAACACACCAGCAGTCTCACCACCTAGCTCCACAACATTTAGCGCAACAATCATCTCATACGCTTTCTAAGGAAGCTCCGATACAAGGATCAATGCCAATACGAATGGAAAGTGGTATATGGTCACACCACCAGACTGAGACACCAGGGAATATTAATTTATACGTTCCGCCAACCCCTATGGCAGAGGCCATTTCTCGAGTACCTGCTTCTGCTATTGTCCCAAATGGATTTCCTGCTCGATCTATAAGTAGAAACCAGATGGCGGCACGCCAGCTGCTAGCCCGTGATCTCCGACGCTTCGACGGAAATCCAGAGGAATGGCCGCTCTTCATCTCGGAGTTCAACAGAAGCACTGAACTGTGTGGTTTCACCGAAGAGGAGAATGTAATTAGGTTGGAAAGAGCCATAACCGGCGATGCTCTGGCTAAAGTGAGGCCTTTATTTATGCAGCCTAATTGTGCACACCGAGTTCTTGAAACCCTAAGGATGTTATATGGGAGGCCGGATATAATAATACATGCCCTGCTCCAAAAGGTACAGGATACTCCACCACCCAAAGCAGAAAAGCTTGAAACAATTGTTAATTTTGCGTTGGCAGTGCAACATCTTTGTGCTACCATTGAAGCTACTGGGTTGGTGGAGCACTTGAACAACCCAACGCTGTTGCGAGAGCTTTCAGAAAAGCTACCTGCTGCAATACGTCTTATGTGGAGATCCTATAAAAAAAACCTTAACTACATGTACACTCTCACATTTTAGCAAATGGATATATGAGATAGCGGAAGCTGCCACTGAAGTCATCGTTCCAGCTATACCTTCGTCATCTGGGGAAAATAAGCATCGTAGCCGAAACACAAAAGGAAAGGGCTTTGTAAACGCCCACTATAGAGCCTACGAGACCAAGGGTCTCAAATAAAGGGTGTTGCACATGTAGTGGAAACTGTGCATCGGTCGCCGTTTGCAAGCAGTTCCAGCAGCCGAACCCATCGGCTGTGCAAGCGATGTTTGGTAAAGCACGTTGACAACTTGTGTGTTTCGACGTCTCTTTGCGGAAAGAATGGGTGCAGTTTCAAGCACCACCCTTTACTCCATAAGGACAAACAGGACATGGACACGAAGCCTGAAAGCGCCGGGACCGTTTCACTGCACTCTAAATTTAGTGCTAAAGGCAATAACGTTACCAGCTCTATCTTATTTCGCGTAGTTCCGGTGATCCTCTATGGCCGAGGAGTTCAGATAGATACTCTCGCCTTCTTAGATGATGGCTCTTCTGTTACCCTGATGGACGATGAAATTGCAAGACAGCTAAGAGTTGAAAGTACCCCACATCCCCTATGTTTAAAGTGGACTGGAAACACTTCTAGATATGAACAGAATTCGAGAATATTCAATCTCCAGATCTCAAGCACAACCCCAACTGCGGAAAAGCATACGCTATATGACGTGCATACTGTTGACAGCCTTCAACTGCCCCCTCAAACACTTAACCTTCACGAGCTTCAAAGTAAGTATGAACACTTAAGAGGGCTCTACGTTGAGTCTTACAACGAGGCGACACCGCGACTGTTAATAGGGCTTAACAACGCGAAGCTTGCGCTGCCGCTGAAATCCATAGAGGGAGGTTCCAAAGAACCAGTCGCCACCAAAACACGTCTTGGTGGGTCGTGCATGGCAGCTATTCCAGAGGGTCTGAAAATCTCTGTACAAATTATAGCCTCCATGTCTGCGAGTGCAGCGATGCTGATCTACAACGGCGGATAAACCAATTCATAAGCGGGGAAGATTTTGGGGCATCAAACTCAGACAAGATGCTAATGCCCCCGAAGATGTCCGAGCTTTGGAATTGCTGAAAGTGAACACAATCCGGAAAAATGGTAGATTTGAAACGGCTCTACTGTGGAAGTTTGATAATATTCGTCTTCCGAATAGTTTGCCCATGGCCAAGAAACGCTTGCAATGTCTCCAAAGAAGGATGCGTCGTGAACCAGCTCTAGCAGAATCATTGGATGAAAAAATTAAAGAATACGTTTCGAAAGGCTATGCTCGCAAGCTTTCACCCAAGGAGATAGTCGATAAACGTCACGAATCTTGGTACCTCCCGATATTTCCAGTACGCAACCCCAACAAGCCGGGGAAATTGCGAATAGTTTGGGACGCAGCCGCGAAAGTTAAAGGGATCTCACTGAATTCTGTTCTGCTCAAAGGCCCTGACCTCCTTACATCTTTAACTTCCGTCCTCTTCAAGTTTAGGGAACACAAAGTGGGCATTGTTGGAGACATTAAGGAAATGTTCCATCAAATCAGTATAAGGGAAGTGGATCAGCACTATCAAAGATTTCTGTGGGCCAAAAGTGAAGATGAAGAGCCAGATACTTACGTTATGAAAGTGATGACATTTGGAGCCACCAGCTCTCCTAGCTCAGCGCAGTACGTCAAAAATAAGAACGCCGAAGGTTTTGAACTCGAATATCCCCGAACAGTTCGTTCGATTAAAGAGAACCACTATGTCGACGACCTAATGGACAGTGTACCAACACCAGTGGAGGCGATCAAGTTGGCAGAAGACGTTCGATACATACATCAAGAAGGAGGCTTTCATATTCGGAATTGGATTTCGAATTCTCCTGCAGTTATTAGAGCACTAAACTCCGAACGTACGGAGCAAATGAACTTGAATGTAGACATCGAGCTAGGAACCGAAAAGGTGCTCGGAATGTGCTGGCGTACCTCTTCAGATTGCCCTGTTTACAAGCTCACTGCTAACCCGAATCAAACCAAGATCATCGTAGGGTCTCATCGTCCCACAAAGCGCGAAGGCTTAAGAACAGTAATGACTATATTTGATCCCCTAGGATTGTTAGGGCATTTTCTTATGTATGTGAAAATACTCTTACAGGAAATCTGGCGCTCAAAAATCGACTGGGATACGAAGATCCAGGATGCCGAACAAGAAAAGTGGTTGAAGTGGGTGCACTTATTACCTGCCGTGGAATGATTGGAAATACCGAGATGCTACGTAGCTAGTTGTTGGGGATCCGAAAAGCAACTGCACGTATTCGTCGATGCCAGCGAGAACGGGTTTGCTGCTGTAGCATACGCTACTAGTTCCACTGATGGATCAACGGAGTGTTCCTTAATTGGCTCAAAAACCCGAGTAGCACCGATCAAATCTCTGTCTATTCATAAGCTTGAACTTGAAGGCAGCTGTTCTTGGAGCACGCTTCGCAAAATGCATTGTCGCTTCCCATGCCATCGTTTTCTCACAGACGATCCTCTGGTCAGACTCTAAAACTGTTCTTTCCTGGATCCGGCCAGACCACAGAAGGTATCGACAATTCGTCGCGTTCCGCGTCAGCGAAATACTGGATTCCACAGAAGAATCAGACTGGTGTTGGGTCCCATCAAACGAGAACATAGCGGACGAAGCGACAAAGTGGCAGAAGTTTCCGAAGTTTAATTCGGCTAGTCGCTGGTTTACAGGACCTGAATTTCTGAAGAGATCAACCGAATATTGGCCACGGGAGCCTGTAGAAAAAGAGCCCACCTGCGAAGAACTAAAAACGCAGTTCGTTAATCTTCATCATGCGGAACATCGAGAAAGCATACTTAACTTTAACGACATATCTGACCTTAGGTTGTTGGTTAGAAGCACCGCCTACGTTCTTCGGTACGTTAACAATCTAAAACGGGAAAACTAACTTCGAAGGCTCGGTGGATTGTTGCTACGGAAAGAGCTTCGTCGGGCAGAGAACCTTTTATTTAAAGAAGCACAAAGCAGTGCATATCGAGAGGAACCGGCGGACCTCGAAGCTAATCAACGTGTCCAGAAAAGCAGCCCTATTTTCAATCTCTGTCCATTCCTAGACAGCAATGGCATAATTCGCGCGATCAGCCTCGCAAAGGAAGTGTGCGATGACGTCAAGCAACCTGTTATTCTACCCAGGTCACACCGGATTACGACTCTAATTATATCTGACGTCCATGACCGGTACCATCATCAGAATAATGAAACTGTAATCAACGAGCTTCGTCAACGGTATCACATCGCTCATATGAGAGCAGCTCTCCGGGCTATAAAATAATCCTGTCAGAAGTGCAAAATTGCAAAGGCCCCACCACAACCACCAATCATGGCGCAACTACCTGCCGCACGGCTTGCTTACCACTGCAGGCCTTTCTCTTTCGTTGGAATTGACTATTTCGGGCCCATGAACGTAACCCTAGGACGTAGGACTGAGAACAGATGGGGTGTACTGTTCACATGTCTGACCATCAGAGCAGTCCATATCGAAATCGCGCACACGTTGACAACTGACTCGTGCATTCTCTCACTTCGCAACTTTATAGCAAGACGAGGAACACCTATCGAGATATATAGTGACAACGCAACAAACTTTCAGGGAGCTGAGCGGGAGCTAAGAGAAGCGTTGAAGAACATAAATAAAGAAGAATTGGCTGGGACCTTCATTTCGACGAACACTAAGTGGAAGTTCATCACTCCAGGATCACCACACATGGGTGGCAGCTGGGAAAGAATGGTGCGCTCTGTAAAGACCGTACTCTACGCAATAAAGCCGACACGGAATCCCTCAGACGAGCTGCTAAGAAGTATGCTGCTGGAAGCAGAAATTATAATTAACTCACGACCTTTGACATACATCCCCATCGGAACTGAAGATCAGGAGACGCTTACTCCCAATCATTTTCTTCTGGGGTCTTCGAGTGGATCGAAGCCATTTGCAGTATTCAGCGACGAGGGTAGGGTGCTGAGAAAGATTTGGCTGATTTCAAGGCAGTTTGCGGATAGCTTCTGGAGGCGTTGGGTGACAGAATACTAACCTACAATCACACGGCGCTCAAAGTGGTTCACGCCTGTTAAGCCGATAGCGATAGGGGACATCGTCCTTATTGTGGATCCAAACAGTCCGATAAATACTTGGCCAAAAGGAAGAGTGATTAAAACAAAAATATCACAAGACGGTCAGGTACGAAGCGCATATCTACAGACGCAGAGCGGTGTCTATGAGAGACCAACGGCTAAGCTGGCAATACTCGACGTTCTTTCCTCTGAGGATGAGGATCCGCGGGCGGAACTACGGAAGGGGAGTGTTACGGGTAGTGGAAACAAGCCCTAAAACCGGCAATGTAAACTCGCCTTTAAAAAAAAACAGGAGTACCACCCGAAGAATGGTGAAACCAGCAGCCATTTTTTTGAAATGCTTTCCTGGGGTTCTTTTCTTTGGATATATAAACGTCAAGCGGCTTGTGAATTTTTTGTCTTAACTAATTAATTTTGTAATCATACCTAAAGAATAAAGAATAAATAAATAATTCGGTAGATTTGTAAAAAATTAGTTTCAGTTGCGCCAAATTAGCACAACAGTTCACCATTTAAGAAAGTGAAAAAAATCGGCTGTTGATGACGATCTGACTATCACAATATATTTTAAAAATTTTCTTCACTCTTGATCAAACCCGGGATAAAATGCATGCTTGTCAGGCGATCTGGCGCGTCGCCAGGTAGTGAATAGAGGAACGCCAAAAAGTGTGGTATAGATTCACACACCTCTGCGGATCAAGAGTCTAATTTCCCAAGTCAAGGTGCACATATTTCAAGTGCCGAGGATGGAAACGCAATGTTCCTATGAGAGACCGAGCGATCTCTCATAGTAATCAGCTTTGCACCTGTATGGGAGGTCTGCAAATGCGGACCTTTTATTCTCGCCTTACTCGTGGGACAATATTTGAATACAAATAAGCACAAAGTATGGGCACAAGCACATAAGCACATTCATCAATTTCCTAGATGGACACAGAATTAGTGCTACATGGCGTCGATCTGAAATCTCAGATAGGGTAGATGATCAGGAGTGAAATTTACAAAGCATCGAGATGGTGTCAAATACCGACGTAGGTAAGCCTTAGCAGAAGTATGAACACTCCACTGGGGTCTGAAAGCGTCGAATCGCTGCCCTCATTAAGGACGGAACTGCAACCCAAAAGCCGAAATCAAATATGCGTTAGGTCTCGCGCAGAGAAAAAAAGAAAAGGAAGAAAAAAGTGGATGCAGCATCAGCAAATATGGCAGGTCCATAGAAAGGTCTCCTATGGCAGAAATAAAGAAAAAACATTAACCACACCCAGAGTCACTTAAAGACACATGAGCAGGAATGCCTACTAAATACCAAGATTCTGCCCACAAATTCGACTCAGAAGCAGCCAAAGGTTCAAGTGGAAGCAAAATAAAAGGAAGCTTGACTAAAAGGTCCGAACGGACGGAGAATGCATAGAAATGACTTAAAACGTCAGGGCTATCCTATAGGGATACTATGACCCGCTGTAAAGTCGCTATTATGCACCACGAGCAGATCCTTACGGACCAAAAGATCAAACTAGTGAGGAAGATCTTACTGGAGGAGATAAACAAATCCGACAAAAAGGCCACATCCTAATTTTTGTGGCCACTTCAACTACAGACGGATGGTGGTCGATCACATGTTTGGACACAGTAACCAAACACTGGTTCATGTTAATCTACGTATAACTCAGAGACACGATGTTCCCAAGTTATTCACCTGCTTTGTCTTCGTTCCAGAGGCAGATAGCTCTACCAGGGAATTGCCCGGAATGTTAAATACAACCCCAGGGTAAAGAAGAAGATGGCGAGCCCCCTCAGAGTCACTAAAGAGCGGAGGTGAAACCATCGCATTCACAGTGGATGAGGTTTCTAAGGATTACATTCTAATCGTGGATCCTGATTATAGGGCCCCCGCCCAATTATCAAGGCTTCGCCCTTTAATGACGTTGTCTAATAATGAACGGGGGCAGAGCAAAGTACTGGTCTTATCGTAAACATCTTTACATGACGCTACGATTCGATCAGTCACAAGTTGCCGCTCTTGTTGGCCTATGACTTAGTCCCTACCAGGACTTAAATCACGGTACCATGGGAGTCAGGAGCCCCCGGATCTCTTCCTTTGGTTGACCCAATGTAGAGTTGCAATAAGTACTGGGTGCTGTGACCCTAAGAGCAGTAAGAGGTTTTAGGTCGGCCTCGACGCATACCAAGGGTGGAACTTGTGCCGGCAACACAGTTCCGAATTGTTATAAACGGATTGACGGATCCCGTAAACATAAGTCATCATGACAGGTGGTTTACGTTAAAAATCAGAGACTATCCTGATTATAATAAAAAGATCATGGAGACCAGTCCAGAATAAAAAATCGGAAGCCAAGACTGAGGACAGAGCGCCAGCTCATCCTCACTCTCTGCAAAGACTTGGGCCAATAAGGCCCAAGAGAATCACCACACAGCTGAACCCATCACAGCTGGAACTAGCAGCTCAACTAATCCTCAAAGTATAAGACCTCAGAAGCCAACCAGTCCACTGAAAAAGCTAGAAATGCTGGCAGTTTTGCCAATATCTGGTATCCCTACAATAGCTTTCATTATTGGGATTAAAGTACATCTAAGTTAATCTACAGCATGAATGAAAAAGCCGCCTCTACGGCATTAAGTTTAGCTTTTGTCCAGGAGCTGTACACTTACAAGGGCCAGATAAGGGGCCTCTCAGGTAAATTCCATAAATGAAGGAAGACCTATAGCTTGTAATGTGTTAAATCAGAATGTAACTGCTATTCCAATTCCAAAACACACAGTTATATGCCGAACCTACCTAGCAGATGACTCCTCCGACCCGGAATATCTGCCAATGTAAGAACTTATGAACTACTGTGGCAGAAGGAGACTCCGGCTGATAATCAACAAAAGAGGTGAGATTTTTCTAGAATTTATTTACAAAAATAATCTTAAAATTCTAAGCCACGGAAATAGCCCTACCTTTTTAAATAGAATTGAGGAAGAACTCCTTGACCTCACCCTATGAACCCCATTACCAATTAGCCCCATAAAAAGCTATATATATGAACAACTGGACGGACCCTGAGGGTAAGAGGCAAGCCAACAAATTTTTACCAGACCCTTCTCTCAAAAGAACAAAAACAATTCCTACAGCTTTGTAGGGGTTAGGTACACGCAGTAACCGGATTCCTAATGGGTCCCTGCGAAGTCAAAAAACACTTTATGACTATGGGAATAGCACAAGACAACAACTCTCGCATGTGCAACGTAGCTCTTAAGTAGAACACGTCTACGTCTTCTAGGTATGCCATACTTTTAGGCAGAAGATATCACTGCCAGCCTACACAAAGATGTAGCCGAGTTCATAGTGAGATCTAATTTGAGGAAATCGCAATAAGCTTAATGTGGCCGCGGTGCTAAGGGTATATAGTCCATCCTTCCCACTTAATATAATCGCGTGGAATACGCTGGTTTCAACTTCGCCACCAATGAGCAGTGGCTTATAACATACGATGACGGATTGTCTTTCTACCGTAGCTCTTTCTGAGGGCAAATTCTTGCTATTGAATTTGGATAATGTTCATACCAGATTTATTTCTGTAGCATCCCAAACATTTTTCTGGTTGTAGAATTCTGAGTCTTAAAAATCCTAAAAGGAAACCAAGATCTCATAACTTTTGAAGACCCTTCTCTTTGATTACATAAATAGTGTGAGTCACTTTTTCGAAATTCAAACCTACTACCCTTAAGATGCCTTCGATTTTGTCCGCCTTGGAAAAGCTTAAAGGTCAAAAGTTTCAAAATCAGTTATCCTAGTTGAGACATCGAGTTAAACCACAGAGTGTTCTGGATCGATGTGGTACCAGTTAAACTCTTCGAAGTGAGTTATTCTTCGATTCCAATGACTGTGGCTCGGTTGGTAGATTTACATATCTGGATTGATGGACAGAGATGTGGACAGGTTAAACCTGTTATGCCTTTACTCTAAATGTGGATGAATAGGCCGAATCTGTCATTGGCGTAGTTGTCTGACTTCCACCGGTCTCAATTTGAGAGAAATAAAAGGTTCCTCACACTCTTATTGTTGATAGCTTTCCTGAGCTCAACGTCTCTATAATAATGGTGCTATAACCCGCAAGAATTTAATTTCGGCCGAAGCACTTATAGTTCCAAATAACTCGCACATGTCCAACTAAAAGTTGTCCTACAACCAATAAAAGGCTGTAGATCCAGTGGGCGGAAATTGGATGCCAGATTAAAAAAAAGATGATCGAACGTAAGAAGTGAGAAAATCGGCTTAACTACAAGGGAGCAGCTACTTCCTCTTTGATGTTTCGAGTTCGAGAGACTTGCACTGACAACAGTCTGAAAACGCAGAGTGCTAATACGGCCGAAATGGAGAACTGCGTTCTGAATTCACTAACCTTTGTTGTTATTTATGTTTATCCTAGATTATGGCTTCCATTAACAGTTGGGGTTCTTGTAAGAACTACCGAGACTAAAGGAATGCTTCTTAAAGCTTCTAAAAAGTGAAAGGGAAATTCCTGCTGCCCCACACTATAACAGATTGTAAGTCGCTTACTGGCTTCTTAAAGAGGCACTTAGTTTGGAAATGCCGACTGTGTGATTTGTAATGTTTCATAATACCCCTCATGTGAAACATCGACAAATTTTCTTATTGTGCTGGATTCAATGAACAACATTTTAATTCGGTAAACCAATTCTGAATTTTTACCTCACAGCTGCGCTTAGTATCGTCGGTGTTTGTGTTTTTTGTGTTTGACTTCTTTATAATGCGGGAATTTAAAGTGGGTATAGCCAATACTCGAGGGTTTAAAAGCAATCACTTTTCTGCAGACGTCCACGTCTGTACATACAAACCAGCTCTTTTGGTACTTAGTGAAACACAGGTAGATCCCGGCCCACACCTCTCAGATCACTCTGATTTGAAGCTACCTGGCTAGGAACTAATGCCATTACGAGCATAGTGATGTAGCTTACAAAACTCCACCACAATATGACCCCTGTTCCAATCGGTAATTCAATTACATGTGGTTAAAAATCCATCTCCGTAAGCAAATTATCCACTATTGCTTTATTTACAGAAGTCCCAGACTGGACAGCCACGATTCTGGATGGCTTCGACATTCTAAATAGACAACGCCCGAAGGACGGTGTGTTGGGATGTTCCCTGCGGAAAACAACCACGCGAATACCAGAAGTTGATAGTCATACCACCAAAACCCTGGACCTCTCGACTCATCGAACCAATGTGTCATATCAGCTAATTTCTCGTACACCGACCACACAGTTAGAGAAAAAATTTCTAAAAGAACTGTATGGCAATACGAGAAAGCCAACTGGAGCGGCCTTAACAGCTTCTTTAAGAATTTTAACTGGTCGTTAAGTTTCCTCAATAACTACGTGGATGCCGCTGCTGTTATGATCACAGACACCATTCTCTTTGGAATGAGAACCTTTATCCCTCATCGGATGAAGAGCATCAAACCAAAAGAAAAGGCATGGTACGACTCAAGCTGTAAAGAGGCGATTAGTGTTAGAGAAATGTTTTTTCGGTCCTTCAAGACCAACCCAACAGAGGAAAACCGAAGAAGGTTTAAACGAGACAGGAACGACTGCAATACCTTTCTCAAGCGTGTGAGATTTCAATACAACCAAAAACTGAGGCCAAAAACACTACAATGTCCCAAAGGTAGTAAAAGCGTTTGGTCGTTTGTCAAAAACATCAGAAATTCTGCCTCATCCTCCATTCCACCGTTCATTCACAATGACACTCCACCTGTCAGCTCTTTGGACAAGACCAATCTGTTTGCTGCACACTTTGCGGGCAGTTCAACACTCCCAGATTGTGCTTTGTCCGCGTACACTTGAGTGCCTCGGATCTTCAATGGGACGAATCTACTTTCGCACTTGTGTAGTAGCAAGAGTACTTAAAGATCTCAACATACATAAATCTGCTGATCTAGATGGTATAACTCCCCTTCTTCTGAAAAGGTGTTCTTCCACGCTGGCAAAACTACTGCGTAAGCTTTTTCATCAATCCGACTCTTCCCGAGCAGATGAAAAACAGCATGTGTCCAGCCCGTCCCTAAAAAAGGCAAATCATCTTCTCTCTCCTCCTACACTTACGTCCCTTCTTACCAAGGTCATGGAAACGCTGATAAATCGTCAGCTCATGAAATATCTTGAAACACAAAAACTTCTCAATGACCGGCAATATGGTATTCGTAGCAACAGGTCCACTGGTGATTTGATGGCATGTCTCACCGAAAAGTGGAACCAAAACGTACATCAATCTGGCGAAAGCAAGATAGTTGCACTTGATATTTCTAAGGCATTTGACAGAGTTTGGCATACGGCTCTTTTGTCGAAAATGCTTGCTTTTGGGATCGATGAGTCTCTTCTTCAGTGGATTAGAAATTACCTTTCGGAACGTTCAATTCAAGTTTTCTTGGACGGTTTCAAGTCTGATAATCACAAAATAAATGCTGGTGTGACCCAGGGTTCTGTTCTGTCTCCAACACTCTTTTTAATTTTCATCAACGATCTCTTGTCTGTTACTTCTAATCCAATATATTCTCTTGCTGATGACAGTACTCTCTGCTTTTCATATTCGTTCCCGGACTCACGTCCCTATTTTTCGGATGTAGCGGAGGAGCCACAAACAAAGAAGATTTTAATGCGTCGTCGAAACCGAAAAACTTTCCAGCCTCGATATGTGTGTCAATGACAATTTACGTTGGAATGACCACACACTCGATTTCGCCAAAAATACTACGAAATGTCTAGGCTTCCTCAAGCGATGTAAGAAATATTTCACCGCCTCTGAACTGGCTTCAATATATAAATCATTTATCCGCCCATAGCTGGAGTACAACGCCCACATCTGGTGGACCTCTTTGCACTTGCTAGATAGGATCCAAAATCGTGCGATAAAATTGATAGGTGATGCGAACATCACCCTGTCAGGGGACACCCCCGAACACCGACGAAATGTCTCGTTTACCACTTTGTTTTATCGTTATTACGCTTGTGGAGTGCACTGCCGAGCTTTCTATTTCCTAGTCATAATAATATTCAAACATTTAAAACCAACGTACATCGGTACCTATCTTTCTTTCTTCCCTCCCTAATTTTTCTTCGCCCGCGCTGTGTGCAAACATTTTAAAGGTACTCTAACCCCTTGAGGGCGCGCTACTAAAACGAAATCAGAACATCTGGACTTTGTAACCAAAAAATTCCACAGCTCCCTCGTTGGGTCAGTTTATATTATTTATTATTTCAAAAACATAAACCAGTTCTGTCTTTCCAACCAATTGGACGTGTCCCAGTTTCAATCCCGCTCTTGCTTATTGTGTGAAATGATTTATTTAATTTATTAATTGTGCTTACCCAACAACATATTTTTGCACTCCGGTCACTTACTATTGTTTTTCCCGATGTTATCAGTTTACCGTTCAAGGCTATGTATTGCTTTTTTATTTCCCGTTTTCAATTTGACCCACATTACGAGTAACCTACCCCACACTGAATATGTATAAATACTCCGGCAACCTCGATTGTGCAATTAGTACTATCGAAACGAATACTGACCTGGTTATTTGGAGTGGGCTCTGCTCTTTGTGTCCATTTGAACAAAAGATCGATAAATCATCTCAAAGACTACAGAAACAATTTCCGCTTTTTTCTTGCGATGAATAAATTACCTTAGTGACTTCTGACGTTCACACTGAAAATAAAATATGTTTGAACAAGATTTGGAACTAGTTTTCGAAGACTGACGACGTCACCATAAGTGTTGACCAACATCTAGAAAACCACATTTAGAATTTCAGGCTAGCAACTGGCACATTTCGCAGAACCTTCAAAGTGTACTGACAATGATATGCAAAGTGCTAATAACGCTAGTGCAAAATCAGTTCTGTAACCTTACACCTCTTCCTTTACTGATGCCTTGAGTTCTCTTAGGTCCAATTCCAACTCACATTATGTGCAAAGTGAATGATGTGAGCAATGAAATCGCAGTATCTCCAATGGTGACGTTGCTGACGATGTCGATATCAGATCGACATTCAACAAACTTGATGCTGTAATCTACCTTAACTTCCTTACTGCTACCTCGGTCTCTATCACTAACACGATTAGCTGCCGGTGGTACACCACCTCCTGAACCGAAAATCTTTCGATTTGGTCTCTCCTGGACCACTGAACTGAAACTGAATATGTCTCCTTTACAATCGAATGTGCATTAAATCACATCGACACAAACTGGCTTGTGGACTTTTTTATACGTAAATCTAAAATCGCTATTTTCAACTGCCAACAAATTAGTTTGGCCAAAACGTCAAAGTCTTGTTGCTGTAAATGTGACATTTCAACGAAATACGAGTGAAGCACCACAATCCAAGTGTTAATCCTAAGCCTAAGTCTGGTGTTAGAACTAAAACAATAAGCCCAGTCATAAGTTTAGTGGTATCCCCAATCCCAGTCACAATCCCGAGCACAATAGGCATTCCTTGACTTCTCGTCGAAATTCTAATTGGAGTTTTAAGGTGGGAACATTTCCCTCGTTTTCTTCACCTCATTCTTCTTCCCCTAATCAGCCGATAAACTTTCACAAAACTCATCCTTCCACGAAATCTAGTCTCCCTAAATGTACGTATCTCTCAATCGCTCGCCCAACGTCCATCTCTTATCCGAATTCCATCCTCAATCCACCCCCATCCTCGTTGGTTGACGACCGTAATTCGTCCGTGGAGTATATTATCATCCCTCAACCAACTCAAGTGTATTACACAGAGTCTGATCAATTCGCGTTATTTAAATCCGTCGCCAGAAGTGTTAAAGAATTAGATGATCAAGATAAAACAATTCAATTGAAAATTACGTCATTAAAAGACGTCGTCGCAGGAATAATCGAAGAGCTAAAAAACACCTCAAGTAATCTCGATGCTGTGCCTGGCGGCTCCACACTCCCAATTCACAACACCTCAATACTGAATGAAAGTATTGATTTCAAAGGAGCTTCAAGTTCTTGCCCCCCAGGCAACTTCCTTCGAGTGCACTAACCAACCAACAAGTTCTCGAACGAAATTGATATAAAATTCCTTCTTCATCTCGGAAGAACTGGTGGTGGACACCAACCGAATGTAAAAATGGAAAAACTTAATAAAGCGACAGGACTCGTCACCCTACTTTTCGAAGAACTCCCCCAGAAACCGTAATGCTACTTGGGTAAACAAAGAATTTAAGAAAAAAATATGCTTTCACCGTTTATAGCGAGAAGATAAGTTCCAGATGCTTAAAAGTTTATATCCCTTGTAAATTTAACTGGCTATTTGCAAATAATTTTAACGCTGCCGTCTTCAATCTCGACGGGATAAAATTGCCCAAATTCAATGAAATAAACAGTGAAGACTTGTAAAATTTTAAGTTTATTTATAAAACTAAGTGCCAATCAAATTCGGCCTCTCCTAATTCCAATCATGATACGAATTGGTGTTTCAAAACTGGAGTATTCCCGCAATTTTTAGAACTACTAATTTAACGGAATTCATTTCTACTACACCTGTGCATTGGAAGACTGAAACGAAATCGATGTAATTTATACCGATCTTAGCGATACAATTTCCCAAGAATGAATCCTTCTCAAACTTAACGATCTCGGCTTCCAAACTAGGTTCATCTTGTGGATCAAATCTTATTTGACAAAGCGCCAATATACTAGTAATATTATTTTTGATCTTCTGTTTCTAATCCTATTGCAGCTAGATTTGGTGTACCTCAAGGAAGTTACCTCGGCCCTATGATATTTATATTGGCAATCAATGATGTAGAGTTCTGCATTTCCATCTATGCAAATGACACGAAAATCTATAAGCACATCTCAATACACTCTGACTCTCAACATGGTCCGAATAGCTTTTTAACCTGGTGCTAACAAATTTGTTTGGAAATAAATACTAGCGGTTCGCAGATCTCCGCCGAGAATTGATGTGATTCGGCTTTCCTTAAAGTAAAATAAAAATAGTGATTCCATTTTCTTAAACTAAATTAGTTGCAATTCGGTTAATTGAATCAGTGGCCCGGCGGTTAGTGGCGCAGTGTTTGTCATCGAATTGTGGGACACGGGTTCGAATCCCGGGCCAATCTAGGAACTTTCTTTTTTTTCTCCTCAAATTGTGTGATTTCAAAACAAAACCAACAAATAAAAGAAAAAAAAATCCCGCTCTTCCCATAGTGGGAGTTACAAAAGGGAATAATACGGTTGCTGGTGCCGAAATGCCGAAAGCCATTAAAAGGAGGGGTAGATTGAAAACCCCTCCTAATCTAAGGAAAAAGAAAATAAGTGCCGTATTAAAAGCTAAAGGAGATCAAGTTGAGGTCCAGTATGACGGGGGCGATAACAACTTTGCCTCTCTAGCTTCATCTGAGTCGGAAGACGAAGATGAAGAAATAAACAATATTACCAGCAGCATAATAAAGCTGGAAGAAAAAGTGCTTGCTATTTAGCATAAACAAACTGCGCGCAGGCAGAGGGAGCAATCAAAAGTAGAGCGCTCCCAACAACAAAAGCTACAAGAGCAGAAAAAACAACTGCAGCAACAACAAAACCAGCAGCAGCAGAAACAACAAAAGCTGAAACCACAGCAACTGAAAAAAACAGCAGCAGCAGCAACAACAATAACAACAACAACAGCAGAAGCAGCCGCAGCAACAGCAGCAGAAGAAGAAGGAGAAGGTGCCTCCTATCAACACCTATAAATTAGAGGTAAATGAAACCAAGGACCTGTGTAAGTTGGTCATTGGTAATAATTTTAATATCAAGAGATTGGGGAACGATCGCCATGTCATCCACTGTAATACAGTGGAGGGCTACGCGAATGTGAAAGAGCTCCTAAAAGAAACGACGACGGAGCACTACTCATTCACACCAAAGTGTGAAAAGCGGCAATCGATGCTGCTGAAGGGGTTGGAACGGTCTTCTGATCCTGAGGGGATCTTGGCACTGCTCAAAGAGAAGGAGTGCGAAGGACTCAAGTTTGTGGGGGCAAAGCCATTTACCACAGCTAGAGCCAGGCGGAAGAAACGGAGACTGCCGTTCTTCCTGGTGCAGCCCAGTCGCGAAAGTCGTCTGGATAGTCTAAGGAGAATCAATGTCCTAGACTACCAGGTGATTCGCTGGGAAAAACTAAAAAGGAGCGAAGGCGTTCTACAATGCGTTCGCTGCCAGAGGTTCGGGCACGCCGCGTCGAACTGCCAAATGCAGCCTCGATGCGTGAAGTGCGCTAAGAACCATAGTTCCGAAGAGTGTGCTCTGGGTGTTGACGGAGCATCCGATAGGTCGCAGCTCTCGTGCGTGTTATGTGGAAACGTGGGACACACCGCAAACTATCGGGGTTGTCCTAAGTTCGCTGACATTAAGAAAGCCAGAGGCGGGTCTTATTTGGATCTACTGCTGTACGACGAACGTATACGACTGACAGGTACGAATTTACAAACGCTAAACTGTCTGCGCACATTAGTGTATGACAGCGACCATTGCGGTTTTAGCACCAAAATTACAGTTCCCAACGAAATTGCGGAATTGGAAGAGTTTGTCCAAAGATATTCTTACAACTACAGTAAGACTCGATGGACCCGTTTCTCCGCAACCTTGAAAAGAGCGCTCTCCTCGAACACGCTCCACCCTCCCCCCCCCCCTCCAACAGGAATTTGTCAATCGACAATTTGAGATCGACAATTACCTAAAACGAATGGACGAGACAATTAAACAAACTATGGACGCTACAATACCGTGGCATCGATGTACGACTAACGAAGATCGGGTTCCGCAATTCTACTATTGACGTACTAGACAGACAGAAAAGTAGACTTCTGTCAAGACTTAAAAATGTGTACACACTGACAGTACGACAGGACACTGAAGTCGTCAATTAAAAATCTTCAAACGTTAATAAAAGAGAGAATTACAAAATTTCTGTAAGTTCATATTGGAACAACAAGCCCGAAGTAAACACCAGAAACCCGAATATGTTCCCGCAAATAAATAAACTATTTCAGAGAAAAAATCAAAACGACCTTCAGTGTCTTAAAATAGCCCGGACAACAGACAACGAACGGTTACTGACAATAGCGGGTATCGATCTAAATGAGGCCGTTGATGATGACGACTTCTTTGTGATCGAGGATCCACAGGAGAAGGTTGAGGCCATAGGGGCGACTTTCCAGGAAGTATACAAGGCCGCTGACACTATTGGCCCTAATTATGACCTGGACAATAGCGTCTTGGTGCACGACTTCTGCATTCGAAATGGAGTTGAGAATTGGCGATCCGACGGCTCTGGTTTCACCCGGTTTAGCGACGAAAGTATGGCAAATAATGTCCTTGCCAGAGAGGGTGACCTACCCCCATTCATTTCGAAGGAAGGACTCCATGAGATCTTCGACACAATCAGAGTTAAGAAATCAGTGGGGACCGATGGTATTCCGAACATCGTGCTTCGACATCTTCCTCTAGAAGCGGTGGACATTTACACCACCCGGTTTAATAATGCAATGAATAATGCACATTATCCAGCGCATTGGAAAACGGCGGTGGTTCAACCTATCCCCAAAAAGGGAAAGGATATATCCAATCCGGCGAATCTCCGGTCGATAAGTCTCCTTCCGAATATCAGTAAGGTTTTTGAAAAAGTAATCAATAGAGCTCTGTCTAGGTGGGTTGAGGACAAACATATACTCGTAGTTCCGGATAATCAATTCGGTTTTAAGGCGGGACATGATATCCAATGGAATAAAGGCAAAAAACAATGTACTGCTGACTGCCTTGTTGACTTGGAGAAGGCCTGCGACACCGTATGGTTAGATATAAGCTGACTAGGCTTGGGATCAGTAAACCACTCTTGTACATTCTTTATAATATGCTAACTAACAGACAGTTCATCAAATTAAAAATGGTCTTCAGCAAGGCGCGGTCAATTCGCCGATCCTGTTCAACATTTTTACAAGCGACTTGATAGGTTCACTTCCCCATACTATTGCGTACGCAGACGATTTGATACCGCGCAGAACAGGTCCCAAAATCGAGGTCATTAATACTCTCTTGTAGCGTGACTTCGATAAGATAAAGCGATTTTGCGATGACTGAAAGTTGAAAATCAACTTTCAGAAGTCGGAAATCATTCTCTTTAGGACGCCGTTGTCTGGAGCCTCAAGGGATACCAGAAAAAATTGGCGAAAGTTCTCGATCATTGGACAACACGGACAGCCTCTTGCCTGTCGAAATGTAGTCAGATACCTTGGAATCTTGATCAGTTTCTGTATTTTGGCTAAAATGTAGATGCTGCTCTGGCCAGAGCTAAAGGTGCTTTTGCTCTTACAAAGAGACTGTCTTACAGCAGCCAACTCTATGCGAGGGTAAAGGTAATCTGCTACATGGCCCTTATTAGGCCCATGCTGGTATTTGGTTGTCCCGTGTGGTTCAATGTACGAGCAAGCTTAATGGAAAAGATTCGGGTGTTTGAGAGGGCTTGCCTTAGGGCTTGCCTTAGGGCTTGTCTTCGCTTGTGCTCTGTACAGAGTCGGAGTACAAGAAATTTTATCCTAATGAGGTCCTTTACAACAGGGCGAACCTAATACGAGTGGACAACTTCGTAATTAAGCTGACTCGAAGGCACATTGCAAGAGCAATGACCTCGACGAATAACCTAATATCTGGGGCTTACTACCCCAATTACCTTTACCACGAGAGTGTGCGCTCTGACGGCTTCGTTCCACCGGAAGCATTCCTCTACCTAAATCAGAAAGGGTTGATCCAGGATATATCAGCGGTTCCGTTAATCTTCCATGTCGCTCGGACAGCTGGGGACAGGCGACTCAACTACAACAGAGACGTCGCACACAGCAGTGTGGATCGCCTCAGGTTCAGTAGGGCGGTGGGGAATCGCGATAAGAGGGATGTCGTTCGGCAGCACCAGTATTTCTGGTGGTTGAATGATGGAGAAGATGTTTCGTCGTCGTTTCCGTCAATTAAGGACCAGCCTCACTAATGAGGCAGAACTGACCAATATATTTGCTTTGTAAATAGCGATGGCCAGCTCACATAGGTTTAGGTTACCATTTAAGTAATATATACATGCGTTAGTGTATATAAAGGTATATACTAACATATGTATATTATTGTGTATAATGTCTAAGTGTGTTTATGTGTATTTTGTGTATGTAGGTTAAGTAGTCTAAGGTTGTTTTTTAAGTTAGATATTAAGTTTTTATAAAAAATAAAATCATGTCCATATGCTAAGTTTTTCTTAACAAATATTTTTTCTTAGCCCTAAGTATATAAAATAAATATTTCCAAATAAAATGTAAATGAAGTCGAAAGACATAGATACTCGTATAAGAATTTAGAGTAGCTTAGAGTGCCTGTGTGGGGCCAGTAAGTTAGTATAAGATTGTTGAGTAATTATAAGCTAGCATTTAAGCATTTCTTGTTAGTATGTAAGAGTTAGTGTTAAGAAAATAAAATACATTTAAAACTGAAAACTGATAAATACTAGCTTAGTGCTTAACTATAACTTTTTCGCGTATACATCTGACACCACCTATAAAGTCCTATTTCATTGGCAATGAATTAATACTGTCTGTCTGTCGATAAAGAACTTAATTTCTGGGCACATATTGATAATATTATTAAGAAAGCTAATTCTTCACTGGGATTCGTTAAGCGATGGTCCAAGGAACTCTCTTACTCTTACCCCACATTCGTTTCATCATCATCAACAAATCACTGCTTGTATTGATTGTCCCAAACTGCTCCAGATGATATCCATCAATACCAGTCCACGCAACCTTTGGTCTGTATCTCTGTTCCACGTCAACTTTTAATGAACCGATTACGGTTGTAACGAACTTTGAGCAGAATGCTGCGAACTGTGAACAACATGGTTAATGGGTTCGACTTCAACATCGGCAAGACCAGTTTTCAAAATCCCCTCTCCCAGCGGCTCCATGGCCGCTTTAACGTAGTTTTTAGGTCACATAAATGTTAGTTTTAGGTTTTGTACATATATGTTTGTATATTATTGCGAGTAAACATCAATAAATTGTTCGCGGCTGACCCGGGCCTCAATCAATTCAAACTTTCGATCTCATTTCGCTTCTGGAATCCCTATTCAAACAGGATATTACCAAATACCGTCCCATTGCTAAGTTAGTCTGCATTCCCTAGAGCTTTGTGATGCTTCATTGCAGATCTATCTTTGAACAGAGCCAACACCTACCTACCTACCTACCAATGCACTTGGTTTTCAACCTTTTCTAATTTATTGGTTTAAATCCTACTTGGACGAACGGTATTACCTAGTTCTTTTCGTTCTTGTTTGTCTGAGTCAACTAAAGTCACTCGGGTGTTCCACAAGGCAGTCACGTTGGTCCATTAATTTTTACTTTGACTATTAATGATGTTGTAAGTATTGTAAAGAACTCACACATATCTGTCTATGTCGATGATATGAAAACCTGATTCTCAACCTTAACACGACGATCTCAATAGGTTCCCAATACGATCCCACAAGCGTAACATCAAGCGTGCAACACTTCCTGACCGAACTTACTCTTTATATAATATATCAACCCAAGCTGTTGCTTCGGTCATTTCAGGGCAGGACTTGAACTTTATCTGTGATACTGCATCCACATTGATCCAGCTAAATGCGCGCTTGGCTTTGTTAACTAAAGGTCCAAAGAGTTCTCTGACATTTACGTCACAAAATCCCTGTATATCACCTTTGTTAGGCCACTGCTCGCATATGCCAGCTAGGAATGGTTCCTTATTATTCTATGTGTCGAAGTGGGCCAGCGCAGATTCCCATGGGCTGACCACTACATCCTTTCGCCCTATGATAACCGACTAAAATTCCGAGGTCTGCGATCTCTGGAAAAATCTCACGAATCCGTCGGTATTCTCATTATACACCAGCTCTTAACACGCAATATTGACTGTCCCTCATTACTGGTTCCGATTTTTTTTTAATACCAACCCATGCAATTTAAGGTCTGTTTCTCTCTTTCGTATAAATAACCACGAATAGCTGATTCTAATAAGCTAATAGAACTCACCATGTGTTCGATGTCCATTGCAGCAGAAGTACCCTCAATTATCACCTCACCCGACCTTGATCATCCCTGTCCATTAGTTTGAGTTTCAGTTTATGACCAGTTTGTATTAAACTGAATAAAGTCGTCCAGGGTTGACCCCGCCTTGTTAAATAAACTTGCCATATCATATGATGGAACGACTATGTTAATTACGAATACTTTGTGGCAAGTTGGTACCTAGAGCTACCATTCGACAATGTTGGTTAGAAACATTTATTACGAAAGAAAAGCAGCAAGAGATCGACAAAACTTTATATACCTAGCTGTGGTTTGTTTTGGTACATGAAACGAACACATTCATTCTCAAGAATCAATGAACGCACCCACTCCAACTTGACGGCTATTTGACAAGTGACATTTATGTAAAGGTCTCGCGTAAAAAGTTTTTGATGTCAATTGTTTACAATCATAGAATGGTTCTCGCTCGAAAATCGTGTTGTAGTAATTGTCCCGCAAAAATGAGGCCACGAAGAAAGCGAAATCATTCGAATATCGCGGCCACTTAAAATTACACAAAACTTTGTGTATCGTACGATGAAGTTATTTGAGGAAACTGGTGGAATAGTCAGCCGTTCGCGCACTGTGCGAAGAATCGAATTCGTTAAAATCCGCTGCGCAAACAGAAAATTTTGTCTCGGTAGATGGATACCAGCAAGGGCATCATGTTTCGCATCACGCGCATACAGGAGATACGCTGGTCACTTACTAGTGAGAGATACAGTTAACGCCCAAAAGCAAAATCGATAATCTGCGAAAAATCAAATTCCTGTATTATCATGCTGTAAGTTGGGAAAAATTAAAGAGATCAGATCGTGTACTGCAATGTATGCGGTGCCAGAGGTTCGGGCACGCCGCGGCTAATTGCAACATGCAATTTAGGTGCGTTAAGTGCGACAAGGACCACAAATACGGAGAATGTCCTTTAGGCAACGATAGAGTAGTGGATAGGGGTCAACTCTTTTGCGTACTCTGCAGGAACTCGGGGCATCTTGCTAATTTCAGGGGTTGTCCTAGGTTCCAGGAGCTGAAAAGGAAAGTTCAGGCTCGAAAACAGTTGATCGAAGAAGAGAAGCGTCAAAAGAGTCGTGCTTTCTCTAATTTTGTGTCACCCAATGTATCCTTTGCCCAAATGGTATCTGGATCGGGTAAAGCAACAATGACAGCAAAAAATACGAAAAAGGTAGCCGAAAAAGCGCCGGAAGCGGATCTGGATTTGAAAGCGATCCTTCTGTCCGGAAAAATCTATCATTTTCTGAAACAATTAAATGAACAAGCGGCTCGAATTGACGTCATCTATTCGACCCTGTTTGACAAATCTGGCACGCCGATATAATGTCTGCTACGTTGGATGAAGTTAATCTGAAGATCCTTGCGTTAAACGTTAACTCACTAATTCAGATCGAGAGAAGGGCCAACCTACAAAATCTGTTGATAAGTGAATGCCCAGATGTGATTTTGGTAAGCGAAACCAAGCTTAACCAGAATCACAAAATTGGCTACAGTGGCTACAATATTTATAGAAGGGACCGTCCACACTCCTCACAAGGGGGTGGGGTTGGTATCTTATTACGCAAAGGCATGCGCCATAGGGTCATATATAGCGGGGATTTAATGAGGTTCCGGGTGTTGGAAGCATGCATCGTATGCATTCCTCTTCATAGTCGAAGGCGAGTGTATGTAGTGTCGCTTTATGCACCCGAAGCACCTAATCCCATTCAATTTATAACTGAGCTCGAATTACTTTTTCGTTGCCTTCAGCTCCAATCGGAGGAAAATTATTATTTTTTGGCCGGAGATCTTAATGCTAGGCATGCGGCATGCGGAAATAATCCGCCAAACACCAGAGTCAACCAGTTATACTACTGGTGGTGTCAAAATATGATTGAGTACAGACTTGAACTGTACGCGACGAATATCCCATCCTTCCCATCAGCCGGTTCTTTCCTGGACTTGGCATTAATAGACAGTAGACTAGAACTCACTAACGTGGATCGAAACACAAGGAACTGTTTGCGTGCGTTAGAGTACGATAGTGATATCTACGGACTTGCCACCACAATACGGATCCCAAACGAGCAAACGCAGCTGGAGCAGTACGATCAAGTGTACCCATACGACTACCGTAAGGTACGTTGGCCGTGCTTCTCCAGAATCTTAAAGCGTATTTTACGTTTGAATGGAATTGATCCCCCGACTAACAGAAACTTGACGAACGAAGAAATCGACAGTAGTCTACTGACAATGCAAGACGTTATTAAACGAACTATGGAGCAGACTATCCCACGGATAGAATACTCCGACGAAAGCCAGGTGGAAAAATACAAAACTCCAAAAATCAACGCATTGTACGCACACAAAAGTAGACTGCTCTCGAGGCTTAAGCAGGTGTACAGACAGTTTACTGACAGAAACGACCCGGAAATAAGAACACTAAAGTCACTGATCAAAAACCTAAAACAATTAATTAAAGAAAATTACAGTAAGTCTGTAAGTCTATACTGGGGCAATAAGATTCGGGCTATAAAATCCAGCAGTCCGAATATGTTCCCACAGATAAATAAATTGTTCAGGAGGAAAGATCATAATGACATTCAGTGTGTCCGAATTCCACAAACGACAGAAAACAGATAGATACTATTGACCCTCGGCATTAGTCCAGAGAGTGCCGACTCAGGCGACGGTCTTTTCGTGGTCGAAGACCCACAGGAGAAAGTAGATTTGCTGGGAGTCTTTTTCGAGGCCGTGTACACGGTGAACAATCCGGTTCGCCCATTGACAACAGGGCCTACGTATATCACTATTATCTGCGCAACGAACTCCAAAATTGGCGATCCGAGAATCACGGTTTTACCGTATTCAGTGAAGAAAACGCTGAAAACGCGACTCAAAGTGATTCGAAGGTTATAATTCACAGTATTTTTTTTTGCTTGAAACTCTACAACAGCCAAATCTACGTGTCAGTGTTTATCTGTCTGAGTTCCAATTACACAAATGAGAAACTTGAAAAACTTGTCAATGGGTAGGATTCGAACCTTGACCCTCCGAGTGAGAAGCGATTGCTAGTACCACTACACCACGGTCAGGCAGTGAACAGGCAACAATATTTTCAGATGAACAATTTAATGTATAAGCAACAAGTCGTGGCCCCAGCATGTTGTGAACAACATAATTTCCATGCAATCAGCAGTATACACTGGACATTGAAGGTGTCGCATCACCGTCTGAGTGATGTCATCCAACACCTGTGTGACCAGACAGTGAAGGTGTGTTCAGTTTATGCTTTTCAGTTTGTAAAATTTGTATATAAATAGTGTAGAAATAAAGTAATGAGTGATTCGTTGATAAACCATAGTACAAGGTGTTTGTTTAATGTGAGATCCCCCACCAGAGTTAAGGCTCACATCTCATAAAATTCACTTTACTTGTCATAACACTATGACTTCCACTACTCGACATCCAAATATTGAGCCCTTGAAGCGCACCCTTATCCGAGCAGTGGAAAATATTCCAACACATGATGTGTGCGTACTACAGTCAATGAGTGGCTAGACCGACTAAGCAAGAAAGTACAGAAAGTCGTTTAGAGCCCGAAACGTACCCGCCCTAAAATATTTTGAATAGTGCAGTTCAGCCGGGAAAACCCTCTATAAATAGCCTACAGATCTGCAGTCGCAGAAAATATTTAGCTAGGTTAATAGAGACTTATTTCGAGGAGGACTGAAACCTTTATCTTTATACAAAAAGGCTTGTTCAAATAACGAAAAGGACTTTCCGATAAAAGCATTCAACAGGGCAAATCAGCCAGTCTTTAACTAGATTTTACCTGATACGAGTTAAACACGGTGTGGCCCTATGTTGGAGCCTGGTTTCTCAAGTATTCCAATCAAAAGTGGCTCAAAATCAGCTCCAACTTCAAGACATGTCTTAATTATAATTGTCACGAGATGATGCCATAGATAGAGAATTTCCAAACAGCGTAATCTGTCGCTTAAAACAAGATTCTTTGCCACTTCAAAGCTATACGTGGGTAGGCGGCGCTGACATGTAACTACTTGTAATAATTGACACTTTGTGACCCTTTCTAACTTATTCAACAACAGTAAAGTGCTCCCATCTGGCGATGCTTGTCAGCAATGTCAACAAATTGGAACGTGTACTCGGTTACCAAGCGTGTTTCGCTTGGATAATTTCTCAGCACTACCTCAGCACAGTAGGTTGTCAAATATTCGACACGCAATATACTCGTACATATGTGAGTTAGCTAGTAGGAGCCGGGGCGGAAATGTTGCCAAAAATAAATGAACTATCGATTTTTGGTTCCGCGGAAAATAAACATCTGCCAAAATGTAAACAAAAAGAAAACTGCAATATCACAACAAACTTGTCACATCGTTTCTGTGCATTCATGTGTGCCACATTTCGAAGCAATATGTCACAGTGAATGAACGTAAATTCAGTGCTGCACCTGTATTCAGTTTATCTGATAAGCTCATGTTTTTTTTTATTTCACTTTCGTCAAAATAAATCCATTTATGTCATCGAGGTAACTCTTTTTTTTTTCTGATATCAAATTTATCGTTGCACTCTCGTTGTGACGTATCTATGCTCCGTTTTAAAGCGATTACACTGATGGCTATGCCAGGATACAAGTTATGAGCACATTTATTTGACAACCAATTACACTGATCCGGATTATCCTGTTCCTAGAAGATCAAAAAAATTCTTTTTTTTGTTTTCATCATCCCATCTGGTTGATTTGCAAAATTCCAATTCACAAATATGATATCTTGACGTACAAGTACGGTGCGTGCCTGTCACTCGTATTACCTCCACAAATCGCATGCAATATTCAAATCCAAACAATTTGCAAATTTAAAGCAGGCCAAACGCTTTAACTTACTCGTACATACACACGCGTACACATGTAGGTAACTTCATAAATATTTGCGTATCTACTCGTACTTGTAATCCTAGTCACATCCATCTATCTATTGATGTGCTACCACCGGGTAAGAAGCTGCTGGTGTCTGATTTGATTTTAAAATGACTTTCAATTGGCAAGGCATGAGAGAGATCTGCCTTTATTAGGTGTACATGGCAGTGACACGTATGTATTCCGTCGATACCAAGATGCTGCCACAGCTGGATAAATAGATACGTATACGAATGTTGGTTGACTATGCATGAAAATTGTATAATTACAAGTCACATCTTCTTTGGAGTCAGACGGCAAGCCAAACGAAATACATTATGTATGTACGAGTGTGTACAAGAGGGTAAATTGCCAATTGTTAACGGTGTGACCATGAGTTTCAATACTTTGATTTCTTTTACTAATCCATCATGGATGGGAATAAACCCATTCATTAGCATCATATAAGACGTCCATCGGGTATGATTATCCATCTTGACAAATTGCTTCCAGCTAAGGTGATCTCGTCTAATGTGTTCACACTTAGATAACATTTTCATGACCAGTTTGTCAAAAACTATTGGTAGGAGGACAACTTGTAATGGAAACTTGCTATTTATTACAATAGTTACACGGTTATCGTACAAATAACATCGCTAAGTCACAAGTTACAATTTGCAGCGCCACGCTATAAGCTAGAATGTTACAATACCATAATGTTTCGATGGATTAATTCGACCAAATTAATTTGGCAAAAATCAGAGTACGAGCAGGTATCACGCGGAGAATAACTGCCATTTCTGTCACTTTACCTATCGTTCCCTGTTTTAATCCTCGCTGGCAGCATTCGAAGCTACGAGTACTTGCCGAGGGTAATGTTCAGACATTACACTCTTCGCGCCTTGATCAGAGTTGGGCTTCTTCAGGAGAAGACACTGGCTCCGATGTACCTTGCTGTTCCCTATATTCACCAACAATAGTCGGTCTCACAGATGCATACAAGATATATGTAAGTGCCTCCGAATCATATTTCCCGATTCTGTCGTTGCTTACGAGTAATTACGTTCGCCGGTATCGATGATGGCTGGAAAAAATTCTAGATCAAACTTCCTAGTTGATCTCTAGTTCTCTGCCGGCCCCCTTTCGACAAGCATGGAGTCTAGTACCCCGATCGTCGCAAATATTCCCCGGAGATTACCTACCGCGCATGCTGTACCTGTCGTTGACATCAGTTGCACCTCCACCGATATGCAGTACGAATTCACAACAATGAAGAAAGTTTTACGTTGGGAAGCCTAGCGAAATCCACGTGTAGTCGTGATTATGGTTTCGAAACTTCCCGAGGTGGTCCTTATTTACTAACTTACGCTACAATCCGGGATGGACCTCGGCTTCCGACAACAAGCGTCTCAAGCCAGCTGCGTCCAGTTTCGCAAGCTAAGTTGGTTGAGGACCCCTCCCGCTTGTGTGCGCCACCGGAGTCGCACCTTTAGTGCGAACCGGAGCGTTGGTGTCCATCTGCTCTACATTAGCCAGCCACCTCAGTCATTGGACGTTCAGTCTTCTGGCTAAGTCGATGACCCTGTACAGCCCCTATAGTACGTCGTGGTTTCTCCTGCTTCACTCACCATCTATGCAGACGGAACCGAAAATCACCAGAAGATTTATTCCCAGAGCAGCCAAAAGCACCCTCATACATTTTTAACAAAGTCCATACCTCTGCCCCATAGAGTAGGACTGGAATTATTAAGGTCTTATATAGGGTCACTAATTCGAGAGAGGGCTTTGTTAGTCAATTGACTTTTTAGTCCAAAGAATCGGGGATTGGCAAGAGTTATTCTTCGTTTGATCTCAGCGCTCAAGGAATTTGTGTACCCTTAAAATGTATTGATGTGATATACTAGGTGGCGCAAAAGTCATCACCCTATTGGAAGATGCTATAATTTTTGCAAATGGCGGTAAATGTCAATTCTACTTTGACATTTGAGAAGTAAACAGATACAAAATATACGTCAACAAGACATGAATCGCTATATTCCTAAAGAACATGGAACAATTATGATTTTTTTGCGGAATAGTTCGTCGGTGGGGTAGGTGCAGCGTGAATTTCGGCGCAGATTTCCCGGTCGTCTGACACCAACTGAGCAAACAGTACGGCGTTTAGCCGTTCGCCTAGAAGAGTATGGGGCAACACGAGATGCTGCCAGGTCTGGCTGGCTCCGGAGCAGCCATTCTGCTGAGAATATCGCAGCTGTGGTTGAAGATGTCGCAGAGGACCCCGGAGTATCGACCAGACGACGTGCCACGCAATTGGGCATCAATCGGCGGTCTCTACAGAGAATTTTGGTGAAAGATTGTAATATACTGTTCCTTTACAAAGTGCAGACAGTGTATCAGCTCTCGACCACGTTCCAACAGGATGGAGCAACGTCGCATACTGCACGAGCCGCAACCGAAATTCTGAGGGCTGCATTTTCTGGTGCCTAATCTCTCGTTTTGGCGATTTGCACTGGCCGTCTAATTTATCAGTTCCAGACTTTTTTTGTGGGGTTTTTTGAAGTCACGAATCTATGTTAACAAGCTTCAGACACTTGAAGCCCTTAAAGAAGATATTACTCCAGAATTCGAGGACCTATCGCCAGAAGTTCTGGAAAGAGTAATGGAAAATGCCACAAATCGGGCCCAAATGGTCATCAAGTCTGGCGGGAGCCACTTAACCGATATCATTTTCTCGACTTAATGGAAAAAAAATTTAAGACATCAAGTAAACACAATCCCGAAGCAGAATTAAGGCTTTTCATTCATAAAAAAAACGATAGCCAAAGAACATCGGGTGACTACTTTTACGCCACTTTGTATGTATTGTATATTTGAAGCATTTACTTGGTCTTGCTCTCATTGACCTTTAAACGCAACTTCGCCGCTCCAGTCGCAATACTCGCGAAAGCGTCACTGACATCACTGCCTCTTGTGTTGGCGCCTGCATTTTACACTATTCTTTCAAGAATGAAGTTAAAGAAATCTCGTGACAGCGCATCGCCTTGTCGAAATCTCGGTGAGTTTTTTACCAACCTTGATGGAGCAGTGTGCATTCTCCATCATCATCATGCACAAATGGACGAGTTTAGCAGGGATGCCAAATGCTGTCATATATGGCTTTAAAATCGATGAATAAGTGGTGTATATCAATTTGGAGATCAAGGACTTTTTCAAAGATCTGCCGTAGTGTGAATATTTGGTCGATGGTGTACTTTTCTGGCCAGCAGACAAGATTATGTAGGCGATGCTAGGAAGACTGATGTTTCTGTAATTCGTGCAGTTCAGAGAGCAATACTGAGGTTCTACAGAACCTCAGATTAGTTAGTTTGCAGTTAGTTTATGCTCCTTACCAAGTCATCGCCTGCCGCTTTCATGAGCTCTTCAGTCTGGCCGTCCGCTCCAGTAGCTTTGTTGGACTTTAGCCTAAATGTGGCTATCTTCACTTCACCCAGGTCGGGTGAATGGAAATGTTGGTCTACATTGTCCAGGTTGAAAAGCACATTCTGCAGTATTTGTATACATAAATGCTCTTTCTAAATCCTCACCATCGACTGCGACTACACTACTATATTACCCTGTTCGTCCTTACAGACTTTGTTTTGGGGTTTGTGTCCGTGGCATGTTTTTTTTTACCTTTTGGTAAAATTTCCGAATCTCATTCCTGGAGTAGCATCTCGATCGTGCGTTTCTCATACTCTTTCCTATTCCTCTTGAGAAGCCGGTGTTCGTCTCTACTCTGCTGTTCGTAGAGCTCGTAAGCAGCTCTAGTCCTTCTCTGCAGCGCTGCTTTGTATGCATCTGGCTTAGCTGCATGTGTTTGCCGGCATTCGTCATCAAATCAGGGGTTTCGTTGAGGTGGCCAAGTGAAACTCAGCACATGAGCGGCAGTGGCAATCTCTTGCGATTATAGCCGTCTGACGTCAAACTTCCTCACAGTATTAGCTTGCCTTTGATGTATCCGCAACCGTACCTTGGCTACAACAAGGTAATAGTCCGAGTCGATGTTGCCCCTCAGAACGTTCAGACATCCATAATACTGGAGGAAAGCCTTGTAACGATTAGAATGTGGTCAATCTGGTTGCCGTTTGAGTGATCAGGAGATGTCGAGCGTGCTAGGTACTACAATGTTTCGCCCCGCCGCAAAGTCGATTAGCCTGAATCCGTAGTGTCGTACAGGCTATATTTTCCGACTGTACTACCCCCTCTTCCTAGCTTTGCATTAAAATCGCTGACAACAATTTTAATTTCATTGCTAGGCCATTGCTCGTAAGTCTTGTAAGTTACGAAACAATGAGGAAGCTCGATCGGGTTTCGCTTGGACCTGTTCAGTGAAAATGAAGGGGAAAGACGGGCATGGACCTCCGATTAAGTGGGTTAGTGTTGATAGAGAAAATTTGAAGTAAAGAAGGGCTATCAATGTTCTTAACTTAAATATGATGAACAGAGGGTATATCAGCAACATTTTGGTGTACAGTCTATAAGTTTTAGTCGATCAATGTATGGGGGTATGATCAGGTCATCAGTCCTGGGAAGTTCTCGTAAAGAGAAACCTACCGTGAATAGCTTCTACCCGGCGAACGTGTGTTGTGTAATAAACTGACCAGACTTGGCGCATTCAAGAAGAGCGGACAAATGTTATGTAAGGGATTTAGTGACAGAAGGACTGGAGATTTCCTTAGACCATCGTTTGATAAAGCCAAGAGCGGAGTTGGATTTTTTGTGATAGATAACTATATGGGAACGAAAATTGAGTTCCCTATCACAGAATACACCTGGATCACGCAATTCTGTTACCAAAGAGACGGGTTGATTTAAGATTGAAAGCGCTTACGAGTATGTTCTTGCTTGACACTTGTCATTGAACTCAAGGAAATTCATTTGTGATAGAAAATCTATCCAGATCATCGGGTGATGAGATGCCGGAAGATTTTCATGTCTTCAGCGTAGAAGGATATACAAACGTGAACTTTCAATAATATAATCGACATCATTAGTTGTTAAAGGGCCTAAGATGGCTTCCTTGAGGTATTCCAGAAGAACCTTCAATGGGTTTGGAAACCATCGACTTAAATTGTAATGTCGAGATTTGATCAAAGTCTTCGCCCAAAGCTGTAGATCGACCTTTTAGGAATCCATGTTGATTTCGGGAAAAGATATCTAAACCTCAAAGAGGTCATGAATGCAGGAGAGCTTAGCGATGGGTCGATAATTAGAGGTATCATCCTTTTCAGTTTAAGTTGCTGAAAGACCAAGTTCCTGATGTGCTTTTCTCTAGCGGAATTAACCTCGCCGATATGTATAATATAATACAATCAGGAGCACAGTAAATATAAAAGTATAATAAGAAATCGACCCAACCCCACTCAAGGAGCTGGTGTCGCAATCTTTATTACAAAAAAAATTTAAGTTTCGAAGAATGTATCGTACAAGTGTGTTTCGCGTGGGTTCCATGGAGACATGTGTCGTGCGCATACCTCTCCGTAGAGGAAAGTGGTTGTACATGGTCTCTGTCTACGCGCCTGATGCTTTTCATTCCACGCTATTCATCTTAGAGCTCGATAGACTCTTTCGACTGCTTAGACTGGAATCGGAGGAGAATTATTAGATAATCGGCAGGGATTTCAATGCCGAACATAGAGAAGGTTGGGGAATCATTTATCGAATACTAGAGGGAACTTACTTAATTGGTGGGTCCAGCACAGTGTCATGTATAGACTCGGTTTGAAAGCGACGGACAGTCGATCGTTTCTCAGATATGGCTCATATTTGGACTTATTGCTGTACGACGTACGGTTACAATTGACTGGGAGTAATCTACAAACGTTATATGATAGTGACCATTGCGGTTTTAGTACTGACCAAGTTTGTTGCCGGGCAGTAGGTTTAGCTGGAAACACTTCTCCAGAACGTTAAGAAGAGCACTCTCCTCGATTTCGCGCTACCCACCGTCTAATCGGAATTTGTCTAACGAGGAGCTTGACAGGTACCTAAAAAACCGGACCAAACAATTAAACAAACGATGGACATTACAATACCTCGTTATGAACACACACCCAACGAAGACCTATTCAGCAGTGCTACCATTTACGCATTTCACAGACACAAAAGTAGGCTGTTGTCAAGACTCAAAACCTTGTACAGGAAGTTTACTGACAGGCAGAACGTCAATTAAAAACCTCCAAATATTGAAAAGAGAGAGTTACAGAGCATGTGTAGGAATTCGGGCTGTAAACTCCAGCAACCCAAGTATGTTCCCGCAAGTAAACAAAATATTTCGGAGAAAATATCAAAACGACCAACAGTGTCTTAAGCTTCCTTGAACGACGGACAACGAACGAATGCTGACTACTGTAGGCATAGATCTAAGTGAAGCCGCAGATGATGATAAATTCTTTGTGTTCGAAGATCCTCAGGAGAAGGTTGAGGCCATATGAGCGATTTTTCAGGAAGTGCATAATACTAATGACGTCATTGGTTCAAATCACGACCTGGAGAATCGAGTCCTTCTGCACAATTTCTACCTTCGAAATGACATACAAAACTGGCGATTCGAGAGCAGTTCAGTGACGAGAATATGGCAAATAATGTCATCGCCAATGAAGGGGACCAAATCCAGCTCAGTTCGAAGGAAGAACTCCATGAGATCTTCGACACAATAAGAAGTAAAAAATCAGTGGGAATCGATGGAATACAAAACATTTTGCTTCGACATTTACACCACCCTGTTTAACAATGCAATGAATAATGCACACTATCCAGAGCATTGGAAAACTGGGATGGTTTATCCCATCTCTAAAAGGGGTAGAGATACATCCATTCCGGCGAATCTCCGGTCGACAAGTTTCCTTCCGAAGGTGTTAAAAAAGGTAATCCATAGGGTTTTGACTCAATGGGTTGAGGACAAACACATAGTTCTGGATAATCAATTCAGTTTTAAGGCAGGGCATGATGTCATGCATGCCGCGTCTAAGCAGGTGTCAGATATCCCATGGAATAAGAGCAAGAACCAGTGTACTGGAGCAAGCCTGATTGACTTGGAAAAGGCCTTCGACACCGTATGGTTAGAGGGACTTTTCTACAAACTGACCAGTCTGAGCATGAGTAAATCACTTTATATATTCTTCATAATATGCTCACCAACAGATGTCTCTGGTTGTTAATGTAAACGCCTGTCGGGTAGACTTAAGTTTACGGGATGCCCATACATCCATGGAAGCAATGATACGCCTCATTCCATTGATACCAATTCGAAACTGTGTTGGAGGCACAAGTTCCACCCTTGGTATGAGTCGAGGCCTAAATCTCTTACTGCTCTTACGGTCACAGCACCCAGTACTTATTGCAACTCTACATTGGGTCAAAACCAACAGGAAGACTCTTCCCGCGATTTGGGTTTAAACCACAGCAACCATGACGCTCCCACAAGGGGGCCTACCTCTACAAGTCAGGCCCGGACCGAGATCCGGGGGCTCCTGACTCCCATGGTACTGTGATTTAAGTAGTCCTGGTAGGGACAACCGGTGGTCCAGTCACCAACAACACCTATGAGCGGCAACTTGTAACTTATCGACTCGTAGCAACCTTCTGTAGCGTCATCTGAAGATGTTTACGATAAGACCAGTACTTTGCTCTGCTCCCGCTTTTTATTAGACAACGCCATTGATGGGCGAAGCCTTGATAATTGGGCGGGGGCCCATGCTCACCAACAAACAGTTCATCATGAAAAATGGCGATGCGACTTCTGTTGGAACATTTCATATTAAAAACGGTCTTCAACAAGCTGCGGTTAATTCGCCGATCTTATTCAACATTTACACAAGCGACTTGATAGGTTCACTTCCCCATAGCATACCGTACGCAGACGACTTGATAGCGTACAGAACAGGTCCAAAAGTCGAGGTCCAGTCGACTGGAAGTTGAAAATCGACTGAAAGCATTCTGTTTAGAACGCCATTGCCTGGTGCCTCTAGGGACATCAGAAATAATTGGCGAAAATTCTCGAGATTTGGACAACACGGCCAACCACTTGCTTGTCGAAATGTGTTCAGATACCTTGGGATCTGGCTTGACCAAAATCTATATTTCAACAAGAAAGTAGATACTGCGTTGGCTAGAGCCAAAGAGACTATTTTATAGCTGCCAACTCGATGCGAGGGTGAAAGTTATCTGCTGCATGGCCCTTATCCGATCCCATGGTGATACTCGTATATGTGTGGTTTAACGTGAGAGCAAGCTCAATGGAGACAATTCGGGTGTTTGAGAGGGCTTGTCTTAGGGTTTGTCTTCACCTTTACACCAGAATCGGAATACATAAAATTCTATTCCAATGAGTTTCTATACAACAGGGTGAATCCAATAAGAGTGGACAACTTCGCTATTCAACATGACCTCATTCAACAACCTGATATCTTGGGCCCACTACCCCAACTAAAGGGTGGTTTTCTTTAGAGGTCTATGATATTAACTTCACTTAATAGATAATTTTATCCCATTAGTGCTTAAATATGATATCGGGCATATGAGCGCTACGGCTAGCTCGAATGAAGCGCAATCATGAAGTCCCATTTTCGACAATTTTAACGAGCAACTGGGGCCGTATATCAGCAACAACACGGCGAATGTTGACTTCCAAATCGTCCAACGTCTCTGGTTTATCGGCATAGACTAGTGACTTCACCTACCCCCAAAGAAAGTAATTGTTGAACCAAAACTCTGTCACGTCAATGCCATTCAACTAAGGAAAGAAAAAGGCAGAATTAATGTTTCTATAGCGCTCTCCATTGACGGTAACATCGTCCTTAAAGAAATATGGGCCGATGATTCCACCAGCACATAAAGCACACCAAACAGTGAGTTTTAATGGTTGTAATGCCGTTTTTCTCCACTCCAAATCCGGCAATTTTTCTTGTTTACGTAACCAATTGACCAAAACTGGGCCTCATCGGAGAACAAAAGTTTGCGTTGGAAATGAGGTTCAAACTGAATCATGTTTTCGGCCCAATCGTCGAACCTACGACATGTACAATGGTCACGTGGTTTCAACTCTTGCACAAGCTGGATCTTATAAGCTTTTAAGCCAAGATCATTCCGTAAAATTTTCCACAGAGTGGATGGGCATAGCTCCAATTGCTGCGCATGATGGCGAATCCACTCATTCGGATTCTCCTCAACACTGTGCTCCACAACGGCAATAACTTCTTCTGTTCGCACTGTTTGTCGTCTTTGGGGATGCGTATTACCCACTAGAGTGTACGTGGTGCGAAAACGATTCATCGTGTTCTGAATAACTTGCTCAGATGGACGATTTTGTCGACCGTAAAATGGACGTAGCGTACGATAAGTTTGGGCAACCAAACCATGGTTTTCAAAATAAGTTTGCACAATTTGCACGAGTTTTTCTGGCGTTTGTGGTACTAACCACAAATCAATTCTCAACTGTCAAAACACAATCAGTGTTGCCAATTTGAAAACCGAACCTTTAAAAAAAAACATGAGAGTCTGCGCCTGAAAGGCTTCGTCTCCCCTGAGGCTTTCCTCTATTTTGACATGAAAGGGCTGATCCAAAATAGGTTTGTGGTGCCGCTAATCTTCCACGGACCTCGAGCAGTTGGTGAGGGGCGACTCAACTACAATAGAGACGTCGCATTCAGCAGTATTGAACGTCTCAGGTTTAGTACGGCGGTTTCAAAACGCGATAAATAAGATGTTGTCTTGCAGCACCGAAATATTTGGTATTTGAGTGAAGAAGACTAAGGAATCCGCTTCAAGTCCGGGTTAGCCTGGTCAGAAGGCAAAGTGGGCCATATTTTCCTTGCTATGTTTAGCAAATGGCCGACTTACATAAGATTGGGTGGTTTTAAGGTATTCAAGGTCAGCAACATTGTGGTGCCAGATGTAAGATAAGCGCACCATAGAGATGTTTTTTTTAGGTGAAAATGTTACAGATTGAGATATGTAGGCAGTTAAAAATCTCTGCAAAGTGATGCTGAAATTGGCATTACTAAGAAGTTTATTTAGTTTACTGTAGTTTGCTCCATGAAAGTTGAAGCTGTATGACAGTTCATTCATTACCATATGAAAAAATGAGAGAAAGTGGTGGGTGGTAACTACCTAATTTAGGAAGAAGGTTGCTTTTTGAAACGACGCAGATATCTGTATCAGTTGTAAAGACAAGATTGAGTTTGGCAATGAGTTGGTAACCGTCCTTAACTGATGTTGGCCAGATTCGGCAAGGCAGTCGATGAAAAGTATTTCTTTTTCAGAGAGGGGATTAGTGCCCGTAAAGTAGCGTTGAAGCTTTGGCAAGCTCAAAAAGTGTCAGTAGTGTTAAATACACAATCAATCGTTTCTACATCTAACTGGTATCCATGGATTGATTGGAAAGGACGCATATAACAGCATTTTTGGCCAATATTTTCAATGTATATCATGGCTTTAAGAATATTACCATACAAAACTGGCTGGTATTACCACATGTTGAGATTTAAAGGAATTATCAAACGCCCACTGTATGCATACACTTTCAGAAGTTCGAGTACCATGTCGTCATTTCGTCGTTACCCCATTCGAAACTTAATAAAAAGACAAAAGGACAAAAGTTTAACATTAAATCACCCAGCATGCCTCGATTAGCAAAGGCATATAAAGAGCTATTGAGCTCGAAACTCCTTGCTATACAACCGCAATTCTAAAAATTCTAAAAAAAAACTCATTATACGATTAGAGGCTTCACAAGGCGCTTGCAAAGTCTCAGAAAAATTTAAAAATAACAAAGTACCAGAGCTGAGAAAATAAGGAAAAGCCAAAGTCTAATATTAGCTTTTAGCGAAGGGCTTAACCTGGACATTTTGGAAAATCGTTATGGTAGCTCTTAAAAAATTTTCTGATATGAATGATGACAGTCGTTATGTAGTATCTCGTTTGAGAGACCGCCGCATTTATGAAAATGTTCGGCTCTACCTTGCCTACTTACACGACAAACCCAACTCCGTTTGCATTGATGGCATAACCAAAATCAACATTATGGTTTCGATTCAACGAGAAGGTCTTCCTATTAAGCCAGCGGAATTAATGCAAATCTTCTCGTTCTCTTTTAAAAACTATTACAGTTCCTAACAAACTGAAATCTGTATCCTCCAGTCCACAATGCCTGTCCATTTACTACCAAAATGTAAGAGGTTTGCGCTCTAAAATCTCCTCGGTATATCTCATTTCTCAAAAGTTTCCCTATGACCTAATTGCTCTTATTGAAACAAATCTAATTCCAGACATTAAAAACCATGAGATGTTTCCTCCAAATTTCAACGTTTTTCGAAAAGATGGATTTGAAAGAGCTGATAATCCTTATGGCCGCGGTGTTTTACTAGCAATCCGGAACTGCTTTCACGCAACTCCTGTCGATATTCCCCACACTGAAAACTTTGAGTTAGTATGCGCCGACGATGTCTTTACGTACTTTGTTGCTACATTCACCCATCTCAACCCATTGAGTCTTATCAACCTGTAGTTCACGCAGTTGATTTTTTGACTGAGGATGCACAACCTGAAGATTGCATTGTTCTAGTAGGAGATTTCAACCTCCCTCACCTTATATGGGAGCCTTCCGATGATTCGTCTCATTTTGTCTCTCGTAATTCGACATCTGAAATAGAAATATTGATGGTGGACTGCCTAACCAACTCAAGTCTGCATCAGATTAGTGGAATACCTAATACAATGAACAGACAACTCGACCTTGTCTTCACATCCGATTCAGATAACTGTGTCGTTTATAGGAGTGATCATCTTCTTTCTAACCTAGACCGCCTTCATCCCCCCTTGTCAATTATATATTCATATGGAAATGGCAACACATGTGTCGATTCGGAAAATTCATTCTCATTTGACTTCCGTAGAACCGACTTTAACAAACTTAAAAACCTCATCAGCAACATTAACTTTGACTTTATTGGTGAGACAACTAACATCGATCTTGCCCTATCAATCGGTTCCGTATACCTTCCGAAAGGACTGCATATCTGCTCCTCCCTGGTACAACAAAACTTTGTGAGGCTCTTTACCTTGAGTATCTCTACCGCATGTAATTTAGGTTAGTCTCGGACCCTAAACGCTTCTACCAGTTTATTAATACCAAAAGAAAGTCAGACGGCTACCCATCTACTCTTAAATTTCTTAGTGAATCTTCTGCCGACCCAAAAACCATTGCAAATTTCTTTGGCTCTCATTTTAACAAATCCTTTTCTAAGAAAACAGCTGAACCCGATCCTAGGTACTTTAGCTACATGAGAAACTATCCTGAGACGTCAGCCATTTCACTAAATATAACAACAAATTTGGTATCTGAAAACATTACCAAACTTAAAGATGATTTCTCGTCCGGCCCTGATGGAATTCCGGCTATTGTAATAAAAGAGTGTGTTACCCATCTCGGTCCTCCTCTTGCTGCCCTATTTAACTTGTCTGTCTCAACAGGTACTTTCCCTTTCCTATGGAAGGAATCTTACATTATCCCTATTCATAAAAAAGGAAGTAAGGCCGAAGTCGATAATTATAGGCCCATAGCAAAACTCTCTTGCATACCCAAACTTTTATATTCTATCAACAACTGCTTCCGTACTGTAGACCAACTATCTGCACAAATCAGCACGGCTTTGTGAAAGGTAAATCAACGACCACTAACCTAACAGAGTTCGTCTCTAGGACTCTTCATGCTTTAGAAGACGGTGACGAAGTCGACTCAATTTCCACAGATTTCAGCAAGGCATTCGATAAAATTTCTCACCAACTTATCATCTTTAAACTAAAAAAACTTGGCTTTTCCCCTCATTTTGTGGCATGGACCAAATCCTATTTAGAAGACCGAGAATAGAGGGTCATCTTCAGATCTTCAATATCCGACCCCATTAAAGCAACATTTGGTGTCCCTCAGGGTAGTCACCTTGGTCCAATCATCTTTATCCTCACAATTAATGATATAAATTTAATTTTAACGAACTCTAACATGAGAATCTCCAAAGTCATCTCATTGCCTTCTGACTCCCATTGCCTGCAAGATGACTTGAATAAGTTTTCGGTATGGTGCAAGCAAAACTTTTTGGAGCTTAATGTCAGCAAATGCCAAGCGTCAACCTATTGCCGTAAACGTCTACCTCCCCCTCCAAGAAACTACTTCATCTGCGATGAGCCTATTCCTTCCACTACCCAAGTACGGGATCTAGGTATAATTTGTGATAGAGAATTGAATTTCGACTCACATATTGACAGCATTATAAATAAAGCTAGCTCTTCACTCGGCTTTATCAAACGCTGGTCAAAAGAATTTTCCAACCCTTACGTTACAAAGTCCCTGTACATTACTTTTGTAAGGCCTCTTCTCGAATATTGCAGCCAAGTTTGGTCACCCTATAAACTAACCCACATTCAAAGAACAGAAGCAGTCCAAATCAGGTTTATCCGTTTTGCACTTCGTGGTCTACCTTGGGCCGATCCATATGGATTACCCCCCTATGAAAATAGGCTAAAACTAATTAGCATGCATACCCTTAAAAAAACGTCGTGAAGTCGCTGATGTACTTTTTATCCACCAGTTACTGACTGGAAATATCGACTGATCGACAATAACGCAAAATATTGCATTCACTCCCAATCCCCGTAATCTAAGATCTGTCCCACTCTTCCTGATCCGAACTCACTGCACCAACTACGGTCACTTTGAACCCATATCCAGAATGTTGCGTATAACGAACAACTACGCCGAAGTCTTTGACCTAAATAGCAGCAAACAAGAAATAAAAACAACGCTGCTCAATATGCCACTCCCTTAACATCTCCCCCGTCCACCATTTCTCCTCGCCCCATCAGGTTAAGTATCTTTGTTAGTTTTTAAGTCTAGTTTTAAGTTTGGCTTGTTAATAAGCTTAATAAAGTTGTCCGGGGTAGACCCGGGCCAATAATAATCCGCAAACAAAAAACATTTGATTGATTCTGAAATTTACACTCTAAGCTGGTCACACTGCGATTTTACCCGCATCTCATGCGAGTATGTCAAAGTGCACGCGAGGGTGAATTCAGTAAACATCACTAAAGCTGAACATTTGCTTGTAATCTAAGAAAACGACAGTAAGCACAACAAAGACAACGGCAATAAGATCCAATCGAAACAGCAACTTGGAGTTCACGAAATCAGGAAATCCCCAATAAAGTATCTACACAGCTCCATGAGCCTGCGATGATGAGATCTGAGCACTGGAAATGGTAATTCGCGGGGCGGATGAGCAATTTTCTGTGCGTTGATTCTTTGTAATGGCTGGGGTGCGATTATATCGCTTAGTCAGTTCAGTTGTCTTGGGATTGTCTCATCCGTGCTCTTCAGATTCGTGGTTGTTTCCATTCGAGCAATCGAATAGAGACAGAGTACTATGAAATTACAATACAGGCAAAAGGACAGACACGGATTTGTTCGAGTGTATCTAGGCGAACGACTCCTACTTTGTCTCAAAGTGAATTTCGAGAAAATTAATCAGAAAAGGAGGTACCCGTAATCGTAGTCCATAGACGTAGTCATAGTCTTAGTCGAAGTCCTCGTCGTAGTCCTAGTCAGAGTTGTGGACTCTGTACGGCAGTTGATAAGGAGAACATCGCCAATTGATGGGAGGTGTTCCCTCTTGCCATCAAGTAGAGATAATTTGATTTATGGAAAGGATTTCTAGCAGCTACATCGACGGTGTTCTTAATGGTAATTGTGTCAGTGACGGTGACTGGGGGTGAGTAGCTGGTTAGGTGCTTGAGTGGAGGAAATTTTTTCATAGACTTTTTAATTAATGCACTGAATGGGTTTTAATATTTATCAAAGATAATTAACTTAATCGGTGATTACGCTTTGATAAGACAAGAGTAATTTACGAACATGTTTGTGAATGTGAAGACGCAGTGAAGACATTCGACAGGGTACCCTTGGTTTTGTTAATAACTTTTGGAAGGAAGTTAATTTTGTTTGCTTGGGATTAGGAAGAGGGAGTAGGAAATAATAGAAAACATATTATGTACTTCAAAGCGACCAAGGAACGGTTAAGGCCTCAGTGAACCGAATAGCTGATTGGGATTATCTTATAATCGCTTGAGTATGGTCAAAATACGATCCAAATTACTGGGAGTGTCTCCAAGATTCTATGATGAATAATGGTTGGATGATACTAAATATGTTTACTGGATTAAACGCATCAATATTCTAATAATGCAAAGAAGATTGAGCTTGGTAGCAGTAACATATGGGGATATTGGGTCATCAGTCACTTCTGTCGTAAGTACGTAAGCATGTGCTCACTGCGTGAAATTTTTGCCACAAAGAGCCTGGTCATGTAAAGCGATGTCCTTTGTAGTGTGAGAATTAAAATATAAAACATCTCCCTCCGAAATGAATTTGCACTCTTACCCCCTCATGTAGTATGCATAGTCCTTTGATGCCTTCTTTATAAGAAACGGAAATAGGATAAGTACACATTACCTAAAGGAATCTGGCCTGCATCGAACAGGCTCATATTAATGCCAGTTTCGCGATAGAATTTATCCGGTATTCCTAGATTACATAGATATAATTTGCCACAGTTCAATGATATGTCATTGAGCGGTAGTGTTGGGAGTATTGAGTACTTGATTGATACATCTTGTATGCCATTCGGTGGTGGATCGATAGCAAGAACTGAAGCTCGATTTTCTTTCAACCATTTAGTAACACTTGAAGACAAATTATTCAAACAAGTCGACAATATCACAAGATCAGGAATAGGTGAGTAAGCAATTGTGTTACCGGTTGCTTCAAAAAGTAAAACTTCGGTGCTTTTATTTTGAATATTTGGGTCTTCTTCCAGATAAAGAAGAACCCTTAGGCCATGCGATGCTAATTGCTGTCCCGTTGCAGCACCTATTTTGCTAACTCTAAAATTCTCTGATTTGTCGCAAATGATTGCAATCGTTGGCCATTGATGGCAATTATTTGGCGTCAGCCTTCGTGCTCCGCCCAGCAGAAGTATTGCCAAGTCAGTGGTGCCTCTTGCCAGAATATCATTCTGCCTCTAAATGGGCAAACAGCAAACTTCAGTTGTTTTCTCAATTTTTGAACGGACGTAACTTGGTATGGTCGGTATAATAAGACCCTCATCTGTAACTAAATCTGTTGAGCCATCGAATGTGGTTTCGATCTGGAGCTCCTTCTAATATATTCTCATCATGGCGGTACTTTTTACCCTGCACTGTAACCGCCTGTCGAACCAGATCTGGCTCCTGCTCGGCTTCGATAACATCCCATAAGGCCTGCTTATCGAATGGTGCTAGATTTCCTTCGAAATCGAAATCCTCATTTAAACTTGGATCATCGACAGATGTCCCAAAAGTTTGATTCTGCTTAAGACTTCCCTCACGACGGCATTTCTTTCGTTGCTTATTTAAACTAAGCCGATTGCTACATAGCTTGACCCCGTTTCCATTAAAGGCATTGCTTTGATTTGCGTTCACAGAAGCTGAGCGATTTGTATTCACAATGTCTATGGGTTTACTGCTGCTACCAAAACTCTCGGGAGTCGATACAAATCAAGATCCCATTCGTACTTCTACTTTTGGTGGTATTAAATTGCCGTTGGCAGCCGATGATGTGGAAGCAGTTATAGTTGTCATGAAGCCATTTCCATTGCCATTGCCATTGCTGTTACTCGGGATAACGGTGGGGGATTTGGGGAATCTCTCTGAAGTTGGTGTTCTTCTGTGTCCATTGGTTATTTTCATATTTGAGATTTTATTGGTCAGAGCCGAAGTAGCCTCTCTTCCAGCAATTATTCGATTCGGAAGTGTATTACTCTCGAAAGCAGCCCGTGCACTAGCGAAATTTAGCTGCTTTACTGGCGTTGGCTTATTGATCACAGTTGGCGTTACAGTACTTTGAACCATTGTACGATGGTATTAACTTGATATCAAATATATCCTGGGCCCTTAAGGTTACCTCGGCATCTTGTTTTCGCAACGGGACCCCATTGCGGAACGCACGAATTATAGTAATATGGTCCACACTGATGTCTTTTATCATGCCCTGGAAGACACCCAGCTTGTCCTCGCATTTTATTGAAACAGCTCGTCCAATACAATCCTCTTCCATGGTATTCGTTTAGGTGGCCAATCTTTAGGAACTCCAGCGGATTAATAATAAAGGACGAAGGTAAAAAAAAAAGATTTGGATTTTTTCTTTGAAACGCAATAAGAGGGGAAGCGACCAAGACTGCAACCGTTTTATAGATAAGAGACTCTTTGTGCGACTCTGATCACGTTTCTGCCAGATTTGTCTGGTCTATGAATGCGCGGCCTTAAACCACTTGTGATTGGCCTCGTCTTTTACATCAATCATTTTATAGTTTGAGCAGAAAATTGGATATAGTGAGTGGTACCTTTAGAGGTTGTAAGGATGTCTAGAGCTGGCAAGTTCACTTGCTTTATAGTTGCCTCGAATGTTTCGGTACTCGGCAAATGTGGTATAAGTATCATATGGCATCACACTTAAGCCAAGAGACAGCCTCCCCAATAGCCAGAATTATCGTCTGAAATGTCCTTGAACGGTTTGGTTTGGTTTATTACGAGTAAGCTTTAAACCGAAAGAGTGTTGTATATTTCATCTGTCTAAGGCCGGTCACTAGACTGCTACATCATAAAAAGTGACTAGACAAGAACGAAAAAAAAATTAAAGAAAGCAACAACGATGTGATGACTCGATCTTGAGCTCGTCCAAAGTGGTTGGTTTTTAGCCAACGTAGCCTCAGAGAAAATAATCGAGCACTGTCAAATCACATGATTGCGGCGGCCAAACGATGGCCCGCCGTGAGATGACCCAGTTGCCAAATTTTTCCTTCAGATCTTAGAGCGTTGCGTCGTTTGAATGGCATGTAGCGCCGTCTTGTTGGAACTATAGCTCGATGTTGTCGAGCTCTGACCACAGAAGGTCGGTTAACATCGCTCTATACCTGAGACCAATGACGGTAGCGGTGTCTTCTTCCTCATTTCGAAAGAAATAAGGTCCGATGATGCCGCCATGCCATAAATCGGATCAAACAGTCAATCTTTGTGGATGCATTGATGTTTGGCCGAACACTGTACGCTTCAGTAATGATAATTTGGCTTATTAACATAACCGCTGAGCCAAAATTGGGCCTCGTCTGAGAAGATGATTTTTTGGCTAAAATCTGGATCTCTGGTCAACATTTTCAGCGCCCAATTAACGAACTCACGGCATTGGCTTACCAAACTCCACCACAATGTGATCCATGTTCCAATCCGGAATTCAACTTCATATGGTTAAAATTCCATCTCCGTGAGCAAATTATCCACTACTGCTTTATTTATGGAAGCCCCAAACTGGACAGCAATTCAACTCTTAACGAGTTTGATGCGCTGTCTGACTCCATTCAAAGAATTGTATCCCTGTATCCTCACACTGAAATCGTTATTACGGGCGATTTCAATATACACAATTCTGGGTGGCTTCGACATTCTGGACAGACAACACCCGAAGGACGGTGTGTTGAGATCTTCGCTGCGGAAAACAACCTAACGCAGCTTGTAAATGAGCCCACGTGAATACCAGACGTTGATAGTCATACCGCCAACACCCTGGACTTGTTTTTAACTTCTCACCCTGATAAGTACACCATTGATGTGCTCTCCCCTCTAGGCTCATCGGACCACTGTGTCATATCAGCTAATTTCTCGTACACCGACCACACAGTTAAAGAAAAAATTCCTACAAGAACCGTATGGCAATACGAGAAAGCCAACATGAGCGGTCTCAACAGCTTCTTTAGGAATTTTAACTGGTCGTTATGCTTCCTCGATAACGACGTGAATGCCGCTGCTGATATGATTACAGACACCATTCTCTTTGGAATGAGATCCTTTATTCCTCATCGGATGAAGAGTATTCGACCAAAAGAAAAGGCATGGTACGACTCGAGCTGTAAAGAGGCCGTCAGGGTTAGGGAAATGTTATTTCGGTCATTCAAGACCAACCCGACAGAGGAAAACCGAAAAAAGTTCAAACGAGCCAGAAATGACTGCAACGCCTTTCTTAAGCGTGTGAAATTCCTATACGACCAAAAACTGAGGCAAAAACTACTGCAATGTCCCAAAGGCAGTAAAAATTTTTGGTCGTTCGTCAAAAACATTAGAAATTCCGCCTCATCCTCCATTACAACGCTTATTTACAATGACATTGCAGCTGTCAGCTCTTTGGATAAGGCCAATCTGCTTGCTGTACACTTTGCGGCCAGCTCAACACTCCCAGATTGTGATTTCGCCCCGCCTACACTTGAGTGCGTCGAATCTTCAATGGGACGAATCTACTTTCGCACTCGTGTAGTAGCAAGAGTACTTAAAGATCTCAACATACATAAATCCGCTGGTCCAGATGGTATATCTCCCCTTCTTCTGCAGAGGTGTTCTTCCTCGCTGGCAAAACCACTGCATAAGCTTTTTCATCAATCCAACTCTTTAGGACTCTTCCCGAGCAGATGGAAAACAGCATTTGTCCAGCCCGTCCCTAACAAAGGCGAATCATCTTCTCTCTCCTCTTACAGACCCATTGCACTTACGTCCCTTCTTTCCAAGGTCATGGAAACGCTGATAAATCGTCAGCTCATGAAATATCTCAAAACACGAAAACTTCTCAGTGACCGGCAATATAGTTTTCGAAGCAACAGGTGCACTGGTGATCTGATGGCATGTCTCTCCAAAAAGTGGAACCAAACCGTACATCAATCTGGTGAAAGCAAGATAGTTGCACTTGATATTTCTAAGGCATTTGACAGAGTTTGGCATCAGGCTATTTTGTCGAAAATGCGTGCGTTTGGGATCGGCGACTCTCTTCTTCAATGGATTAGAAATTACCTTTCGGAACGTTCAATTCAAATTGTCTTGGATGGTTTCAAGTCTGATATTCACAAAATAAATGCTGGTGTGCCCCAGGGCTCTGTTCTGTCTCCGACACTCTTTTTAATTTTCATCAACGATCTCTTGTCTGCTACTTCTAATCCAATATATTACTTTGCTGATGACAGTACTCTCTGCTTTTCATATTCGTTCCCGGACTCACGGCCCTGCTCTTCGGCTGTAGTACGAGAACGGCAGCGGATGCTGAGCTCATTAAATTCCGATATCAACAGCATAAACAATTGGGGAACTATCAACAGAGTGGAATTTAATGCTTCCAAAACACAATGCTGTCTGCTGGCGTTAAAGCGAAATTTAAACGCCCAGCCATTGTCCATGAATGGCACTTGCATCGTCGATACGAAAATCTTTCCGTTCTCGGTATGTGTGTCAATGACAACTTACGTTGGAATGACTAACCAATGTCGCCAAAAATGCTGCGGTATGTCTAGGTTTCCTCAAGCGATGTAAGAAATATTTTACCCCCTCTGATCTGGCCTCAATATATAAGGCATTCATCCGCCCAAAATTGGAGTACAATGCCCACATCTGGTCAGGTGCTCCAAAAACATCTCTGCACCTGCTAGATAGGATTCAAAACCGTGCGATAAAATTTATTGACGATCCTTATACCAGTCAATCAATTGACACGCTCGAACACCGAGGTAATGTCTCCTGTCTCACTTTGTTTTATCGCTATTTCCACCACCAGTGCTCCACTGAAATCGCTAGTAGCATTCCACCCATTCAAAATTTCAACCGTAACACCCGTCTCGCTATGAATGCTCATCAGTATACCCTCAAGCCCATTTTCGGACGTACTCTAAAATGTCGTGATTCGTTCCTAAGCCGTACAACTCGCTTATGGAATGCCCTACCGATCTCTGTATTTCCTGGTCGATATAACTTGCAAACATTTAAAAGCAGTGTACATCGGTACCTCTCTTTTCTTCCTCCCTAAATTTCCTTTGCCGGCGCTGTGTACAATCACCCTAAGGGTACTCAAACCCCTTGAGCGCGCGCTGATTATAGAAAAAAATAAAAATAAAAATCTTCTTCGAACACTTTTGAACCGCTCGTGCCACTGGTAAACGACAGTTTTTTTTAGAGAATCGTTGCCGATACACTTTTCCAATATTTCCAACATTCGCGCACCAAATCCGTTTTTTACGCAAAATTGAATACAGGTTCGTTGTTGCAAATTGAAATCCATTTCTAAAATTGTAAAAAATCGCCAACACACACAGAGTTAGATGTACTCTTGGCTACGTAAATTTTGCAAATGTCAAGCTATGACGCTAAGATTTAGATCGAATATCAACAACAGATTTACCAACTTAACAAAAAAACAGAACTCAAATCGGAACAAAGAGAGCGCCACACGGTGGTATATCTAACGATTTTCATATCATCTGTGTAAACAGATATGTATGAATTTTTAATGATGCAATCAACGTCATTAATAGTCAGAATAAATAATAAGGGACCAAAGTGGCTACCTTGAGGGACACCAAAGGAGGGTTTAATTTGGTCAGAAACGATGAACCTAAATAGAACATTTTAATGTCGTTCATTTAAATAGGATTGCACCCTTGTTATAAATCTTATTTGGAAACGAAGAGCCTTTAATTCTATCAAAGGCTTTGCTGAAATCGGTGGCATTTCGTCAACTTCATTTCCAGATTTTAGTGCACATAAAGTGTTTGATACGAATTCCGTAAAGTTGGTGGTCGTAGATCTGCCTTTGAGAAATCCCTACTGGTAATAGATTTACAATCGAAAAGCATTATGTCATAGATAATGCTCTCGAAAAGCTTAGGTATGCAGGACAGCTTAGCAATTTGTCGATATTTCGAAATTGAGGGAAATAATCCCTGTCTGATACAAAGCTGAAAGAGAGCTGTAAGATGTTGGGCCAGGTACATATCACATTTCTTAGTAAATACAGGGGGATGATCATCAGGGCCAGCAGAATAATCATCTTTGAAGTTTATTATTTTATTTTTAACTTGCTCGAAGGTTATAAACACAGATTCCAAAGTTTTTTGTGGGCAGCTACTCGTATTTAAGTAGGAAGAGTAATAGTGGTCTGGCTCTTGGGAATGGATGGCGAACGCTTGGATAAAAAAAATTGCGAAGAGATTTGCAATAATTTAGGGATCGCCCGAGGACTTATCAATAAAATTCAGACATGATGGATAGTTATCCGATTTACTTTTAGTTTTGGTGAACTGAAAGAATCGTTTGGGGTCGAAAATGAGTGTGTGGTCCATTCGGTTTAAATAGTTGTCATAGAGAGTTTGACAAGGTACAGAGAAATTTATTTGGGCAGACTGGTAGTAGAAGATATCGGTGTCATACGTCAACGTAAGAGAAAGGGGAGGGTGGTAACTATCCAACTTAGAGAGAAGATGTCTACTTTGTAAAACGACACAGTTATCTGTATCAGTGGCGAAGACTAGGTCGAATTGTCTGCCAATGTTATTGGTGACACCACTTAATTGATATAGACCAGAGTCAGTTAGGCAGTCGATGAAAAGATTTTCGGGAGGTAGGATTTGTTGCAGTAAAGAAGGACTGGTCGGTTTGAGTCCATAGGTAGATTAAAATCACCTAAAAAAAAATAACAACGTCGTAGGGATCAGAAGCATTAAAAATATAACCGATTGCATCAACAGCTAGCATGAACATTGAATTGGTTGACATATAGCAGCAACAAATATATAGGTTGCGCTTGCAAATCGGAATTCTAGCGCAAACGAATTCAAGGAATGCAGTGGACGATTTTTTAAAGGGTCACGGTGTAATGATTATTGAGACCGGAGTAAGTCTGAAATCCTAATATCTTTATTTGTGGCTAGTTCGGAGGAACTAGGTCCTCTTGAGTTCGTTGCGTTTGAAGTTCCTTATCGCCGAAAGTGTTTGGTCTCTGGGATCGATTTCGCTCTCAATCTCAGTTGGTGAGACACCTGAGTTCTGTTTAGTAACAACAGCTAGGATGATTGTTGGAGGTGGCGGCGGGGCAGGTATGGAACGCGCTTCAGGAATGTAAGTTTTGGTGATCTTTAGCTCGATTTTGGCGCTTTCTGGGGTTGTGAGAATAGTAGGGGCTGGTTTGAGGGTATCATTTTCCTGGTTGCCTAGAATCTTCTCCTTTAGGCTAGTTTTCCGCAAACTACCTTGGCCGAAGAGTGGTTGTGTCGGCTCTACATTGGGTTTCGGTTTGACATCAGCTTGTGTCACCGATGTGGATCTAAGAAGAGATGACGTCGAATGACCATGACTTCTGGGAAGCGTGCTGCTTCTAATAGATTGAGGAGCTGGAGTTGTTGTTTGAGCAAAACCTCTAACCACCGGCGCTGGATTTGACATTCTTCCACCGAGTATAAACTTTGGCTTTGGTATTGTCGTCGGCGGAGACGCTGTTTGTGGTTGTGGCTGCGGTGTTGATGGTGGAGTAACAGGTTCCTTTCCGGAGTCGAGTTTCGATAATTTCTTTGTTGCACCAGGTTGACTGTAGCTGTTATTGTGGCAATTTGTCCACCGGTCTTACCGCCGAAGATGTAGTTTCCTTCGTTTTTAATCGAGACTTGGACTTTTGGGCGTTCGCTCCAAGTCGAGAAATTTATACTGGGCTGTCCTGGGTATTGATATACCTTCTCATCGGACGCTTTTGAGACTTCGGTTCTTAAAATTTTACTCTTTGGTAATGGCTGTGGTTTTGTCGAGGAATTATTTGAATTTACATTCGATACGGACTGCGTTTTCTGTTCTTCAGTGCTGCTCTGGCTTGTAAGACTATTTTTGCGGGAGTTTAGAATAGATTTCATCACTTGCACGCTTTGGAGACTGGGTGATTCACCAATACTGAGTTCACTTGACGACAATTAAGATTCTCCTCTACTGGTGGATTCTTTGATCCAAATTTGGCTAGTGAAAGAAATGACGAGCTACGTGTAAGCAGACCATTTTCGTTGCGTACTGCAGTTTCCTCGACCTGTTGTTGACGGGTCGAATGAAAAGAAACTGATCGTGTTATACTGCGACGATGTTTGAGGATATTTGTGCTCAAAGTGATGCTGCTGCGTTTCTTGTAGATTTTATTGCCCTTCAGGCCTTCCTCATCTTCATTCGGCTCCTCAGGCACACCCAATCGATCCAACGTGGTAAACAGAGGCTTCTGTTTGATTATAGTCTCAATACTGTTGATTATTGTGTCCATTTCATTAATCACTTTGGCTTCCTGTTCTCCTATACCATCGGGATCGGTGATTGGTGATCGGTGCGGTGTGATGGGTTGTTTTTCTGTAATAACTCCTTCCTTCGGCTGATCTTTGGGCTCGTCTTCATTGCGCATTTTCGTTTGGGTGATCGTTTGGGAACTGTTGTCATCTTTGATCATCAAATCTATCTCTATGGTGTATTTGCTTCCCCTTAAATCCAAAAATGTGGACCGCTTCACGATTTTGCGTGTCATCCTTGCGCCATGCTAATCTTCTCTGTATCGTTCCAATTTTAGTAGCGTCTAAGGGGTTAGATACCCTTTTACTGTTGCCAGGGCGCAGGCGGAAAGGTAGAAGGAGGAGGAAGGAAAATTGTTTTGTAGTGGTTTGAAACTCAGGTATGTTTGGTTTCGTTATCTGCTCTCCAGGGGTGGGAGTCCGAATAGGACGAAGAGTTTTTTCTGCACTCAGAGTGATTCGAGGTATAATTCACAGTATTTTTTCTGTGCTTGAAACGCTACAACAGCCAAATCTACGTGTCAGTGTTATGCCTTCACACGCAGAATTTTTCTGTCTGAGTTCCAATTACACAAATGAAAAACTGACTTGCCATGGGCAGGATTCGAACCTGGACCCTCCGAGTGAGAAGCGATTGCTAGTACCACTACACCACGGGGTGAGATTGGTTTCTGTGAGAGCAAAAATGTCGTAGGGCAGAATCTGTGAATTAAGATATCGTAATTCCCTTACGTTTTGATAATACAGGGACAGACATTTGGGAGGCTTCGAGAATTGAGTGGTGGGTTAGGAGCGATGGTAGGTTTTGAAGCTAGACCGTCTTCTCTGTGGGTGTAGTATGCGCTTGGAACTTTCGTGATACGCAAAAGAAGAGAGGTAATTAGCCACGTTATCAGGAGTCATACATGTAAAATGTTGCCGCAGATCATTATGATTAGTGGGGAGGACTTCTTGAAGAATGGAAACCATTGCATTGGTTTTTGTTATACCGTCGATACAGACAGAGTCTGGCTTATCTTGTAGATAGGCGAGATATAAACGAACATTATCATATAATCTGCGGTCTCTTAATCAAGAGAGACTGGAAGAACACGGGACCAAGCAAGCCCTGAAAGATCTCGTCCCTCTCGTTCGGCCAAGAATATACTGGCCGTGGCTGAAGATGTCGTAGAGGCCATTCCACGCACATCTCTGTGGCGTATTTTGGTGAAGGACTTGAAGATGTTTTCTTACAAACTGCAGACAATCCATTGGATGATGGGTGTTAACGGTGAATTGCGGCTAACCTCCTAAACCTCAACAACGAAGTGGACGATTTTGCGTTAAAAATAATTCTGAATGACGAGGTCCATTCCCTCGTAAGGTCACCCGATTTAACCGCCCTGGATTCTTATTATGGAGTTATTTAAAGACACGGGTTTATGTCAACAAGCCACAAATTCTGGCAGCCCTCTACGTCAGGTAGTGGAGAACCTATTGACAGAAGTTCCGAAGAAAAAACGATATTTAAGTATCCTTTTGTTTTAGATCAGCGGCGGTCCTTCTTATTAACAGTTACGTGGAGCGGAAATGTTATTTACCCTTTTATTAACCTCTTTAGCAGTGACCTGGGGATTCCAGATCTTCAATTACAAGCACCTATAGTCTGTCTTAAGGAGGCAAGGGTTGATGGCAGTTTCAAACTGGTGCATGCCATTGACCTAGAGCAATTCGAACATCTGTTGGATGGGGTGTCCAATGCCACAACCGACAAAATTAAAGACGAAGACAGAAGGCACATGATAGAATTCCATTTGTCACAGGTAAAGCGCCGTCTTCATTCACTCAAAAGTAAGCCAACGAGAAGGGCAAGATTCATTAATTGGTTGGAATCTGCTTGGAAATGGGTGGCTGGTAGCCCCGTTGCTTCAGACTGGGGCGAAATCTTTGGTGTCAGGCGTGAAATTACACAGAAAATCCATCTGGTAATTGGAAGATACGAAAACCGTATTAAGGATGTGATTTCTGGAAGATTTGAGCAGGACATTTTGGACGAGATTCTGCTCATCAAAGAAGAAGTAAATGAAATCGTTCGGGTTTTCAAAATGGCGAAAAGCGGCCTGATTACTACCAATCTCCTTGATACAGAAGAGGTCAACACGATTATCAATGAACTAGCAACGGCTCAATGCTGTTGTACGTTATTTCAATGCCAAAGGTAGGAGTAGAAGAGTATAAGTTGTTGATAACACGACCATCAGTGGGAAAGCGGATCGATCTGAAATTCAGGAAAGTTCTGATCAACCACGTGGACACGTATGGCATTAAGGCCAGTTGCCTCTCAATAAATAACTCAACAATATGTGAAGATAAGGCCTTAGAAGTAATTCCAATGGAAAGCTGCATTGCTAGACTGTTGAAAGGTGGACCCACGACCTGCAAGTTCCAAACAAGTACCGAGGAACTCCTTAAAGACGACACCATTTTTGTCACCAATTTTAAAGGAGATTTAATTTCTAACAATATGCCAAGGCTTCTTACAGGTACATATATAATCCAGATACATAACGAGACGATCGAATTGAAGGGGAGGACCTTTTCGAGTTCTACGGCTACAACACTACAAGCCCTTCCTCTGGCATTGATGAACATCAGCGTCCAGAACATAGAACGCATAGGTAACTTATCCCAACAACTTAAAATCTCTATGTTTACAGAAGTTTCAATCCTTATTGGCGTGGCATTCGTCGTACTTATCATCTGGCGAAAGATACGAGTGCATGTAAAGCCCAGTTTCCCAACAATCTCATCCCCTAACCTACAGCAAATAATTGGTCTGCTGAGTTTCCCACGGAAACGAGCAGGCTATTAGACACCGGATCAATTGTACGCGAATTAGGTAAAGTGCACAGTCAGGAGATTGTATTTTTAATTGTAAGTCGAACAGCCCCATGGCTGACGTTGGCGTTTTTTTATTGTCCATATAAAGGACGACTTTAGCTGCCACCTTGTATTTGTTTACTGTTCAGTGTTTGTTTTGTTTGTAATGCCGCTAGTCAACGAAATATGGATTTCAACAATTTTTATTTGGGTTCCGCGGTGAAATCACAAAAATAAGAACTACCATAACCGTTAAGCGATCAAAAGAACTGAAAGTACTCATTTTCTGGAATTAAATCGCTTCACGGGTATGGTCTTAGAAGTCATTCTAATAGCGGATATGCCTCATCCTCTAGCAAGACATACGGCATATGTATCAAAGTATTTGGAAGATGTTCATATTTGGGGGACTTAGTTAACCGGGTTTTTTCGCAACAACGGGGAAGATGCGAAGGTTCTACTATCACTTCCAACTTCAACCATAAAAAATTTGTAATTTCCGTCCGCAACAGCTTGCAGTACAATAAAAACAGAAACATTGTGCCCAAGGCAACTGGCCATTTGATGCGCATTCCGTCAATTCATCCAACAAAATTCAGAAAATCTCGAAGATTTCAAAAACCATCCCCGTTGGCTGTGGCATATGTGTTGGTCCACAAAGTCTTGCAAGTTTCGAGTACTATTTCCCATTCTGAATGTAAATGAGAGTGATGGAAACGAAGCCCCAGTGGCTGGCTACTCGTATCTATAACGTGAAGATACCAACATTCAAATATTTGCATACCTACTGAAATGTATTTTTAATATTTTCGGAGGAAATAACAAAGAAAAAATGGAAACAATAGCGGGACACTTTCCGGGCAGAACTGAAAAAAATTCATTCCAATTAAACGGTCAGGTGATCCAGGACCAGATGATGAATGAAACTCGACATGGCTTTCAATTGAAGCACTTCTTGAAAGACCAAATGAAATGTCGTTCATCATCGGGCAATTTAAAAAAAAAAAAACACAAACAGTAGCCGAAGAGAATGACAATGAAAAGAATTGAATACTTTCGAAGTTGAAGATAAATGTTCTCCACGTGCGAGTAAATTATGCCGAAAAAGGAAACCAACATTTCCACTGAAATAATAAACATTGAAAAAAGAAAATTGGCGTTGTTGGGAAAGACATCATATTCAGCTCGTGAAAAGGATGAAGACGTGCCCTTCTTCGAGAGTCTGTTGCTTTACGTTAGAAACATGGATCCACCTCAAGAACTACTGTGTAGAATGGAGATTAAAAAAATTGTGTACAACTCAATTTCATCCAGTTCTAATCGCATACATGGCTTGTTATTACAGACACGACTACATCTTCGAACTCACAGTACCAGAAGTTTTTTACAGTCAGTGAATATGAAGAACTAGGTCGAAGTACATTCCAGTGTCAAAACTCATGCATAACAGTCTTAGATGCAAGGATATGATGCAAACGAAATTTCATTCACTCAATCACAAAAATAATATACGTGTACCTACTTTCTCCCCGCAAAGTTGCAGACGATCTCGTCGCTCTTCGCCACTATGTGCACTCTAAAAGAGTCTCACACCTCCAACGTGGGTGGCGGTGGCTCAAGTTCGGTGTTCGAATTCGAGTTAACGAAAATCAAGTAAGATGAGTAGTTAACTAGAAAACAACACCCAGCCATTAACTTCCCATTAAATGTTGGACGCCACCCATGGAGCGACATAACCACTGAGCGCAAAAATCTCCCTTTCTCTCTCTGTCTCATTTTCCTAAAACCTTAACACGTGCTCAGGCATTTTAGGTGTAATAATACCCACTTGAGTGTTAAGTTCTTTTTCTAAGAAAAAAAAAAAAAGCCCCAGTCGACTTGACTACAATAAATTTGTTTGAACCTAACAAGTCATGCGAAGGCTTTCCCTCTCCTTTTATTACCAGAGCGTAGGAGGAATGCTCTGCCTAAAATTAATCTTACCCCCCACATAAAAAAAAAACAGGAGTTGTTCCTTCTTTCTTTTAATGTTTTTCGGGGTGCTGATTCCACACTCCCTTTTATTGACTCTTATCTTCAAGATAAGACCTTATCTTCACAACTGATGCCACCAACTCCTCTGTGTTTTCTCGTATCTCTTTCAGCTATTGATAACTCTCATCCTCCTTTTCTTTTGTCACTTTTCCACAACTCTCCCCTTCAGCACCCTTCCTAGCAATTCTCTCCTCTTACAATTTTCACAAAGCTAATTTCCGTAAAATCAATACCTGTCTAAGCAGGGCTTCTTTCGAGTTTACCAATCTATCTCTGGTCGCTGCCTTCTCAGTATACTCGTATGTGCCAATGTCAACTTACGTTGGAATGACCACATTAGGTTCCCTAATGGTTTCCTCAAGCGATGTAAGAATTATTTCATCCTCGCTGACATGGCCCCAATGTATGTATAGGGTTTTCCAATAAGGACTTGACAACTTTTTTTTTAAATAAAACGCAAACCATTTGAGATATTTCAAAAACTTTATTATCGGCTTGAAGTACAATCAAAACATTTATAAATGGAACTCGACTTCGTTCATATGGCCCCCGGGGGCACGTTTGCCACGGTCGATTCGTTGGACCCAATTTTTAACGACTCGGCCACACATTTCGGCCGAAACGGCAGCTATTTCGCGTTCAATGTTGGCTCTGAGCTCTTCCAACGTCGTCGGCGTGTTGGCATAAACCAATGACTTAACGTAGCCCCACAAAAAATAGTCAAGTGGCGTTAAATCGCACGAACGAGGCGGCCAATCCCATTTCTTGAGATAACACACTCACCATACTTACTCTTCAATAAATCGATTGTAGCGTGTGTTGTGTGGCTTGTGGCACCATCCTGTTGAAACCACATGTCGTCCAAGTCCATATCTTCCATTTCGGGGCAAAAATAATCGGTGATCATGGCGCGATAACGCTGACCATTCACAGTAACGTGACGATCGTTATCGTCGACGAAAACATATGGCCCAATTCATCATCTTGGCGCATCTTCTCCAGAACACAATCGGAGAACGTACGTCGCTTCAAATGGTCCATCGGCTTCAATTCTTGAGTCAGCTTGATCTTGTATGGGTGTAATCCAAGATCCTTACGCAAAATACGCCATAATGTGGTCTGAGCGATGCCCAATTCTTGAGAACACCGTGGAATTGACTGATTTGGATTGTTTGCTACGGACGCCTGAACGGCAGCGATATTTTCGACACTTCCACCAACCTGTTATCTCACTGACACGGCAACATCACACAACGAATATGTAGACTCAAATTTTTGCACTAAACTTGTTATTGCCTGTCTACTAGGGCGAGAATTACGACCGAAAATTGGAGTTAACGCTCTTAAAGTTGCAGTCACCGACTCCGAATTTCGGTAGAAAATTTTTATAATTTGCAGACGTTGCTCGTTCGTGTACTTTACCATGATGAAAATGTTGAGTTTACTGAATAAATTGACAGTGACAGTTTGATGATTAGTGAAAGAGTGCGTTCACAAATTAAATTCAAAGTTGTCAAGTCTCTATTGGAACTTTGGTCCAATGTCTGTAGCAGTGGGTCGACCAAGGGAAAAAAGATGGGGAGTGCTGATAACTTGTTTGACAGTAAGAGCAATCCATGTGGAAATCGCACACTCGCTTTCAACGAGCTCTTGTATTCTTGCACTACAGCGCTTCGTCGCAAGAAGACGAATGCCGATACATGCTCGTATATACGCCGATAATGGTACAAATTTTCGGGTAAGAAGGTAAGAAGGTAAGAAACTGGTTGAAGGTATAGGTGAAGGTAAGCTCAAATGGTCATTTATTCCTCCACGAGCTCCACATATGGGTGGCAGCTGGGAGCGATTAGTTCGCTCGGTAAAATCAACTCTGGCACAAATTACTATACTCCTACCAGAAATCCGAGTGATGATTTTCTTTTGACGATGATGGCAGATGTTGAAAGCATCATAAACTGCCGTCTATTGACGTACATTCCAGTTAGTGCAGAGGACGAAGAAGCTCTAACTCCCAACAATTTTTTACTGGGTTCATCGGATGGGTCGAAACCTTTGGGAGATTACCACGATGAAAGTACTATTTTGAAGCAGAATTGGAAGGTTGCTGAACAATTCAGTAATTCATTTTGGCGAAGGTGGATTCGCGAGTACCTGCCGAACCTTATAAAAAGGACGAAGTGGTACCAGTCTACTGAGCCGATTTCTATCAACGATGTTGTTATTATTGTAGATGAGAGCAACGCCAAAAATTCCTGGCTCAGTCCGGGTTGACTTCCAAACACGACCTTGTACAAACGAAAACCAGAGTTTATACAAGGCCTGTTTCCAAGATAGCAGTTTTAGATGCAGCCAGCTCTGATGAGAGTAAAAAGACGGACCAACGTTCCATCATAACAGGGGGGAGTGTTGAAAGATCTGGCATCACCGATTCTATTCTTTCCTACGTCAGAAGCTGTGAACTTTGTAAATTTCGTAAAAAGTCGTCCTCTCCAATCGAGATTGTTCAAAAAAGTTTACAAAGATATAAGTCCAGAAAATTCGACCATTCCCCAAAGTTAAGGGCATCGATAAGAAAGTAAAACCAGTACAACAGCCCTTGCGTCGAATGGCACTGGAAGTGAGGATGGGTAAGAAACTTAAGGAAGCGGTCGAACAGGACATAATTGAGGCAGTATGCGGCCCAAGCTCCTGGATATCTCCGATTGTCATTGTATTTAAGGAAATAGGGGATATTCGTCTATGTATAGACGTGCGTTGTGCAAATGCCGCTATACGAAGAAAAAATTTTCCGTTGCCAACATTCGACTCATTTATGACGAAACTTAAAGGATCCCAATTTTGGATTTGAAAAACGCGTACCATCAGTTAGAGCTGGATGAGGAGAGTCGTCACGTAACAACATTTATCACGCATAGGGGATCTATAGCTATAAGAGGTTACTGTTTGGGGTGAATTCCGCACCAGAAATTTTTCAGCGGTTAAAAGAAGCTCTTGCGAAAATACCAACTTTGTCATATTTTAATGTCAGAAATAGAACGCGATTGGTGGCTGATGCGAGTCCAGTGCTCAGGTGATTTCTTTTGCAAGCAACAGCCTGTCCGAAATAGAGAGACGGTACTCGCAAAAAGAAAAGGAGAGCCTTTCCTTAGTCTGGGCGGTCGAGAGATTCTACTATTATTTGGCAGGAATCGATTTCGAGTTAGTCACAGACCACAAGCCACTCGAAGCGATATTTAAACCTACATCCAAACCACCGGTGCAAATAGAAAGATGGGTCCTACGTCTGCAGTCATTCAATTTCAAAGTTATCTACCAAGGAAAGTACAATATCGCAGACTCACTTTCTCGTATGTTTAAAATCCAAAAGTTTGTGTTATTGTTGAAAACATGGTTCCACAAGCACTCACTATAAACGAAATTGTGCAAAGTAATAGCACAGATGAGGAATTGATGGAGGCAGTGGGGATGGTGAAAAATAATAGTTGGGTCACAAAGACAAAAAGTAGATATTTTCTACTCTGACATGAGCGCTGTAAACTGGGAAATATTCTTCTACGTGGCACTAGGATAGTCATATCAGAAGCGCTACGACCGCCAGTCCTGAGTTTGGCACACGAAGGTCACCCTGGGAAACAGTGATGAAGCGGAGGGTACGCTCAAAAATATGGTGGCCATTGGAAAGAAAATTATGTAAAGAATTGTCGAGAATGTCTTTTCGTATCTCGCCCGATGCAACCAGCACCGATGAAGCTACATAATTTTCCAGGTGATCCGTGGCAATGTGTGGCGATAGATTTACTAGGTCCCCTGTCGAACCATGACTACGTATTCGTCATCATAGACTATCATTCCAGGTACCAAGAGTCTACGTTCTTAAGAAGAATGTCGGGGTTTTGGACGAGATATTCTGTAGGTTAGGATACCCGGAATCAATTAGGACCGATAATGGACGTCAGTTTATTGGTGATGAGTTCAAATCTTACTGTGAAACCAATAATATCGAGCTAATGACATCTCCGCCCTACTGGCCGCAGGCGAATGGGGAGGTGGAAAACATGAACCGGTCGATTCTGAAGAGACTTAAAATACGAGTAGCAAATGCTCAGGTTTCGGATTATAAGAAGGAGATTCAAAAGTTTATGCTAATGTATAACGTTACACAGGAAAATCGCCATCAGAACTCTTCTTCAATAGGAGGATACGAGACAAGATCCCTTCTGTGCAGGATATTAATGAGAATATCTTGAACTCAGAAGCACAGGATATGGATGCAATAGTCAAACAAAAAGGGAAAGAAAGAGGAGACAAAGATCGAAGAGCAAGAGAATGTGGAATAAAAGTGGGAGATAAAGTGTTTCTCCGCAACATGGCGGGCCAGAGCAAGTTGACACCTACTTTCGATTCAGCCGAATTCGAAGTGATAGAACGGAAGACTTATGGAAAATTACGTCATGTAAAGAAAGTCCCGGCTTTCCCAACCACAGGTTTGCGATTTTTTTATATACATACATACATATATTTACTTCTACCGCGAGCATCGAACTTGTCGAGTTGTAGAGGCTGAGTAGGGTCAATGAATCTCGAGAAGAAATTCTCCAGACGAGTTCTAAAACCAAAGGATGCTACCCCCCCCCCCCCCCCCCTTCCAACTACCAAAGCACTCCCTTCTTCCCCTGGGCTGGATCAAGGTGTCATACGACACGTGCTGAAGATCAACCTGGCTTAGGGACCAGCATCTCCTCCCTCCAAGAAGGAATCTGGAGCTCAGCCGCATTGGCAAGCTCCATCTAAGGCGCTCTATACAAGACGCCGAAATGCTTCACGCATTATCAAAACCTTCGGATCCATTCCGGAGATTGAGAGAAGTGCGGATATAAAGAGCAAGGTTGAGTGGGCTAAAAACATCCTAAAAGACGGATTACCCACTGCTTCCATTGCTTCCACTGCTCCCAAAATGCAAAAAGACTCCTCTAAGCGCCAGAGATCGTTGGAGGAAACCGTGCCGGTTTCCAAGAGGCCCAAAACATATAGTTCCAAAACCCCTGGGCCATCCAACAGCACATCTCTGAGGTCTTACAATGAAGTCCTAAAGGACGCATTGGGGATCGCGGTGATCGATAGGAACGATACCGACGGTTCGATTACACCGGAACGGTGGCAACTGGTCAAGCTGAAGCTTTCGAGCAACTTCATGGTCATCATGCGGGAAAACCCCGGACCACCTCCTATCACAAGCGACGCTGGCTGGCACCAAGGCCATGTCGAGCTCATCGCATGTTCCAACTAGAGATCTCTTGATCTCTTCACCAAGGCCATCGGTGGTTTAGGAGAGATTTAGCCAGGTGCAAAACTCGAGGTCGTGTTTAAGGAAGACATTCCTAGCAAACCTCGAACTCATACCTGGATCCCAGCCGAACCCTCTTCTCCAGAAAGTAGTCTGGAAATCATCCGGCTCAGTAACCCGACTCTTCCGACTCATTACTGGAAAGTCGCGAAACTGGAGGAACTAAGGGGTTCGTTAATTGTGATCAATAAGGAATCCCTTAGTCCTCTGGCGCAGACGAAAGGCATGATTCGGTTCGGATTCGAGTCCATACATTTAAGGGTATACAAAAAGGATGAGCTGGATGCTGATAAGCAACCTCCTCCTCCTTTAATACCCGATATCACAACCTCGGGTCTTGGAGCGTCGATATCCTTTCCAGAATTGGATAGCGACGACTCCAATCTGTCCGAGGTGACTATCAAGCCGACGGCTTCCTCTTCTGACACCCTGTCGGAATTGGAATGTATTAAGAATTCTCCGTCTTTCTAAAAACGCAGAAGACATAATCCTAATCCAGGAACCATGGATTGTAGAAGGCGTTCGTGGACTTAGGACACCTACATACGCCTCGTTGTATATAAGAGAAAAAGGTAAGATTAGAACTTGTATATTGGTGAAACGTAGCCTTAATGCATTTCTACTTCCCAACCTCAGCGACTCCGACCTAACCGTTGCCAGACTAGAGACTGCCAAAGGCTCCTACTGGCTGGCATCGGCTTATCTTGGCCGCGATCATGTGGGCCCTCTCCCTGGTGATAACCTAGAAAGGGTGGTACTGGAAGTTGGAAGGCAAAAAACTGGACTCATCATCGGATGCGACGCTAACGCACATCACACGGTATGGGGCAGTACCGACATTAATGATAGAGGTAAGTCACTTCTAGACTATATTTTAAGTACTAACCTCTTAATTTGCAATATTGGAAATGAGCCCACTTTTATAACCAGAAACCGACAAGAAGTGTTAGATATTACTCTTGTTTCCGACAGCATCACCCAAACGCTAACAAACTGGAAGGTATCGTCTGAACACTCCTTTTCAGACCACAGATACATCCAATTCAGTCTGAGTGATGCTCCCCCCAGGCAACCAGCTTTCCGGAACTACCGGAAAAGTGATTGGTCAAAATACAGAGGAATACTGTCAAAAACGTTATCCTCTGAACTATCAAGTCCCCCGCGTGACACCAATGAGCTTGACATGAAAGTCAGGGAATTTACTCTGGCTCTCAATAAGGCTATGGCCGCTTCCTGCCCTCTTACTCAACCAAGAGGCAAGAAAAAGCCACATTGGTGGACATCGGCACTGGGACTGTTCAGAAACTCCTGCAGAAAACTTTTCAACGCAGCAAAAAGCACAAGAAAAGTGACTGACTGGTACTCATATAAAGAATCCCTCATATTATACAAAAAAGAACTGAGGAAGGCAAAGCGACAATCCTGGAGGTCATTTTGTGACAAAATCACAGAAACCTCTGAGGCATCGCAGCTAAGAAAAATTCTCTCTACAAATCCTATGATGCCTAGCTGTTTGAAATAAACCGATGACTCTGGGACAACCTCAAGTGATGAATCACACAACCTGCTTCTGGACACCCACTTTCCAGGTAGCTCCCAACTCGCGGCCAGTAGCAGCCCAAAAAGGCCTACTGCAACCGAGACCAAAATTCATTGTCTGATTACGAGAGACAAACTACTCTGGGCGCTGCATAGCTTCAAACCATACAAGTGTGCTGGTCCGGACGGTATAAACCTGCCGAGCTACAGAGGTCCTCAGATATTATTCTACCAGTGTTGGAAAATATTATGAGGAGCTGTGTAGAACTTATCCACATTCCACTGTTATGGAGAGAAGTCAATGTAGTATTCATGCCCAAAGCCGGAAAATGTTCTCATGTAGTCCCAAAGGACCTCAGACCTATAAGTCTATCATCTTTCCTTCTGAAAACTCTAGAATGACTGATTGATATCCAATTTTCGAGCTAAAGTTGATCCAAGACTTCTGTCTACGGCTCAACATGCCTACTGTAAAGGAAAGTCGGTGAAAACGGCTTTGCACTCTCTGACTGGACACATCGAACGATCCCTACAATATAAGGAGTACACAATGGTTGCTTTCCTCGACATAGAGGGCGCCTTTAACAACGTCAACACATCCGCAATCACGACTGCGCTGTCAACTCTGCAGGTAGACGACTCACTTGGGGAGTTGATCGGTCTAATGCTAAAAAGCAGGATAATCTACTCCAAACTGGGTGAGACTTCTGCTAAAAGATATGTTAGCAGAGGTACTCCGCAAGGCGGTGTCCTCTCTCCCCTTCTCTGGAACTTAGTAGTTAACGAACTGCTGATATACCTGGAAGCGGGTACTAGCAGAGTGATTGCCTATGCGGATGACATGGCCATAACCGTCTCAGGAAAACATCATGCCACTGCAGCTATTCGCCTTAAAGCGACTAAACAGTGGGCAAATAATTCATTTGGCCACGCCAACATTCTTAATACATTAGGAATCCTCACAGAGAACATCGATTACACCATACCTGAACTTTGGTTTGACAAAAACTTCCATGTAAGCTTCCCCTCTAGATCATTCTGGGAGGAAGATACTTTCATGGAGGACAAGTCAATCCATCTCTACACAGATGGATCTAAAACCGATAGCGGAGTTGGTGGCGGTGTTTTCTCAGATAAGCTAAATCTAAGCCTCTCTTTCCGCCTTCCAAATCACTGTAGCGTGTTCCAGGCGGAAATTTTGGCGATTAAAGAAGCTCTGTCCTGGCTGAAGAAAAACGTGATATCTGCAAAGAATATCCGCATATTTTCGGAGAGTTAGGCCGCCATCAAGTCCCTGAACTCGGTCTCATTATATTCTAAACCGCCCTTGAATGCCGATCATCTCTCATGGAGATGGCAGAGCAGTTCGCCATTCACCTTTGTTGGGTGCCAGGCCATAGAGACATTCCAGGGAACTGCAGAGCCGATGAACTCGCCAAAATTGGAACCGTTCTACTTATTCTACCGGAAAAGTGTAGTATAGGTATACCAATCGCTACGTGCAAACTAACATTAAAGCTGGATGCCAATAAAAGAACAGACTGCTGGGCAAACATGTCTAGCGACCAAACAGATCTGGCCAAAGCTAGATCTGAATCGCTCTAAGTGTCTAATCCTTTTAAATAGGAAACATCTCAGCGCCATAATAGGTGTCATTACTGGACACTGCCTCATAGTCAAGCACGCAAGAAGGCTTGGCACTTTTACAAATGATTTCTGTAGAAGCTGCATGGACGAGGAAGAGGAGGAGACAATCCTCCACCTACTCTGCACATGGGCAACTCTCTCCCAGAGACCTAAACGAAAACTTAGACGTTAACAGTCTCCTACGCTTTATTATAAGCTCAAACTGGTTCCAGTAGTAAGATGATCATAGATCCAAGTGGCATCACAATGAGCCAATAGGCCTAAGTGGGTTGGTATTTCCAACAGCCACTCTTACCTAACCTAACCTAACCTACATATATTTATATACAAAACCCTAAATCACATTTTTTTTAAAAGTTTATTCACAGGAACAAGCGTAGAGATAGGGACAACCCCTGATGACGAGAACTCGAATGGGTCACCTGCAGCTGAGAATGGGGTCTCCGAAGAAGATACTCAACCGCCGAAGTCAGGATTGAAATTGGAACTCAAAAACATCGGAGAGATGTGGCGACCTGTAGCGAAGAGTCCCTATCATAGTGAGCGATCCACAATGAGCGGACCAGAGTGACCGGGTGGAGAGCGTGGGCGAACAAACACAAGTCAGTCAACTCAACGCTCAGCTGGACCACAGACCGGTTTGGTGGCGGGTAATAACGTGTTTGTTTATTTTGATACGTGCTGTATTGATATTGCTATTAAAACATAATGAATCCGTTTAGGTGCAATACTGAACAATCTTTCATCGTCCCTCGGTTTCCTCTTTTTTCGTTTTCTTGCCCTTGAATATCTAACACCCATTTGGACATAGGAAGCTTCAATTAATTCTGATAGTAGGCCAGGGTAGGAATCACTTCCGATTCTTTGGTATCATACCAAAGAACTCCCTGCTGATAGTACAAAGAGGTACCATTTGCAAGAAAGTACAATATATACAATAGATTACTATCTTATAACAAACTTATGGTCACCATAAGCGACGTTTTCACAATTCAATTTCGGTCCTGTTAGCACGTTAATCACAGAAGAGGTCACAGCATACTTTGTAACTTTTGCATACCACACTGAATACTAATTCCATTGAAGGACGAATTCACTTCGTACATTCCAAAGTGACAAATATGACATATTTCTGATTGAATTACTTTACTTCAAGTGGTGGTGTACACAAGACCAATTATTCCCGCTATACATTAATGACTATAGTTCAAGTACGTAGAATAAATGCTTAATTAATTTTATTAGTCAATGTTCAATCAATTAAGTTCGTTATTCGGAAAACTTTTACGAAATTGGAACAATTTTGCGCTAATTAATAATCCCCCTAATGAATTACTTGACAAAAAAAATCAAAGCGAAGACGCACAGGAGCACTGCGCCCACTCTAGTTGGATGGTATATTTTGAGCATGACGACGATATTTTTGTCGATAACTTTGATTTACTTGTCCTTCCTATTAAAAGAACAATCTTGCTACACGTTTTCGTAACGTTTACATAATTTGTACCTAATTATAGGAAACGGGGTCGTCAAGAAAGAACTTCTTCAAAAAACAAAAATAAGAAGAAGACTGAAGCCGTACACATGCTGTAATTTAAGCTGATCTGAAGGCATGTACATGCATAACCGACTTCGATAAATTGATTGGCATGCGTCTACGGATACTCAGATGTTGGAATCATTAGCATACTTTCGCGACAAGGATATCCCATTCCCAAAATGGATAATTTTTTTTATTTGTTTTTTGACTCTGAGATTTATCCCATTCTATGTGATACGAGTACGTATGGTACCATCCTTAGGTAGGACGAGACAATGCCCAAATAGCAAATGAAATATTCATAAGCCTTAAAGACTTTTTACGTACACAAATCTGTGCATATGACAACTGCTTACAGAGCCAAAATGACTTTAAGCTTTAAAACAATTTTGACATTTCACATCTAGAAGGGTATGGGCACGAGGACGACTGTGATATTTTTATGATTTCCCAAGAGGAGTACCTAGCACAAGTTGAATCATATTTCGGAGTCGGTATCACTGAATTAAAATCTGTGGTAGGGCTGCCACTGAATTGAAATAAAGAGGAGCGCCGGACCCAGGACAGACTCATAGAATTTAATTTCAAATAGAAACGAAAAAAAGAAAACAAATCCATGCATGTGTATGTGGACGTACATATTTTATGTAATTATCCGCGTATGAAGCTGCAAATGTGTGCAAATAAATGGACTGAGTGTGACTAAATGCTGGATCCAAGAAAAAATGCTTTTACATAAGCCAAACCGCTTCATACTATATCAAAGAGGATACATAAAACTCTTCGAAATCAATTTAGGATGTATAACGTTGAAAAGCTTTATCATCAGGCTAAGACTAAGGTAAGGACTCTTGGGATACATGCATGAGAGATAACGCTAAATTACGACCGGAATCAACATTTTAATTCCCCAAAACCTGTCTGTTATACGTCAACCTACCAGATTGCAGCAGAAGGACTTTGTTAACCATTCCTTCCATGCGCAACTCAAATAGAAAGACGAATCATTTTTTAAGCACGATGTTAAGCTCGCCCTTGATTCAGGCTAATAACCTTCGTGGGGGATCGAAATGTCATCGACTAAGTGGGCCCTCTCCCTGGTGGCAATCTAGAAAGGGTGGTCTTGGAAGCTGAAAAACAAAAAACTGGCATCATCATCGGCTGGGATGCTAATGCATATCACACTGTATGGAGCAGTACCGACACTTTAGATAGATGTGAGTCACGTTTTGATTATATTATATTATAAGTACTAATTTAGTAATTTGAAATACTGGCAATGAGCTCACTTTCGTAGATAAAAACTGAGTAGAAGTGCTAGAAATCACTCTAGCACTCACGACAACATCACTGAAATGATAATGAACTGGTCTGAACACTCTTTTTCAGATCACAGACACATCCAATTTAGTCTGAATGATGGTGCTCCCCGCCAACTAGCATTCTAGCATTATTGGAATACTGATTGACCAAAATATAGAGAAACACTTTTAAAATTACTCTCCTCTGAAATCCGGGTCCCCCGAGTTTCATATGCAAGTCAAGGGTTTCACCCTGGCTCTCAATCAGGCAATGGCTGCTTTCTGCTTTCTCATTCAACCTAGAGACAAGAAAAAGCGGCACTGGTAGACATCGGCAATGGGACCGCTTAGAAACTATTCAAGCAAGCAAAAAGGACTCATACAAGGAATCCGTAGAAATATATAAAAAAAAGAAGGGAAAGCAAAAATCCTGGAGATCATTCTCTGAAACCATACAAATCCTACGATGCCTAGTTGTTTGAAAAAAACTGATGGCTCTGTGATGAATCTCTCTACCTGCTACTAGACACCCACTTTTCAGGTAGCTCTCTATTAACGGCCATTAATAACCTCAGCAAGACTATTGTATCAACGACAAAAATTCACGGTCTGATTACAAGAGACAAGCTGCTTTGGGCGCCGCATTACTTCAAACTATACAAGTCTGTCGGGTCGGATGGTATAATACCTGCCGAGCTACAAAGGTCCTCAGATCAGAGCTGACCACAAATGATCCACATTCCCTTGTCTTGGAGAGAACTGAATGTAGTTTTCATTCCCAAAGCCAGAAAATGTGCTCATGTTGTCCCAAATGACTTCAGGCCTCTAACTCTATCATCTTTCCTTCTGAAAACTCTAGAACGACTGATTGTTCAAACTTGCATCATATTTTATGTATACAATGTAAATATCTAGATTAAGTTTGTTGTAACGAGAGCTACCGTGTGATAGGCAACATCAAAACTGTGGGAACCAAATTTTGTCTGTACTGACAATTTCTAATACAAGACCGTGTGGTTTGTACATTTTACCTGGTCCCACGGCTCAAATTAATATTTTTTTTATAATTTTGGTCACACGCTAGCTTCTCGCATTAGATGTAATGTTTTATTATAATGAAAAATAAAGTCACTAGTTTGTGAGACATCAGCGAGTCAACATCAATTTTGTTTGTTTGTTCAATTTTGGCGACCGTGACAGGACACGACTAAAAGTATTTTAGTGGCCTGTAAATTGTGAAAAATAGAAAAACACTCGTGTTAGTGAAAGTGAAGTTAAAATAATAATAAAAAAAAAATAATAATAATTTAACATGGTGCAATCACTGGAACAACTAACCAATCTGCAAGAACAGGTTGGAAGAGCGCAAGACAGAAGAAAAATTACAACATCAGATAAAGAAGCTGGAAGACTTGTGGGATCATTTCGATTCCAATGACAGTGAAATTCGAGATTATTACGCCGAATCTACAGCGCACGATTACTTCGTCAAGGGATACTATGACCAGATAAAGATAGTTTATGAGTCAATGAAGATGGACATTTCATTGCGCCTTACGAAGATTCTCACACAAGTGGCAGCAGGTCAGGAGCAGGAAAAGCCATCAGCAGCACCATCCTCAGCATCATCCTCAGCACCACCGGCCAGGGAAATAGATCCATACTCCTCCTTCTTGAGGGTTTCCAACTCTCAACTTATAAAGCGGCTTCAAAGCGAGCGGCTGTGCGTCTTGGTGATGGTCTTGGTTTCCTGAAGCGGTAAAAATAAAACATAATCAACCCAGTGATAGCAGCCAATAGCAAATAAGTCAAGCCGTAATGGTGGTAGTCATGAACATTCATTGACATTCGCTCGCCGTTTGCTTATAAAATCTTCAACCCTTTTTCTTAGATTAGTGAATTGAGTTTCATCGATACCCTTTATTTCTGGTGGAGCGGCAGCTTCAATGGAGGAATTGCGAGTTGAAATCCAGCTGTTTAGTTTAGCGCTTGGAATGAATGAGTTTGTTACCGTGGTATTGTAAGCGGTTCGACCATTGATGATTGTATTCCCAATTTTCAGAGTACAAGGTGTTTTGAATTCGATGACCCCATTGCCTATCAGCGACATGCTTCTGGTTACTCCTTGGCAAATGAGATGACCTGTTTTGTTGGAACTAATGAAAAAATCCAACTATTTGATTTTTTAAGACCTATCCATCGATCCTGTGGTGGAGATTCATTTAGAATACAAATGAATAGGGCTTTGATATGCTAATCAAGGCGCTTGTGCTGTTGTGAATAATCGGAACTGAAATGAGATTGAACAATTGAAATTCTTGATTGCCTGAAAGTGGTATAAGCATTTCAAATACGATGGAGTCACTTAAGGTGCACCCCTTTACTGTTGTCAATTTGAACATGTCTAATACTGAGACGCTTGGTAGGCTTAACGTCGATGGAAGGTTTCCTTGAATGAGTTGCAATTGTTGACTGAGCTGCGCCGGCGTTATCAGTTGTGGATTAATCTTAGCGTGATTCAGATTAAGTATAACATCAAGAAGAATATCTTGCGTGCGTTCGAAATTTGTCACAACTAGGATTAAATAAGAAGTCAAAGATGACAAGTGTTGGTTAACGCTGAGAGCATTCTATGTTTTTTCAATGCCATTAAACGTCTTTACCAAATAATTGTTCAATGCCTGGAACTGTTGGTGAATTTCGATCGTGTTTCGTTTAAGGATGTTTAAAGTTGAATCTGAAATAGAGCTCTGTTTTTTAATTAGATTTGCCAAATGAGATTCCTGTTGGTTTGCCAGGTTAATCTGATCTTGAATATGCTGAGCATGTTCCTGGTCAAGTACACCAAACAAACTATGAGCTACGTTGCCTACAAAGTCGAACGGAGATCTGGCTAGTCTTATTCTTTCGTGGCTGGAAGTATTGAAACCGTGAATCAGCTCATTATTACGAGTATGATCAATAACAAGAATTCTGTGCCGAAAATTGTCGATAGTAGGTCTGCAATAAACTCTTTCAGATACTTCCTTTGTACAGAGTCCTTCCATCTGCTGAAGATATGACTTTAGTTCTCTGAGCTCAAGCCAATAGTTCGTTAAGTTGTAGTACACGTAAACGCTCCAAAAACTATTAACCATCCTTAGACTTCCAACATCTTCAAAATACATGCCTACTGCATCATCCAGTTTGCCGAAGGCAAGGCGATTGTCTGCAAAGGTTGCGTAAGTAGGCATGACCAACAATGCAACAAGAACCATTGAAAGTAATGATCTCTTTGTTAACTTTCTGCTCCTTAAGGTTCTTGATGTTTGTGGGATTTTCTGTTTATCGCTGAAACCCTCTTCTTTATTTAACGATTCCCTTGTATTATTGTTGAAGGAAGGGAGTGTCTCTTCACTTGGCAACGGACACAAGTTATGGATGGCGCGTTGAAGGACCCCTCCTTGAGTCTTTATGTTGGCCACACGAACTAGTCCGTCCTTGCCCTTTATAACCTCAACTACACGTCCCAATTTCCATTTAGTCGGTGGGGTATTGGCTTCCTTCAAGAGAACAAGGGTGTTTGGAGTTAAATTTTGGGACTGTGTTCTCCACTTGCATCTTTGTTGAAGAAGGTGCAAATACTCACAAGACCACCTTTTCCAAAAGGATTGTTGCACGTGCTGGATTTGTCGATACTTATTAAGGCTACTCACATGCTTGTCGGTTATGTCAGGCTCTGGTATTGCCAGAAGTGGTGTTCCTATTAGAAAATGACCTGGTGTTAAGGCTTCCAAGTCGTTTGGATCCGAGGACAGTGGGGTCAAGGGCCTCGAGTTTAAAATAGCTTCAATCTGAACTGATATTGTCGTTAGCTCCTCGTAGGTCAAGGAAGCTTCGCCTAAGTATCGTCCCATTAGTCCCTTTGCCGACTTCACAGCTGACTCCCAGAGTCCTCCAAAGTGAGGCGAACGTGAAGGAATAAATTTCCAGTTGATTCCTATTTGACAACATGATGATTGAATTGCTGTTTCCATTTTACATGACCACAGTGTAGCCTTTAGTTTATCCAATTCATTTTTTGCACCCACAAAGTTCGTAGCATTGTCGCAGAAAATAGTGTGACACAATCCCCTTCTGCCTATGAATCATTTAAGACAATTGATAAATGCTTCTGATGTTAGGTCACCAACCACCTCTATGTGTACAGCCTTCGTTGAGAAACACACAAAAATTGCCAAATAAGATTTTGAAGGGATCTTACCTCGGACCTTGTAGTGGGGTTTTATCGGACCAGCAAAGTCTACCCCGGTGTAATGAAAGGGTCTAGATGGCGAAACCCTCTCCTTTGGCAGATTTCCCATAAGCTGCATGATTGACGTTGGCCTTGATCTGACACATTTTATGCAACTTCTTATCACTGTTTTGGCTTCTCTTCCCACACTCAAGATCCAGTATTGTTGTCGAGAAATCGCTATAAGCGCTCTATGAGAAACGTGCAAATTTGTTCTATGCAAATGTGTTAGAAGTAAATTTGTAATAATATTGTTTTTTGGCAACAATATTTGGTTCTTAGCATCCGGTAAAAGTTTTGAGTTTACTAATCTTCCCCCAACGCGAATCAATTTACATTTTTGATCGAAGAACGGAGTTAATGCTAATAAACTGGATTGGGTACTCACACTATTGTTCCTTTGCAACGTATTGTAATCTTCTCGAAATGCCATCCGTTGGGTATATACCATCATCAAACGAGAGCCTTCTTTCATCTCGGCCACTAAGAGCATACCATTCCTTCGTAAAAGTTTTGGAATTTGAGAAATTTTTATAAATCTGTCACAAAATGAAAATATTTTCTGTAAAGTGTAGAATGAATTTCTATGATTTATACGGCTTAAAATGGTTGAATCTGAAGAACCAGTCAATGCTATTCTAGTCTTACGTTGCTCAGGTAAAATTTCGGGCACAGTGTACTTACTTGGTTCCCATAAAGTTTCGTCTATTTTAAGAAAAGCTGGGCCTTGAAACCATGCAGATGAAGTCTGTAGATCCTCAAGATTACATCCCCTTGAAATTAAATCAGCAGGGTTAATTTCTCCTTTCACGTAGTTCCACTGCTGTGCCTGGGTCTTCGATTGAATTTTTGCCACTCTATTGGCTACATATGTTTCCCAAACATATGAAGGAGCGCGTACCCATGCCAGAACGACTGTTGAATCCGTATAATACGCTATCTTCTGAATGTCCTTCTTAAGAATAAGAATCAATCGTTCCACCAACTCAACCATAACTACAGCGGCTGCTAGTTCAAGACGTGCTATTGTTACAACCTTCAATGGGCATATACGGGACTTAGAACACAGCAGAGTTGAATGTTTTGTCAATACATCTTATGTATATACATGCTCCAAATGCAACCATACTACTGTCTGAGAATGCATGTAGTTCAATTATTTGGGGCGATGTACACATCACAAAGCGAGGAATACCTATATTTTCGATTTTGGTAAATTGTTCCACATACCTCGTCCATTTGTTCGCCAAATTTGAAGGAAGATGGTCATCCCAAGAGAGTTCAGTTTTCCATAAATCCTGCATAAATAGTTTACCGAGCATTATTACCGGACTTAATAAGCCCAGAGGATCGAACAATCGTGCTAAATCCGACAAAACAGTCCTTCGTGTTACTGGTGAGTTGTGAGTGAGTTTTTCTGAATTATAGCAAAATTTGAATTCATCTAATGTTGGATCCCAGATCAAGCCTAATGTCTTAATAACTTCAGACTGGTGAAATTTGACTAATCTCTCCTTATGTTCCTCCGGAATGTTTTTCAAGATTTCCTTATCACTAGCACAAAATTTTCTTAACTCGAAATTACCTTTTCGTAATACGATCTTGACTTCTTCAAGCAATTTTCTCGCTTCAGACATCGTATCTGCTCCTGCCAATAGATCGTCTACGTAAATTTGGTTCCCACAGTTTTGATGTTGCCTATCACACGGTAGCTCTCGTTACAACAAACTTAATCTAGATATTTACATTGTATACATAAAATATGATCCAAGTTTGAACAGATATCCATATATGATTTAGAATTAATCCACAACTTTTGTCTATGGCTCAAGATGCCTACTGTAAAGGAAAATTGGTGGAAATGGCTCTACATTCACTGATTAGCCACATCGAACGATACCTACATTATAAAGAGTATACAATGGTCGCATTCCTGGACATGTAATGTGACTTTAATAACTTCTTCTGGAGTTGATCAGTCTTATGCTAAATAGGAGGATAATCAACTCCAAACTAGGTGGAGCTTCTGCTTAAGAGATGTGTTAGCAAAGATATATCTCAAGGCGGTGTCCTTTTACCACTTCACTTGATCTTAGTGATCAACGAACTGCTGATATACCTGGAAGCGGGTGGTAGCAGGGTGGTTGTCTATGCATATGACGTTACTCTAACCGTCTTAGGAAAGCACATCAATACCATTAAATAACTTCCACAGCAAAATCTTTACAGATTTACACCAGATGATACACCAGGAGTCTTTCCAGAGAAAATCGACTACACTGTGCCCGAACATTGGTTTGATAAAGACTTATAGATCTTTCTGGAAGAAATGAGCGACAAAGACACAGATTGTATCTCAAGACTAATAGCTGGTTGGTGGCGGTGTTTTCTCAGATAAGTTTAAACTATGACTCTCCTTCTGCTTTCCGAAACAGTGGCGAAAATTTTAGCGATTAAAGAAGTCCTATCCTGGCTGAAGAAAAATGTGAATCTGCAAAGGATATCCACATTTCTTCGGATAGTGAGACCACTATCAAATCCCTGGACTCAGTCTCACAGAATTTTGAAATCGCCCTTGACTGCCGCTCAGCAACGATTCATCGTGTTCCGAATAACTTGCTCAGATGGACGATTATGCCGACCGTAAAATGGGGAACCGAATCACAGTTTTCAAAATAAGTTTGCACAATTTGCACGCGTTGTTCTGGGGTCAATCTACTCGTATTCATCGTAGAATGGCAAGTTGACAATCTGTACAAACAGTGTTGCCAGTTTAAAAACCGAACCTCTAAAAAAAAACACCTTTTGCAGAGCCTTGCTGAAAGGGAACTCTGTGGAGTGGTCTTTGCGGACTTTCAAGTCACGAGTTAGAAGCATAGCCGTTTGATAGTTTGTTAGATTCTTACATGAACCGCAGAGTAGGTTGCTTATAGCCAGAAAATTAAAAAAATAATTTGGATATTCAGATAGAACGTTCAGGAGTTAAATTAAAGCTTGCTAGTCATTGTACAGCTTACGAGTTGCAAGGCGACATTGTCTAGTTCAAAAAGTCCGCAGGCTAACAGAGAATCCTGCTTGACTATACCACTTGAGAATAAGTTTATCATGGCAAAGTTTAAACAGAAAATATTGACATCCCAGTCGAAAAATTACCAATTAGCAACTTAAACATGGAAATGGCAACTCTAATTCGCAGACTTCTTTAACTAAGTATACATCAGCGACTGGACTAACCAAATTTCACTACAAACATACAAAATAAATGTGTTTATGTTCATTGCTGGTGGTAAAAAAAAATTAAAAAAAAAAAATACAAAACTCCCGGCATGCGAAGATACGAATAGAGCCCCCAGTTGAGACTGAAGATTGGTTAATGTCCAGGGGGTTAACAGAGGCAAACACCATTCATTGCTCCCCTAGACGCTACTTCAAAGGAACAAATTGTCCACGAACACCATCCATCAACCAAATTTATTATTTATATAATTTCTTCTTTTTTTTTTTGAAACTCGTTTGCTATTTTAGGGGAGACAATACGAGTGTATCGTAGTCCGTGAAGTTGGACTTGATTACGAACACCGAAAATATAGAAATTGGGAAACAGGTGAAATGTTCACGAAACCATATATGGGGGTCAATTGCGTGAAAGTTGATATTATTTCATGGTAACAGCACCTTGTACAATAGTTGCGTGTATCTGAGGCACCAAATATTACACCAGTGTCTAATGATAATACGCTCATAGATACGTATAAAGTTTTAATTAGCTTTTGATCACGTAACTACAATATCTACGAGCATTATACTATGACTACCACTGTGATTTCAACTGATTTCTTTGTATTTCTTTGGAGAAAACTATCAAAGAGAGAGACTAGTAGAATTTGATTATATCAGAAGCACGAAATGTTCCGGTAGACTTGCCACTAATATTCAAACATGTCTCCTTTTCTCGATACCAAACAATTTTGGTAATAAAAAACAAGAAATAATTGAGCGGAAACCTACAGTAACCATAATAAACGACAGAAAATATACAAAATTTTCGTGTTGCAATACATAAATTAGGAAAAGATCTAGAACCAGATAGTTTTGAGCTCTTGGGGAATCTTTTAAAAGGGAGTGCTTTATTGATACGAGTATGCTTGAGGGTAGGGGAGACCGGGGTTGGTTGTAACAATTTTTAGAACATTGGCTGCGAGCCTTTATCAGATGCAGATTATTCAAATGAAAACTGGTCACTGAAAAGATTAATCCTTTGGCTATAAACTGCTTTTAGAATATTAGCAGATCTCCACTTTGAACTCCTAAAAATATGGTATGGTCTCTGGGGTTGGTTGTAACACTATCAGGGGTAAAAAGTAACAACAATCCGTTTTTTTATTTTTTATTTTATTTGTACATATGTACCTTTTATTTAATAAACAACAATAACAATAAACATAAATTGTTATGTGCGAGATACAGTAGATCTCGTAGATACAGTAATAATTTAAAAAAAATTGTGTTGGCAATTGGAAAACGAAAGCAAGTTCAAAATAAACATAAAAGCTAATTTCCGCAATTTTAAGAAATACAAAAATAACAATCAGAATAAACATAAAAAGAGACTTCACACTTTAGAAACTTTCGGAAAGAATAGCCGGTTAATCTGAATCAAAGTCGATGCAAAAATACTAAGAAATGTTGCCCTTAGTGCACCTAGTGTGAGCCCATTTCTTACTGGTTATGGACTGAATCCAGTGTTCACCGGGGAAACTTTCGCCGAAGGGTTCGCAGCAAATTAAGCAATGTTCTTCATCTTCTTCATCTGAAGAATCAATCAATATTTTTTTGTCACTTTTTTGTTTGCTTTAACATTGACAACTTTTTGTTTTTGAAGCTTTTTGGGCTGTCCGTTAAAATAGAGGTTTTCCTAGATTTGCGTTTACATTTCGCCGTTCTTGGCGCTGTTTTTGGGTAGGGTCGAACAGCTTCTGGAGAAAAGGTTAAATTGGTTTGACAGAATTTTGATGGACCTGATTCTGATGGCAAGGTGGATCTCAATTCAGTTATTGTTTTCCCAGGTCCTATTTTTTCAATAGTAGGACTGCTTGTACCAGGTTTAGTTAAAGATAGTGGTATTATGTGAAGTGAAGGTATCACTCCTAGCTGTACATCTTCAGTTAATGAATTAGTGTCAGCTAGTCGTCTATCGGTGTCAAAAGATGATAAAAAATCGAAGTCTTGGAAGATGTCTCTATTAAAAGGAACAATGCCAGTGTTTTTTGAATCCATTGGTAATGTTAGCTGGGTTCAGCGCTAGAGGAAGAGCGGCTCTAACTACAGATGAAATATCATATATGGTCATCGTTTCCTGGATTATTACGTAACCAGGCATCTTGTTGATTGGCGCAATAAGTTTTGTAAGCACCATAAACCCCGACGTCTAAGAGTTGCAGTTTGTGTGAGCAATGTGGTGGAAAAGATATCATTAAAACACCATTTTTCTTAGCTTTATCAATAACACCTATATCTAAATGGGAGCTGTGGTTGTCAAGCAACAAAAGCACCGGCTCCGAAGCAGATGGTTTTACATGCATTATAAAGTGGTCTATATATCTTGTAAACTGTGTGCTTGTCATCCAACCGGAAGCATTACCGGCTCCTATGCACTCTGGGGGTCCACCACGAATAAAGAAATCTTTATATTTAAGGCGAGGAAAGATTAACATGTAGGGAATCGAGTTTCCAGAACCGCTCACCGCTGAACAGACTGTAACTAATGTGCCTCTTTCACCAGACGTTACGGATCGAACTTGTTAGAGCCTTTCTTGGCTAGAACTTTTCTTGGCTTTTGTTCTGTAGAAACACCCGTTTCATCGCAGTTCCAGATGCGGGATGGTCACAAACTATGCTTTTGCATTAGCGAAGGCAATTGGTCGAAGAAAGGATTTAGGTTCGTCTGGTTAAAGGAAGTAGCTCTTGTTTCAACCTGCCCCAGGCACATGTTACTTTTAGCCCCTACATAGAAATTGAGCGTTCAAAGAACATAAAGATCCCTGAACTTCTACAGTATCGACAAGTATATTCATGCACAGGTAAAATATGAATGTATACACAAACCAGCAACAAAATATCGTGCCTAGAACGTACACAAAAGAAAACCAAAAAGAACAACAAAAAAGAAAGTTACTTTCCCGGTGCTTTTCACAGCTACACTTACAAGGTCTTCCAACGACTGCCAAACGAAAACTGACTTGGATGTTGCGGTAGCTATGGTCAACGGAAACATTTTTCTCTTTCAGATATTTTTATATCTCTATCATGACACATTTTTTCGAGGCTGTTACAACCTGCCCCTGTTACAACCAGCCCCATTCTCCCCTACTGTGGTTTATAGGACTTTGACCTCCGAAGAATGTACACGAGAGGCGATTGTTTTTAGCACTCAATAGATACTTTTACAAGTTCATCCAATATTCTGCTAAATTTTACTTATAAACTTACTTAACCATATCTAGTAAACTCAAAATAGACAAATACTAAATAAAATCAGGTAGAATGAAGTGTGTTTAAGAACAAGGACTATCTTCGGTGGGATATTGGGCCAATAAACTATACCTTTTGTCAAATTCTTGCATTGTTGGATTCCCAAGTGGCCTTCGTGAATGAGTTTTAAGACTTTAAGACTACCTCATCGATCATCGTGTTTTATTGTAAAATACAGCATTGCAATTTGATCAAGTACTTTTTTGTTTCTGGGTCATGGGTCAGTCTATACTCCAAATAAGGTTATAGTGCCTTAGAGTCCGTTCATATTTAGGCAGACATGCCAAATTTCAGTGCGATACTGTCTTTAGTTTTGTTTTGACAGCTGATTGTTGTTGACGTGTTTGGCATCATGTGGAGTATGGACAAAAACGATTTTCGTTCTCTCATAAAACATTATTTTTTGAGAGGCAAAACGGCGAAGGAAACAAAAGAAAAGTTGGATAAATATTATGGGGCTAATGTTCCGTCAGATTACACCGTCAAATATTGGTTTCGAGAGTTTCGTGGTGGCCGTAACTCCACTACCGATCAAGTCCGCAGCGGCAGGCCCTCCAGAGGACAATTTCAAAAAAATACATGAAAATGTGTTGGATGACCGGAAAGTGAAGGTGCGCGAGCTAGCAGATACCACAAGGATTAGTACTGAGCGCACACGCGATATTTTGGGTAATATTCGGCATATGAAAAAGTTATCCTGCCGCTGGGTGCCGTGCATGCTCACTCCTGACCAAAAACACGAACGCGAGAGCACTTCGAAAGAGTGTTTGGACTTGCTGATGCGGAATCGGGCGGACTTTTGGTGTTGATTGGTAACTGTTGATGAAACTTGGATCCACTATTACACACCAGAGAACAGAATGAGTGCCCGGCAATGGACTGAAGCCGGTACGAGTGATCCGAAGCGACCGAGGGAGGCTCGATGGGTCGGAAAGGTTTTGGCGTCGGTTTTCTGGGATTGTCATGGCATACTCTTTATGGACTAACTCGAAAAAAGAAAAACCATCAACAGCGAGTATTACTGTGCAATATTGGAGCGATTGAAGGCCGAAATCGCTGCAAGAGGGCCTCACATGAAGCGAAAAAAAATTTTGTTTTTGCAAGACAATGCACCGGCGCACAAGAGCATCGCAACCATGACGAAAATCAATGACTTACGGCTCCAATTGTCGTCGCATCCACCGTATTTGCCCGATTTGGCTCCCTCGGACTATTATCTCTTCCCAAAACTCAAAAGATGGCTCATCAATAAAAAATTAAGCTCATGCGAGGATATCATCGACGCCACGGAGGAGTATTTTGCACACCTTCCGGAAAATTACTTTTCGGACGGGATCAGGAAGTTAGAAAATCGCTGGAATAAGTGTATCAAGCTAAAAAAGGACTATATTGAATAAAATAAAGAAAACATTTAAAAAAAAAAACTTTTTCATTCCCAAGGAGGTTACTTTTCACCCCACGTAGTACAAGTATGTTAAGGGTGAATGTGACGGCATTTATAGGAGCCGTGTCAAGTTTTGGACTCCCAAATTATTGCGGAGAGTACACATTTATCCGTGGAATAGCATGCTCAGTAATAGACAACTGCTGCATCTCTGGAAATTGGAAAATCCTTATTAGCGGCTTTCGGATAGGAATAGAGACTTTTTCGGACCGTATGCCACTCGAAGTTAATTGTTTGTTATCTTGACTCACGAATGACAGACATGTAAGGGAATTAGAGCTTTTAGTAAAACTAGTATGGAATGACCGTACTGAAGTTGAGCGATTACAAAGAGTGGATATATTACAGGATGTCGATGCACTTACAAGTATGATGAAAAACGTTGTTCCCAGCTTACATATGGTATAAGAAAAAAAACAAAAACATCACAAAACAAAAGTGGTTTAATTATGAGTGTCTGAGTGCTAGAAATTACTAAAACTTTTTAGGGAATATAATACCATGCTCTATGGCGAAGCAAACAAGAACTTCAAGCGGATTTGTTACGAAAAAAAAGATAACATTTGAACAGCAACGTATTACTATTACAAACACTTCCCCATGTTCAGCAGAATTTTGGAAAGCTGTTAAATATATAAATGGATGAGAAAATAGCATCGCCACGTCGCTTAAAGCAACACAGTTAAGGGACCACTTCATCAATCTGCTTAATACCCCACTCACCACCACTCTAATATGCAGCTCTCCATTGACTATCGATGAATTTCTAGACAGCCCATTTTCATTAGAAGAAATCAAAAAAGTTATTAATAAAGCAAAAACGAGCATGGTCCCCGGAGATGACAGAATTCCATACGAGTTCAATAAAAACCGCACATATGAATTCATGTCGGCGCTCGTAGGAGAATTCAATAGAATCTTTGAATCAGCAAATATTGCAGAAATTTTTAAAAAGGCAATTGTCTATCCACTGCACAAAAAGGGTGACTAAGACGATTCTACAAATTACAGAGGAATATCTTTCCTGAAAACTTCTGCCGAGTTGTTTGCCGCCCTTATATATAACAGACTCAGCTGTTGCATTGAAAAGAAAAAAGTTTTGCAGGAGTTTCAGGTAGGTTTTAGGAAGAATTACTCGACAATCGATCAAGTAATTATATTACTTAATATTGCGGAGATATATACGAGTATTACCCATTCACCACTAACATACTTTTTTCGTTAAACAAGAACAGGCCAAACACTTACGGATATTCAGCATATGGCATGGTCAAAGCCAGTAGATCAGTCACATATACGGCAGTGAAATCCACCAAACTAATCAACCCAAAGCCTAGGCGTATCTACGAAGAAGTGGTGCAAAATACTGCTGACGATGAGATGGAGAGAGTCAAAACATAAATTAGATCTTCAAAATTAATGAGCGTTTTTGACGCCGCACTGCCCAAAGCGACTTGAAAGAAGCTCAACAAGATGTGCCAAACACCATGCTCCTTAAATTGAAATTTAAACCTCACATGTGTACTCTGTATCCAAATTTCATTATAAGATACTTGTGTCCATTTTTTCTTACCTTCATCTTGCGGCTTTGCTTTGATGGACGCAAACTTGAATACTTAAGCACTTTCTTACTATTGGACACACCTCCGTAAAAGAAAACAAAATAAAACAATTAAACCGTAGTTCGCACGTTTAGCAAATTAACATTTTAATTTTCTCCTGCTGACTAACAAATTGTTTAAAGACCAACAAGGCAAACTAATTTGACAATTATCTAGCTCTCTGTATGGTTGACCGCATCGTTAAGTGTTCAAAATTTGCAGACTCAACTTTCGCGTATACCTTGTTAGATAATCAAATTCTTCTACCGCGGTAAGGTATAAAGTCCAACTAAATATCTTGTATTAAATTTGGGATTGAATTAGTCGTTATTGGCTAAAAGTAATGGAACGGTTTCATAATAGGACCGCAAGTGAAACTGGGTGGTCTGGATAGTGACTTTTGTTGCCATTCAATGTCGGTGAGTTATGAAAACTGGCACGTGAAATGAGAGCCGACACCGAGAGTACTTATCCCAATAACGACACTAAAGATTCAGAGATGTTCTAATCAAATTATGGTGTAGTAAATCTACAATGATAAAGAGGCAACGGTTTTCTGTTGTAACACAATCGACAAAATCTTTCAACTACGTATCTATCAACGGGCATGCAGTCGGTAGGTCTTCTTCTATATATATGTACATCTCTGTGTTTTATCAATTTGTATCAAGTTGTAAAGTAACCATAGCTAACCAAAGCAATTCAAAAACGAAAACATTACTTTCGAGTCTTGAAAGGGTGATAATCTTCCGGAAGCCTATATCCAAGGCATGATTTGTGTCTCTGTGATAAAATTTCATTAGCATTAAGCAGAGACGCGCTTAAGAGGTTGTGACCTACAACCAAGTAACGACGTGATACAGCCTAGTTGGGTTACGATGTCTAAACACAATAAAAGATAACAGGTTCCGAGTAATCCTCCGGTCCAGATGGTTTCTCCGTCATTTTTCTAAATAAATGTGTTCACACATAAGGGCTGCCCCTTTCTGCTCTTTTCCAGCTTTCAATTCCTCAAGGTATTTTCCCTAAACCCTGGAAGGACTCATTTATCATTCCCATCCACAAAAAGGGGTGTAATTGCGATGCCTCTAATTACAGACCCATTGCTAAACTCTGTTGCATAACAAAGCTCTTTGAGAGCATCATTGACGATACAATGTTCTTCCATTGTAAATCAATTCTCTGCTCTATGCAAAACGGATTCTTAAAGGGTAGATCTACAACCACAAACCTTACGGAGTTTGTCTCTAACACACTATGTGCCTTGGAAGATATTAAGAAAGTGGGATACTGTGGCTAATGATTTCAGCAAAGCGTTTGACAAAATCTCTCATAAAGTCATACTCCTCAAGCTAAATGTGATCGGATCTCCACTGCGATTAAGTCTTATTTAGAAGACCGGAGGTATAGTATCCTTTTTAGTCTTTCCATTTCCAACCCAGTCACAGCGTCCTCTGGTGTACCACAGGGAAGCCACCTAGGACCTTTGATCTTATCTTCAATTTGACTATAAACGATGTTGTGCTCATCATTTTACACTCTCACATAGAGATTTACGCAGGCGACATGAGATTATCTAAGCAAATGTCTTGTACTGCTGACTCCCTCTCACCACAAGTAGATCCCAACCCAAGCTATTACTTTCTCTCGCAAATGTCATCCCCTGCCTCGAAGATCTTATTACATTAACAACGAGCTTGTCTCCACTGTCTCTTTATTTCGTGACTGGGGCATTATCTGCGACGCTCAACTTAACTTTCGTGCTCATATCGACAACACTATTAGCACAGCTAACTCAGCACTCGGCTTTGTTAAACGTTGGTCGAAGGCATTTTCTAACCCCTACGTTACTAAATCCCATTATATAACGTTTGTGAGACCACTTCTCGAATATGCCAGCCAGGTGTGGTCTCCTTACATATCCCGAGAATCGAAGCTGTCCAGAGTAGATTCATTCGTTTTACCTTACGTAGGCATGATTGATTCTAGGCACACTTGGAACATACCTAATTTGTTAACCTTCAGAGTGGAACAACTTTCACTTTGACCATTATCTTGTAGCAGCCATATTTGGACCTTAATTACCCAGCGAGAAGCGTCAAAGCAAAGCAAAGAAATAAAGAACACCAGAATGAAGTAGGGAAAGAGACCCCTTTATCATCAAGTAGCGCGATGAAAAGAAAAAGTTCCGGACGTTCTACAAAAATAAAATCAAGCAACTGCGAGTTGACTTCAGTCTCTGCGTAGTAGTGAGGTAAATGCAGTGAAAAAAAAATCGTCTGTAGTGCCAACGGCTGAGCATTCTTAAGTCTTGTTAACTTTAGTAAGCATTCTGCAAAAACGAAATGCATTTGCTAACAAAACACGCACTCACGCCCCGGATATTGTGCTAAGTTTTTGAAATTTCAACATATTTCTCGAGCCAAAGAGTATCCACATTGCCAACCAGGAGAAGTCCAGGTACCGCCTATTTTTGTGTTACCTGCTGAGAGAAGAACAAATTCGTACCGCTCTCATAGTCCAACTTTTCCGTTGGGTTTCCGTCCCTGAATGCCGACAGTCACCCAGTTCTCTCTAGAACGAAACTAAAAGCAACCCAACCTTTTCATTAAGGTCCCCGGAGTAAACTCAATTCAAAATCCCACTTTTAAGCCACCCATGCTGACAGCTGCGTGCTCAGTAAGTAGAGTTACCGAACTGATTGCAAACGGTCCTCTCCGATTCCAAGACAAGGTCGGTTGTATTAGCGCCTTGTTCTGGTAACACGGCTATGCCAGGATGCACCGTGGAAACAAAATTTGTAAAACTTAAATATGGATAGAAAAGAGGCTGCGATAGGATGGCACCTCACTAGAGGACGAATTGCTGGCCTTCAAACAGGAGACAATCGACTGCTAAGGCTAACATCACGACAATTAGCCAAAAACATAAAAAAACATAAGCCCGCAGGGAAAGCTATGAAAAGGAAGTAGTAGATGGCCTTCTTTATTTTAGGCAAAGGTACCAGGCGGACAATGTGAGATACCAGGTAATCGTTGACGAGTATAATGAGTTCCTGACGAATAAGCTAACATAGGCAGCAAACGCGATATAGGTCTCTGAACGAGATCCTCCAACGTCCAGCCCCGAAAAAAACCAAAACCAAACCAACTATCTACGTCGTCGGAAATTGCTGTCTAAAAGCAACCCTTCGCCGAAAAGGTCAGAAATCACCTCTAGGTCGCACTAGTGGGTGAACCCTCCATAAACGAGAAAGCCATAGCTTTCGGACATGGTGATGGATCACCTCATCAGCAGCCAAGGGTGACCTCTGCCCAGTTTTGACTCCGTCGATACAGTTAGGGGATATCGAAAGGATTTCCTTTGTGAATGTGTTGCTACGATTAGTGATGCTTGGAATGGCTTGCAGCTCAAGCTTATCCCAGCAAATGACATTCCAAGGAGACCCAGGGCCAGCATTTGGTTGCCCAATATGAAGACATACGGGAGAAGGCTCCGCCAAGTCTTAAACTACATAACTCAGCGGTTTCTATGGATGAATGGACAGCCTCTAAGGTGGGGGAACCACATTTCCCTCCGGCTCCTCATCAATATTGAGTGCCTGACAGCGCTAGAGAAAAAAACACCATACACTTAGACTTAGACAGACATGTGGACATCTTCGAAGCCGACAGTTGTTGGAGGACTTTCTCATACAGACTAATCTGAGGCACTCTAGATGTGCCTCCGATAATCTGGTAGTTTTTCTAAGGGAGGAAAATATTGGCATCGGCATTATCAAGGAGCATGGGTGAAACCCTGGAGGTTCAAGAAAAACAGTCCGACGTGTTCCACAAACATCAGGCTGTCAGTGAGTCTAGAACATGCATATTCGCTAAGAAACATATTAAAGTTGTTAAAGTGATGTGTGCGAACCAAACAACATACCTCTCATCAGCATAAATGAAAGACCAGCACCGCCAGATGAAGTGGAGCATCTTACATCCTCCATAACAAAGAAAGGCAACCTACTGATGGGCCAGTGCTCCCTACGCCAACGCGAGGCATACAGTATAGAGAAGTATAGATAATGATTTCTGGTTTTCTTTTAATTATCTGCCTGCAATAAGGGAACGACCCCAACCTTTTGGTGGGAACAGATCCTAGATATTATACTCAAAGCAAACAAAGACAACTTTAGGGCCAACAATTGGAGATTTTCCTATCTGGAATCACTCTCAGACCACAGATGGATCCTCTACGATCTGAGACCACTGAACTGTTTAGAAACCCTAAGGGAGTTGATTCGACCAAGTTTGGCCAAGGTCTTAGGACAAAACCCAAAAATATACCCGAAATAAACACCATAACAATTGAAGAACTGAAGGCTGAGGTAAACACTTTCGAGAAGGTAATGGACACAATCTTGTGTCCAGTTAAAAAGTAGTACAAAAATAATCCCCCATGGTGGAATCAAGTTCTCTCTAATCTCAAGCAGATTAGAAATCAACTTCTGGCAGTTTTACAAGGACTGTTAAAGTCTGTGTAAGAAAGCCATAAAGACATCTAAGAACCAAGCTTGGTTGAACGATCGTCATTCAATAGAGACCTTCAAGGACTCGGCCAGGTTTAGCAAAATTCTGTCCAAGGAATACTCCAACCCTTCCTTTCTCAGAAGGTCAGATCGAGGATGGACAGAATCCTCTGCGGAGACACCGGAACTCCTGGTGAACACACTCTTTCCCAGATGCAGTGAACCTAGGAGGTGTTGACCAGTACAAACTGCATCCCACAGCAATATTAATTCAATCATCTGCGAGGAAAAGATTTCCTGGGCTATTAACAGCTTCTCCCCGTTCAAGTCTCCGGACCGTGACCATATACTACCTCTCATGCTACAAAGAACTCAAGACCTAGCTATACCTTTGCTAGCGTCGATCTTCAGAAGCTGTTAATATAATGTTTATACAGAAGGTAGGTAAACGGGTGCACAAGTCCTCGAAGGATATCAGGCCAATTAGGTTAGCGTCCCTTGTATTTAAAACACTAGAACGTGTCCTAGACATCCGCATGCAAAGCATTCTAGAAGAATCGTCGTCTTCCAAATCACATCACACCTACGTTAAGGGAAGACCCAAGGAAACAGCTCTCCACGAGGTAGTGTGAACAATCGAAAAATCCATACACTACAAATAATATACCCTAGCTTCCTTCCTAGTAATAGAGGCAGCCTATAACAACGTACACACTGAAGCTATTCACAAATCTCTGATCGAGCTGGGCATATAGAAATTTATTAGTCAATGGATAGTCTTTACGTTCACAACAAGAATTATTCAGGAAACCCTAGGTAATGGTCACTTAACAAAATGTGGCCATAGAGGAACGTCACGAGTCGGCGTGATTTCTCTTCTACTCTGGCTAATGGTTATGAACTAAATGCTTGTAAGACTAGACAGAGAAGGGGTCAAAGTAGTTGCGTATACGAATGATGTGCTGATACTAGTGTCAGGGAAATTTCCCTCCATGATGAGTGTAATCATGGAGGCTGCTCTAGACAAAGTAAATACATGGGCCGCAAGTTGTCACCTTGGTGTCAACCTGAGCAAAACTTAACTGATGCTAGTCACTACCAAAACCAAAACATCTGATTTTATCCTTTTATCCTTCCCCCTCTTAATGGTCAACCGTGCACACTATCCTCCAGCGCTGGGTATCTGGGTGGTACCCAGGCTTGACCAGGCTTGACCTGGAAGCAAAACATCGAACACAGAGTAAGGACGGCATGTGTCGCCTTCTAAGCCTGCAGCAAAGCAAATCCATTTTAAAGAAGTGTGAACAAAGATGATCTTGTGGATGTACACACCCGTAATGTGTCCAATTCTCATCAATGGATTACTAGTATGGTGGCCCGCGTTGAGCCAAGGCTACAACCTCACGAAACTAAAAAGAAACAGCCAGTATAGGCACCACGGGCGCATTGAGGTCAGCCAGAACGGATGCCTTTATTGTGCTCTTGCATCTTCTGCCTACACACAAAAAAATACCGCACTTTGCAGCGCAGGCAGACTTAAAGAATCTGAACTCGTTACCAATTGGCATGATCACGTTTCCAACCGACTACTGTTGTCTGAAAACCGATTGTCCTTCTTATTAACTTGTTCCTTAAAAGCAAAATGTGCCAGGACTTAATGACATCCCCACAGACATAAAAAAAATGCAACGCTGCTACGTCCACTGATAGAGAAGGCTTTGGAATCGAAACTTTTTCCCGAAGACAGGAACGAAGTTCCTTAAAACAATGGCGACCACTGGAGAAGAATTAACGTGCTACGAGTATCTTCCACAATTTTAGCAACAATTACTTGCAAGGAAACAAACGACCACTGTTGATGCCGAGTAATCATGTTTCCTCTCTGCGTCTTCCCAGACCAATATCGCTTGACAAATTATTATGAATGGACCGCTTCTGTGTTTAATTCAAAGTTCTTTTGAAAATCGTTCATTAATTCGAGAAGAGTTCGCTACCGAATAAGCTCGCTATATATAAATGACGCAAGGCCAACAACACGTCAAAGTGGCAGAAGGTTTGGAACTGGCGATTCGGCGTCTATCGCAAACAGTTTGACCTTTATCCGTCCATTACGTGGGAAATTGCAAATCGTATAAGATCTACATGGTACAGGAATTAAGTCAACGAGACTATGAGTGGAGACGGGAGCTCGAGGGTTGGACTCTTGACCAACTTGAAGTCGACTAAAAAATCGAGTGTAGTCACGAGGGTCACTTTTAAATTTGTAAATAAGCAAAATGCTATTTTTGAGTGAGGCAACTCTAGAAGAGACTCTTGAGATTCAGTTGCACCTGATGGCATCGTTGGTCTTTATTTTTTAAAAATTAGACCCAAGCTGATGCAATGTTACCAGACAATGATCAGCGATTTTTTCTTCGAAAATATGGACGAGATTGATCCGGACAATATATGGTTCTATCAAGATGAGTCATTGCACTCGAAAGGCTTGACAATGTTATATCGTGAAATGATCCAGTGAATTAGCCAACAGGTCGTGAAATTTGACGCCGCTTCACTTCCTGTGAAGATATGCAAAGTCTTCGGTATATAGAAATAAGTCACAAATATTCGAAAGAGTGGTCCAAACTCAATTCTCGTTCTTATTGCTTTAAAAAAACATCCTTTCAACATTCGTTCAGTATTTGTAAAAAATATTTTATCATCCACTGTCACAAAATAATTTAGCGCAAATGTCCAACTAAACTCCTCGGTGTACCGGTCAGAATATAAAAATTAGAAATTTATGGCTCAGTAGTTCGTTACGGACCAAAATTCTCCTCTCAACATGAATAACACATTCGTCTTAATATTTTCTACTCACAGATGACTCTTGCCGACTCCGGATGCCGAGAGAATGAACAACTTTTTCACATACATTCTCGCATATTTGCCATTGCCTGCCGAAATAGTGGTGAAGCAAGAAATACATTTTTTTTGTTTTTTGGTGTATGGCTTGCGATATGAACCCAGACTCTTCAGGATAGAACTCCATGAACTTTATATGAATCATATTTCGAAAACATAAGTGGCAGTGGTTTCGATAGATAGATGCTCACAACGGATAGAGAGTGTTTTGACTAAGAAATACATGGCATAGAGGTTATGGAAAAATCTAAGCCATTTGCATTAAGCTTCAGTTTTACTCGTCATAAGTGTCAAAAAATATGGACAGAATGACAATTGGTCTTGAAGATCATTTTCGACCGCAAAAACTGCTTGTTCAAGACATCTATGTAAGCGAGATCCTGATTATTACTAGATCGTAACATAACACACAACACCATGTCTGGCAACGCACTTAGTCTTATTGAGTTTGCGGCGGGACGAATCATCACTAAAGAAAGGACTCGGTTTCCTCATCACAATATTGTTTATACAAGGGATTGCGGTATTCGGATCATGAAACGCTAAATCAAATTGATTACATTGCGATAGACGTAAAACATATCTCCAGTATTCTGGACGTCTGAACATTCCGGGCAGTTAACCTTGACCCAGAGCACTAATTTGTTGCAGCCAAGGTTCTAATTGTATTTCCCAAGCGCCATAACAAAGAAGAACTGCTGTGAAAAGATATATACAACGTAGAACAGCTGCAATTGAAAGACCACCAGAATCTTCGCCGAACGCGTATAACGAAATCTCTCAACAACTTCTATGCCGCCGGCATCAAATATCGAAGACCAGTGGCAACGCTGTCAACGTGCCATCAGAGACAGCGCAACTGATGTGCTGGGTTTCAGCCGACCACCACCAAGAAATCCCTGGTTTGATGTAAAGGGTTTTCCAATAGGGACTTGACAGCTTTGAAATTAATTTGTGAACGCACTCTTTCACTACTCATCAAACTGTCACTGTCAATTTATTCAGTAAACTCAACATTTTCATCATGGTAAAGTACACGAACAAGCAACGTCTGCAAATTATAAAAATTTTCTACCGAAATTCGGAATCGGTGCTTGCAACTTTAAGAGCGTTAACTCCAATTTTCGGTCGTAATTCTCACCCTAGTAGACAGGCAATAACAAGTTTAGTGCAAAAATTTGAGTCTACATATTCGTTATGTGATGTTGTCGTGTCAGTGAGAACGGGTTGGTCGAAGTGTCGAAAATATCGCTGCCGTTCAGGCGTCCGTAGCAAACGATCCAAATCAGTCAATTCCACGGCGTTCTCAATAATTGGGCATCGCCCAGACCACATTATGGCGTATTTTGCGTAAGGATCTTGGTTTACACCCATTCAAGATCAAGTTGACTCAAGAATTGAAGCCGATGGACCATTTGAAGCGACGTACGTTCTCCGATTGGGTTCTAGAGAAGATGCGCCAACATGATGAATTTCATCGCAAAATCATCTCCAGTGACGAAGCTCATTTCTGGCTCAATGGGTTCGTCAATAAGCAAAATATCCACATGTGCTTCATGAATCACCACTTCATCCACAAAAAATAACTGTTTGGTGCGGTTTGCATGCCGGCAGCGTTATTGGGCCATATTTTTCGTCGACGATGACGATCGTCACGTTACTGTTAATGGTCAGCGTTATCGCGCCATGATCACCGATTATTTTTGACCCGAATTGGAAGATATGGACTTGGGCGACATGTGGTTTCAACAGGATGGTGCCACAAGTCACACAGCACACGCTATAATCGATTTATTGAAGAGTAAGTATGGTGAGCGTGTTATCTCTAGACATGGGCCAGTCGATTGGCCGGCTCGTTCGTGCGATTTAACGCCGCTTAACTATTTTCTGTGGGGCTACATTAAGTCATTGGTTTATACCAACACGCCGACGACGTTGACGAAATGTGTGGCCGAGTCGTTGAAAATTGGATCTAAAGAATCGACCGCAGCAAACGTGCCAGCGGTGGCCATATGAACGAGGTCGAGTTCCATTCATAAATGTTTTGATTGTACTTCAAGCCGATAATAAAGTTTTTGGAATATCTCAAATGGTTTGGTTTTTATTTAAAAAAAAAAGGTTGTCAAGTCCTTATTGGAAAACCCTATAGAATGCCGGCAAGCACATGCAGATAAGCAAGGAACCTATAAAGCGGCGCTGCAAAGAAGGTCGGGAGCTACTCGTGAGCTCTACGAGCAGAAGAGATGGGAAGAACATCGGCTTCTCCAGAAGAAGAAAAAGGAGCACGCGAAGAGCGTGAGGTTGTACTCCAGGAATAATGTATGGAAATTTTACCAACATATAGAAGGAAGGTATCAAGGCAAGAAGAGCCGTACAAAAGCTTTTTATGATGACAGAAACTTTGCAGTAGAATCACAGTCGCTACTAAGAATATGGAAAAACTTTTTCTGCAGACAGTATAACAGCGAAGAAGCTACTCAACTTAGACGATCATAGCCGAAACTTCCATCTAATTGACCAAAATGAAGTAAGGATAGCAATATCTAAACTGAAATGGCCTACTCACCGAGGTATTCAAAGCTGCCAGAAATTTGTGGAGAGCATACACCAACTCATTTCTCAGATCAGGTCAGAAGAGGGTATGCCTGATGAATGGAACCTCAGTAAAGTTTCACCGATCTATAAAAAGGAGACCCCTCAACTGCGCCAACTATATACTTCTATAGTACAATAAGTCTCCTCAACATCTTATCCGCCAGGTTGTGTGAAGATCTGCAAACCCTTCGCCAACAACCTGATTGGTCCCTTTCAATGCTGTTTCACAATTACACTCCCCAGATCCTGGAAAGGATATAGAAGTCCAAGTCGATACCCACCATCTTTTAAAGCCGCGTATGACAGCATTTATAGGGACAAGCTATATAGAGCCATGTCGCCCGTTTCTGCAGAATGACTGCTCCGTCAAGGTCGGTACCGACTTAGCCGATGTCAAAAAAGGTTTTAGGCAATGCGACGTGCTGTTGTGTGATTTCTTTGACACCATACTTGAAAGAATTGTGCGGAACTCACAAGCAAACACTGGAGGATCAATCTTTCAAAAGCCTGTGCAACATAATTGGGAGGACTTAGCGGGCTGGCACTGGTGCTTTCGCTTGTATTGAAACGGAAGCTGCAAAAATGGCGGTAAATGACGGAAAAACATCGACAAATGGGACAGAACGTCATAGTCGACAGCTATAATTTCGAGGTAGTAGACGATATTTTCTACCTTGGCTCCGCTATAAATTCCACCAACAAACCCCTTAGGAGAAATAAAATTAAAGAATCACTTTTTCCAAAAGCTTTTTCTTTGTGTTACGAAGAAATTTCAGTGATAAGGCCAGGAGCATGGAGCCTTTCGAAAGCGGATGAAGATATTCTCAGTCGTTTCGAGAGGAAAACCCTTCGAAAAATATTCTGTCTCGTTTATGTTGACGGGCTTTGGAGGAGAAGATTCAACAATCAACTATACGAGCTGTACAGCGATGTCGACCTAGCCAGATGGCTAGAACATGTAGAGTGAATGGACACCAATACTCCGGCCCGCAGAATCTTTTAATCTATTGCCGAGTGACAATGCAGTAGAGTAGAGAGAGAGAGACCGATTTGGAGTGCGCAAGTGGAGGCAGTTCGCAAAAGACTTGTTAGTGAGCTCCAGCTTTTGTTTAGCAATTAACTCAATTGTCTGTCAAGTCTGTCAATCGGATTGACAGATGACAATTGAGTCGTTGTGAACATGGTAACGATTCAATATTGACAGCACTTTAATTGAATTTTTAAACTCTGTACTACCTAGTTTTAGTATTCAGAAATACAGTGATGAACGCATTCTTCAGAGTTTAAAATGGCGCACCTGACATCATACAATATGTCGTTTACTCTATAAAAGACGACAATGTACCCTGTGTCTAGATTGACACATATGAGCTATTTATCTTGTTGTTGCAATTTTATTTTTGTAAGAAATACACCGAAATATATATGTAGGTACCTACAGAAACGCCGTCCCAGTACATGAAACGCATATTACGTTTGAACGACTTCTTTTGATAGCACAACTGACATTCCATTCACAGCGCCAACTGATATCTGATTAAGGGAACAAAATTAATTATGAATGGGGGTTAGAAAAAAATGTTGACAGTGATCTATCGAAACATTCGTTTCATTGTCGTACCCTGTACGAGTATACGCCCGTCTCATCGCCTTATCAGCTAAACTATTGGTTTCCAATTCAAAATCTTGACTAAAGCGCTTTGCGGTAAAAAACCAGACATCAATTTCGCAGAATTATCTATTTTGGTCGTCTCCATCTGAGGGTGGTCTCTCACCGCAAATACAAATAAAGAAACTTCTGACTAATATATATCTTTGTCGGCCCCTTTTGGAATTTTCTTAATGAAGTCCAACCGACGACGGTTTGTTTATTTTGGTTTTTATGGAAATCTGCGGTCCAAATCAACTTGTTAACGACACTTCACTAAACCTTGCGATCCCTTTAGACCGTTCCAATTAGACCAAACTATGTGAATTCGTCTTCAGAGCAAACATACCTTCCCACAGACTCAAAAAAAAAAAAAGAAGCGAAATCCCCTTTTTTGAAAACTCGTTTGCGAACTAAGAAAAACGTTTCTTCGCTTTTAAAAAGTCCCCAAGCACGATTTGAATGGGTAATTCAATATTATCTCCGACCGTTTGATGCCGACCGACATACGGTCTTCTCATATACGGGCTACACGCTATAAGATACATTACTCGTAAAACTCCATGTAAGGCTGCGATACAGAAAGTGACAAAAAAAAGAACATAAAACATTGTAGCAATTAAATTACAAAACTCATTGAGTTACCTTTTCATCTTTTGCACGACAACTGTAGATAGACTTGTTTACAAGTTACTCGTATACCATGAAGCAACCAAAAATGAACTTAGATACAAAGTACGAGTAGTATTACACGAACAGATCCAGAGTAGTACACTCTTCGTTCCAGTAGATAAGCTGAAAGAAACTTTATTTTCGTTCAGGGTTGTTGCTCGATGGAGTCTTTCCTGGGAAGCATTTTTCGAAATTTAAAAACTCTCACAAAATTGTTTGTTTAGCTAGATTTACTTTCGTTCACTAGATACACAGTTATAGCAGGAGGTTGTAATAGATACGAGTTCATAGGTATAACAAAGCCGACAGAGATACAAAAAAAAAAATAGCAATACTCGTATGTTACACCCTGCGTTAGTACACAAAACAAAACTTAGCAAGCGGAGTTGTAAAAACATCTGAAATAGAGGTCAACACACACGTGAAATTTTTCTGCCTGCAAAATCCACCAAACTGGTTATACCAACATAGATACACACAAGCACAACTTTTTTCTAATCGAACAGGTAGGTATACCAAATACAGGTAACACTTTAGCACTCCACCGTTCACACTACTGACGAAGCGACAGGTATAATAGCAACACAAACACTAACCCGTTTGCATAGGAATACGATTTTGTACTCTCAACTGCGACTGTAGTAAATTCGTATCGCTGTGTGTAAAATCATTCTGAAACACAAAAGAAAGCGAACGAACTTATAAGCAAGATCAACTGGGCTCGTTGTGATCACTTTAGAATTTTGAATTTTTTACAAACACCAGGATGCACCATCAATTAAGTGAAATTATTCGGAAAATATCTTTTTGATCAATTATCACTATTTTAGTTAGAAATACGCGCTACCGCTGCCACCTACAAAACCGATCAACGATCGACGATCACCGAGAGACTTGTGTGACAGTGTCGCAGTCGCACTGTCTGAGTCTCAACTGTCTTCGGCTTAGCAGATACATTGTGCGATCGACGCGATTATACTCGTATGAAACTAAAAAAAAAAAAAAAAAAAAATTGTTGAAGATGAACACAATACAAATATACAAAGTCGTTTGCGCGCACCTATACTTAAGATCACTTAACATTAAATGTGTATCTACAGAGGCAACCACCAGCAGCATAGTCGACTTGTTCACGTACTCGTTGCAGCAAACAGGAAACGCTATACGAGTATAACAAACCTAGCTTCAGCTTAAACAGTTGAATTGAACGATGGTGGATGGATGTGAGGTTTCGTTTTACGTTTTTCTTCAATTTGTATCTCAAAGAATGCGTTCAATAGAGCGGCTGCAGTAGTTAATTGTTGCATTATCAAGTTGGGAGTTCTTCTTAGTTGTTCCCCCCTGTCGGGCGAAGAAATATTCAATTTATGTGGAATTGTATTTATTTTCAACTGCGCGGATACACTGTCTTCTGTCGTCGCCGGTCCTCACTTACAGTATATTTACTCGTATATTGTACAATTGAATTATACCAGCAATTTAGCGACCAAGTGAAGTGAAACGAGCACTAACTTCGACTCTGGCTTTGGTCTGGCCTGGCTGGTTTGAATGGAAACAATTTCACATTGCTTGTGAATTCTACTTGGAATCGAGAATTATTGTGAAATTTTCGTGGAATTGCCAGCAATTTGCCGTTCAAATTGGTGTCGTTCTATACTTTAGTATTGACAGATTGAATAAGCCAAACCGATTCCATAACATTGAATCGGAGATAATGGATAAAAGCAAATTAGTGTCGCATTGTTTTGCCAATAACTTATCTGCGAGAATAAGGCTAGACACTTATCCGCATGTGAATCTACCTATAGTTACCTCAAAACAATAGAGTGTGATAAAACAGGTAGATATTTCGGTTTTTATGGTACGAGTAGATACAGGAAGAAATTCATATTCTTGTACTGATAGTATCTGACATTGTTTGCGCCGTAATTAGGCTGGGGCTTGGGCTGATATTATATTACGAGTAAGTACTCGTACATTAGGACCGCACTCTCGTGGATTATTACATCACGGAACAGTAGAACAACATAATACGGAAACAAAAATGTTACAAAGAGGATTAACTCTTTGTTCTCGAAAATACATTTGTATGTATACAGTACATACACATCTGCCTCTTATTTTGTTTTGTTAGAAATAAAGAAGTTAATTGCGCGGTGTACATCAGCTCTGCAGTGGATAATGAACCAACTAAGCAGAAAAATGCAATCAATTTGGGTATATGATGGTTAAATACTAAAAGTATTCGCCGCACAGGTTCACCTTTAAGATCTTAAGAGGGGTTAGCATCGACTACTTTGCTGACATATATAGGGTGTCCCAAAAATCAACGCCAAGCCGGAAACGGGTGATAGGTCAAGTGGTGTCGGTTATCACAAAATTATAAAAAAAAATCTAAGTCATGTACTTTTAAAATGATTGGCACTCAAAAAAAAAATTGAGAAATCTGACACGCTGTGACGATATTTCAAGTGCTGTGACCGCACATCTTTACTTTTATTCGATTTTTTTTGTCGCGTAACACTGAGTAACTCTTCTGTAAATTACGGTCCAAAATTGAAACATAACTACTCGTATATCGGTTTTAACTAAAATGCCTTTTTTGTCCATCCATGTACATATCTGAAAATCTTTAATCACCCAACTTGAGCTAACTGTACTGACACAAAAATGTACTATGCCATTTTGGCAGGTAACTTTAAAAGATGTCATATTTAGCCTGGATTCCAAAATGGTATGACACTTGATAGACTAAGGCTTAGTTGAAGACAAACAAAAATATTTTGTTAAAGAAACCCGATTCATAGTTAATTCTTTTTAATAAGTTACAATGAGTACCAAGTGTGAGCGAGACAGCCAGTGAGGCCATGATTGAGACGGATAAATCACAGACCACACAGAACACTACGTTCTCTTGGTGTATACTCTCAGGATCGCTTTACACAACTGTTGTTTGTTGCGCGACTAAACGCCATCTACCGATCTATATACAAAAATATACATTGTTATATATTTACTTTCACTATATGAGTACAATTATGCCTTTACTAATAAACCCCTCCATTCAGCTTGATATTAAGCTAGAGGCCTTCGGTTGCGCGTGCTGAGTAGAGGTTGTTGCGTGCAAATCACGCCCCAAAAATCCTCCACTCCCTTTTCCATCTGTTGTCTGTTGACTTCTTCATTTCTCCTCCCCCATCTTGTGCTGCCCCTTCTTTTCTTTCTTCCGTGGGATTTACTGGATCCTCTGAATTCAGTTCCCTCCCCCGGCCTACCGCTCCAGAGATGACCCCATAGGTACCCCTGATAGAGCCAGGCGGACGGCCTGGAGACTCTAGCGGACGGACGGTCCGCCCCCTGATGCCCCGAGAGGTCAACACCATCAACAATGGCCGCGAGCCCACCCTATCCGTGTTTACGACAAAAGTTTAGTAGGGTTATTAGATTCAGGAGCCTCGCGTACAATCATCGGTAGGGACGGGTGGACAATTTTAAAAGAGTTAGGGCTTAGGTTAGGAACAGCTAGGATCAGTAGGGTTTCATTGGCAGATGGTGCCGGTGTAGATGTAGTAGGGAGCGTGAGTCTACCATTTGTTGTGCAGAAGAAATCAGTGGTGCTGGAGTGCCTGGTGATTCCAACGCTTCCACACGTCCTGATACTAGGGGCCGACTTTTGGGTCCGCGCGGGCATTGTCCCGGATTTGAGATCAGTCGAGTGGAGGTTTTCGAGCCAAAAGGATGTGGCTTCGATTTCGGCTCTTAAAGAGAACACAGTTGGATAGCGGAGAAAGCCAGCAACTAACTGAGGTGCTGGAAAGAGTTTTCCAAGGTATGCCAAACGGCATTGGATGCACACACCTGGTAGAACACAAAATTAGGACGGCTTCTGAACCCATAAAGCAGCGATACTACCCGGTATCCCCTGCGATCCAGAGCCACATAGATAGGGAATTAGAAGAGATGCTTAGGGATGACATAGTTGAGAAGTCCAGTAGTCCTTGGGCCTCACCTATTGTCATGATTAAGAAGAAGGACGGATCGTTTAGGTTTTGTGTAGACTACAGGAAGTTGAATAAGGTCACAGAGCGTGATGCTTACCCACTTCCTTACATTTCAGCGACCTTGGACAAACTCCGGGATGCTAAATATCTGTCATCTTTGGATATTAAGTCCGCATACTGGCAGATCCCCGTCGAGGAAAAGTCCCGCCAATACACAGCCTTTACTGTTCCTAATCGGGGACTCTTCCAGTTCAAGAGGATGCCTTTTGGGTTACACAACGCCCCAGCAACATGACAGAGGTTTATTGACACAATGCTTGGTGCCGATTTGGAACCGCACGTGTTCGTATACCCCGACGACATCGTGATCGTCACGAATAATTTCCAACAACACCTGAAAATTCTGGAGGAAGTCTTCAAACGATTGAGTACGGCAGGGTTGAAGGTCAGTAGGGAGAACTGTAACTTCTGTAGGTCTACATTGAAATTTTTAGGATACGTAGTGGATAGGAATGGGTTGCACGTGGACCCGGAAAAAGTAGAAAGCATGCTTAGGATTCCTGCACCGAGGAATGTTAGGGAAGTTAGGAGCTATGTAGGAACGGTATCCTGGTACAGGAGATTTATACCGAATTTCTCAATTTTGGTAAAGCCGTTAACAGACCTTTTAAAGAAGAGTAGGAAGTTTGTTTGGTCTAAGGAGTGCGAGGGGAGCTTCCAGAGGGCAAAGGAGTGCCTGGTAACCGCCCCGATTCTAACCTGTCCGGATTTTGAGCGTCCGTTCGTAGTTCAGACGGATGCATCGGACCATGGGGTTGGAGCAGTGCTTACCCAAACTTTCGACGAAGGAGAAAAGGTAATTTGCTATCTAAGTATGTAGGTCGTTGAATAGGAATGAAAGGAACTATTCAACCACGGAGAAGGAGTGCTTGGCGGTCCTATGGGCAGTAGAGAAGTTACGACCATATATCGAAGGGGTTCGGTTTACGGTCGTGGCGGATCACTATTCCCTGGTATGGCTGAGCAACCTCAAAGATCCGTGTGGTAGGTTAGCTCGGTGGGCGGTTAGGTTACAGCAATTCGATTTCGAAATCGTACATCGAAAAGGGAAAGATCACGTAGTTCCGGATATGCTCTCTAGGAATGTTGCGGAAGTAGCAGAACTAGCAGAGCAAAGTACGGACCCATGGATCACCAAGACGATGGCGAAAGTTGAGTCGGATCCTTTAGCTTATCCGTGTTGGAGAGTAGAGGATGGACGATTATTTAAGTTTGTTAGGGCTAGACACGTGGTTGTTCATGACAATAGTTTAGAATGGAAAGAAGTAGTGCCGAAAATAGATAGAGCTAGGGTTTTGAGGGAATGTCATGACAACGAGTTAGCAGGACACATGGGGGTTAGGAAAACGTTAGCTAGAGTAGGAGCGAGGTACTACTGGTCGAAGATGAGGTCAGATGTAAGGAATTGCAAAGTGTGTCAAAGTGTGAAACCGATAAACGATAAACCAGCTGGTTTGATGGCCGAAAGAAGAGGAATTTCTGTGCCATGGGAAATGATTTGTGTTGATTTAGTTGGTCCGCTCGCAAAATCGAGTGGGGGTTTTGTTTACATTTTAACGGTCGTAGATTACTTCCCCAAGTTCCCTCTGTTTTTCCCCCTTAGGACGGCGACTGCTAGGACTCTTTGTAAGGACTTGGAGGAGAACGTCTTCCTTCTGTTCGGCGTACCGCGATGGATCGTCTGTAACAACGGTCCCCAGTTCCGCAGTAAGGAATTGGCTGCGCTTGCGAGAGCGTACGGGTCACAAATTAAGTTCACTGCCCATTATCACCCACAGGCTAATCCTGCAGAAAGGATTAACCAAATCATTAAAACTACCCTTCGGTCTTACGTGTCGGAAAATCACCGGTCATGGGATACCCAGTTAGCGAAAGTTGGATGCTGTATCCGGACAGCTCAATACGACGTCTTAGGAGTCTCACCGTTCTTCGCGAACTTCGGTAGGGACATGATAACCCACGCGAGCGGTCGATCTTATACGGGAACGGATACCCTCGCGAATGCCTCTGAAAATATTAGGGTAAATAGGAAAACTTTAGCTAGGGAAGATAGGACAAACGATAGGGGATTAGGGCCGATAGATAGAAATGAAACAGTAGGAGATAGGGAACTGGGGTCAGAAGCTAGGGATTCAGATATAGTACAGGGAACGGAAATGTTCGAGCTAGAGGATAGGTTTAGACAGCTTAGGGAAAATATTAGTTAAAGGTTAGCGGCGGCGGCGTTGAAGGCTTCTAAGTCATACAACTTGCGGCGGAGAGATGTACAATACCTGCCCAACGAGGTTGTATGGCGTAGGAACTTCATTGTTTCCGACGCGGCCAATTACTATGCGGCAAAATTGGCACCAAAGTACGTTGGGCCTTTTTCTATAAAAAGGAGGGTTTCCTCCTGGACTTACGCGCTGCAGGACGAGACAGGTAAGGACAGAGGTGTATGGCACGCCAAGGACCTAAAGCCATACCACGACGACCCCGAAGACCCCATAGATGACCTTAGTCGCTTAACGAACGAGGATAGTTACGCAAAGAGTTACGGAGAGCGTTAAACCGTTCGATGACGTAACCTAACCATCACAAGGGCTAATGGCAAAGATGAATCATTACCCGTAGTGTAGATAATGATCTCCCTTCGTGTTCTCTCTCACCCGTCTCTTTGTATCGGCTTAGGCCACGGTTGATTCTGGTAGTTAAGCCCGTAAGCAGAAATGTGAGGGCACATTTCCCAGGAGGTAAGGGTGGGGTTTGTTGCGTGCAAATCACGCTGTCCCTTCTTTTCTTTCTTCCGTCATGCTCTGGATGCCACGGCACAGGTGGGATTTACTGGATCCTTTGAA